>CAWUHX010000013.1:0-1345679 GCA_963922205.1 Romanomermis culicivorax | reverse complement strand
CAGTGGTATCAACGCAGAGTACTAGTAACAAAAATGGAAAAATTGAGATTTTGATCACCAGAATTCTTTTGCACCAAATGCACCAAAATTCATCTTTTCCATGTCGAACCCCCATATTCTCTCCCTTCGTCGAGAATTTTTTTTCCAGAAAGTTTGATTTGTAGAGAAACAGTGAATAGACTAATTAAAAAATTATATAATAAGATCCGGCGCGCAGCTCCGGAAAATTTTCGATGTTTTATGATTTTAGAGCCTGTAAAACACTTACTACAAGTCTAAAATTGAATGAAAACAGCTACAATTCACTATATGTTGAGGTGGGCTCAGGTGCACGTGTTCAGCTTCCGGCGTCGGTGCGCAGGCGGTTGGACGCGGCGAAAAGTGGCGAAAAGAAATGATAAATTTGCATAGGTTATTTCTGCCACTGTTTCGCGAGTTTTCTGTCTTTTTGTCATTATTGAAAAAGACTAGTTTATGGAGCGTCGCCGTGGTCGTCTTATTTATAATATTTTTGTATATTATTTATTATTGGCGTCGCCCTTCGTCACCCAATACAACTTGGACCTGTAAGTTGTTTTGTTTTGTGAGCGTAGTGGAAGGAGTTTATAAGTATAGGAGTGGAGACTTGGGTAGGAACTCCTGAGGTACGAGCCAAGGTGTTCTGCTTGAGGTTTAGTGAGAGTTCTGGTGTTTATCTGGTGAAACGTCTGGGAGAGTTTGGTGTTTGTTGTTGTTGTTGTTAGCCTGTGGTTAGAACTGTTGCTTAATTGTGACCCCACAGCAGCCTAACAAGTGGTGGACTCTTAACGCCTCTCACGACGGATAACCGGAGAACCACCAGAAAAGTAACTAAACCTCCTGGGTTTTATTTGCAGTCACATACCGGAAAAGTAAAGAAGATGAGTATTCCGGTAGGAAAAATGTTGAGGACTCCTCCTAGGTCACATGAACCTAGTGTTTCGAATCTGGACTCTGCTGAAGAACACGCAGCGGTAGAAAAGGTCCAAGCACAGGCGCCTGAGACTGAAGGAAGGAGAGAGAGTGGAATTGCCGAAATGGCAAGAGTTGAGGAAGAGTTGAGGAGAAGTGGTTTTGAGATGGCTAGGAGAGCCGAGATTGAAACTACTGTAAGTGGTAGTGTCAGAGGTCAGCAGACCTTTGAGAAGGAGAGACCGACGTCGCCCTCGAAGTTGGTCCATCCGATGGCCGAAACGCTGGAGGAGATTAGACGGAAATCGAAACCGGCGTGGAGATCAAATTTGGTGGACATGAATTACGACGAGTATTACGAGGACGCGCCGGCCGATTTATACGACGACAAATATTCGAGGCGATACGACCCCGAAATTACGAATTGGAATCGACGAGAGGATCCGAGGGATCGAGTCGATCCCAAGGATTTACGATTTAATGCGCTGGAGAAGAAGGTCGAGTTGTTGATCAAAGTAATCGAAAGCGCGCAGGTCAAGGAAAAGGAATCGGAGGATGATCAACGGAGGAAGATAGGTGAGTCTTCTTACCTTGAGAATAGAGTTGAGAGAGTTAGTGAACCTAAGAGAGAGGTTCATTCAGAAGTTTATGTCAGGTCTCAAGAGGACAGAGACAAATATTCGGCTAGAGATAGAGGTTGGACTGAGGAGCCGCAGAGTTCGAGGAATGCTGAACAAGCACAATCGAATGCCTACAGTTACTCAGAGAATAGGAGGTCGAGGGAAAGGAAGGTGACTATTTGCGACGAATCGTCCCAGGGAGAGGATAGGTTTTCTCGTCCTACTCCTTGGAGAGATACCGCAAATAGAGCTGACCTTAGCCCTGAGAGGAGAAGAAAAAGAAAGTCGAAGAGTCGAAAGAGGTCTCACAGATCTAGAGCTAGAAGTAGACATTACTCGGATAGTGATAATAGCAGTTCAACTACTTCGAACTCTAGCTCAAGTGTTGAAGTTGATGTGAGAGATGTGGTAAAGGCCTTGAAACATAGACCTTTGCATGATAGTATAAAGCCGACGGAGGCTTTGAAGTTTTTTACTGATCTGGAAAGTGAGTTTCTGGAGAATACGGCTGATAAAGTGAAGAAAGAGTGTTTGAGAAGGTTGTCTCAGAACACGGCGAGGAGGATAGCGAGAACATCCTCAAGTTATGCAGAAGCGCGGAGGAATATTTTAAAGTATCTCGCGCCGACTTATGATTTGACGATGCTCAAAAGAGAGTTGTTTAATATGAAACAGGAAGAAGGCGAGTCAGCCTTGGAGTTTTTAAAAAGATTGAGCAATCATGTGGATCTGGTCTATGCAGATCAGAGTGATCAAGTAAGGCAAGAGAATATTATTAATGCCTTCATTTATAAGAGTAGTCCGTTGTATCAGACGGAGTTGCAGGACGTATTGCCATCGATGAAAACATGGCAAGACCTTGCATACGCCGTAACTCAGATTGATAAAAAGTATAAGAATGTATTTACTACTTTTGGAGCCAAAGATAAACCGATTGTAGTGAATCAAGTTGTAGCGGAGGAGATATGCCCGGAAATTGCTTTTGTCGGGAATGCTCCGTATGGAAGTACTAAAAAGTATAACCAAACGAAGTCAAGACCACAAAATCAGTTGCAAAAGGCAGTGGAAGAGGAGAGAAGTGAGGAGAATGCGGAAGAGATGATACCTGGTCCGTCGCCTCGTGATGTCAAAAAGTCTAACGAGGAGCAGGCCAAGGAGTCTTTTCTAGCTATTCTCTCAAAGGAGTGGCTACAATTGGTTCAGAAAGTAGATAAATTACAAGTTACTCAGAGTGAAGCCCTAAAAGAGTTGACTACTGTGAAGGCAGCGTCTGCTGAAAAGCAGAAGCAGTTGAAGCAGCAGAGACCCTATTGCATTTATCATAAGAATAATACTCATGCTACGGAAGAGTGTAAGACATTAGCATACCGGCGTCAGCAACAGCAACGCGGTGGATTTAACCGTGGCATGTCTAATCAATATTATGGTGGTGATAGGAATGCTTCATATAGAGGAAGTTTTAGAGGTAGAGGTGGACCTCAATTTGGATTTAGAGGAAGAGGAAGAGGTGCCTATTATGTAGGGTTCCCCGAAGAAGATCAAATGTACGGGTATGACCCAGAGTTTGAGAGATACAGGGAATTCTGCAGACTTAGGGAGCAAGGCATCCAGTTGCAGAGACAGCCTCAGTTGATGTTACCTGCACCAACTAGTCAACCTGCTATTCAGGGTAGTACCGTCCAGGATCAGTCTGGATCATTTGTTTCGAACCAGTCGCAACCTAGTTCGCATAACGTAATGGTGACAAGCCGTACGGATGTGGATGATGAAAGCGAAAAGAGTAGAAACAAATCTTCTAGTTTGGTTCTCGGAAGTATTATTCACCTGGATAAGGTGACACCTCTAGAGAAAGTGAAAGAAAGAGATTTGGCTCATGTGAAGTATGGGAGAAAAGCAACGGACGTAGAGAGAAGGTTGTTGGAAAATTATCCGAAAACGGTTCCTTTCTACATAAATGTGGTTATTAAAGAAACGGCTACCAGAGCTTTAATCGATACAGGAGCTCAGTGTACGGTCATGTCTTCTAAGCTCCTGAAAAGGGCATTAGACGTTGATTATACAGTGTACCCTCGTATCCTTAAAGTGACTGTAGCTGATGGAAAAGTTGTGCATGCCTATGGGTATGTACCAGTTTGTATGAAGACTGAATTCGGAAGTTTTCCAGTCAATGCTATAGTGTTGCCAGATGCAGGTGAGGACCTGATCTTGGGCACAGATTTTTTGGCACACCCAGATTTAGGTGTGGTGATTGATTTCAAAAGGAATGCCATGACGATTCAAGGCATTGAGAGAAAGATTGACGTAGTTCAAGTTCCTTCTGTAACTACTGTGCAAACGGTAATGGAAGAAGTGACTAAAGTCAGTGTGGCGTCGACTGATTGCATAAATCAAATTGTTTATCCAAAAGTCTGTCTGCTAAAGACAACTGTTGCAATTGTTGCATGTAGTAAAACCTACATTCCATATGGAACAGATGTTTTGATGAAGGCAAAACTTTGGGATCAACATGGAGATGCCACGTTGAACGGAATTATTGTCGAATCAAGGGATTCTGAAAGGAAGTTCAGAATGGAGAAAGCGGTTGTAGACGGATCAAAAGAGGAGTTTGTAGTACTAATCTCCAATACCACAGGTTCTGGATGTCGGTTTGAGACAGATCAAATCATTGGCTATACAGAATCTATACTTATTGAAGATGATGATACGTACAAAAAGGTGAAAGAAATGAAGAAGATAAAGGAGGAAGAGGAATATCAGACCTGCATGGTAAAGGAAGGAATGCCTGCATTATCAAAAGCTGATTCTGTAGAGTTCTATACTTCACTATGCAAGATGATATCGAAGGCGAAAATTTCGGAAGAGAAGAAAACGGAAGCTATAGAGTCTTTGTTGAAATACAGAGATGTCTTTAGCTTGCCTGGTGATCCGGCTACTACAACCCCAGCTCTGACATGCAAGATAGATACAGGAGATGCAAGACCTGTAGCGAAGAGATATTACAGAGCTTCTATTAATAGTCGGCCAGGAGTAAGGCGACACATAAAGGAGATGTTGGATCAAGGAGTGATCGAGCCCTCGAAGTCACCGTGGGCTGCACCCTTGTTCCTGGTTGGAAAGAAAGATGGAACTACGAGACCCGTAGTGGATTTCAGAGGTATAAACGAAGTGACCAAGGATGATAAATATCCCATCCCGAGAATGGATGACTATTTAGATTGCCTTGGAAGAGCGAAGTTTTATACGACTCTAGATTTGAAGTCGGGATATTGGCAGGTCCCGATGGAGGAGGAGAGCAAGGAGAAAACGGCTTTTATATGCCAAGAGGGCTTATTTCAGTTTAAAGTGATGCCGTTTGGGTTGAAGAATGCACCTGCTGAATTCCAAAGGATGATGGAGAGAATCCTTGGGGATTTGGTATGGAAAATTTGCCTAGTGTATATAGATGATATTATCATCTTCTCGAATACGTTCGAGGAACACTTAGAGAATTTGAAAATGGTGCTAGAAGCGTTGAGGAAGGCGAAGTTGACACTTAAGCCAGAGAAATGTGAATTTCTTCCCGAGAAGGTGCACTTTTTAGGACACATCTTGGATGCGAATGGAATTTCTCCGGATCCTAAGAAGGTCAAGGCGATAACGGAATTTCCATTCCCGGATTCTGTTAAGAAAATGCAAAGATTCCTAGGTATGCTACAATGGTGTAAGAAATTTATACCGGACCTAGCAGCACTAGCTGAACCCTTGTACAAATTAACAGGCAAGAAGGGAACATGGAATGTAACGGAGTTGCATTACACAACTTTTGAGAAGCTCAAAGTAGCATTGACCTCAGTACCTTTCTTAAGACATCCAATTTTAGATGGATCTGCACGATTCATTCTTCAAACGGATGCCAGTGGAATTGCATTGGGAGCAGTGTTATGTCAAGAGACTGACTCGGAACGTTGGGTAGTTGCCTACAATAGTCGGATATTGCGGGCAGAAGAAAGGAAATGGTGCGCCACCGAAAGAGAATGCTTAGCTGTGGTTTACGGCCTTAAAATTTACAAACATTATCTTTTGGGCCAAAAGGTCAGGATTCAAACTGACCACAAACCATTATTATCAATGAGGGTGAATACACAGACTAACGACAAACTCAAGAGGTGGTACGCATTCATTTGCCAGTTTAATCACAAGTTGGAGTATGTGCCTGGCAGACAAAATGCCATGGCAGACTTCCTCTCCAGGAAGGAGGAACCGGATGAGCAGAAAGAGAAGTTGCCACCAAAATGGGAACTTATCTTTCAGAAGGAAGATGTGAAATCTCTTACTGAAGACGAAGTCCTTAACCAAAACCACAAAGTTTTAGTGAAACAACTTCGGGAACTCAGAGGAGATGAAGTGGATGAGGCTGTAGGAGTCTTCACTCCGGTGAAGATGGCCACAGCTTCAGTGGCTTCAAAGTATGGTGTTAGTGATGAAACTCAACTTAATATTTCTCCAGAATTTGATAATTATCGAACGCCTGAGAAATATGAAATTGAGGCGGTAGTCACTAGACAAATGTCAAAAAACTTGCAGCAGGAGGAAAAAGGACATCCTCCTGGGCAAGCAAAACCTAAAGAAGAGGTGAAGAGAATATTTGAACCGAAGGAGAAGGAGTTTGAAGAAGCCCCAGAGATTGAAGATGGTAGACCAAAAGGGCTTATCTCAAACGCCTTGATGTCAAAGTTGCAAGGAAAGGATAAAGATCTAAAAGTGATCTTCGAGAAACTAGGTGCTAGTGGTAGCACTAAGTCTCAAAGTAACTTTTATATCGATCAAGGGATACTATATAGAGAGACTTTTGGCGAGGCAGAGGATCAAATTGTTGTCCCCTCTGTTCTCAAAAAAGTTGTCCTGCATCAGTATCATGGAGCAGTGATGATGACGCATCAAGGGTTTAAGAGAACCCTTGCTATTATTAAGAAGCGGTTCTGGTGGCCGAGCATCGAGAAGGATGTTCGGAGCTGGATCAGCTTTTGTCCGATATGTCAAATTGCGACTCCAGGAAAGGCTACAATTCCGCCATTGAATCCAATCATTCCTAGAGGACCATTTGACATAGTCTCTGTAGATATTGTGGGAATATCTCCCATGAGCGAGAAAAGACCGTATGTGATAGTATTTCAAGATTACTTTACAAAATGGGTGGAAGCAGAAATGATCCAGGATCAATCTGCTGTAACCATTGTGGACAGTTTTCTTCGAAATATTGTGTTCAGGCATGGAACCCCGGTGAAATTGTTGAGTGATAACGGTTCATGCTTTACAGCTGATTTGATGACGTCAGTCTGTAAATTGTTGGAGTGTCAGAAGATTTTCACAACTGCCTACCATCCACAAGGAAATGGAATGGTTGAAAGGTTTAACCAAACCTTGATCAAGCAGTTGCGAAAAGTTGCTATAGAGGATTCAGATAAGTGGGACAGATATCTGCAATCTGTCGTTTTTGCATACAATGCCACACCTCATACCTCAACGAGATGTTCTCCATTTGCCTTATTGAGAGGTCATGAGGCAAATTTTGGCATTAGTATTGGAGTTGCTAGAAATATAGTTCTGCCGATGAACTATGAGGCTTATAAGCATATACTAACCGAAAGCTTAGTAGAAACTTATGAGACCATTGCAGAGAATATCAGAAAGGCTGCGGAGAGCAGTAAAAAGTTTTTTGACCGTAAAGCAAAGGCTCATGATTATTCCGTCAATGATTGGGTTTTGCTGAAAGTCGATAAACAGAAAAAACTGGGTCTGCCGTGGCAAGGACCGTATGTTGTTACTGATAATAGTAGATTATCAGAGAATGTGCTTGAAATCGCTCACTGGAGAGAGCCGCTGAAAAAGCAGGTGGTATCCGTGAGCAGGTTAAAGCACTTTCGCTACGAGACCGGCAGATGGCTGCAGTCTAACTACGTGTCATCTAAGGACACGCAGTTTACTGTAGATTCAAAAATTAGTAATTATAAACTGCCCTAGCGCGTAGCGCTGTTTTTTCGCGTGTGTGTGTGCGTGTGATTACCCCCCATATTTTTTCGTCCCAATTTGTGTATTTAAGTACAAATTGTATTTAACTATAATTATTTATGTATTTATCGCGTATTTATTGTGTATTTTTAAATTTTTCTCGCGTAAATCTAAAAATTTCTCAAAATTTTTGGTAAAAAACCACTCTTCGCAAAAACCTAAATTTTTAAAAAACTTTTTTCGCGGCCTAAATCTTAAATTTTCCCGAGTCCGATTAATTTCGGAGGAAATAGTTAATTGTTGCCCCCCAATTCTGTGAATATTGGAAGAATTGGGAAAACCGCTGAGTTTTAGAGTGAAAATAGACAAAAAGTAGCGAAAGCGGAAAATTTGTCGATTTTTCAGCTCATATTCAAAAAATTTTAAAAATTTCTTCGAAAATTGATAGTGCCGAATTATTAGAATTCGAAAAGGAAGCAGAAGGAATGTCCAGGCCCCCCAATGGACGCCGGACAAAGCAATACTTGGTCACGGACCCCCACGTGACCTACGGACAGCCGCAGGTGCGGCAAAACAATCGGTATTTCTTAGTCGATGGTAAGCGACCTAAGTTATTAAACTTAGTTAATCTAAAAATTACTTGAGCAAAGCAGGATGTCATAGCCCACGGGTGTCTAGACGAAGGCCTAGACAATTGTAAAAGTTTAGTGGGAACATAATTGTTCTGCCAACTTGAAAAAGTGTGGCAAAGCTGCCCGTAGCGCAAAATTTGGACTTTTTGCGAAACTACATTATTCCTCTACACACATAGCGAGTTGAATAAATTCGTCTATGTGATGGGGAAGAAGTGGAGTGTAGCAACTAGTCGACTAGGGGTAGATAATTTCAAAATTTATTTAAATTTCTAAATTCCATCTTAATTCACTTTTCTACGAATTTCCACATTTTGGTTAAATTGTAAATATATTTTCAAATTTCTTCTTGGAAATTCTTAATTTATTGATTGGATAGGCCGTTTTGGGCGTTGGATTGAGACGGCATGCAGTCGATTGATGGAAGACGCAGGTAGTCTGTGCGTGTACTCCCGTATAAGGTAGAAGTCGGGGCCGCACTTGTGTTTAACTATCTGCCAACACTAACCCAATATATGTTTGGTACCTTATTTTCCCCTGCTTGCAATTTTCTTTTCTTCTTTCCTATTTGTGCTTACTATCTGTGGTGAAGGTAGAATTTAACCGATGTTTGTCCGCTTTGGGAAAAATTTTCATTAAAAAGTTGTAAACATTTCGCCTGAATTTTTTAGACTACAATGTTAAACGCATTGTTAGAGTCGGCGAATTGGAACGATGGTTCGCAACGACGTTCGGAAGATTTCCGTTGGAACTAACAGAACCGAAATTGGTCGAGATAGGTAAGGTGGCTGAGATGATCGAAACTCTGAAGGTGAGCAGGTTTCGAGGACAGCCAGTTATCGGTTTTGATACCGAAAAAGTTACTCAAGAGTACGTGAGCAAGGTTTTCGCGACTTCTGGGGTTGATAACCCAAAAGGGAAGGAGTTCGCGAGAGTCATTAGCTTCTCGACGGTGACTGGAGACACTTTTGTTGTAGATACTACGACAATCATGCCGAAGGAATGGACGCTCATTCATGAGCTCTTAGATTCGGACATGCTTCTCGTTGGATACAACTTGGTTACAGATCTGGTTGCCGTCTGGAATGTTAATGGCGCAGGCAGAAATCACCAGGATGTTGATCTGACAGCAGAGATCAAGTATAGAATTACATCTTCGTATGGCCGTTATTATGACGTAGCCAAGGTAGGAGATCAATTGAATGGAAGATTTTTGGCAATGTCCAGGAAGTTGGGACTTTGCCCAGAGACATTTAAGCTGAAAGGATTGTTCACGGAGCTGTATCTGGCGGACGTTGGTTATTTCCAAATCGATTTCCGTCAGAGAGCGCAACGTGAACGATTCTGTAGGCACACGTTGACGCAGTTTGAAATCAGGTATTCAGCACTGGACGCCTACTACTCATTGTTGGTTTTCTTAGCGTTTTTCCACTATGAGTTAGCTATGGAAGTCGAGGTCGGATTCCAGTATTTTCCGCATGATTTGATGAAAGCGGATCAAATCCAGATAATGTCGTACAGGTTGTACAGGTTTTTTAACATGATACATGGAGAGAATTTTCCGCAGACTTTTTGTGGAAGTCCGGAAGTAGAGGAGCCGCAGTCGTCGGCTATTTACCACGTAATGAGACAGGAAGCGTATGCCCGTATGGCTGCCCAAATGGACACCTCATTTGGAGGCTATGTGGAGTACAGCTTCCCTCATTACGAGGCAAATCCGAAGAGAGGAAGAGACGTGAGTATACCTAAGGGTATTCATCCTGATTATACCGTTAAAGAGAAAAGTAAGAATGTAGACGGTAATGATACGGTAAGTGAGGATGAAGAGTTTGAAGAAGCTTTGTCGGAAAAGCAGATTAGAACTCGAATAATGAACAAGGTGGTAGATATGGTTAATCGAGGGAAGAGTTTCAGTAGACTCGATGAACCAGTATCTATGGTTTTATACGAGAATTATCTAAGGTATAGAAAGGAAACGAAGCAGTTATTGGAGATACCATGTCTGGAAGTTGATTACCACGAGTATGAACCGGTCAAAATTTCGAACGGTAAAGACTCGTATGTAAGACAACACTGGAGTATGGATATCGCTCCTTATTCTGAAATATTGATCGAGGACAATTTTAAGAATTTGGAGTCAGTGTGTAATAAAGTTCCGCTTACGTTTCATTTGTTTTGGCCAGCTTGCAGAGAGGAGGCGGAGGAGTACCTTACCTCTCTCCTTGACCACAACTATTTGAGATCCTTTAGCCCTGAGGGAAAGGAACAACTCTTGAAGATGTTGTGGAGGGGAGATAGGTACGGTCAGTACTTATCATTTTTGAATAGTCTTCCAGTAACAGAGGTACATACGCCAACCAAGGGCGATTCTATTACATGTTGGGGAAATCGTTTCGGATTTCTGCCGATCCGATTTTGGCCTAAGACAAAGTCATGGGAGCAAAGACCGGAAGATAAAAGGAAGCATTTGGCGGAGTGTCCGCAGTACAAAGATAATCCGTACTGCTATCAGAGGTTTTACTTCCGCCAGATAGCTGTTAGAGTTCCAGGTTTGCGATACCCAATAGATATGAGTGAGGATGCAACGAAGGAAAATCAGAAAAAGAGCGTCTTAGCGTATCAACCGGAATACGTTCCAGGTTACGAGCCGCCATTTTTTGAGCCGATATTGCCGTCCGATGCTCCAGGTTTTACGATTACGCATATTGGCGATAAGGTTGTAGTGACGCCGATAGGTAAGCAGCCAGCAGTGCCGGTTACAGGCACTGAGGTAAGCACAACGGTGAGTCAACAATCTGGAGTTGATATGAGTAGTTTGGATCAGGTGCAGGGGATGCAGGCTGAGCCTGTTGCGGCGAAAGCACAGCTACAGGTGATACCTGCAGACCTCAACACCCCCATAGACTTGAATCAGGTAGGAGACGATTTAGAAGTGGACAATGAAGTCACTGTTGAATCGTTGATACAGCCTGATCAAGAAACACAGGTAACTTCGTTAGTAGATCAGACAGAGAGTTTACTTTCTGGAATGGATGTCAGGGCAGAGCCGATGGTGGATGAAAGCAATCTGATAACGATTGCTGCAAGTCCAGCAATAGAGGAAATTGAAGCGAGGCTCAGGGAGCAAGCTGAAAAGGAAATCGAGAGACAGAAAGAGATTTTTACTAAGCAGCTTGCGGAGCAGAAAGCGAGATTAGATCAGCAGCAGAAGCAGCTGGAACTAGTATTGGCTGGTTTTACGGCGCAGCCGACGCCTCTGGCAGCGCCTACAGTCGTGCAAGCTCCAGCCAAGCCGCCTACTGCTTATCATATCCCGAAATTGCCGGTGCAACCTTCTAGTACGCAGGTCATCCAGCCTGCGGTCAGCAAGGTTACGCCGACAGTTCAAGTAGCGCCCAGAGATCCAAGTATGGACGGTGGTATACCAGGTATGTATACTGCCGAAGAGGTCAGAAAGTTCAGAGCAGAAGGTCGTACGGACGATCAAATTAAAAGACTAGGAAGACGAAAGTTAGCCCGAAGGGCCAATAGGGCTAAAAAGAGAGAGGAAGAAGATGTTATTGAAATCAGTGATGGTGAAGGAGAACAGACAGGGAGTTCTACGTCTGTGGATTTGAAGTTTGCAGGATCTACAACTTTATTGACGGATTCAACCAAATCCAAGACTGGAACTACGCCGACAAGCCTGATGCCTGGAACCAAAAGTTCTACGAGTCAGGTGCAGTCGACGGTTGCTTCGGCTAAAGTACCTAGTAAATCGTCTGCATCTCAGGTAAGTGCAACGACGAAAAGTACTTTGGCTAAGCCCGTGTCTAAGGTTGATAAGACTTCTCAGCAGGACCAGAGCAGCGCTTCAGGGAAAAAAGTTGTTTCTAAACCCTCTACGTCGGAACCGACAAAATCGGTCAAGAGAAGTAGAGATAAGGAAGTAACTTTGGAGTACCTAAGTTCTGTTTTGAGAGACTACTGGGACGTCCATAAGAAGTTTCCCTTGGTCAAGGGAAGGATAGATTTTTCGACACCGGAGGTGATCGAATTCTTTGCTCAGGATATGCCAGATGATAATAGGAACCAAATCATCTGGGCATTAGTGAATAATGGAGTAGAGGAACTTTACGAGAACTACGGGGATCACTTTGATGTTCAAGGTGGTTTCCTGTATGATCATGTAAACGTTCCTGAGCCCATTTGGGAGTATATTTGGCTCAAGTTCATGCCAAATTGGTTTCATCATTTTGATCCGGAAATAGTGATGGCAGCCGTGAGATACTTATGTACCATGGTGTTGCTAAAATTAGAACAACAGCAGTTAGGCCCGAGACATATTGGTGCAATTGATGCACGGGCCAAGTCATTTGTTACGGAAAGGTATTATTCTATCTACCTGCGGGGAGAAGGTAGTACTGCATTCAGGGAAGCGTACGCCAACCGAATGCAGGAACACCAACAAACTGCAGTAGATATGGCAGCGAAAAGAAGGTTGTCGGACATGGTTCAGAGATTTTCTGGTAAATTCCAGAAAGCAGAGGATGAGGAGGGGCAACCCTTCAAGATTCCAATGTTAACGGAGAGACAACCTAGGGATGCATCCAGGACTAGGAGCCAGCACTCGCGACAATCGTCTCACTCGCAGGGTCGGCACCAGCCTGGAGTATTCAAATTACCGTATGCTAATCAACAAAGTCAAGGTAGGTCCACTACCTCAGCTTCAGGAGTATCTTCTGTAAGTTCCACTCAGGGCTCGTACCAGAGGGGAACTGGAGGGGGATATGGCCGGGGCTGGGGTCAGGGACAGGGTCAAGGTAGACCCTTTAAGATGGTTAATCCGCAACCGTATAGAGGACAGGCGATGGGCGGACCCCCTCGTGTGGCCCAACCTCGAGGAGTTTTTGGGGGATTCCTCAGGGGTCGTGGAGCTCGAGGTGGTCCCTACCCTCGCCGTGGTAGCTTCCAATACGGCGGTTATGGTGGCGGCGGGCAACAATAATTTCATATAGCCGCTTACTTTTTGGACCAAAATTCGTTATTTCGTACAAATTTTATTTCAAAAATACAAAAATACAAAAACACAAATAAAACACAAAATACAAAAAAAAAAAAAAAAAAAAATATATATATTATCTCGTTTTTATTGTTGCTTTAAATTTTAAATTTTCTCGTTTCCGGTGCCCAAAAGTTGCCCGGCGAAATTCGTCTTTCCGTCCATCTTATTTCGGGCGTGTATATAGCCCTCGTATTCTTTCTTGTTTACTTTCAGGGCCTGAAAAAGATGAAGACGTGAAATTTTATTTTGCGTTTATAAATTTATTTCGTAAATCTGAAATATTTTATAGAAAATATTTTTTACTGAGTAGATTTGTATTGGACGGAGCGATGTGGCGAGCGGCCGACCGGGGAGGAAGCGCACCTGGGGCACCTCATCACCGAGGCTGTAAAAACCAGGAAATGGGAGAAGAGGAACGGCGACGCCCCGGATCTAGGCACAGATCGACGTCAAAGTCCAGGCCGAACTACGTTCGTGATCGTTTCCGGTAGCCCGAAAGGGAGTGCCCTGCCGAATGGATTGGTCAAGGTCGCCGTCACCTGAAGGACCTGGTAGGGGCTGGATCACATCTTGGAGGGGGTAGCCCCAAAAATTTGTTTTCCGAGGGGAAAACTGTTATGCAGTCGGGGCCTCAGTATGAGACTCAGGCTGCAGAAAGGTTTTCACCTCCCGTTGGTCGGTTTTGAGGGCCGAGGGATGTTGAGGTGGGCTCAGGTGCACGTGTTCAGCTTCCGGCGTCGGTGCGCAGGCGGTTGGACGCGGCGAAAAGTGGCGAAAAGAAATGATAAATTTGCATAGGTTATTTCTGCCACTGTTTCGCGAGTTTTCTGTCTTTTTGTCATTATTGAAAAAGACTAGTTTATGGAGCGTCGCCGTGGTCGTCTTATTTATAATATTTTTGTATATTATTTATTATTGGCGTCGCCCTTCGTCACCCAATACAACTTGGACCTGTAAGTTGTTTTGTTTTGTGAGCGTAGTGGAAGGAGTTTATAAGTATAGGAGTGGAGACTTGGGTAGGAACTCCTGAGGTACGAGCCAAGGTGTTCTGCTTGAGGTTTAGTGAGAGTTCTGGTGTTTATCTGGTGAAACGTCTGGGAGAGTTTGGTGTTTGTTGTTGTTGTTGTTAGCCTGTGGTTAGAACTGTTGCTTAATTGTGACCCCACAGCAGCCTAACATATAATATAAATGAATATGTCAAAATTTTGGTAGCCAAAATGGCTCCTAAACCTAAAATTTTAGGAGCCATTTCCAAACTTTTAGGGGCCCAGGCCCCTAAAATGACTAAAAAAAGCCTGCTATGTCATAACATCAAAAAAATTTTTTTCCTAAAATTTTCTATGTCGAAGCCATATGTCATATTCGTATAACTTATTTTTATTCTTAATCAGACTGCTATTTTTTGTGCTGTGACAAATATAACATAACATAGCTCCTCATGTTATAACATACCGCGTGTAATACCATTCTCCCGTGTTATAACATACCCTGCGTTATACCATACCCTATATTATAGCATGCTCTACGTTTTAATATAGGGTATATTATAGCTATGTTATAACATTGTATATCTTATAACATAGGGTCTATTATAACATGGGATATGTTATAACATCGGACTACGTTATAACATGTCCATGTTATAATATGTCGAAAAAAAATTGTTGTATAACATAAGACCATGTTATAACATAAGACTATATTATAACATGTCAGTATTTTACAACATGTCGAAAAATGAAAAAAAATTATATGTTAAAACATAGGACTATGTTACAACATGTCAGTATGTTATAACATGTCTTAAAATAATAAAAAAATTGTGTGTCAAAACATAGGGCTATGTTACAACAGGCTATGTTGTAACATATTAGTTCGAAAAGAAAATTTTTGGAAAAAAATAAAAAAAAAAACGTAGGCCATGTTATAACGTAGGAGATATTTTAACATAGGGATATGTTAAAACATATGGCTTCGAAAAAAAATTTCTGAAAAAGAATTTTTAAATATGTTATAACACAGGGCTATGATACAACATACAGCGCCATACTGAAGGTATATTTTATGTACAGCATGTTTATACATTGGTCTATATGGTACTGAACTTATATTTATATTCTTTTAAAATGGTATATCTTATAACATGCTATATACTCGTAGTGTTGTGTGTTATACATAATGTTATGCACTGTCTTCTAATCCAATTTGATCTTCTTCATCCTCACTGCTTGTGGATATAAAGTCTCAATTTCATCTTTTTTTCTGCTTTTGAGCTGGCGTTGAAATTATGATCTTGCTTTGATTATTGAGATTACTACCTAGGGTTTTCAATGTATGAACTATATTTGACATCGTTCCAGGTTTTTCCAAAAATTTGTCTTTGTTCGTGAGATCAATAAGAGTAACGATCGTAAATTTTCTATCAAAACTGAAAATGCATTCTCAGATCATATAATATTGTTTCAATTTCTTAATCACTGTCGTTTCGAGATTTCCAAATCTGGGTCTATGTTCACCTGTAAAGCTTCAAATGAACTGATGCCTCTACTGTCTAAATTTCTGAGCATATATATCATCAATAGTTTGACGCCGAAAAGATATAAATTCATATAACTTAATTGTAGAATAATTAAACACAATAATACAATGAATGAGCATATACACATACATACATATGATATCATATAAGATCCGATCCAGATCCGGTCGGATCTTTCATTCAGGATCCGGATAAGTCGAAGCAAATTTTTTTGGATCCTGATTCGATTCGGATCCGCTGAACAAATTTTTTAAGGATCCGGATCCAGATTCACTATCGTCAAAAAAGTGGATCCGGCCCATCCTTAATAAGTTATTAGTAAACAGAATGTGACGAATCAACTCGTGCTGGTCATTTTCATTTGTAGTGTTTCGGTTTCACTGTAAAAATAGCAGAGCCAAAGATCTGCCACCAACTAAAATTTGACAGCATTTATAATCTCCTAGTGTCATGGATGGAAGCTGATAGACCACTCACATGTGGAAATAAACTCAACGGACATCATTTTCATTAACGCTCCAATGATTGGGCATCTCTGAAAAATGTAGCTTTCTGAACATTGTCTATATTTCTGGGTTTTTTTGTCGTGAATGAGCTTTGTCCTTGACCAACCAACGAGAAAACCAAAACAATAATCAGTGCGAACAGATTTGTCAGTTTGCTGGAAGTAAAAATAGCTAGTCTGCCTACAATTTACATTTCCAAAAAAAGTTGTAGAGAAGCTAGCGTACCAAAACAGCATTTTACACAGTGCGGCTGGACTATTGAAGAGCACTGTATCTTGCATATTATGTTAGTTGAGGAGGCAGTCTATTCAGATTACGTTGTCGATTTGTTCTTTAGGAAACTCAAAATGCTTATGAGTATGTCTACTGTTAAGGATTACGTTGAAAACGTGACCGGACATCAGAGCTCGGGACAATATAGCGCGGACATTAGAGAGCAGGGACATTAGAGCGCAGGGCAATAGAGCGCAGGACAATAGAGCGCAGGGACATTAGAGCGCAGGACAATAGGGCGCAGGGACAATAGAGCGCAGAGACAATAGATCGCAGGGACATTAGAGCGCAGAACAATAGAGCGCAGGGACACTAGAGCGCATTTGAGAAAACTGATTTTTTAGGAACAACCTTCCCTGGTCTGCAATAAACGCGATCTTTGAATTGTTTCCGTACATGAAAAAATA
Organism: Romanomermis culicivorax; assembly: GCA_963922205.1. Classification (NCBI taxonomy): domain Eukaryota; kingdom Metazoa; phylum Nematoda; class Enoplea; order Mermithida; family Mermithidae; genus Romanomermis; species Romanomermis culicivorax. The sequence goes on along the minus strand of CAWUHX010000013.1, from coordinate 1,328,740 downwards.
ATATTAGGACAACAGCTTTATTTCAAAAGCTGACAAAAAACTGTGTGTGTCATACTGAATGCGAGTTAGAAATTCAAGATGAATTCGAAAATGACAAAATAAAACAATTTGATTCACAAGTTCAAAGGTCAATTACTGGCGATTTTTTGTGTCCTTCTCAACTTTCGTATGAAACATTTACATATCGCATCTTTTTAATAACAGCTCGAATGAACGACTGAATAAAAAAATGTAAAAAAATATGAGTGATGAGAGAGTGGACGAACAATGATGTATAAAAAGAATAAAAGAGAAAAAACACAAGAAAATGGGAAAAAAGAGAAAAAAGATATTATATAAAAAATAGAAGACGAAAAAAAGTAAGAAACGTGCAATAAGAAAAAGAGAAAAAGGAAGAAAAAGAACAAAAACTGGAAAAAATACTTAATGGTGGAAAAATGCTTCGACCTGAACTTCTCCAGAGTCATGAAAAAATGTGAAGAAAGCATTTTTTGAGCTAAAATGTTATTTTTCAAATTATCCTATTTTCGACTTTTTTGTTTTGCTATGTTTATGTGCTCTATTGTCCCTGCGCGCTATTGTCTTGCGCTCTATTGTCCTGCGCTGTAATGTCCCTGTGCTGTAATGTGCATGCGCTCTAATGCCCCTGCGCTCTAATGCTCCTGCGCTCTATTGTCCTGGGCTCTAATGTCCCTACGCTGTAATGTCTCCGCGCTCTAATGTCCGCGCTTTAATGTCTTGGTACCGCCGATAGGCAAGATTCTAGCACCAGATTATGTTATGTGTGAAAAACTTGAGCGGGTGTCTCAAAAAAAGGCTACCCTCGTCTCTGTTGCATAACTTTTTTTAACACAATATTTCTTCTTGCCGTTTTCTGCGATAGATAGGCTAAACGTTTAGCCACAAACCTGAATTTCATAACTTCTAAACCGCTAGTTCTTATTCATGATAAATTTTACAAACCCCCACATAACTTTTCAGCAAAAAGCTTAATTATTAGTATTCGCAATTAAACGAGAAAAAAATCATGTGACATGAAACAATGACATGTCAAATATGCAAATCACAATAGTCTCGTTTCTATGTGATCTCCTTTTGCTTGACTAACGAGCTTCAGGATTTTAAAGGTCTGTAGCAAAAATTTTGACTTGCGCATGAAAAAAAAATTTGAAAAGTTACGACGCAAAAATGTTTTTACTTTTATTTGAATTATCAACTCTACGGATTATAAAACGGAACCAAAACTTGCCCTCTGAGACATCCTGCTTGGCAGAAAAGACTGCATGTTAAAGTGCAATAAACCGACCAAGCAAGCACCAGTGAACCAACCAGCCAGCCAACCACCCAACCACCACCTAAGCCTGGCCGACACCGAATAACCCAATGGGTTTATCAAGATATGGTGGATCCATGATTAGTTTTCTGCCATTTGGTGGCTCCCAAGCTTTGTCATCTCAAATGTTGTCTCGATCGTAGGCTGCAACATGAAGAAAGCATTTCAAATGCCTCAGGTAGGCTCGTTGGATGTTTGGATTGGAAATGCTGTCACCTGTGTTCGAAGAAGCACAAAGTGCCCACTAACTAAAAAATTTTACCAATTCTGATTTTTTGAAATAAAATAAAAACATTGCATTTGGCGTATTTTGTTTCTTCGGAAATTCTTTTCTGTTTCTGATATAGTAGTCTAGTTATATCGCGCAATTTCACAAATTTCTCGCATGCCTGATTATTTTTCCGGATTTTAGATTCAAACAAGCAGAATTTTCTTCGTGCTTCCCGTTTTTTCGAACCTGGAGAAATTTGCTCGCTCTGACAGAAAAAATGTTCGAAATTTCTTACGTTGACGTTAGCGAAGAAATCGAGACGTGGCATGATAGCGTCAAAGTGTATTCGATTCGAGATAGCACTGGTGCGTCTCGGCATTTTATTCTATGGTTCCAATTTTCATATATAATTTCCAGGAGAAGAAAAAGGCCTACTTTACGTGGATGCTTTTATTAGATCGGGAAAATTGCAATCTAATTGGATCAGTCATGGTCGAAGTGTGCATGTTATCCTTAGTGATAATCTTATCTATTTTTTCATGGTTCCCTTCTACAGGTAAATGTCAGTTCAACGGGTATAAGCCGATAGTTTATTTGAACGTTAATATAATGAAAGGCGAAAAATTGGAAGAATTACCCATTTCCGTCGAAATTCTATTATTTTTGGCTAAATCTGTAAGCATTTGATGTCATCCGTAAATTTAATACACACGTTACCCATACATATAATTTGGGGGAAGTACCATTGGAACTTCTCCCCCCCCCAGGATTTGCCAATCCTATGGCTTGCCATATGGTAGCCGTAGGCATCCGCATACTTTTGGTCATAAAAGTACGAAAAATGTCAATTTTCTCGGCGCTTCTCGTCACTAATACATTTTTTACTATTTTTTAAAACAAAAATGACTACTTCTCGAACCATTTTTTTGAACCTAAAATGTTGGGGAATCGATCCTCACGGGTTCTAAAAAGGTCGCCGACCCACCCTCGGGGCTCCGTTACATGTATGATGGTATCGAGCAGTGTTTTTTTCTGCACAGTACTGAAAAGCCAAAAAAAAGTTTCTGCACTGCGGTTTTCTCCTGTTACCACTGTTTCTCCCCGGGTCTTTTTCCCAAATTGGGGAAGGGGTCGAAATTCCCCAATTCCCCCATTTTCCCGAAGTCGTTTTTCACAAAAAATGCTTATAGACGCTTTATTTATGTATTTTTGAGCTTTTTCAAACCTTCTGATGTGTTTTAGAGCCGTTAATTCATTAAAATTTAGGAAACATTTGAAATTTTTGAGTTTTATCGATGTCTGATCTACAAGCATTGTGGAACAAATTTTCCAGCAAACTATCCAAAAGCATAGTGACTTTGAATTACGTGAGAAATCGACGGTTAAGTCCTCTATGATGACCAGTGAGAGCCTAAAAAAGATATCCGGAAAAATTTTTGAGTATTGACATTCTTCGACGCTGGAAAATCAATTTTCCAAAAATTTATTTCACGAATTAGATTCGAATTTTGTGTTCAAAAGTCGTAATTTCTTGAATTTTATTTGAAAAATTTTAAAACCAGCTATTTATTTGTAAACTCTCATGAACTTAATCAAAAAGATATGTGTAAGAAGACTATAAATTTCTGAAAACTACTTTCATGAAGCTTTTGAATTGATTTTACGTTAGGAAAGCAATAATCGCTTCAAAAAGCTTAGAGACTTGACTTATTGATCTTTCTCAAACACTGTGTCGAGCAAAAAATGAGAATCTTCATTAAATATCATGATAAAATATTGAAGATTACCAATTAAAACATGAGATAATACGTTTAAGATGATGAAAACTATTATAGATCATGTGATAAATGAAAATAGATATGCTAAAAGCCGCGCCCGAGCTAGGTAATACATAATAATGCTTATTAATGTTATAACTGGCGCAAAGCACCGGTAAAATTTTGAGATTATGATTTTCTAAAATGCACCAAAATGCATCTTTTCTATATCTGATGTGATCAAACACATGACTCAAAAAATTCTGCACCAGTGCAGAAAAAAATACTGGTATCGAGAAATTAGAGCGCGGGCATTAGAGCGCAAGAACATTAAAGCGTGGGGACAATAGAGCGCAAGGATAATAGCGCGCGAATAATAGAGCGGAGGGACATTAGAGCGTTGGAAAATAAATCATAGAAACATTAGATCAGAGCAAAATAAAAAACGAAAATGAAATAATTTGAAAAATTCCAGCTCAAAAATGCTGATTCTTCACATTTTTCGTGATTCTGGAGAAGTTCATGTCAATACATTTTTTCACCTCGTAGTATTTTTCCCGTTTTTTGTTCTTTTTCATATCTCGCCATTCTTACTTTTTTCGTCTCAATCTTTCTTCGTTTTGTTTTCGTTTTCTTTTGTTTTTATCTTTTGTTCTTTTTATATCTCATTATTCCTACACCCTATCATTACTCTCTTTTTACATTCGGCTACCGTGGGAATTCTTTTTGCCTCCGTTTGTAAAAACACTCTGTGAGTAGATGAACGGCGGAATCAATGTTTATTCTTGAAGGTACAATGATAGGGTTTGCACATTATCACTCAAAAGTTACGAAAGAAACACAAAAAATTGCAAATACCATTTGACCTTTGAATCAAATTGTTTTATTTTGTTATTTTCGATAACTGTCATTCAGAATAATATACGCAGTTTACAAGAAAAATTTGACGAATTTCGAAATTAAGCTGCTTGTTTAAGTTTCTTTTTTTATTAAAAAAAATTAAAATTCGCGTTCATCGCAGACCAGGGAACGTCGGCTCGAAAAAACTCAGTTTTTATTGATGCACTCTAATGTCCCTGTGCATTATTGTCCTGCGCTCTAATGTCTTGGCGCTCTGTTGTCCCGCGTTCTAATTCCCAGTCACGAATACACACGTCAGTGGTTCTCACATCCTTTCTAAGTGTTATTTTGATTTGGAAATGAGCCATCAGTCTTTCAATAATGTGGCCAAATTTCTCGATTTCGATAATAGTTTCTGAGTATTTTTTATCTCAATATGGAGAAAGTTTGACAACTTTTAAATGTTATTCGAAGTATTTAGAATCCTAGATTCAAATTTTGTAATGACAAAGATATAATTCAATATCTAAATCTTTTGATTATCGATTTAAAACGCGGAAAAAGTCTGTCTTAAGTCAAAATTGGATGTCAACCCTAATCGCCTCTTTACCAGTCGTATTTAACATTAACGTTTGAAAAGTAACAACATTTTAAATTTTTCCCGTGTAGCTGGGTGACGTTATGGCCACGATGTTATGCGGTTCGCCTTACAGCTCATTATCGGGTGCCCAGTCGGTAGAACTGGACGCCTCTCAGTTTTACGCGGAAGTTTTTAAATGGATTGTTTTGGAGCCATCTATTTTGAGTCGCTTGAGCAGCAATCGACTCTCCGTACAAGACGCTGACATAGTCAGAGAAGGTAGAATTTCTTTTCTGGAAATTAAAGAGCAATATTTTACGGAACGTAATTAGAAGTACGTAGATGTTTCAATGAATTGTAATAATTTCTTTGCTTCTCCGACATTCTGAAGTGATTTAATACAAAAGCTTCTCTTAATCAAGCTAATATTATGACTAGATTTTTCTTCCATTTTTGCAGTTTATATCGAATCAATGTTACCAATTTTACTACGAGAAGGATTTTTAAGCGAATTCGATATGGCCATCAATCATGCTTCAGGGTAATTTATGAACGCTCTGAACTTATTTAATAGTTGAAGAAAGGTATCGCCGACTGCTCTACTTGACCGCTAATTTATCAAATTTTTCTTCCGCTTTTTTATCCGTACAATCTTTATATTTTAGACGTATATTTTGGCGCGACATATACGCAGATATGTATACACGTTATTACGAAAAACAGTTGGATAAGATGGACAACTATCCGTGCAGTTTTACCGATATCATGCTCAAAGGTAGTAGTTGCGGTTATTACGGACAACTTTGGTCGGAAGTGAGTTTTTTGAGTATTTCAAAAATATGTTCACTTTGAAGTTTCGCACTTTAGATGTTAGCATGTGATGTCGTGGCGGCTTTCAAAGAAGCGGGTTGTTTCGAAAACGATGAAAAATTGATCGCCATGGGGAAAAGGTATTTATATTCGCAGCGAAAGACCTTATTTGGGGCTTGCCAGAATACTCAACTTATTTTCGACAAAAATTCAAGAATGTTCTTTTGGAAAGTTCTTTCTGTGTCCGTTTTTTATTTGTTTTCATACACTAAATTGAACAATTGAATCTTATGACCCCCAATATTAAGGTACAAAGAGACGTTTCTAAATCAAGGAGGCGGTGTCAAAATGAGGAGAATATTCGAAAATTTCCGAAATCGCGACTTGGACTTCAAACACTTATTCGATTTTTACAAATTATAAAAAGTAGCGTATAACATTGGTTGTAGGCAGCCGTTTTCTGTGGCCGAGAAAACTCATGAATTTTCAAAGTATAGAACCTAGCGGACTCGTCACTAGTGATTCGTTCTCACAGATACGGTAACCAACCGAATTCAGTATTTATATTCTATGTTTGGAAACAAAGCGCTACCGATTTCCTCGGAAATCGGGTAATGTCTGGAATTTCTGCTTGTAGCCTATTAAATTTTGAAGTAGCAGACGCATCGAAGTCACAGCTTAAGTTTTATTCAAAAAACGGGACTGTTATGGACATTATTTTTTCTCCATTATTGTCCCTGATAATTATTCTTTCCAGATTCCCTGAGGTTACTAAAAATTTTTCTGCGACCGTCAAATTTAGTCCTTTGTCATCTACTCCCTCAAGATAGGTGGAATAAAAAGAGTTTTCTCGAGCTTTTTGTGTACCTATGTAGCTATGATTTGTCTTCTGTATGCTGTTTTCTTTGTTATACGATTTTGTTGGTCGATTGTTATTCTACAAAAAACACGGTAAAGAGAGACTATTGGAATAAAATGATTTTTATGATTCAATTCACTAAAATTTGATACTAATTTCCTTATCGTCAATTCTTTTGCGCATTGTCGTGCGGCAGACTATATGATTTTAGATGTCCACGAATACCGCAGTCAATTTTGGGTAAAGCTCATATTCAAATTACTTTCTAACACAATTCAATTCAGGTAGAAGAAATTAACATTGCCTCCTGTTTTTTACTTTTCTTGTCATGCCCCAATTCATACTTCAGTTTTTTACAGATGTCCGCTCGCATGTCGTCTTTTGGACTCAAAATAAAACTACGCCTATCAAATTCCTTATCATTTTCGGCCAAATATTGCATTCGTTTTTCTAATTACAGTAAAAATTACCACAGCGGTAACGTTAATTATGTATTCAAAATCTGCAAATTTCGGATACGTAATTGGAAATCGGTAAATTCTAAGACAAAAAACCCGTGCAAAATCGTCGTACTGCCGGCGGCCTTATTCTTACCGTCGTTTTTCAAGAAAGCTTTCACCAAAAAGAAAATCAAGACTTCTGACAGGGATAGAGTTTCCGAAGCTGTGAATAACGAACAACGTTCGAAATCGCAAGAAAATTTTCCGTGGGCGTCGTTTGGGTTCATTTTGCGACCTTATTTGTTATTTTTGGTTGCGGCTGTTGTGGTGAGAAAATTTTAAACAATTTAATGAATGAACGGGAAAAACAAAAGATCAAACAATCATGCGCGGCTCTTTCGGAGTATAAGTTGATAATTTTTTTAAAATCCATACGAACATATTTTTTTCAATATTCAACCCGTTTGGCGTAAAAAGGTCAATTTTTTAAGCGCTCCACGTCATTGATACGATTTTATAATAGATTATTAGACAAGAACTTCTTTTTATTCGTTTTCCGACTTTTGAGGGAGAAATTCAAATTTTTCCTTCAATAACCCTCTGGATAAAATTTTTTCCACAATGACTCCCCATAAAAAAAATCTGCAGGTCTAACCTCCGAGCTCCGTCACATGTATGGACTCTGAAGATGGTTATATAGGTGTTTTTAATGGCTGGATTCATTGAGTCGCCTGAAATTTAAGTACGGGGAATGGTTACAAAAAAATCGGTGTGACTAAAAAAATCCATAAAAATGTTAGTTATGACGCAGAACGCTGGAAACATAGATATTTTTGGCCATTTCTTGTTCAAAAATGGCTGTTGTTTACCAAAAATATATTTTTTAGAACTCATAATTTTGTAATGCAGTTGAAGACATACATGTAATTGGGGGGAAGTGCTATGGGAATCCCCCCCCCCCAGAAATCGTCGACCATGTGGCTAGCCATTGGGCGACCGCCCCCCCCCAGGATTTTCCAATCCAATGGCTAGCCATATGATAGCCGTTGGGACCCCCATACTTTTGGTCCGAAAAATACTGAAAAACGTCAATTTTTGATTAAAAATGTCAATTTTTGAACGAAAAATGGTAAAAAATGTGAATTTTCTTGGCGCTTCGCGCCATGGATACATTTTTCGGTCTTTTTAAGGAAAAATTACTGCTTTTTGAACTATTTTTTGGACTTTTTTCGTGAAAAAATCGAATTTTTTTCCTTGAGAGACCCCTTCCCCCAAAATTTTGGGAATTCCTGACCCCCGGCCCCAAAAATGTCGCCCAACCCCCCTCCCCCAGACCTCGGGGCTCCGTTACATGTATGGTTGAAGATGTAAAGTACAAGTCTGTTTTTTAAAAAATGCGTACAAATTGAACATTGAAAAAAAATTATTACTGTTCAAAATCGGTTGCACAAAGCTTTGACTGTAGAAGTTTTTACTCAGAAACTGGTTAAAAGTTAGTTTCTCATTCTAGCGTTCTCACAAATATTTAATCTCACGTGATATATGGCCTAGCGAAAAATCACAAAAATACGAATAATACTTGGTATGCATGTACATCATAGAAATTTGGGGAAGGATTCTGACGGGGAATAGAACACCCACCCCAGCAAACTCTATCCCAAGATCATGTGTGGTCGTTACTTCGCACTTTCGTTATTAAAAGCACTTCAAGAAAAACAGGCTATTTTCTTCTTTGGAATAAAATACTTCAAAGAGAAATATTTTTCATATGAAATTCTTACGAACCGACTTTTTCCAAACGACTGCTTCAAAGCAAAATTTCTCTTCATTTTTCAGACAGCAATTTTCGCTGCTGTCGTTAATATTCAAATTCCGCTTCAATTGGGCGCTTTAGTCAACGTAGCGGCGGGTATTAAAGATAAAACATTTATTTTGGCGTGTTTGCATAGGCCAGCCTTCAGATTGCTCAGCTTATATGGAATTCAGGTACCTTTCAAAAATAGTTGAGATTTCAGCTTACCTATGTATGAAAAATGCAACTCAAATTTGTGAATGCTGATTTCTATCTAAATCTTCTTTAAAAAATCCTTTCAGAGTCTATTAACAGCTTTATACATAAGCTTGCTGTCGTTCGTCGGCGAAAAAGTCGCTCGAGATTTAAGATTGAAACTATTCGATTCGTTACTCATGCAAGACATTCAATTTTTTGACGCGAAAAGAACGGGTGAATTGGTTGCCCGGCTTTCAACTGATGTTCAAGAATTCAAAAGTTGCTTCAAACAAGCCGTTTCGCAAGGTTTGCGCAATATTACGCAGGTGAAATATTACTTTTTCCATCGGTTCATTCAACTCATACTTTCATTGGTGTTCAATTTTCATTTCATTCATTCATTCATTCATTCATTCATTCATTCATTCATTCATTCATTCATTCATTCATTCATTCATTCATTCATTCATTCATTCATTCATTCATTCATTCATTCATTTATTCATTCATTGGAACTTCATTGTACGTCGCATTTAAAATTAAATAATCGAAAATTTTACATCTGTGGTAAAAATAAGTCGTGAGAGAAAAAACATCATCTTTGGGAAATTTTGCTTCATTTTTTTGCAGTGCGTTGGATGTTCAGTATCGTTGTACTTCATTTCGCCGAAAATGACGTTAGCAACTTTAACCGTTCTGCCCGTCGTCGTCCTGCTTGGGACTGTTCTGGGATCGTTTTTGAGACATATTTCGAAGCAAGCCCAGGAACAAGTAAAAATATATACATTGTCAACTTTCTCTGTTATGTTTTGATACTTTTGTTCTGTTTTATTTTGATTTTTTTCATTTTATTATCCTTCTGTTATTTTTATGATAATCAAAACTTTTCATTTTAAAATTTCGAGTTCATCATTTTTGAGGTGGCTCTCGCTACGGCTGTCGCCAGCGAAGCACTGAATAATATCAGAACTGTGAAAGCTTTCGCAATGGAGGAAACGGAAGAAAAGTGAGTTCATTTGTTCCAAGTTAAAAATACATATTTGGTGTACGGGATTCGATTCCATGATTCATTTTAGAATGTACGCTCGCGAACTAGAGAAAAGTCGAAATTTGAATGAGGTTCTCGGCATCGGAGTGGGTATTTTCCAGGGATTGACAAACTTTGTTTTAAATGGTTTGAGTTGCAGCTTCGTTAGGACATGCATCAAATATCATGAAAACTGTCGTTTTAGGCATCATACTATCCGTCATTTACGGTGGTTCACACCTAATCAGTTCAGGGGAAATAACGTCCGGACAATTGATGTCTTTCCTAGTAACGGCTCAAGTTATTCAAAGATCGTTGGCTCAAGTTTCGTTGCTTTTCGGCCAAGTTATAAAAGGAACCAGTGCTGGAGCCAGAGTTTTCTTGGTAAATCAGAAATTTGATTTGAATTAAAAGAGGATAACAAATATAAACGAAGCAAATTTGATCATTGTTTAGGCAATTTTAAGTAGATTTTAATAGCACGGAAAATTGGATTAACCGAACTTCGATTTCTTGAAATTTTTGTCCTGCCTATATTCTGTTTTTTATAGAATGCCTCCAAATAGAAAAGTGACACAAATCAGTATGACTGTCAAAATCGTTCACATAGAGCTCATATTGTAAAATTTTTCACTCAAAAAATTGCTGAAGGTTAGGTTAGTATGCTCACAAATTTCCATTCCTATATGACATATTGTTTATCAGAAAATCGTGAAAATCTAAAACACTCCTCGCTTTCAACTATCATTATATAGAAGCATTTCAAGAAAAACAGTCTATAGATATCCTCATGGTTGCCAACCTACAATAAGCCGTTGTGGACGTATATCTAGCGCCTCTTAACTTGAAATAATCAGGTCCTCGGGGAGGAGTGTCAGTAGTATGATTTTTTTAGATTGGTGAGGAAAGAGACCATTTTTGTGATAGTTGACACTTTAGCAGTGATATCTCATGCCCGAAAGGGAGTGCGTGAAAATATTTTGAGAATGGCCCATGTTGGAGGTATCCCCCGCTCCCCTGTTACATGTATGAAGGCTCTTTACGGATTTCCTGGAAATTCAATGAGATGATACTATAAATGTCGAAAGATCAAATCCAATTGAAAACGAAAATTCCAGAAAATATCGCTGTCCAAGATGATACAATCCTTGAGCATCTCATTTTATCCCAACTCTGGGCTATGCAGTTGATTAAAATGAGAACATTTCGCAATAAGTTGATTACTCGACTGTAACGAACTAGTTTAGTCTGCTACAGCGGTAGTGAAGCCATTTCAGAACTCCTTGATGCATTGTTTTTCAACGCGACGCTAATAAAGTTGGGCCTGTACAAGTGAAAAGTGTAGTCACGCTAAGAAGAGAATACAAATTAAGAAAAATTAGTGGCTACGCTAATGGGTATGCCGCTAAAAAACACTGCTTCGATGTAACATGATCTTTTCAACTGACCCATTTTGGATCAAATTGCATGTAGATTGTCTATCTATTTAGTTTTACTTTTTCAGTTTATCGATCGGCAAGCCGATCTCGACAAGAGCGGCAATCGCATTATACCGTATCATTCACTCCTCGGAGAAGTTAAATTTGATAATGTTTCCTTCACGTACCCCAATAGGCCAGATTTCGTAAGTTTTCAGAGTCGTGGGTTTTAATAGCAAGCAAGTTTTCTTTATGTAAGTCAAAACCTTTTTCAGAATTCACACTATTCAGATTATCCTCTTCAGCTCGGAAACCATAGAATGGAGTTTCTCGAGTTTTCACTGTGTGCAGTAAAAAACTTCGCTCCTGTGGTCAACAGCAGTAGAAGTTATTTTTTACTTACGTTTTTTTATATCGATTTTACATCAATTTTTAGACAGTTTTGAAAGATTTTGCGCTTACAATTCAGCCTGGTCAAATTGTTGCCCTATGCGGTCATTCGGGCGCCGGTAAGTAAAACAGTTTTTTCGACTTCTCCTTGCCATGTTTTTGTGCTCTCCTTCAGGAAAATCTACTGTCGCAGCATTATTGGAAAGATTTTACGATGTGGATTCCGGTTCGGTGACTATTGATGGAAACGACGTTAAAAACTTGGATATCAAGTGGTTGCGAGGCAAAGCCGTAGGATTCATTTCTCAAGTGATTTCAGATTTCGGCACCACGATTCATTGTAAATAACTTAGTGCATTATAGGAACCCGTGCTTTTCCATACTACGATTAAAGAAAATATTCGTTATGGAAAGCCTGAAGCTACAGATTATGAAGTAGGCGTTCAAACGCATGTTTTCAAACTCGAGTGATTTCAAACGGAAAAAATATAATGAATCAGAAAACGGATTAGAACTCTGGAAACGCTATCTTACAAAGTTTTCGCAATGATGTCTATTCAAACATAAATGAAATAAATTTGATTTTTATTTTCGATCGATCGTGTGTCAGAATTATTTGATAATGCGACAAGGCTCTAAATTATTAACAAGTTTTCAATTATAAATTTTCTCTTTAATTTTTTCTCTTCTTTACGTGCTTCTCTCCATTTAATGCAATTATTTTCATTTGTTTCTCCAAAGGTGCTCGAAGCGGCCAAAATAGCCAACGCGGATTCTTTCATCCGAACCTTCCCCGACGGTTACGATACTGTAGCAGGTGAGAGGGGCGTAGCTTTGTCAGGCGGTCAAAAGCAACGGATCGCAATCGCACGGGCCTTATTGAAAAATCCTCCCATTTTGATATTGGACGAAGCGACGAGGTAAACTTCTTTATGTTCGAAATTTGGGTAGTTTAAAAATCCATAGGTTAACTAACTACTATGTATACTCATTAATTTAACAGAGCTGTGTTTCTGATGCAATTTTCCGATGAGTTCTAAAAACTGCTGAACCTAACTATAAGAATTATTGCTTTCGAGGAAACCACCGGAAAAACTAGCTGTATTTCAATTTTCGCTACCCTTCTGCCAAACAAAATTCTGCATAATTATTTGTTTATTTTTTTCATTACGACCACTTTCGTAAACGATAGACTGGTGAATTTACGTTTTGCATGAAAAAATTAGTGATCCAAGCACCATCGCAATGATCTGTCAAAAAACTTTTTTTGGAAATTCAGTGCAATGTTTGTAAAACGAACGTATTTTGATTTAATCTTCAAAAAGGAGGGTCCATTTTTGATAGTTTAATCTTCTAATTAGATATTCTCAAGAATCTTGAATAAATGTAATCATCAATGCTTTCAATTAATGAATGTCACAAATTTTGAATATAGAACGCTGCGTTTAGTTAATCCCGCTTTTCAACCTTAAAGAAACTATCTGTTTATACTCCGGCCTTAATTTATGACAAATAAAATCATCTTACCCTTCGTTGTCCAGTATTTTATTTGAAAACTATGAAGAACATGTTTGAACTGTGAGAAACCAAGGCACATTTAGAAACGTTCAACCTGCGGAGAGTTATGAGTTTCAAAAACTGATTTTTATGGGTTCTGCAGTTGATTCAATTCGGTAGTTTTTCAGTGCTTTGGACGCGGAATCAGAACGACTTGTGCAAGAAGCTTTGGATAGAGCCGAGAAAGGACGGACTGTATTAGTCATTGCTCACCGTTTGAGCACATTGCAGAATGCTGACAAAATTGCTGTAGTTTCTGGAAACAAGATCGCCGAGGTGAGGAGTTTTGGTTAAAACTTTGAACTCTAGCATACCGAAAACTGTAGATTTATGTATGCATTACCCTACGGCACTTTTTATTTTCCATTAAATCTTTTGTGCAATATAAGCAATATACAACTATAATTTTCTACCGGCTTAAAAATCGATATATTTTCTAGGAACCTTTTTACGTTGTTCCGCCTCTGAAACCGCTTTCACTAATTTGCGTTTCCGTTTCAGATTGGAAGCCATAAAGAACTGCTCAAGCTGAAGGGTCTTTATTGGCAATTAGTGCAACATCAAAGAAGCAATTGAACGCCTCTGATAACTAAAATTTTATTAATCTAGGAATTTTTGTTAGTAAATTTATCAGGCGTCTGTTTATCTAAATTTTTCGCCCATGAATTGAACCGTCAAACGTTATTCAAGAGCACAGATTGGAATTGATTCCGATGGCACTTTATTTTCCACACAAAAAATGGGTGCCTGTTTATGCTTAACAACAAACATATCAGAAATCATAGATTTGTTCGGCGTTTTGATCTCTTGCGTACTTCCAATATAACCATTGAGGTTGGTTCTGGACGTCTGTAAAAAATTATAAGGATGTTCGCAAAAACGGCTGTAAACTCAAAATCTGAAAAATTTACGTGAAAAAAACGGGAGTTTTAAATGACTATTGTCTGTTTTTCTCGAAATGCTTGTAAATTTCAAGTTGAAAACAGGTGCTATTTCACATTTTTAGCATTTTCTGCTATACCATATGTCGAATTGAACTGGAAATTCGAGAGCCTTCTTTTCTTACTATAACTATTTTTTGATCCTTACTGTAATATATGTGTAAACGTCTTTGAAGATGTTACTAGTTTTTGTCATTCTTCAATTAACACGCATCTTATAAAAAACAGACTATAGTAAAAATATGACTCCCCGAAATAATCATTCGATGTTATGCTCCGTTTTTTTATTATAGTCCGTTTTTTCATTAAAATGCTTATAACTAAAAAATGACAGAAAATAAGTCTGCCTCAAAATCGTTTACACAAGGATTTTTTAATCGAAATATTTTAAGGGTTGCTTTAGTGGACTCATAAATTTTCAATCCTGTACGGCATATGGCTTTGAGAAAATGACGAAAAATGAAATATTACTTGCTTTCCACTAAAAATTCACAAGCATTTCAAGAATAACAGACTATATACACAGCAATTTTTTGTATTAAGATTTTTGAGAATATTGTTGTCTTACGACCGCTATCCTGGCTGATTTGAGCAGTACAATTTTTCTTCTCTAAATAAATCGCAATAATTGCAAGTCCCATTCAAAGCTGTCAAAAAAACTTAATCCTTATAGCTTCTTATGCAAACTTATGGGCGTGTCCCCAATAAAGCGAAACTCAAAACAGCGTTTCTCAGAACAGCGTAGTCTCAATACAGCGATTCTCAAAACAGTTAAGCTCAATATAGCGAACAGTATAAAGTTCTATACATTAGAGTAAAAGCCCATCATTTTTATAATAAGTATGCAAATTAAGTTTTAGGTATTTTAAAATTGTTTTCGCTAGCTGAGATAGTCTATTTTTAGTTGCATTTGGCCATCTAAGTTTCACATGCTTTTGAGCTGCAGTTGCGGTAGGTATGCACGAACGGACCATTCCAAGATCACAAAAAAGTATCTTTCAGAAAAACATTGTTGTAGAACGTTTGAAAAAAAACAAAATGGGGATTAATTTCGAAAAAAAATTAACTTAATGAAATAAATAAAACCAGCAAATAAAATGAAATGAATAAAATAATCAAGCAGCAAAGGCAGAACAAATAATAAAGAAACCAAAACTAAAATAGTGCGATAAAAAGTAAGTAAAAATCGAACAAGAGTACACCACCCGAAAAAATTAAACAAAAATGGCTCAAAATCAGAAGAATATAAAGGGAATAAGTCAATAAAGGAAGGAAGGAACAAAAAACATGTTAATAATAAACATATAAGAAAAAAAGCTGTAATGTGAAGACACATGCTGCAGAGCCATAATGTCAGAAATCGTGCCAAAATGTGAGACAACAACAACATCCACCATATCGAAATGGAGGACCAAATACACCATGCGCCGAAAACAATCTCCATTTTTCCATTCTAAAGATAACTTATTCGAAAATTCGCTATTTTAAAAATCTGTTGTGAGACTTCGCTATATTGAGAGTCGCTGTTTTGAGACTTCGCTGTATTGAGAATCGCTGTATTAAGATTTCGCTGTTTTGAGAGCTGTTTTGAGAATCACTGTATTGAGTCTCGCTATTCTGAGATTCGCCGTTGTGTGTTCCGCTGAATAGGAGTGAAACCAATTAATTCAAAATTCGCATAGCTACATTATTCCAAAGTTTGAAATTTTACATTTTTTGACATTTTTGAGTCTGGATACCTGTTTGGAAAAATCACAGCTTTTCGAAATCCTGACCTTCGCCAAATATTCATTATATGCAGAAGACTGCTCTATATTCATGTATCAAAAAAATTTTCAGCCCCTCCACCAGATTATACTTTTTATGCTATTTTGAAGTGTCAAAAAGGAATTCATACCCAACATATTGCGTTACAATTTCAATCAGATTTTCGTACCATTTGGGAGATGCAGAGACTTGCACATACTGCACTGTCATTCAAATATGTTTTTGAACCTGAATAAATCCCTACCGATAAAGTTTTGAGAGTATGGGATTCGTCTTTACCTGATACATTGAGAATAAAAAATGTGGCTCGACGTCGATGAATTTTCATTGGTCTAGCTTTGATTATTGCTGAACGAGGCTCCCAATGAGAGGTCAAACATTTTGAAAATTTTCATTAAATCTCAGAAATCGAGTCCTTCTTTGATATCTATCCGCCAGAAAATGGCCAAAAGTTCTTTGAATTACTTTTGCTGTATTTTCATCTGACTGACACGACGGGGTGTACAGTAGATAACATGGGCCAGGGCCGGGCAGCTGTCATTTACTTGGTATAGAACTACCAGGTTCAATTTTACTGGAAGGATTTTTTTGCATCTTTTCACAAACACACTTGTCATGTGCCCATCCATTCTCCTCAAAGGTCATGTGATTTCCATCATGCTGATATTTTATGTTTTTCGCCACTTTTTATTTGACAGTTACTTTTATTTCGTTTCATTCATTATGTTTTGCATGCATTTCTGTGTGGCATTTTTTTTGTATTTTGTTGTTTTTCTTTTCGCACATAGGCTGCAGTGTGACCCTTTAATCAAAACTTCCACCAAACGAGCTCTAGGAGCTCATGGCCATAATTGGGGCATCACATGCACCTCTTCTTATCAGTAAAACTAGCAACGTTTTTGCGATGCAAAATGACTAATTAAGAAGTTTTCATTAAAGACATTCATATGTTTAGCATGGGAATGAAACTCATTCCCAATGTTAAATGCATTCGAACTGGAAAATGTCCATGTGACCATAGGCATCTTCTGCACTGTTTTCCTCTGCAGAAGTTAGCTTGGGCGTCATAAGCTCCACCCAGGCCATACTGTATGCTCACTAGGCCCTTAAAATTGCCTGTTTCGTTAGTTTTTTGCTCATTCTCTGGGTTCAGTGCTCATGTCCGGTTTTGTTCTTAGCATGCGTCCACCGTTTTACTTTATTATTAATAAATTTGAGTATTTGATTCTCCCTTGCGTCCGTCACCCGAATTTAAATACACACCCGTCGCCTACCTCCTGCCAGGTCTCTTGTCCATATCCACACGTCCAATCAGAAGAGAGTCGCCCGGACCTCCCCGCCTTCACGTGTCGAAGAACCGAATGGAACCCCCTCCTGTTTGCCGACCGCCACCCAAAAACCAGGGACCCATCGCCCTTCGTCAAATCGAGTTTTGAGAAGCAGGACTAGGTAAGTCTTCTCAGGGGATTATTGTTGTTGAGGGTGTATTTTGGGGAACCCTTTCTTAAGTCGGTTTTCCCTTGAGTTTCCCCTCAGTTGAAAGGGCCCTTGTTCCCCTTGGATCAGGGCAAAAAAAGGGATTTTGGTTTACAATCGGGTCCCCCAAATTAGGTCATTCCTAGAATGACCTTGTCCATCTTTCATACTGAATGGGACCAGGGATTGCCATCCCTGACCTGGCGGCGTTGTCCATTACTCTACAGCAGCACCTCAGGACAGCACCAGAGTACCCTATAGGCTCCTATAGCCAGTACTAGCCGGGTCAGGTTCCTGAAGGAAAAGCAGCGAGCCACCCAACAGGGTCAAAGCATGTCATTCACAGTGACATGGCCGTATTTTTCTATCAATATGGCATGGATTTTTCCGTCAATGTGATTGGCCACTTTTCACCTAACATGACATGGCTCCACTTTTCACTTAATGTGACACCCTGTTGCACAACAATTGTAGATAGATTGATGAAATTGTATTAGAGATTCGACCAGCATGTTTTCTTTTTATTCATCTAATCTGAACGTTTTCGCTGAATTCCATTAACGGCCTATCTAGTTGCATTAGTCAGTATTTTTGTACCAACTTTCAGTATGTGCAGACAACTACAGCTCTTTAAACGGTACAGATTGAAATTGTATCACAATATCAGACAAAATTTTGCAGCACCTTATGGGATGCCCAAAAAGGCTCCAAATGACTTTTTTGTTTTATTTTGACTTCCTTTTTGACACTTTAAAAAAGGCATAAAGAGTGCAAAAGTAAGGGACTAAAAAAATTTTTGCATACCTACATAGTCTTTTGGATATAATGAACATTTGGCTTGTTGTTAGGCTTACTGTAGTATGCAACTTCTGACGTCGGTGTGCATCTGGAGGGAATGGAGGGGACCTTAGCAATGTTGTGGAGTCAGTCTTTCGATGGTTCCTCAAGATCGAGCATAGGCCAACATTCTATTGTTGTGCACTTTTATGCAAATTTCTGTGAAGACTCATGGGGGCAATTAGTTAGTGCAGCTACTCTATTTGCTGCCGAGCTATCGAACGCACCATATGTAGCATGTGCGATTTGAGAATTTACCATTGAAAACGTTCTCTTAAGCGATGTAAATCCTTGAGTACTTAAGTCAAATTTCGATCTTATTACTGTAATCATGGAAGCCTGTACACAAGCGACGAACTCGAAAAGTCACCTTCCAAAGCTTTAAGTTTTTCGTCCAGTGCCTTAACCTCGAGGCCGCCGACCGCCGATGGATTGTCGACGGAGGCGGAAATTCTCTGACGGCTTAAAACGGTTGGCCCTTCGTTGGTCGACTGTTGACGTTTGCTAGGTCGCCAACGATTCCGGCCGACGGCCAAACTTGCATGGGCCAGCGGCGGCGGCGATAGCGTCCATAAAAAGACGCTGACGACCAAGGCAGTTCGTAGCAAACATTTCGATACGATATTTTTGTCGATACGAAACATAGTCGTCGAATTCTTCTTTGAGGAAATCTGTTTGCCGAGCTTGAACGAAAATGGCAAATCAAGTCTGCTGCCTGAACAGGAAAATGTGATGCACAAAAGTGCGGTATGGGGATCTTTATATCCTAATGAATCATACGGTATTAATCGAATTATGCAAATCACTATATATCTCGGAAATCACTATCTTTGGGTGGAATTCAATCACAAAAGTGTATTGGATCTTTTTGACATTATAGAATGGCACTATTCGTGTGTGTACGTTGTCTCTTATACATTACGATTATGCAAATCAGGATGAAATTACTAATACAGGATGAGCAACACCGCCTAGGAAATATGCAAATAAGGACTGTGGAGCTGACGTTGACATGTGTGTGTTATTTCTTTTCATTCTAATTGATACTCATTGTTAAATGACACTGAACCTGTCCTGCGCATCAAGAATCAAATTGAACTTCGTTTCGGTCCTAGTCTGTTGGACTGTCGTCAAAATAATATACAAGCTTTTACTACAGAAACTTTCACTCAAAAACTATTAGGTTAATTGCGTATGTCCGCAGGTTTCCCGTCCTAATGTGACATATTAGCAGAAAACTGTAAAAATATAAAACGCTTCTTGCTTTTCAGTTTTATTATTTATAAGCCTTTCAAGAAAAACAGATTATAAAAGTTTTTATAACGTACTTGGCCTCAACGGTCAAAATACCAGGGGAAAATTATGGTATGGCCTCTGCTTTCGGAAATTATTCATCATATTCATAGATGCGGGTGGTGTAACAAATTCAAATTGGTAGGACAATCAACTTCTTTTTCTTTTATTTTCGAATAGCAAGTAAAAGGAAGCCTAGCTATAAACAACTGGTACAATTGATCATAGAGCGGAAATAATATGGAGTTTTATTTATATCAAATTGATGAGTTTCTTACAAAGGAAAGTTATAAATTGATGATTTTGGTAAGCAAACCAACGCAAAACAACATAAAAAACGTCTATTAATCAACCAATAACCCCAAGTCACCTTATATACTTCAAAATATTGCATGCTTAGTCTGTTAGTCTGCACAATCAACTCTGTCTATTAAAGACAGCATAATGAAAAACTGTCTTCGAATTTAGATTGTATAATGAACTTGGTTTCCTGTTCGAAATTGTGCCTAAGCTAAAGGAAGCCTTTGCGTACGTTATACCGTTTCAATTTCAGAAGCAAGTTTTCGCAAGTGAAGGGTTGAAGAACTTGAAAATGTTTGAACAAGAAACATCAGTCCATGTTTCCATGGTCAAATGAGGGTGCCGACTATTTAAGGAAAGGGCTCACTGATACCATGGTGTGATACACCCGGTGCACAGTACCACTTCAAACCCCCCATAATTAAATGCATGTTTAAAAACGACGATGTTTTCAATATTTAGGGACGGCCCAAAAATGGCCGTCTACCACGTTATGGGTGTTAGGTTTTACAAAAACCAACAACGAGAAGACGAAAAAATTTATCACATGCCTTCGAATGGAATTTTTGCTATGCATCTCGGAAAAATGTTGAACATCGCAATTATTTTTTCAATTGTAGAAAATTTTCCAATTGTCCATTTTTTCAATTTAGTCTCAGTTGCGCAGGAAATGCAGGAAATAGGACGTTCATATACACAATAAACCTGCTGCTGATTGTATATGTTTTTTCCCGTTGGCAGTCTGATATAACGAGAACAGAAGATGTCAGCATACAGCCAAAACGTGCTGGGTATCCAATGGGGTCGGGTAGAATTTTTCTATCAAAGAATATTTTTATAACAATTTTCCGGCTGTAGGAAATCGCATTGAAACTTCCAAAAGAGAGACGCACTAAATCATTCGCAGGTAACATGGAATCGTCATTATGTAACAGGTTACTCATCTTTTGTGTTTTTGCTGTGAATATGGCATATTTTTGAGCAATTGCTGTAACACTATGAAGTTCGAAGAAATTCGAAGCCATTAAACGTTTTTTCGCAGATAGATAGTAATTTTTAGGTGAACTTCGGATTTCGAAGGGTTTCAAATGCGCACGCATGTATTTTATTTTTTATGCTGGAAATTTTCACAGTATACAGAGACATGGCCAAGAACTTTCTTGATCTCATCTTTTTACTGCACGAGCTTGCTTCATCTATGAACTGACCGTATCATAATACTAAACCAAATTAACAGTGGCTGATTCATCAGTGCAGAGTAAGTTAAAGTACAGAAACCATACTAATATTAGTTAGTCAAGTTTAACTACAGTCAACTTGACCGTAGTCAACGTGACCGTATAGCCAATTTAGCTGTACAGCCGTATTAGCCATGGTTAGAAATGGCCCAGTTAGCTGCCAATGAGATACCGGTCCTTACTGGGGGACATGCTAGAAGTTCGAAAACCCAACCACAATGATGCAAGTCTAAGCGGATTTTTTTGCTTTTTGACTCATACGTTAAAATGAATGGACTAGTAATTTTGATGCATTGATCTGCAGGTACAGTTTTGATGTTTTTCTTTTTTTATAGAATGTTTGTAGGTCGAAAAAGGATAAAGCGTATCGTTTTCAAACTCATTTACACAAACGTTTTGCAGTAGGATTTTTTACTTAAAAAATTATTGGTTAAAAGTGCACGTTTTCTATTTTTGTTATTTGCAGGCATACTCCAAGAAAAACAGACTATAAATTGAGCAATTTCCATTTTTGACCATTGATGTCACCCACGAGGGCCCGACACCGGTAAGTATAACCGAAAAATTTATTGGTACAAAAATACTAAACTCATGCAAATAAATATTGTGATAAGAAGGAACACAAAAGTGGATAAAACGCGAAACAGTAAAAAGGTAAAACTTCTAAAAAATACGAGCACGCACAAAGAAGTGTTTGTGTTAAAAAATAAATAAAAATACTATATTAGAGCGAAGATTAATCTTCCCATTCGTCACCTTCTTCGTCGTCATTTTCATCTTCGCTACCCGATTCTAAAATTCCAAGAGAAAAATTACCATTTGCAACAATTTGCTGGTGTCGAAAACTGATTGGAGATATGCGAAAACCAGGACAGCACAATAGGTTTTGATAAAGCTTGTAATTTACAATTCACGAATAATATAATGCGCTGTCCTTTTGTTAGTCATATAATATAAGCACTACATTCAAATAATTTTTAAGAGAGTCATCTATTTTATAGCATAAAATTTGTCTAATGTTCTCAAACATTAGCATATTGTCACTAGTTTTTACCCTCGAGCATTTGGAATCGTCTTTCTTGCAAAGCTCTAGCTAAAGCGCCGGCAATACCACCCATATCTTCGGGCGGTGTTATGCGTTGTCTTTCTTGTTTATCGACCTGTTGATAATACAGAAAGATTCATCAAATCAAATATTTTCCCTACAATAATAAATGAAACTCACTGGTCGTAAAACAACGCCTTCTTTTATATCCTTCAGCACGGCATCCCGAGAATCTACTGATCTGGGAGGATGGGCTACGCTGTCTTGCTGTTGATTGGCATTACTGACCGACCGCAGAGTTACGCCTTTTGATATTTGGGATAAAAAGTCGGCTGAAGCTGGCGAAGCCAGTTGAGTGGATGACGGTAGAGCTAGTGGAACGGGCGGTCCGGCGTTGGATCCAGCACCTGGAATAGAGACAAGATCCTAGACATGAATATGTAAGTGGCAACAAAATGGATATGAAATAATCATTTCAGAAATATAAAAACCGTCGGTATATTAAGAGCCTAAAATCCGGAATTGTAAAAATCGATATATAAATTAAGGAATAGAAAAGAGGCAAAATCATGTCCATAAGTATATAATGTTAATTCATGTATTCTAGCAGAATTGGAACGTACTTTTTTCGGAGTGTTTAATTATGAATACGCTTAAGCAATTAAAGGTTGTTTTTTCCGAAATAAATTTTCTGCCAAGGAATAATGAAAGTATGTGTGAATATCTTGCGACGACAGATGCGAACAATAAACTCATAAAATGATTTCTCTGTGATTCAAAAAGAAGTTCAGAATTTAGAAAAGCTGCACAAAAGTTTTTTCACTAAAGAACTAACATGGCACTGTCGGTTGAATTTAGCCTTTATCTATACATATTTTAGACGAAGCAGGTTCAAATTCTAACTAAAAACGATGAAACAATCGGAAACTAAGTAATTTTGATTATGCTTGAACAGTAATCGCTTCGATCGGATTTTTTTCGGTACTAATCTCTACAGATGAATATTTCCTGTGATATTTATACAAAAATGAATGTAACTGTTGATCATTTGTGAAATAATATTTAAGAAGTCGGGAAATCAGTTAAAGTCTAAAAACCTTTTGATTGTTGAGGTGTTTGTACCTTTCGACACATTATTGAACATGTGAGAGTCGAACAATTTTTAAAAGCAAAATCATAGCATATTTTTTGCGTTTCGAGAAGCTTGCTAGAATCAGCTGAAACTCGGAAATATTCGAAACTACATTCGAATGATGACTTTTTACGACGAACTAAATAGATTTCGTGCTCATTTTTCTCCAACGATTTCCAGGATGCACGTGTTGGGATAATTACCTTGAAAAGCAGCCAAAGATGGCGGTGGAGGTGGTGGTGGAGCCGGTGCATTGCCTGTTGTCGATATACTAGTAGGTTTGGATGCCTGGCTGGGCGGCGCTGGAGGCGGAGGCGGTCCGCTAGGTCGAGCGGGCAAGTTTCTAGGCGGTGGAGGCGGTTGAGGTGCTGCTTCCCGTTTTACGGCGGATGTAATCGATGCAGGACTAATGACTGAAGATGTGGAAAAGTTGGTGAAGACGAAAAAATAAAACCTGTATTGAATTTTTCGGAAATATTTGCAACATTTTATTTTAACAAGGGCAACAAAGTTTTAATATATTCGTGTCAAATACGCGCCAACAACTCGAAAATTTTTAATTCAATCTCCTTTTTCAAAGTCTTAATTTGTTGAAGAAACATATTGACATCAAGAATCTTTCCGATAATTCGTGGTCCATTACAGATTACTTATCAAATTAATTTCTTCCGTATTATGCTTTTTTACATTGAAGTGTACAAATTTTAGTGAATCACCATGTTCACTTAGGTAATTTTTCAAAGCTAAAGACTATAGAACTTCCATTAAACTTCCCGCCTGTATCAAAAGGCGTGAGGTCTAAACTCGACCCAAGTGATGAAAAACGTGAAACTTAGGAAAAGTTGTTTCCTACATGCCATATAATCTGTACACATTTGACCGATATCAAAGATATAAAAATCTTCAAAATTGTATTAGGCTGGGTTTGTTGCTGGAAATAATATATCGCATCATGTTCAGAAATAAAGCCGCATTTATACTTCAGGGCACGGCAGTCATGGACCAATAAAAATTCAGTACACGTGCATGCAATCAATTATATTTGACGCCGATTTTTTTGTGGCGCAGTTTCATTGGTCACGACTGTTGTGGCCGTACCGTGATGTATAAATGCGGCTCAAGGAGAAGTAGTAGAACTATTGCATATGTCCAATCTAGCCTCAACACTTGAAGTTCTTGTCCACGAAAGTTGCAAACATACATGCACATAGGGAGGGTCAGGGAGGTTAACCCTCCTACCTGTGACCCTGAACATTCCTCCCTGACCTGAAAAAAAAATCGTCAAACACCCCTCCCTGAACTTTTTCGAAGACAGTTTTTTTTATATTTTTGATGCATATTTTGTATGAAAAGCATGCTTGTGGAACTTTTTTTTTTGTTTTTTTTGCTCACCCAACCCCCCTCGATGAAGAGTCCAAGGACCCTATCCCTTGGAAAATTCTTGCCGTGCACGTCTGGTTGCAAGTTCGGATTCAGGGGCGTGGGGGCGGCCGCCCCCCGAAACTTTTGAAATACGATTTTTTTTCTCTGCAAATTTGAAAAATTTTTGAAAATTTTTGGAATTTTTTTTGGAAAAATACTTAATTTTGAGCACCGCTCCTCCTGAAAAAAATTTCTGGATCCGCCACTGTCTGGTTGCAAATATCTCTACTTGATTTCTCAACAATGAAAACTTCCAGCCTCTACATGCCGTACTTCCGGCCAAGATTTCCGGGCCGTGGACTGGAGCCGGAGCTCAGAATTATATATATCCGCATTTTACCCTACCATTTTGTACAGTCGAAATAGGACCAGAAATTTGCAACGGTGTTCGATTCGCACAGTTCTGTTTTTGTTGATTAATTTGTGATGGAGGAGGCCTATTGTACTGATCGATTTCTTTCTTTACGGCGTCCATACCGCCGTATTTTTCGACGATTTCGTACACGATTTGGCGATCTTTTTTACCTAAATTGGTCGGCATGCCTAACTTGTCTAACAGAAGGATAATGTTTTCGTTTAGTTCGTCGCTCCCTTGAGAATTAGTCTGGAAGCCGCCGCTCGGATCCCAACCAACGTGCACACGGTGCCTGAAACATTCTGCTACAAGTAACTTTCATTTAAAAATTTCTTTTGGCATGAAGAGACTCGATAACAAGAATAAAAAATTACGGTTCATCTCAAATGAGTACCGCTGATCAAAAATCAGATGGTGAATGATAGTTTTCTACCTCAACACTAACACTATGTCATCAAGGTTTCAATCAAAAAAGACGACAATGCCAATTTTTTAACAAACATGAGACGACTTCAAGAATTTTTTTGATAGTAGTTTTTACAAACGTTGCTGTCTGACCTCCAAATCAAAACTTCACGCGCGTGTCTTTTTTAGGGTTCATAGTCCAACAAGTTTGGAACCTTGAACCCAGGGCCGTGCACAAGGGGAGGCGGGGGGGGGCGGCCCCCCCCCCATTGAGGCAGTATTTCTAAACCGAAAAGATGCGTTTTGGTGGACTTTAAAAGGTCAAAATCTCAAAATTTTCCGGCGCTTCGCGCCGGTCATGGGTATAATTATAACTATATTCTACCAGGCGCGGCCGTTAGCATATCTACTTCGACTTACTAATTAATGCTCAACAGTTTCTATCAATCAAGTTAGCTCGTTTCATTTTCTAATCGTTTACAGTCAATTATGTCGCCGAAAATAGAGATTTTTCATCAAGTCTCTCAATTTTTTCTCTCGATGATTGGAATTTTTTAAACGTTTGCAATCTGAACTTTTGCGTTTATTGAATGTGGAAATTGAAGACATTACTCTAGAACGCGATTTTAAAACATTTGTTCACGAATTATCTGTTGGAGAGATTTATTTTTCAGCGTTTTAGAATACAAAAAACCGAAAATTTTTCCGGCGCTTGGCGCCGGAATGGGAGGCAAATTACGCTTCATCAGTCTGATTTTAATTTATTTCCCAACGTTATGAAAGTTCATTTTCCAGCGTTTTAGAAAGTGAAAATCAAAAAATTTTTCCGGCGCTCCGCCACCAATATAATATATTATTCTTCATGAGCTCATTTTGACTAACATAACCAGAATTTTCTCAATTTTTTTCCTCATTTTGGCAGGTTTCTGACTACAAATACAACAAAATGCTTGGGTATGCTCCTAAAATGCATAAAAAAGCATCCGTAGCCACATTATAAGCGTTTTTAAAAACGTGGAAAATTTTTGGAAAATGAGGAAAAAAATTTTGGGTCCGGTTCTCATGTGGAAAAAATCTTCGAGGAAAAAAAACGGTGATGCACACAGTATATCCGCGTAAGATCAACATTTTCTGGGGCTATTCAGTGAAAAAATCTAGTCCGCCCACCTCCCATGAAAAAATCCTGCGCACGGCCCTGCTTGAACCCATATATATTTTTAAGAAAATGATTTACTCGAAATTAGTGGGCAAACCGATATCATTTTTTGTCAGTCGGTTCTTTTTCTTTTTGCCACCTTTTTTCACCATAGGGATAGTAGATGGTGTGGAATTGAGATTTGGGCTGACATTATGGTTGATGTTAGGCGTCAATTGGGGCATTTGTCCCGATGATACGGATGGCGGCGATATTGCTGACATTCGATTTTCTACAAACAATGCAAAATTAATAGAATACATAGAAAATTCGGAAGTCTTTCGAATCTACTTGTTTTGCTACCGGAATCGTATTTTTTACTGACTTCTTGTTCGTAGCGTAAGTTAACTTGAGTAGCAAAGTTAGTCGCTTCGTCTTTGCTGGTAAAATTCAGCCCGTAAACAATATTCTGGATAAAAAACCATGCATCAAAATATGAACTTCAAATATTTCGATTTTCAGGATAATTTAACATCACCTCTTTCAAGTTTGGGACATCGAAGACTTTTTCGACCCCAAAGCGCCGGATATGTACCTAACTAGTCTGCGTGTCACTTACATCGCCTTCAAAAGTCACCAATTCCGGTGCATTATCGTTGACTCTTTGCCTTACGAAAAACTCATCGTAAAACGGTTGCTCGAATATAATTGAATATTTCTGAATCGAATAAAAAATACTTGGGTATAATTCTCAACTTAAAACGATGACTTTTAACTTCAATTCATACACGACAGGACAACCGTTTTATTTCTGGCTAACGAAGCTAACGTGTTACCCCCCATACGAACCCCAGTTCGTGTTGTTTAAATGATTAAGCCAAAAACAGAAGACTGTCAATATTTTTGACCATCTTTTGAATTTTGTGTATTTTTTGCAGCATTTTGTAAATTTCACATCATATCACTTTTTGGTTCCTCAGATCATTAGTTTTCATTTAGATTATACATCTGAGCATTATCTCTGCAGAGCGAATTAGTAATCTCACTCAATCGCTCTGCGCAATCGCTTGATCTAGCCTACTAAGAGGTAAGTTACAGTTCATTTTGAAACAGAATATAGCATCAGATCGTTGTTGTACCTGTAAATCGTAGGCACGTATAAAATATCCCCTTTCAGCGTAATCTTTGACAAAGCAGACAACGCCGACGTTTTTTTTCTGCCATTCCTGGACTCGAGGGGGTTCGGCTGATAGTATTTGTACAACGCCCGTAGCTAAAGTCTAAAAAATTACGCTTAATCTAATGAACCAAGTTCTACGAAGTTATTGATTATATTTACAAACAAAAAATTGCAATCTTAATCGCTGTGATTGAAATTAAAATCAGGATATATAGGTAATTTCAGAATCTAAATAAAATATGGCATATTTTTTGCCTTCCCGTACGTAATTGTCGTGGCCGAGTAGTCGGAAAAGGGCATCATTTTCTTGCGGTGTAAGTAATGCGGAACCTTTGTTGGCCGGACGTTTTCTACCCGCGTTTGACATTATGGTAAGTGATGCTCCTGGACAACAACCATAATGTTAATCAAAGATGGGCATACTAATGAAGTAGATTTATTGCTATTCATCCCTATTGATCTTCTGATGATGGTAAGACCCGAAAAAAGCAAATATGATGACGGAAATTGGGAACCGCTTCTGTTCATCCGTGCTTTAACGCCCCATGATACAATTTCTACAATGCTGTGGTATTGGGTTCTTATTTGATGAAAAATTTGAATTTTGTGGAATTTGATGAGAAATTTAGAAAAAATTGAGAGAGAAAGACTTGCATTTTGATGTGATTTAGAAGAAAATCTAAAAATTCAAATTATCGTTAGTTTCTGATATGTTAATCAACCACGAGTGGTAGCGAATAACTTTACAGTTCTCAGTTGGCTTTGATCGCTTTCATGCTGCTGCAATGCTTCATTTCGTTTTAAACTGGTAATCGCTATCACTTATTAATGAAAGCATAGTGAAAAATTGAATTTTTCCAATTAAGCAGCTCAAAAAATGTAAGTATAATAATTTTTTCCCGCTCGTAGGTAAACTTCTGAGTTTGGAGCCACACTAGAATTCTGCACTTTTGCCTATTCTCGTGATCAAAGTCTCAACGTTTTCTGGTGACAGCTACCGCCTGTTTTTTGAATAGGTACTGTGGAAAATTGGTCGGGTTCAAGAGTCTATTTTCACCTTTCGGGTCGGGTCAGAAAATATCCGGGTAGTGTCGGGTCGAGTAGTCAAAAAACCCCGTACACCCCTATAAAAATCACCTAACAGTTTTCAGCATGTTTTTAACGAGAAAATTTTTTTGCGCCATTAATGTCGCTGTACAAAAAACACTGCCGTGCATACATGTAATTGGGGGAGGGAAGTGCTATGGGAACCCCCCAGAAATCGTCGACCATATGGCTAGCCATTGGGCGACCGCCCCCAGGATTTTCCAATCCTATGGCTAGCCATAGGGTAGCCCTAGGGACCCCCATACTTTTGGTCGGAAAAATGTCAATTTTTTGATGAAAAATGTCAATTTTTAAACAAAAATGGTCAAAAACGTCAATTTTCTCGGCGCTTCGCGCCATAAATACATTTTTAGACAAAAATTACTATTTTTTGAACTATTTTTCGGACATTTTTCATGAAAAAATCGAATTTTTCTCCTCCAGAGACCCCTCCCCCCAAAATTTTGGGA
The DNA here is from genome assembly GCA_963922205.1 of Romanomermis culicivorax. Lineage (NCBI taxonomy): Eukaryota > Metazoa > Nematoda > Enoplea > Mermithida > Mermithidae > Romanomermis > Romanomermis culicivorax. Next base: position 1,299,446 of record CAWUHX010000013.1, on the reverse strand, counting down.
ATTACTGACCCCCGGCCCCAAAAAAGTGGCCCAACCCACCCCAGACCTCGGAGCTCCGTTACATGTATGCTGCCATGTAACTAACTGGTCGGAGCTTCCACAGAGGTATGGTGGAATGCAGGCCTGTAGCCAGGAATTTTTTTCGGGGGGGGGGCACACATTTTTTCACTTAATTTACTATAAAATTAGCCTTTTTGACTTGACGTTTCGAGGGTGGCCATGACCCCCCAACCCCCCTTGCCTACAGGCCTGGTGGAATGTAGCAGGCTGTTAAGAAACCGTAACACGCGGGGCGTAACCCTTAACAAAACATGCCTCTTTAAGACCACCGGTCATTTGGGGGGGGGGGGCGAATCCTGAAATCCCGAGATGGGAGTACCTATTTCACCCAAAATCCTAGAGGTCCCTAAAAAAAGTCGAAAAAGCCAAAAAATTTTCCAAAAAGGCTCAAAGATGCGGTGTTTTGTTCCATTTTTCGAGTTGGGGAAGAGGGTTACAACAGTTTGGTATAGGTCCATTAATTACAATTATGTAAGAAAAAAGCTAAAATCTGTATTCTTTTTCTCTATTAACTTGACTATGACAAAAAATTTCAATGCACAGCGCGAAATGAAGTTGTAGTTTACAAAAAGGGTCTGGCTTGCGGCCGTGTTTTTTGTATAACACATGGTTTTTTGGTACAAAAAAATTGGAATGGAACAAACAAATTTGAGCGTCTGTGTTAACAGGCACAAATGTTTTTACTGATTGAGGGCTAAATTTCCTCAATTTTTAAGCATTCTAGGTGCTGAGAAAGCAACATTTTTTCAATGAACATAACGAAACATTACTCTACTTGTTCAACTTGAAAAGTAGCGAATTTTCGTCAAATAGTATATTTGTATTATCGAAGCAAACTTAAGACTGTCAATAATAAATTCTGAACATCCTCTATATCTTTAGTGGTATTGGGGACCAGAGTTAGGATTTTCTGAGTTTAACTTAAATAGAAAAATTGAAATTGTTGGCAGGGCACAATTTTCGATTTAATGACCGTGAATTACTGATGAAATCGATCTCTGCAACGACTATAGTAGATTTTCTTTTTTAATCGTGAAACGCTTTCTCTGAGTTTTTCTTATTCTACTGGCGTGAACATATATAAAATAGAGTACGCATGATTTTTAGGTTATTCGGTGCGGTAGATGTAGCTTTCAGGTTTTTTGCACACAGCAAACAAATTTTGCGTTACGTGGTTTCTTGCCTGGAAATGCATTTTTTTGCGTTTGAAAATAGAAAATAAACGAAAATCTTTCGCCGCATTTCAGATGATTTATGCTTGTTGGTATTATTTCCGCAGCGCACTTAGAAAATGTCGTTCTAGCTTATGCTTATAGCTTTTAAACATCAACATATTATTGATAAATGTTTGATGTACTGTTTTTGGATGTATTTGACGAAAATCAAGACTTTTCTCCATCGTTTTAACAAAATTGTTTTGCAGTAATTGACAATTTTCGACTTTCGTACATTTTTTTCGAACTCTACAATCGAAACGGTCCAGCGTACAAATGAAAATTTTGGGTTTGTTAGTACCAGTACAAACGAAAATTTTAGAATATAAAATTCAAAAATTGGCTTCGAAGTTCGAACCCAAGATGTAATATATGCCGCACTTTCATATGCTTTGGATCATTCTAACAATCCGTTTTCTTTTGACGTATAATTATGGTTATTGGCTCCAGATATATTAAAATTTCAAACAACTGATTAATAATTTAATAATTTTATAGGTCAAGAAAAATATGAAAATGCGTGAGTACCCAATAAATAGCGCGCAAGACGATACCCATATGAGGAAGTTATTCAAATAAATTTCTTCAATTTTGCCGAGGAAACACTATTGAATCATCCGGAAAGAAATTCCGGTAGTTATTACCCTACTGGTAAAGTCATACTTTCTTACATGCAAATGATACTTGGGCATGTCACTGAAAGTTTCCGAAAATCTTCGGAGTTACAGTAAGACACTCTGCGTGTCCTCGAGTCGAACTCTTCTGCATTCCGAATGCATTTTATTGTTATTGCCTAACCTCATCTATCAAAAGACAGCTACCATACGAGCCTGGACCACGTGGAACGCCGGAAAATTTTGAGATTTTGACTATCAAGATTCGGCAAAATGCATCTTTTCGGTTTTGAATTCCCAAAAATTTTTTTCCACAATGAGAACCATGCCCAAAAATTTTTCATTTCCAATTTTTTTCATCAAAAGAAACCATTTGAGGAAAAAACGGTGCTCGTAACCCCTAAATTTTTTTCCACTATCTAGCGAAAGAACCCAAATTTTTTGCATTTCAAGATTTTTTCGAAAAAACTCCGATTTGGCGAAAAAACTGTGCGCGACGCAGCTTTTTTCCAGAGACCCTTTCGCTATTTGGCGAAAGAAGTCAAAATTTTTTTCGTCATTTTCGCCATGCCGTTTTTATCACAAAAATATCATCATATGCTTCATTTATGCTTTTTTGAATCCTTCTGAACATATTTATGCTTATGCAGTCAGTACTTCAGCAAAAATTAAAAAAAATTTTTCTTGACTTTTGGGTTAGATTATGTAAGGATATATAAAAATCATAGCCACGAAAAAGCAACAAAAAGCTGAAGCGAGGAAAACTATATTCCATAGAAATTCGACTGCTATCTGTGCTTAGCCAAAATGAAGGATCATGGACTGCATTTGAATCTTTTTTTCTACTGGCGTAAGAATTTTCGGATCACAATATTTTAGAATGTAATGATTTAAAATTTGATTTTTCCGACCTAATGATGTTCAGGCTTGAACAAAGTGTCGATGTTTTCAATCAGCTAATCAGCTAAAAAAGCTAACGCAAAAAAATTAGCTTGAGGCCAACGATGGTATAATTACAGTACTTTAGCACATAACAACATAACTTAGTAATTGAAAGCAACGTTGGCCCTAAAACCACACAACCCATTCAGATAACTTTTGTCCTCGTTGTACGTTTTGGAGTGTAAACTGCATTGTGCAAACTGAATTATCAAATATCCATAGCTGATGTACTGCTTGAAGAGGAATTGACAACTTATGATTAAATTGGTAGGACGGACATCTAGCGCACGCCTAAGCAAGCGACTCTGCTAGCGAAAATTAATCTTGTTAGATTTATTTCCTGGATAAGCGGTCTAATTTTGCAGTCAATTTAATTATTTTCTATACTAGGACAAAATGTAAAAATCGTATTGAAAGCGTGCAACTAAAATTCAAAAATCAGACTAGCAGACAAAAATGTGCATTGTTCAACCAACAAGAACTTCTATCACTGCCACAGACTGTTCAATAATGAGTCAAATACAAATAAATAGGTTCACAAAATTCAATAACTTTCCAAGACCATAAAAAGATTTTGAGAAAATAATCGAAAAAATCTCGGGAAAAATTTGAGGCATACATGTAACGGGGCCCCGAGGTCTGGATGGGGAATCGAGCGAATTTTTTTGGCCAGAGGTCAGTAATTCCCAAGATTTTGGATGGAGGGGTCTCTCAAGGAAAAAAATCGATTTTTTCACGAAAAAACTCCGAAAAATAGTTCAAAAATAGTAGTAATTTCTTTTCTAAAAAGACCGAAAAAATGTATTCCTGGCTAGTGCTTCACACGACGAAGATTTCCTACCCGAGTACCCGTTTATCCATTACCCGGGTACCCGAAAAATATTATAATAGTCACAAATGATTAAGTATGTAAAAAATGTAGATAGTAACATATACTTTGAGCTGAAATATATAAAATTCAAACTTTTATCAATTTAATGAACACATGACTAGATGAATAATCAGAATAAGCATTAAAAAGATCAACAAAATTGATAATGCAGCTCGTTTGGGCCTGTTTCAAATTTTTTTCGCACAGGGCAGGTTGCAATGTGCAAGTTGGGGAAAGAGTTTAGTTGTACAGATAAATTTTTTGCTGCTCGCTCTAAAATTGATGAATTCGATTAACTTTATTACAGAAATGATTAAAAGCTACTTCTTTTGTATTTCATTAAATTTGTGTCAGTTTTGGACTTTTAGAATTGAATTTCCTGAGTTTTGGAGGAAAAATGAAAAGGTGGCAAAAGTAACTTGTTTGGCGCCTAGCGCCGAAAAATTGTGATTACGAGGCGTCTAAAACATCTGCAAAAACATTTTTTCAGCACATTCTTGTGCAACTATCAATGCTCGATCGTGATCTTTACGCCATTTGGTTGGCAAAAGAAATCAAACATTTTTTTCTCCATTTTCGATGTAATATATCTTGGGTCAGTAATTTACCAATCATAATTATTCATCAAAAGAAATTGTTTTCAAATAATCTGGAGCATTAGAAGCGCCATAGGTATTTCACCTGTGACTTGAATATTTTGCATTTTGATATCCTATAACGCTGGAAAATGAATGAATGAATTTTCATCTTTTCTTTCTTTTTCGCTATCTTTTTTTATCTGTTCAATATTTATTTCCTGGATGAAAAGTCAAATTTTTCAGTGAATTCAATACTGGGCAAACTAAATTCAAAAATTAGGCAAGTAACCAAGCATTCGGATTCTTCAGCCGGCAAGAAATTCGGCTATTCTACCATGTTGATGAATTTTCAATCATTTTTAAAATGCAAAAGGTTTACGTTCGTGGAAGCCAAAAATTTTACAGGACCGAAAAACGATTTTGCGAAAATAGCAAAGAAAAATCTTGATTTTCGTCAAATACGTCAAAAAAAACAATACAAGATCAAACATTTATGCGTAACATGCTGATGTTTAAAAGCTATAAGCGTAAGCTAGGCCGACATTTTCTAACCGTGCAAAATGAATAAAATGATTTGAAAACCAGCGCGAAGCGCCGAAAAATTTTTCGGTATTTTCTATTTTAAAACGTCTTACATTTCTGTGGATAGTGATTGGTCCTCATGTTTTCACTTCTGACTTAGGTTTCACTCCAAGAATGCTCTATGAATCTTCTGAAATTTCTCATACTTGAACATAACAACTTAAACAAAAACTTAAGCAAAACGCAGAAAACGAAACAGAGAAGAAATACAAAGAAAAGTATAAGATGAAGAATTCTTTCTTATACAAAGAAATACAAAGAAAAGCATGATCATAAACCAAAACACGAACAAAGACACAGAAAAAAACTTGAAAAAACTGAAGAAAAAAATAAAAATGAAAGAAAAAGAGTTTGGTTCTGAAACAGGCGATTAAGTAACCGACACTAAAATAACTGGCGCCCAAACGGCCACTTCCAAAATGACCAAGTGCCGAACTGGCTATCGCCAAAACGGCGGCGCCGAATTGGAGGCATCGAAACGTGCCTTTCCGTACTTTGCATGGCCTTCACAATAGTCGGTCTTTAGGGAAACCTTTGTGCAATGATGAAAATTGAGAAGCAAAAACGTATGCCCGGGTCAGTAATTTGATTTAAACTCTTTAAAAAAAGACTGATTTTTTTATGCATACCCATAGTTTCCCCCCTAGCGCACTTTACGACATAAATTTGTTATACACGATAGCTACTTGGCAGTGGCGGATCCAGAAATTTTTTTCAGGGGGGGGGGCGGTGCTCAAAATTAAGTATTTTTCGGAAAAAAATGAAAAAATTTTTCAAATTTGCTTATAGGTATACAGAAAAAAATCGTATTTCCAAAGTCTCAGGGGGGGGGGGCGGCCGCCCCCCCCTGAATCCGCACTTCCTACTTGGGTACGATATCGAACAGTGTGTATTAAGTTTAAGCCACTTACACACTATATTTACGTCACGGTGTAAAGCGAAAAAATCATTTTTTGAGTATGGTTCCGAATATTGTCGAAATCTTTTGAACTTGTGCTCTACAATTTTACGGTTCGGTGCAAAGCACAGAGAAGTGGGCGGACTATAATGTGGTGCGTAAAAGTCTGTGGGAAACCAAGGTATGCGAAAGTGATGGAAATTTTGTGCAATAAAAACATTCACAAAATTATTTTAAAAAGGTCAAATCGTCTGCATTTGTCATAACTTTTAATAACTTTGTAATAAATATTTAATTGTCAAAAAATCATTTTTAAAATCAACTATAGATCCAATGAGAATAATTATAGATATAGTTACCGTGTGATGTTCATTACAGGTCATTTAAATTACGAACAAAAACTTTAATTATGAATAGAAAAATTTTCATCATTTTATAAAATTGTTTTCAGTAAAAAATGCAACAACTTTTGAAAACCTGCTTTCCTTGTTGTCGGAATAAACGTACCTATCAGAGGAAATTTTAGAATAGCAGTGCATAAATTGATCGGACGGCTATTGCACCATAGAGTCAAATGTGCATATTGAAATATTTTTAAAATGATTAGCTGCAAAAGATAATTTCAATCTTGTTGCAATTTAAAAAACTTATATCCCATAGCACTTCCCGCTAACTATATACATGTACATATGATTCGTGGTACTTCACAGGCAGCCTTTTTTGTGCCAAAACATCGTTTTTGGTACAACAAATTTTGAGCAAAATTTTTGATTGATTCGGTACTAAAGTTCTCTGATTTTAAGACATTTTAGGGGCTGAAAACGCAATTTTTTTCGGCGCTTCGCACCGAGTCTATACTACCTACTAGTATTTGGTCCGAATGCGAACGAATTATCCTCGAATAGTGGATTTGTATCGTCGCAGCAAATTTTATAAGTTGTCAATAACTGATGAACGAATAGAAATTCTGAATTTTCTCTGTTCATCCAGTCGGATTCTGATTTGAAACTAAAATTATTGTTTTCTGTGGTTAGTTGATTCGAATAGAAAAGGCGATATCGTTGGTACAATGTTTCGACCATACATGTAACGGAGCTCCAAGGTCTGGGGGGGGGTTGGAGCACTTTTTTGGGGCCGGGGGTCAGTAATTCCCAAAATTTTGGGGGGAGGGGTCCTTGAAGGAAAAAAAATTCGATTTTTTCCATGAAAAATGTCCGAAAACGGTTTAAAAAGTAGTAATTTTTGTCTAAAAAATGATAAAATATGTACTTATGGCGCGAAGCGCCGAGAAAATTGACGTTTTTGACCATTTTTTGTTCAAAAATTGACATTTTTCATAGAAAAAATGACATTTTTCAGTATTTTTCCGACTAAAACTATGGGGGTCCCTAGGGCTACCATATGGCTAGCCATAGGATTGGAAAATCCTGGGGGGGCGGTCGCCCAATGGCTAGCCATATGGTCGACGATTTCTGGGGGGGGGGGGGTTCCCATAGCACTTCCCCCCCAATTACATGTATGGTTTCGACCAAAAATTTACACAATTTCCGACTTAATTTTCTCCGATTTTTTTCGATTTGCATCGTTTTTTGAAAGATATTCGTAGCTTAAAAATTGAATTAAAATATGAAAGCCCTAAACAATTCTATACAGTTATATTTAAATTTTTGCAGCAATTCATTTTTGAGGTCATAAAATCTTTGTATCTCACCGACGTGGTTGGCTAAAAATAGTTTGGGCACGATTTTTACATCAATTAATGCGTTAAACTTAGCTTTAATTACGTATATTTTTAGGAAACTTCTGGTTTAGCACCTTTTTTCAGTTTTCAGTTTACGTTTCTACCAGAAAAATCTTTTTTTGTGCCATGGGCACAAATTTTTTTGGCCTCTGGCACAAATGTCCGTGCACAAAAAACACTGCTCACGTGGTTTTCTTTATTAGCACGGTGCTAATAAGTTGGGCCTGTGTGCTAATGGAAACTTTAGTCGAAGAAAGAGAAGTACAAATTAAGGAGAGTTAGCGACTGTGCTAATGGGACGCGTGCCGAAAAAACCCTGGTAGTTCACCCGTCAATAACCGATTCTAAACAAAACCCCGAGAGTGTTTTTTTAGCACGGGCATTGATGTCTTGACACAAAAAGCCAAAAAAATTCGTGCCAGTGGCACAAAAAAAATTTCGCCGTATACTAAAAACTTTTGCCAAGTTTTATGCCAAAACTTTGATTGAAACATAATTAAGGACACTTTCACCGCACTAACTTACATAAAAACTGTGCCTACCCTAACGTCAGTGAGATCGCGTATATAAATCTTTGGTCAAAAAATTGTGCCAACAAACAACAACGTCAATTTTTCTGTTTGAATCAAAAATCAAGAAAAAAGTTCCAGTTCCAGTGTTTTTTCTGCACCGGGCTTTCTGCTCCGTGCAGAAAACTTGAAAAAAAGTTTCTGCACTGCGGTTTTCTCCGGTTACCACTGTTTTTCCCCCGGGCCTTTTCCCCAAATGGGGAGAAGGTGTCAAAGTTTGTTTTTCCATTTTCCCGAAGTCGCTTTTGGCTTAAAAATGATCTTAGACGCTTTATTTATGTATTCAGCTTTTTCAAACCTTTTGTCATTTTTAGAGCCTTTAATTCATTAAAATTGAGGAAACATTTGAAATTTTTGAGTTCGATCGAAGTCTTATCTACAAGCATTGTGGAACAAATTTTCCGACAAACTATCCAAGAGCATAATGACTTCGAATTACACGAGAAATCGACGGTTAAGTCCCCTATGATGACAGGTGAGAGCCCAAAAAAGATACTGATCTTTCCGGCGCGTAGCGCTGGAAAATTTTTTTTAGGTATTGACATTCTGCGACGGTGAAAATCAATTTTCCGAACATTTATTTCAAGAATTAGATTCGAATTTTGTGTTAAAATTCCAAAATTTTTCCCCAAGTTGCAGATTGCAACCTGGCCTGTGCAAAAAAATCCTGCTTACAGGCCGCGTTTTTTTGTGCACGGGCATTTGTGCCAATTGGCACAAAGGCCAAGAAAATTTGTGCCAACGGCACAAAAAATTTTTTCCAGCCTAAAAACATACTGAAAACCTTCAAAAAGTTTTATGAAAAAAGTTTGATAAAAACATAACTAAAGACACACTTTCGCCGCATAAAAATCGTGCCAACTCTATTTTATCTAAGCACGTAAGTGCGATGAGAAAAACTGATCGAGAAAGCAGTTTATACGATTCGAAAAGAAATCGGATGCTGCGAGAATTCGCGTACTTTTAGAATTTTTCAGGCATTTAATATTTTTCTTTAATTTTAGACTACGAATTTCTTCAACACCGATGTAATTGAATCAAGGGTGTCCATAATTGCCTTCCCCCGAGAAAACTAAGCTGAAGATCGCGTTGCATAAATTTTTGGTTGAAAAATTGTGCCAACAATGTCAATTTTTCTGTTTGAATCAGACACCAAAAATTAAAAATTCGGTTTCCAATCAGTGTTTTTTTGCTAAAAACTTGTTGCCCCATTTGAGGAAAAACCCCAAAAATTTTTTCCTCATGAGAAAAAACCAATTTTTTAGTTTCCTTGCCTAAAAATCGCTCAAAATTATTTCTGATGTGTTTTTTGAACGTTTCTCATTAACTTGCATCTTATTCTGCCAAAAAACCGACATTTTTTCGCAAAAAGTTTCAAGCTATGACCTGCTTGTAAATAAATATTTAAGTGGGTTTACATGAGCCAAGCAAGAGAATAATTCAACCGCATAACCTTTATTTCTCATATTTCTTTGACGAGATAAAACAACCTAATTTTGACATAACAAGTAAATCAAACAGTAAACTTTGATAAGAAGATAACAATAAAAAATAAAATTTTAAAACTGATTCTGAAAAAAACGACACATGATCAAACATTTATCCATAATATCTTGATATTAGCTAAAATGACATTTTCTAACCGCGCATTGAAATAATATAGAAAAATTATTATAGATAATTGAAATCCGGCGCAAAACAATGGAAAATTTCAACAATTTTAAATTTCATAACGCGTAAAGTGCACCTCCGGACAGCAAAACCATCAAAAAAATTTTCCTCAAATTGGTGCCTAAGAACAAAAAAATTTACCTCAATTTCAAAAAAAAATTCCTCAAAAATGGTCGATTGAGGAAAAAACTGTTTCCAATCACACTGAATGAACAGTGGAAGTTAACCATTCCTATTCATTTTTCAGTCATTGACAATCTCATAGTTTGTTGCGATCATATAAATATACTATTCAAATACAATTCTCTCAGGTTCTAAACAAATAAAAGTAAGCAACATTGTACTTAATATTGACTCGGCGCCATACCCGTATCCAGGATTTTCAAAAAAAGGGGGTGGGGGAATTTCCCGAAATTTTTTTAGAATTTACTGAATAAAAAGAAAATCAAAATCATTTAAAGACGACTTATTTTCAGTTAGTTTATGTTTTGGCGAAAAGTATGCAAATATAATAATTTAATTTGGGAATTGTGATGTATAAATACAATGATATTGCTGAAAATTTTTTTAAAAAAAAATTAGGGGGGGATTTCCCCCTTCCCCCTCTAAATACGGGCCTGCTCGGCGCGATGCGCCGATAAAATTTCGCGTTTTCAGCCCCTAAAATGACTAAAAATTATGGAAACTCAACCTTCGACCAGTCAAAAAATTTGTGCCAATTGGCACAAACGCCCAAAATTTTTTGTGCCATTCCAATTTTTTTTGCGCCAAAAACCATGTTTTGGCACACAAAAAACTGCATACAGGTATGCAAAGTAGTCAAAGGAAAAAAAACCCGACAAAAACAGCGCATCAGACTATACCCTGAAAAACCTGCATTTCAGAGTAAAACGACGCGGTTGGCAACACTACCAAAAACACCGATTCGGATTTGGCGAAAAAACATTGGTGGCGGGCAGCGGTGGCGATCATCGTTTTTTCCTCAAATGGGGTCTTTTGAAGAAAAAAATTTTGGGAATGGTTCCCATTGTGAAAAAATCTTGAAGAATTCAAAACCGAAAAGATGCGTTTTGTTGGACTTGAAAAGGTCCAAATCTCAAAATTTTCCGGCGCTTCGCGCCGGTTATAACTTTAATAATCAGGGTTGGCAAGGCTTTGGTTTTGGGTTTTTTTAAAAAAACCAAAAAATTGGAAAATCTCTGGTTTTTTGGTTTTTTTCCAAAATCATTGGGAAAGTATTTTTCCACATTAGTCGATCTTCTAGGCATGTATCGGTGTCTATCTAAATCAACAAAACTATTAATTGAGTTGAATTGACTTTACTACAAAGTAGAAAAAAGTCGTATTTTTATGATACATTTCATACTCAAAAGATGTAATATAAATCAATCGATATCCTTTGTATCCATCTTGCAACCACACATTTAGTACATGAGTCAACTTTGCTATAATTTGCTCACAAAAAAGTAGACACTAAATCTTTTGTGGAGTGTACTCCGACCATACGGGGTGACATCCATTAATCCATATCATCATCAAAATGTTATAAAACATGATCGAGTTCAATAACTGAATTTATTGTTACGTTTAAGCTTTTTAATTTTCTTAGCTCGAAATTTCAAAATATAAATGAGACAACAATAATAAAATTTTACACAGATCAGTTAAGCATACTGTAGGTTAGCAAAGAGAAGAGCTTTTGAGTGGCTCATTTTTAAATGACTTGACGTCGCTACTAAGTAGAAAAAATCGTGCAAAAATATGTATATCTATCATGCAAGCGAGAATAGCATATATAATAAGACCTATTTGCTGTAGTTATAGCTCGCAGACAGGTTTGAAAAGCAAAAATTTGAAAACATCTGAAATGTCTATGTGTGACCTTCAACTGCAGTTTGTAATATTAATAACATATGTAATAATCTATCAATTTAAAACCCTCTTATCGAAAACGGTATAGTGTCATTTCAACTTTTCTGTGCATATGTATATATGTGATGCATTGATACAATTCTGTAGTTGATTTCTTTTGAGTTTTGATTACTTACACTGTGTATTGTATATTTCTCTTTATTTGTAATTTTTCTTCTTTTCCTTGAATTTGCCCTTTACATATCGCATGCTCTGTTTTATTTTTACTTTTCTTATGTTCTTCACTAATGGTTCCTTTCTCATGTGCCTACTACTACTGTATTTCTATTGCTAAATAGGGATTTCCTATAAGCATAAAATAATGACACTTCTGATAAGATTAATACTTCTAGCTGCCATTTTAAGGCTTCCTAACTAGTCTTAGATGGTACAGGGAGCTTGCAGCAGTTTTTTACAGTTATTTTGATGTACCAAACATTCTAAAGAATTAAACCAGAAAAAAACCACTATAAAAAACCATAGAAAAACCATTAAAAAACCATAAAAAACCACTAAAAAACCAAAAAACCAAAAAGTCGAAATTTCAAAAGTTTGGTTTTTGCCAACCCTGTTAATAATCATCATTATTCATTAAGTAGCTCAGGAGTGGCTTTTATCATGTCTACCTTCATTTATCACTTAATCTATAATAGTTTTCATCATCTTAAACGTAGTATCTCATGTTTTAATTGATAATCTTCAACATTTTATCATAATATTTAATGAAGATTCGCATTTTTTCCTTTTGAGAAAAATCAATACGTCAAGTCTCTATGCTTTATGATGCGATTATTTCTTTGATAACAAAAAATCAATTCAAAAGTTTCATGGGAATATCTTTCGGAAATTCATACTCTTCTTACTCATATATTTTCGACCAAGTTCAAGAGAGTTTACAAATAAATTACAGATTTTAAAAATTTTCAATTAAAATTCTAGATATCACGACTCTTGAACACAAAATTGTAATCTAATTCTTGAAATAATTGTTCGGAAAATTGATTTTCCAGCATCCCAGAATGTCAATATACCCAAAAAATTTTACGGCGCTTCGCGCCGGAAAGATTACCATCCTTTTTGGGCTTTCACTTGTCATCATATAGAGAACTTGACCATTGATTTCTTGTGTAATTCAAGTCAATTATGCTCTTGGATAGTTTGCTAGAAAATTTGTTCATCAATGCTTGTAGATAAGGCTTTTAAGTCGAACATTTCAATTTTTTATTCAATTTTAATGAATTAACTTCTCTAAAAACACTGGAAGGCTTCAAAAAGCTCAAAAACAGTGCGATAAAGCGTCTGTGATCATTTCTTAGCCAAAAAACGAGGATTTTAAGACGAAAAATTTTTTTCCACATGCGGAAAAAAAATTTGACCCTGTTCCACATTTGTGGAAAAAAGTTCGTGGAAAAAAAACAGTGGGCGAGGCGGCGATTATCGGGCGAAAACTACAGTAGATTCCTCCAAACACCCACATGGATTAACTTGACTTTCAAAAACTAATTATCAGGGGTATTTTCATATGAATGATTCCCAAATGAGCGAATTTCCACGTGAGCGATTTCCCAATTGAGCGATTCCCATATGAGCGAATTCCCAAATGAGTGAATTCTCTAATGAGCGAATTCCCAATTGGGCGATTCCTAAAGCGAGTGATCGAGAATGTAATGAAGCTTCCTTCATACTTTCAATCTTTACCTTTTAGTTTTCTTTGCGTGTATTTCTTTTTTCCTTCGTTTTTCGTTTGTATTCTAAATGTTGTCGTTTATGCATGTTGTTACGTTTCCATCTTTTGTCTCTGCTTTCTCTAAATTAGGTTTTTGTTTTCAGCTACTTTTTTTCTTTTTTTGGAATTTGCTCATTGGGAATCACTCACACGAGATTCGCTCAATTGGGAATTCGCTCAATTGAGAGTCACTCACATGATAAATTACTGAATTGGGAATTCGCTCATTTGAAAATTCGCTCAATTGGGATCACTCAATTGGAAATTGGCCCGGTTGGGAATATGCCCAATTGGGAATCACTCACTTGGGAATTCACTCACTTGAGAATCACTCACTCAGGATTCGTCCACTTGGGAATAGACCCTAATAAATTTTTATTATTAAAATATAGAATCAAAAATGTTGTGCATGGTTGTCACCTTAAACGAATTGGGGAGCCATACCACATTAACTGAACACTGGACAATCACATTGATGGGAAGAAACCCATGCCATATTGATAGAAAATACGGCCATGTCACTGTGAGTGACATGCTGTGACCCCGTTGGGTGGCTCCATTATATTCGTTTCGGGAACCTGACCCAGCTGGTACTGGCTATAGGAAGGCCTATAGAGTACCTTGGTGCTGTCCTGGGGCTCTGCTGTAGAGTAATGGACAACGCCACCAGGTCAGGGGTGGCAATCCCTGGTCCCATGTAGTAAGAACGAAGGACAAGGTCACTCGTGAAATGACCTGGTGTAGGGGACCCGATTGTAAACCTAAATCCCTTTTTTGGCCCTAATCCAAAAGGTACAAGGGCTCCTCTAGCTGAGGGGAATCACAAGGGAAAACCCACTTAGGAAATGGTTCCCCAAAATACACCCTCAACAACAATAATCCCCTGAGAAGACTTACCTAGTCCTGTTCTCAAATACGGTTCAGCGCGAGGGCGATGGGTCCGTGTTGATTCACAAGTTCACAGGTCTTAGACGGCGGGAACGGAGAGTGACAGCAGTCTGGTTAGATTGGTGCGGTGGGTGATGTAACTAGGTCAGTGGGTGACGCACAAACGGTCCAAGGGTGGAGCAGCAGGAGGTAACTAGGCACAAAAGGGCGAGGGGTATATTCCTGAATAGGATTCTGGTGGCAAACACAGTGGACACGATAAATGTATGAAAATTTATTTAAGAAAGGTAAGGCGACTGACACAATACAATATAATAAAATATAAATTTGACGGCGATGGATGCAGAGCTAAAAATGCAAGGAAAACTTGGAGAGCCCAAAAAGAACCCAAAACTAACGAAACAGGCCCTTTTAAGGACCTTGTAGACATACAGTATGCCTGGGCTGAGCTAACAACGCCCAAGCTAACTTCTGCAGTGGAAATCGGTGCAGAAGATGTCTATGGTCACATAGACATTTTCCAGTTTGAATACCTTAAGCATTGGGGCGAGTTTCACTCTCCATGCTAAACATATGAACGTCTTTTAATGAGAACTTCCAAACTAGTCATTTTGCCTCGCAAAACGTCGCTAGTTTTTACTGATAAGAGGTGCACATAATGCTCCAATTATGGCTATGAGCTGGTAGAGCTTATCTAGCCGAAATTCTGATTAAAGGGTTACATACGGTAGTCTATGTGCGAAATGGAAAACAACAAAAATGTAACAAAAACGAAACACAAAATGCATATAACACAAAATGAATGAAATGAAAAATAAGAGTAAGTAACTGTTAAACAAAATTGGCGAAAAACATAAAGTATGAACATGATGTAAATCATGTGACCTTGGGCAAAATTGATTGGCACATGACACGGTGGTCCTTCAAAAAAGATTGTCCTTGGCCTTGCTGCAGTAGAGGTTTATGCGGCATGTCTGTGGTGGTTGATTGTCCAAGGGGTGCGATGGTGGCTGGTCAAAGGTCCAATGGATTTTTTGTGCATTCTGGCTCATGGGGTTATGTGATGACTGAAAGTTGGTAATGTGTGGAGTTGCTGATGTCAATTGACTGGTGTGATTGGTGATGCATGAAGTTTCCAATGTTGAATGGTCTGTGAGATCTATAACAAGATGAAAAGAAAAATTTTAGGGGTGAGATGCAGGCTATTGCAAAGATGCACCTGAGGTATGAGGTCATACCCTTGTTTAGATGCTCTGATCGCTGCTCCTTCTCTTTTTTACACTAATGATTCAGTATGGATCAGAAGTGGGTGTTCCGTGAGGGGCACGGGGGTCCTTCTAAAAAGGACATCCTTGTCCATCAGCAGGGACAAAGAAGAGAAGAGCGTCTTGATTACGAGTCAGAGACTTCCACATCAAGATGTGGGTCAATGAGATTTGGTGTAAAATCTCAACTTGTTAATGGAATCAACAGGTGTGCGGACTCGACTACCTGTGAAGTGGGAGGCATTTCCTCTGCTTCACTTGGTGGTTCAGGTGACATGTAGCATCAAAGCTGATTGACATGCTCCGAAAGCGTTTGCTGCCACAGTTGGGGAATTGATCACAGCAGCCAATGGCTGTTGCTGGGCAATCACCCACAGCATTTGGGCACTCATCATCATTGTTGGCGGTAATGCAGCAACAGCCAGTGCAGGCTGGGCGATCTGACTAGCCTTTTTGAAGGCCCAGCGGACAGCATCAACTGCCGGCGACAAAGGTTCCCCTTCCAACACAAGCTTATCCATGGGTGTAGCCCGGATAGTGCTATTGGAAATGAACTCGAGGGCTTGTCGAGCGACCTCAGGCCTCAATATCCCCAATGCCACAGGCACCAAAAGCACCATGTTGGCGGCCGTGAGCACTTCCACTCCAAATGGCTTGTTGAGCAACGCCCACAGTGAATGTATGTATTTCTTGGCCAAATCTGTTGACCAGACGGCCCATGTTGCATTGGTGACAAAGGATGAATCTGTAAATGAGAAATCATTAAAGTCAGGGACTTACAAAGACTTCCGATTAGCAGACCCCAAATGTTAGAGAAAGACGATAGTATACCTAACAGATTCATTGATTCCAGTTGACTGACGACCTCCAGTGCAGAATCCACAGCTGCTGTGACAATTGCTGTCTCCTTCCGTCAGTACGAAGCGACCATGCTGATGTTGCCAAACGTTTTCAGTATTGTTGATGGGTGTAACATAACTGGTGTCACGTATCTCCACAGTGGTGGTGGTAAGGCATGTGTTGTTGCCGGTGCCAAAACCACTAAGGCAGCTGAAAACCCAATACTGATTATGCAGACAGGATAACACTGTTGTGAAGGATCCGCCACGTGTTCAGCAAGCACTTCATCATGCAGGTCAAACAGATCTGCTTGAGGAAGACCATCGGTAGCCCCAACGGCATTATTGCGATGTTGGGGTTGTCGATATTGGTTCCCCATCCCATTAGGAGGTGGATAAGCATATCATGGAGTGTACCCATTTGTCCCCTGGGGAGAGTAACCCGAATTAACATAGTCATTCTCACCAGGCAGTGTCGGATTCTGATTTGGGCAGGTGGTAGCCCTGTGCACTCATATTTCACAGCAATGCGGACAGGGTCTGTTGCATCATTCAGTCAGGTGCACCCTCCTTTGACAAAAATAGCAATGGCCAGTGTTGGCGGCAGTGGCATTGCTAGGGCCGGCACTGTTGGGTCCTTGAGCCCAGCAACTGGCATCATTGTGGGTGCAACATCTATGGAAGGAGCACATCTGAAGATGTGCCCTTGAAGGGCGATCGCCAGTGTTCTGGACTTGCACTGATGGTTGTTTAGGCCCCGTCAGATTTCTCGGAGCCGGCCATTGTTGCTGAGCAATTAGCCTTGCAATGTGGGCGGTGAGCCTCGCCATTTCCGATTGTAATCACCAAATTTTGTCGGATGGCATCGACAATGGTCGTTGAGCATTGCCCTTTTGGTTCGGCATAACGGGATTGTATCTGGCGGTCTTTTGTTCTGAAGAGAAAACAGCATTAGATGGCACAGTATACTGAATCTCATCTCGAAAAATCTGGGATTCTGTGTAACAGGCTGCCTTAAGAGTCTCTTCAAGAGTGTAAACTCCCTGAACTTAATACTATCTTGGAGGACTGGTCTCGGCCCCCACAGAAAGATAGGTTTTATAATCAAATCTCTGACGTCAGTCCCGAGATCTGGATAAGCCACCCTGGATAGTCTCTTAAGGTGCTCAAGATAAGCTATCGCCAACTTAGTCAACTTCTGCAGGCGATCTCAGATCTGTAGATCTGAGTCACGCCCTACCAGAAAGTCTTTCCATAGAAAAGCCATAAACTCTTCGTGGCGGGTATCTGATAAGTGTTAAATGTGTCAACAGAACGATTTAATGTGTTTTTGACTGGAAAAATGAGCAACATTGCCAGTGCCCGGTGAAGATAAGAAAAATATGAAAATTTGTTGACACCAGTACTGGACACAGATAACAAAACCACAATGACACACAATGTCCAGAATCAAGTGGGGATGGAGTACTGTATCTCGTGATTGTGAACCATGAAACCTCAGGGGTCATGAACCTCATGGGCTGTGATACTCTAGTACCCGCGCCCAGGTATACTGTGGTCAGAGTACGTGCTAAATGCAGGCGTACTGTAACTAATCCGGCTCTACAGCAGTACAGTATACCAGTCAGAACACAAGCAGATGGGAAAAAAGACCAAAAAGAGAGAATTTAATTAAAATTAAGAAATAGAGGACTCTAAGGAGATTTTAGCAGACTACTCAATTTTATACTCGACTCTGGGAAACTCAACTCTTTGGGGCTTGACTCTGGGGAAAACTTAACACCAGAAATTTATTTAAACCTACGGGTGGTACACACACATAAAGGCGATAAATTATACACAGTAATCAATGATTTAATCACTCCTAAGGGCTAATTCTGGCTTACAGTAAGAAAACTCTACTCAAGGGCGCTCGGGCTTGAGTTGGCGATAAACTCCAACATAAGAGCCATTTTCCAACCTAAGGGGCAGTATACCTGCCTTAAGGGAGCTTTTGGACTTATATGAGGGCTAGAGGCCATCCTGAGGGTTAGTTTTCCGACTGAGAACGCTCTTCACCTGACCTGAGAGAGATTTCTCCACCCAAGTGGTGATTCATCCGATTTGAGAGAGGTTTCTCCACTCAAACGGTGAAGGTTTGTACTTAAGGGTGATAAGCCAGGCTTAAGGTCGATTTTTCAGCCTCTCCATGTCATGTTAAACAAATTGGGGGGCCATGTCACATTAACTGAAAACTGGACAATCACATTGATGGGAAGAAACCCATGCCATATTGATAGAAAATATGGCCATGTCACTGTGAGTGACATGCTGTGGCCCTGTTGGGTGGCTCCGTTATATTCGTTTCGGGAACCTGACCCAGCTGGTACTGGCTATAGGAAGGCCTATAGAGTACCTTGGTGCTGTCCTGGGGCTCTGCTGTAGAGTAATGGACAACGCCACCAGGTCAGGGGTGGCAATCCCTGGTCCCATGTAGTAAGAACGAAGGACAAGGTCACTTGTGAAATGACCTGGTGTAGGGGACCCGATTGTAAACCTAAATCCCTTTTTTGGCCCTAATCCAAAAGGTACAAGGGCTCCTCTAGCTGAGGGGAATCACAAGGGAAAACCCACTTAGGAAATGGTTCCCCAAAGTACACCCTCAACAACAATAATCCCCTGAGAAGACTTACCTAGTCCTGTTCTCAAATACAGTTTGGTGGGAGGAGAACAGGTCCCTGTTGATTCATGAGTTCACAGGTCTCGGATGGCAGAAACAGAGAGTGACCGTGGTCTGGTTAGATGGGCGTGGTGGGTGATGTAACTAGGTCCCCACGGGTGACGCACAAAGGGTCCAAGGGTGAAGCTGCAGGAGGTAACTAGGTGCAAGGGGGGCGGCTATATTCCTGAATAGGATTCAGGCAGCAGACGCAGTGGACAGGATAAACATATGCAAATTTATTTAAGTAGGGTAAGGAGGCAGACGCAATACAGTATAATAAAATATAAACTCAACAGTGATAGAGGCAGAGCTAAAAATGCAAGGCAAACTTGGAGAATCCAAAAAGAACCTAAAACTAATGAAACAGGCTTTTTCAAGGACATGGAGACCTACAGTATGCCCTGGGCAGAGCTTACAATGCCCAAGCTAACTTCTGCAGGGGAAATCAGTGCAGAAGATGTCTATGGTCACATAGACATTTTCCAGTTCGAATACCTTAAGCATTGGGGCGAGTTTCACTCTCCATGCTAAACATATGAACATCTTTTAATGAGAACTTCCAAACTAGTCGTTTTGCCTTGCAAATGTTGCTAGTTTTTACTGATAAGAGGTGCACGTAATGCTTCAATTCTGGCCAAGAGCTCATAGAGCTTATCTGGCAGAAATTCTGATTAAAAGGGTTACATATGGTAGTCAACCTGTGAAATGGAAAACAACAAAAATGTAACAAAAACGAAACACAAAATGCATGTAACACATAATGAACGAAATGAAAAATAAGAGTAAGTAACTGTTAAACAAAAATGGCGAAAAACATAAAGTATGAACATGATGTAAGTGAGGTGATGTTGGGCAAAATTGATCGGCACATGACAAGAGCTTTAGAGCTCTCAGAACAGTTGATCAACATATAGTCTCTCAAAAATGGGACAGTTGAAATTTGACGATATTGAAGGCTATTGGTTAGGAAAAATGTTGGAAATCAGAAAAAAATTGAAAATGGTTCTCATTTAATGAAGAAAAATGTGGGAGTTGAGATCATGATACAGTTGGTGTGCTTTGGGAAAATGAAATCGCAAAATTTGGGGCATCGCACCTCAGCGCTGGTGATTTGCTGAACTTTCTCTGCTTAGAGTGAATATTTTTTAGCCATGGGAATGATTTTTCAATTTCTAGCATATTTTTAAGAGTTATCGAGTTTATAGTTATAAAATGCTTCCAAATAGAAAAGAGTGACACAAATCAGTACTGTCATCAAAATCGCTTACATAAAGTTCTTTTTGTAAAATTTTCGACTTGAAAAATTGCTAAAGCTCAGGTCAGTACGCAAAATCGCAAAAATCTGGTATACTACTTGCTTTCCACTTTGATTATTTGGAAGCATTTTAAGAAAAACAGACTATAGTTGAGAGTTTAGGCACAGTTTACCACCGCCAGTTAATCGATTCCTAACATGCTGTCAACAACAATGTTATCTCGGCACGAAATTCTGCATGCTTACTTTCTTTCAGTGTTTTTGCGTTACAAGCATTTTGAAAAAAACAGACTATTGTTTCCTATAGTTCATTTTTTTGGAACGAGCCCCGAAAACAACAAAGGTGTTCATGCACCTGCATGTCGTGGCTGCTTTCTTTCTCAGGTTTTTGCTTTTTTGTTCGGTTCTTGACCAAGTGGGGAATTAGAAAAGAGCAGCCATTGAAATATTTTTGGTAATGACTGCAGTTTGGTGAAAAACAAGTATTTTTAGCATTTTTCTGAAAAATATTGGAAAATAAACTTTTTTTTTGAAAAACACGCCAGTTGGATTACCCACAAAATAACCTCTTAACTTTTTTATACCACCTATAGAAGCCCAGGTTGTCTTCTCCAGCAAGCCCTGACCATGATTATTCATCATGTTTGTTTCAGATGGTAACAACTGTTTGGCACAAAGATTGTGACCATCAAGTCATCTTTCTATGCGCTTGTCTACTCCAATACATGACCAAATGATTTAAAAAGATATCAGAATTTTAGAGCTGAATGAGAACTACGTTTGTGAAATATTTTTGAATTTTCCAGTGCATTAACTTTCTTGAACAGGGTGACCACAGTAGTTGCATATTCCAAAATAGCTATAATGTACGTTTTGTATTCATTTAGTAGTAGAGGCATCATGCTCCCGCAAAGACCAAATGCAAGTGTCACGTGCCAACGAATTTTGCCCAACCTCACGTGATTCACATCATGCTTTTTCGTTATGTTTGTCATCACTTTCTGTTTTACAGTCACTTACTTTAATTTTGCGTTTCCTTTTTATATTTTTACATGCTTTTTCTGTGTGTACTTTTTGCATTTCATTTTTGTTTCATTTTCGTACTTTCATTTCCATTATGATTTGTTATATTTCCGTTACGCACGTAGACTACGGTATGTAACCCATAAGTTAGAATTTACGCCAAAGATAAGCTCTCCGAGCGCTCATCGCTATAATTGGAGCACAAGGTGCACCTCTTATCAGTGAAAACTAGCAACGTTTCCCAATGTGAAGCGACTAGTTTGGAGATTCTCTCTAAATGACATTCATATGTTTAGCATGGAGAGAGAAACTCGCCCCAATGTTTAATGTATTCGAACTGGAAAATGTCTATGTGACCATAGGCATCTTCTGCAGCGATTTCCGCAGTAGAAATTAGCTTGGGTGTGGCTAGCTCCACCCAAGGCATACTGTAGGTTTACGGGGCCCTTTAAAAGGGCTTGTTTCTTAAGTTTTGCACTCATTTTTGGGCCTAATCATCTCATTTTGCATTTTAGCTGGGTCTCCCCATTCGTCAATGTTTATATTTTATAAATTTACATATTTCTGCATCCGCCGCCACATCTCAATAAAATTTGCATATTGCCTTCGGTGCCTCCACTGCGTTTACATTACCGTATTCCAACCCTAGGAGTTACCCCATTGCCTTTTGGTTATAGATCCCCCATTGCCTCCCTTGAGGAACGTTTTACCTCATTCGCCGACCCACATCAGTCTATATCCCCGTGCGGAACTGAATCGGATTGCCGTACCAGCTCCCATCATCCCCCAGATCCGCGAACACCCTTGAACCTGCCACTCCCAGCACCGAGTAATTGAGAAGAGGACTAGGTGAGTCTTCTCAGGGGTTATAATTGTTGAGGGTATATTTGTGGGAATCCTCCTTAAGCCGGTTTTCCTTTGAGAATCCCCTCAGTTAGAATAGCCCTTGAACCCTTTGGGTCAGGGCCAAAAAAGGGATTTAGGTTTACAATCGGGTCCCCTACAGTAAGCCATTCCAGGAATGGCATTGTCCCTCATTCTCAGTGAATGAGGACTAGGGATTGCTACCCCTGACCTGGCAGCATTGTCCATTATTCTACAGGAGAACCCCGAGAGCAGTTCGGAGGTACACTATAGGTTTTCCTGTAGTCAGTACCAGCTGGGTTAGGTTCCCAAAAAGGATACCAAATGGAGCCACCCAATGGGGTCACAGCATGTCACTCACAGTGTCATGGCCGTATTTTCTATGGAATATGGTATGGGTTTACCACCCATCAATGTGACTGATCACCAGATCTACTTAATGTGACATGGCTCCCTATTCGTTCAATGTGACATGGCGAGGCTGGAAAATCGACCTTAATCTGGCTTACAGCTCTTAGGAATGAACCTCTTACCCTTTTGAGTGGAGAAACCTCTCTCGATTAGGTAAATTTCGATTTGAGTGGGGAAACCTCTCTCAAATCATGAGAACTGCCACTTGAGTGAAGAAACTATTCTCAGGTCAGGCGATTCGCATTCTAAGTGGGACTACTGACCCTTAGGATGACCTTCTGCCCTCATGTAAGTCCAGAACTCCCTTAAAGCAGGTATACTGCCCCTTAGGTCGGAAATGACCCTTATGTTCGAGTTTTGTCGCCAACTCAAGACACAACACTTTTGAGTAGAGTTTATTACTGTAAGCCAGGATTAGCGTCTAGGAGGGATCAAATTGATGATTCTTGTGTGTATTTTATCGCCTTATGCATGTGTACCGCCTGTAAGCTTTAAATAAATTCCCTGGTGTCAGGTCTTCCCATAGTTGATCCCCAAGGGTCAAAATTTCATAGAGTCGAGTTTAAATAGAGTATTCTGACCAAATCTCCTATGAGTTCTCTCCTTTTTTTCTTTCTTTTCGGTTATTTTCTTTCATTTGGATCTCTTCCGTCTGCTTGTGATCTGACGGGTTACTGTACTGTCATAGAGCTGGCTTGGTTATGGTACGCCTGCGATTTGCACGTACTCTGACTACAGTATACCTAGGTACGGGTACTTGAGTATCACAGCCCATGAGGTTTACAGCCCCTGAAGGTTTCATGATTCACAATCATGAGATACAGTACTCCTTCCGCTCTTGATTCTGGACATCAAGTGTGGTCGTGATTTTGTTATCTGTATCTGGTATTAGTGTCAACACACTTTTTCAAATTTTTTTTATCTTCACTGAGCACTAGCCAAGTTGCTCATTTTTCCGGTCAAAACAAACTAAATCATACTGTTGACACATTTAACCCCGTGCTTATCAGATCACACTGCTTATCTCATCGGCCTCAAATTTTATTTTATTTACTTTACTTTTATTTCCTCAGTCATCTATACGTAATGTGTGACACCAGTTATAATAACTTTTTCACCCAATAAATTTTCTTATCTCAAAAAATCAAATCAAATAAAAACTCATAACCTACTTTCTCTACTTTCTAAACAAACAAATTACATTTTATCCTTTTCCTTTCTACTACATCAAACATTCTTGATTCAGAAATAAAATTTTTTTTACCGGTCACACATATGTTATAGTTGGCAACCCTTCAGTACGTCATTATTATTATTTTGTTCACCTACTGTACAGTCATCTTTCTCTTCTGTCTCTGCGAGTTGTTGCATGTGGTGATGATTTTAGAAATCGTAATCACTGACGTCAGCAACAATAACATACCGTATTGTTGTTATAAGGTGGTGTGTCTTAGGGACCCTACCTCTGCCATCCGCAACTGACTCACATGCTGCTGTTGCATTGAGGTATGTGACTCTCGGAGTCATGCCTCTGACGTCAGTAACCGCCACATAACATGTAGCCGTTCAGGGGTTGCTGGTTCTTTGCATCCTTCCGCAGCATCTGCAACAGCTGCATCCCTTGATGTTGCTTGCCCTCTGGCTCAACCTCTGATGTCAGCAATGGCAACATAACATGTTGTTATTGTGGGATGGTGACCTTACGGCGCCGTCTCTCTGACGTCTGCAACAGCAGAGGTTCCTGTTGTTGCACTAGGACTGGTTGGGTTACTGGCTTCTGTCCTTGACCTCAGCAAGGGCAACACTACATGTTGTTGTTCGGAGATGTGTGGGCCTTACAAACCCCACATCTGACATCTGCTACAACTGCATCTCATATCATTGCTGTAGGATAACTGAGACTCAGCTATTACCTTTTGACATCAGCAATGGCGATGCTCCGTGTTGCCATAGCAGGGTTGCTGGCCTTAGAGCCCTATCCACTGATGTCCGCAATGATAATGTTTCATGTTCCAGTATTGGATCTGAGATTTTACAATCCTATTCTGGCATCTGCAACAGCAAAGCTCCATGTTACCATAAGGGGTTTTGTGGCCGCAGGCCCTTACCTTTGATGTTCATACTGCAATATGAGACCATGGCACTTACATCCCAGTTACCTGAGGTCAGCACCAAGTGTGTGGTGGTGTATATCATACCTTTTGACGTCAGCACTGGGTTACTGTGGGTTTCCAAAAACCCCACTCAGTCATAGGTGATTGTTGGAATATGACCCTCTCACCTATGGCTCTTGTCTAAGGGTTGTGCTTGCGTGTCACTGATGCCTGGGAAACATCAGTCAACATGCTAACTCTGCCTGAGATGCACTCGGTCCCTGTTACTGATCAGGTTGCCCCCCGGGTAGCGGCACTGTTGGTCAGCATGTGACTGCCTTCAAAGCTTTAACTGTATGTTTGAATGGGTTACACTCCGCCTCAGCTGGGTTGGTTGCTTAACTTACCCAAATGTTAGGCATTTGCAGTCAGTACTGCCTGTGTCTGACATCTGCAAGGGTTGACAACCTTCCTGTAATTCTCTTATCTAATTTTCTCGCATTTCTTTCTCATCTATGATCTTCTTTAGAGTCCCCTCCAGAATAATTCCTCAGGAATTACAGTACAGCCACCGGTTGGGCCTAAAGTGTAAAAGAACCCCCTGTAATCCTTCTATCACTCAAACACCTTTGTTAGCTGGCCTAATAATGGCGGTACTACAGTCGCCCCTTAATCCTGTGTCCGCTTCCATTGGTTGTCTATATAGCATAATATACCCCTAGTCCGCCTAAGCGAAGGTGTACGAGTCCGCCTAAACACGTTACAACTGAGTCTGCCTCAGCTCCTCACTTTACACTCATTTTAATTGAGACAGACTGTACCCCTGATCTCAAGATGTTTTGAGCTCCGCCTTGAATCATAGGAGGAAGCCAGCATATCCCCACCTCCATTAGGCACAGCTGGGCCAAGGACCCCCATGCCACTATTTACTCACTGAGTGTGTCACAATAGCACCTTGGTACCTGGTGCTCTTACTTCCAACTGGTGACCTAGGGATCCTCACTACATCTCAGTGATTGGAATCCCAGCCACCAGCTGTATATAATGCTCCTGGAGAGCTCCCATTCTGTTCAAAACGCGAACTCCCGTTTTTGGTATGGTTTTAAAGTACATGCGAATGTTGTCCCCTTGAGAACCTCCTGTCTAGTCATCACACTTTACAGAGATTGCAATTGCTCCTAGTGAGTGAGGCCGGTTGTGTAATAGCACATCCCCTTTGCATAAACCAGTGTGTAAACTAATTTTGTCCCTATCTATTTACACCCACCAAGTTTTTTTTAAAGTTGCCCCCTTTACTTATTATCTTTCTAAGCTACTTCACGCACTACTCTTGGTGAGTAGGACTTTGTCAGTTACGAGTTCTCCCAAATCCAAGGTTTTGTAAACTAGTACAACGGACTTAACTTCCAAATAAGATCCCTTTTGAGTGGGTTTATCTGTACACACCAGTCCTCTCTCATCCCTTCTCGGCTGGGAAACCGCCATTTCATTCAAATTCATTCATTTTGGTTTAAATGAACTGGGTCTAGCATCACTTTCTTCATTAGGTTGGGACGTAACAGTTCCCTTTTCCTCACAGTGGGTTACACCTCTGAGTACATAGGTGACCAGATAAATTCCCTTCTGTGTCAACCTATTCTATAGGCCATTCTGAGAGCTACAAACCTTGTTCTTTTCTAGCCCCATCATCAAGTGGTCACTAGATACAGTAAAGAACAAGCATTAAAGCCTCAAAAACGCCGTTACATAAACAATCCCAAAATTCTGGTGCCTCTTTGCCATGAGACCACAAGAGTAACACTTACCTTACTTTCACAAAATAGAGACACCTAGACGTTCCCATAGTCTTAGTTCTAAGTTTAGATGGAACAGTGAGCCTCTGTCTATTCAGTTTGATCGGATAGCTTCACAGGCATGATTATTAGTCTTAGATACCTTATGGGAAGACGAACCCTCAGCTATGAAGTCAGAAGTCGACCTACCTTCACAGATTGAGAATAAGGTCCAGATTGCATTTGAGAATGCCCTTGGACCACTCAACCAAAAATTGGAGGCCATGAATGGCAGGAGGCACCCTCCTGTGTCCAGCTTCATGGCCCATCCTGCCTTTTCTGGTGCTTTTGGTGAGTCTATAACAGATTTTATATCTCACTTGACCCATTTCTTTACACTTCAAGGGGTAACTGAGACAGATCATGCATATAAAATCGCGTTTTGGAGTCTTGCCTTACAGGTCCTGCTCTAGCATCCTACCAGGACTTTTGCAGTGGTACTCCACAGCCAACCGGCTACAAAAAGTTTACGACTTTTCTACGGAAAGACTTTCCGGTAGAGTGTGACTCAGATCCGCATCAGCAGCTGATCCAAGATTGTCTGCAGAAGCTGACTGAGTCTGCGAGAGTTTATCTTGAGCACCTTAAGAGACTATCCAGGGTGGCTTTTACGGAATTCACGACTGGCGTCAGAGATTGGATTATAAAACCTTTCTTTCTGAGAGGGCTGAAACCAGTCCTCCAAGATAGTATTAAGTTCAGGGAGTTTACAACATTTGAAGAGACTCTTAAAGCAGCCTGCTATGCAGAATCCCAGATTTTTCTGGATGAGATTAGGTATATTGCCCCAGCTAAAGCTGTTTTCTCTTCAGAACAAAAGACTGCCGATAACGTCAGGTCAATGTCGAATCAAAGGGGCAATGCTCAATGTCCGTCGGCAACGCTGCCCAAGGAGATTCAACATTTACAATCAGAGATGGCCCAGCTCACAGCCCATATTGCGCAACTTATGGCTCAGCAAATGGCACCAGCTCCGAGGAACCCATGCCATCAACAATGCCATCTGCACACGTCCAAAATGCTGGCCATCACCCATCAGGGGCACATTTACAGACGTGCTCTTATCATGGACGTTGCACCCCCAACGACGCCAGTTGCCGGGCCGAACATTCCACCAGCACCTGTCCTAGCAACGCCCCCGCCACCAGTCCCAGCTGTTCTATTTTTGTTGAAGGAGGATGCACCCGACTGATCAATGCGACAGACCCTGTCCGCATTGCCCTCAAATACTTGTGCACAGGGCCACAGCCTGCCCACATCCAAATCCGACGATGCCTGGTGAGACTAACTATGGTAATTCTGGTTACTCTCCTCAGGGGACAAGTTGGTACCCTCCGCAGTATGCTAATCCACCTCCTAACGGGATAATCCACCTCCAAACCTAAAATATCAGCCACCCCCACTGCAAAATAATGCTGTTGGGGCTACTGATCGTCTTCCTCATCCAGATCTGTTTGATCTGTATGATGAAGTCCTTGCTGAACACCTGGTGGATTTTTCACAACTGTGTTATCCCATCTGTGAAATCAGTGTTGGATTTTTAGCCGCTGCAGTGGTTTCAGCATCAGCACCGACAACTGCCTTACCGCCGCTGCCGAAATACGCAATGCTGGTCACTTTAAACCCATCAAAGACGCTACAAACGACTGGCGACATCAGCCTAATTGCATTGTACGAACGGATGGAGGGTACACTGGCATCCGGCCCATTTGCTGTCCAAGGACCGCTGCCCGGAATTCCAATGGACTCTGCACGGAGGTCATCAGTCAAATGGAATCGATGAATCTGATAGGTATACTGCCATCTTTTTCTGACATTTCAGGTCTGAAAATCAGAGGTCCTTGTAAGTCACCGACTTTAATGATTTCTTATTTACAGATTCCTCATCCATCACCGATGCAATGCGGGCCGTTTCTTCAACAGATTTGGCCAAGAAATATTGGCACCTCCCCTGGGGATTACTCAATGAGCTGTTCGAGGTTGAGGCGCTTACGGGCGCGAATGTGGTGCTTTTGGCACCAGCCGCAATGCAGATATTGAGGCCCGAGGTCACTCGACCAGCTCTCTAGTTCCTCATGGGCAACACCCATCGATAAGATCTTGTTGGATGGTTAACCGTCCTCCCCGGCAGGGGATGCTGTCAGCCAGGCTAGTCGCAATGCGCAGCCCCCAGCAGTTGTTGTTGTGTTACCGTCAATGAGGACGACAGGAGCCCAAATGCTGGTGGCAATTGCCCAGCAGCAACCAGTGGCTGCCGTGACCAATTTGCTGACGGAGGTGGCCAATGCCTTTGGAGAGACGTTGGGGGCCATCAATGATGATGTCAGCATCATTGAGGCGTTGCCTTTTCCGACAGCTACCGCCCCATGGTCCCCGAAGATTGGTGTTCTTCGCAAAGTCCAGCCGTGCGGGGGCCTGGTCATCGACTTCCCCAGCGAGGAGCCCATATTGTCCAACAACGATGAAGAATGAGGCGGCCCAATGGACCCACACTGTGACTATTGGTGTATATTTACAGACACCATTTTTAAAAAGTTTGTATGTAATAAATTGGGCCTTCTTGACATTACTGTTCTTAGGAATGAGCTCTGCAATACATGCTACTCAGTACCAATTTTGTGGTCTTTCAAGAAGCAGTCATCCACTTGAGCTACCTCAAAAAGTAGAATGCAAGCCACCAGAATCTCCATGGAGTCCACAATGCATGAATGTCACAGTGTATGTTCCTAGTTCTGATCCAATCACTACATTAGCATGGAAATGGACATTGCGTGACCATAAAGTCTGCACCAACACTGGTTTCTTTGGATCTAGGGGCATTACTGCAGACGTCATTACTACTCAGCATCTAGTGCCTGCAGCTTGTAGGCTAGCACATCATACAAAGGTGTTTGGTTTACAAAAGCTTGTGGAAATCCGCCCTGGCTTTTATAGCACTCATCAAACAGTGGACGTGATGTACTCATAGTGCTGCAGTGACATCTGCAAGACAGTGACTAACCTCTTCATCGAGGAGGGGCAGGTCGCTTCATGGGATGGCACCACAGCTCTAAGTACCTTAGGTGATGTAGGTGGATGCAGTCCCACTGCAGGTCAGTGCACTACTCTCGATGGGGTAATTGTCTGGCCTGCAACAAACTTCACAGCACAGTGTCATAATCGTCCTCAGGGCAATTACACTGCATCTGTGTCAGGGAACCATATCATCATCGATGATTTACAGGTTGCCCTGAAGATCCTGGGAAAACTTCCGGTTGTGTCCGGACCTCCAGTTAAACACAGTGCAGACGGATCAGGGTCTACTTCTACGCATCCACGGAAGATTTAATTTGACCCAAACGTTGTTCAGATTGGCAAAGGACTCACATCCAGACCCCGTCAATGCCAAACTGAAGTACCTGGCTCAGCAGAACAAAGAATCAGAAATTAACAATTTTCGATTCATGTGGCTTGAGCTTTGCTCTCATGCTCAACGCTACCTTGATCTGACTTGGCAGTTGCTTGGCTTTGACCCTACCCTGGGGGCCCGGGCATTTCTGCAAAGGAATGACCTGACTGTGGAATTGACAGGTGAAGCACTGACAATATGGCTGTGTTAAAAGGTCAACGCCACATATGTCTATCACTCGTACCAGGTGGAAGACATCTGTTACAAGTACCTTCCTGTACACGTTAGTGGTATCATTTATTTTGCCACCCCTTGTGGCCCAAATCTCATTAAAGTTAGCCCAAGAGTGCCCTGTGACCATCACTTTGCGGGGATTTTCCGAAATTGCTTGGGCTGGTTTACTGAGTCTGGCATGGTCCATGTGAGCCATATACCGCTTGAACTTTTCTGGAAACAGCACTTTAACATCACTCATTTTGACCCTCCTGCGCTATTTCACAATCAGTTGGCGATGACCCCTTCAAGTTTTGCTTTCTTTAAACAGTATGTTTACAAGACTGAACAGATTGAAGTGGTTTTGAACCAGTTGGTAAACTTTACTGCTGGTCTATCTCTGCAACCAAATTCTCTCTATCAGGCATGTGCAGGGGTAGGGACTGACATCAAAGCCTCTCTGGAAGGTGTCGGTCTGGTAGCAAACCACTTGATTACTGGTCAGCAGCACAATCTCATTCAGGGCTTACAGTCTGCCCTGAGTGGACCAGTGCAGTTGATCTTTAACACCCTTATCACCTTGGCAGTGCTGGCCCGTACGGGATATCTCATCTACGTTGAGCTATCCTATTATCTCAGCTACCCCCTGTGGAAAAGACAGGTTCAGTTTGCTAGCCAATTCTCTCTGTTGAGTCTTTTCCGTAAAGTCTAACATTGGGTCGGTTTTCACTACATGCGAAACGATGTACCATCTCAGTTAGATAGAATCACTCCGTGTTTTGTCGTACTGGTCGATGCCAAGGAAACTCTGGCTTTCCTTGTCACTGGTTGTCAACGGACCATCATTAGTCAACGTCTTCACAATGCTTTGATTAAAGAGAGTCTGAAGGCGGCTATGGCCTTCCAGCAAAATCACAACTTTAACCCATTGATGCGTATCAATGGGAAAGCCGTCCATACTCTCCTATCGGGACCGTATGAGATCATGTTGCCTGGGACCCGTCAGCCACACACAAGGGTCAATATACATCTCCATGTGTGTAAGACTACGTCTCCTTTTTGGGCACCAGTATATCTGATTCTTGGATTAGACTTTCTAGAACAATTCAAAAATATCACGTTTGATCACCAACAACATGTCTGTCAGTTGAATGCAGTAGAACTGCCACTTCTACTGACAGGGGCTGAGATTGATCAGATCGAACCCTGGTGGGAGAACACACATTCACTATCAAGGGCGTCTTACAGGTCCGGGTCTCAATCAAGATCAAGGACTTTGTCTATTTCTGGGCCACCCTTGTGGGCTTCCTCGGTCGCCTCATCCCCTGGGTCAACCACAGGTACCCGTACCTCTTCCAGATAGGCCAGTCGTCATTTAATGGTCAGGTCAGGGTCAAGTTGCCCTCGACCCCCGCCTCGAAAATCTCCAGTCACACTAGAGAAGGGCCAGTTCCGTGAGCCTAGTGATTCGGATGCATCTGTATCACCTGTGTTAGAGGTGCCACCACTTTCCGATACAGAAGTTGAGTCACTAGGGGCTACTCAGAGCTCAGGAGAGTGATCAGGCCATGTGCTTACTGTACAGGTCCATCCCACTCCTCGAACTAATCCAGAAACATCTGTTGGTTATGCTCTGGTAGGATTACTCAGACACACCGGTTTGCCAATCCCAAAGTGAACCGATACACCAGAGTCCAGTTTTGGTGATACTGCACCTGACCCAGGTCATGTAGTATCGGCCTTCTACCCCACTGAAATAAGGACCTCTCATATCAGAGTTCTTCTGAACAATTGGGTGGAAGCCAAGGCTCTGATTGATACAGGAGTGGTTTTCTTGCTCCTGGATCACAAGTTGGCAGTCCAACTACCAGACTTGGTGATCACAGAGACTAGGGCATGCCCGATAGCAGCCAATGGGTCTCCAATTCTACTGCTAGGTGCTGCCTATGTCACCGTGACAGTGGCTGATGTTTCTGAATGGATCCAGGTCCAAATACAAGAGAATTGTTCGGCTGAACTAGTCTTGGGGACGAACTTCCTCGGATGGTTCAATTGTGTCAGCTTGAACTGGGAGAAATCCTTTCTTCAGTTCAAAGAACTTAGGGTTCTGTCTGAGGGCCTCATACACAATCCTCCTTCTGCGCGTGGTGCACTGCCCTTGCAGTAGTTGATTGTCCTTGAGCCTCGCTCGCTGACGCAATTTACTGCACCTGTACCATCACTATATGGGAATGTACCTGAGGTAGTTTTCTTTCCTAAGCCTCTTGTGGGACATCAAGGTAGCATATATTTTGCTGGTACTGTGAGTACTGTGACCAATGGTCACATACCCTTACAGGTAGTCAACCCGAATACACATTCAGTGGTTCTCTACCCACACATGACCATCAGTAATATGCAGATGCACACTGATCTCCCATGGGGATCGGCAGTCAAGTCAGATACCATCCTTGATCGGAAGTGGGTCAAAACAAATGCTGTCATATCCCCTGATATCTCCTCACAGGACAGGACAGCGCTAATTGACCTGCTGGTCGCATACACTGACCTCTATGCTATTGATGAGAAGGACACAGGTTCCACTGACCTCATGCACCATGAGATCAGCGTGGGTGATGCTGGCCCAGTCTGCCGTTTCCCTTACCGCACTACGCCCAAGGAAAAGGACCTCATAATACAGGAAGTCAGAGCGCTCCAGGAAAAAGGTATTATTCAGCCTAGTACATCACCGTGGGCTAGGGATACCATCCTGGTGCGCAAGAAAAATGGGTCACACCAGATGTGTGTTGACTTTCATGGTCTTAATGAAGTCACAAAAAAGGATGTCTATCCTTTCCCATGGATTGATGACATCCTCCACACACTCAAGGGTATGAAATACTTTACTACCCTTGATCAGGCTAACACCTACTGGTCTATACCTATTGCTGAGGCAGACAAAGAGAAAACGGCATTTAATATGCCTATTGGACTCTACGATTTCAACTATCTGCCTTTTGGTCTCTGCAACGCCTCTGGGACGTTCCAACGTCTCATGGACCTGCTTCTCACAGGATTGCAGTTGCGTACAGCATTGACCTATCTCGATGACATCTTGGTGTTCGGGAACTCTCACACCCAGATGCTTGAGCGGCTGATGGATGTGTTCAGGCGTTTCCGTCAGGGTCGAATGAAGCTCAGACTGAGCAAGTGCAAATTTTCACACTCTGAGGTGGAATATCTAGGTTACGGTATCTCACAGAACAGTCTAGAACTGGATAAAGTCAAACTGGCAGCTGTCCAGGATCTGCCCATTCCACAGAACGCCAAAGACATCAAGTCCTTTCTTGGCCTTGTGTCTTATTATAGGCGTTTCATCCCTGGTTGGGCCTGGCTCAGTGAGCTGCTGACCAAGCTCTTATGGAAGGAAGTTACCTTCCTGTGGTCAAAACCTCAGCAAGCGGCATTCGACGAACTCTGAAGATTGCTGACGAACCCTCTTATTTTGCACCATCCGGACTTTAGAAAATCCTTCATCCTTCAAACAGATGCAAGTATTTCCGGGATAGGGGTGGTTCTAAGCCAGTTAGAGGATGATGGATACGACCATCCTCTCATGTACGCCAGTCGAGGGTTAACAGCAGCCAAGAAGAACTACACTATTACGGAGTTGGAGACTCTCGCTGTTGTCCATTTCATCAAGCACTTTCAGCCTAACCTCTTTCAACATGAGGTGGTCATACAGACTGACCATAGGGCTATCAAGGCTGTGTTCGAGAAACCTAATCAGTCTGCCAGGATAGCTCGGTGGGGCCTCACCCTGGCTGAATTCAAACTGACAATGCGGCCGCGATAAGGTCAGTCTAATGGTAATGCTGAATGCACCGATGGTGCTCAGCGCCTGGTGAGATCATGTGAAATGATCACCGATGATGTGCAGCCCCTGGCGAGATCAGAGTCTTATGCTGAGATATCACAGGATGCCCAGTACAGTGACCTTCCTGCAGCTCAATTTGAGGATCCAGATCTAGCCTCCATTCTTAGGTCACTAAAACCCTACAGTGATCAGAATTATGTTGATGGCCACCACTTGTTGGATAACATCCTTAAAAAGTGGACAGGTGAGTCCAACCAGATTGTCATTCCCTGATCCATAGTTACTACCATTATTGAGGCTCACCATAATGACATTTTAGCTGGACACTTTGGTGCTAAACATACCACCCAGCTTATAGCTCGCAGGTACCACTGGCCCTCCCTCAGTGCGGACATCAAGTCCTTTTTTCAGCGGTGTGATCTTTGCCAACGGAATAAACCCGCTAGACAAAAGACCTGAGCAGCTCAGAAACCGATCACCAGTACGGGGCTGTTTCATCCAGTAAGTGTTGACTGTATGGGACCAATGACCAGTAGTGAGGCTGGCAACTGTTTTATTGTAGTCTTTATCGATTACTTTACCAAATGGGTTGACGCTTTTACTACTCTGGATATTACTGTGCAAACCATAGCCTGCCTCTTTTTACACAAATTGTCTGCCAGCATGGGGCACCGCAGATTCTTCAGTCTGACCGTGGTACTGATTTCACGTCCGAACTGATGACTGAAATCACTGCCATCTGTTCGACTAAGAAAATCCACTCCACCGCCTATCACCCAATGACAAACGGCCAAGTGGAACGAGCTAATCAAATGGCTATGTATGTATGTCCACCAAGGTCATCCTGATTGGGATGAACACCTGCCGTATTCTGTGTTTGCCATTAACATTAGCATGAATGAGTCCACAGGATATTCCCCCTTTGAGCTCATGTATGGTCATATGCCCATGTTACCTGTTGATGCCGCGCTCTCATTCAGCTCTCCGGCCCATATCATTGATATTTCCACCTATGATATGGAGGTCAAAGGGCATTTTACAAATGCCTTGACCTTGATTCAGAGTCGGATTGAGAAATCAAAGGTGGCTTATGCTCGGTCTTCTGATCGCATGGCACGAGATGTTTCATACAAAGTTGGGGATCAAGTGCTCAAACTGCGCACCACCGGCAAACATGGTCTTATGCCTAAATTGCTGCCCATTTACGATGGGCCATTCTTTGTAACGAATGTCGCATACCCTAATGTCAGCATTCAGCTTGAGATAGATCAAGAAGATACTATGCATGTCAATCAGCTTAGAGGCTACGTGTCACCTGATCAACCAAGTGAAGCAGAGGAGATACCTTCCACTTCACAGGTAGTCGAGACGGCACCTTTGTTGATTCTGTTAACAAATCGAGATTTTACACAAGATCTCATTGACCCACATCTTGATGCAGAGGTCTCCGACCCGTAATCAAGTTGCTCTTCTCTTCTTTTGTCCACTCACGGACGAGGACTTCCTTTTTTGAAGGACCCACATGCCCCTCATGGAATACCCACTCTTGCTCCATGCTGGATCAGTAGTGTTAAGAAGAGAATGAGCAGCGATCAATGCATCTAAACTAGGGTATTGCTTCCTATGACAGGCGCATCTGTGCAATAGCCTGCATCTTGCCCCTAAAATTTTTTATTTTAATCTCATTATAGATCTCATAGATCAGTTAACAAATGGCAACTTCACGCATTACCACATGGATCAACTGGCGTCAGCAACTCCATGCATCACTGACCACACTGATCAATTGACGTCAGCAACTCCATGCATCATTGACACAACTCCATGAGCCAGAATGCGCCGAAAAACCATTGGACCATTGACCACCCACTGTCACATCCAGTTGGATGATTAACCTCCACGGACATGCCGCATAAACCTCGATAACACAAGGATGAGGGCGCCCTTTTTCGAAGGACCACCATGTCACATGCCAACAAATTTTGCCCAACATCACATGATTCACATCCTGCTTTTTTGTTATGTTTTTTGCCACTTTCTGTTTGAGTCCAACAAGATTGTCATTCCCTGATCCATAGTTACTACCATTATTGAGGCTCACCATAATGACATTTTAGCTGGACACTTTGGTGCTAAACATACCACCCAGCTTATAGCTCGCAGGTACCACTGGCCCTCCCTCAGTGCGGACATCAAGTCCTTTTTTCAGCGGTGTGATCTTTGCCAACGGAATAAACCCGCTAGACAAAAGACCTGAGCAGCTCAGAAACCGATCACCAGTACGGGGCTGTTTCATCCAGTAAGTGTTGACTGTATGGGACCAATGACCAGTAGTGAGGCTGGCAACTGTTTTATTGTAGTCTTTATCGATTACTTTACCAAATGGGTTGACGCTTTTACTACTCTGGATATTACTGTGCAAACCATAGCCTGCCTCTTTTTACACAAATTGTCTGCCAGCATGGGGCACCGCAGATTCTTCAGTCTGACCGTGGTACTGATTTCACGTCCGAACTGATGACTGAAATCACTGCCATCTGTTCGACTAAGAAAATCCACTCCACCGCCTATCACCCAATGACAAACGGCCAAGTGGAACGAGCTAATCAAATGGCTATGTATGTATGTCCACCAAGGTCATCCTGATTGGGATGAACACCTGCCGTATTCTGTGTTTGCCATTAACATTAGCATGAATGAGTCCACAGGATATTCCCCCTTTGAGCTCATGTATGGTCATATGCCCATGTTACCTGTTGATGCCGCGCTCTCATTCAGCTCTCCGGCCCATATCATTGATATTTCCACCTATGATATGGAGGTCAAAGGGCATTTTACAAATGCCTTGACCTTGATTCAGAGTCGGATTGAGAAATCAAAGGTGGCTTATGCTCGGTCTTCTGATCGCATGGCACGAGATGTTTCATACAAAGTTGGGGATCAAGTGCTCAAACTGCGCACCACCGGCAAACATGGTCTTATGCCTAAATTGCTGCCCATTTACGATGGGCCATTCTTTGTAACGAATGTCGCATACCCTAATGTCAGCATTCAGCTTGAGATAGATCAAGAAGATACTATGCATGTCAATCAGCTTAGAGGCTACGTGTCACCTGATCAACCAAGTGAAGCAGAGGAGATACCTTCCACTTCACAGGTAGTCGAGACGGCACCTTTGTTGATTCTGTTAACAAATCGAGATTTTACACAAGATCTCATTGACCCACATCTTGATGCAGAGGTCTCCGACCCGTAATCAAGTTGCTCTTCTCTTCTTTTGTCCACTCACGGACGAGGACTTCCTTTTTTGAAGGACCCACATGCCCCTCATGGAATACCCACTCTTGCTCCATGCTGGATCAGTAGTGTTAAGAAGAGAATGAGCAGCGATCAATGCATCTAAACTAGGGTATTGCTTCCTATGACAGGCGCATCTGTGCAATAGCCTGCATCTTGCCCCTAAAATTTTTTATTTTAATCTCATTATAGATCTCATAGATCAGTTAACAAATGGCAACTTCACGCATTACCACATGGATCAACTGGCGTCAGCAACTCCATGCATCACTGACCACACTGATCAATTGACGTCAGCAACTCCATGCATCATTGACACAACTCCATGAGCCAGAATGCGCCGAAAAACCATTGGACCATTGACCACCCACTGTCACATCCAGTTGGATGATTAACCTCCACGGACATGCCGCATAAACCTCGATAACACAAGGATGAGGGCGCCCTTTTTCGAAGGACCACCATGTCACATGCCAACAAATTTTGCCCAACATCACATGATTCACATCCTGCTTTTTTGTTATGTT
The DNA here is from genome assembly GCA_963922205.1 of Romanomermis culicivorax. Taxonomy (NCBI): domain Eukaryota; kingdom Metazoa; phylum Nematoda; class Enoplea; order Mermithida; family Mermithidae; genus Romanomermis; species Romanomermis culicivorax. The sequence continues at coordinate 1,261,617 of CAWUHX010000013.1, read as the reverse complement.
TTTTGCCACTTTCTGTTTGAGTCCAACAAGATTGTCATTCCCTGATCCATAGTTACTACCATTATTGAGGCTCACCATAATGACATTTTAGCTGGACACTTTGGTGCTAAACATACCACCCAGCTTATAGCTCGCAGGTACCACTGGCCCTCCCTCAGTGCGGACATCAAGTCCTTTTTTCAGCGGTGTGATCTTTGCCAACGGAATAAACCCGCTAGACAAAAGACCTGAGCAGCTCAGAAACCGATCACCAGTACGGGGCTGTTTCATCCAGTAAGTGTTGACTGTATGGGACCAATGACCAGTAGTGAGGCTGGCAACTGTTTTATTGTAGTCTTTATCGATTACTTTACCAAATGGGTTGACGCTTTTACTACTCTGGATATTACTGTGCAAACCATAGCCTGCCTCTTTTTACACAAATTGTCTGCCAGCATGGGGCACCGCAGATTCTTCAGTCTGACCGTGGTACTGATTTCACGTCCGAACTGATGACTGAAATCACTGCCATCTGTTCGACTAAGAAAATCCACTCCACCGCCTATCACCCAATGACAAACGGCCAAGTGGAACGAGCTAATCAAATGGCTATGTATGTATGTCCACCAAGGTCATCCTGATTGGGATGAACACCTGCCGTATTCTGTGTTTGCCATTAACATTAGCATGAATGAGTCCACAGGATATTCCCCCTTTGAGCTCATGTATGGTCATATGCCCATGTTACCTGTTGATGCCGCGCTCTCATTCAGCTCTCCGGCCCATATCATTGATATTTCCACCTATGATATGGAGGTCAAAGGGCATTTTACAAATGCCTTGACCTTGATTCAGAGTCGGATTGAGAAATCAAAGGTGGCTTATGCTCGGTCTTCTGATCGCATGGCACGAGATGTTTCATACAAAGTTGGGGATCAAGTGCTCAAACTGCGCACCACCGGCAAACATGGTCTTATGCCTAAATTGCTGCCCATTTACGATGGGCCATTCTTTGTAACGAATGTCGCATACCCTAATGTCAGCATTCAGCTTGAGATAGATCAAGAAGATACTATGCATGTCAATCAGCTTAGAGGCTACGTGTCACCTGATCAACCAAGTGAAGCAGAGGAGATACCTTCCACTTCACAGGTAGTCGAGACGGCACCTTTGTTGATTCTGTTAACAAATCGAGATTTTACACAAGATCTCATTGACCCACATCTTGATGCAGAGGTCTCCGACCCGTAATCAAGTTGCTCTTCTCTTCTTTTGTCCACTCACGGACGAGGACTTCCTTTTTTGAAGGACCCACATGCCCCTCATGGAATACCCACTCTTGCTCCATGCTGGATCAGTAGTGTTAAGAAGAGAATGAGCAGCGATCAATGCATCTAAACTAGGGTATTGCTTCCTATGACAGGCGCATCTGTGCAATAGCCTGCATCTTGCCCCTAAAATTTTTTATTTTAATCTCATTATAGATCTCATAGATCAGTTAACAAATGGCAACTTCACGCATTACCACATGGATCAACTGGCGTCAGCAACTCCATGCATCACTGACCACACTGATCAATTGACGTCAGCAACTCCATGCATCATTGACACAACTCCATGAGCCAGAATGCGCCGAAAAACCATTGGACCATTGACCACCCACTGTCACATCCAGTTGGATGATTAACCTCCACGGACATGCCGCATAAACCTCGATAACACAAGGATGAGGGCGCCCTTTTTCGAAGGACCACCATGTCACATGCCAACAAATTTTGCCCAACATCACATGATTCACATCCTGCTTTTTTGTTATGTTTTTTGCCACTTTCTGTTTGACAGTCACTTACTATAATTTTGCATTTCGTTTTTATATTTTTACATGCATTTTCTGTGTGTACTTTTCGCATTTCATTTCTGTTTCATTTTCATACTTTCATTTCCAATACGATTTGTTATTTTTTTGTTATGCACATAGACTACAGTATGTAACCTGTTAGTTAGAATTTCGGCCAAAGATAGGCTCTCCGAGCTCATCGCTATAATTGGAGCACAATGTGCACCTCTTATCAGTAAAAACTAGCGACGTTTCCCAACATGAAACGACTAGTTCGGAGATTCTCTCTAAATTACGTTCATATGTTTAGCATGGAGAGTGAAACTCGCCCCAATGCTTAATGTATTCAAACTGGGAAATGTCTATGTGACCATAGGCATCTTCTGCAGCAATTTCCACTGTGGAAGTTAGCTTGGGTGTGGCTAGCTCCGCCCAAGGCATACTGTAGGTTTAGGGGACCCTTTGAAAGAGCTTGTTTCTTCAGTTTTGCACTCATTTTTGGGCCTAATCGTCTCCCTTTGCATTTTAGCTGTGTCTCTGCATTCATCAACATTTATATTTTATAAATTTACATATTTCTGCATCCACCGCCACATCTCAATAAAATTTGCATATTGTCTTCGGTGCCTCCATTGCGTTTACGTTATTATATTCTGACCCTAGGAGTTACTCCATCACCTTTTGGTTAGAGATCCCCCATCACCTCCCTTGACGAACGCTTTACATCGTTCGCCGACCCGCATCAGTCTATACCCCTGCACCAAACCGAATTGGATTGCCATACCAGCGCCCATTGTTCCCGGAATCCGCAAACACCCTTGAACCCATCGCTCCCAGCATCGAGTAATTGAGAAGAGGACTAGGTGAGTCTTCTCAGGGGTTATTATTGTTGAGGGTATATTTGTGGGAATCCTCCTTAAGCCGGTTTTCCTTTAAGAATCCCCTCAGTTAAAGTAGCCCTTGAACCCTTTGGGTCAGGGCCAAAAAGGGGATTTAGGTTTACAATCAGGTCCCCTACAGTAAGCCATTCCAAGAATGGCATTGTCCCTCATTCTCAATGAATGAGGACTAGGGATTGCCACTCCTGACCCGGCTGCATTGTCCGTTATTCTACAGCAGAACCGGAGGACAGTACCGAGGTACACTATAGGTTATCCTGTAGTCAGTACCAGCTGGGTTAGGTTCCCGAAATAGATACCAAACGGAGCCACCCAATGGGGTCACAGCATGTCACTCACAGTGTCATGGCCATATTTCCTATGGAATATGGTATGGGTTTACCCATCAATGTGACTGATCACCAGATCTACTTAATGTGACATAGCTCCCTATTCATTTAATGTGACACAAGCAAAGCAAGCATTTTTTACAATATAGCATGTGTCACCAAATTTTGAATATTTTCCATCAGAAATCTTGGAAGAAATCATTCACGTATTCTCGGTTAGAACGCGAATATTTGGAAAAGGTAAATTATAATCATATTTCATCAACATCTTGAACATCACAATTTACAGCACAGTTCTATTGCGGCAATCCATCTAAAAATATACATAATATTATAACATGCTAAAAAAATTATGTAGACAGTAGGTACCTGGCCATCTCGTCTTTTGTTTCACATCGTAAAAAGTACGTTTGATTCGGATGGTGGAGCATAAAAACATTTTCTCGAGATTTGGCATGAGCAGTCGTGCCAATATTCGGTTCAAGTCTGCAAGACGTCAAAAATAGGGCGTTGCTGACCTCTGCCACTATCTGTATAAGTGAAGTCGATAAAACCATTGCATTTCATACAGTATGCGTAAGATTAGATGCTCCATAGAATTGATAGACATGATCTCGGCTTGCTAAACAGTCTTTCATCACGCATACAAAAAGAACAGATTTCCGAAAAATCTTGAGAGTTGAGTAAACCAACTTATTTCAGTTCAGAATAGGCAATCTCACATATCTGTGATCTTGATTTACATACGTGACAATTTTAAGCCATGGTCTTCTTTTCACATTTTAGTATTTTGAAGTAGGCATTTACCATAGACAGCTCAATTTTTTTTGTAAATGAGTCGCGACACAAAAAGATCTTCAAAGAAATATAAAAAACTTGCACTCTAATCGATATCGCACATACTGCAACAACCTACGAAAATATTAATATGTCCTATACAATTATTTTCCAATTTTTCCTCCTTCTAATTTGCTTGCGTCGCTATGCTCATTTTTTAAAAGCGCATACGAATATGCTATGACTACAGACAAGAAGCAATGCTAACGTCGCAAGGATCAATTCTCTCGCTAAATGACTTCAACCGGCCGTTATCGGTAAGAACTAAATATCGTCTGAGCCACTGGCTGTATCGAAAGTTGGCTCTTATATCTACAAATCCCTCTAAAACGACTTTAAACGATTGATCGACGGCGCCACTACCGAGAATCACCTGAAATTTTTTGAATGAGAATGACAATCTTTTTTGATATATGTGAGATTGACAAAGGCGTTGAGTAACTTTTGTAATATGCGCAATGGGCGGTCTAATTTGTTAGTTATCCAGATCATTGAATTGAATACTGTATTATACAGAAACAGGCTCAGAAATTGTGGTAAGTGTAAATCTAACATTCTTCGAAGTCTTTCTTTCCACAAAAATACTATTCAATCCTTTTCTTGTAATCCAGCAATAGTAAAGTCAATTGTTTTCAAAAACTACTTCCCACAAAGTTGATTTTCCCCTAAATTTAGTATAAGTCGAGACCCTAAATTTAGTATAAGTTGTGAGAATACTCAACTAACCTTCCGCAATTTTCAAGTGAAAGCTTTGTGTAAACGACTTTGACGATATACTGATTCTTGTTCACTTTTCAATTTGGGAACGTTATACAAAAAGCAGACTACATCGTAAACTTAAAATCACTAGGACCAACTCGTTTTTTTCTAAAATCAAATAATCAGCAGTGAGTACTTTTTCTCTCAGGGTCGCTTACCATAAATGCTTTCCGAGACCTGAGACCACCTAATGTTGGTGTCGGTTATGTATTCGTTGCTTGTTACAGTAATACGAAAACATGACACATTTTTCAAACTGCTCGAAGGATTTACGGACTTCCGAAAATTTTTTCTCAAATGACATGCTTTTAGCTAGTTTTAAAAAATTTGAAAAAAATTTTCATGCTTTTAGTTACTCAATATTTGAATTGCTGCAAAGAATCACATACATATATACATCGAAAAGTAAAAGAAATTCTGAAGAAAAATTTTACACTATTCTACCCACTTATATTTCAAATTAGCGAAGGAAATTCTCTAACCTTGTCACGTGATGTTTCCGGATCAAATAGAATAGAGAATGCTTGCGTGAAAGCTTCCATCCAGGCAAATTTTTCTAATGAATCAGGAGCTTTCATTTCAAACACTTTATCGAGCGTCATAATGTAAAACGTATTTTCTTGAACTAGATTGTCACCCGAGACAACTCGTACAGTTTCCAACGAAAGAAGAGCTTTGAGTTTAAGTTTTTTGAGTATACGACTTTCGGTACAAAGCATAATGAGATCGTTGAACTAAAAAAAATACAATGATAAAGTTAAATGTGATATAAACTTTTCTTCAGAATGAAAAGAGTCATTTTTTCTTGAAATGCTTGAAAATAATAGGAGCAGAAAGCAACTAGTATTTCATATTTCTAGCTAAACCATATGTCGAATAGGAATGAAAATTGGGAGAGCCCACTTAATCAACTATTACAATTTTTGACTAAAAGTCCGACAGTAAAAGCTTTGTGTAAATTAATTCGAAGCCGGTATATTATTTCTTGTCATTTTTCAATTTACAAGCCTTGTAAGAGAACAGACTATAGAACTATTGCTAAAACCGATAAAGTTTACTAGAAGCAACAAGCGTTCGAAACATTCGCCATTAACTCGCGAAATTTTTAGCAAAGAACCTTTCTTGATGAACTGGCGAACAGGTGTTACCAATCCCTGAACTTGATGGCCGATTTGTTCTTGAATTTCAACCACGTACTTGTATTTTTCCTGGAATACACGGAAAAGCTATGATAAGTCAATTATTTATACCTAAAAATTAGATTTTTTGGGTTGCTTTGTACGATGAGCATCGCAGCACGAATGAAAATTCGCCTAGTTACAATAACCCAAACTTTGAAATTTTTCATGTTCACAAAGCTACGCTCAACAATTTAACGTTAACGACTTTCCATGGCTATGGATTGTACACTTTTCATAAAATTGTAAGGTATAAAATGAGACGAAAAAACGTCCAAAAAGATAATTCATGTGTTCACTTAAGTTTCATTTTTTTCCAAATTTCCAAATTTTCCAAAAAATGAGCCTTTTCCAAATACTCCAATTCACGAGTAAAGAAACACATCCGCCATCGAGAAATGTTTAAAAGCCAAACGCGCCCCAGAAAACGCCCCATGCGCCACACAATAATCAAGATAAAGTTCTAATGCCTTTTCGACGATGCTGGCGCACGGGTTGTAGTAGGCTATTTGAGTTGGCCCAACACCTCACTCGTTTGGATTTTTTCATTCGGAGGCTCATTTGAAAATGAAAGAGTATAGGCATTTTCCTATGTATAATATGCGGCAAAATTGTCAAGTGTCCAAAACTAATTCCACAGAACCACTTATATTTTTTCACAATTTTAAAGATTTTCGAATGCGGTTTTCTTCAAGCGATAGTAGTCATGCGGGCCCGTACAGAGGGTACACAAAAGATACCCCTGTACAAAACATATACATGAAAATTTGCCGCCTTAACTGTGTGGGGCGATACAAGTGGGTGTAGAAAGTATAGCCAACCACTCAATTTGGGGGGGGGGGTGTAGAAAGTAGGCCCGAAGCTTTAACATGTAAAATTCGACTTCCATGTAGAAAGTACACCGGGAGCTCAATGGGTAAAATTCGACCTAAATGTTTGTTGACCAACTCAAACGTTAAACTTGATGATGCAATGTCTCCCAAAAAATTTTTAAAAAACGCCTGGGGGTCATAGAATCTAATGATCTAACGGTTTTACTCATCTTTTACAAAATATTGTTTGGGACACATTTTTTACGTATCTGGAACACGTTTTTTGATGATTGATTCCCTATGTTTAAGCTTTGTTTTCGGGACACGTTTTTCACTGTTTCCGGACACGATTTTTCATGCGTTTGTGGAATTTTACATGAGCTCGATCATAGATGTAACGGGGCCCCGAGGTCGGGGGGGGGGGGGGTTGGGCGACTTTTTTGGGGCCGGGGATCAGTAATTCCCAAAATTTTTACGGGAGGGGTCTCTAAAGGATACAAATTTCGATTTTTTTCACGAAAAAATGCGAAAAATGGTTCAAAAATAGTAATTTTTGTCTAAAAAATGATAAAAAATTTATTTATGGCGCGAAGTGCCGAGAAAATCAATGTTTTTGACCATTTTTTGTTCAAAAATTGACATTTTTCATGAAAAAATTGACTTTTTTCAGTATTTTTTGGACGGAAAGTATGGGGGTCCCTAGAGCTACCATATGGCTAGCCATAGAATTGGAAAATCCTGGGAGGCGGTCGCCCAATGGCTAGCCATATGGTCGACGATTTCTGGGGGGGGGGGGGGTCCCATGGCACTTCCCCCCAATTACATGTATGAGCTCGATAGTACTTTCTATGTGGAAGTAGAATTTTACGGGTTGAAGCTTCGGGCGTACTTTCCACATGGAAATAGAATTCTACACATTGAAGTTTCGGGCGTACTTTCTACACTCCCATCGCCCCACCCGCAACGAAATTCGGACCATATGACATCGTCGACCATACTTTCTACACCCCCTGTATCGCCCCACAGGTTATACGAAATTGAGTCGTCGGCTATACTTTCTACACCCCCTATCGTCCCACACAGTTAAGGCGGCAAACTTTCATGTATATGTTTTGTATCTCTTATCTTATCTTTTGCGGTATCTTTTGGGTATCTTTTGCGTACCCCATGTACGGGCCCGTATAACTACTAGCAGTAATAGATTGACCGGCCGTTTGAAAAAATTTTTGCAATCGCCTATCCAACTGTTAGTTCTAATACAGTGTGTTACAAAAGTAAAAAAATAAATTTTTACATTTGAAAAAGTTGCACGATAAAAATCCTTTGACCAATTTTAGCATACGTAAATCAAACCCCAGTTTCGCATGTTATGAAAAGCACGTTTTTACTTTGAATTTTCACTGATATACCCCGTAATTTTAGACAATTATTCTGAACGACAATATTTCAATACGCGGCTTTCAAACAATTCGTCCACTATTTTCCGAACCTTTAGTTCCATTGCAACATGTGATGAAATGTAAAAAATGAAATTTTTACAATTATTGACAAATTTTCATGTTTGACATGACAACTTAGCAAATGGTAGAATAAAATCGAATCTCATATTCCCACAACATCTAATATCCATATATGTTTGGCTTGAAAAAAATCAGGCATAAACGACAAATGTAGCATTGACTAATGTTACATCAAACTAAACGTAAAAAATTAGTGATTTGCTTAATATTTATTGTCATTCTTATTGTACTTGTAGCTGTAAACATGATACTTAAAATGAGAAATTTAGCATGGAACACCATTATTGAATGCTAAGTGCCTTGTTAATAAAAAACCACTCGAGAAATTGACCCCGAATCTTTGTGTCAGCCGATCAGAAAAGCTTTCAACACTTGACGAAACAACATCCATGACAGCTAGACGAGAAAAAGACAGTTCACATTCACAGTATTCATTAAATCTATTTTCATGTCCTGTTGTTGACTGTACAAAATCCCACAAATCTCTCGAAAACCATATGGAATGGAACAATTTAAATATCGATCTAAACAACCGACTTTACGTGATGCAACTCTAGCAGCATACAAACAGCAATTAGAAAATTGACAACTGCTTTCACGTCTCAGTGGAGTACTACAGTAATTTTGAGAAGTTTTCACTGATGACCAGTCAATGGAAAGATTATTAATTGGTCGGACTGTGAAGCAAACATGTAGTGTAAAGTATTAACAACAAATCAGCATCAATATTTACTAAATAAATTTGATATGGTAGAATATAAGATTGTCGAATATATGATCCAAGGGAAGTGTGAAAATAAATATAAAAGGTGTCCCAATCCAAGCAGAATGAATTTTTATCCTGGTATAACAGTTTTCACACAATGGCTAGTGGCTGCTCAATCACCAGCTGTACAGTCCTAGGGGATGGCTGTGCATTTGGTGGAAGAGCAGCTACCACTCAGTGTGCAAAAAACAGTAAATGGAGACCATGCCACGGCCCCTTGCTTGTCTCAGCCGGGGACGATGTGATGAATGAGGGCGTCACGCCTCATAAGGAGAATATGATGACACAAGAGTGCAGCGGTGCATTACCTCTGAAACCTGTAAACTTGATGTTTCATACCCAAACCATGGTTCTAGACCTGGATTTTTATGACAGGCACTGTTGCAGTTGCAGCAGATTGCAGGGCTGTACAGTCAGCAGTAGAGCCAGTCGGTGAGAATCATTAAACTGGCAACAAACTTCAATCCACTCTTGGCCGTTATGACATACAATAAATGTTTTAATTAAATTGATTTATATGTTTTGTATCCTTCTTGACATTCGTCTTACACACTATGTTTTAATTATGACAAAATAAATCTATAGCAAATTGCTAATTTTGTATGTTTAGTTTGATTAACGTCTGCTAACATTGGGCGAACAATATTTATCGTTTATCTCTGATTTTTCTCGTACAAAGCATACATGGCTATTAGATGTGGTGGAATATAATTTTTGATTTTGTACTACCTAGTGCTGAGTTGTTGTTGCGAACGTAAAAATTTGTCCACTTCATCATTTCATCGCATGTTGCAGTGGAACTAAAGGTTCAGAAAATACTGGAGCAATCGTTTGAAAGCCACATTAAAATATTGTCGTTTAAAAAAATTGCCTAAATTACCCGGAACATGAGTGAAAGCAAAAACGTGCTTTTCATAACATGCAAAACTGGACTTTGATGCTAAAATTGGTCAAAGGATTTTTATCGTGTAGCTCCGAATTTTTGCATGCAGATCAAAAAACGCTAAAAAATGAAAAATTTAAAAGTTTCGAATATTGTAACAAAAGCAATAGCCGAAATCCCGACAGTCCAATACTTCAAAAACTTACCAGTTTTTTCATAAATTCATTCGCGTGGTTGGCAGACCCTTTCACTTTTTCTAAGGCTACTTAATGAAAATGAAAATTTGAGATTAGAAAGTTAGAACGCATTAAGACACGATTTCTGAGAGGTTCGACCTTCCCCATGATAAGTTGAAAATAATTCATACCTAAAAATGAGATATTTAAGGTAGTTTCGTGCACTGAGTTTCAAGGTATCATTGGTTTTGCTTGAAAATAAAAATTAACGCGGCTACAGTATGCCAAAGTTTGAAAATTTATGATTTTGTGGTATTCTTAAGTACCTTGCTAGCCAAGCGATATTTGGAAATTGGAGTGATTTTATTCGATAAATGATTTATTTTATACAGGAGAGGATAGGCTTTCTCTTGATGGCCTTTTAACAGAGTTTAAAGTGTCGAAAATGAGCCGTCAAAATTGTACAAACTTCCATCGGATGCCCGCAGAATCTTATTTTCTTATTTTATTGCTCATGCATTCTTGGTGTATTGATGAAATTTTCATCAAAATTCTTGTACCGTTTGGGGAGCTGCACAGCTCTGAGGAAGACGTACTTGTGGAAATCGCTCATAAGTCAAAGTATTTTCCGCGTGGCGCTTGTCGTCCCCCTCAAATGACTAACAGACTGTAGTTTGATGTACTATAGTCTGTTCCTTATAAAACGCCTCCAGATAGAAAAGCGACACAAATTAGTACTGTCGTCAAAACCGTTTAGATAGAGCTCTTACTGTGAAAATTTTCACTCGAAAAATTGTCAAAGACTAGGCCAGTACGCTCACAAGTTTCCAGCCCTATATGATGTATTGTTTATCAGAAAATCGTGAAAACCTGAAATACTACTTGCTTTCCATTTTCATTATTTAGAAGAATTTCACGAAAGACAGACAATAATTGTTTCACAAACGAACATTTTACACTGCAAAAAAAATTAAACTGTCGAAAATGAGAAGCAAGAAAAGAAAAATCTTCTTTAGGGGCGTTCCCGAGCACCTTCACCTGTAATTCCGTAGAATTTTATTTTTTATTCTTTATTTCATACATATTCCTACAGTATCATCATCGCACACTGTTTTAGGAGCTATTTTGTATACACTGCACTGTCATTCGAATCTGTTTTTGAATTTGAATAAAAGCCCAACCAATAAAGCTCTGCGAGTATGGGATGCATCTTTACCTAATACTTTATAAGAAAAAATGTGGCTCGGAGTCCTGATAAATTTTTATTGATCTAGGTTTGATAGTCATCGAACGAAGTGCATCAAATGGGAAGTAACTCCGAAAATTTTAATTAAATTTCAGAAATCGAGTGATTCTTTGAAATCCATTCACAGTTGAACTACAAGAGATTTTCGAATGCACTTTGCTATATTGGAAAGACACTGCAATTTACTATCATTTGCTTTGTTTTCGTCCGGCTAACATCACATGGTGTGAAACAGGGTGCCTCTGATCTTAGACAAGTTTTCAACAGCTTAGCATGTAAAACTGCTCAAAATATATCATTCTCAGATATTATTAATCTTCAAGTTATCAACTTCAATGGATCAGAAGGTCAAATCTCTCAGGACTAATCGGCAGAAAACGCATGCGGATGCGGACGGCGGATATGGTCTAAGAGGCGGATGCGGAATCCGCACTTTTTAAATCTAAAAGGCGGATCTGCTTAAGGGATGGCGGATATCTATTTTCCAAATCTTTCTGTGCTTTTGTCCAACTCGCGAAATAAGGCGGATATTGGGAGGAATAGCGGATCCCCATCCGCCATCCGCATTACGTCGAACAAAGTGAATTTTAAATTAAATTTGAAATTGAATTTCAAATTGAACTGTAAAAAAGTTGAATTGAACATCAAAAAATTAATTTAATTAAACTACAATTGAACTATAAATCAAGTTATAAATATAAAAAAATTAAATAATTAATTAATTAAAATTCAAAAAATTATTCAATTTCAAATTAAAATCTTAAATTAAATTTAAAATCTATGTCAAGTTAAATTAAATTTATAATTTATTTTAAGTTAAATGTTCAATTAAATTCAAAACTGAAATTGAATTAAATTTTGAATTTTATGGTTGGATTAAAATTTAAAAAATTTTGAATTTATAATTAAATTTTGTTTAACTAAATTTTTTTTCAAAATTGAACAATTTTTTCAAATTTTTAGTTAATTGTTTTATTTATTTTTATATTTATAACTCGATTTATATGTAGTTCAATTGCATTTTAATTTAATTAGTCTTTTTAATTCAATTTTTTAAATTTTAATTTAATTCTTGAAATTCAAGTCAATTTTTTCAGTTTGATTCTATTTATTTTAGTTTTTTTACTGTTCAACTTAAATTTAATTTTTGTAATTTTCCAAAATTTAATTTTGAATTTAATTTTAATATCATCATGAAATTTAAAAATCGATTTGATTTAGTTTTGAATTTAATTCAAGATCTAATTCAAATTAAATTTTTTATTTTGTATAGTTTAAAATAATAATTTGAAATTGGCGATTTTTTAATTTTTTTAAATTTTTAATTAATTACGTAGTTAATTTTTATATTTATAATTTGATTTATATTTCAATTTATAGTTCAATTTAATATTTTTTTCAATTCAAAAACCATAAGGGCATACAAAAATCATGAAAGATTCAATATCCGCATATCCAAAAAAATTTCTCTGCAGTTTGGACATGATACGGATGGCGGATGTGAATCCGCCAGTCTTTCAAAAATCCGCCTTTTAGACGTTCATATCCACCAAAAAAATTTTGGAGTTGAACAAATCCACTGAAAAATTTGAAAAAAAATATCTGCCATCCGCCAAGCATATCCGCCTTTTAAACTTGAAGAGGGCGGATTCCGTCATTTTCTGCATCCGCCGATTAGACGTCAATATCCGCCCAAAAAGTGCGGATTCCGTCATTTTAATCCGCCTATAAGGCAGCAGATATGGGATTCCGCATCCGCCATCCATGTCCGCGTCATCCTTTTCGACCATATCCGCCATCCGCATCCGGATTCCGCCCATTAGTCATACCCTCTTAAATATTGTCTACTTTCTGTGTTGGGTCGATCGATATGATCATCGGGTAAGTTGTCTAGGTATTCTAGAAGGAAAAAAGAAACTATGAAGTAAAACCTCACAGGATTAAAAGTTCGGCTCACGTTGGAGCAAAAGCTGATAACGAGGAACACGCTGCACTGGACAAATCATGTGAGCATCGAAGGGCAAATTTTCGCATTCAGGCATTTGCTGAAAATTAAACTTGTACTATGAGACATATAAAAGTAAAAACTCAATAGTTTCCTACACCAAGAAAACGGTACACTTTAAATATAAATGAATCTAAATTACGAAGGTACATTTGAATGTATGATAATCTCAGTTTGCCGAAAAAGTACAATTATAATGAGTAAATTTGATTCCCATTTTGATCAGCCGACAGTCAAATACGAATTGTGAATTTACTTGTATCTCCAGGACAGCTTTATCGAAAAGCTTATTTCTAACTTTGAGTTCTTCATAGAGAGTCATTGCTGGAGTAAAATTATTCACGTAAATGCTATACATTTTCAGGTAGGGCGAATATTTTAGCATAACATCGGCGATCACGCGATCCGACTGCCTAGGAGAGGAAATGCAAAAAAATCCAATGCGCTGCTCAAAGAGATGAAAAAATGTCTAAATTTCTATGAACGAAGAATATCGCAAGACGAAAGGAATTGAAAAAATGAATTCGTCTAGAAGCAGGAAACAATTACCGAAGTTGGAAGAGTATTTCTATTTGAAATACAAGCTTACCACGAATCAAAGCGTTGCTGGAGACTAGGTAATAAGTGATCATTGTGGAAACTGTGCAAGGTTTCAACGTTGGAAAGCATTTTGTTGATTTCAGAGGGCGTTACAGCATCTCGAATCCTATCTCGAAAAATCTTAAACAAAAATCACACGTCTGAAAATATTTCCCGGAAATATGTTTGACATTTTACTCAGCCGTGAGCTAGAATTCAAAGCGAAAATCAACTTTTCATGAGATTGTTTTTTAGATGTATGCGGGTGTTTAGATTTCTTGAAGTCGGAAATAGTAAATTTTTCAACCATTTCGAGCCAACTACGACAACTAGGGATTTGGATTTCGACCGCGAAATCAAAGCCAAATTCTGACATTAAAAGACACTTCGAGCAATCATTGCAATAATACCCGTAAGTCGAAACACGCTGAAAAAAGGCTTTTTTGTTCAATATTTTCGGGCTGACGGAAACCGGGCTTGGAGGGGGATTACCGGGAGCTGGGATTTTTCTAGTTATTAAAAACGAACTTGATAATTTTTCACCTCGTGAATCAAACGTAACTTGCCGACATATTTCTTTTCTGTTTCAACCAATTCTTTCGCTGAAAGCCAAGCTTTATCTAATTTAGTTTTCGACTTGATTTCCTCTACCGTCCCAACTCTAATAGAGTCTAATCTCAGAAGAACTGCTTCACTAGTCGACAGAATAATACTCGACTCCGTTAATTGATCCGTATGTTCTTGATCGGGAGCATAATCAAGCTTTTTCAAAATCGATCCAGGCGGATTGTTACGTTGAATTGACTCCTCAGTATCTTGATATTCGTCATCGTTCAAATTGAACGTACTTATCTGCTCCAACTTGACCAGATGAGCGCCGTCAAAACTGCGGAATACTGTCGTCGCTTTGCTAGTTATCGATTGTAGTTTACGATCCTCGAACGAGGAAACTTTCCTATGGAGGTGAAATTGAATTTTCATTGAGAAATGCAGAGGGTGTTACGGGGGGGGGGGGGGTGCAACTCTGTAAATGATTATTACTGCAATCAGATGGACAGAAATCAGAATAAAAAAGAATCAAAAAACATGCAGACACATCGAAAATAGGATAGGAACAGTGGAAAAGCAAGGAAAGAAACGACACAATACCAGTAAGAGTCGAACAAGGCATGTAGTGGTGTGATAAGTAAAATATTAATCATACCTCTCAAAAAACTATAACTGAATATACCTGTTTAAATAAAAAAATCTTATTTTCACTTGAAAACTACAGTCTGTTTTTCTTGAAATGATTGTAACTAATAAAGCAGGAAAGCAAGTACTATTTCATACAATATTTTCCGTGAAATCATATGTAACATGTAACTGAACATTTGTAAGATCACTAACAATTTGGTCACATTTCTACTTAGAGTCTGTTTTTTAATAAAATGTATATAATTGGAAAAAGACAGAATTCTTATTACCGTCAAAGTCGTTTACTCAAAACTTTTACGAAAAAGTTTTACCCATTGAATTGCTAAATGTTAGATGAGTGCGTTCACCAATTTTCAGTCCTATGTGGCACATAGATTTGCAGAAAATTATCAAAATATGAAATAGTATTTGCCAGTTTTATTATTTACAAGACATTAGGTCATTTTCCCAAAATCCGGTGAACGAATTCCAGGGCCTCCGATGTTTGAACGGGCAGCGTTTAAGATTTATACGGTTGAAATGGAAACTCACAAAAATTCCACAACTTTCCTTGTCGTTCTGGAGTACGATGGGGTTATTGTTTCATCGTGTCCTACTTTTTCCAAGCTCAAACGTGGCCCCACGCTTTTACTCGACTTCAGTTGCGGAAACAAACTTTCGAATTCCGCTTTTTGCCGTTCAATACACAACTGTAACGTTTCCAGTTCCATCAGGATGTAAAACCACCGAGAGCGGCAATTTCATTCAATCGAATAGTCAAACATTGGAACTGCCAATACAGTAAAGCTAGGCATTTTCCTCGGGGACGACGAGAATAGTATCCAATATATTTCTAACGAGAAATAGATCGATAAACTTGACAGGCACGCACCATAGCAGCAAAATTCCGTTTTTTAGTTACTCACAAGAACTAAATTATCGGAGAGGTTACTGGCACGTACGCATTTATTGTACATGAAGATTTTCCAGCGATGTTTTTGAGAAAATTTTCCAATTTTTGTTTAGTATGGCAAAAAAACAAGCAAGCTAGTCTTCGCCACAAGGGTAAAGCGCAACACTTCAAAAAACCGTGCGGGCAAGCTCGGGACTACTATTTGTATCTGTCAGAGATTTTTTCCTAATGGTTTACACGATGTTTTTGCTGCAGAATTAGCTACCAAATTAAGTTGAGAATGCCCATAACAGTCCGATACGAAATATGCTTATAAGCCGTCTATTCTGTGACTCGGGACTATACATGCACGTGGTGGTTTGGGAATATTGACCCCTAGCAGATTTGACCCTCAGCAACGATTGAGAATATGACAAAGGAAAATGCGCAAGAGAGAAGAGAAAGTCGTCATACGAATGGATACTACAGTTAAACGATCTTTCTAAACGAAGCATACTTGATTCCAAAGAAGTAACATTAATCTTTAAAGTGCTGTCCGACCTTTCGTTTCATAATAACCGATAAGAAAAAATTTTCTATCCACCCACTGATCCCCAGCAGAATTTCTATGCCGTGCCTGTGTGCGCGGGACATATAGGGAAATGCTTTTGTAGATGAAAAACAATCAGTGCACTTGGACATCTCTGACAACATCCTATAATATCCTACAAGATCTTATAAGATCTTAAAAGTCTGCGTGTATGATTGGAATTTCTTTGCCGGATCTTATGTCAAACTTACGAGGTTGTTATAAGACAATTTTACGGATTTTGCAAAAATTTTCCAAACATGATTTTTTCCGAGATCTACCAAAGATCAAGAAATATGTTTATGTTGTATTTTATTGAAGCTCGCATGGATCATATACGTCCTAGACGATCATCTGTAGGACACCGTTAGCGAACGTCGTCTGGGACGCTCAATGATGTGTCAAAGTTAACCCTTTTCCAAAATAGAATACTGATATTTTTAGACAGCTCATACAATTTGTACAAAGTACGTTCTATAGCGCTAACAACTGTAGCGTGCAGTATGGGAAGAAGCTAAAAATCCTCGAATCAAACTGCAAAGCAATTGCTTTCATATTTTTACGATATCCTCCTTTTTTCCAAGTGAAACTTGGAACGTAAAAAGAAGCGTAAGCAGAGCGAAAACAATCTGCATTTGCGGACACAATTTCGCGCATTATTGACTGCAGGAGATTGATCAACAACTCGAAAGATAACTTGCGAGCTTTCTATCCTGAAATTCAGTGTTCTTGCAAGAATTCATGCAAGTCATGCAAATTGTCGGGTGAAATCGCATGACTATGTTATATTTTTCATCATGCTGGTTTTCTGCTACTTTTCATTTCAGCTTCGTTGTTTTCCATTTCATTTTTCATTTATCTTGAAGCAATCCAGTAATTTCTTCTGGTGAAATTGATGGAATTCTAATTTCACACCCTGCTTAAAAATTTTACTTCCTTTTTCAGGATTTTTCAAAGAGATTGACGAAAAGCCTATGAAATAAAGTCATCCTATAGTCAATTTTTTGAATGATCTTCGGATCACAAAAAGATACTCACGCAAAATAATAGACTTGCAGAATAAGCAACCGTTCCATGAGTTGTCTGTAGTACTTGAAGACTTGAACGACTGAAACGAATGATAACTATAGATGATGCCCATGGATCTTCAAATTATTAAATTAACCAGATGCCAAAAGATTGTAAAAAATCTTTAAATAAAATGTAGGATCTTGAATGAATTTTAAAAGCTTCAAAATGTGTGGACACCCTCTAGCCCACTATTGCAATGCAAGATCCAAGATGTGTAAAATCATAATCCTGGTATGATTTTAGTGCCAGTGAACTGTATGTAGGCTGATTATTCACAGCACCTTTATCAAGATCTTGTAGGAAGATTTCTACTGACATTATTCCAGCTTTACAGATTAAAATACTCATAACATGCATTCTGAAGGCTCATATGAAATACATATTCTTATGACAGGATTGACTGCCAAATGGTCTATACTGTATGTATCTGACATGTCACGCCAATGTGACGTCGATATGGGAAAAGGAGGCTTTTGGATATTTTTAATATTTAAAAATAATAACAAATAACAATAATTATACGAAATTATGTTCGAGTTAAAATGCCCGTCGTTCCGATAGTTGGAAGAAAAGCTCTATGCGATGCAAAGCCCCAAAGGTGGGCAAAGAAAGACGATCCGATCGTCGTTGGCCGTAGGGCAGTTTCCCTGGCGCTTGAGAAACTGACCATTACAGTATGTTGTAGGGACGACCCTACGCTCGAAAATTGGCTCCAAAAAACGTAGTTTGAAAACAAAGAATCTTCAACGAATGAGAGTCTCCTCGATTCTCATGTTGACTATCCATATGGGGGTAGTCATGGAACCAATCAAAATTGGACAGTGATTTGAACCGCCCATTCCAGTGCACAGGGGGTCAGTGCCAGATCCGCTACCTAGCGCACAAGCACTACCTAGTGCACATCCGCTACCATAGTCAGATCTGCTACCTAGCGCACATCCACTACTTTCTGCTGAGGTATATAAGTAACATGTTACATTTACTTTTTTCGTTGAATAACTTAGGCATGATTTCATTATGGAAGAATGTACGGTATACATTTACAAATTATTAGGCTCATTTAATTTTTTTTACCAATTAGATGGTGCATGTATCGTGAAAATTAAAAATTTCATTCGTTAAAAATTGGGAAATATGCGGTTGCAACCTATGCGACTCAAAATTTTCAATTTGCCCCATATTTTCAGAAGTAAACGCAAGAAATTGTGTTCTGCCAAATGCGTCTCATGAATCCCGGTGAGATGCAGTGGAATTTTCTATAGAAATGGGATAATTGCCATGGACCCACGTTTGCTGAAAATAATCAGTCCTTGGTCTACTCGGGAGGTACATTCAACAATATTTTTTTAAATTTTGAACTCAAAATGATAAAATATTTGAAAATAATTTTAAAAAGTATTTAAAAAAAAATAAAAAACAAAACGAAAACGATATTTTCATCACCCGGATTGGTACAGGTAAAGAATGAAAAACGTTCGCCTAGGCTGATTGTTCTGTCACTCGAGGTGCTTGTGTGGTCACTTTGCTATGCAAATAAGTATTTTTCACGCATTAGAATGTGTTTGCTACGTATCTTTACTCATTACGTATCTTTACTCATTAGCGACTTATCTTTAGGTAGACTTTCTGTAGTATTACGTTTTTTAACATCCTTGCAGTTCAGGTAGCGGATGTGCACTAGGTAGCAGATGTGCAGTAGGTAGCAGATCTGCTACCCAATCGTGCACAGGTGCCTTACTGTGCGGTTTACTGTAAATTGTTACGTGTGAACATGAGCAGCTCGTGTTTTGCATAGGTTTGGGCTTTTGCATAATTTTATGTGAATTATCGAAAAGGGCCCTGCTGTTTGCACAGACCCATTAATGGATATTTTTGTAATTGTATGTGTGTGTAGATTTTTGGTGTTTCTCGGAATGATGGTTAAACAATAGAAAAAGACGAAAACAAGGTACTTAAGGAAAGTGTCTAAAAAATAAAGTACATCTTGTCTGGGTCAAAACACAACATGGGGGCACAAATGAAATTGCAGCGTAAGAAAACCTTTTGTACAGAAAAATGAAAAACATATTTTTTACACATTGGATGAAATGGGATTTTACAAACTTTCACTCTTCATTACATTCCTCTCCTTTTGAAAATGACGATCTCGTCCATCAAACCAGTGTGGCAGGGTTTCGAGTTGATCCATTTCTCCAGTGAAAATAGCGCGGCTTCTTCCCATGTTGGTGTTCAGCGACATTGTTATCGTTTGTTCACGATTTTGTGTTTCATTGATGAAAAAATGAGGCACGCCATTTCTGTCCTCCCATTTGGGAGCACTCGGGAAAGATGATCACATCCAGCTATGTACCTATGATTTATTCCGTTGCTTCATACATTGGCCAACTCCAATAGTGCTTGTCCCAACGAGGGTGAAAAGTTACTATGCGCAGAAGGGGTATGCATGTTTCTGATTGGCAGCTCATAGTTTATATTTTGTTTTTTCCTTGGTATACATTGGCGCAGCCAATAACAACCATATATAGTTCCTATGACGGTGGCCACTATGACTGTTAAGTTGATTAACATTTGCAAGGGCCCCTTTAGTAAATTGTTTAATCCTTGTGTCATGCTTTGCTGCGTACCCACAATCACATGTTCAAGTGCTTGGCCAGCTCCGAAAATGGTATTGCCAATAGCCTGACCACTTCCTGATAAAATTTCGTAGATGGAGTCTGCATGCAGGGACATCTCCGATGTGTAATTTAGTAAAGGGTTGCCTTAAGTTCCAATTTGTGAGTTTTGAATATGTTTTAAAAATGCAAGATTTGTTGAAACGGATGCCAATTTGTCATAAAAAATTGGCGGTGCATTGAAGTGAAAAACTGTTGCATTTCCGTGCCAAACCACTTCTAAGGGGATATGGCTTATGTGGGGTTTTCCCACTGGAGTAATCCATATCCAATCATTTTTGTAAAGGGGCACATGTTTGTGGTTGCAATCCACTTTTTGGCTACTTTTCAAAAGATCTTTGGTTCCGGGTGCCACAAACATGAGCATGTTCTCCACAAGGACAGGGAGATCTTGATAACACACTCTGTCAATTTTGTAGTCTTTGTACACGTAAGTTGCGTTTATTTTTTTACAGGGCCATATTGTTAAGGCCTCTCCTATGAATGCGGAAACTATGTCAGTTCTTTAGAGAAATGCACGGGTACCTGGGGTTGCATCCAGGCACAACAGCTGCCACACAACGTCCAGGTGATGCTGGGCCTGAAGACAAAGTTCATTCTACATGTTTCTGAACGTTTGCATTTCAAATTCTTGAATTTTTTCTTTAAGATGGTTTGGTTTTGAATTTAGGGGATCATAGTCCCCTTCAGAGAAGTTGTTTTTCATGTTGATGGATGCATTGTTGCAAGCTTTCAGAGCTTGCAACCTTACTATTATTCCTTGTTCTGTTTGAAACGTATGTTCACCAAAATCCAGGCAGTTTTTATGTGAAAACAAAGTTGTGTTTTGAATGTAAAAAGTGGCTTGCAGGTTGTCGATGATCAAACGAGGACCTATGAGTTTTATTTTGTAAAAATTTTTGAATTCGAAAAGACGGACCCGCTGAAAAGGGGTCTCGTCCCAAATGACAACCCCATCTTGTAAAACACAACGACCAGAAGTAGCCCAGCAGCCTCCCAAATCTCGAATGGTAATAGGCTATTCCCATCCCAAGAGGCCACTTGATCTTCTTCAATGATTAAATTGTCCATGGAAGAAAGTAGTAAGGCCGGCCTGTATAGGGGTATGGTTAAGCATATCCCTATCTTTTGTGTACCCCCTATAATTTGTCAATTTTGGCCGATTTATAAGGGGTATAGTAAACATATACACTCGCTTTTTTGTCGATTTATAGGGGGTATGGTTAAGCATACAGGTTTTAGAGTTACTGTAATAGTAGAATTAGGGTAATATTTATATGATGGTAATAGTGGAGTTAGGGTAATAGTCGTGTTACTGTAGGTGGAAAAAGAAAATTTATGATGAACGAAAAATGGAAAAAGGAAAACTCAAATGAACAAAAAATGGAAAAAGGAAAACTAAAATGAACAAAAAATGGAAAAGAAATAAAAAGAAAGCATGTATAAAAAACGACTTCCTCCATGGGCAGAGGAAGTCTTTCAAAAACTTGCACCCCCAGACCTCCTTCCACAAAAGGGGGATATGGACAATTCGCCCCCAGTAATTCGCCCCCAGTAATTCGCCCCCAGTAATTTGTCCCCAGCAATTCATCCCCCCACAATTCGCCCTTGGTAATTTGCCCCCACTGCAGTTCGCCCCTGGACAATTCGCCCCCAACACAATTCGCCCCTGAGCCATTCCCCCCAGTAATTGACCCCCAATTCACTTTTTTTTAATTTAAAAAATTCAGATTTAAAAATAATTCCACTGGGTTGTTAGCTTTTATGTAGTAGCATTTGTACTCATCCATACACTAAACCTAGAGATTTTTCCCAGCCGAAATAGCATGTTTATTTATGAATTCTGCATGCAGAGTGCAAGTATTATGTACAAGAAGAAAAAGGTCTACAGCAATGTTCCAAATAAAGATCCACAAATAATATTTTTTTATTTTCTTTGAATATATGGTTTTTTACTGGTGTGGTTAGTACTAGGTCAGTATAAGTCTTTTTTACTCTTACAGTCAGCAATACAGGCATTTGAGCACTAGTTTCCTAAAATTGAAGTGGCCGGTTGTTTTTCCACTTGCAACAAAATGTGTGACTTCGAGTTCAACAAAATGTGTGGCTTTGAGTTCTTCAAGTTTATCTGACTGAAAATAACCAATTTCGACCAAAAATGTGTGAAAAATCTCAACACTGGCAATTTACAAATTCATATTTTTTCAGGTTTGTAATGATGGTGTCTTAATCCCGGAAACCATGCCAAATTTTAGTCTGATGGCGTGAATACCTGGGAGAATTTACACAGAATTTTAATGTGTTTTTTCATAAGCAGAATTGCGAGTCATTTATGTTCTTCGATCTGCATTTGTTTTTTGTTCCTTTTTCGTTTAATTTTCTTTCCTGTATTCCTCTTTTTTGTCTTTCATCTTTCTTGTTTAGTTTCTTCTGCTATATTTTTTTCGATTACTTTTTACTCATTCTTCTTTTCTGATTTTTTCCTTTATATTTCTCTTCTGTTTTTCTATTTTTATTTTTTGTTTTTGGTACACCGCAAAGTTATCACAAAAAAAGATAGTGAAGAACACGATAGAGTCACACCTAGAATAATTGTGATACTTTGTCATAATCTTAATTTCTCTGCGTAGATCACGACAAAAAGTAACAAGAAATGAAGCTGGAAAAAGAATATATGAATGCAACCAGAAAAGAAAAGAAAAAAGACAATGTGAAAAAAGAGTGAAAACGAAAACATAGGAGAGAGTGAAAATGAAAACATAGGAAAATTATCTTTTCATCTCCTTCATGCTTCACATAAAATATGGTTACCTAATAGGGGAAATGTCTGGAGATATATTACATAACATATCATGGAGCTGCTGTTAAATCACCTAGGTATGTACAATACCAGGAGCAAATTACTGGGGGCGAATTGCTCAGGGGCGAATGGTGTTGGGGGTAAATTGTCCGGGGGTGAACTGCAGTGGGGGCGAATTACCGGGGGGGAATTGTGGGAGGCAAATTGCTAGGGGTGAATTACTGGGGGCGAATTGTCCTAGAACCGTCAAAAGGATGCCACCTCCAGTTGTAAATATGTTCGGAGGTCCCATTCCTGAACAATCGTTCCAGTCAGTGAATGTCAGACTGGTCAGATTGGTCAAAAATGGTCTGTTCTATGAGTAAAATCTCGAAAAAGTCTATACGCAATGAAATATTATTCATACGGGCATTGATTACCTGTGAAAAATGACCAAAAAGCTCCTTTATAGAAAAACGACCAGAATGAGCTGGACATAAAAAGCTTGTTGAAAATTTGGAGAATTCAAAAATCTTTACATAACAAAAGAAAAATTTTTGAATCAATGTAATATTTTTGTTTTCTTGCAAAAAAAATCATTTAGTCCAACCACAAGGAAATGTACAAAAATTACGTTTCAAAATACATGTATCATATACTACACAAAATTTTTTCAAAGTTTTATGGGTAACAACTTTATGATCTTGCTGGCGCTCAATACGAAGACTGTGTACATTTACTTGTTCTTGTCCATTGTTTTTTACAAAAGCAAAAACCATTTGGCAAAGTGAATAAAAATTAACTTTTTTCATAGTGTCTGACGACAAAGTGATATGGCAAACCATGATCACGTGATGGTATTGGTTGGTAGATGGACTGTACAATCTGTGAGCATAATTTTTAGGACCTCCACTGACAAATTTGGTAATGTAGGATCCAAGACCATATTCACATAATTCATCCCTCATTTCACCCAAACACCAACTGTCGGTACTTGATATTGTTGCTTGTCAATTGTTGACAAGTAAATAATACTGTCCATATCAAAATACAATACTCCACTTTTCAATCCTTCGATGTAAGAATATAACTTCAGTCGAGCCTGGGCTGTGGTGTAAGCTGCTATAACAGGGCTAGTATTACCCATAACCTCAGCAAAATCATCATGATGACAATAGGTCGTTGACACCATTTGCTCGTTGATTAGTCTAACATTTTTAATAATGTTGACAACATTCATTATGAGTTCAAAATATTCTTTAGGTGCATTGTGGATAATAGTCTTATCCATATTGTTTCACTGACCAAACTAAAAGACATAAAATAATAATAACTAAAATAAATACAAAAACTATGCAAAGTTACCTTTCCAAAAAATGAATTTGACATTAGCTTTGTTAAAGCTCTCTTTCCAGGATTTTTCAAAATTTTCCTAGGGTCTAATGAAATAATCTCTCAATTGTAGACTTCCATTTTGTATTCACGTTTTTGCTCATCCATCTGAGCTCTAGCAGGGTAACCTTCACTCTCCTATAAAAACCAGTAATAAAAATTGCTTACATTTTAAAAATTATAAAACCTACTAGTTTCATTTTCATAAAAGTGTTGACATATTGTGGGAATAAACCATCATCAGGATTTTTGGTTGGATGATATTGTTCAATGTTATTGTAATGCCAAACTTCAAAAATCTTGAGGATTTAAAACAAAAAATAAAATATCTGTATACAAAAAGCAAATTATTACAGTAACAATATACCTTATATCTCTTCTCTAAAGCTTTGTATAATTCTATCATAACCCATGTACCATCTAATGCTTGGTCTTGGTCATTATGCTCACATGTGGTCTTTTGTGAATCATGCGTACACATTTTGCATCCATGTCAATATGTTAGAACAGGATGTAAGAGTTTGTGAGGTGGTAAAACCATACATTTGATCAATCCTTCATAAAATTGAGAAGTTGAGCTGACCTCTTCAAAACCTTCAGTAAAGATTTTTGGATGACCTGTGGGGTATTTCCCATATTTGTTGACGAATGGGTATAAACTGCACACATCTATGTAATTGATTTTTTCTGCAGGTGTTCCATCTTCATTGTACTTAATTTTGTGATATAGTTTTACGGCATTAGTGCTACCACCAAAGAAAGCTAAAAACAACAAAACTTTTGACAAAAGGAAAAAGAAAATTTTTTCAAATTTTAAAAATTTTCACCTTCTCCATTGTTTATAGGTTCAGGTATTTCAACTCTAGTAAAAAACGTTTTCATTTCAGGATTTGAATGAAGTTGTTCTAACAGATGGCATTCCCACATTTCAACTACATTATAACCAATTGATTGAAGTTCCATAGCATGCTTAAATGTGTGCTCATATGCATCAATTTCTTTTGTATCCTTATCAGCTGTTAATTGATGCTTATTTTTCATACATTTGGGAGAACCATGCCAATAACAACCATAAAATTCATAAACAGTTGTTCCTTTAACAAACAGGTAGATATTGAAAATTTTAAAATTTTTGACAAAATTACCTGATGAACTATCAACCTTGTATTTTCCAATTTGAACTTCACCACTGTTAAGTTTATGTCAAATATACAGTTTTTCATTTTTATAGGATAACCATTTTAACCATTTTAAGGCAATAACAGACTGTCTTTCTTCTTTACCATAACCTTTGTATGGTGTTACTCCAATACTGTTTGGTTTCAAAAATAAACATCGGAAAACAAGATTACAAGTGCTGGCGATAGTTATTGATTTTTCAAATAGATCAACATCTGTTTCCTCCATAAAAATATTTCTAAATTTCATACAACACTGGCGTAAAACCTGTACATCACTATGACAGTAATTGAGTAAATCATTGTCAAAGTTAAACTGACAATCCTAAACAAGTACACACTTCTCAATGCAAAACTTTTATACTTTTTGCAAACTTACTGCTTCAAGTTTTCCATTATACCACTCCAAAAATGTGGCACGAGCTGCAGGTTTGATAGCATTGTAATCGTACATGTCTGGTGAGGGATATGGTCCAATACATCCATAATTTTCCTTTCCATTAAAGAAATGTGGGAAATATGCTTTACATATTTCACTTATCCCAAATGTTTTGGGTAGAGCCGCTAGAGGCATTGGAAGAAAGTTCAAAGAATCAATAATTTTTATTGATCCTACTTTGATACACATCAATTCTAAGCCTGGATAAATAAAATAAAATAAATAAATAAATGAAAATGAAAAACTATAAAACAATTTGCTAATTTATCCTTATTAATGACATTTAGTTTATGATGACCATTACAGTACAAAAATTGCATTATAAACTGTCCATCAAATCCTCCAGAATTATGTGCTATTGCTGTAATGTTTTTCATGTCTTTTCCAAAAAGGTATTTGCAGAAATCATTTAGACATGTAGAGCCTCTGAATACGCGCTCGCATTGACCACACATATTGCAACAAAAATCTCCTTCGCTTTGAGGGCACTGATCACAAACAGTATGGACAACGCATAAATTTGGGTCATGTTCAAATACATCACCTAGTTCCATCTGTCGTAGAATTTTTTCCTGCATAGTCTCAAAAACATAAAAAACAAATTTTTGATCAATTGGACACTTATTGGTAATTCCTGTTTCATCATCAACCAGGCGAGTATTGTCATCATTAACACCCTTGTCATTTGTTTCAAATACATCTTCCTCTTTAATTTGCTCATTACCAACAGGTTGCATAAAACATAAATGGCCTAAAATTTAAAAATTTAAACAAAGATAAAAGAATAATTTATCTAAAACCTTTTCTTGGTACACTCTTATTGCATGTTTTTCATTCAACATAACCATAATTATGAGGCTTAGAATGTACTCCTCGAACCAGTGTATTACATTGCTCGTACACTTTGAAATGGTCACAAATAGATACCCCAGTTTTTTGACGTTTCGATTGTCCTTTTTGAGTAGAAACAAACTTGTGTGGAGCAAAAAACAAAAACATTTTTGAAATATCTGCGACAATCTTTGCATTTTCGAGCATTAGATTGGTTACATGGGGGTGTATTGTAACACAATGGGCAAAATTTTTTGCATCTATGTTCCACTTTGTTCTTGTAGGCTAAATCGCAATAAGGATAAAAGTAGCTGTGGTCAAAAAAACCATTCATCTTTGTAATGACTGAGTAATGGTTATCGTGGTGGCAAATATTCAAGACATGCATTGCTTCAGGTCCTTGAAACTCTAAATGTGCACACAATAACAGAAAAGTAAAAAACTCTAACCTCTAAATATTAAATCCTTAAATCATTCTTTGCTAAAAATTTTGATCTAATAATCGGGTAGTAGAACAGTTTGCAGTTTTTCCCATTGATGAAAATTGTGCTGCTGCTGCTATTATCAAATCTCCTTCAATTTCAAACATTTTGGGTTAAACAAAATTAAAATAACTAGCAGTACTACAACATTACCTACAACGCCTTATATGTTAAATTTTAAAGAAAACAAATATTTGCGCACTTTTATACAATTATTTGAAGGTGTAGGGATTGGTACAAATAACAAGGGTAATGAAATTACTCAAAATTCTTTTACAACACATAACACAATTTTTTTTTTGATTTGACTCCTTGGGGAATGGATGGTAATTTTTGGGAACTCATACGTGAAGGAACCACCAGTTTACAAATGAATTTTGGCGAGGATATACCTGATGGAGGTATTGAAGCACTTATATATGCAGAATTTGACTCTCTCGTAATGATTGATAAAAATCGTGAAACTTTACGGATTATAGTATTTAAATGTGCTATATATCTATATTATGTACATTTTAATTTTTTATATATAATAAAAAGCACTTATAGTTTTGTTTATACTACCCTTCTCATTATCTATTGTTTAGAACTAGTCTTTCAATTTATCTCTAATTATAAATGAGTTTCCTTCCTTCCTTCCTTCCTTCCTTCCTTCCTTCCTTCCTTCCTTCCTTCCTTCCTTCCTTCCTTCCTTCCTTCCTTCCTTCCTTCCTTCCTTCCTTCCTTCCTTCCTTCCTTCCTTCCTTCCTTCCTTCCTTCCTTCCTTCCTTCCTTCCTTCCTTCTCCTTCCTTCCTTCCTTCCTTCCTTCCTTCCTTCCTTCCTTCCTTCCTTCCTTCCTTCCTTCCTTCCTTCCTTCCTTCCTTCCTTCCTTCCTTCCTTCCTTCCTTCCTTCCTTCCTTCCTTCCTTCCTTCCTTCCTTCCTTCCTTCCTTCCTTCCTTCCTTCCTTCCTTCCTTCCTTCCTTCCTTCCTTCCTTCCTTCCTTCCTTCCTTCCTTCCTTCCTTCCTTCCTTCCTTCCTTCCTTCCTTCCTTCCTTCCTTCCTTCCTTCCTTCCTTCCTTCCTTCCTTCCTTCCTTCCTTCCTTCCTTCCTTCCTTCCTTCCTTCCTTCCTTCCTTCCTTCCTTCCTTCCTTCCTTCCTTCAGTTCTACAGTATTTTCGGTAATTATCTCACACCTTATTTTTTATCCTAAGACCTACAGAAAGCTCTATATAAAGAAGACAACAAATCTCAATATGAGCAACACTGTACTTTTTATGCAATTATTTTTGCACATGTTCTCTACATCTCACTTGCTCTTTTATTATTCATTACAGTAACTTCTTTTCATTTCCCATCAGATGACACACTAGAACTCTAGAGTAACAACCACTAATATAAAATGCATTAAATAAAATTTTATTGATTTTAATTTTTTTTCTTAAACATTATACAACAATAAAAAATATATACAAATATTACATAAAAATAAAAGAACATCAAGTTTTTAAAAATTTTTGCAAAAATTTTTACTTACTTAAATTAATATATACAACTATATACAATGACGACCACTGCACCCACCACTGCCATCTCTAGGCGTGACCGCTAAAATTTTACAAATTTTAAAAATTATTTTAATTAAAACAAAAAATTTTTGTTTTTATACTATATATATATCATTTTTAAATGATTACTAGTAGGTGCAAAGTCTATTAACACTCTTTTCTATTTCTTGGTTTTTTTACTATATTTTTCCTTGCATTGTTAAATCTGTATTTTACACATGCAAACTATTTTTTATCATAACTTTTCTTATTGTACAAAATTTTGTAAATAACTGAAACCTTCTAGAATATTTTAGAAACAATGTTTTAACAATTTACCTAACTAATTACATACCTACATACCTACATACATACCTGCATACTTACATAGATACATACTTACATACATTCAATACAAAATTATACAGTAATTAACACCTGTTCTTTGGTAAGTTTTAGGAAAGTTAACTATCACTTTGTTATACCAGTTATTTACCATACAATTCTAGTATTTCTTCTACTATACGTAAATATACCTATAGTAAAAATCTGTACCATACTTTGTTTTTAGTACAATTTAACCTGTTCATGTTTTACCTCAAAATATTACAGTAAAAGCTTATAACAATTTTTACTCTCGTTAGCTATAAGTCTATAGAAGGAAGACATGTTTTTAAATATAACATCAAAACTGACTAGAAACGAGGTAATGCTAGGCTTATGCAGTGATCAATGTACTGCTGGTTGGCCTCCGTCCATTGAGCCCTCGCACATTGCGGGAAGATATTCCACAGGTGCGAGGCTAATTGTTTGCATCCAGCATGGTGTTTTCGAACATCCGGCATAGGCATATTTCCTAGGGGAATATTGCTTTCCATGCTGGCCTTACCACCAGTTTTTGAACTCAACCGATGTCTCCTCCCAAAATACCGACACCCATGAGTTGATGTCCATCATCGCTAAAAAGGGCTCTAAATTAATAATATTTTTAATATTTAAATTGTATTCATATTAATTTTGAAAATTAAAATATTCCTAATATCAATGTACCATATGTTGTGTAAGCGGCCCTCAATGCGGTAATAAATGCTATAAATATTGCTTCCATTTTCATCGTTGTAATTTTCGTCATCATCATTGTCATCATCGTAGTACAAGAATAAGAATGATTCTTCTTCATCTATTTTTCCTATTTATACCTCTTTTCCCTCATTAAACCTTTTCCGGTTTTTTCTGCTTTTTTGGTTGAATCTTTTCAGTTTCTTCTTTGAAGGTTCTAGGTTATCCCAGAAAACTATCAAAATAATAAGCACCACCTTAATTGTTTTGGTAAAGCATCTCTTGCTACCATGTCTTATAGAACCTTTGACCTTTTCTAGCATTTCTAATTGGTTTTATGATCTAAATGGGCTTCAGCTGCCTAACCTTTTTTATGTTTGTTCTGGAAAACACTCGATATACAAAATCACATTTACTTGCATAAATCGTTATGCATTATATAATGTATCAATTTCTTTACACAAAGTATCATGTATGCATGCCTAACCTCGATGATTTAGTATACCTTTAACCTTTGGTACAGTTTTTTATGTATATGTGCAGTGTGTTCTCTTTCTTTCTTTCTTTCCCTCATCTATTTTTGCAGCATCAATTACAGTTTCTACACCAAGGACAGTTCTTTTTGCATCTAAAATGTCTACAATTTTCCACCCATTTTTTATACCGAGCTTTTTTGATCATTTTTCATAAGAGATCTTTTTGCTCATTTTTTCACAGGTAATCAACTTTATACGCACGCAACTGTAGGAATAATGTTTCATCACATATAGACTCTTAGAGGTTTTACATATAGAATTGAGCATTCTGACATAAAAGACCATTCTAATTTGGACAATCTTTCAGCATGCAGCACTTCCGATTAGCTACTCTGTTAACCTGCAGACAGAGCACCTCTCATTTTGGAGCCCCAGGATGCTTTTTTGGAAGACTTCCTCCATGGGTGGAGGGAGTTGTTTTCTATACATGCTTTCACTTTGTTTTTCCAGTTTTGCTTACTTTATTATTTCAACTTTTTTTAATTTTTGTAGTTGGACTAAATGATTTTTTTGCAATAAAACAAAAATAATACATTGATTCAAAATTGTTTCTTTTGTTAGGTAAAGATTTTTGAACTCTCCAAATTTTCGACATGCTTTTTATGTCTGGCTCATTCTGGTCGTTTTTCTATAAAGGAGCTTTTTGGTCATTTTTCGCAGGTAATCAACTTTATATGCATGCGCCTGTAGGAATAATGTTTCATGGCATATAGACTTTTTCGAGATTTTAATCATAGAACAGACCATTACTGACCAATCCGACCAATCTGACATTTACTGACTGGAACGATCATTCAGGAATGGGACCTCCTAACATATTTATGCCTGCAGGTGGCGCCCTTTTGTCAAAGGGGGTAGGGGGGCACAAATTTTTGAAAGACTTCCTCTGCCCACGGAGGAAGTCGTTTTTTATACATGCTTTCTTTTTGTTTCTTTTCCATTTTTTGTTCATTTTAGTTTTCCTTTTTCCATTTTTTGTTCATGATCAATTTTCCTTTTCCACCTACAGTAACACGACTATTACCCTAACTCTACTATTACCATAATCCAAATATTACCATAATTCTACTACTAGGGTAAGTCTAAAACCTGTATGCTTAACCATAACCCCTATAAATCGACAAAAAATCGAGTGTATATGTTTACTATACCCCGTATAAATCGGCCAAAAAAGACAAATTATAGGAGGTACACAAAAGATAGGGATATGCTTAACCATACCCCCTATATGGGCCAGCCTTACTACTAAAGAACAGTGAACTGTACAGCACCACTTAAATTTGACATCCAGTTTGTTATTTGTTGTCCAAAATCCGTTTTTTGTTTGATTTAAGTGTTGATCTTTGTACATACAATTTTATTTCAAAAGTGTTTTTTGTATTCAAAAGCTGTGAGTTGTTTCATTTCCCTGTGATCCGAAATGATACTTCTCGACCCAAAGTAACCCACTTGGGCACAAATTCGTCTTGTACGCAAATAACATTTAAACGCAAAACTGTGCCTAGGGTGACTTCGGGGGACATACAATTGACCTTGGGTGGTGATGGGAGTAACGTCGATTTCAGGTCGAGTACAAGAAATGATCTTTGGAATTTCGATTGAGAGTCCGGTTAACCCGGTACCACACATTCAGTAGCATGAGATGCAAGGTGTAAAAAAATTAAGGCGATTGTGAGAATACTGTAGGGGCTAAGACAAAAATTGCGTTTTAGCCCACATGAACTGATTCTTATACCGCTTGATCTAATACTTATGTCACGTGCGAGTTCTTTTGTTAAATTTTCTGTTTCATGAATTGTTTGCTTTTTCGGGTCAGACTGTGATGAAGACTCTGACAACCGATGATTGTCGTCGCATATTGTCTTTTGTTGATCAGGCCCACACATGGGCGCTGATGCCGGGTAACTTTTTGTGACCCGTGAAGACAAATTTGCGTTTATGGAACCTATGTACACATGTGAAGCTCCTCCGTAGATGTCAGGGTCATCATTATCCAAAGGGCGAACGTTTTGATTGCCCAAAACATTATTTTAATTACTGGAATGTTTTTTCGGGCATTCTCGGCTCAAATGCCCCGTTCATTTGCAATTGAAGCATTCAGGATTTTTTGAAGGACATTGACTGTGTTTATGTCCTATTTGTTGACAGTGCTTACACTTCGAACGACATGTTTCTTTGCTATGACCCTCTTTGTAACAGATATCACATTTTGTAAGGGGCTCAAAATCGCATTCATTTGCATAATGACCTTTTTGCCCGCATTTGTGACATGTGATTTTTGGTTTTGACGATGGTTTTTGACGATAGAGTGTCTGAACCGTGTTTTTGCTGAGTTATTTTATGAGTTTATCAAATTTAGTGTTCAGGTCGTTTATTTGCTTTTGCATATGTTTTCTTGAACGGTGAAAATTTGTTCGCACGGATTACTGTATCCAGTGGAAATGAGAATCATGGCCGTTGAATACCGTAAAATTTCCCTTTCAACGAAAACTGCTTCGTCTACTAAACTTTGTATGTCTCTAAAACGCTTGAACTTTAGGGCTTGTTGCACATCATGCTGCAAGCCAGTCAAAAACATGGGTTCAGGTTATGTTACTACGTGCGTTCACGTCAAAAATGGGCTAAGCCAAGGGTGCTAGTTTTTCGAGTTCATTGAAATATGCTAGAGCGTAAACCGTAAACTTCTGTTGGGTAACCCTCTAGTATTCTTGATGACATGCTGCGGTGTGATGACGTCCCGAAAAATAATCCTCGATTTATTGCGATAAAACTTGGACGTTAAATTTCCCGGTTCTCCCGTATGGCAGTGAATCAATAATTCACCACGAATGCCAGGCGTTTTCTGTTTACAGAAACCACGTTAGAAACTATGTTTATCTATCAGAAAATGTTTACAGTTTACTGTATATTCTGGCTTTCTATGAATTTTCAAATAGACACTTTTTGCAGAAAACATCAGGGTTTTTTGCACACAGCAACCAAATTTCTGGCTCTGTAACCAAATTTTTTCTGTTAAAGTGCACAGTGCAACTTGAGGCCTGCGGTCATTTTTTCAAAGTCTTTTTGTAATCTTCATAAAAATTCCATACCCGTAAGACCTCCGACCAGTTGGGGGGGGGGGGGGGGCCGCAGCGTTTTTTTTACTGAAAACTGCGGAAAAGTTTTATGCCAAAAGTTTGATTAAAGGTTAACGTTTAAAACGCATTAATTTTTTGTAAAAATCGTGCTCAACCTATTTTTCAGCTAAACCATGTCATGTCAGTCAGATAAGAAAAAACTGTGCAAGAAAATGGTTTACGACGACTGTAAAAAAATGGTGTAAAAGAAATAGAATGCTGACAAAATTCTAAAAAGTCTAGAATTCTTTAGGGAGTTCAAATCAAATAGATTCACATTTCGAATTCGACTACGAATATGAACTATCTCTTATATATTTAACGACAACGTAAAGACTAGCGAAACTAGTGTAAATTTTCGGTCGAAATATTGTACCAATGATATCGATTTTCCTATTTGAATCAATCAAACTCAAACACAAAAAGTAAGAATTGCAGTTTTGAAACCAAATCTGACTGACTGAATTAACAGAGAATATTCAAAATTTCTTCTCATTCATCAGTCATTGACAGCCTTTAAAATTTTCTGCCACGATACTAATACACTGTTCGAAGAGAAATCGTTCGCCTACGGGTCAAGTATAGAAATAGGAAACATTATATTCATTGACTCGGCGCGAAGCGACGAAATTTTTTTGCATTTTCACCCCTAAAACGTCTAAAAATTAAGGAAATTTAATGTTTGACCAGCCAAAAATTTTGTGCCAATTGGCACAAACGCTCAAAATTTTTTGTGCCATTCCAAATTTTTTTGTGCCAAAAACCATGTTTTGGCACAAAAAAAACACTGGGGGGGGGGTAGGAAAAAGTCGAAATTTTTCCCAAAAAAGGCCCAAAAACATACACTTTTTTTGAAAATTTTTTTTTTTTCCAAACTGGGGGGGGGGGAAATAATTTTGGGTACAGGGTTGGCCCATACCTGTAAAACCTCCGACCAGTTGGGAGGGGGGGGGGGTAAATCCGAAATTTTGGGGGGGGGTAGGAAAAAGTCGAAATTTTTCCCAAAAAAGGCCAAAAAACATACACTTTTTGGCAAATTTTTTTAATTTTTTCCCGGGGGTTGGGGGGGGGAAATGATTTTGGGTACTGGGTTGGCCAAGTTGGGGGGGGGGGGAGTCCCCTCAACCCCCCCCCCCCCAAGTACAGGTATGAAAAATTCTGGCTTTCATGTGATTAAAGCATTTTCAGTGTAAGACAATGCTAGAAATTCTGGTTGAATTGCAAGATCCAAATTCTTAGTCGCTTCGCTCGCCTAGTTTTTTAATTTTAGTTTATCCGACCGAAAATTCATTAAATTGAGAAATCAAACATTCTGTCTGAAATGAAAGGTGTAAAGATTTTTTTTCCGGCGTTCTAGAATATTGGTGTTCAGAAAAAAATTTCGGCGCTACCTGCCGAACAAATCACTCTAGTCTAGTCATATTAGTCTTTTCATTTTCTCTCCAAAACTCAGAAATTTGGGTTTCAAAAGCGTAAAACCGACGCGCATCGTATGAAATACAAGAAAACTAGTCTAAGATGGTTTTTCCGATAAAACTAAGCAAATTTATTGATTTTTGGAGTCAGCAACCACAGATTTAGCTGTGCAACCAAAATTTTTCCTCAAGTCATACCTGTACTTGGGGGGACACCCCCCCCCCCAACTTGGCCAACCCTGTACCCAAAATCCTCCAACCCCCCCCCCCCCCCATACCTGTAAGACCTCCGACCAGTTAAGGGGGGGGGGGTGGGAAAAAGTCGAAATTTTTCCCAAAAAAGGCCAAAAAATACACTTTTTGAAAATTTTTTTAATTTTTTCCAAACTGGGGGGGTTGGGGAGGGGGGGTAAATGATTTTGGGTATAGGGTTGGCCAAGTTGAGGGGGATCCCCCCCAACCCCCCCAAGTACAGGTGTGTCCCCACATACCTGTAAGACCTCCGACCAGTTTGGGGGGGGGGGGGTAGAAAAAAGTCGAAATTTTTCCCAAAAAAAGGCCAAAAAACATACACTTTTTTGCAAATTTTTTTAATTTTTTCCAAACTGAGGGGGTTGGGAGATAAATGATTTTGGGTACAGGGTTGGTCAAGTTGGCGGGGGGGTCCCCCCAAGTACAGGTATGCCCCAACCCCCCCCCAGTTTGGAAAGAATTAAAAAAATGTTGCAAAAAAGTGTATGTTTTTTGGCCTTTTTTGGAAAAAATTTCGACTTTTTTCTACCCCCACCCCTAAAATTTCGGATTAACACCCCCCCCCCCCAACTGGTCGGAGGTCTTACAGGTATGCCTCAAGTTGCACATTGCAACCTGGCCTGTGCAAAAAAAACCTTGGAAAGCATTGCGCAGCGAGATCTGTCATCAATTTGATTGGTCGAATAAATTTATTGATTTTTATAATTGTTCTGACGAATTTCTTGCTTAGGCTTAGGCTTAGGTTTACGCTTAGGCGTATGCTTAGGTCCAGCGTTGTTTTTTGTGCCAAAACATGGTTTTTGGCACAAAAAAAATTGGAATGGCACAAAAAATTTTGAGCGTTTGTGCCAATTGGCACAAATATTTTGGCTGGTCGAACATTGAATTTCCTTGATTTTTAGACGTTTTAGGGGCTGAAAATGCAAAAAATTTTCGGTGCTTCGCGCCGAGTCAATGAATATATTTCCTATTTGTATATTTGATCCGAACGCGAACGATTTCTTTTCGAACAGTGTATTAGCATTGTTGCAGCAAACTTCACAGACTGTCAATGACTGATGAGTGAAAAGAAATTCTGAATATTCTCTGTTAATTCAGTCATATTCAGATTCAAACAAAACTGGAATTCTTACTTTTTGTGTTTGATTGATTCAAATAGAAAAATCGGTATTGTGTGTAATCGTACAATATTTCGATCGAAAATTTACACAGTTTTCGTCTTTACATTGTTTTTAAATACATATATATAGATAATCCATATTCGTCGTCCAAAATTGAATCAATTGAACTTCCTAAACATATCTAGAGTATTTAAATTTTGTCGGCATTCAATTTCTTTTAGAGTCGTCGTGAACTATTTTCTTGCACAGTTTTTTCTTATCTCACCAACATAGTTCAGCTGAAAAATAGGTTGGGCACAATTTTTTCAAAAAATTAATGTGTTAAATGTTAACTTTTCATCAAACTTTTGACTTGAAACTTTCCCGCAGTTTTCAGTATGTTTCTAGTAGAAAAAATGGAACGAGTATATTTTAGCTGAAAATCTCAAATTCGCTCAAATTGGGCTTTTTCAAGTAGTTTGATACTTGAGAAAGCCAACCAGCACATTTTGAAAGCGTGGAATAGCCCCTACAGAAAAATCCTACCTACATCAAGAATCGAACCTGGTCCACCAGCCTATGGACTTGATGCGTGTACCACTACACAATTTTCCCAGAAAGTATCAACACTATATTCTTTTAAGACCCTTGATACTATTTAAACTAACAACTTCATTTGGTAAAGCCTCAACAGCGCCTGAAAGGTGCAGCTGCTGTACCTTAAGCCTAAGCCTAAGGAAAATTTTAAAGGAAAAATGCATGTCTACTCACTCATCACAGAAATAGATGAAAATCGAAATTATTAAAATACTAAACTCAAATTAGATTTCCAAATTCGTTGACTTTTGACGATAAAGGGTAATATTTCCAACATGGTCTGAAAATTTGCATAATATATATAAAAGTCTGAAAATATTTATATGTGAATCTTATGGCAAAATAGCCTGCAGAATTTGAACCGGTTGTTCAAATTTCGTCATTTTTTCTTTCCGCGCTTCCATTTTACCTGTCCTAATTAAAAAATAACTATTTATGGTATAAACAGTAGGTAAATTCATTTCAGGCGCTTCCACAATGCTTTGTCTTTTTGCCGCTTAACCATTGCATGCACATAGTGAGGAGGGTAGGAGGTTAAACCCTCCTAGCTGAGACCCTGGGAAACCTATCTGGCCAGAAAAAAATCGTCAACCCCCCCCACCACAGCTTTTTCTTTGATCGACCATTTTTGGGGAATTTTTTTGTGCTTAGGTTTACTGTTATTTCTTTCCCGAATCGTGCTTTTTGGGGAAAAAATTCGGAAAAGGGAAAAAAATTTGGTGGTCTGTCCCCATTTGGGGAAGAAAATTTGGAGTAATTCAAGTTTACGGTATTTTCTAATTTTTCATGGAAAACCCGATCTTGAGTTTTTCCATGATGCTGGACACGATTCTGAACTCGAAATAAGTGATGCTCATGAACTCCAGTGATCAAAAAAGTCGAAAAAACAAATTATGCAGATGAGCAAAAGTAAGCCATTTTCACCACTAAAATTGCACTAACTGAAAATTTAACCTCCACAAGCCTAAGCCTAAGAATGAACCATAATCTGAGCCTGATCCTAAGCCTAAACATAAACCTGAACCTAAGCCAAAGCGTAAGCCTAAGCCTGAACCTAAGCCTAAGTTTGGACCTATGCCCTATGAAATAAGAAGTTGCTGACTTTAAATTATGTGTAACTTACAAATCTGGGTGATTTTCAAAGTATTGTTGTGTGTAAACAGCTTTACAAAACTTTTTTTCACAATATGACAACTTTTACTTTCATTTCACAACTTTTACTTTTCGAAGAATGATCACTTTTACTAAACTTATGTTTGTACAGTAACCATCAATGGTGGGAGCATAAAATTTGGGATTTGTAACTAGTGCTTCACACTTTCAAAATTCTAGGACCCAGGTACCGGGTCTTTAGGGTACCTGGGTTACCCGCCTATTTTGGGTACCCGGCTGAGGTCCCCAAGGTCAGATTTTTCAGGTAGGTTTAAAATTGAAAATTTGTGGGGGTGGTGTACCTAAATGTCCACTACACTTTTTATTTTGTCTCAAAATTAGGCAGCCAGTGATCGATTTTAAGGACTTTAGGTAGGGGTAATACCCCCCTCATATCCCTCCGCATGGGGCACTCTGGTACCCGGGTTCTATATGCAAGTATTTAAAAAGTCAGTGAATGAACGCACTCCATAAAAATTTTCAAAAAACTCATAAATTTTGAGGCATGAGCCTTGCAAAGTGCTACTAAACAAAAGTTAGGAAAACCCAATAACACATTTTCTTCAAACAAATTTTTTTCCAAAAAAAAGTTTTTCATTTGAAGAAAATAAATATTTAAAAATTTTTTACCCTTTAAAGCAAATTGTGGGGACCTGGTTGCGCATCACAACTATTTGATGAATACATTTCCAAACTAGATATCTCACTAGGTCTGGGTTTAACCCTCTATACCAGCTCATCATCATCCTTTTTATGCCTCTTCAATCTTTATACATAATGCATCTCTCCAACTTTTATTGTTTTTCTCATACTGTATCGAGTACCAATATTTCACACAGGCATAATTTCTCGAAGACTTTTTTATATTTCCGTTTTGTGCTTCATTGTTAAAACACAGATTTTTTGTTGCTAAAAATATGCTACAGTGACTTTTTGAGAGCCATAAGCGGCCTTGTTAACATGTTGAGCAGGTAAATGCACTGAATTAATGAAGGAAAATACGTTTATTCAGTGTAACTGCACATAAATACAAGTAATAGTATATAAATATTCCATTTATACAATATCTTGTTGAGACCGGGTTAGCACCCAGGTTTCATTCAGAAAATTGACCGGGGTACCCAGGTATACCCAGGTACCCGAAATATCTGGGTACCTGATGTGAAGCACTATTTGTAACAAAGACAAACAGGACATTCTAATGCAGCAATCCACATTATAAAACCTTCGTCTGTTCAAAAGTTATGGAAATCAGCACCAGTCGCCTTTTTTTTGGCTCACCCTGTATATTCAATTTTTCAAAATCAGTTTATATAAAATTGATGTTTCTCAGCAGTTCAAGAGCTATTAATCGTTGGAATGAGAAGCAAATTGAAGCAAGAGCCAAAATCTTTAGACTAGGCTTTTCTGCAAGCTTCTATCTGCACCATGCAGGAATAATTGATTTTTATTTTTCTTTTGTGCTTTTTATTTTTCGATTTTTTTCGTATTTTTCATCTTTTGCATTTTTCATATTTCGCATTTGTCGAGACGAGCAATACACATTTTTTGAGAGGTGCAAAATCCAAAAGTAAAAAAAGTGGCGCTGTATGGCGTGGCCCAGTACTTCGTGGGGAAGTATGACATGGCCTTAAGCCTGAACCTAAGCCTAAGCCTGTCAAGAGACGAATATTAGATTTTGCGATGTGATGTTTTGATGCAATTTTATTTTATTTGATATTGCTATAACGTTTTTGCAAGTATTTTATTAATTTCTTTTTAGTGCAACTTTCAACTATCAAAAACGTATAACTAGAAAAACTTTTCCTCTGGAATGAAAGGAAGAAAAGTAAAGCTACAAATAAATCATCTTTATATTGGAAAAAAATATAAAGTCCAGAAACCAAATAGGATCAAAGGTTAAAATAGAGAAGCCTTTGCATAAAACCAAATAGGATCAAAGGTTAAAATAGAAAAACCTTTTGCATAAGAATTTTCTTTTAAAAAGTTTCTAAAGTTTAGAAACATAGTTGCTAGCTAAACAAGAAGCACGTAGCGAAAAAGCACTTGAGATTTCAAATAATTAATGACCAGTGCAAAACGGAAACTTTTTGAGTAGGAAAAAGTTTCAAAGTTTAATTTTTAGCTTTTATTTCAAAAAGAGCAGTTATAAAGTTTCGAAATTGTGTTCGTTCATTGTCATTTTATATTTGTATTTTAAAAATTCTTTGGATTGTAAAATCAGGTTAGTAAATTTAGATTCAATCCTTTTGTCTTTTGTCATTAGCCCCTGACAAGCCTGAACCTGAACCTAAGCCTGATCCTAAGCCTAAACCAAAACCTGAACCTGAGCCTAAACCTGAACCTAGGTCTGAACCTAAGCCAAAGCCTCAGCCTAAGCCTAAGCGAGAACCTGAGCCCAAACCTAAACGTGAACCTAAGCCTGAGCCTTGTTTTTTTCGACTTTTAGACCACTGGAGTTCATCAGCGCCACTTATTTCCAGTTCAGAATCGTGTCCATCATCCTGGAAAACCCCAAATCGAGTTTTTCAAGAAAAATGACAAAAAACGACAAAAAACTGCACAATATCACTGCAAAAAGCATTAAAAATATCTATTTTCCCCCATATTTAAGACCCCATAAATCGGTGCCCGATGTTTGCCGCCATCTAAACTAAAGTTTTTCTGATGTTTCAGGCCTCCCTCAACATATAGTCAGGCTGCAGGTATCAGGCCCTCGGCGCAATACCGGAAATTTGAAAATACCCAAATATTTTGGAGATTGGATACAGAAAAGATGCATTTTCCTGCATTTTAGAAGGTTCAAATCTAAAAATTTTATATTGTGCATTTTAGAAGGTTCAAATCCCAACCTTAAATAATCATTATTATGAATTATCTAACTCAGGCATGAGTTTTTGGAAGAAAGAAAGAAATTTATTAAATGCGAAGAAAACACAAGAGTAAATACAAAATAGCTCATGGACATAACAAAAGCACGTGCAAATTGAGCTTAAAAAATACTCAATTTAGATCAAAAGCTGGGCATATTATTTGAATGAGTGATCTCATCAGGTAAGGAATTCCAAACATCAATATTCCGCAAGCAAAAGTCATGTTTTAAAGCATTAGAGTTATACTTCAATTTACACAATTTAAATGAGTTAGACGTGCGATAATTGGATCGACTCAAGGTGAAAAATAAACTCTAGGGTGGAATAACTTTAAATTTCAAAATTGAGAAAGAAAAAGTTTGGCATGTCTACCCTCACTTATTATTTAATCTATAATAGTTTTCATCATTTTAAATGTATTATCGCATGTTTTAATAATAATAATATAATATTTTATTCAATAGTCGATTGTAAAAAAGAATACAAAAAAACGATTAGCAAAAAACAATTGATAGAAAAAAATGTAATACGGATAATATAGTGTAATAATCCAGGTGACTGAAAGTGAAAAAATGCACTGACACAGACGCCTAATTAATCACCCAATAAAATTTGTTTGTCTACATTTTTCAGATGATGCATGAAGGATGTTACATTAGATGACATGATAGCAGACTGAGGAAGCTGGTTCCAAATTTGTATAACCTGAAGCTTAAAAATATTTTTACGAATATCTGTTTAACATTTTGGAATCGAAAGTTTATATTTGTGAGGATGTCTTGTTTTGATAACATTTGAGGAAGAAAGTAATTTTTTAGTTGGCATATCTATGAAACCATGAATAATTTTGTACACATGACATAAATTAAATAAAATTTGGTGGTATTCTAATGATTCAAGATTTAAAAATTGAAGTCTATCATCAAAGTTCATATCCTTGGGAAAATATAAAAGTTTCTTTGTGAAATATTTCTGTACTTTTTCAACATTCTTCATGTCCTTTACAAGATGAGGTGACCAAACGCAGCTGGCATATTCTAAAATAGGTTGAACGTATACTTTATAAGCCTTGAGAATCTGATCAGTACGTCCAGACTTAAAAACCTTAAAAAGTAAGGTGATAACATAATAAGCTTTTTTAATCACACCTGAAATATGATCAGAAAACTTGAGGTTGTCACATATTAAAACACCTAAATCTTTGACTTTTACGTCAACTGTAAGTGGCACATCATTAAGATAATACTTATTTCTAGGATTGTTCCTACCAAAATGACTAGTTGTACATTTTGAAATAGAAACAGGTAATTGCCATATGACAGACCATTCATATATTTTATTTAATAAGTCTTGAGTTTCCAGAGAAAATGTTTAAGCAGCATACTGCTTAACATCATCAGCAAACAAAAGAAGTTTCACATTTTTGTTACTTTGTTGTATTTGAATTTGAGTGGGGGCTGTTTTAGGCAGGAGTGGGATTCCAGGGTTCATCCTTAATGCACATATTTCCAATGCTCACGCTTATCCGATTAAACTTAATTAATGTACTTAAACCTGACACTAATTACCCACAGATTAAGGAAAGGTTGCGTCCTTAATCCATCTCCCAATTTAAATAAAGAAAGGTGGAAAGGAGAATTCCCTCCAAAATTTTACCTGACACAAAAGTACGCTTACTAGTACAACACGAGATGGGTGAGGCAATAATCACTCCCAAATGCTATGAGAAAAACATAAAGAAAGGCGGGGCGCACTGGGAGGCAAACGAGTACGTGTAGAAAATATACCCATAATAACAATGTGAATACTGAAGAGAGAGCCCAAACCCATGCCTGCCGACATGCGCTATAGTAAGACAACTGTCAATGGTCCGCGTCGCTCACTCCACTTTATACCTACGGGCCTTGTATGAAAATCGACAAAATTTACAAATGTATAAGAAAATCGGCGGAAACACACTACAACACACTTCCCTGTGGAAAGTTTTAATTGGTAATCTTCAATATTTTACCTTGTAATTTAATGGAGATCCGCATTTTTCGATTCACACATTTTTCGAGAAAGATCAATACATCTAGTAATCTAGACTTTTTGAAGTGATTATTCCTTTCTTAACTTAAAATCAATTCAAAAGCTTCATGGAAGTAGTTGTTTTCGAAAATTTCTACTCTTATTACCCATATCTTTTAGGCCAAGTTCATGAAAGTTTATGAATAAATTACCGGTTTATCAATTTTTCAAATAATAAATTCTAGAAATTACGACACTCACTTGTCATCATATAGGACTTAACCGTCAGTTTCTCATGTAATTCAAAGTCATTATGCCCTTGGATAGTTTGCTGGAAAATTTGTTTCACAATGCTAGTAAATCAGACTTCAAACTCAAAAATTTCCATTTTTTCCCTCAATTTTAATGAATTAATGGCTCCAGGGGAGTAGCCAGGATTTTTCTAATGAGGGGGCGGAAATTTTTTTCAAATCAAAAATGGTAAAAAGTGTAAGGATACTTATCAAAATGTTCAAGTTTGAAGAACCACTTTTCGATTTTGCCTTTCGAAGTTCTAGTTGAGAAAGGCATATTGAAGTTGCTTTTTGGCACCCATTTGTATTTGATGAGTCTAGATTTTTTGAAATGATAGTATACAACTTTGTTAGAATATCCCACTCAAATCTTATGCAAGTTTTTGCCGATCAGATGTTTGTTTACCAACGTACAATCCAATGTCTGTTTCAGTTGCCTCAGTTGTAGTCGGAATCGCTTCAGTGACAGTTGTCTCAGTTGCAGCTTCAGTGGCATTATTAGCTTCGATGCCAATCGAACTTCCGTCTGTAA
Source organism: Romanomermis culicivorax (assembly GCA_963922205.1). Lineage (NCBI taxonomy): Eukaryota > Metazoa > Nematoda > Enoplea > Mermithida > Mermithidae > Romanomermis > Romanomermis culicivorax. The sequence continues at coordinate 1,217,851 of CAWUHX010000013.1, read as the reverse complement.
GAGGAATGGGTTCATTGTCACCTTCGGGAATGTTTACAACAATTCTTTTCACTGGCCTGGGTCCAAAACCAAATAATTCTAGTCTGCGTTTGATATTTAATATTATTTAAACCTGAATTGAACAGTAAAAATTTTTTTATGAGCGTTGTGTCACTGAGTAAAAGTAAATATGTATATCGTGTAAGTGGTAACAAAAATGTTCAAGCTAAATGTACACAAAAAATTTATGTTCGCGAAACTTTCTTTGAAAATAATTATGGACATCAATACAGTACCTATCTACACCAATGCTAAAATGAATCAGATGACAGCTAAGGTAAGCAAAGCAGTAAGCACCTATAGGCTCTTAAGCGCAAATGATATTCATTTTACGAAGAAAATTAGGATTTTCCAAGGAGGGGGCGGCCGCCCCCCCCCGCCTCCCTCTCGCTACGCCCATGAATGGCTCTAAAAATACCAGAAGGTTTGAAAACGCTTAAAACACCTAAATAAAGCGTCTGTGAGCATTTTTTGACGAAAAATTGCCCTCTTTCCCCATTTGGGGTAAAGGCTAGCAGGGAAAAAGAAACAGTGCTTTGGCATCACTTTGGCGAAAATTTTTTTGATGTTCAAGTAGTTCACACTTTTATGTAAGATTGTCAGCTGTGATTATTTTTCCAGAAAATCCCTTAGATTAGGATTATTTTTCTAGAAAGTACCTTATTGCTTTATTATTTTCCAACAACGATTGCATGCTCCCACTGTTTTTTTTTTGTACTCTACAAAGATTTTTTCCCTTGTACAAAGAAAAATTTTGACAATCTTTGTACATGTACGAAGATTTTTTTCTCCAGGAGGAACGATGTACATCAGTCTCCAGCACCGTTTTTTTCCTCAAATGGGGTCTTTTGAGGAAAAAAATTTCGAAATGAGGAAAAAAATTTTGGGTATGGTTCTCATTGTGGAAAAAATTTTGGGGAACCCTAAACCGAAAAGATGCATTTTGGTAGACTTTAACAGGTTAAAATCTAAAAATTCCGGCGCTTCGCGCCAGTCATGGGTAAATTTTATTCTATCAGGCGCGGCAGTTTGCATATCTACTTCGACTTACTAATTAATGCTCAACAGTTTCTATCAATCAAGTTAGCTCGTTTCATTTTCTGATCGTTTACAGTCAATTATGTCGCCAAAAATAGAGATTTTTCATCAAGTCTCTCAATTTTTTCTTTCGATGATTGGAATTTTTTAAACGTTTGCAATCTGAACTTTTGCCTTTATTGAAGGTGGAAATTGAAGACATTACTCTAGAACGCGATTTTAAAACATTTGTTCACGAATTATCTGTTGGAGAGATTTATTTTTCATGCGTTTTAGAATACAAAAACCCGAAAATTTTTCCGGCGCTACGCGCCGGACCAAGAACTAAATAAAATTAGATGATTCTAATCGGAATCACAGAAATGTTGATAGCAGATAAATTCACGATAACTCTATCGTTAACTTGCTTTATCCACTCCTATAGAACACCAATATATTCTTCATGAGCTCTTTTTGACTAACATAAGCAGAATTTTCTCAATTTTTTTCCTCATTTTTGCAGGTTTCTGACTACAAATACAACAAAATGCTTGGGTATGCTCCTAAAATGCATAAAAAAGCATCCGTAGCCACATTGTAAGCGTTTTTAAAAATGTGGAAAATTTTTGGAAAATGAGGAAAAAAATTTTGGGTTCGGTTCTCATGTGGAAAAAATCTTCGAGGAAAAAAAACGGTGGTCTCGAGCTATTGTCAATGTTGTCGTCGTAGCTGCATACAAAATTGAATCCTGATGTTCGAAATTCCAAAATTCAGAAAATTGAGTTCTGAAAGTTGAAAACCGATGCGAATCAAATGAGGTTTAAGAAAGCTAGCTCCTGACAGCTTATTTATTGATTTTAGAGCGAGCGACCAAAAATCTATCTGTGCCACTAAAATTTTCTCCCAAGTTGCACATGGCAACCTGGCCTGTACAAAAAACCTGAATGCATCCAAGCATACCTAGAAATATTGAGATCAGAAACTAAAAGACATCAAATAATGAAAGAGATGAATCTTGTTGAGGCTGGAGAGTTACACCAATTTTATCAGTATGTGAATAGTAAACTTTCTGCATCTAGGTATTCCTGATCTTAAATATAGAGACATTGCCATCAGTCCTATTGATAAACAAATAACTGATTTGCTAAATGATTATTTTTCCTCTATTCCTACCAAACCTGAAAATATTCCTGATCCTAACCTAACTTCTGATAAAAAAATTTGAACATAAATTCTCTTGTAGTTTTGATTTCCTCCCTGTCCTTTCAGTGCTCAAAAATCTCAAACCAACGTTATCACTGGGTTCAGGATTACTAAAAAGTATTTACGAAACAAAAATTTTTTTGTACAAAGAAAAATTAAAATGTACAAAGACTTTTGACTTCAATCTTTGTACAAGTACAAAGGGGTGTTGTACAAAAAAAACAGTGCATGCTCCCTTATTTCCTAGTTCTACATCACAAATTATGGCAACTTCACAAAAATTAACAGACTTTTTCTGCATTAACCCGAAGAAGAGAAATCCTGAGTATCTCATTAGTCATGAAAATGTACATTCTGACAAAGTTGGAACATCTGCTCAAGCCGAACCCGAAATTCACGATGACAATGAATTTGCTGAAACAGTTGTTGATAGTTAGTCGAACCCTATACCTAAATGTCGGACCCCTCAACTTGGTCAAACCTATACCCACACCCCAAACTCGGAAAATTTGGGAAAAAAGTAGCTTTTTGGCCTTTTTTGCAAAAATTTGCAAAATTTTTTCAACCCCCTTAATTTTAGGACCTCCATGCCAAAATTTATTTTTTACCCCCCCCCCCTCCAACTGGTCGGACTCTTACAGGTATGTTGGGGACTGCCAGAATTTTGAGAATTTTGTTACCTCACCATAAAAGTTCGGGTTCCCACCCCAACTGATCGGACCTCTTACAGGTATGCTTTTTGCCTAATTTTTTTGGGCCGACCACGGTTTTTTTCCTCGAAGATTTTTTCACGTGAAATACATCCAGGGTTTTTTTCCGCCCACCTTCATCTGCACCGTGCAGAAATGCCCCAAAGTTTTTTCTGCACACGAAAATTTTTTCCTTTCAAAGATGAAATCATTTTAAAAATCTATGAAATGAGCGAAAATCGTAGATTGCCAGGAAGATCATGAAAAGTATCCGTTTTTCTGGCTCAAAAACATTATTTTAGGTTGACTGAGCAAAATTAATAGTTGATGCTGTTATTTCTGTGATTAAAGCTGAAGATTTTCAGATTTCAGTTGATTTTTCAATCGACTCAATTTCTAGATTTTGATATTCAAGAATGCTGGAGAATGAGTCTTTTCAGACCTTATCCCTCAATAAGAGCTTTACATCATCATCGAAAATCGTGTATTCATCATTTCTCAATGACAAAATTTGTGTTCACAAAGCTCAGAAAACCTTAAGCAAGAGAAATAAAGACCTCAATTTCCAACAAAATCCTAACCGAATACTGAAGATTACTGATGGATAAATGAAATGAGGAACTGCAAATCATGGAAACCAGGCAGGTTTAATTTTTCTGGTGCGTAGCACCGGGAAATTTTTTGAACACAGGAGCTCCTGACATGTTGGAAAATGTATTCTAGAGATAATTTGTAATACTCTCAGTTTAGATTTTCCCTATAAAAATGATAGCATTAAATAAATGTATGGAGAAATGTGGGAAAAATCGTCAAACTCATATTCATCATGAAAATTCCAATTCTCACTATAAAGTGACGTTTTACTCACTCTAGTAGAGACATAGAAGATACATGGAAACAATCAAGGATAACCGAGAAATCAAACTAAATTCTTTTTTGGCTGTGCGTCAGCTTAGTTGTAGTGAATATTATAAATTATTGTCCTTGTCGGTGCAGGGCGCCCGAAAGATTTGAGATTTTGACCTTCTAAATTACACCAAAATGCACCTTTTCATCAATGCTGGCAGTAGAAACGCCCAAAAAAATTTTCATTCTGTACAATAGTTTTTTTTTGTACTTTACAGACTTTTTGGCTTGAGTACAAATAAAAATCTGGGCCTTGTTTGTACTGGTACAAACAATTTTCTGGTATGAAAATTCAATTTGATATATTAATCACAGTCTAACCAATGAAGTACAAACAAATTTTAGACAGTCGTCGGTACCAGTACAAACGGGTCGAGTACAAAAAAACAGTGTTCTGTATGTAAAATGCCCAAAAAATTTTTCGCACAACCCAAAAAAGTCCGTACCGTGCGGAAAAAATCTGACCATACCCTAAATTTTTTCCTCATTTTTCAAAATTTCTCACATTTTAACAGTGATATTCGTCAGATATCCGGAGAATCGGACATCCGTATATGAAAAAATATCCGGATATCCAGCAGTGGCAGATCCAGAAATTTTTTCTGAGGGGGGTGATGCTCAAAATTGAGTATTTTTCCAAAAATTTTTCAAATTTGCCTATAGGTATACAGAAAAAAATCGTATTTCAAAAGTTTCGGGGGGGGGGCAGCCAACCCCGCCCCCCCTAAATCCGCACTTGATACCCAGACATTCAATGATAAGCATGTTGTGTTTTTATTGACAAACTTGCCGATTTTGTCTTTGTTTTCAGTTTATCATCTCTTGTGGTTGACATTTTCTGTTTGTTTTTTAGGTTCTTATTGTGATTTTCTTCGTCTGATCATCTGACTACATTAACAGTTCCATTTCTTAGGTGACATGAATTACTCAGATATTTTATAAAAGTGGGTCCTAAAAAAACCACTGAAAGTGGAACCAAAAAAAATACCATTCATTTTCTTGCTTAATATTGTAATTGAGAAAACCAAACTTGGTGTCATTGCTTCTAAGGCTAGGACCTACGTATAAACAAATTTTTATGTTTCAGGAACCATTCAATCGAATTTGGCAAATGGCGAAAACGTGAAAAAATGTTTGATTTTAATGCTGTTTTTCAAGATACTTTCAACAGCTTGTGTTGAATGAATGTTCACAATCATGCGAAACTTTTTTGGGGAATGTTAAGCCCCCCTTAGGGCGACATATCTGCAAAATTTTCACTCTTATGAACAACTCACAGGGTTACTGTAGCATGTCAAAGTGAACCTTAAAAAAACCAAGTGGAACCAAAAAAACCACCTCATTTTTTCTCCGTTTTTCTTTTAAATAGTTCAACACATTATATATTATGTATTAATAAAGTTACTTTGCGCTAGCAGTCATGCATTTTGAAGAATTTTCCAATTTAAATTTTGGAACTAAAAAAAACCAACACTTTTCTTCAGATTCAATCATCTAACTACAACTTATATACATATAATTTGGAAATAATCGAAATTCCCAACACCAAGTATGAGAAAAAAAGAAATTCTACACGGAAGAAGAACTTGAGGCTGCAGCACGAAGCGTTTTGGAAAAAAGAAAAAACGGAACGCAAAGCTGTCGAAAACAAAAAATTTAGCCGTACAAAGTTGCGCGAAAAAATTGCAGAGTTGAAAGGTGAACGTACTACAAAGTCTATTCAAGGTTAGATTTTAACTTGAGTGATTTCAACAGGGCAAGTAATCTACTAAAACATTGGAATTGAATTGATTTTTAAGTTTTTAAGAATTTTTTCAAGAAAAAAAAAATTTAAGAAATTTGTCGCGAATGGGCTGCCTTTTGCGCAGCACTGAATGATTAAAATGTCGAACCTGAATATATGTAAAATATAAAATGTTATTTTGATGAAAAATAAATTTGGAAAAACGTTTTTATGTTTTTATGTGAAAAAAATGTATTGACACGGTCTATAAGTCGGAAGAAACTGAAAACTACTTCGTATAATGCAAAAAAACGCATAAAATCGATTGGTTTTTTTGGTCCACTTTCGAAAATCGTGGGTTTTTTTTTCTTTCTCAGCTAAATTAATTTTTTCTCAACTACTACTAATACTTATAACTTTTCGTATACATCGTTCGATAGACCTTTAATGGCCCTATAGAAAAAGTATAAACAATCTATATAAGCAATAAATTTGGAAAAAAGCTAGCCTAAATTCTCCAAAATGGTTTTTTTTAGGACCCATGACTATAAATTTTTAAATATGTTTTTTTTTCTCACTTGATGATCGTCAAAGTCAGACAATTTAAAATAGAAATAATTCTAATATTTATCATCATCTACGATGGCATCAAAAAAATCTAGAAGCTTAGTTTTTATAAAATTCAAAAACGGTGGACACAAGTCGATTTTGTCACATATATATCACCAGATATCCGGATATCCGACTTCTCCGATAACCCGGATATCCGGATGTCAAAAAATATCCGAGGAACATCGCTAATTTCTAAAAACGTTTATAATGTGACCGGGAATACTATTTTCTGCAGATTTGGTTTATACGCAAACATTCAGGTGTTTTCAGTCACTAACTTGCTCAGTCCTAGTCAAATAAGCCACATTCAGCTGACAAACGACACATCGGTGTTCTACAACAGTTGAAAGCATATAAACAATAGATTTCCCATGAATTCATCTGCTATAACAATAATAATAATAATATTTTATTCGAGTATGTCGATGAGCACAAAAACGAACTGAATTAACACAAAAATGAATGTTGAATGTTACACAAATATAAATGTTGGGTTACGTGAAAGACATACTCAGGTAGCACAGCCTTGCTTGCGCCTCTTTAAAAGATCGTTGAAGTCCACTTGTTTTATTTCATTTTTTAAAATTTTGGAAATTAGTAAATTTTATATCGGGAGGTAAAACGTTCCAAATCCTGCCAGCTCTAGCATTTGTAGACACAGGGCCGTTCTTAGGGTTTTAGTGGTCCTGGGCGAACTCGGGTTTAGCGGCCCTCTTTTTATCCAATAATTATACACCGCGCCATTTTTACATAGTAGATGATTCACCACTTTACATATTTTAGAATATTTAAAAACGACGCATAATTCCATTATTACAAGATTTTATCCACTAAAAATAACACATTTATGAACCGATTGAATAACTACAGTCTTCCAACTCTGTTTATGCTCATGCATCATAAACGGCATTACATAGTTTATAACTTGTATGTAATGCAACGTTTGCACACACCTTAATAAAACGCCAGGCACAAAGTGTACAGCGGTTAGTTTTGGACTGAAAAATTCAAGTAAAATTCAGAAATCAGGCAACCACCAAAAAGTAGAGATTCCTTGACCAGCAAGAACTTTTTTCATTGCCCAGTACTAACCAGAAACTGTAATCATGTATAACATTATAAAGCAGACATGATAATCAAAAATTCCAAGAAATTTATTTCAAAATATTTCGACAATATTTTTTAGATTCTACAATGCGTGAGCTCAACATTTTTCACGAAAATAAATTTTCGTCAGTATTCGACAGTTTAACTTCTACATTTTTCGTTTCAGTAGCTGTCTATTTTTCTTTAAGTATATACGTTTCAACTGTTTAATGGCTTCTTTTTTGTCGAGAGTAGCTATTTTTGCCATGCTTGGCACAAAAAAGCGCAGAGTGAAAAAAACAGGTGCTTTACGCATGAACTTTGTCCGTTCCTATGCACATTGTGTGGACTGTCAAGCTCCCAAATTTTTTTCCGAATAGGAAAGATTTTTTTAAACATGTTTCTACTCAGAAAAGCTTTTATAGCTGCTGTTTGTGCACGAGTTAGAATGATTAAAGTTTGTTTACAAATTAGAATGATTAACTATATGCACCTTAAGGAGGGTTTTAGTACCTGTTTTATTCCTCTCTACATAAAATTTATGTATCTGAAACATAATCTAATCTGAATCTAGTGGCTAAATGGTCATTAGAATATCAATTGAATCTGTCATTACCTAACGTTTGACGAAGTACAAAAATTTGTCTCAAAGTGTATCATAAACTCCCCGGATCATTGTTATCTTGGGGGAATCGCTATTTTAAAACTCGATACCTTTGAAAAAAGGAGAATCCTAAATCATATCGCCGTGTTATATAAAATATCTTTTTGAAAAACTGATTTTAAGTTGAATTTTGAATTTGATGTTGAAATTTGAAGTCGACCACCAGATCAGGAAACAACTTGAAACTAAAAGTGGTACCGAAAAATTGAAAGGAATGGTCAGCAAAGCGTCTGCATTATGAAGGAAAAATTTATTAAATAGAGCAAACGAACCTTCCATAATTTTGATAGTTTGGCTGTGACCTCGCTGCATCGATCACTTCAAAATGAACGGAGTTTAAAAATCAAGAAAAATAGAATAACCTGGTATCCGTCTCAATTTCATCGTGCACAAAATAATTAATGTCATACAAAGCATCTCTCATAGAAGTATTATGCTCTAGCTGTTCTTCGATCAGAACAGTAAATCTCATTGCATTACTAGCTTTCAGTATCTGGACATTGTAACTAAAAGTAAGCTTCCAACATGCTTCTTAATATTCATTAATGATAACGTTATAGCAACATAATAATATCAGCAGAAAAGTTGAAATTCCAATTACTACTCAAAAAGCGTTAAATATTAATCAGAGACGAAACAGATCTACAGATGCACTAAAACTGTTAATTGAGTAATGATTCCTATGTGCACTTTAGCTAAAACCAGACAACTAATGATACTAATGCTTACAACCGGTGCGAAGCGCAGGGGAAATTTTGAGGTTTTGAACTTTTAAAATGAAAATTGGCTTATCATGCAATAATTCGGGCTTATCTTGCAATAAAAACAACTACATCATAACAATGTAAATCAAAAGTCTCTGACTTTTCCATATTTTCCAGGAACAAACTTTTACCCTGGCTTTTCCCGGTTTTCTAGGCTGCTGGACACTTTGCTAATAGCAGAAGAATTTAATAAACTGGCACCAAAATTATGTTTGTGGCTGGGTTTTTTTCCGCACTGGTCGTTCCGCATCTTGCGGAAGTCGGCCAAAGAAATTTCCGCACCACCATTGAAAACTATTAAAAACATTTAAAAGTTTCCGTTCTGTGCGAAAAATTCTGCAAAAATTTTGCGGACGATCCCAAAAGAATCGGCACTGCGCGGAAAAAGAATCCCTGGTTTGTGTAGTACTGTTAGAGTGCAAAAATAGAGAATTTTATTAAGGGCCGCTAAAAAAGGCATTCTTCAAGCATACACTAAAAGATTTTTAGCGACCCTGGGCGGCCGCCCAGCCCGCCCCCTCCCTAAGAACGGCTCTGTGTAGACATGCACAGCAAGAATTTTCCAGGGGAGAGGGTCCTCGGTCTTTTTATCGAGGGGGGTACAGGGTGGGTGAGCAAAAACAAAAAAAAAGTCCCGCAAGCATGTTTTTCATACAAAATATACATAAAAATCATGAAAAAAACTGTCTTGGAAAAATTTCAAAGGATGTTGTTTGACCACTTTTTTCGGGCCAGGAGCCGTGTCCGTGGTCTCAGGTAGGAGGGTTTATTATTCCTATATGGATGTATGTATGTTGGCCTTTTGTAGGAAAATTTTCCATGTTTTGGGGACACCCAGAAATTTTGGATTTTGGGACTTTCATCCCAAATTTTTGGGTTTACCTCCACCAACTGGTCGGGACCTCTTACGGGTATGGTGATTCTGATCTTCCGGCGCTGAGCATCGAACGAAATTTTGGGTTTTACATTCTAAAACGCTAGAAAATGAATCTTCGCAGCATTAAAATGTAAATTAAGATCAGATTAATAGACTGTAAATTACTTCTTATTCTAAGCGCCGGGAAAATGTTCAAATTTTTATATTCTAAAACGCTGAAAAATGAATCTCTGCAACAAACATAGCTGAATAGAAGCTCTAAATTTACAGTCTAGAATGATGTCTTCAATCTTCATCGGTCATAAACGCAACATTTTACGTTGAAAACGTTTGAAAAGTTCCAAGTCAGTCAGAGAAAAAATGATAGGATTGATTAAAGATTTTATATAAACTGTTGAATCTTCAATGTTGATGTTGTGCAATAAATATTCTTATTCTTATTTTTAATGAGTAAGTGGAAGTAGATATACTAATGGAAAAATGGAAAACAATGACTGAAATAAATATTGGTATACATACACATAGTTTGTTCTGGGCCTCAAGCAGATTTTGATCGACTCCCAGCAGATTCTTGCTGACCCCCTGCAGATTTGACCACCCAGCATTGATAAGGAAGATGATGAAGGAAAATGAGAAAAATGGAGAGAAAGGTGTCGTATTAATGACAGTGATATCGGCTTTTTCTAAACTTGATACCGTGATACCAAAGGAGTAACATTAAAGGCCCTGTCATACTTCGTTGGATAGTGTCGGCCGCCGTCGGCCGACACCGAATTGTAATTTCGATCGAGTTGAAATTTTTTGTCCGACGCCGTCCGACACACAAGAAAATCCTTCAGTTTTCTGCGTTTAAGCCCCGCCCCGTTAAGCAACACATAAAATGGAGCCGGACAGTGCCAGGTGACCTGCTATACTTCGTCGGATAGTGAGTCCGAAAAATGCTTCATAGAATAGTAATTTTTGTCTAAAAATCCGTAAAAAATGTATTCATGGCGTTAAGCGCTGAGAAAACTGACATTTTTGACCATTTTTTGTTACAAAATTAACATTTTTCATCAAAAAATTTACATTTTTAAGTACTATTTTTCCAAACTGGTCCCTTTGACTACGATATGGCTAGCCATAGGATTAGAAAATCACGGAGTCACTCAATGGCTGGCCATATGGTCGCCGACAATTTCTTGGGGGACGGGGGGTTCCTGTAGTAATTCCCCTCAATCACATGTATGACTGAACACCGTTCAAAATTTAGCTTTTGGCGATTAGCATCAATATTCTAAATATCAAAAAATTTGAAAAGCAAGCTTTTGAAATATTTTCCGAAGTTCCTCAATTATGAAAGTTGTGAAAATTTCATGTTTCAATTTGCCTATTACTATCATAACAATAGTCAAGTGAGAAAAAATAGGAATTTTGAAAGAAAATTTGAAATCCTTAATTACCTACTTTTGAAAACACTTAATGGCTGGAAAAGAAATAGAACGTTATAGATGCACTGAAATAATTAAATGTTGGAGTAATGGCACTAGGCTTTTTAAGAGCCGGGCGTGAGGAGACAAGTAATGATAATTATGCCTAATTTAATGCTGGACAATTTTGAGATTTTGGTATATTTGTCCAGCCTTGACGACCGTACTTTTTTCGCATTCATGACATACATGCACACTCCGGACCATACATGTAACGGAGCCCCGGGGTCTGGAGGGGGAAGGGGGGTTGGGCCACTTTTTTTGGGCCGGGGGTCAGTAATTCCCAAAATTTTAAGGGGAGGGGTCTCTGAAGGAAAAAATATTCGATTTTATCACGATAAAAGTCCGAAAAAGACTTTAAAAATAGTAATTTTTGTCTAAAAAATGATAAAAAATGTATTTGTGGCGCGAAGCACCGAAAAATTGACGTTTTTGACCATTTTTTGTTCAAAATTTGACATATTTAATCAAAAAATTGACATTTTTCCGACCAAAATTATGGGGGTCCATGGGCTACCCTATGGCTAGCCATAGGATTGGAAAATCCTGGGGGGGGGCGGTCGCCCAATGGCTAGCTATATGGTCGACGATTTCTGGGGAGGGTTCCCATAGCACTTCCCCCCCCCCCAATTACATGTATGCTCTGGACACCGTCCTGGTCTAAAAAAAATCGTCAAACACCCCCTGGACTTTTTTCCAAGACAGCTTTTTTGATGATTTTTATGCATATTTTGTATCAAAAACGTGCCTGCCGAACTTTTTTTTGCTCGTCTCTCTTCGATAAAAAATTCGGCGACCCCCCCCCCCCCTGAAAAATTCTTTCCGTACATGTCTGATTCATGGTAACCTATTTTTTCCCGGATAATTGGGCAAATGTAGAAGTGTACTGTGAGCTGACTAAAGTGGCTGACTAAAAATGTCCAGTCTATAGTCGGATGCATACTCAAGTCAAAAACTGACTGTTTGACTCTAATCATTCGTGATTGTGTCCTTGAATTTGAAGCCAGAACCAACCTTCTTTTCTTAAACTTCAAAATTCAGACTCCAGGAATGCACGAGTGAAGCCAAGTTTTTTATTGTAAAAGTACAAAACGACCAAATTCTTTTCTTTAGAACGTTTTGTCCTCAAAACGTTAACAATGATCAGCATGTGATATTCTTTCAGGTGAGAATCAAAAAGCTTCTTGTGAGTTTTGGAATTTCTCTCAAAAATTATATTTCTATTTGTTAAATCAGGAAGTCCTAACTATTTCTGAGCTATCATGTGCAGCAAAAATATCAGCTAAGATGAAATTAAAAGCAGAAGATTCACGCTAAAAATTTTTTACGTCCATAAAAAGACAAGGACTAGCTTTGATTGCATACACATGAGCAACTATAGGTCGTTTATTTAATTTTGGTTCAGGCCTCAACTGTGTTTTCAGTGTCTTCGTAAGGCTGTAATTGCGTAAGTATTTCTACAATGTCGTTAGTTGACGGTATCGACGAACTTCGTCACGTTATTTCTAAACCAAAGGACGCATTATTTGGCCAATTAACTGATCTTATTGTTGCTCTCAACGATGCCAGCATGCCTTCCTCGTCTAGCAAGCACACAACATTACAATATAAGGTAAGAAATTTGTTTCAAGATAGGAATTAATTATCTATACTTTTGATTTCAAACTGAGCCTAGTTATTCACGTCTCTCTCTGTTTTAAATGGTGTTTTTTAATTTTGCGTTAAAAATCATCTGCACCGTTGAAGCAGTTCGTAGTGTATTTAGATAGTTTTTCGTTTGACGTTTTCAACACATTTTGTTTTTGTTCATTGTAAAAAATCTGTTTTTTAAAATGGCAGGAAAATTTTTCAAGATACGTACGTACATTTATTGTTATAAGATGACACTAAATTTTGATTCTTTTTCCATAACATAAGATTATCGATTTTCGGTCAGCTGTTTGTGTGACGCAGTATCTGATCCCCTTTTTTATTGTCTTATTGTAGATCAAATTTTTTTAAACTTTTAGCTAGTGAAGAAAAATAAGCGACGTCGATGCAGGTTAAATGTATGCTCACCTGGTGACCTCGCTGGAGATTCTGGATGTTCAGTCCCAGACAAAAAACGTGATAGAGCTGTCGAGTCGTTGTCTATTGAAGTGAGGCCATAATTGATCAACTATCACTCTTCAGCAAGATCATTATTTTTTGTTTTCTGTTCAAATCAACGAACTTTTATAACTATTCGTTCTCTTGTTTCGGAACATTGAAATTCCCATCGTTTTAAACTTCCTCGCAGAAACTATTTGAATGTGATACGATTCTCAGCTTAGCATGCTAGAGGATAATTATATATAAGCTAATAGAATGTTATCCACTAATTAATTAACATTAACGTGAGATGAAGAACAATTCATATTAATTGAAGCATGATTTATGCGTACACGTACCTACTCATTTTTTTTGTAAGAAGCAGACGCCTGGTATGCTAAAATGATTATTTCATCATCAGAACTGTTAGAACTGGAAATTCTGCAAAATTCCTAGAACAGTATTGATTTTTGAACTTAAGAAGCGATGATAGCTAACATGTGCGCCTTTTACTTTTTTTGTTCCGTAGTACACCAACAAATTCGTCAGTGTTGAGACTTAGCAATCTTTTGGTTTGTAAAACAGCAATTGGTTTTAAGTTAGGTGGAAAGTCTTACTATGAATACAAAGAAAATCTGTTAAATCATGTACTTTCAACAGAAGATATATATATATATATATATTGAAGTATATTGAAATGGTATTATTTATTCAAAATATGACAAAATTAATTTATATTAATCATTACTAGATACGTATCAAGTCCAAAATTTTAAGAATTTCGGGTCCGCATCCAGCACAGTAGTCGGGCGATTTTGGGTCCGGGTCCGTTATATTTGTCCACACGCTATTCTGTGTGACATCATTCAGACACGATTTCTGAGAGATTTGACCAACTGCTCTATTTACCTTTGATAAGTCGGAAATTAATAAGGAAAATTAGGTATATTTTAAGTGGTTTTACATGCTGAGTATTGTGATAGCATTTATTCGGCGCGAAAATCAACATTCGCACACCTACAGTACTCCTAAAGTTGCAAGTTTTAATTTTTTGGCATTTTTCAGTCTCTAGGCGTGTTTCGAAATATAAATCTCCAAATGTTCATTATATGCAGAAGGTATAAAAGAAATTTTCTGAAATCTTACTTTGCACTTTTTGTGCCATTTTAAAGTATCAAAAATGAAGTCGAAATTACTTGAAAGAGTCATTTGAAGCCATTTTTTAGCACCTACTATAAAATGCCGCAGTATTTTCTCTTTATTTATGCAGCCACTAATGTCCAACCAGTGATTTTTTCTGCACAGTGCAGACTTTTTAGGCTTCGTGCAGAATTTTTTTGGTAATTTCTGCACTGGTGCAGAATTTTTTGAGTCGTTTGATCACATATATTCTTCTATAATGTGTCAGTGTACTTTTAAAATCAATTATTTTTCTTATTTAAGACTTTAAAATGTCTAGTCAAAACATTATAAATTCGTTCAAATTTAACATTGAATTACACATTTAATTTGCTCTTTTCCTATATTCACTATTATTGTGTTGTAACAGGCACTGTTTTTCCCCCAAATCGTGCTTTTTGAGGAAAAAAATTCGGAGAAGGGAAAAAATTTTGGAAGAAAATTTTGGGAAATGGATACAGAAAAGATGCATTTTAGAAGGTCATAATCTCAAAATTTTCCGGTGCTTCGCGCCGGTTATGGCTTTAATAAGCATTATTATTTATTTCCTAGCTCAGGTGCAGCTTCTAGCATGTTCACCTTCACTTATCATTTAATCTTTAATAGTTTTCATCATCTTAAACGTATTATCTCATGTTTTAATTGGTAATCTTCAATATTTTATCTTGATATTCAATGAAGATTCACGCGTTTTCCTTGACACATTTTTTGAGAAAGATCCATGCATCAAATCTCTAAAATTTTTGAAGCGATTTTTCCTTTAATCCTTTCTTAACGTAAAATCAATTCAAAAGCATTATGGAATCAATTTTCGGAAATTCCTACTCTTCTTACTCATATATCTTTTCGGCCAAGTTCATGAGAATCATGAGAGTGTAAATTACTTTTAAAATTTTTCAATTAATAAAATTCTAGAAATTACGACTTTTGAACACAAAATTCGGATCTAACTCTTGAAATAAAAAAAAAAAGCCACAGAATGTCAATACCCAAAAAAATTTTAACGTCTTGTTTGGGCTCTCACTTGTCATCATGGAGGAGGAGGACTTGACCGTCGATTTATCATGTACAATGCAAAGTCATTATGCTCTAGGATAGTTTGCTCGAAAATTTGTTCCACACTGCTTGTAGACTAGACTTCGATCAAACTCGAAAATTTCAATTTTTTTCCTCAATTTTAATAAATTAATAGCTCTTAAAACACCAGAAGGTACGAAAAAGCTCAAAAACACATAAATAAAGCGTCTATGACCATTTTTAAGCGAAAAATGTGTTCGAGAAAATGGGAAGAAAATTTTGACCCCTTTCCCCGTTTGGGGAAAAGGCCTGGGGAAAAAAGCAGTGGTAACAGGAGAAAACCGCACTGTAGGAACTTTTTTTGGCTTTTCTGCAGTGTGCAGAAAGCCGGTGCAGAAGAAAAACATTGTGTCCAACACATTGTATTAAAATTTAAATCAGGTTTGCCTGCCGTTTTGGGAGCTGTATATGTCTGCACATGGCCGTGCACAAGGGGAGGGGCGGGGGGGCGGCCGCCCCCCCCCCGCCCCCATTGAGGCAGTAACTCTAAACCGAAAAGATGCGTTTTGGTGGACTTTAAAAGGTCAAAATGTCAAAATTTTCCGGCGCTTCGCGCCGGTCATGGGTATAATTATAACTATATTCTATCAGGCGCGGCCGTTAGCATATCTACTTCGACTTACTAATTAATGCTCAACAGTTTCTATCAACCAAGTTAGCTCGTTTCATTTTCTAATCGTTTACAGTCAATTATGTCGCCGAAAATAGAGATTTTTCATCAAGTCTCTCAATTTTTTCTCTTGATGATTGGAATTTTTTAAACGTTTGCAATCTGAACTTTTGCGTTTATTGAAGGTGGAAATTGAAGACATTACTCTAGAACGCGATTTCAAAACATTTGTTCACGAATCATCTGATAGAGAGATTTATTTTTCAGCGTTTTAGAATACAAAAACCCGAAAATTTTTCCGGCGCTTCGCGCCGGAATGGGAGGCAAATTACGCTTCATCAGTCTGATTTTAATTTATTTCCCAACGTTATGAAGATTCATTTTCCAGCGTTTTAGAAAGTGAAAATAAAAAAAATTTTTCCGGCGCTCCGCGCCGGACCATTCTATAGAACACCAATATATTCTTCATGAGCTCATTTTGACTAACATAACCAGAATTTTCTCAATTTTTTTCTCATTTTTGCAGGTTTCTGACTACAAATACAACAAAATGCTTGGGTATGCTCCTAAAATGCATAAAAAAGGATCCGTAGCCACATTATAAGCGTTTTTAAAAATGTGGAAAATTTTTGGAAAATGAGGAAAAAAATTTTGGGTCCGGTTCTCATGTGGAAAAATCTTAGAGGAAAAAAACGGTGATGCACACAGTATATCCGCGTAAGATCAATTCTGGGGCTATTCAGTGAAAAAATCTAGTCCGCCCCCCCCCCATGAAAAAATCCTGCGGACGGCCCTGTGTCTGCACATATTGAAAATTGATACAAAAAAACTGTTTGATGCCACTAAATATGCCATCAACGAAATGCAGGAAACATTTAAAACGCTCAGATTGGACGAATAAATAGAAAAGATGTAGGCTGAATCACTGGCACAATTTCATTGATCTATTCATGATGGTTGTGCCACATGGTGTCTCGGAAGAGATGCAACAGAAATTCTTTTTTTTCAGTTATTCAGTTGAAAAACATCGAGGCTGCGAATAATGTTACAAAATAAATGACGTCTGCCTGACTGCGGCCTATTGAGAAAAATTTTTACAGTAGAAGGCACTTCGTTTCACACCACAGGAGGTTGGTTAGTCAGATGAAGATAAATGAAATGATAATCGATTGTAGTGCCTTTCAAATATAAATGAAATGATAATCGATTGTAGTGCCTTTCAAATATAACAAAGTGCATTGGAATAACTCTTGCATTTTCCTGTAAAGAAACGTCAGAATGACTCGATTTCTGGAATTTAATGAAAAAATTTTAAATTTTTACCTTTCATACGAAGACTGCCGTTCAGCAAATACCAGAGCTAGATAAATCAAAATTTATCTAGCTTTGAAGCCACATTCTTATTCTAGTTTATTATTGAGGTAATGGCGAATGCTGTTTTCTCACAACTTTATTGGTTGAGGACTTATTTAGATTCAAAAAGATATTTGAATGGCAGTGCAGTGTGTGCCAATCGCTACAACTCAAAAAACGGTACACAAATCGGATTGAAAGTTCAACATAATATGTTGGACATTAGTGCCTACATTATGAAAACATAATGCGGCATCCTATGGGAAGGTGTCTGGAAAGAGATTCAAATGATTTTTTCAGCTTTTTTCCTACCTCTTTGTGGACTCAAAAAGTGTGAAACGTGAAAAGTACAACATTGGAAAAAATTTTTTAAACGCCCTTTGTAAAACCACACAATTACCTTATTTTTTGATATGATTCATTTTAAACTTATCATGTTCAAGATCGAACTTCTCGACAACTGCATCTTAAAATGGATGTGGGAGAGGCAACATCAAATCGAAATTGTATGGTTTGGGTTGAGACACAATAAATTAATTCGAGTCACTTATCTTTCTTGAAATATTAGTGTCTAAGTATATCTATAATTTCATTTTTGATCCTCAGATTAATATTATTAATAAACATCTAGATTGAAAAAACGATAACTATAAAGAAAACGATCGAAAAACTATTTGTGAACTGTGGTCTAAGCAATATAGTGTTGATTTGTTACTTTTCAAATTTCAATAGTTAATTGATGTATCATCACATTCTTTAACATGGATATTTGTTTTCAGCTGAGTGACTATGTTATGCATCAGACCCGTATCAGAATTGTAACAATTTCTTCGGGTCCGGGTCGGAGTCCAAAATTTTAAGAATATCGGGTCCGGGTCGAACAAAATGATCGGATAATTTCGGGTCTGGGTCCCCGATACATCTCTTATCACTACTTCCGATATTTGTATCTTTTAAATATTGCGACGACGTAGTTGTTGTTCCTGTACGCGGCGTGTTAACGATGCCATACTAATTTTTGATCAATATTTAGGGATTTTTTGGCGCTCCAGATATCTCCGACAGCGAAAAAGAACTCTCTAACCACAACACGTCCTCGGCAACTTTGGTGAACAATAGTAGTCCAGCTGCGAAACCAAAAACTATCGTCGGTGGTGCCAACAACAACAGCGGTGGTTTGATCGGCAGCGTATCGGCCAGTGAGAAACCGACGTGGCATGTGACAATGATCAGCCGCCAACACGACAATCACATACACGAAACGACAACGAAATGGAAATTTTTTCGGCATCAAAAAGCGAGCGGAGGCGGCGTCAACGCTGCGGCTGGCCATCCGCCTGTCGAATCGGACAGTTTTCCAGAAACTTGGACGCCGGCTAGGAGGAATAGGCGGAAAAGACTGATAAAGAGAATGGCTGTAGATGTTTCCACGAAGTAAATGTTTTCTAGAAACGAAATCTAGCATAACCTTGATTTAAAATATTTGTCAATCATATGGCCGTCATAAAACTAGGATAAGAAGAACTTCCATTTTTTTGGTATGAAGAAGAGCTCAAAAATTTCAGTTTTTTTGTAGAAAATGTTGATGTTTGAACAAAAACAGGTTTCTTCGCGTTATAAAAAGTCACAAATTTTTTCCTTCAGTGATTCCCCGGAAATTTGTTAAACCTAGTATGACGTCCCATCCATGGAAAGCCCCGCTGATCCCCATAAACCTCCGGGCACCGTCGCATGCATGCTGTTGTTGTAGTGGTGCTGGTGCGTCTGCCTTGTATGCAGAAGGTTGAGGGTTCGAGCCTCTCACCAAGCATTATTTTTCTGACGCGCCGGTCACGTGGAATTGGGCATACGACACTGTTTTTCATATATATATATATATTCAAGAAAAGTTCTTACTAAGTCATTATCGTTCCAGAACAATTTTTTGATGTATGATCATTTTCAAATTCTTATATCGTCCATACGTTTAATTGGTAAGGTTGGAGTGGACCCCCAACTTGGTGGAACCCTATACCCAATTGTCGGGACTTCTCGACTCGAAAAAATTAGGAAAATAATGGATTTTTTGGCCTTTTTGGGAAAATTTTCGGCTTTTTTTCGACTTTTTTAGAATTTTTGGGGATCCCCAAAATTTTGAGAATTTCGGGACCCCCACCCCAAAATTTTGGGTTTACACCCATCAACTGGTCGGATTTCTTAAAGGTATGGTTTCATCTTCTATTTTTCATTTCAAAATTTTAGCAATACCTTTGTCGAATCTGGCGAAATTTACCATTACGAAGGCATGGACATCGAAAATACAAACAAAATGAACATATTTCGTCAGAACATGAGCCGTATAAGACGATCGCCAAGTCGTTGTTCTGGGAAACATTTATTTCTATCCTCCAATAGACCTATGATTACATATTTGGGTCGTAATTCCGAGAGTAATATGGAGTACGATTACGACATCAAGTGAGAAAAATTTCCGTGGTTTGTTACGGGATTTCGGGAACTCTTCAAACTTTTACGCATGAAAACTAAAAAAATCATACCGGAGTAATAGTGTGAGATAATCGTCAAACTTTCAACAGGCGACCCTGGATCCGATTTTTTTCAAACTGTACTTCATTGTAATTTGAATAACACGTGTTTTGTCCATTCTAATACATAGTTGTTCAGAAAAACGGCTTGCCTAAAAAGACATTTGTACTTCAGCCAATCTTGATAGAATGTTCGAATTGTTTCATCCGATAGACCTTTTTTGATAGGAGCCCCGATTGATTCTGAGTTACAAATGCTAATTTTGAGATCACGATCAAAATAATCTCCGGGAAAGTTTGGAATGTTCTAAAACTGTCAATACTTTTCTGATTGAGAGCTGCAGAACGATCTGAAATTGGTTTAAAAGCAATTTGAAATAGACTTTTTACTTGAACTTTACAGTGGTATTTGCCCTTGAATTTGTTAATTCGTTAAATGCTATGAATTACCATGAATTCGTTGTCGTTATAATATTATAATTTTACAGTGCGTTGAACATGCGTTAAATTCCAACATAATGACACTAGGGTAATTTTTCTATCGAATGCACAACAACGAAACCTCAGCTGCTCTGGTTACTCTATGATAGAACTTTCAGGCGGGCCATTTTTTGTACCATCATAATATTCTTGGGAGGAAGGTGTGATGAGGGTCCACTTCCCGGCTAGAACCTTGGCTTACCCCGGGTAGAATCCTGGCTGATCCATTCCAGAATTTTCATTTTTTGGGGATTTTTATACTATGATATCTAGAAGTAAATTTTTACTCAAATGAATGATGCAAACAATGTATTGAGCATAAAATAAATATGATTTTAAAATAGTTCTATGCTCTTTGATGACTTCTTCATATAAAGACTTGAAAACCATGAAAAAATGTTGAAAATTAGGAAAAAGTTTAATTTTAGTATTGCAACTAAAAGAGCTCACAGAAATATTTCAGAACGAAGTTTTGAAGCATTCTGATCAATTTTGATTCAGCTCTGCGCAATTTTGAAAAAAATATAGGTCTGACCCCGCCAAATTTCTATGTTGTACCTGTATGTGTTGTGTACTACAATTAGGTATTTCAAATGCACATCGTTTAGTCGCCCCTGTATAGAATCTGTTTTGCAGCCTATGTGGCACAAGTGAAAGCGAAGGCAGCGTCACGAGCGACGAAGAAGGTCATCAAGGTTAGTTCCTATATGACGGATTTTCCCGGAGGTGTTGTCAAAGCTGTTTTACGAGAGAAACGCTATAAAAAGGCTTGTGATTTATCAGTTGAATAGAAACGGAATTTCAGATCTGCGTTGGATTTCATCTTTTTGGAAAACGTAAATTATTTTTTCATTCGCATTAGAAAATTACGATTCCGAATGCTTGATTTTCAATTTTATGAATTTTTCCTATATTGAAAATTATTTTCCTATATTTTTCCTATATTGAAGATTCTGAACTTCAGGAGACGACGAACAAAGCGACTGGTATTTCGAAATACCCGATTGCTCGGAAAGGAAATGCGGAAAGTACGATCCAACATCGAGCACCAATCGACTGGAAGATCGCTCGTTGAGCAGCGACAACCGGGATCGTAAAAATCCCGACGATTGCGTCATGGGCATACCCGACATACGTAAAATGATGATGCAAAAATTGAGCAAACAGCAGGCGATAGACTTGAACAGTTACATACAAACTATAGAGTCGTCGGATACGGATATTAGCCAGAGTTCGATTAATTTACGGTGTTCAACGAAAATTTTTGGCAAGCGACTTTTAACTAAAGTGAGAGTGAAAATTCTTTCTGGTGTTTTGGTTGGAATTGAACTATAATTCATTCGTAATTTCAATCTTGATTCTTTAAGAACGTTCCCGCTATGACCAGCGCATTAAACAAACGAATCGTTACTTTTCTGCAGTATCCGCTCGATTCAGAGTTACCACTGGGACATTTGAAGAAACGCGAAAGGAAAGAGGCCTTACGTTTGGCTTCGTTTTATAATTTGGACGTTTGTTGCCAAGCATCGGGCTATACACATATGTATACGCTGACTAAAACGAAATATACGTTGAAGCCGTGAGAGAATCGGAAGAATTTCAGAATTCATTTCGTGTGACATACTTAGGCCCAAATTACAGAAAGTGGGTTAATCGTGGGTAAGTAAAATGGCGGGTAAAATCGTAGGTAAATAAAAGTCGAGTAAAATCTCGGGTAAAATCTTAGGTAAATAAAACTCCAGTAAAATCTCGGGTTAAAGCCGAGTAAAATTCGGGTAAAATCTTAGGTAAAATGACGGGTTAAAGGCTGGTAAAATCATGAGTAATTTTTTTTTTACCATCGATTTTATCAAATTTGAGATTACAGAAAGTGGGTAAAGTAAAAGTCGGGTAAAAAGTTGATGAAAAAGACGTGAAAATAACCTGCGATTTTACCCGAACTTTACTCGGCTTTAACCCAAGATTTTACTCGAGTTTTATTTACCTACGATTTAACTCGACTTTTATTTACCTACGATTTTACCCGCCGTTTTACTTTTACTCTTACCCACGTTTGACCCACTTTCTGTAATTTGGGCCTTAGTTGTGTTAGCCATGCGAATCATAGGAATCACCGAGACCGAAAAAGTTGATAATTTTCGAAAGCAATCAGGATACAGGACCTACCTGACTGGCGAGGAAAGTCTCATTTAGTACAAATTCTTTAATGACACATGCATATACCAATCATTTTTTCCGTGGTCTTTGTTTACACAAGAATTCCCGTAAATAAGTCAAGTCACAGAAATGTGACTGCATGCTATCTCAATAACCACTGAAGCACTTTAGGATGTCCATGTATTCGCGATAAATCTTAAGATGCAATTCTGCTGTTGTGAAATTAGAAAGTCAAAACTCGAACGCGTTGCTAAATTAGTTTGCTAATAATCTTGAATAAAAAAAGCACATACCTGTTTTCTGAAATGCTTCCGAATAATACATATCACTGGAAAGCATGTCCTATTTCATATCTACATATAAACTACAAAGTTACATATAGTCAGTTTTTTATAAAATGCTTCCAAATAGAAAGGTGACACAAATCACTACTGTCGTCAAAATCGTTTACATAAAGTTCTTACTGTAAAATTTTTCACTCGAAAAATTGGTAAAGGTTAGGTCAGTATGCTCACAAATTTCCAGTCCTTCATGATATATTGTTTATCAGAAAATGGCAAAAATCTGAAATACTACTTGCTTTCCACCTTCATTATTTGTTAGCATTTCAAGAAAAACAGACTATAGAAATGGAAATTTATGACGATATCAACTAATCTTCAACAATTTTTTACGTGCGTAAAAACGATTTATACGACATTAACTAATTGGTTTACTTTTAAATATAGAATCATTTTCTAAAAAATACACTAGTACCCTGAATTCAGCAGTGACTAGTCGGTAGTAAATTTTTCGTAAGGAAGTAACGTGTTTTATTTTGTTCCAGCTATAGATGTGTTTATAGCGCAAAAAGTGGTTTCCTTACTAGAGAAAATATTAATATCCGGTGGGTGCATCAGCTATATGAAATGACATGACAACAATGCTTTTCCTTAAAAATGTCACTGTTGAAAATTGCGCAGAAATTCTGGTACTTATGCATTACGCCCTTAAAATTTTCAATCGATTGTCTAGATCTAAGCATAGCCCTACCTGTAAGAAGTCCGACCAGTTGGGGCGATCAACGTAGAATTTCAGGAAAAAGTTTTACCCCTAATTTTTTGAGCAAGAGAGGATTCGAGAGTTGGGTGGACCCTCCCCCATTCCCCCAAATAGCCTAGGCCTGAACCTAGCCAAAAGGTGCGCAAAAAATTTTACGGGGGTATAATGCGCAGATACCTAAATTCCCCGGCTCAACTTCTTTTTTCTACAACAGACATTCAGATTACCATTAACTGTTGAGACGCAGTTTCTGAGTTATTATTATTTAGTGCTATGATGAGGTAACATTAATTATACCTGAGGATCAGGTATATTGTGAAAATCACATGCAGAGTATCGTTTCGTAATTTATTTTCCATAAAAATCAAAATTGGCATAGTACAGTATCCTAAACTTTGTAATTTTCCCATTTTTCAGTGTTTTATGTTATTTAAACGCGAATCAAAAAAGTCCAACCGTAGGAAAGACAACTCTATAGTAAAGCATTTATTATGTGTAGGCTCAACTCTCCATAATTTCACATGCAACAATTTTTATCATCTCTTGCTTTACACTTTTTATACTACTGTCAAACAAGATATGGAAAAAGGCCGGAGAAATTATTTGAAACTCATTCCGGATGCCGTAAGATTTTTTTAGGCTCTATTGTCCAACGTTTTTTTGTTAGGATTTCAATCTGATTTGCGTACCGTTTTGGGAGCTGTAGAGATTTGAACACACTTCCCTGACATTCATATATAATTTTGAATCTGAATTGATCAACACTCATAAAGTTCTGAGAATACAAGATTCGTCTTTACCTAATTATGTTAAAAGAAAAAATGTGGCTCGGTCTCGATAAATTTTCATTGATCTAGTTTGATGCCTGAAATGAGAGGTCGAAAATTTTCATTAAATCTCAGAAATCGAGTCATTATCTGACGTCTTTGTACCGGAAAATCGCAAGAGTTATTCGGACCTCATTTGCCGTATTTTTATCTGACTCTGTCAAGCAAAAGATTAGAATAATTTTTCGTACGTGCATAGAGAACAGAGTCTCCTGCATGCAATGAACATTTGGCTGCAGAGTCACGTCTTTTCCGAGCTGAGATATTCGAAACACGTGAAAAAATCAAAAAATTGCGAACTTTGAAATACCGTAACTATAGTCTGTTTTTTCTTATACTTGTAAGCGAAAAAGAAGAAATGAAGTATATACTGTTCAATTACCGCGCGTGCGCACACTATACTGTATTACGAGAGAAAACGCGGTAATTGAAGTTATTGACGGCCATTTCCTAGGAAAAAAGTTGGAAATGAGAAGAAAATTTTCGCACATGGTTCTCATTTAATGAAAAAAAATCAGGAATTAAGATCGTGACACAATTGTGTGCTTTGGAAAGTCGAAATCTCAAAATCCGGCGCATCGTGCCAGAGCGCTGGTCATTTGCTTAGCTTTTTCTGCGCAGAGCGAATATTTTTTTCAGCCGTGCGAAATTTGTTCAGACATTCTCGCGGTTGACGGAAATTATTTTTAAAAGAGTTATCGAGTTATGTTGAGAGTTTAGTCACAGTTTACAGCCGCCGGTTAATCGATTCCCAACATACAATCAACAACGATATTATCTCGGCACGAAAATCTACAACTCCATACAGCATTCTTTCGTTACAAGCATTTGGAGAAAAACAGACTAATGTATGCTAATTCTGAATTTTATGCAAAATAAATACTGCCACGGTACTCAGCGTCTAGAACTATACTCAAAAATTCCCGTTTTCGATTGATTTTCAATTTATCATAGGTCAATGAAAGACGAGGTCGAACCTCTCAGAAACCACGTTTTATTTAGAAGCATTTCGAGAAAAACAGCCTGTAAGTTGCATACATGAACCGAACCTAGATCATACCGTAATTATTCGAATAAACGGCACGCCATTCATAATTTTTTGCGTTCAGCTGGTGCGCCGTGTATTCGACCGCGCTGTTTATCAAAATTTTGCGGTTCATCAGACCACATTTTAATCCAAAATCTAGTTTTTTACTCTTATGGAATTTCATCGAATAATATTTCATCGTAAAACAAATGCCACCTTCTAAGCACCAAGGAAAGAAAAAGAAAACAAACAAAAAGGAAAGAAAACAAAACAAAAGTAATGAAAGGAAAACAAAGGAAAAATAAAAGCAGCTAATGAAATTAAAAGTAAAAGAATGGAAAATAACTTACCTTGGATTCACTTATTTTGAGGCGGCTAGCAACTGGACGGTTTCTTTCTTTTTCTGCTGCTGCAATAGTTTTTAGATTGAAATCCAAACTGTACTTTCTCGTGACTTGTAATGGATTCATCTAGAGACTGCATTTCACAGAAACTTTACAAAAAATCAATAGGAAACACTGCAAACCACTGCAGTCAAAATGGACTTTAAAATAAGCATGTTATCCCTCTAATGAGCAGCGCATATGAAGTTTACATTAAGGATATCTACTCATCGCGTATTATTAATTATTTGGATATCAACACAACACTTCGAGATCTTTGAAAAATTAAATCCCCGTGAATAATTATTTATATTTTTTATATCTGGAATTCTTTGGAGCATCGTATTCGCGGCTAACTTTCTTCGAGTATCTTTGTGCTTCCTTTTTTCATCAGATCATGTTTGTGCAAATACGGCTCCTATATTCGCGTAATGCAGGGAACCCCCATCAGGCCTTGCGGATGCTCATTTACTGCATTTAGGCAGATAATCATTTAGTGCCTGGGTTTTGCGAAGCACCAGTGTTTTTAACCCAGAGGCTGCTCTACTTTCACTTTTTTGTCAGGAGTCCAGTTACTACCATAAGATTTCGGCCGTTTACGCTTTCTCTGCTTGGATTTTTTAGACAAAACCAGTTTACTGCTCTGGCAAAATAGCAGTTCTTTGGCTGATCCCTTGCTTAAGTGTGATGATGATAGAAAATTGTATGTAAATACGAAGGTCAAACGATCTCATTATGAGTATGAAATTATCAATCTATGTAGTATCGACCATTCCTGTGATTCCTTTTAACACAATTTCATTTTATATACAGTATGCTGTCTAAATTCTGTACTTATTGTATGTTTTTTTAGAATGCTTGTAAATAATAAAGCTGGAAAGCACATTTCATATTCTCACGATTTTCTGCTAAATAAGAAATTCGGCAAATCAAACAACTTTTGAGTAAAGAATTCTAAGTTAAATGCTTTATATAAACGATTTTGACGACAATAATGATTTTTTGAATTTGTGCACGCATTTGATAGGTTTCACCCCTATTCAGCGAAACTCAAAATAGTGAGACTCCATACAGTGATTCTCAAAACAACGATTCTCATACAGCGAAGTCTCAGAACAAATTCCCAATATAGCGAATTTTCAGAAAAATCATCTTTACAATGAGAGAATAGTGATTGGGCGGGTGGACGGTTTGGCGCATGGCCTATTTGGTCACCCATTTCGATCTGGTGGATGCTGGCTGTCACACATTTGGGCACCAATCGCCAGATTTCTGACATGGCTTTATAGCATGTGTTTTCACATTACAACTTATTCTGGTTTGTTCATTATTAACATATCCACATGCATGTTTCTTGTTTCTTTTATCGATTTATTTCTTTGAATATTATTTTGTGCTACTTTTTGTATAATTTTTTCAGGTCGTGTACTTTTGTTCTATTTTTTACTACATTATTTTCCTTCTCATGTCTTTATGATTCGTTTTTTGTTTTACCTTTACTGCTTAATTATTTTATTCATTTGATCTTATATGTTTATTTCAATTCATTTATTTCATCAATTTATTTTTTTGCAAAGCAATGCCTACAAAACAACTGTCATAGAGAATCACTGATACTTTTTTCAAACCTTTCGAAAAATTTTTTTTCTGATTTTGGAATGGTCCGTTCGTGCATACCTACTGCAACTGCATCACAAAAGCATGTGAAATTTAGATTGCCAAATGCAACTAAAAATAGACTATCTCAACTAGCAAAAACGATTTTAATTTACCTGATTTGCATATTTATCATAAAGAGGATGTGCGCGTTTACTCTACGCATAGAAATTTAAACTATTCGCTGTATTGAGAATCGCCATACTGAGATTTCGCTGTAACGAGAAACGTTGTTTTGAGTTTCGCTGTATCTGGGACACGCCAGTGTACACAGAACGAAAGTATACAACCTGGAAAAGTTATACAAAAAGTAGCACAAAATAATATTCAAAGAAATAAATCGATAAAGGAAAAAAGAATCAAAAACATGCATGTGGATATATAAGTTAACAACCCAGAATAAAAAGCTGTAATGTCGTGAAAACATGCTATAAAGCCGTCAGAAACCTGGCGATTGGTGCCAAAATGTGACAAGCGACGCACTCTAGGCCGGAGAGGACTAAAGTGGCCGTGCGCCAGAAAGTCTACCCCGCCCAACCCCAATTCTTCCGCTCTCAATAAAACTGTTTTGTAAGTTTATTTTGGGAATTTGTTCCGATACTTCGCTGAATTGAGAACCACTGTATTGGTTTCGCTGTTGTGCGTTCCGCCGAATAGGGGCAAAAGAGCCTATTTTGCGATCCAATGATGAAAAAGTTTTTGAGTGCAACGCGAACATACGCACAACAATTCAAGAATTCATCTTATTCTCTTCCAACTTTGATAACGAAACAAAAATGACAAGCAAACGAATTGCAGATTCAAGAACGCGGGCGTTCTTTTTTGCCTCTATACAAAGCCCACAACGCTACGTTAGCGACCTTGACGATTTTAAAACGGACGCCGGGAATATCACCAACGGCGTGACCTTTACGGCCGAAACCGGCAACTAAAACTTCGTCGTTTTCCTGCAAAAGATTTGGATTGGTTAAAATTTTTTCATACTACGTAAACGTATGTACCGTAAATTTCCTTGGCATTTACTCGAGTTTTGAAGTTCATTAGCGAAAAAACTGTGATTAATTTCCGCACTTTTCGGGCGCGAAAATACGTTTTCTTGACTTTACAAAATCTTGGAGAATGAACTATATCTCACCCTACAAAACTAGCTCTACCAACTTAACTACATTTTTATACTAGAAAACAGCTTCAAATCGAATTGAGAGCATCGTAACACTTTGAGATCATACATGTAACGGAGCTCCGAGGTCTGGGGGGGGGGGGGTTGCAGCACTTTTTTGGGGCCGGGGGTCAGTAATTCCCAAAATTTTGGGGGGAGGGGTCCTGAAGGGGAAAAAATTCGATTTTTTTCATGAAAAATGTCGAAAAACGGTTTAAAAAGTAGTAATTTTTGTCTAAAAAATGATAAAATATGTACTTATGGCGCGAAGCGCCGAGAAAATTGACGTTTTTGACCATTTTTTGTTCAAAAATGGACATTTTTCATCAAAAAATTAATATTTTTCAGTATTTTTCCGACCAAAAGTATGGGGGTCCCTAGGGCTACCATATGGCTAGCCATAGGATTGGAAAATCCTGGGGGGGGGGGGGGGCGGTCGCCCAATGGCTAGCCATATGGTCGACGATTTCTGGGGGGGGGGGGGGGTTCCCATAGCACCTCCCCCCAATTACATGTATGTTTGAGATGACAAACAGCTAAGCAGCTACCTACTAATGAGAAATTATCAGACAGAATATATTGAAAACTGTTCGAAACAAAAAACGAAAATCGTTGGAAATAAAAATTAGCGTTCAACGAATTCATGGAATAGAGCTTCACCCTGCAATTGAATTTTTTCAAAGAACTCAGGTGTGGATTTAGGGGGGGGGGCGGCCGCCCTCCGAAACTTTTGGAATATGATTTTTTTCTGTACACCTATAGGCAAATTTGAAAAATTTTTGAATTCTTTTGAAAAAATACTTATTTCTCTTTGAATTAACGACAGCTATCCCCCAGGCGGCCGAAAATCGACGGAACATACATATTTCTGGTCGAAATGACTTGAAGGAGCGAAAATCGGTCAAAAAGCGGAAATTTTTGGGCACTTCGCGCCGAAATAACACTTAGTATCAGTTATAAAGCAAAAATTCATTGATCACGGACACGTTTTGTCAATTTTTTTTGTAAAAAAACATCTTCTGAACACTTGCTGATCCCCTCCTCGAAAGCTACGAAGAAATGGTCACTCAGTTTGCTTAAGATGGCACTTACCGTTTACCGAACATCTTAGATATAACAAAAATGAATTTTGTGATGACAATGGGTAATAAAATTTCTCAATACCATGTTTAGCCAAGCTTGCTCATGGAACAATCGATGACAGCTTTCCTGCTATAGTTACGAATTGTGAACTGATGGTAATAGTATCAGCACTGACAGCCTCTAAGCTTAACAGCCCGCAATTATCCGCGTAAATTTTTGAAGCTTACACTTTCTACTTCAAATGTCAAAAGCCTAAATTTGAATAGGATAGCGACACATTGTGCTTTACAGACTTTTCTTTCTAATTAAGCCTCGTATTTGGTTGAATTTTCACATTAGAAAGCCCACTAGGAAGTGGGATAACGAACCCTGACAATTTCAATTTTTAAAATTAGAAGCCTAGCACTTCTTATTCTGCTAAGTAGAGATTGCATCACAACTCATTAGTCTTTAGATAATGATTAATAGAAAATTTAGGTTCCTTTTTTTACAATCGATACTTTCGATTCGCAAATGCTACTTTTTCTTTCTAATTGTTACGCTGAAACTGTAAGCTTAGAATTTCAATCAGAGGAGCTATAGTCTCCTTGTTTTTTGTAAAATGATTCCTAATTGTTAAATCACAATCTGATCCGTACTGTCATAAAAATCGTTCACGCAAAACCAAGTGAAATTTTGGTCGAAAACACCGCATAGTTTACATTTATCGTCACAATTTCGGTCGTTACGTCACCGCATCTCATAGTGGAGTTGTTGGATGTTAATACTACATATGCTTAGCACATTTCTCATTTTTCATTCAAATCATTCTTAAAATTACTCAGAATACTTGGAAGACCAGAGACCGGTTTTATCAAATAGATACTTATCTTATAACATTGCCGTTAAAGTGCAGCTCAGCTTTCTCGATATGTTTTGTATGTATGGGTCCAGCTGCGGCTGAGCTGCACCTTAACCGCAATTAGAGTTAAGCTACAGCTTAAGTCTCTTTGTTGAAACTTACTACAGGGATCTTGAGCACACCTATAGTTAACTAGGGACAAATGTCTTTTCTGATCATAACACCAAGATACTGTCCTTACGGCAGAATTCAACCAATCGCTGCAGGACATCAGTGTTACTATCCGATCAGTATTGAAACAGAAAAGAACTCATTGTCAGCATATATGAAAAAGACAGGAATTTTTTAAACCATATCAGCACAGTGTATAGACAGATATGTGCAGAAAAGAAGCCGACAGCTAAGATAGAAAATTCAATAACCTTCGTCGGCGGAGAGCGCCGAAAATCGTCTACTTTTTCTGCATTTAATGGGGCTTAACACACTATTTCAGGAAAAATTAAAACCCCAGATTCCTCAGGAAAAATACCCTGACAATCCAGGTTGTGTATAGACCGTGGCATACCTGTACTTGGGGGGGGGGGGGGACCAACTTGGCCAACCCTGTACCCAAAATCATTTCCCCCCCCCCAGTTTTGAAAAAATTAAAAAAATTTTCAAAAAAGTGTATGTTTTTTGGCCTTTTTGGGAAGAATTTCGACTTTTTCCTACCCCTCTCCCAACTGGTCGGAGGTCTTACAGGTATGGACCGTGGAATATGTGCATAGACAATTAAGCACACGCAAGTGCGAGTCACTTATTTTTTAAATTTAGGGACTCTATGGTCGCACATGGGATTAGTTAAGCCCCATAACACCAACTCAAAAATATTCAAAAAATCAGAAAATTTGGCACACACAAATATCTCATCTACCGCAAAAAAGTTTAGTGGTCTATTTTATAAATCAGATTCATTCACAATTTTGTCATAAATTACTTCGATAAAATTAAGACAACCGTCGCGGGGCACGAAAGCCGTAATTTTTTTGCCGTTTTTGATCAACTGGACACGTACGCATTTACGAATAGCGGAGTTGGGCTGTTTGGCTTCAACGCCACTATAAAACGGAGAAAATGAAATCAGTAAAAACTTGATGTAAGTAAAGGACTATTTAATCTTATCGGACTGCGATTAACATACTTCCGGCAGAATCAATCAATAAAATTAACGAAAATGATCGATTACAGTTGTACAAAACATATATGTAATTGGTGGGGGAGAGGTTTGTAATTCGAAAAATTTCGACAAAAATAAGGATAATTTCTTTTCTTAAGAGAATTTTCGGTGGTTTTGGAACCACTCTAGGATTTCGAGGAAATTGTTTTGTGGTTCCCAAAACTTCGAGAGCTAAAATTTGTTGAAAAAATCTATCAGCACTTTGATTCAACCTGCGTTCTAATTTTGTCGCTCATTATCCCGCACTCACTTTTCTGATCAAGTTGATGAAAACTGGATCCTCAACAATACTAAAAGGCTGATCATCGACAGCAATCATTTGCACAATAGCTGCATTAATTTCCTCAGATCAACATTATCCATTTTCTTCTACAACAAAATGAGAAAGATAACTTTGCTTGCCAATTTCATCTTTCAATTACTATAATAAAGTAGAGCATGAAAACCGAAACCGCGGTTTTGAAAATCTAAAAACCGGAACCGCAAATTCAAAAAAATGCAAAACTGAATCCGAAAAGCTCAAAGGAGTGAAACCCGCCCGTCCCTAGTAACTGGTGGTAGTGCTATAGGAAACCCATCCCCAGAAATCATCAGTCATATGGTATTCATAAGGACCGATATGCATACTTTAGGTCGGAAAATACTAAAAAATGCCAGTTTTCAAACAAAAAATAATCAAAAACGTAAATTTTCTCGGCGCTTCGCGGCATGAATACATTTTAATTTTTTTTGACGAAAATTATTTTTTGAACTGTTTCTCGGGGGCTCCGTTACATGTGGTTTTACTTGCTGTGCAAAACATTTTTTGTAATTTTATTCGTAGGGTGCAAAAATGATCGTACAAAAAAACCGATGGGTACTCCAACTCGGGTTTTATTGCGCAAAAGCCGAATTTCGGACTGTGCAACCAAACTTTTGATACAAGTTTCACAATGCAACTAAGAGCCTGACGAAGACATTATTGATTAGGTTATAGGGTTCGGAGATCCGGCCACCTCATCGGATTTAAAATCATTCATGATTCTAAGCATTATTTCTGTTGTAGTTAGAAAATGTTGTCCTAGCCCATGCGTATAGCTTCCACATTTCAGCATTCTATGGCTTATGGATAAATGTTTGACCTTGTGTTGTTCTTTGACGTATTTGACATAATCAAGATTTATCTCGATTATTTTCACAAAATCGATTTGTGATTCTTCAGAATTCGTGAATTTGGAAATGAAAAATAATCGAAACATTATCAACATGAGATAATAGCGGAAGTTCTAGTTGGATCGAAAACCTAAATTCTTCGTTGCTTGCTGAATCTGTGAACTTTAGTTTAACAGATTCATTGAATTCCGTTAAAAATTAAATCTTGCATCCAGGATAGATATTGGAAAGAATATTTTGCGGCGTTATGAATAATAAAAATTCATTTCCCGCGCTGCGCGCCGAAATTAATTACCGATATCTAAGCCCGAGGTAAATTACTTATCGCACTTTTTTTGAAAAATTTTTGAAATTTGAAAACGATCTATTTTGATTAATAATTGTAACTGGTAAATCACTGGCACCAGATATATTAGATCGAAAATGGAGATGTTTAACCTCTTTTGCCAACCAATTGGCGAAAAGATAACGATCGAGCATAGATAGTAATATAAGAATGCACTAAAAAATAGATTTTCGAACGATTCAACAGAAGAAAAAAATTTTCCGGCGCTAGGGACTGGAAACTACTTTACTAGCTTTTTCTCTCTTTCTCCAAAACTAAGTTTTAAATATCTAAAAGTTACGCGAATTGACTGACATACAAAAAAAGTGACTTATTATTTTTCTGACGAGATTAAGCGAATCTACCAGAGTGAGGAACTAGGAATTTATCTGCGCAACTAAATCTTTTTTTCAGGTTGCTCATTGCAACTTGGTCTCAGCAAAAACCCTTGCCCCCACTTTGTGGCAAACCCCACAATTTGGGGTTTACCGCTCAGGGTTGGCAAGGCTTTGGTTTTTTAAAAAAACCAAAAAATTGGAAAATCTCTGGTTTTTTGGTTTTTTCCAAAATCATTGGGAAAGTGTTTTTTCACATTAGTCGATCTTCTAGGCATGTATTGGTGTCTATCTAAATCAACAAAACTATTAATTGAGTTAAATTGACTTCACTACAAAGTAGAAAAAAGTCGTATTTTAATGATACATTTCGTACTCAAAAGATGTAATATAAATCAATCGATATCCTTTGTATCCATCTTGCAACCACACATTTAGTACATGAGTCAACTTTGCTGTAATTTGCTCACAAAAAAGTAGACACTAAATCTTTTGTGGAGTGTACTCCGACCATACGGGGTGACATTCATTGATCCATATCATCATCAAAATGTTATAAAACATGATCGAGTTTAATAACTGATTTTATTGTTACGGTAAGCTTTTTAATTTTCTTAGCTCGAAATTTCAAAATATAAATGAGACAACAATAATAAAATTTTATACAGATCAGTTAAGCATACTGTAGGTTAGCAAAGAGAAGAGCTTTTGAGTGGCTCATTTTTATGTGACTTGACGTCGCTACTAAGTAGAAAAAATTGTGGAAAACTATGTATATATCTATCATGCAAGCGAGAATAGCATAATAAGACCTATTTGCTGTAGTTATAGCTCGCAGACAGGTTTGAAAAGCAAAAATTTAGAAACATCTGAAATGTCTATGTGTGACCTTCAACTGCAGTTTGTAATATTAATAACATATGTAATAATCATCAATTTAAAACCCTCTTATCGAAAACGGTATAGTGTCATTTCAACTTATCTGTGCATATGTAGTGATGCATTGATACAATTCTGTAGTTGATTTCTTTCGAGTTTTGATTACTTATATTGTGTTTTGTATATTTCTCTTTATTTGTTATTTTTCTTCTTTTCTTTGAATTTGCCCTTTACATATCCCATGCTCTGTTCCATTTTTACTTTTCTCATGTTCTTCACTAATGGTTCTTTTCTTATGTGCCCACTATTACTGTATTTCTATTGCTAAATAGGGATTTCTTATAAGCATAAAATAATGACACTTCTGATAAGATTAATACTTCTAGCTGCCATTTTACGGCTCCCTTACTAGTCTTAGATGATACAGGGAGCTTCCAGCAGTTTTTTACATAGTTATTTTGATGTACCAAACATTCTAAAGAATTAAACCAGAAAAAAACCATTAAAAAACCATAAAAAACCAAAAAGTCGAAATTTCAAAAGTTTGGTTTTTGCCAACCCTGTTACCGCTCCAGAAGACCGGAGGTCTAACGGGTATGGTACTAAGGATATAGAATCGCATGGCGGTGTAAGAGCCCTGAGAGAACATACACTTTTTCCAGAACAATGCCTTTAGCGTGCGAGGCTCCACCGAAAGGATTAGCTTTCCATCGCGTGCCCAAATGTGCTTTCTTGTAATCGTTATCGTGCCAGCGCTGTTCGCGTCGATGCGTTTTCAATTTACGCGCAGTTCTGATACCTTTAGGTTTACCTGAAATGAAACGAAAATGTTGATTAACTGACTATTAGCACTGACAGACACATTTCAAATGCTGAACGCATAAAATGTAACGAACTTTCAGTATTTGAATAGACGATGAAAAATCACTCTGAACCAAAATTTGAGGCATTTCGCGATATAAAAAAGGAATGACAAGGAATTGATCAAGAGATGACTCAACAACAATTGAAATAGCATCATGTATGAAATTCCGTATCAATGGACGTTGTCTCCATTTGATTCATATCTGTGGGAGCTCCGACCAGTTGGGGTAGGGGATAAACCCCAAAATTTTGGGGTTGGTGGAGGTGCAAAAATTGGCTAAATTTTCGGGGGATTCCCAATCATTTTTCTAGTCACTTTCTGAGTTAGTACTCAAAGTAGGCACGAAAAAAGTTTCAAAAATAGAGGATGGCTGCAGAAAAAGAAGTTTTTTACTGGAAATGTCGAAAGCGATGCTACGGGAAGCGTATGCATAGAGAGCAAAAACGTAAGAAAAAATATCAGGCAAAACAAATAAGAATCATGAATTCATTTCAAAGTTTTTGCTGTGATTTTCCCACAGCAGAAAAGACAAAGAAAAATTCAGAAAGAGAAGGAATGAGATGAAAAAGGCAAGAATTCATTAATCACGGGCGTGTTTTGTTCATTCTAAGTTCAAAAAACGCATTTTTTAGCACTATTTACTGACTCCCCGTTCCAAAACGTTGGAAGGTGGGCTAACAACCTCCCCAATGAAAGTAGCTCGATTGTCGAACGGATGAGCTCTCGGTATCGAAGTAATGCATCAGCTTTGAGTGTCGAAGAACTGCTAAGCTGAATAATGAATAATATGTCCCACACTCGTTTTAGATCTTATCCTGAAAGCTAGGCGATATTAACGTGACGTGACTCGGACAAAATTGATTCGAAGAAAAATTATTGATGTTGTCACGTTCGATCAGCGGAAACAAACGAGATTTGGATAAAGAGATGAACACACTTAGTATTGCTTTCTGCCCTTCATACCATATAAACATAGATATACTCAATCTTACCCATGATTGAACTCCCACTGCGTAACCGAGGCGCCGGATAATTACTCTCATAGTTCAATATGTTACAGTATTTATCATTATAGTATTTCGAGTCGTTTTTCGGTACATATTTCCAACGTGCTCACTACATCAGAAAAAGACAAATCTATCAGTTCGCAATTGAGTTATGCACACAAAGCCACGAAAATTTGGTTTTAAGAGTATAATATGATTTGCGAAAGAATCAAGCCACTAGGCGAAATGTAGGAAAATCTACAAAGATGAATATGATCACGACATGTATTCTTTGTTCAAATTTCGTCCGATAACCATGCGTCTCGTTTCGCCAGTTCCGGCTCCGATTTCGTATAATTTGGCGTCGCGGAGAAATCTTCCGGTTGGATAATCATTTGTGTAACCATTCCCACCTAAGAGCATAATATTTTTAAAAGGACTTTTAGAGAACATGATGAATATTATAGCAAGAATTGCACCAATATAAGGATTAACGTTGGAAAATATTGTTTTACTTCAATAAAATTAAACGTTCTGCAATCTTACCAAGGCACTGCAATGCTTCTAAAGCAATTTTGGTGGCTGATTCCGATGCAAATAGTATTGAAGAGGCGCAATCCTAAAGATTTTTGTAAATACTTAGGATATAATGTTTCTTTGTCTGTTTTTAAATATATGTAAATTTTAAAACCGGAAAGCAGGTACTATTCTAAATTTTTGTCATTTTCTGTCAAACCACTAGACAAAGGAAACTGAGAATTGTCAACATACTCATGGGGAAACGTTCTATACTAATACGAGCGAAATCATACGTGTTTGTACAATCAGTAGTGCACAACAACCTTAGTGATGTTGAGCTGACCATTTTTGTCCACAGGCTATCTTTACACTGAAATTCGCACAAATGTGCTAGAAGGTGGCATGTATCAAATAGATAATTGCGAATACTACCGTAATGTCCACTAAAAAGTGCTCATCACTGATACCCTACGAAATACACGGTTTGGAAGTTCCCTTTCCGTGGGAAGCTTTGCTGGTACCAGTGAGTTATATGGAATGCGATCTTTCGGTTGTCTGCATCTGTCAGGGTTCATACAAAGTTGGAGAAAAAAAATTCCGTGTTTTCCAGGTTGACAGATGAAATTTTTCCTGGTTTTTTAAATGATGAAATATACTATCCTGAAGAAAAATACTGAATAATAGAAACATGTGTGAGCTAAAGTATCATCAAAAATAGAGTACTAAATCAAAAAATTTATTTCAAATTATTGCGCAACCTAGCGCCGAAAAATTTTGATTCCGAAGCCTCTGAAAGGTCGGAAAATTAATTTTTCAGCACATTCTTATGCAGCTACCGATGATCAATCGTGATCTTTTCACCATTTGATTGGTGGAAGCGTTAACACATTTTTCTAACGTTTCCGTATATCAAGAGCCAGTAATTTACCAATCATAATTATTTATGATATATATAAACCAACGTATAAACCAGTGTTTTTTGGCACGAGCTGTTTTGCACGGTGCAAAAAAAATCACCAGAAAAGTTTTGCACGCCAAAAAATTTTTTGTGCGCGAAATAAATAGCCACATTTTTCCACAAACTTTTCTTCCACAAATAAAGAAGTCAAATTTTTTTCCACACTCCACATTTTTTCAGTATTTTTTTCGTCACTGGGCTTTCTGCATGGTGCAGAAAAGCCAAAAAAAGTTTCTGCACTGCGGGGTTCTCCTATTACAACTGTTTTTTCGCTCAAAAATGCTCATAGACGCTTTATTTGTGTATTTTTGATCTTTTTCAAACCTTCTGCTGTTTTTTAGACTATAACATTGAGGAAACATTTGAAATTTTTGAGTTTGATTGAAGTCTAATCCATAAGCATTGTGGAACCAAATTTCCAGCAAACTATATGAGAGCATAATGACTTTGAATTACATGAGAAATCGACGGTTAGGTCCTCTTGATGACAAGTGAGAGCCCAAAAAAGATAGTAATGTTTCCGGCGCCAGGCGCCGGAAAAACTTTTTGGGTATTGACATTCAGCGACACTAGAAAATCAATTTTCCGAACATTTATTTCAAGAATTACATTCGAATTTTCTGTTCGAAATTCGTACTTTCCAGAAAGTTTTTATTTGAAAAATTTTAAAACCAGTAATTTATTTGTAAACTCTCATGAACTTGGCCGAAATGATATGAGTTAGAAATGTCCGAAAACTACTTCCACACAGCTTTTGAATTGATTTTACGATAAGAAAGGATCAATCGCTTCAACAAGTTTACAGACTTGACGTATTGATCCTTCTCAAAAAATGTGTCAAGGAAAAAATGTGAATCTTCATTAAATATCAAGATAAAACATTGAAGATTACCAATTAAAACATGAGATAATACGTTTAGGATGATGAAAATAGATTAAGTGATAAGTGAAGGTAGACATGCTAGAAGCTGCGCCTGAGCTAGGAAATAAATAATAATGCTTATTAAAGTTATATTAAAGTTAATTTTGAGATTTGCACCTACTAAAATGCACCAAAATGCATCTTTTCGATATGAAAACACCAATTTTTTTCACATTTAATAAATATTTTTTTGCACGGTGCAAAAAATCTGAAAAAAAGTTTTGCACAGTGCAAAAAACACTGGTATAAACCATAAAAAAGTGTGATAAATATTTTACTTCGGACTCGGATATCGATCGGTAATTAATGCGATGCAGAGCATCGGAAAAAATTTGGATTTTGATATTCTATATCGTTGGAGAAAGACTATTTTTAATATCTATTTCCTGCCTGAAAAGTCTAATTTTTCAGTGAATTCAGCATGTTTTCAGTCAGGCAAACTAAAATTCAAAAATTAGGCAAGCGGCAATGAATTGAATGACTTTTTCAGACAGAAGAACCTCTGCTATTGTCCCACGCTTAATCATTTTCCCAATGCAAAAAGTTATCTTCACGAAAGTC
Organism: Romanomermis culicivorax; assembly: GCA_963922205.1. NCBI lineage: Eukaryota > Metazoa > Nematoda > Enoplea > Mermithida > Mermithidae > Romanomermis > Romanomermis culicivorax. The sequence continues at coordinate 1,178,616 of CAWUHX010000013.1, read as the reverse complement.
GAAAACTCTAAAGAACCACAAAACCAATTCGTGGAAATAATCTAGAAAAATCTAGATTTTAGTCAAATATGTGAAAAAACAATACAAGGTCAAACATTCATCCATAACATGCTGATGTTTAAAAGCTATAAGCCAGCGTAAGCTAGGCCGACATTTTTCAACCGCGCAACAGAAATGATAACAAGAATCATAAGTGATTTAAAATCCGGCGCGAAGCGCCGGAAAATTTTCGATATGTTTTCTTAAAAACGCATAAGAATCCATCTCCGGACAGGAAACTCACCCAATCAAAAGGGTCGTTAGGTTCTAATTTTTATAAGCCATGTTGGCTTGTGCCCCTAAATCTTTAGGAGTCAATCAGAGTTTTTAGAAGCCATGGCTCCTAATTGACCTAAAAAAACCCTGACCAGACTCGATTTTTTTCGCTCGCAAATATGAATGCTCTATATAGCAGAAAACATTTTGTTGATTAGTCTCCAATTTTCTGGCATAAATGCGGAGTTTGAATGTTTTCTCGAATATTACTCTTACAATCTAATTGAAACGTTGACTTTGACATAATAATTTAAAGGCTAAATTAAAAGTTGAAGTTGGAAAACTAAAAAAAACGATCTCAAATACTCGATGATTTTAAGCAATTTCACTTTCAATGTGCATAGTCGAATAAGAAAACTCGCCGCAGCGCGGCGAGAAATTTTGACGATTTTCCTCTACTTTTCAACACAAAATATTTATTTTTCCACAAAATTCCCTGTGTTTTCCAGGTTTTCCAGACCTGAAAAAAAATTCCCGGTGTTTTCCAGGTTGTGTATGAACCCTGATCTGTTATAGTTCCTGAGACCGGGTTAGGTAAACATTCGATTTTTCAGCATTTCTGTGCAAATTTCAGTGTAAAAAAGGAAGAATTTACAAGCATTTAAAAAAACGAACTATAACCTTCGGCCTTATTTTCCCTCTGGAGACGGCTCTGGCGATCATATAAACATACGCACGACTGGCATTTAGGTAAGTATACATGTCGGCTATTTTTCCTTGCATGAGCTAAAACGATAGACACACTTCCAGGGAAAAATTTCATTTCGTTGATATTATGCATATAAAACATCACCAAAATTTACTTGGAATTGTCCGATTTTTTGATTGAATGCTTCCCTTTCGTGGACGTATTGGAAAGCCGTATCGCAAGCAGCTTGAGCAATTCTATGAAATGGAGAAGAAACATAGATGAACTAATCGATTATCTGTCTAATATTTTTACCCTATAGGACCAGCGGACAAAACAACCCTTTCAATATCCAAACCGGAAAATAGAACGTAAATCCCTCGGTTGGTTTCTCCCAAAAGATTTTCTTCCGGCACTTGACAATTTTCAAACACTAATTCGCAAGTATTCGAACCTCTCATGCCGAGTTTGTCCAATTTTTCGTTCGTCGAAAAACCAGGGAATGTCTAAAGAGGGAAGGAAAAAATTTCAATCGTAGCAGACATCTTTTGTGACACAATAATTTCTTTACCTTTTCAACCAAAAAGGCCGTAATAGAATGTTGCGGCAATTTAGCATTGGAATCAGTTTTCGCGTATACGACTAAGACGTCGGCGTCCGGTCCGTTCGTTATCCAAAACTTAGTACCATTCAAAATGTATTTGTTACCAACTTTTTGTGCCCTCAGTTTCATGGAAACAACGTCGGTACCGGAATTAGCTTCGCTCATTGCCAAAGCACCAAAATGTTCGCCTGAGCATAACTAAAATAATAAAATGTTTTACTGACTTCGTCATTTTTACAGTCCGTTTTTCATGGAGTGCTAACAAAGCTAGAAAGTAAGTACAATTTCATATTTCTATGATCTGCTGAACCATGTTTTACACTAGACTGAAAGTTTGTGAGCAAGCTCAACTAACAGCCAGGATCTTTTTGGAGTTGTAATTTTATAGTGAACGCATTGCGTAACCAATTTTGACCACAATAAGTACATATTTTTGCCATATTTTGATTTACAATCATTTTGTAAAAAACTAAGTAGTTGCATACAGAATAGCACTGAAATGAAACTAATGTCCAAGCTTAAGGAAAGAAATTCACTTCTGTTGCGATACAGATAAAAACGATTGGATAAAATAGAGTAGGTATAAAAGTTGAAATATATTCATTTTCATGTCGAAGTTCGATTCCAATCGATTTTTCGAAGAATTTTTCGGAACAAAAGTCAGAATGGTCAAATTATCGTGTTTTTTGAAGCGCAAGACAACTTATGCCTTGAGGCTTTTAGTTCTAAATAAACTCACTTTCGGTAAATATTTTAGCTTCTGCATTTCGTTACCATTTCGAACTATTTGGTTGACGCATAAATTCGAATGTGCTCCGTAACTTAAACCAATGGCGCCGCTGGCTCTTGAAATTTCTTCCATAACAATAACGTGAGATAAGTAGTCTAGACCCGAACCGCCATATTTCGCTTAGAAGAGGAAATATTTTTCATAAAGTTCACAACGACGCCCAATCGAACGCCTTACTAGGCGCCGTAATGCCCAAAAATCCCATTTGTCCGCATTTTTTCCAAAATTCCTAGAACAAAATGTCCGAAAGTAAATGGGGCTATACAAAGGCTACAAACTCTTATTTTCTTATATTTAAAATTTTTTCTTCTAATAATTTTATCATCTCTAGAAACTGCCATTAAAAGCTACAAGCCGAAAGATCAGAAGGTTGAAAAAGCGCGAGAAATTTCTTGCTGTAGAATGAACTTAGTTATAACAATTCTAACCCGTAATTTATCAAAGTTGTTCGTTCGATCTATTTCATTTGCGTATGGCGCTAGCTCCTTCTGGGCAAAGTCGAAGACACTCTTACGAAGCTTAAGAAACATTAAAATTTCCCAAAAGAGTTAAATTTACGATAAAATTAACACAAAAAACTGCAATTATCGGTATGAAAAACGCATTTTTTTCATACCAATATAATACATCAAAATAATAGTTAATAAGTGCCGCAACTTTTGGCTGTCTCAAATTTGCACTAGGTTTACGCATTTCTTTACACTCCGACTTTGAGGCCGATTTTCTCCGAAACATATGCTCGAATTTTTTTATAAATTTTGGCAGCAGGTAAAGGTTTTTAGGCCCAGTCTTACTATCTCGGCAATCCAAAATTTCTTTACAAAAAAATGTAAAGTGATTTTCGAAGCTCAATAGCCTTTTCTTTAATGCATAAATCTCAAATTTGCTTGTATACATTCGGTCGATTATCTTGCAAGCTTTCGTTTGATATAAAAAATTCGAGTGTAAAGTAAAAATTCGCTGATTTAAAGTAATTTAAAACTTTCAGAAGAAAGGTCAAAAAAATTTGACCGGACCCTCCCCCCCATGAGAAAGGGTTCAATTCGATGCCCCTAACGTCCTGAGCAAGAATATATATGCAACATATAGGGGGAAATGAAAAATCTGACCTACACAAGCAAAAAACTGTGATTTTTGGCTTCAGATACTTTACACCACACTATAACTTTTGTGCTATGAGTGTTAGCCGCAAAATTCTTTTTCTATTTTATAGAACGTAAAAAAGGAGTCGATTGGTACATGATTTACAGTGTATAGTTCAACAATCGATGTAAACGGAGTGTAAATCGCTCAACATGTGGTGTAAAATCTCGAAAGTTGAACGATATAAATTTTTTACTTTTTGATATGTTGTAGAGATTTCAAAAACAAGACTTTTGATACTTGTTTCATGTCGATTGAAATTACGGTACAGGAGCTACAGTAAGACAAAGTTTCGAAAATTGCAATTTTGGTAATGCCACGTGTACTTTACAGTTTACACTTTAAGAGCATTCAAAAAGGTTTTTTAACAGATCGTGGTCTACCAAAATCTATAGCTTTCATAAATATAGCATCAAAATTGACAGTCATTGAAGTGCTAAATTACAGTCGAAACTTTTGCGTATAGCTACAGTGGGACAGACAATTATGAAACATTCTATTATTTAATATATAGTCCTTAACGAGCTCTACCAGAATCTTTTTTTTTGAATTTCGAAACTAAGGCAATATTGACCGATTTACGGTCGATTAATGCTTTTGGGGTTAAAAAGTCAAGATTAAAGCATACAATTGCTGACGTCAAAAAAAACAAAATCGTTCAAAATAAACTAAATTCAACCGTGTTCGAATCGTAGAAATAAGGAGAAGGCGAATCTGAGGTCAAAAAAATTTTGGTGTAATAACCACGACGCAAAATTACTTAACGTGGTGTAAAGTAGGCAAATGAGTCGTTATTTGACTTTACATTGAGTTTTTGACCTCATTCGACTTGGCGGGACGCAGAGAATACTAATACGACGTCAGAAAAGATATATTTCAAGGTGACAAAAGGGTTACCCCAAGCGCTGGGCTCGGTCGGCCCGCTCTTCAAAAAAAAATCTGTATTCTCAAAAATATTCTCAAATTCTGTAACTCGATCAATTTTCAACTAATTTACTTACCTACTTTAGAGTTTAATAGATAAAGTGAGTTGAGTTTGCAGCAAACTGCGATCGAAGTAAGAGATTCAAGAGGACATGCAAAGGGAAAAATATAAGAAGCCACAGCGACTCAGATTTCAACTGCTGGATGATTTAATCCATTGGAAATTATTAATCAGAAAAAAAATTCTGTTAAATGTTCAAACTACGAAGCTTATGAGAAATTTCTAGCCGATCTAAAATATCAGATAACAATTTCTTCCCATGATATGAAAGTTCAAATGTTGAAAATAGTTCCTGATAATTGGAATATTAATCAAACTGTTGATTATTTCGGTGTTTCACACCAGATGGTTAATGAAGCCACAAACTTGAAACGAAATTTTGGCATTCTTGCTTTACCAGAGAAAAAATGTGGAAAGCCTCTTCCAGTTGAAGTTGAGCGACCTGCTAAAACTTTTTATGGAAACGACGAATTCTCTCGACTTTTATGGAAATGACGAATTCTCTCGACCAGGAAAAAAGGATTACGTGTCAGTTAAAATTGACGGCATTAAACAGCAAAAGCAAAAACAGTTATTATTGTGCAATCTGAAGGAACTTTTCGTTGCTTACCAAAAAGAATATGAAACGACGGATATTAGCTTTTTTAAATTCTGTGAACTTCATCCAAAATGTGCATTACTGTTGGCTCATCTGGCTCCCATTTTTGTATCTACACTATTTATCAGAATGTGAAACTTATGTTAATGGAAACTTCATTTAACAGTGATGGAATTACCCAAATGCAACCTCTGCTCTTATTTTTCTGTTGTTTCCTTATCTTTTTGGCGCTAGTTTTTTAGGCCCATATTCACAATCGCGTGTTAGCGGCGTGTTAGGCTGACACGGTGTTAAATTTTGGCTAACACGGTGGTAACACGGTGCTAAGTTTTATCCCCGTATTCACAATCGCATGTAAGGATCGAAAAATGGAAAAGTTAACACGGCGTTCTAAACCTGCCCCCTACCAGTTTTAGCGGCGTGTTAGCAGTAGTCTGTTAATTTTTTCAATTGTCATGGATATTATTGACCTATTAGATCATATTGATGAAATGAAGAAATAGTACATCATATTCGTCACTTTCGGGATAGGGCCAATCCATTTGAGGGCTACGATGACGTTACCTTTAAATCAAGACACAAATTGTCGAAAAATGGTGCCCGAGACTTGATAACGCTTCTCCAGGATCAATTAGAAAATTCTGGTCGAAACCATGCGATTCCTCCAGCACTTCAGGTTAATACAAAATCATAAGTTTTATTCATGAAAATTAACTGCTCATCAAATGACTGCTCAAACTCAGAGATTACATACTGAAAAAGCTGGCATTGTTGAAGAATCTTGTTGACATTGACCACAATGTTTATTTTCTTCCTGTTATATCCTTTTCATATTAAAAAAGATGCTTGAGCTTATTCTGCCACCCTGTTACAAAAGTAACACGGTGATAATGAAAGTAACACGGTGGTAACACGGTGTTGGCTAACACGGACTTGACACGCTATTGTGAATACGAGGTGATACTTGACACGGTGTTAGCTCGCTCGCCGTGTTAGCCAACACGGTGTTAAGTCCTAACACCGTGTTGACTTAACACGTGATTGTGACTACGGGCCTTAGATTCTGACGTTCTAAAATGCTGGAAAATTAATTCAAAGATAACTTATTCAATAAACATAATGTTTGAGAACATGCCTTAATCATTTTACGAATTGAAAAATATGTTCCCACTTTCATAAGTTTTAAAAAATTCAAATTGAACTTGAAATTTCTGGAAATCACTCCCATGATGATTATCATTTCAAAGTCGGCTCCATGTTCAAAATTATAGTCACAAAAAAGTTCGAAAAATTGAGATTTCGACCTCTTAAATCCACCAAAATTCATCTTTTCCTTGTCTAACCCCACATTTTTTATTTTTTGGAAAGTTTCTTTTCCCCCAAAAAGTTTGATTTGTAGAAAAACAGTGGATAAATCAATCCGAAGAATTATAGAATGAAATCCGGCAACAAGCCCAAAAAAATTTTCGGTGTTTTATGATTTAAGAGCCGGCGAAACACTTACTTTAAACCTTAAATTGGTTTGTATCAAACACAGTTGAATTTTCAGGGCGGTTGTAATATTCCAGAGCTTTTGTGGGACAGAATTATTCATTGAAGTATCTTGGAGCGACTAAATATTTGATTCGGAATATTCCTTATGTTGGACTATGCGGCAGAGAAAACTGGAAAAAGATTAGCTTCATCAGAAGCATTTGCTAATGTTTAACCGTTACAGGAATATCGGAGTCGTACTGTTTCGACTTATTTCGAGAACGATCGTCGTTTAGTTATGTATAACTAGTCAGGGTTCGTACACTACTGGCCGAAAAAATCCACTGAATTTCCCAGGTTTCCCAGGTATCCATGAATAATTTCCCAGGTTTTTAAAATACACAACTAAGACACAATTTTCGTTGCTTACACTATATACTTTTAGAGTGTGTATTGCAGGGTTTTTTCTTTTTTCTCGACGGGCTATTTGGCTCCTAAGGTCAAAATTTTACAGGCCAATAGGAATTTCAACAAACCAAAACTAAAACGTTTGTAAATAAATGTGGTAGTGAAAAACACAATTTTTTGCAAAAAGTTTAGTCAAAAAACACTCTCCAAAATCACAGGAAAAGCCCGCAAAGCAGATCAATCATTTTGAATACATTCTAAATCACACACAGAATAAGGCTCACAAATTAGATCAGTCATTATTCGAATCAATCATCAGGATTTTTTCGCACAAGCCAGGTTGATCTGTAAGTTGGGGAAGAGTTTGGTTGCACAGATTAATTTTTAGTTGCTCACTCTAAAATTGATAAATTTGCTTAATTTCATCAGAAAAATGATCAAAAGTTACCTTCCTTGTATTTCATTCACTTCGTGTCAGTTCTTGACTTTTAAATTGAATTTCTTGAGTTTCGGCTGAGAAATCAAAAGTTTGGCTAGAGTAACTTGTTCGGTGCCTAGCACCGAAAAATTTTCATTTCGAGGCCTCTAAAATGTCGGAAAACTCATTTTTCAGCACATTCTACTGAAACTGTCGATTACCGATCTTTTTTATTACCGATCGTTAATTATCATTAACGTTTTAATCAAGTTTTTTTAACTGCTGAAAAAAACAAAAATAACTATTTTTATCAAACCGCCCTCCGACCTTATGTAGTCATACACCAAGCGCTGGGCCTTTTGTTTAGACCTTTTGTATGAACATGCGGCCCAAGAAAAAAATCCCTTGAGTTTCCCAGGTTTACCAGGTTTCCCAGGTGCTGAAAAAAATCCCCTGAGTTTCCCAGGCTTCCCAGGTTGTGTAGCAACCCTGTACAGTGGATAAGTAACGGAGATGCACGTCAAACGGTTTGTCAATTCGAGTTCTATAACTTCAGCTGTAGCAAAATTCAGAAATATGCTACTTAGACTTTCAGGATGCCAGGAACCGTGGACGTTCAACAAGCTGCAGATAAATGAGCTATGGTTGCTCAAACCAACCAAGTTTTCACTGACGCCAGTTCTGGCCAAGCCATGCAAACCATTCACAAGATCAACCTGTACAGCAACTTCAAAGTGCTGATGGAACTGGTAAGGGACGTGGATGCGGCGGATGAGTTGAAAAACAGTGATGGGTCTAACCCCGGAGGTAATCGTCCTACCCAAGTTTTTCTTCTTCACCTCCCATTGGTCACCTTCAAGGCCCGAAGGAGATGTTCTTTCACTAACAATCTTCCCATCATCTATGCCAAAATTGTAAGACCGAATGACGCCACATTAAGACCAAACAATGATAGTGATTTCACCCTTGTAATTTAGTATCGTTTTGTCTGGTGTGTGGTGGGCCCGGCATTGTCACAAAAATTGTTTTTGTGCTGACAAAGCTCAATAAAATGGGAACCACAACTGTTCTTATTTATCTGTATACTATTAATATCATTTTTCGCCTGTTTTATAAGTGAGTGTGACTTGGGACATTGGATATTATCCTAGACGGTCCCTGCCCTTCTTGAGCCTCAAGTTTAGTGTGTTTCTTATTTTATGCAGAAGTTCGCAGGAAGCATCTTGGGAAAAACCTGCACTCTTTTCTACTGCAAGCTGGTGTCTATTTAATACTGCTAGCAATTTTAGGTTACGCTATGATTGAAGGTTGTGTTTGGTATACTTGAGAAGTGTTGCACAAAACTGACCTTGACTTACACGGAACTCTAATGAGCGACCTACAGTAATCATTCGTTTACAAGCAATAAGCTCTTTAGTTAAATTGCTAAGGCCATTTGAACACAGACTAAAAATAACAATTTCAGTGATAAATTTTCGGTAGTATTGAAAAATTACATTTTTTCTTTGAAAATCAGACGTGATTTGATGGGCTGTTAAACTGGAACATATTATGACTTGAAAACTACGGCTTGGTAACTTAGTTGTAGGATGCACTACCTGAAACGTGCTTTGAAATTAGTCATGCACATACATGTAATACATTGTGACATGCCAAAAACGCGCCCATTTGATCTATTTCGTGCTGGTTTTTGAGTTCAAAATCAGAATAACCTTGATACCCTATATCAGAATTTCATCCCTGTTCGAATTCATCAAGGAAGTTATAACGGCAAAGACTAGGTTCTCTGGCCTTTTTTAGCATTTTTGAGAACATTTCCGAATATACAAGGTCGAGAAAATAACAGTAAAGAGCTTGATTTGAAATAAAAACAACAAATAATAACGCGCCCATGTACGACTACATGACTTGGTTTTATTTAGCTTTGATTTCTTAATCATTTATAGCTCTTTGATGGAAATATTGAAAACTTCTAAAAACCAGGAACTAGTCTGAAAGCAGAAATTTCGCAAGTTATAATCGAAACACATAGCTATAGCCATACCTGTAAGAGGTCCGACCAGTTGGGGGGGGGGGGTACATCCGAAATTTTGGGGGAGGGGGTCGAAAAAAGTCGAAATTTTTCCCAAAAAAGGTCAAAAACATACACTTTTTTGCCCATTTTTTCTAATTTTCTCCAAACTGGGGGGGGGGGGGTTGGGTATATGGTTGGCCAAGTTGGGGGGGGTCCCCCAACCCGCCCCCCAATTACAGGTATGGCTTTAGCTAAAAAACTATAGATATTAGATTTCCTGTTTCCATCATAACGATTGGTTGCCATACTTGGACAATAGGTTCAACTGGATTCAACTCGGTACCAAATGAGGTGACTTCAGTACCAGATGAATTGATTCTCAGCACCAGATCATGTTTTATGTGTGAACCAATTTTAACTGCAAAAACGGGATGGATAACCCGGAGATAGACCATCAACCACTAAAAACGAGATAATCAACCAATCAACTTACCATGGAACAAGCTTTCAGTCAACTAAACAAAACCAGGAAATCATTCAAAGAGATAGTCAGAAAAACAACCATCTAACCCGGGAATCGACCAACAGACCACTACAGAGGTGCCCAAGGTGAGATTTTTCAGGTAGGGGTAAAGTTGAAAATTTGCGGGGGTAGTGTAGCTAAATGTCCAATAAACATATCATTTTATCTCAAAATTAGGCAATTAGTGATAAATTTTTAGGACTTTAGGCAGGTGTAATACCCTCTCATACCCCTCCCTATGGGGTAGTCTGGACCAATAACTAGGAAATTAACCAACCAATAACCACGGAATTAACCAGCCAACCACTAGCCAGGTAATCAGCCAAATAATCAACCAATCATTGAATCAGAGAATCAGCCAGCCAAACAGGGCATTAATCCACCGATCAGGCAATCAACCAACAAATCAGAAAATCAATGAACGAGTCAACCAGGAAATCAACCACCCATCCAATATAACCAGGTAATCAACCCACCGATCAGGAAATCAACTAACCAATCATGGAAACAACCAGATAATAAGGAAATCAACTGGTGATACATTCCAACCACGGAATCAGCAATCAATCAATCAACACACCAATCATGAAATCAACCACATGATCAGAGAATCAACGAACCAATCAGGAAATCCGTGGTATTGCATTAGAACATTTTGAAATTTTCACCTTCTAAAACGCACTACAATACGCTTCTTCAAATTCTCGGACTTTTCATGGTTCCAGACATAATTTTTTCCCCTGACCTTCCAAGTTTTCCAGGTTTGTTGAATACAATGGCACGTCCTAAAAGCTTTGTAGATTCTGAAATAAACTTGAAAATCAACTTCGCTTGCATTCTGTCGATTTTCTACTAGATAAATGTACTGTACATCTGGTTCTCTACCCTTGTTTGGCTTGGCAACCACCAAAACGATTCTGGAACCAACCAACTTTTTATGCTTGCTGTACCAGATGAACCGATAGGATGTGTACAGGTATGTTGGTTGCCCTTACTCAAAGTGTTCTGCTACCTCAAGTAATGCTTCACCTCAAGTAATGTAATTTTTCGCAAAAAATGGTGTCCCGTTACTAGAACAATACTGTATGAATCTTCTAAAATTTCCCATACTTAAACGTAATAACTGAAACAAAAACTTGATCAAACCACAGAAAACGACAGAAATATAAAGAAACAGATAAGATGAAGAAAGAACAGAATGAACATAAATTAAAACATAAACGAAGACACAGAAAACCAAAAAAATAAATACCGTCTCGGGAGGGGGGGGGTAACTTGCATAGCGGGGGTAACGTGCATAACGCCGGCAGTATTTTGTTTTCAGCTTCATTCGTATCATAAGCATACGTGCACGGGGGGTTTAGGGGTTTTTGACCCCCAGCAGATTCTTGATGATCTCCAGCAGATTCGACTACTAAGGAATGATTGGGAAGATATGGAAGAAAAATGAGCAAACAAGAGAGAAGAGAAAGTCGTCATAAAATTGGAAATGATGTTGTAGTTCAGAGCACCCCATGGGGGGTATGGGGGGGGGTATTACCTCCGTCTTAGATTTGGAAATTCATTTACTACCCCCATAAAAACAGCTCACTATAGCAAAAAATTTTGGTAGACCTCATCCTCTCCCCAGTAAGTTATAGTAATTCGAGAAAAATTGCACAATGTGTGATTGTGAGGAATTACTCACTGCTCTTTTTGACACATTTACTGAGCAAGTCATAATGGGAAGGTATGCAACTTCTGTGCCATATAGCGATTTTTAAGAAAGGATATCAGCACATTAATATATACTACTTGTAGGAAACCATTATATATGTAATTGTGAGATGAAATAATGACTTATGTATATGTGATTTATCAAAAAATTGCCCCTTGGGAAGAAAAACATTATGTTCTCAAAATTCTTCCTCTTCATGCTCTTCTTTCCTTTTCCCCGCTTCTGCGATGGGTCTTCTGTGCGCATATGGTTACCCAAGCTGTGGCATGGTTACCCAAGCTTTCCTGCTATGAGTTGAGACATGTGAGGTCTGTTGACGTGGATCAGGAGTGGTACTTGGTTTCAAACTCGTAGTTCATAATCTAATGGGATTAATAATACTAAAGCCGCATTCAACATCAGGACTTTCATCTGGAAGCACTGTACCAAGCTTTAGCAGGGATGGAATAAGCCCATACTGCCGCAGATGCTGGTTCAAATAATGTTTCCAAAACTATGTTGTGTCCGATTCTCGAAATGTGCAGGAATCAGTTGGCTTGACAGTCATCAAAGTGTGACTATTCTGTACATATAATTAGTGCATTGAAGTTGCATGATTGGGTTCTGGAAAAGGGAGTTGAAATAGTAAATGTTTTTTGATTGTAAAAAACACAAAGTAGGAGACTTATTCATTTTTGTAAGTTGTATGTGCTTTCAGTACTGCAACTCCCCCCTCCTCTGCAAAAAAGCTGGGAGCAAAAAAAAAAAGGTCACGGCATATTTTAAGTACTACCCTTAAAATTTAGGATTTCACCCCTACCTAAATTTTCGACCTTGGGGACCTCTGCTGTAGTTTAAAAATTTTTTTAAACAACGCATACTTGATTCCAAACTAAAACTTTAAAAAAAGCTGTCCAAGCAAACAATTCCACAATGTGACTAATACAGGTTGAGCAGTGGCGGATCCAGAAATTTTTTTCAGGATGGAGCGGTGCTCAAAATTATTTTTCCAAAAAAAATTCAAAAAATTTTCAAATTTGCCTATAGGTATACAGAAAAAATTGTATTTCAAAAGCTTCGGGGGGAGGGGGCGGTCGCCCCCGCCCTTCCCTACATCCGCACATGAGGTTGAGGAATATGCTGCTTGAATATTGGATGACCTCCTAAAACTTATCTTTTTGTTATCAAGAACGAAAAAACATTTCCTATACCACCCCCTGTCCTGGCTGACCCTCGCAGAATTTCTATGCTGAGCATGTATGATCATAAGTTATGAATATTGTGAAAATGATTTAAACATAGTATATACTATTTTTTCAGCATTCAGAATATAGTATTTTCATTTCTTAATTATAATTATTCATTGAGCCACGGCGTAGTCCACAAAAAGACCTCGAGCCGTAACCAAAAGCATGGTGATAACCTTATTATATTATATTGCCCGGGAATGTGTGAGAATCCTGGAATTACTGTAAGTGGCCATTACTGTAATTTCACTGGTTCTCCTCCTCACCTCGTTTAAAGTCTCTGTTTTCCGATCATTTTCACCCATTTTCATTATTTTTTCGTTATTTCTATTGTTTTTATCATACTTCTACTTTTTTGTCTTATAATTTCTTTCCATCTTGCCAAATATTTTCATGCCTAAAGCTTCTTAAAAACTTTCTTCTTTCTTAATTCAATTTTTTGATCATTATATTTTCTGAATCACCATTGTCGAATTTCTTCCTTTCACTATTTTCTCTAGCCGCCTCCGTCCCAACTTACTAGCGTTCGTTGAATCACGTGACTAGTTTTTATGATAGTTTTTTTGCATGTGTAAACCACAGTCGGTTTTCCATCCCTGACCTGTTCTCGTTTTTCCGTTTTTCCCTTTCCTTATCCCATCTGTCCGCCTCTACTTTCTGCCCTTCGAATATTTTCTGCTCGTTTTACATGATTATTCTTTTGCGTATTCTATCGTCTGCTTGTATTTCGTCTATAAAACTATTTTGTATGTTTTACATATTTCCGTCCTCAATAAATTAGAAATCCCAAATCGTTCTAATCGTCTTTGGGTTCATGGCGAATATAGAAACGTCTATCCTAACCGATGTATAACTTAGAATCGTTCTCTCATTATTTATCAACTACCGTATCGAGTCAACTACAGTAAAACAACTAAAATTCGAATGCCCATTAAAATTTTTCATCGTTTTCGGTTCTATGATCTGTCATCTTGCACACACACTTGAGTTTCTCGTCTCAAATAGCCTTGCAATAAAAAACGTACGGTCGCGCCAGTCCTGCTACATTAACCTGTAACCTATGTACTACAAACCCCATACCAAAAACCTTACAAATGTACCAAAAAATGTTGATCATGAGTTTTTATATTGAAGGAGCTGTGGCTTGTTAACGCTAGTTAGGGCTTGTTATATTCTAAAATTACGCTTGTAAGGGCTTAAAATGCGTTGTTTTGTTTATTAAAACACGTTAAGATATGCATTTAATACCCATACACACTTTAAATGCAATTGAAGGGCAAATATGAATGTTTTCAATGAAGTATGCAAGAAGTCCCATACAGGGTAACATGCATACCTGAAGAAATTAAAAACTCAACTTGCATGAAAGTTGGCCAAACAAAACTGAACACCGTCGTAGATAAGCTATCCCTTCATGTTTGGCCTAAATTTCATGCAAATTGGGTTACCCGTTGAAAAGTTACGCTCAAAAACGTAAACTTTTTTACGAAACATGTATGCAAGTAACCCCCCGCGACAGTACAAAGAAAAATAATAGTCAAAAAAAGATAAGAAAAAAGAAAATTGAAGAAAAAATAAAAAGAAAAGAAAAACAGTTTGGCGCCGAAACAGCCGGCGCCAAATTGGTGGGTACTGAAATAGTTGGCATCGAAACGGCCAGTGCCAAAATGATCCACTGTCGAACTGGCTGGCGCCCAAACGGCGGCGCCGACATGGTGGCACCAAAAGGTGCCTTTCCGTACTTTGCATGGCCTTTACGTTAGTCCGTTTTTAAGGAAATCGTTGTGGAATGACGAAAACTGAGAACCAAGCATATATGCTCGAGTCAGTAATTTGATTATATATCTTTTCAAAAAAATGAAAGACCCTGATTTTTCGATGCAACATGGGTGCAGGATACCTACGTTTCCTCTGTAGCGCACTTTACAACATGAATTTTTTTTATACACGATAGCTACTTGGATATGTTTCCGAATAATGCGTATTGTGTTTGCACTACTTGCACACTATATTCACATCACAGTGTAAACTGAAAATAATCATTTTTTGAGTGTGGTTCCGAATATTGTCGAAATCTTTTGAACGGTGTGCCCTAGAATCTTGCGGTTTGGTGCAAAGCAGAGAAATGGATGGGCTAGGTGGTGCGTAAAAGTTAGTGGGAAATTAAGGGATGAAAAGGTGGTGGAAGTTTTGTACAATACAATTTTTCACAACATTATTTAAAAACGTCAAATCAACTACATTTTGTCATAATTTTGTGACAAATGTTTAATCGTCAGAAAATTATTTTTAAAATCGGCTCTAGATCTAATGAGAATAATTATACATATAGTTACCGCGTAATGTTCATTACAATTCATTTAAATTACAAAATAAAAACTTTAAGTACGAGTTATAAATTTTCTCAATTTCATGAACAAAATTTTTCGGTAAAAAACTGCAACAACTTTTGATCGCTTGCTTTCCCCGTTGTCTGAATAAACGTGCCTGTCAGAGGAAGTTTTTGAATAGAAATGCATAAATGATTCAGGCCAGCTATTGCAGCATAGAGTCAAATCTGCATGTTGAAATACTTTTAAAATGATAAATTGCAAAATAATCATTTTAATTTTTTTTAATTTTAAAAAATTATAGAATTCTTGGAGTAATGGGACACTTGGGGTAATGGGACACGTGGAGTAACAGGACATTTGGTGTAACGGGACACTTGGAGTAAAGGGAGACAACGACAAAAACAGCTCTGTCGAAAATAAATACAGCCGGAAGCTTATTGCAGTTATGTGTAGAAATTTTAGTCATACTTGTAACGAAACTTCGATGTCGGGGGGGTCAGTCTCTTTTTTGTAGATGAGGTTATCGATTAGGGAGTCATTGAAAGAAAATCATTTCGATCTATCCGCCTAAAAACAACGAAAAATGGTTGAAAAATAGAAATTTTGGTCTAAAAACCATAGAAAAACATGAATTCATGGCGTAAAATGCCGAAAAATTGGCATTTTAGCTATTTTCTGTTCAAAAATGACTATTTTCTATCATAAATTTGCAGTTTTCAGTTTTTTCCATCCAAAACAATGGGGGAAAATACTTAGGGGTCAACAAATGGCTGACGATATTTGGGGCTTCTATTGCTTTTCCCAAGTATTATATGATTTTAATACCATAAACTAAAGCTAGATTGTTGTTGTATACTGCAGGCTTTTTGAGCAGATCATTTTTTTGATCACATTGAATTACATTCCAATGGTCCTTTCCCTATCTACCTGAACCTGGTCATCATCGAGGCCGAACAATTCATCATCAATCGAATATGTGCTCTGCGATCGTAATGTTAGCCTTGTTTTGAAAATGTTCGCCGAAATACCAGTCTTTCTCGCATTTTCGAAAACTTTGATACCAAACATTTTCGTTTATAACAAATAAAAATAAGTATTGTCGATGAAAAGCGGAACAGATTGTATGCAGAACTGTTCGATAAGGATCTTAAAAAGATAAAAATGGAAAACCATTTAGTAAACAAGCCAGCGGCCGCGAGTAATTGAATAAAACCGGTAGCCGAATAAAATCACGTCCTTAATTATATCATATTGAAGATACCCGTATGCCGCCAACAATAATTTTTTCACGATAGACGAGAATAACAGGTTCAAACGATCAAGCCATGAGGGGTCAAAAATCAATTAAAAAGAAAAATTGACCGGGCATCTGACAACAAAGGTCACCCCATAAGTACAGCCAACTTTGGGAAATATACAAGAGGGATCTAAGCTTCAAATTTTTTAGAAGAATTTTCGAATTATATCTGTCAATGTCAGGGATGATGGAGTTAAGTAAATAGTATTTACTCACAGTCTTTTTTGCGCTGGTGCATTGGCTGATCAAAAGGGTTGCAACAGGGTTTATTTCAACCCAGATAGCACACTTCTCCATATTCAGGTTCGAATATTGATCCCAACTTTACTCGGGTTCGATTAATTTAGTAAGAATGGGACATAATTTCTTCATAGGATAAGCAACATGTTTCATCCAATAGATTAAACATGATTGTGCATAATTCACATTAATTTACAGTTGCATTCATTGCTTATATGACCAAAGTCCTATCACATACACAATGAAAGTGAAATCCGAAAACTTTTGGAATGGCTGCAAAATTTACTTTATACAAGATCACAAAAGATTATAATGGACGGGCTGTTGTGGGGTTTGTAAATGGGGGTTGTTATGGTGGTTGTTAGATTACTGTAGGTTGAACAACACTATCATACGGTAGATGCTTGGTTGTATGTGAATTGATGGTGTTTTTTGGTTACAGGACAATTCACAGGCAACGAGCGACAAAACAAATCATTGAAATGTGATATCGATATCGAACAGGTATTAAATAACGATGATGTAAAAATATATCGACTCCACAAGGGTAATCACTAATCGGTAGAATCTGCATGCAGATGCGGATTGCGGATATTGCCGGCCGATATACATCTACTTTTTTTGCAGATGTCTATTCAGCAGATGCCGAATCTGCCTTTTTCATGTCTAAAAAGTAGGTATGTTTTGCGGATATTTTGCTCGAAAATATCCGCATAAGTTGCCAGAATTGGCAACTTATTTGACGGATATGCATGTATAAAAGGCGGATTTTTGTTATGTTTATATCTCTGCTGAAGTCCGAGGATGTCAGCAATATAACTCAAGTCCTATTGGCTTGTACCTAATCGACTACTGTAGGTCACTCAAAGGAGCTTCCTATTAGCAATCAACTAAACACAGTGCAGCAGTCCTTAAGCAGAAATAAACACAACCTTCAGTCACTAATAAGTAACTGGAATCCAACAGCTTGCACCTGAAAAACTACCAGAATACTCCAGAGAACCTTACCCAATAGTTCTTGTAAAAGTCTGGGATGTGAGATGCTGCTGCAGAAAAGTATATAGCGCCCAATATAATTCTCGATTGCCACTATGCAATCGATAAATAAACACCACTTGGCCACCCCACTTTATTGGCGTAAAAGTAACAATAACAAAGGAAGACGGACGGGCGGCTCGCACAAAATAACATAAAATTATAAGAATGATCACCATGTATCACATATTGCCTTATAAAGGCAGTCATGCCCACGTAATGACGCCTTCTCACCATTTTCACAATTTGCATGGATGGGATGCCTGCTACCGTAAGTGCATCCCCAACATCCCTGGGGCCTTGAAACTGACCAATGGGAGGTGAAGAAGGAAACTGTGAGCAGGACTTTTACCTTTTACAGTGCGACCTACTACTGGATCCCAACTCCATAAAAGATTATGATCCAACCCCAAAGGGTGTACGGGTCATAATTGTCATGACCTGACCCTGAAGGGTGTACGGGTCATGACAACCTCCAACGTCAAGTCTTTTACAAGGTTACCCAGGTCTGTCCACTAAGATGCTGCAGCACGATCGATCATTGATCCAGCATCTGACGGATCGACGACTCTGCACAGGCTTGACTTTCCCTGGTTCCGCCAGCGTGCCTTGAGGCTCCTAGGTACCTTCCTCCACAGTCTATCATTTCGTCCCATTGAGTGATGTGGAGTGTCTTTGGTAGCAGGTCCATATATCCTGCATAATTGCATTGTTATCGTCCTTTCCGCCAGTGTAGTGGGTCACATTTTTGAGTTTAAAAAATCTAAATAAAATAGACATCAAATCACATGAAAAACAACGAAAGTATTAAAATATGAGTAATTTGAAATCAAGAATAAATGTGTGATGTACACATAAATGAATTTTAAAAGATCAACAGCAAGTCAAAAGTGTTTTGAAATTTGGATTTGAAAATTTATGAATTTTGAATGAAAAGTTGACAAAATTGAATGAAAATTTGAATTTTTGGCCAAAATTGTTGCAGTTTAATTACTGCTGTTGTCTACTGCCTTTAAACTGCTACTGTATCCTGGTATCTGTGACCTTATTTTCAGCTTGGTTATGCCATTTCTAGCTCCATAGATTATTTTCCGGTGTACACTTCAACCTTTCAACATGAGCAGTTTTTTCTCTTCCATGAGTTCAAAATTCTATATGATCCAGACTTCACTCCAAACATCGAGTTCCCTAAGCAACCATAGTTGCTATGCAGAGTCCTATTGGTTTGATGCGATCATCTGGTCACAAATGGGGTCATTGCTGCTTTGCAGGTATACCTGCAGTTACAGCTTGACTAACCATAAACAAGAATAACTATCATTTAGATTTGACTCAAATCTCTATGGACATATACACATCACTTTCCACCATGAACAACTTCAATGTGGGGGAAAATTGTGATTGGTAGGTGCCATAGTCACAGAATTCGGTTGGCTAGTAAGAAAATAAGGAGAATGCCACCTTTACGGATACCCACACTCAATCCAAATGCTTACCACTCGACTCTGCAGTGTCTCTGTCCAACATTCTATTGACAACTCCATGCCTCGGAATTCCAAAAATTGATTTAGATAGAATCGTTTCAGGTTCTGTTTTGAAATGAGAAAATTTGAAACCAAGGGCTTTAAATATATAGCATCAATGCAAATGGTTTGGTCAGTGACAAAATTTAAAGTTCTGGCATTTCTGCCGTGACTCTGTAATTTCATCTTGACTATTCCATAGCATACTCTATCTGATACACTTCATTTTTCATTTGCCCTTTGGTCGCCCATTAAGCAGTATGAGCATGAAGTCATCATTCCCATAGCACCAAAAATGGACTGACTCTTCCCGCTGAAAAAATTCAAAAAATAAACTCACCATCAGCATAGAAAAGACAATTTGATTTATTGCCAATATCCTGGCTGACTTGCCTGATGTGCTTGTCCAATACAATTTCCTTGATGCTCGAGCAAATTGTTCACTCGTTTTTCACTTTGGAAAAAAATCTGAATTTCTAAAAATTTCTAATGACAACATTAAGGCAGTAAGACAATCTTGAAAAATTTGAGAGTTGAAAAAGAAGATGAAAAAATTTGATTTTGAGAGCAGAAATATTTAAAAATTTGAACTGTAGCGATACAAAAATAAAATGCAAAAATACTATGCAGCTGTGTCAACTGCATGAACTGCCGTAAGGTGCTGTTCCTCCTTTCAGACGATTATGGCACCTTTGGCATTCATATCACCTTTCACCATCAAAGTTGCTTTTGAACATGAATACCTCATTGACCTTGAGGTGATTTATTTCCAAATCACAATTCTCAGTTCTTTCAAAAATCATTTGATCTCGTAACTTCTGAGGTTGTTTTACCATATTCAGGTGTTCAACTTCTTCTGTTTGAGTCCAGTTTGACTTGAAGTGAACTTCCAATTTACACTTTTCTTTCTCTAACAATTCCCCATTCACATTCTTCACCTTCAGTTCAACACTCTGTGGCATTTGATCCTGTACAATGATGCTATTTATCACCTCTGGCCTCTTCTTTTCACCCTTGTCTTCTTTCTTAGCTATTACCTTTTCACCACAATTTGCTTTCAGATCTGTCCCTAAAGACGTGACTGATTGCTTCTGAGGCTCAGATGATAGCCTTGAAATCGGACTGATGGAATTAAGCTTTTGACTCACAGGTAGTGATTGCTGCATATGCTGAATATTGAGCTTCTCTCCTCTGATACATTCCTGAAAATTTGCAGACCATTGATGTTTAT
Source organism: Romanomermis culicivorax (assembly GCA_963922205.1). Lineage (NCBI taxonomy): Eukaryota > Metazoa > Nematoda > Enoplea > Mermithida > Mermithidae > Romanomermis > Romanomermis culicivorax. Next base: position 1,158,115 of record CAWUHX010000013.1, on the reverse strand, counting down.
CTTGATTTGCAGTATTTCCAAGGTATCTGACTTGATTAACTCTCTCAACATTTGCTGCATTACTACTTACAGTGTGTCCAGACTGTATACCACAACCAAATCTACCAGTAACTCTTCTGAACTCTTATACATGAATGTCTCAATAATAATGCCATTTTTAAACTCTTCTGACTCATTAGCATAGATGGCTTCTCATAGAGATGCTGGAAAATGTTGGCATGGAAATTTTGATTGAAGTTTGCTAAGGAAAAGGCAGAGCAGCAATTGTAAATACGAAGATATTATTGGAATAAAGGTGTAACGATAATTAATTGCAACCAACAAAGTATCATATACCTTCATACTCACCCAAGGTATTTATTAGTGTATAACAAATTTTGATTTAAGCATGATATTGGTCTGGATTTGCCAGAAAAAATGGTCGTAGGGTGAAAAGCAGCTATAATAAATAATATTGCAATAAAATTAGGCATGAAAATACTTGCTTATAGAATAAATGAGTTTTAGCCACAGATGACATTACTAGAACTCTATTCATCTCATTCAAAGTCTGGTGCCCTATACCTCACCCCCAGCTAAGGACAAATGGAGAATAGTCATGCCAAACAGGTCATCAGAGATGACATTACTAGAACTCTATTCATCTCATTCAAGGTCTGGCGCCCTATACCTCACCCCAGTTAAGGATAAATGAAGAATAGTTGCACCAAAGGTTAGTAACATCAATACCATACAAAGGTTAGTAACATCAATACCATACAAAAATTAGTAATATCAATACCATCTGCACAATGCTGAAAAAACCCTGCCTGCTACACTATTTATGATATATTAAGATAGTTGAAACATTCCAATTTTGTGAAGCCGTCAATTTACCAAAGAATCAGAAAACTAAAATTTTTGGAATTTTAAATGGTGCGATAATCACTTTGAATGATCTAAAGCATGAAAATAATTGATTAGAAAAAAGTTCATTCACAGTTGCATCACAGATATTTGTGTTGTTTTGCAATTATGTCTTTTCTCGAATTTTCATATGATTGGGGCCATCATGAAGAATGACAAATGTGGCAAAGGTTGGAAAAATTTTGATGTTGCAAAGGTTAGAAAAATTCCAGGCATCGAGAAAAAAATTGAGAGAATTGATGAAAAATCTGTATCAGTGAAATACTCACTGTTAACAGTTAGAAAATAAGACGAGCTAACTTGATTGATTGAAACTGTTGAACATGTATTAGTAAGTAGAAGTAAATATGCTAACAGTTGTGCCTGTAAGAAAATTAAGATTATTATACCCATGACTGGTGCAAACACTGGTTTTTTTACATTTGCAGTATAATGTGGAAAGAAATCTGGAATGTGGAAAAATTCTTTAAGTCTTTCTGCAAATGTGAAAGGAAAATTTGGGGTTTTCATATTGAAAATATGCATTCTGATGCGTTTTGGGAGGTCCAAATCTCAAAATTTTCTGGCGCTTGGTGCTGGTTGTAACTTTTATATCATTATTATTCATTACCAAGCTCAGGCGTGGCTTTTAGCATGTCTACCTTTACTTATGTACCATTTATTGTTCAATAGTTTGCATCATTTTAAACATACTATTTTGTGTTCAATTGGTAATCTTCAATGTTATATCTTTATATTTAATGATGATATCTGCATTTTTTCCCTCATACATTTTTTGAAAAAGATCAACACGTAAACTTTCTAAACTTCTTGAAACGTTTGTTCCTTTCTTAGCCCAAATTAAATTCCAAAGGGATTATCAGAATGCTTTAAAAAGCTTAAAAACACCTAAATAAAGCGTCTATGAGCATTTTTAAGGGAAAATGTGACTTCTGGAAAATGGAGCAAAATTTTTTGAACCTATTCCCTATGGGAGAAGGCTGGCTGGAAAAAAACAGTGAGATGAGGTGTTTCGTTGTGATTTCTAGTCATTTATTTATGTGTTACTTTAGTAACTTATAGGATTCCAAGACAAAAACTGTTCAGCAAAAAATTTTCCACATGTGGAAAAAAATTTGACCTCTTTCCACTTTTGTAGAAAAAAGTTCGTGGAAGAGAAACAGTGCTGTTTATGATCACAAAATGAGATGAGCTGACTTCATTGCTAGAAACTATTGAACATTGATTCTCAAGTGCAAGTACATGTGCTAACAATCCCCCTTCCCAATATAGAAAATAATGATTATTATATGCCAACCTGGAAAATTTTGAGATTTTGACCTTCTAAAGTCCACTAAAACCCATCTTTTCAGCTTTGAATTCTTCGAAAATTTTTCCATGATGAGAACCATATCCAAATTTTTTTTCCTCATTTCAATTTTTTTCCTCAAAAGACACCCATTTGACAAAAAAATGGTGGGTTGAGCAGAAAAATGCATGATTGATAATTTACAAACCTACAGTAAAAAACGGGTTCTGTTGTTCTCATGTACAATATAAACACAAACAGGGCCGTAACCAGGATTTTCCCAAGGGGTGGGTAATGACCAGACCATATAAAATGTGCCTAAACTAAAAAAGTGAGGGCGCCCAGCGCCCGAGCTTCGGGCTGGGGGGTTTGGGGTGGCGCGCCTAAGCACCCCCCAACGGGGTCTGGGGCGGAGCCCCAGAAACTTTGAAAAATGCATTGATTTCGTCGTTCTCATCCGTTTCTGCTACGCTCGAATCGTTATTTTCAACCGGACAATTATCGACACAATTTTTTTTTTTAAAATACATCTAGACTAGTTTGATTTCGCTTCAGACTAGAATGATTGCGCTTCATTCTGAATTGAATACACTTTAAAAACTGTTAGGAAAATGAGTGGTGAACAATATTATTAAATAAAATAGTGATTCTATACACTATTGTTAACACACAAAACAATTGACAAAATTGAAAAATTTATTCAATCGCCAAGGGGTGGGTAATTACCCTCCCTACCACCCCCTTAAATACGGTCTTGAACACAAACATGATTGTATTAACTATAATGTATTTCAAATATATATCATGCGCACTGAGTTTGACAATGTCACTGAATCATATCATAATGGTTGTGATTTTGATGTACCCCCAGGTCATGGTTGTTAACAAAAAGTAACTGCTTATTCAATGTGATTACTGTACTATTTGAAATTAAGAATAATCAATATTTGCAACCACCATTTTTTCACAGTTTTTTTCCTCAATCAACCATTTGCGAGGAATTTTTTAGGAATTGAGGAAAATTTTTTTGTGCATAAGCACCACTTTGAAGAAAATTTTTTCGATGGTTTACTGTCCGGAGGTGCATTTCACGCCTCATAAAATTGAAAATAGTTGAAATTTTTTGGTGCTTGGCATGGATTTTGATAATTTAATACTTTTTCTATATTATTCCAATGTGCAGTTAGAAAATGTCATTCTAGCTAATGCTTACAGCTTTAATCATCAAGATATTATGGATAAATGTTTGATCCTGTGTTATTTTTTTGAGAATTTGAGGGAAAGCAAGATTTCTCTCGGTTATTTTCCCAAAGTCTTTTTGAGGTCTTTAAAAATATTTTGACATTTGTTGAGTTCAAGTGGGAATTCTTGCTGGTTGAAGAATCAAAATTCTTAGTTGCTTTCCTAGTTTTTGAATTGTAGTCTACCCATCTGAAATTTCATTGAATTCACTGAAAAGTCAAACCTTCTCTCTAGGAAATAAAAGTTGAAAAGTTTCATTTTCCAGCATTCTAAAAAATCAATATCCCAGAAAAATTTTTGGCACTAGGCATACCTATATTCAGGATTTTAAAAAAACGGGAAATTTTCAATTTTTTTTAGAATTTACAGAAGAGAAAGAAAATCATTTCTACAGTAAAGACAACTCATTTTCAGTTAGTTTTGTGTGTTTGGTTTAGTGGCTGAATCCTCTGTTTGACAAAAAGTATGTAAATGTAATAATTTAATTTGGGAACTGTGATGTATAAGTACAATGATATTGCTAAAAACTTCTATGTAAAAAAATTTAGGGGGGAATTCTCTTCCCCCTCTAAATATGGGCCTGGTGCATACGTCCCCGAGGTCAAATTTTCCAGGTAGGGGTAAAGTTGAAAGTTTGTGGGGGTAGTGCTAAATGTCCACTAAACACTCTATTTTGTGTCAAAATTGGGCACCCATTGATCAATTTTTAGGACTTTAGGTAGGTGTAATACCCCCCTCATACCCCTCCCTATTGGGTTGTCTGGCCTGGTGCTAGGCACTAAACAAGTTACCCATGCCAATCTTTTCATTTTCTCTTCAGAACTCAGAGAATTAGGTTTTAAAAGCTAAAACCAGCACAAATTGAATGAAATAGAAGAAAAAGAGCTTTTGGTGGCTTTTCCAATAAAATTAAGCTAATTTATTGATTTTAGAATGAATGACCAAAATTTAACTGTGCAGACAAAATTTTCCCCAAAGTTGGACATTAGAGCCTGGCCTTTGCAGAAAAAAGCCCTGTGGTCAAGTTCATACCTTTATGTCACACTGTCAGCAGTTCAGAATCAGTTTAAGAATTTTAGTTTCCATTGTTATCTTTTTATCAAAGTTTACTGTTTGATTCACTTGTTATGTCAAAATTACATTCTTTTATGTCATCAAAGAAAAAAGGTTATGGTATTGAATTATTCTCTTGCTTGGCTCATGTAAACTCACTTAAATATTTATTTACAGGCAGGTCATAGCTCGAGACTTTTTGCAAAAAAATGTTAATTTTTTTGGCGGAATAAGATGCATGTTAATGAGATACATTCAAAAACACATCAGAAATGATTTTGAGCGAGTTTTAAGCAAGGAAACTAAAAAACTGACTTTCCTCATTAGGAAAAGATTTTTCCTTGAATGGGGCAACAAGTTTTCAGCACTTTCCTCCAATGGGGTCCATTGAGGAAAAGAGTTTTGGGTATTGTTCTGATTGTGGAAAACAATTTGGGGAATTCAAAATCGAAAAGATGCATTTTGGTGAACTTCAGAATGTACCTGTAAGAGGTCTGACAAATGGAATGGAAGGTAAACCAGAAATTTTGGGGTGGGAGTCCCAAAATTTTCAAAATTTCAGGGATGGGGGTCGAAAAAAAACCAAAAAAGTTTGGAAAATTTTCCCCCAAAAAACCATTTTGTTTTATTTTCCACAATTTTTCTGAATTTGGGGGGGGCCTGGGTATAGGGTTGACCAAGCTGGGGGTGGGGATCCCGACATTTGGGTACAAGGTTGGACAATGTTGAACATGGGGGGCCCACCAACCTCCCCCCAAATTACAGGTTAGCTTTAGAAGGTCAAAATCTCAAAACTTTCCAGCATTTTGCATGGGTCAGGGGTACAATAATCATTATTTTCTATCGGGCAGGGCTGTTAGCTTATCTACTTCAATTTAATACTTTATTATCAACAGTTTCTCTCAATTAAGTCACCTCATCTCATTTTGTAACCATTAAGAGTCAGTATTTCACAGAAAAAAAACAATTTTTCATCAAAATATCTCAATTTTTTCTCCCAATGCTTGGAATTTTTCCAACATTTTTAATATGAACTTTTGGGTTCATTGAAAATGAAAATTGAAGACATAGACTGTGATTTTAGAACTTTTATTCATGAATAACCATCAGAGAGATTTATTTTCCAGCATTTTAGAATATAAAAAACTAAAAAAAACTACATAGGCAAAAAGTTCATGTGCAAAAAATAGAAGATTTTCCTTCCCCACAATTGAAGAAATGTTGTGAAAATGTTCTAAAATCAACTTAATAAAATTTTGTTGCAATCATGTGTGCTTTATACATGTCTATTGTCTTCGGCACATTTATATATGTCTATTGTCTCTGGTATGTCTTCTACAATTTTATGTAGGAATTACTGTTAGTTTTTAATCTGAAAAATCCTGGAAAATTCTGGGAAATTGACCTGGAAAACAAGGAAAAGTCTGGGAATTTCATTTTGAGGGACTGCTTGACACCTTGTTTTTATTCATTTTCAGATCTCTACAGGGGAGTCAAAACAGTGATAAGCCTGCAAATCAAAAGGAAATGACGGAAGCTGCCCAAGCAGCTGGAAGTTTATCAGCTTCAAAAGGTGTGGATCTCAATGAACATTGTAATAATAATAATTACAATGGGGTCTTTCTAGAAAACTGTAATCGAATGATCAATTTGATACCAAAATTTGCACTATTGGATAATTTGAATACCATTATCTACAACAAAAAATATATCAAAAAATTAGGGTTTCTGGTGACTAAGCAAGAAATGAATTTTGAGACATTTTAAAACGTTTTCAATTTCCAATTAACATCATTACTAAGACAACAGGGTAGAAGCCCAGTTGAGCAGAATAACAAGAATATACTTGCCAAGCTAGGAAAAGAAGTGTACTAGATTTAGTTTTTTTAGAAAGGATATGAATCCAATATAAACAAAAGTGAATTTTTGGAACTTTAAACCAAGTTCATTTTAACCATGCATGAAAACCTTCATAGAAGCACATTGAAGTTTTAAATTTAGTCATCTTCACATCAAAGAAACAGTAATAAACAATCTCAAAGCTATGAATTATCACCTTCCATGAAAGTGTGTAAAGTGACCATTTCCATTGAATTCCCCATGATCAAGAACCCCCCAAGCAGAGTTTCTATTTCTTACATGACCCAATAGCACATGAACAAACGACAACCAATATTTCATTTGTACAATTTGTACATATTGAAAATAGGTATAAAAAAGTAACCTGTGTTCCTCTAGGTCATGGCCAAAGACTAATAACCAAATCAATGTAATTTTCAAATTTGATTTATAACTACAATAAAAATTTCATTAAAATTGAGCAACAAATAGAAATTTTTCAAATGATAAATTGATGGTTAAGTTCTCTAAGATGACAAATAAAAGCTCAAAAGAAATAATAATCTTTCCAGTGTGAAGCCCAAGAAAATTTTTTTGTGTATTGATATTTAGCCATGCTGGAAAATTAATTTTCCAAACATAAAGTAGACATTCTGAAAGCCACATCTGTGCAAGGTGACACATATTAATGATTATTGGAGTTATAAATGGCGTGAAGTGCCAGAAAATTCTGAGATTATGACCTTCCAAAAATGCACCAAAATGCATATTTTCTGAACTTTATCCTCAAAATTTTTCTTCCTTAAATGGAGAAAGAGCTGTTGGTACAAGTACAAATGACTACCTCAATTTCGTTTGCCCCCAAAAAATTTCATTTGTCTCTGACAAAAAAACACTGCTCCCAATAAAAAAATGCAGAAATACTTTTGTTTTCACACAGAATTTTTTGTTTGAAGTGACTGTGTCCATTGAATGTCGCATAGTCAGAAAGCTCATTCCCAAAAATCGCAGAAATACATTTTTTACACTTAGACTAATTTTGCATGTAAAGTGATCACATCCATTGGATTCTCTGAAACTTCTTGCCCCAAATAATCACAAAAATATGCTTGTTCACACCCAAGATAATTTTTTTGTGTAAAGTGATGCATTCACTGGATCCCCTGCAATCAAAAACCCTTCCACCAAAAAGTCACGAAAAATGATTGAATTCCTTGTGGTCCGACACCCCTTGACCTGAAAAATCACAAAAATACGCTTGTTTACACCCAAGACAATTTTTCATGTAACGTGATTGGATTTGATAAATTCCCTAGTTTTGAAAACCCTTCCACCAAAACATCATGAAAAACGATTGTTTACACTCGGCATGATTTTTTGTATAAAGTGAGTGCATTCATTGAATTCATTGTGGTCTAAGACCCCTTGCCCCAAATATTCGCAAAAATATGCTTGTTTACATCCAAGATAATTTTCTTGTGTGAAGTGGTGCATTTATTGGATTCTGTGCAGTCAAAAGCCCGTTGCACAAAAAAACCATGAAAAATGATTGTATACATGCTGGATAATTTTTTTTGTGTAAAGTGAGCACATTTATTGAATTCCCTGTGGTCCAAAACCCTTGGCCCAAAAAATCACAATCACCAAAATATGATTGTTTACACCAGGGACAATTTTTCGTGTAAAGTGACCACATCCATCAAATTCCCAATGGTCAAAAATGCATATCCACATATCCACTTCACATGTCTGCTGATTAGGCATTCTGCCGATGGCGAATATGAATCCGTTCTCTTCTACAAAATCTGCCTTTTAGAATGCATATGGACCAAAAAAGTTGCCAACTCTGGCAACACATTCCGAAAATTTTGATCTGCAAAATCTACAATCTGCAAAACATATCAGCCTATTAGACATGCTGATACTGGATCTCCACATTTTCTGTATCTGCCAATTAGACATCAGTATCTGCTTAAAAAAAGTGGATTTCGCCTTTTTCATCTGCTGATTAGGATGTGGATATGTGGATATATATCTGCTGACAATATCAGCATCTGCTGATTAGGGAGTGGATATGCAGAATTTGATAATCAATATATCTGCTGACAATATCCGCATCTGCTGATTAGACCATATCCACAATCCGCATACACATGCAGATTCTACGGATTAGTGATACCCACTCCACAACAGGAGAAGAAGTCAAACCAGTGATCAAAATGTAAGATAAGTGGGTGACCCAAAATGGGATAGAGGAAGATTGATAAATTTATGCAAATTTATTAGGCGATTAAAACCAAACTTTATACATTAAGCAGAAAAGTAAAATTGAAGAAAAATCAGGACGAAAGACTCGAATGCCAAAAACACACAAAACACGCCGTTTTATACAAGCGAAATGACACAAAAACGTTTTACTGGAACACTGGAATTTTACAATCTGATTTGCATCGTTCATATAAGTGGTCTACTGAATGGCAACTTGATAAATCATTTTTAAAATGTCATATTTCTCTATATGTATAAAAATTACACCAATAATTATGAATAACAAGTTTTGCATACTACTTTTTCTCAATTATCTGAATCAGGCCTGTAGACAGGGGGGTTGGGGAGCCATGGCCCCCCTGAAATCTTTGAACTGTTGAAGAAAGACGAACCTTTTGGTTTTTTTCCAAGTCAAGTCAGAAATGCCAATTTTATGGTAATTTGTGTAAAAAATGTGTGCTCCCCAAAAGAATTTCTGGCTACAAGCTTGATCTGGATACATAGTTGTTTATATGCGTCTCTCGAAGTAAATTTGCATCTACTTCATTGTAGTACAACTATACTGACATTGTATTAGTTACATTATGTTGCAAGTGACTTATGGATAACCTATATGAGCGAAATTCCAAAAGAATGAACAATTCAAAATGAAAATGGGTGAATTCAAATGGCAACAGAGAAACTGATTATCAAAAGAAAATTGGTAAACTAGAAGAACAAACTGATGAACTTGGGAAGACAGTTGAACAACTCGAAAGATAAGCAAAATCAAGGGCTTCTGGATTTTTAACTATCGGGTAAGATATATCTCAAAGGAGTGGGGAAGTATTAAGGGGGGAGGGTATGCATTGATAGCAGAAATATCTTTTTTGATAACTGCAGGAGCAGAAACAAAAAGTAATTAACTTAACATCAGCAAGCATGAGAAACAAAAACCATAAAATTGTCCCTGAAACTTTCCAAGTACTGTTATCTGAGTGGATACCGGCATGAGTCAAAAGACATTTGATTGAACTGGAAGCAAGCTGACTGTGATATCAGCAGCATTTATTTACCTGAAAGTTAGCTCATATTCCATCTTTTATTTCATTCCTCTTATTTGCTTAATTTGATTCCCATGCATCAAAAAATGAACAATGAAAAGCAGAGTGAGAAAATTTGTCAATTTTGACATGAAATTTTGTATCCACATGAAGATTGGGCGAAAAATATCGAAATTCAATGGATCAGATACCATGAGTCAAAGAGCTCTGGAAATTGGATCAATGTCAAAATTGGGTAGCTTGGCTGAATGGAACAAATCTCGGAAACCACCAACTACTGTTGTCTGATTTGACCAAACAGCAGCAGGCAGCCCAAAGAAAAATCAAAATCAAAAGAGAAAGGAAAAGAAAGTACCACATAGCTTTTTTGCTTATTGTTGCCCCATGATACTAATGTTTTTCAGTTTCTAATTCTTGTTGTTGTTAATTTAAAAAGATGCTGCATGAATTGTAATCCTCTAGTCTCAAAATGAAAAGGTGCTGAAATAGATGCACCACCATCCTAGTTTCCTGCAGTAAAGCAGTTTTGAGAATGGTAGTGCACATTTTGACCACAGTAGTGTGAACCTTTAAATTATTATACAACAGCAAAAAACCTTGTAGCCCGTAATAAGGGAAGAAAATAAACAGAACACCAGTAATATGATAATGATACTACAATAGTGGATTTGTTCTGAATGGATTATAATGGATAATACTACCCTTGAATATTAAAGGTGGTAAAAATGAGGTGAAGAGAAGGCCAATATTAAATTATTATAAGGAGAATAAAACATAATTTTTCTACAAGGGACACATTATCAGTGGATGTAGAAAAACAGCTAGCCCTTCAAAGGGGTGCTGACCTACAGATGCAACACCTTTTTCTCACATGAAATGAATTCAAGGGGTGTAGCAACTTTATTCAATAGGTAACACATCTAATTTTGAAACAGTTGAAATCAACAAAGATGATGAAGGAGGATTTCTGATGCTCAAACTAAAAATTGAAGGTACTCTCTTAGTTTTAGCGAATGTTTATGTCCCCATAAGAGAAAAAGAGCAGATTAAATTTTGAGATGAGATCTACAAAAATCTTAACGGCGTAAATATTGCAGATTCTCCCATACTAATTGGTGGAGGGGACCTGAATATAGCGATGGACACCAAAAAGGACAAACTTGGAGGTAAAGTTACATATAACAAAAAAAATACAAAAAAAATATTGCAAAAGTGTAAAAATATGGTCTCAAGGAAAATTTATTGTCCTGAATTACTGATTTTCTTCATAATAGACAACAGAGAGTTAAGTTAAAGAATACCCTATCTACTTCTCAAAGTGTAACAAGAGGCTTCCCACAGGGCAGTGTTTTGGATCCTTTATTATTCCTTTTATATGTCAATGAAATAGATAACCTACCATGATCACTTGAAGTGAGCATGTTTTGTTCGCTGATGATATAAAAATTTTTTCCTGTACTGAAAACAGTGTTGACCTTCAAAAATTTCTAGAATCTATTGTCAGATGGTCTGAAAGATCTCAACTAACTTTCTCTACTTCTAAAAGTAAGGTAATACATTTAGGATTTAATAACAAAATGAAGGAATACAAAATTGATGATAGAATAATAGAGGAAGACCTAACTTTAAATTTGATGAACATATAGGCCATAATAAAGAATGCTTACCACAGATTATATCTTATATTTTGTTGATTTGTAAGCAAAGATAAATTCTTACTGACTAATGCATACAAAATGTACACCAGACCTATTCTGGAATATGCAACTACCATCTGGTCACCCCACTCAACTAAGAACATCAGAGCCATTGAAAAAGTACAGACATACTTCCCAAAAAGGGTTATCAACTATCCTGAGGTTTCTTATGATGAATTAAAGTTAGAGACATTTGAAAGTAGAAGACGTTTGAATGATTCAGTTATGATATATAAGATAATAAACCATGAAGTAGACATAAAATTGAGTGATTTCTACACCATTACACATTCTCAGATCCAGTCCAGCCACAATTGGAAGTTAAGAACAGATATTCCAAGGACTGATATTAAGAAATACCTCTTTATGAATAGAGTTATTCTGGAATAAACTTCCTGAATCGATAATAACACCTAGAAATAGTAAAATTGGATAAGTTCAATTTCGGTCAATTGGATAAGTTCAATTTCTCTAAATTGGATAAGTTCAATTTCAGTCAACGTTAAGAGCTATTTGCCTTTTTGACCATGCACAGCATATTTGTTAATGTACTACATATTTTTTCCATATTTAATTAACTTATTTGGTTATTTTTATTGTATTCTCCTAACAATGCTTAGTGCCGTTGCAAATAAAATCATCATTATCATCATTGATGCTAATGCTCTCTCCATAATGCTTTGCATGTAAATTTTTTGGGTAAACTAGAAAAAAGATTGTTTTTCACAGGAGCAGGCCCGTAACCAGGTGAGGAGTGAGGGGTACGCCCCATCTGCTGTCAAGTTTTGAAATTCTTCTTTAAATAACATGAAATAACCTGGGTATCCCTGCATCTGGTTCACACTTAAGACCCCCACCCACTGTTTCCCCTCCAAATTGTGCTTTTTCGGGAAAAAAATTTTGGGCTCTCTCGCCATTTGTGGATTGGATACAGAAAAAATGCATTTTGGTGCATTTTAGAAGGTCATAATCTCAAAATTTTCCGCTGCTTCACACGGGTTATAACTTTAATTATTGCAATTTTGTTTTATCTAGCTCAGGCGCGGCTTTTAGCGTGTCTACCTTCATTTATCACTTAATCTATAATAGTTTACATCATCTTAAGTGTATTATCTCATGTTTTCATTGGTGATCGTCAATACTTCATCATGATATTTAATTAAGATTCACATTTTTCCTTTCAAGAAAGCTCAATAGGTCAAGTCTCTAAGCTTTTTGATGCGATAATTTCTTTTCGAACGTAAAATCAATTCAAAAGCTCCATGGAAATATCTTTCGGAAATTTATGTTCTTCTTACTCATATATTTGTGAGCAAGTTCATGATAGTTTACAATTAAATTACTTGTTTTAAAATTTTTCAAGCAAAATTCTAAAAATTACGACTTTTGAACACAAAATTTGGATCTAATTCTTAAAATAAATGTTCCGAAAATTGATTTTCTAGCATCGTTGAATGTCATTCATTACCGGAAAAAATTTCCGGCATGGAAAGATTAACATCTTTTTTTGGGCTCTCACTTGTTTTCATAGAGGACCTGACCATCGATTTCCTATGTAATTCAAAGTTATCATGCTCTCAGATAGTTTGCTGGAAAATTTGTTCCACAAAGCTTGTAGATTAGACTTTAAACTCAAAAATTTCAATTTTTTCCTCAATTTTAATGAATTAACAGCTTTAAAAAACACCAGAAGCTTGAAAAAGCTCAAGAAACACTTGAATAAAGTGTAGGTGAGCATTTTTAAGCAAAAAAAACGACTTTGGGAAAATGGGAGAAAAACTTTGAGCCCTTTCCCCATTTGGGAAAAAACCCCATGTAAGTTCAAATGTAATCCGGCTTATTGTCAGTCGTCGATGGATATCTCAAGAACAACTCAAAACTAAAGTGGGACAAATGTTTACTCAAATTCAGAATAGAATTTAGCATCAGAAAAACGTAATTTGACCCATCCATATTGTTGTAAATTTGTAATAAAATGAATAGAACTGACAAAAATTGTCTGAACATGGTGCAAATCTATCAGAACTTGAAATCTACAGTAACCTACAAGCCTGTTTTTCATACAAAATATGCACAAAAATCATGAAAAAAGTTCAGGGGGTGTTTTGGCAATTTTTTTGGCCAGGGGGGTGGCCAGGGTCTCTAGTATGGGGGTTTACCCCCCTACACCCTATGTGCATGTATGGTTGTAGTTGTCCATTTTTCATGATTCATGTCTGATAAAATGATTTTGACAAACACAAAGAAGTTTTTTGGATAGAGTCAGTATTCCTCCCATAGACAAGAGTTGAACTAAGGCTATTCTGTTTCCGACAGTTTATACTGATCACGATCACTCTTTTAGTCTTTTTATTCTATGCGATGATAGAGAATTAAAAATTTTATCCAATAAGCTATCACATGCTTTTTAAAGTGAACATGGAAATAAGTTTAGTAAATTCTAAGACTTCATTAGATTCCGGCTATCAAGATCATGCATAAGCAGCAGATAAAGTCGGCCAAAAGTCAAACAAGCTTCGGCCACATATAACCACTGTTTTTTCCATATTTGCACTATAATGTGGAAAAATTTTTTTAAAATTTTTAAAATTTTGAAAAAATTTTAATTTTTTTTAAATTTTCTTTCCACAGATGTGGAAGAAAAATTTGGGGTTTTCATACTGAAAAGATGCATTTTGCTGCATTTTAGGAAGTCCAAATCTCAAAAAACTAATAATCATTATTATTTATTAGCAAGCTCAGGCGCAGCTTTCAGCATGTCTACCTTTGCTTACCATTTAATCTTCAATAGTTTTCATCATCTTAAACGTATTATTTCAAGTTTAATTGGCTATTAAATGATGATATCCACATTTTCTCCTCCAAAGATTTTTGAGAAAGATCAACACGTCAACTTTCTAAACTTTTTGAAGCATTTGTTCCTTTCTTAACGTAAATTGAATTCAAAAGCTTCATGGAAGTATTTTCGGAAAATATCTACGCTTCTGACTCATAGCTTTTCGGCCAAATTTATGAAAAGTTACAAATAAATTAATGGTTTTAAAATTTTTAAAATGATAAATTTCTAGAAATTATGATTTATGAACACAAAATTTAAATCAAAATTTTGAGATATATAATCAGAATGATTATCAGAATTCTTTAAAAAGCTCAAAAACACTTAAATGAAGTGTTTATGAGCATTTTCAAGCGAAAAAATGAGGATTTTGAGACAAAAAAATTTTTTCCACATGTAGAAAAAAAATTTGACCTCTTCCCACATTTGTGGAAAAAAGTTTGTGAAAAAAACAGGGCATATAACTGTGTGGGAAATGAAAATGTATCATTTTGAAGCATGTCCTTTGGTATGCCATAATGAAAACTCCAATTGGATTTTTATGGATATTAGTTTCAGTTCAGAAGTAATTAGTGTTTAAGGTTCTAAGGGATACGCAGATTGATATTACTCCTAAATGTGTTTAAGGTTCTGTACTCTTAAATGCACACTAAAATCCACATGCCCCCCGACGAAAAAACATTGCTCCCAGCATTAGTAGAGAATGCATTGCCAAGCGAGATCTGTCATCAATTTGATTAGTCCAAAAGAATTTGATTGGTAATTTTTTTTTGGTTGTTCAAGCAAATTTTCAGACTTAAGGCTCAGTTATACTCACTGTGCTGGGCTAAGCTGTGCTAGGCTGGCTTACACCACTGAGTATAATCGAAAAGTGTTGCGCTGGCTTATGCTACAGTATAAACAAAATTGTGCCTTGCTATGCCAGCTCATGCTAGGCCCAGCACAAGCAGGTGGTGCAAAAATCTTGTCGGCTGATTTTACGCCAGCTTACACCAACTTTGAAATTTTTCAGCATCACATTGTTTGGTTTCTAGCTTCATTCCAAGTGAAATTTTGGATTTTTCTAGGTTTTTGGAGGTGGGACAAATTTTGATGATGTTTTTAAAACACAGAAAAGCTTTATTTTTTCTAAATTTTGCCTAGTGCTAAATATTTTTGGATTTTCAATGAATATTTCACTGATATTCATTTTCATCTGCCGATATGTTGGGGATGCACTTACGGTAGCAGGCATCCCATCCGTGCAAATTGTGAAAATGGTGAGAAGGCCTCATAATGTGGGCATGACTGCCTTTATAAGGCAATATGTGATAGGTTATGATCATTCTCATAAATTTATGTGTATTGTGCGAGCCACCCGACCCACATTTTTTGTTATTGTTCTGTTACACCAATAAAGTGGGACGGTCGATCATTGTTTGTTTATCGATTGTTTAGTGGCAATCTGCTAAAGAACTGTTGCACTGTATCAGCCTTTACCAATAGGAAGCTCATTTGAGTGACCTACAGTAGCTAGTTTGGTACAAGCCAAAAGACCCTTTAGTCATATTGCTGACATCCTCGGATTTTAGCAAAGACTTCTAACATAACAAGTGGTGGCCCCTAATAGGTCGCTGTTCAGCGACTGGAATCCAATCACTCGCTGTTCAGCAACTGGAATCCAATCACTCGCTGTTCAGCAACTGGATTCCAAAAGCTTGCACCTGAAAAACTACCAGAATACTCCAGAGAACCTTACCCAATGGCTCTCACACAAGTCGGGGATGTGAGATGCTGCTGCAGAAAAATATATGTGACCCAATATGAAAGTCGATTGCCATTAAACAATTGATAAACAAACAATGGTCAACCATCTCACTTTGTTGGGGTAACAAAACAATAACAAAAAATGTGGGTCCGGCCGCTCGCGCAATACACATAAATTTATAAGAATGATCATAATGTATCACATATTGCCTTATAAAGGCAGTCATGCCCAGGTAATGACACCTTCTCACCATTTTCACAATTTGCATAGATGGGATGCCATACATGTAATTGTGGGGAAGTGCTATGGGAACCTCCCCCCAGAAATTGTCGACCATATGGCTACCCATTGGGTGACTGCCCCCCCCAGGATTTTCCAATCCTATGGCTAGCCATAGGGTAGCCCATGGACCCCCATACTTTTGGTCAGAAAAATGTCAATTTTTTGATTAAAAATGTCAATTTTTGAACAAAAAATGGTCAAAAACGTCAATTTTTTCAGCACTTCGCATCATAAGTACAGTTTTAAGACAAAAATTACTATTTTTTAAACTCTTTTTTGGACTTTTTTCATGAAAAAAATCGAATTCTTTTTCCTTTAAAGACCCCTCCCCCCAAAGTTTTGGGAATTACTGATCCCCAGCCCAAAAAAAGTGGCCCAGCCCCTCCCCTAGACCTTGGGGCTCCATAGATACATGTATGTGGGATGCCTGCTACTGTAAGTGCATCCCCAACAGATATTCATCATTTTCTAATGTTTATTGCATCGGAAAAAATTATGGTGATGTTTTTAAACCATCAAAATCACATTTTTCTTAATTTTTGCTCAGGTAATATTTTCTAATTTTCAACAAATTTCGACCGAATTAATATTCTTCATTTTTAAAGTCTTCTGGAATGGGAAAAATTTCGGCGATATTCTTAAACCATAGGAAAGCGTATTTTAGATAAAGTCTCACCTGCTAATTTCTATAAAAATTATCTCTACCTCTGTTTTCTAATCATAATGTTACAGGGCGGGGGCCCCGAGGTTTGAGAGGGGGTCACTAATTGAAATGAAATGAAAAATATTGCTGTTACACAAAACAAAACAGAAGAGAAGAGAAATGCAAAGTGAAATACAAATTATAATGTCATATAAAATATAAGATTAGTAAATTGACTCACAATAAATGTAAATATTTTAAGAAATGGGTAAATCATGCAGCAATAGAGTGCAAAGGTTACTTGAAAAGTAACAACTTACATGCACCCCCCCCCCCCAATTTGATTATCAAAGTTTAGAAGTTCAATTTTTTCTTTGAAAGTGTGCAACCTGGGAGAATTAACAATATAGAAAGATGAAGAGTTCCAGACATTAATATAACAGTAAAAAAATCAAACTGGCAAGCAGTGGTATGAACTGACTTTATCATCAATCTTAGATCATTATTATGATGCGTATTGTTGTTGTTTATACAGAAAAAGTCATCAGGATTTAGAATTGTTTTTTTGTGGATTATGTTGTACATGGCTCAGAGGGCTGATTCTAATCTACGAATATCAAGCCTGTGTAAACCTAGCCTTTGAAGTCTATCTTCATAGGACAAACCAGATTTATGACCAAAAATCTTTCTGGCAAATCCATGTTGTACATTTTTGATGTAACATTCATTCGCCAAAAAATGCGGACTCAGTATTCTAATATTGGATGTACATAAGTAACGAAAGCCTTTGATAGAGTATTTTTCTCATGGGAGATGAAAGACTTGAAAATTAAAGCAGACCTAATATAGGCATTTTCTACAATGTATCTATAGTGTTCTTTAAACTTCATATTAGGAGACATAAGAATTCCCAAATCGTTAACATAACTTGCATTTGATGGGAGATGTTGGTAACAAAGTGTATATTGACATGATGGGTTTTTTGCACCCAAATACAGTAGATTTGTAGTAGATATAAGTAACTGCCAAGTGGTAGACCAATTTGAAAGAGTATCAAGGTCTTGTTGAAGAATCATAAAATTTGTAGATACATTGAAAATTTTTAGATCATCCGCAAAAAAAATTTCACTTTTGATATTGTCAATAATGTCATTTATGTACGAAAGAAACAAAGTTGGACCTAATACACTACGTTGGGGCATACCACTAGACACTTTGAGCTGAGATGATAGGGAGTTTCCAATTTTGACCCTTTGAAATCTATTCTTAAGAAAATTTGATATCCAGCTTAAAGGGGGACCAGAGAGACCATATTTAGAAAGTTGGAGAAGGAGCTTAGAATAGAAAACTGAGTCAAAGGCCTTGGCAAAGTCAATGAACACTATGTCTAAGGAGTGTCTTTTGTCCAACTGATTTAGCCATGAGTTTTTACACTTGAGTAACTGTAGTTCGCAGGATCTATGTTATAGGAAACCAAACTGTTGATCTGCTAAAAGATTATGCTGATGAAGGAAACATAAAATTTTATTATTAATAACTTTTTCCATAATTTTTCGTGAGACTGAACATAGGGGGACAGGACGATAATTTTCAACCAAGGCTGGGTCACCTTTTTTGAAAATAGGAACAACAGTTGCAACATTTCATAACTTACGAAGGTGGCTCATCTGGAAAGAAACCTCAAAAATTGATGAAGGTGGTTCAGCCAAATGTGTATAGCAAGTTTTTTGATCAAAAAAGCACAAAGATTGTCGGGTCCCAGTGCTGTGGATGGCTTGGTGCTTTTTATGGCTGCTAAAATGATTGAAATGGTGAAAGATACTGATGACAGATCAATGTTTGATTGGTTTTTGAACTCAGGCAAAGTGTCATTATCCAGTGTAAAAACAAATGCAAAATAACCATTAAAAAGTTCACATTTCACACTATTATCTATGATATTAGAATCCTGATGTACAAGAGGGGGTGGGTCTCTAGTAGAGTGCAGGCATGACTTTACAAAGGTATAGAAGGCCTTTGAGTCATTTTTTGTGATAATTTCATTTTCTTCACCTAGTTGTTGTTTAAACACTTCTGATCGAATTTGTTTACATAAAAAATAGTAAGCTTGCTTTTTAGCAAGGCTTTTGCATCTTTGATATTTTTTCCATAATCTAAGTTTTTTGGATAGCAAGTGTTGAATATTTTTGTTATATTTGGATCTGAGAGATTTTTGCTTGATTAATGGAATATAATTATCAATTAGAGGAGTTAAAACATCAACAAGAACTTTATACATTTCTTCAGAATTAATACATGGAGAAAAAAGGTTGGACCAAGAAACTAGTGATAACTCAGCTTCAATTGCCTCGTAACTTCCTTTGTTAAAATTTCTAAATTTCAGCATTTTATGATTTGTATTAAAACACACTTTGAAACTTATGGTGTTGTGATCACTGTTTGAAAATGGTGGACAGACTTTAACATTTGAGATATATTTACCACCAAAAAGAAGGTCGATAATATTGTTTTCATGTGTTGGAGTTGCGACCAGTTGTGATAAGCCTGTTGATGAAAAAGCATCGAAATATGCTGTGCAAAGTTCTGAATCTGGAAAGGAAAAGGTTTTCCAATCAAATTTTGGAAGATTGAAATCACCAAGATTTATATTTTCATGATGTTGATTTGAAATCCAAGTAATAAGGTTACAAAGCTTTAAATCATTGTCAGGATTAGAATTTGGTGGACAGTAAACCAACAGTAACTTCAAAGTAGATTTGTCTGAAATAAGATTTACCGAAAGTATTTCTGATAAAAACAAGTCTGTAGGTGGCGGGAGATGTAAATTTAAATGTTTTTTAGTGCAAATTGCTACACCACCTCTGATTATACCTTCTCAATGGCTATGGAAAACATTGTAAGCATTTGGATTACACAAAAAATCGTCAGTTATAAAACTGTTTAACCATGTTTCTGTACAGAAAACAATATCAAAATCTTGGGTATCAAGTAATATTTTAAGTTCACCAAGTTTGCACACAATACTTCTAGAGTTGAAGAGAATACAGTTAAGAAGTTTCAAATCTCAAATTGCTTTGGAGGCTGATATCTATGCATAAATGGATGGAACTAACTTTAACACATTACAATCATGATGATAATCAATTTTCAAATTTTGTTCACCTTGACTGGTGTGTTTCTTCAATTATATGAGTTCGCAACATCGCTTTTGCTGTAAATATGATAAATTGCGCCTAGCAAACAAATTTTTAAAAAAAGGTTGATCATTGACCTGCTTTACAATGTGGTTTATCAATTTAATAAATTGAGCTTTTGCGGCAGAGTTCGAACAGCAAATTTTTATAAAGTGCAGTTTGCCAGATATGTGGGGGCCCTCATGGAAAACTTTGATGATATCAGAATTGTCCATGTTGTTATCTAATTCATTGTTATAGGTCTATACTAGCTTTTCTACTTTGGTCAAGTCATCTTTCGAATCAGGTAGGCCAAAAAGTACTGCATTATATTTTTTACTTTCCCATTCGATCCCATCCTGAATTAAAGTTTGGAGGCAGGATACATCAAAATTTTGATTTAAATTTGTATTTATGTTGCCGGGATGAATAGGGTTGATGATTGTATTTTTATTATTATTCTCAAGGGCCTTCAAGTGAGAATTTATAACTTAAATTTGATGTGGAAATGATCAGAAAGTCGGTCTACAATTGATACAAATAAAAGAAAGGATGAATCTAGCATTAATATAGGTTTCCCTACGGAAAAATTTTCAAACAGCAGCAGGTAATTTTAGACATTCGGCGTGGCACCACTGGGCACAAAAATCAGAATGAAGGGCGTCATTGTGTTGATTTGTAACTAATTTTGAGCATATTAAACATGGTGAATCTTCAGAATTTTCTTCAATTTGATGTGAATCATTTTCGAATTGAAAATCCATCTGGGAATCAGGCGGATTTGGCGCATTTTGTGAATTTTGTAATTTTGGCCTCGTAGTTGGGCCCCATTTTAAGATGTATTGGAGTTTGTACAGCAAATACATTTGGAATCCATATCTTGAGTGTTTAAATAAGTCGATCAATATTTGGAATAAATTTCTTCAGTCAAATATGAGTAGGCAATGCTCCCTTAATATTTTAGGGTATGGGGGAGAGGTCTGTGAAGGAAAAAAGTTCGATTTTTTCACCAAAAAAGTTCGAAAAATGGATTGAAAAATAGTAATGTTTGTCTAAAAATGATAAAAAATGTATTTCTGGTGCGAAGCAGGGATAAAATTGATGTTTTTGACCTTTTTTTGTTCAAAAACTGATATTTTCCAGTATTTTTCCAACTGAAAGTATGGGGGTTCCTATGACTACCATATGGCTAGCCATATGATTGAAAAATCCTGGGGGTCACCCAATGGCTAGCCATATGGCCGATGATTTCTGGGAGGGGGTTCCCATCGCACTTCCCCCCAATTACATAATGTTTCTAACTCAAATAAAAGTTTTCATGATTTATCCATCCAGAAAGAGCATCCTTTTTCTGTGTGTTTTTTTATAAAATTTGACACGGAGTGAATCACAGGGTTTTAATCAAAATGTGGCAGTTTTTCCAAGGTTTGGTAAAATGTTGAAAAACTTTCGAAAATTGTTGTGATTTGGATTCAAATGATGAAAACGTCACGGAGCATACAACAAACACTTTCAAAAACCATTTGCAGCATGTTTTAGCAAAAACACCCATGATTTTTTGTTTGTCTTGTCTACTTATATACATAAGATTAGTTATTCTCCTTATGCCACGCTGTGCTGCACCAGGCATTCTACACTGTGCTACACCAGGCTGGCCTAGCCCAGCATAGCCTGATGTAAAGAGTATAATCCAGTCGCAGTTTTTTTCCCACCAAATCGTGCTTTTTCGGGAAAAAATGGGAAAAGGGAAAAAAATTTTGTGCTCTTTCCCCATTTGAGTAAGAAAATTTTGGGGATTGGATACAGAAAAGATGCATTTTGGTGCATTTTAGAAGGTCATAATCTCACAATTTTCTGGCCTCTCGCGCCAATTATAACTTTAATAATCATTATTATGCATTACTTAGCTCAGGGGCAGCTTTTAGCATGTCTAGCTTCATTTATCATTTAATCTATAATAGTTTTCATTATCTCAAACGTATTATCTCATGTTTTCATTGGTAATCTTCAATATTTTATCATGATATTTCACAGGGTTCAGAAAAAACCCATTTCCAAAATTTGGAATTTGGATCTTTTAGGGTTTTTTTATTGGTTTTTTTCAGTTTTTATATGTTTTTCTTGGTTTGATCAGGGTTTTTTTGTTTCACAATTGTGGATCTGAATTAAGTATGAAAGAAAAGCAAATACAACATCTCTAAAGTTTTATTCTTCATAAAGCAAAACATTTTCAGATGATTTTTCCTGATTTTAAGCAAAAATACACAGATTCCTTATCATAAAAAATAAAATCATGTACCAATGCACCATCAACAAAATTTTTGGCATTGAATTTATGAAGACTAGCTTTCCGACCGACGCAGATGCATAGTTTTTTTTTTAGCATTTAGCACTGACAAAATGGCTTGTTCGACTGACAAAATGGCTTGTAGAATTTTAGTCCAACAATCCAAAATGGCTTGTCAGAATTTTTTGGGTAATGTGTTTGATCATATCGGATACAGAAAAGATGCATTTTGGTGCATTTTAGAAAGTCATAATCTCAAAATTTTCCGACGCTTCGTGCCGGTTGTAACTTAAATATGCATTATTATTTATTTGCTAGCTCAGGCGCTGCTTCTAACATGTCTACCTTCATTTATCATTTAATCTTTAATAGTTTTAATCATCTTAAAGGTATTATCTCATGCTTTAACTGGTAATCTTCAATATTTCATCTTGATATTTAATGAAGATTCACATTTTTCCCTGGACACATTTTTTGAGAAAGATCAATACATCAAGTCTGTAAAATTTTTGAAGCAATTATCCCTTCCTTAACGTAAAATCAATCCAAAAGCTTCATGGAAGTAGTTTTCGGAAATTTCTTCTCTTCTTACTCATATCTTTACGGCCAAGTTCATGAATCGATTTCTGATGTAATTCAAAGTCATTATGTTCTTGGATAGTTCGCTGGAAAATTTTCTTCACAATGCTTGTAGATTAGACTTCGATCAAACTCAAAAATTTCGAATGTTTCCTGAATTTTGATGAATTAATGGCTTTAAAATGTTATTGAATAAATATTGAATGACATCTCTTTTTTTTATCAATTGCCGTGATGCTCAATATATACATTTCTTTAAAAAATAACCTAGCATTGGAGTTTATTCACGACACGTATACTGATATCATAAAATTGGCTTGTAAAAATTTGGAATGGCTTGTAAAATTTTAGGTCAACAAGCCACTTGGCTTGTGACTCATAGGTCAAAAAAAACCCTGACAATCGATTATGCAACTTGGTGTGAACAAAGTCAAATGTTGAAAACTTACACTGTGATGACACAGTGGACACTAAAATGGAAAACGCCTGATTATAATATGAAAAAAAATTTCGCTTCCTTCCATTATTAGTCTTGAAAAATGTACTCTCAAGGCAATTTTTTGCAACAAAGGTGAGGTTTTGCCTTCCATCAACTAGTATTGCATAGCAGATTTTTGGCTGTTCTGTAGCATTTTGTAACGAAACATATTTTTTTCTCCATCTTCACTTGCTGAGATCATTCATTCATTGAATTGTTTGTAAATTTTGACTTTGCATGGTGAAAAAAGTTTGAGGTTTCTTTTTTCAACATTTTACTGCTTACAGCCATTTAACCAGCATACTTAGCGGTCCATTTTCAGGCCATTTTTGGACCCAAAAAGCCACCAGCTGCCTATTTCTCCAGTGAGTCTGCTGTCTCCCTTAAAATTTTAGGGCTGCTAGTCAGCTCACGAAATGCTGATGGCTATGAGCAGTAGGTATAACAAAAATGTTAATAAGTAAGAGTAATGCTGTGTATTGCTCACTAACATGGCTCTAAGTGCTCATGACTCATGAGCAGTAAAATCTGCCTAATATTCAGATAAACTACCACATCAAATCAACTTCTGCCAAAAAGACAATTTAAACACAAGTTAATTTATTAAATATGAATCTTCAGATTTTTGATTAGAATAAGTCAACTCAACTAAGCAGTCATAGGAACCAAATTGAATAGCACTAAAAAGTCCCCTGAATTGAAAATTTATGACAGCATTTGATTTGTTTGTTATGTTGTGTGATCTCATCTCAAATCTGTTGTGATAACAGTGTCAGAAAAAACTGCATTGCAGTTACTAAAGTTGGCTCAACTCTCAATTTGATTGTTAAATCAGGAAGAAACTTGTATTCCTGAGAATAAGATGTAAAAAAATGATTTTTTTTTCTTAAAAACCCAAAAACCCAGAAATGTCCAATTTTCCAACCTAGAAAAACCCAAAAACCCCATCAACTCAAACACCCAATGACTGACCAAACCTGATATTTATTGAAGATTAAAATTTTTCCTTTTGAGAAAGATCAATACGTCAAGTCTCTAAGCTTTTTGATGCGATTATTTCTTTTCTAACGTAAAATCAATTCAAACGCTTGGTGGAAATATCTTTCAGAAATTTATACTCTGCTTACTCATATATTTTCGACCAAGTTAATGAGAGTTTACAAATAAATTACACTGATTTTAAATTTTTTCAGGTAAAATTCTAGAAATTACGACTTTTGAACACTAAATTCAAATCTAATTCTTGAAATAAATGTTCTGAAAATTGATTTTCCAGTGTCGCAGAATATCAATACCCAAAAAAATTTTTCCAGCCCATCCCGCTGGAAAGATCAGTATCTCTTTTGGGTTCTCACTTTTCATCATAGAGAACTTGACCATCCATTTCTCATGTAATTCAAAGTCATTATGCTTTTGGATAGTGATGGACTGATGCATCAGCATCTTTCACCTTTTTCTGCCATTGGCCAATGTTTTGCCAAATAATTGGCCAATGCCCGATTTTTTGGCAACTTTTTGTTACAATGAATGCAGGTGCATATGCTTAAAAAACAGATTGTTCACATACATATTTCGCAGTTACTTTAGTAAATACATTATTTTTTGGTGAAAATGGTTGCTTTAATGTCTGGCATATTTGGCCTGTGTTGCCATTGATGAACTATACAACAAGAATTTGACAAGCTATGAATAGGATATTTTAGCTGCGGCAGTAAGAATATACTTTAATACATGTATAATGTATCCACACCCTAGATAATTATGTTTGGCAGCTTGCCAATTTGTTAAAATTTTTTGCAGAAACTGAAAAAATCTATGAATCTAAAAACGCCTGTATTTCGGAGGAAATAGCTGAAGAAAATTAAGCTAGATTTTGTGCCTAAATTTTTTTGAAAAACATAAATTAAAGAATCGTATGATTAAGAATTTTACGTCACTCAATGCACAATTTCAACTTTCCTGGATTGGGTTCATTAAAGGAGGAATTGTCGACGAAAATGAATCAATATTTTTATAGAAATGATAATCGAGCCCACTTTAAACCCATTGAAGACAATAGACTTCATGCTTTGGCATCTTTACAAGATCCTGGATTTAAAAAGGATGGATTGAAATTTGAAATATTACACATATTGATCATACAAATCAAAATTAAATAATTTAGGCTTTCTGTGATCCTCAAGCAGAAGACAAACCTGAACTACAGTCTGTTTTTTATAAATTGCTTCTGAATAGAAGAGTGACACAAATCAGTATTGTTGTCAAAATCGTTTACATAAAGCCCTTATTGTAAATTTTTCATTCGAAAAATTGTTAAGGGTTAGGTCAGTATCCTCATCAATTTCCATTTCTATATAATATATTGTTTATCAAAAAATCGTGAAATTCTAAAATACTACTTACATTTCACTTTTATTATTTAGAAGCATTTCAAGAAAAAACGACTACAGCTTTGGCTAGAATGGTTGTCGATCAAAAACAACAAAATCAACGCTTTTCTGAAAATATGGTTCAAAAATTTGAATGAATCTTTAAACTCATTCTCCAAACTTTCTTAGTAAGCCACAATTGATACTAACATAAATAATTCAAGCATTCACATGAAACTGACCAATTTCAGGCACTATTTGGTCATTGCAAGTTCATCTGAAGATGAGCTGTAGCCCGAAAAATATGCAATGTCAACATTTGAGCAAGCAAAAGGCATTGTTTTGGAATAGATTACTAGAACAATGGAAGAAAAATGCTGCAACAAAACCAGAACTAGCTAATGTGAGTCAAAATAGTGTGCAATTGAAAATAAGTTTCATTATGAAAAAAAATTTTTTAGCTTGCCTTGAAATTTTTATCAGCTCCAATTGGGTCAACAGCTAGTGAATGATCATTTTAAAAAGCAAAAGATGTTAGTAGTGGAAAAAAACTCCATTTATTGCTGAGATTGGATTCAATAGTGCAAACTGGAAAAACAAGCTGAAATTGAAGAAGCTTCTAGTGAACTCAGCAATCAAAGTGAAGGTAGTACAACAGATGCCGTTGTTGATGACAAATTCGATGAATGAAATGTTGTTAATTATTGAATGTTGAAAATATCAGTAGAACTTTGAGAATAATTCATAATAATTTTAAATTTATTACAGTGTTGCAGCTTCAGGTTGCGTTTTGTACATGTTACAGCCGATGCATCGTCAATCGGCCATCAGCTGATGCCATCGATGACCATGGCCGATGCATCGGCATCGGCCGATGGCAAATTTTCGGCCATCAGTCCATCACTATTTTTAGATAGTTTGCTTGAAAGTTTGTTATAATGCTTGTAGATTAGACGTTGAACTGGAAAATTTAAATTTTTCCTCAATTTAATGAATTAACGGGTCTAAAAACACCAGAAGGCTTGAAAAGGCTCAAAAAACCTAAATAAAGCGTCTGTGAGCATTTTTAAGCTAAAAAACGACTTCGGGATAATGGGGGAAAAAAATTTGACCTCTTTCCCCATTTGGGGAAGGGCCCCCGAGGGGAAAAAAGTGAATCCAGCCCACTGTTTTTTTTTCATGAACCCTTTTCTATAAATGTGGAAATGGGTTAAATTTTTTTTCCACATGTGGACAAAAATTTTTTCGTCTTAAAATCCTCGTTTTTTTGCTTAAAAATGTTCACAGACGCTTTATCGGACTGTTTCTGAGCTTTTTCAAACCTTCCCGTGTTTTAAGAGAAGTTAATTCATCAAAAATGAAGAAAAAATTGAAATGTTCGACTTCAAACCCTAATCTACAAGCATTGTGGAACAAATTTTCTAGAAAACTATCCAAGAGCATAATTGAATTTGAATTACATGAGTAATCGGTGGTCAAGTCCTCTATGATGACAAGTTAAAGGCCAAAAATGATGGTAATCATCTTTCGGGCGCGAAGCCCGGAAAAATTCTGCAATGCTGGGAAATCAATTTTCCGAATTAGATTCCAGTTTCAAGAATTAGATTCCAGTTTTGTGTTCAAAATCGTAATTTCTAGAATTTTAAATTAATATTAATTTTAAATAGGAAATTGAAATTTTAAAATCTGTAATTTATTTGTAAACTCTCATGAACTTGGTCGAAAATGAATAAGTAAGAAGAGTATCAATTTTCGAAAGATATTTCCATGAAGCTTTTGAATTGATTTTACGTTAGCAAAGAAATAACCGCATCAAAAAGCATAGAGACTTGACGTATTGATCTTTCTCAAAAGGAAAAAATGCGAGTCTTCATTAAATATCATGATAACATATTGAAGATTACCAATTAAAACATGAGATAATACGTTTAAGATGATGAAAACTATTATAAATTAAGTGATGAATGAAGGTAGACATGATAAAAGCCGCGCCTGAGCTACTTAATAAATAGTGATCATTATCAAAGTTATAACCGACGCGAAGCGCCGGAAATTTTGTGATTTGGACCTCCTAAATGCACCAAAATGCATCTTTTCAATACGAGAAAACCCCAAATTTTTCATCCACATTTGTGGAAAGACCTCAAAAATTTTTTCCACATTCCAGATTTTTTTTCACATTATAGTGCAAATTTGGAAATAAAAACAGTGATCCAGCAGCCTTTAGACTTACACTTATTCTTAAATAAATAAGTCTAAGTCTAAAAACTTATTCTTATCTTAAAAGTGTATGTTTTTTGGCCTTTTTTGGAAAAAATTTCGACTTTTTTCTACCCTACCCCCCACCCACCCTTTTTTTTCCTCAAAGATTTTTTCCACATGAGAACCGGACCCAAAATTTTTTTCCTCATTTTCCCAAAATTTTCCACATTTTTATAATGTGGCTACGGATGATTTTTTATCCGTTTAATGTGGCTACGGATGATTTTTTATGCATTTTACGAGCATATCCAAGCATTTCGTTGTATTTGGAGTCAGAAACCTGCAAAAATGAGGAAAAAAGTTGAGAAAATTCTGGTTCTGTTAGTCAATATGAGCTCATGAAAAATATATTGGTGTTCTACAGGAACGGGTGAAACATGTTAACGATAGAGTTCTCAGGACTAAATCCGCTATTAACATTTCTGTGGTTCCGATTAGAATCATCTAATTTTATTCAGTTCTCAGTCCGGCGCGGAGCACCGGAAAAATTTCTGGATTTTCACTTTCTAAAACTCTGGAAAATGAACCTTCATAACGTTGAGAAATGAATTAAAATCAAACTGATGAAGTGTAACTTGTTTCAATTCCGGCGCGTAGCGCCGGAAAAATTTTCGGGTTTATATATTCTAAAACCCCGGAAAATAAATTTCTCCAACAGATATTCATGAGCAGAAGTTCTAAAATCGCAGTCTAGAATGATGTCTTCAATTTCCATCTTCAATAAACGCAAAAGTTCAGGTTGCAAACGTTGAAAAAAATTCCAAGCATCGAGAGAAAAAATTGAGAGAATTGATGGGAAATCTCAATTTTGGGCGACATAATTGACTGCTAACGATTAGAAAATGAAACGAGTCAACTTAATTGATAGAAAATGTGAAGCATTAATTAGTAAGTTGAGAAGTAGATACGCTAACGGCCGCGCCTGATAGAAAATAGTTAAGATTATACCCATGACCGGCGCGAAGCGCCGGAAAATTTTGAGATTTTGACCTTTTTAAGTCCACCAAAACGCATCTTTTCAGTTTTGAATTCCCCAAAAATTTTTCCACAATGAGAACCATACCCAAAATTTTTGTCCTCATTTCGAAATTTTTTTCCTCAAAAGACCCCATTTGAGGAAAAAAAACGGTGCCCCCAACTGGTCGGACTCGGACATACCTGTACTTGGGGGGGTTGGGGGGGACCCCCCCCCCAACTTGGCCAACCCAGTACCCAAAATCATTTCCCTCCCCCCCCCCCCAGTTGGGAAAAAATTAAAAAAATTTGCCAAAAAGTGTATGTTTTTAGGCCTTTTTTGGGAAAAATTTCGACTTTTTCCTACCCCCCCCCCCCCAGAATTTCGGATTTACCCCCCCCCCCCCCCAACTGGTCGGAGGTCTTACAGGTAGAGGTCTTACAGGTACGGTTTAGGCGTAGACTTAGGTTTGGGCTTTGGCTTGGCAAACGGTTAAGAAGGACTAGACTACAATTTCCGACCAATTAAATTGAAGGTATAAAATTTTTCGGCCAATCAAATTGATAACAGATCTCGCTCGGCAATGCTTTGTCGTTAGCAGTAGCATAATTAGTGTCGAGGAAACCTACAGTAAACGTAGTAGCATGTTGAGCTTATACAATAAACGCAAAAACTTGTGAACTGCGCCAGTTCACGCCCGAAGTTTAAACTAGCTATTCGGTTACGCATCGCAGTTTCGGACGCGATAACAGAAATTTAGTCAACCTATGACCTGAGTGCCTAAACGCCAGTTTTCCGAGCATATCGAAAAAACTTTATCCAGGAATAATTTTATGTTCGGGTGGTGCAAAACGCCAACCCTTGCGAACCACGTTCCGTTACCCTGACCAGCAAATCTCTTGCTACTCCCTTCAAGAAACATGATCGATCTGCATCTTGTGCATCTGGCGTAATGTGAGCAGCCAACATCAGGATGAACTCTTGTTTAGTTTTCCAATAGTTCTGCTTGGTGCTCAGGGTCAAGGAAACGAGGTTATTTTGCTTAGAACAGTGAACACGAAAATGTATCGATGTCAATTTTATCACTGAAAATGTTTTCTAATGTGTCTTAAAGGATGTGCATATTAGACCAGTTTATTAGAAAATGTCCCGATGATGGGGCTGTAACGACCAGATCTGAGATGCACTTTACTTGATCCGGAAATAACGGACGTTATGGTGTGGACAAAGGTAAAAATGGCAATATGAAAACAATTTGACGGCTGCTTCGGTCGTCGACAATAAAATAAAGGGCGCACAATAAAAACACAAAAACGATCCTGTATCAAAGTATCCACGTCTGCATAAAAAATCCACGTCAAAATCTGCATAAAAATCTGTCTGTTTCCCCATTTTCTTGTCTTTTATATCACTTCTTTGATCCACGCCCTCGCATCGTGGGAGGTCCGCTTCTGTCGGCTCGCCTAACCAATCGCTGCTTCGCTTACCTGTTTCCGCCTATTGCATGCTTCTTTCGCCACGCCTCTTGCTTTAATTTACTCCTAATTTCCACGCTTACATGCCTTTTAATCTACAGTATGCTTTGCCGCCTATGTTTTTAGTTTTTCATGTATTTTTCGGTTTTCCATGCATTCCTCCTAAATCTTCTGTCTGCGTCGGGATTTCTGTACTTTCTACAATGGGCAGGTGTGTTTATGCGTCTGGGGGGAATTATTGTACTTATGGAATGTATATTCTCATGTGCATTACGAGGGCCAGGTGCCAATGTGCAAATAATTATGTCCGTCTTTAATTGGGTCAATGGGGTGTGGGATGATCAAAATAAAGTGCTTCACATGAATTTATAAGAATGTTTGAGTGTGAATTCCAGACACCCTTGAGACGATAGATTAATAAATGAAATTATATCTAATGAATGAATATCACATACTGTACAATTTGTATTTACATTAATGCTTCAGCATGTACGTTACAGGGCAGAAAAAAGAAGAATATACTTGCTTGGATAGTTGCCGAACCGGAGAAAGAAATGGACTAGATTTTTGGGAACATGGGTTAAAGTTGGAAAAAAATCACTCCCGTCAGACTACCCCATAGGGAGGGGTATGAGGGGGGTATTACCCCCACCTAACGTCCTTAAAATTGATCACTGGTAGCCTAATTCTGAGACAAAATCACATGTTTAGTGGACATTTAGCTACACTACCCGAGAAAATTTTCAACTTTACCCCTACCTTAAAAATATGACCTTGGGGATCTCTGACTCCCGTTATATTGCATTTTCATTCTTTCTCAAAAAAAATTTCTATGTCTGTGGAAAAGTACATTCTGCAGCATCATGCATTTTGTCCTTCCCCTTGGCATCAACTACAGTAAAATTTTTCTATATGAAAATTATATGCACATGACTTCATATGTAAAGAAATGGTAAACCAATAGCTTTCTAACTAGCGACCAATTCAAAACTCTTGCCTCTCACACCAGGCATAGTGATTTCCAGAACTATAAAGAAACTTGAGATTGGTTGCACTAACCCAACATGAAGATAAGCTCATCATCGTTATTAAATTGATGATAGTGAGTTTGAGCTAATTGCAATGTCCAAATTATTTTCTTCCAGTGCACAAACAATACTCACTTCAGGATTAACTAATACTGAGGTTTAAGTTCGAGTTTGGGAATCACATAAATTTTTAAATTTATTTGCTTTAGAGATAAGAAAATTATGTGAAAATGTTAGTGAAACCCAATAGCTCGAGTTGGGGATAATCTCGACATTGAGCTGGCTAGGATCCTGATGACATTCAAATTATACTGAACTTGAGATCAAACCGAGTCACTGTTTTGTTCGAGATTATCTTGAGCTGGAGCTCAGACCCCTTTAGTGCAACTGGGCCTTGGTTACAGTCATTCGGCACTGATCTGGAAATTGGAGAACAGGGTAAAGCATACAAAAATGCTCCTGATTCAGCCGTGCCTATATTAGGGGTGTGTGCCAAATCCTATACCCGGTTCTCCCCCACTACTCGCACTCCCACGGCAACAGTACGACATTTTTGAAAGCCGGACTGGAGTGAGAGGGATGGATGAAATTGCTTCCCTTCTACAAACCCGCAATAGGCGCTCTTTCTGCAAATTTCAGTTTAAATTAGAAAGCTATGAATGATGCTCTTTGGTTGAATGGTTAAATAGAGTAGAATAAATTTCTTTCTAGCTTGTAATCAGTAGAACTTATGGAATGAAATACAATATGTTATATGAAATGAGTGAATTAAATATATCTTGCACAATCGATTTAGTTCTAAGAAGAATTTGTGCTGCAGCTTTTTCTAGAAAATCTGAGTGGTTTCATGTGTCACTTTCCCAGAGTTGATTCCTGTTTTATTGACACTAAAAATAGCAAAAAAGTTCAACGCAATTAGAAGCACACATGTGTGAGGAAAAACAAGGGGTACCCCAAGGTTTTTGAAACTGGAAAATTTGTAATGAAAAAAATTTTTTTTGGTCAACTTTTGTTGAATCTTTTGTCTCGAAAAATGCAAAAAAAGCCATGGTCCACCCCTGTACCCTCCTCAAAATTTCGGAGATGCACATGTTTGGTTGGAAAGTGCGTTGATGCAGCTGCAGAATATACTTTTTCACAGACATGGAAAATTTTTTTCAAGAAAGAATGCAAATCCAATATAATGGAAGTGAATTTTTCCAACTTAAACGCACGTTTTCAAAAATTTAGTCCACTTCTTTTTCTGGTTTGGCAACTATCCAAGCAAGTGTATTCTTCTTTTTTCTGCCCTATCAGGGCATTTTCTAATAAACTAGTCCACCTCTTTCTAGTGGGCCTCAGCCATGCATGAAAACCATCGTAGAAGCACATTTAAGTTTTAAATTTGGTCATCTTCACATGAAAGAAACAATAAAAAAACAAAAAAAAAATTTCCCATGATCAAGAACCTGTCAACCCAAAAAATCACAGAAATACATTGGTTTACACACAGAATCTTTTTTGTGTGAAGTGACTGTGTCCATTGAATTCCCCATGGTCAGAAACCTCTTTCCCATAAATTGCGGCAATACATTTGTATACACTCAATATAATTTTGAGTGTAAAGGGATCCCATTCATTAAATTTCCCATGGTCGAAAACCCCTTCCACAAAAAATCACAAAAATGCACTTGTTCACAACCGAGATAATTTTTTATATGTAAAGTGACTGCATTCATTGAATTCATCTGGTCCAAAACTCCTTGCCACAAATTAACACGAAAATACGTTTGTTCACACACCAGATAATGTTTTCTGTAGAATGACCACGTCCATTGAATTCTCAATGGTCTATAACCCTTTCCTCCTAAAAGTCATGGGAGTACCTTCATTCACATTAATGTTGATTTTTTGTGAAAAGTTACCACATCCATTGAATTTGCTTTGGTCGAAAATGCCTTCCACCAAAAAATCACAAAAATACGCTTGGTTACACCCAGTTTAATTTTTTGTTTAAATTGAGAGCATTCACTAAATTCCTTCTGGTTGAAAACCCCTCCCTCAAAATTATCACTAAAATTTGCTTGTTTACATCCCAGATAATTTTTTTGTATAAAATGACAGCATCCATCGAATTCCCAATAGTCAAAGTCCCCTTCCTCCAAAAAGTCATGGGAGTACCTTCATTTATATTAATGCTTTTTAGTGTAAAGTGACCACATCCATTGAATTCGTGTTGGTCGAAAACCCCCTCGAAAATGATGGTTTTTTTGTGTAAAGAGAACACGTTCATTGGATTCACTTCCGTCGAAAACCCTTAAGCCCAAAAATCCCATAATGTCAATGGTTATATTGAAACTGCAAAAAATTCGGGCACCATAGTGCATAATGCTGCAAGAAATTTTTTTTTTTGAAGTCGTAAGTATAACAAAATTGCCAAATTTTGGGGTTCTCAGGGGTATCACTAATCGGCGGAATCTGTGTGTGGATGCGGATGGGGGATATGGTCTAATCGACAGATGTGGATATGGATGGTGGATGTGGAATCTGCATATCCACTCCCTAATCCAGGGATGAAAAAGGCGGAATCCACCTTTTCTGAGCAGATATTGATGTCTAATTGGTGGATATAAAAAATGAGAAGATCGGCCATCAGCATGTCTAATTGGGGGTCATGTTTTGCGGATTGTGGATATTTGGTCATCAATTTTTTGTCATAGTTGTCAACATTTTCGGCGGATATGCACATCTAATCGGCGGATATGTAGTGTGGATATGCAGATATCAAAATTATTATATGCAGAAATTGTAAAAGGATTGTACAACCATGAGGTTTAGATCAATTAGAACAGATAGAACAGTTGCTAAGACCTTGACTTAAACATGGAATAAAGCAGGGACATGTTCAATTCCTGTTTGGTTTGTTCAAGTCCTAATGCACCTTTATCCATCGAAGAATATAAACATGAGTAAAGCAATTAAACGTCATGTCTATGGGAGAACATAGAATAAATGCTGGTATAAAAGCAAAGTTGGTCAAAGCTGTAAAAGGAATGAACAACCGTGAGGTCGATTTGGGTTTGTGTTCATTGATATATGATAGAACAGTCGTTAAATCAATGACTTTATATTCCCCTTTGGTTTGTTCAAATCCTACTGAGGCTCTTTCCCTCACAAGTAAATAAACAGGAGGGAAGTGTTGAAACATCAAATGTATGGGTTAACACAGAATAAAAGTGTGTCTATTGAAAAATGTAAATTAATCGTCAAAAGTATTGAATTACCGCCAGGTACGCCATTGTAGCAATTCATCTATCATCGCAATGTATAAATAGCTTGTTAACCCCTAACTTTTATGTTTCAATAGAAAAGTTGAAGATATATACA
The DNA here is from genome assembly GCA_963922205.1 of Romanomermis culicivorax. Taxonomy (NCBI): domain Eukaryota; kingdom Metazoa; phylum Nematoda; class Enoplea; order Mermithida; family Mermithidae; genus Romanomermis; species Romanomermis culicivorax. The sequence goes on along the minus strand of CAWUHX010000013.1, from coordinate 1,123,299 downwards.
TGTTGATTTTCTGTGCAACCATGATAGAACAGTGGCTAAAGCTTTGAAAACAATGTTTAGCCTGTTCTATTTTTGTAATTTTTCAAAAATACTTTTTCATATTTTCAGAATTTTTTTTCAGATGTATATTAAAATCTAAAATTGTGCCTAAACATTTAAAATGCAATAAATGCATTTGGAGGTTTGTTAAACTGCAAAAGGCTTGAACAACCTCCAGGTTTCTATGAACAACGGAATAGTTAGGTAAACCATTCAAAATCATTTTTGATAGAACAGTCATTAGATTGTCAATAATCCTGTTTAGTTGGTTCAAATCCTAATGAGGCCATTTCAGCCACATGTATATAAAGGTGAGAAAATGTGTGTAACATCATATCTATGGAAAGACAAAGAATAAACGCACTTCTTATTCAAAAATGTAGTTGATTGAAATCTGAAAACTTAAAATTTATTACTCTTATAAATGTAAAAGGGTTGAACAACCACCAGGTCAGATAAATTATTTCAATATTTCTATAATTGACAAGATGATATTATCATAAGTGGCAAATTCCAAAATAGGCAGGTGATAGAACAGCTGTTAAATCAGTGATGTTATTTTCCTGTTTGGTGTGTCCAAATCCTAATTATTTTAATTTTTCACAGTTTATAAACAGGAGAAAGTGTTGAAACATCATATGTATGGGTTAACACTAAATAAAAGCAAGTTTATCAAAAAGTTTGACCTTAACTGTGAAACTATTGAACAACAACCGTGAATTCAATAATCCTGGATAACATCGATACGATGTTGAACATCTGATAGAACAGTAGTTAAGCCTCTGACGTGGCATTCTTGTTTAGTTATGGGATTTTTATTTCGTTGGTTCAATTCATGATGAAGTCTATTGTGACGTGCACATAAAGAAGAGAAAAGCATTGAAACATTATATCTGCGGGATGACAGAAAGAAAATGTGTGTTAAAATGTGTATTAAAAAATTTCTTTACCGATGTGTATCCCTCTGTATATATTTCTTATTTGAGCAAACAAAACCTAGTTTTATTGCATTTAGTGTAAGTGGATCATGAACCAGTTTTAATGCAAATAACCATATATGTTTACGCAGCAGTTGGTGGATGTATTTTCACAATTTTCTCAGTTATTATGAATTGGTTTGACTGTTTACTATTATCTATTATTGAATTGTAAATTTTAATGATCAGTGCAATTAAAATGTTTGCCAATAAATTTGCTCTATTATTTAATCAATAATCAATGTAGTTTTTTGCTTGACAGGATTAAATAAATGATCAGGTTAGTCCTTGAGCAGTTGATTGGTTTTTAATTCCAAGACAACATGACCAAAGTCCCAAAATGTCATTTGTACAGTATGACACATTGTAAATGTTTGTGTATAAAAAAATTAGGAAAAACAGTAAAAGAATTGAATAACCACCATGAAACACTATCGTGAATACCATAATCAGCAATTGCCAAAATTGGCAAATTGATAGAACAGTAGTTAAGTCAATGATTTTATATTCCCATTTGGTCTATTCAAATCCTATTGATTTTATATCTGTCACATGTATGTAAAAAAGAGAGAAGTGTTGAAACACAGAATAAAAGCATCTAACACAGAATAAAAGCATGTCTATTACAAAATTATACCAAAACTGCAAAAGGATTGAACTACCGCCAGGTTGGATGAACTACTGCCTGGTTGGGTATATCATATTAATGATACCATAATCGACAAAGTGATAGAACAGTCGTTAAATCATCTATAATCCTGTTTTGTATGTTCAAATCCTAATGAGCCCATATTGGCAACATGTATATAAAGATGAGAAAAGTGTTGAAACATCACGTCTACGGGATTGGATGGAATCTATTAAAAAATTTAACCTAAACTACAAAAGGATTGGACAACCATGAGGATAGATAAAGCAATTCAATATTGCTGTAATTGACAAGATAAACTGATAGAACAGTTGTTAAGTCATTAATATTAAATTCCTCTTTGGTGTGTTCAAATGCTAATGAGTCATTTTGGGGACATGTATATAAACATGAGAAAACTGTTGAAACATCAATACTACAGGATAACATAGAATAAAAGTATTTATATCCAAACATGCAGCCTATTAATTAAATTGAAAATTTAAAACAAAATATGTACAAAACAAAACAATGAATATGAACAAAACAAAACAGTAAACACATACAAAACAAAACAATAAAGATCCTATTCATTCTCTAATGATTCTATTGAAACAAAAGAGTTCATAAAAATGTCATTTATTTCAAATGAATAGGATGCCTCAACAACCGAAGAATATTGACCATACTCTTTCAGTAGAACTTTCAATCAAATCTTGAATGAATTCCTGTTTTTTGGGAAGTAAATATTGTTCGTAAATATATGAACCAATTTCAGTTTCTAATTAACACTTTTCAGATACTTCCGGAACTTTCTCAGTTGTGGGTGTCTCTGTAATTAGCCCTAATGGGCGAAGAAGCAATATTCTTGTGGGCAAAGAATCTATATAACATCCGTGCTTTAGGACCTGACAGATACTTGGAAATGGGAAATATAACAAGAATAGATACCTTCCGTGGAGTGGACAAATTCTTCATCAATTTAATCAAGCCACTGGTCCACTTGTACCAAACATGGACTTGCAGCAATAGCAACTGCTCAAGTAAAGAAGTCATAAGCCAAATTGACTTGCTGAACAAGTAAAAATAAGAAATGTACAGAAAAAACTTTTTTTACATTTTCTACTTTACAGGCACATAAAAGACAAAATGGATAAATTTGTATGCTGAGATTTTCATAAATGCCATGAACTATGTAAACAAAGATTGGGTGAACAAAGATGGGGCAGTACACGGACTACAGATCACCCTGAATTGGTGCAACATATACCTCTCATGTTGCTACCAATTTTTTGAGGAATGCCCAATTCATGGATATATCCGACCTTCCCATTACTTGGACCATAATAAATAAAAAGTAGGTGTTTCCTTCTTAACCTAACTGACTATAAATTGATGTTTCATTTACACATTTTTTTACAGATTCTGTCTAGGCTCAGTAATACTCCACAATCAGAGCCATTTCTCCAGCATTTTAATACAACCCAACATGGATACCTTGTCATATTATTTCTGTGATAATATGAATCCAGAATTGCGAGAAGGCAACCCGCGAAATGTTGACAAAATTGTAAGTGAATGTTTATTACAATATGTGTTTCATTTTGCTATGTAATTTTTTTGTTATTACTCCTACTTTTTATTGCTCAAAAATGTGTGACCATATTATTCTGTCTAGTTTTTATGTGATTTCTACTTTTTCAAGTGTAATATTGTAATTTGTATTATTTTAATTTTTCTCGCATTGTTGTACATTTTTGTTTGTTTTAAATTCGTTTAAATTCGTTAAATTTAGTTACTAGTTGTTGTATATATTTGTTTATTTGTTGTTGTACATATTCAATTTTAAGTTTTTGTATGTTGTATGTATGTTATATTTTTAATTGTATATAGTTGTTTATTTTGTTATTGTTATGTTACATGTTTGTTTGTTTTTTTATGTTTTGCCCATATGTAAATTAATATATACTGATAAACATTTGAGTGTCTAGATAAATTCAAGTGTACATAATGCATACTAATCTGCGTTGAGATGGGTTTTTCAACCTTGAAATTAATCATTTTGATATCTGCATATCCCCACTACATATCGGCTGATTAGACGTTGTGAGGATGGCAGATATTTCTCTGCCATTTGGCATGATATCTGCCGATTAGATGTGCATATGCATGTAGACAACTACGACAAAACACTACAAAATATTCAAACAAATTAAAAATCATAATAACACATGAAAAAAGAATGGAAAAAATATTTCAAAATGCAACCATTTCACCCATTAATGTCCTTTTGAAAGCCAAAAGCCTTCTAAAATTTAGCAAATCGTATTTTCATTTTGCATCATGGGAATCATCGGCACATCATTGAGCTTCTGGAAACATACACAGGATTGATCTCTTTGACCATATTTGAACATCTTTGAATGTGGAACCAGACGGGTCCAGCCCACCAAGTAATGCTTTTCTGACTTATGGAATAAAAAAGCTGTAATTTTGGATAAGTCAGATTGGAAAATGGCACCTCTTTTATCCATTGTGTCATTTTGTTCCCACCATCTTCTAATCTGAAAAAATTGACGTTGCATGAAACATTTTTGCCGTTGAAAAAATGGAGTAACCATGAAATCAAAATGATGTTGTTTGATAGCATAAAGTAAGATAATATTTACTGCAAATTTGATGACAGTACGATATAATTCTCCTGCACAATTCTGTTTCGGACATGAAGGTCGATTACCCAGCTGTCCAGCTACACGTAAAGGTCGATTACCCAGCTGTCCAGCTACACATATCTGCAGAAGACCATCAGCTATCGCAGAAGTGTTGACAGATTCTTCTGTGATGATGCAAATGGTGGCAATGCCAATACAATTGGGGTCTCTACCCTGCAGAGCCATTTTTACGATATAGACAGCAAACAGAAGAAAAAATAGCAGAAAAGACTGCAATGAACTAGAACTGTGAAGTTACTGCAGTAAATGAGCTAAAATAGTTTAATTTTTAGGTTTATACACTTATTCGTATGACCATCAAAAATTCAAGAGACTTTTCACACATACAGTGGCCGATCTTAAACCAATAAACTTCAAATGAGACGGAGTGATCGGGTGACCTGATGAAGGAGTGATCACTCGAATGATCCCTGGTTACTAAGCTTGATAACTTTCAAAAGGCTTGTTATAGGATGATTCTCCACCAAAAAAAAGGTTTGACGAAGTTGATTGACCACTGGTCACCCAACTGGTGTGGCCAATCGGATGACCTCTGGCTATCAATCTTCAGTGAATATTAGATAACATTCAAAATGCCAATTAATGGGATAATTATCCATCAAAAAATATTTTTGTTGACTTGAGTGATCACTTGTCACTCGTTTGACCACTGGTCATTCAAGTGGTCATTTCGGAGGACCAATGGTATCAATCTTGATTGAAGACAGCATAATATATACTCTGTTTTTATGAAATGCTTCCAAATGGGAAAGTGACACAAATCAGTACTGTCGTCAAAATCATCTATAAGAGCTTTCGATGTGAAATTTTTCACTCGAAATTTTGGGGGGGGGGGGAAGAAAAAAGTCGAAATTTTTCCCGAAAAAGACCAAAAAACATACACTTTTTGGCAAATTTTTTTAATTTTTTCCAAACTGGGGGCGGGGGTTGGGGGGGGACAAGCATCACAGCGTAAAGCCATCAATGGAGTAAACTGTTGCTCAGAGCGCAAAACGTCAAACTTACTTTCAAAATCATGATAATGTCATAAACGTGACTGAAAAGATAACTAATGTATAAATAAGGCTTCTATTTACAAGCTTTATGAATTCGATAGAATTATAATCAAATTATAAAATAAAATGACCATTTTCAACAAAAATACAACGCGCATAGTGCACAAAAACAATTACAGTATAGAAACAACGATAAAAATATTTAAATTTTTCGACAAAGATATCACTTTGATCTATCGTGAATCTCTTTTTGGGACTTCAAATTCTGAAAAAGTGTAGTATTATGCTCCTACAAGCAAAAAACTATCAAACAAAATATGTTTGCTGAAATAGGCCAAAGTTGGCACAACAGTTTTATTTTTTGATAGCGCCATTTTTTGTCTAGTTCTGAAAAAACCTTTTTACAGTGGTCTACAGCTCTGTATAGGTACAAAATGTTATAAAAAATAAATTTAGTAGAATTGAGTTACTGATTTGAGTAACAAGTGAATTTCCTTACTTTATTAGCAGCATAATGAGGCTGAGACATTGGACTTTCATGATGGGAAGATGCAATTATTGTATTGACTCCATTCAATCTCCTCAATGCAACTTCGACAGCTCTCGCATTAATCGATAAACTTTGACAGACACGTTCCTTCATTAAAATTTTCGTCAATTTTTTCACAACCATGACAATTTTGTCTGATGTTTCTGCTGATGAAATATCAACACATTCATTGGTTGATCTTTCTTCTGGCAATTCAAATTGTGGATAACATAGATTTTGTTGGTTCAATTGCAAAGAATGGATACAGTGAATATGCTTTCAAGTATTTCTAGCTACCAAAAAATTATGTCAATGCAACCTCAACATGATCTACATTTAAATTGACAGGCACTGATCACTGATTTTTCTAGAAATAAAATATGTACACTTAACATGGGGAAAATGAATGAAAATGAAAAATCCAAATAAATTCTGTTGATTATTTTTTCAGTACAAAACTGGTGCAATTTTTGTATAAGCTGTATTAAAATAAAGTGCCTCACTTAACAATGTAAAAAATGTCTGAATTATTTTTGACTTTTGCTGATTTAACTTTCCAGAAAGCTTTATCAAAAATTTGCACTCCTAGCAGATAAATTTCTTTAGAATCCTTATGGCAGTGTACTACATAATCTAGACAAAATTCCATGAACTTCAATGAAATAATCAAGAGGAGAGTTTTCAGCATTTGAATAAGAAAAAGTCAATTTTATGAAAATTTACTCTTTCTTAAGGGCCTTAAAAATATTGTTGAGCTTTGTTCATTTTCTTGGGGGTTGCACAAGAACCAAGCTACCACCAATCTTCACTAATTATCATCCAATTCTAAAACTGTGACAGGTAACAAATTTTTTGAATTAATACCATGGGTGGTATCCATACACACAATGTTTGATGCAAATTTTCGAAACAGTGACCTCTGGGCAATCGTTTGCAGGCCTGAAATTAAAAAAATATATTTACCTGAAATTAAAAAAATATATTTACCAATGGATTATGACGTATAATGATAAAATTGTTTTATTACTATCGAGAAGAGAAAACAGCTAATTTCATGAAACTTACCAAAGAAAAAATATTGCTCATCATAATGATAATAAGGCACAGCTCCAGCATTCTTCGTGACATTCTGCCCTAGACTTACCATTTCATCTTCACAGAGTCAGCCAGGCTGTAGGCTGAAATCTCACCTGATTTGATGAATATCTGGGCTGGTTGTCAAATGCTCATGTTTGGAAATTTTTTCAATACAATTATCGTCCATATCAGCTGAAAAATCACACTGAATTTACACTTGCGAAAACCCAAAAAGGTACTTTTTCCTAATTTTTGGGGGTTTTGGGTGTAGAGTTGACTGGGTTGGGTAGGTCCCCCCAATCCCCCCCCCAAATTACAGGTATGTGTCTATTGCAACGATTCATTTCCCAGCATTTTAGAATATAAAAATTTGAAAATATAATATAAAAATTTGAAAATTTTTATATTCTAAAACAATGAGAAACAAAATTACTATCTATTAGTATGATTTTAATTTGCATTTCAATGTAGCAAAAATTCATTTTCCAGCATTTTAGAATGTAAAAACCAGAAAATTGAAACAATAAACATGTGAAGAGTTTGGTTCTCATGTGGAAAGAATCTTTGAGGAAAATTTGGTGTGCAGCTTGATTATCAGAATGTAATGATAGGTGATAGCTGCATATACCACTTTGTTTAGTTTGAATTGATAACTTCATTCATATTTTAGTTAGTACTAATTCAGAAATAAATTTCGATCATGAGTAGTCTAAAATATCTGTTTTAACTAACTATTTTGGGAAATTTTTGAAATGAAATGAAAAATATTTATTGCTGTTACACAATACAAAATGAAAAGAGAAATGCGAAATAAAATACATTATATAATGTCGTCAGGGTTGGCAAAAACCAAACTTTTGAAATTTCAGCTTTTTGGTTATTTGGTTTTTTATTGTTTTTTTGGTTTTTCTGTGGTTTTTAGTGGCTTTCTTCTGGTTTAATTCTTCAAAATGTTTGGTACATCAAAATAACTATGTAAAAAACTGCTGGAAGCTCCCTCTATCATCTAAGATTAGTTAGGGGGCCTTAAATTGGCAGCTAGAAGTATTAATCTTATCCAAAGTGTCGTTATTTCATGCTATAGGAGATCCCTATTCTAGTGATAGAAATACAGTAATAGCGTGCGCATAAGAATGGAACGATGAGTGAAGAACATGCGAAAAGTAAAAATGGAACAGAGCATGCAATATGGAAAGGGCAAATGCAAGGAAAATAAGAAAAATTACAAAGAAGGGAAATGCAAATGTACATAATCAGAACTCATAAGAAATCAACCGCAGAATTGTATCAATGCATCACATATATACACATATGCACAGGAAAGCTGAAATCTCATTTGAATTGAAAGCTCATTTCAACTGAATTAATTGTTATGTTGATTTAAATAGACACCAATACATGCCTAGAAAATCGACTAATGTGAAAAAACAGTTTTCCAATGATTCTGGAAAAAAACAGAGATTTTACATCTTTTTGGTTTTTTTAAACCAAAAACCAAAGCCTTGCCAACCCTGAATGTCGTATGAATAGTAAGAATTGTAAATCGACTCCCAAAGCATTTAGATATTTCAGGAAATGGGTGAATCATGCAGCAATAGGGTGCAAAGGTTACTTGAAAAGTAACAACTTACATCCATCCACCCCCCCCCAGTTTGATTATGGAAGTTCAGAAGTTTAATTTTTTCTTTGAAAGTGTGCAAACTAGGAGAATTAACAATATCGAAAGATAAAGAGTGCCAGATGTTAATATAATGGTTAAAAAGATCAAACTGGCAAGCAATGGTATGAACTGACTTTATCGTCAATCTTAGATCATGATTTTTCGATCTTAAAGTAGCTAAAATTGATTTATTCTGGAGCTTCACTCTAAACCATACCATGAGGCTTTTAGGCACGCCATTCTGAACCTCTCAACATGACATTCAGGAGCTACGCAACCTCACCAGGTCGAGTTTCATCTATTTTAAAAAATGTTGAAATTCGACCCCTGAAAAAAATGTCTGGGTATGGGCCTGCTTGCAATGTTCAAAAGCAAATAAACATGGTAGCGAACATTTGTGAACTCTGGAATAATGTGAGTTAGTTCTGTAATCAAAATGTAATCAAAAAATCCGACTTTAGATAAATATTATAAATAAAAACTTGAAGACATTGTTCTTGCATGTCAAATGTCATTATGCATTCTACTTACATTGTAACGATTCAAGAATTCACTTGCTTGAGGTTTGATCTTGTAAATATTGAGTTATCACATGATGCATTCCCAGTTCCCATCAAAATTTTTGTTCTACATAAAAGCTGATCGTGGCCACAAGGGTTTTTGAAATAAATATTTGAATTGATTTTTCAGCATTGCAGAATGTCAATATACGAAAAAACTTTGCGGCGCCAAGCGCCGCAAAGATATAAACAGGCTTTTGGGCCCCTACTTTTCATCAAAAAGACTTGACCGTCGATTTTACAAATTCAAAGTCATTATTATGCCCTTGGATAGTTTGCTGGAAAATTTGTTTCACAATGCTCGTAAATTAGACTTCAATCAAACTCTAAAACTTGAATTCTTATTCAATTTCAATGAATTAATTGCTCTAAAAATGTTAGAATGATCAGAGCAGATCATTATAGCTCACTATGAGCATTTTAAAGCGAAAAAAACGACTTGGGGAAAAAAATTTCGACCCTTTTCAAGGCCGGCGGAAAAAAATAATGCCTGAAATTTTTCAGGGCTCCATCTTCTGATGAACATACTTTATCCCGTTTCAAGCCCAAAGTTTGATTTCATTCCCAGGTGAAACCCAGAGCACAGAGGACTTTTGCTCAGCACCGCCATTGCAGATCTGTTGGAGTCAATACTCCAGACAATGTTCTAATATTTCTGTTCAGATTCTAATTTGAAAATGGAGTTTGAAAGTTTGTTATATGGGATCTAGAAAATCGAAGTTACTGTATTGATGGCTTCACGCTGTGACGCTTGTGGTTGGGGGAGGGGTAAATGATTTTGGGTACAGGGTTGGCCAAGTTGGGGGGTTCCCCCCCAGCCCCCCCCCAAGTGCAGGTATGCTAAAGCCTAAGCCTGAGGAAAATTTTAAAGGAAAAATTGATGTCTACTCACTAGTCACAAAAATCCATGCTCAAAATTAACGATCAACTCATATACAATAATTAGGCTGAAAGCCAGGAACCGACTTATAAAATTTAGCCCTAAAGTTAGCTCAACTCTCAATTTGATTGTTAAATCAGGAAGAAACTTATATTCTTGAGAACAAAATGAAAAAAATGAATTGTTTTCTTAAAAAACCCAACGATCCAGAAATGTCCAATTTTCCAACCCAAAAAACCCATCAACCCAAAAACCTTCTTCTTCGCGATTTGAAGAAAAGGCACACGGCAAAAAACAGTGACTTATAGTCGACAGAAACTTCATTTTCAAATAATGCCTGATTTGAAATTCCGCGAGAGCACTGAAAAATTTTCATCTTTCCTTTTTAAAACGCATATAATGCGTTTTCGACCGCAGTGGCTAGATGGACTCGAGTGCATCTAGCCAAAACCCACAAAATGGCTAAATGGACTCGATTCCATCTAGCCAAAACCCACAAAATGACTAAATGGACTCGAGTGCATCTAGTCAAGACCCACACAATGGCTAGATGGCTTCGAGGCCATTAAGTCAAAAATATACCAGTGTTTTTTTTGTGCCAAAACATGGTTTTTGGCTCAAAAAAATTTGGAATGGCACAAAAAATTTTGAGCGTTTGTGCCAATGGGCACAAAATTTTTGACTGGCCAAACATTAAATTTCCTTGATTTTTAAACGTCTTAGAGGCTGAAAATGTAAAAAATTTTCGGCGCTTTGCGCCAAGTCAACGAATATAATATTTTTTATTTGTATATTTGACCCGAACGGGAACGATTCCTCTTCGAACAGTGTATTAGTATTGTGAGAGCGCTCTAAATCGATCGATAATTAAGAAACCTACAGTAAACAACGACTCTCCCCCATTCGCACACACAACAGGCAAACCTACGTTATCCGATCCTACTGTAGACACTGCGTCAAGATTTTCGCCCTACTTCATGCAACTCTTTCTACGACTACGCCTACTTAGATTATGATATAATATTATGTGCTTTTATGACGTCAATGCCTAGTTTTTATGTTATTTTTTATGTCTTATTATTTATATAAATATGCTTGTTTTGTATGTTAAAATTACTTCACCAATTTTCTAATGAATCTAGCTTACCTGCTTTTCTTCTCTGATCCTAATTCCGTCGTAGGGTCGCTGGTAAAACGTCGTCTTTTCTGTCCGGCTTTTGCGACCTTTTGGAACCTGGAAAGAAATATATTTTCGTTGCGAGACTACGATTTTCCTTTTAACTTACCTTGGCATTTTCTTGATTGTTGCCGCTGCCGTTCGCCCCTTGACGTTTTCGTTTTCGTTGACGATTCTAAAGAAGAAAGAATAATTCAAGAACGTTTTTAGCATTCAGTCCGATCTGCAGGTTATTCAGCTACAGTAACCTGTATTTTCCATTGACCCAAACATTGATAAACCTTACAAGTGGCGATTCATGGCAGGATGTCGGCTTCAATCTTTCGGATTCGAATTGATCTTGGAGAAGCCTGAAAATAAAGAAGAAATAAAGAAGCACGAAGGTTGACGATTTTTGGCAACTTACTCGACGTTTTCAGAACTCGACGTTGACGTTTTTTTTCGAATTTTTCTTGAACGTCTGAAGAAGAAGATTTAGAAGAAGATTTACGAATTTTGGCAAATCAAAAAGATCACGTTTTGGTTGAAAATAGAGAAGCAATGGCACGACAAGAAAATCGTTTTTGGTTTAGGAATAACACGAGAGATTCTCAGATTCTATCGAACGGTCCTCAAGAGCCCAACAGGATGGGAGGTCACCCGAAACTGCGCGCTAAATACCAACTTTAACCGTGGCCGCTCGTCAGGAAGGTCGTCAGATGGAACCGTTTCTTGTTTTAAATGTGGTAGAAGTGGGCATTATTCTTCTACTTGCCCCATGCTCGAATGAAATCAAGATTCCAGATTTTCGAGTTCCCCGCGTAGCACGTGGTGTGAGGGACCACCCCGAGTACAGATGCCAGCCCGAGGCGTTTCGAACCCTAGGAGTCCAGGAGATGCCCTTTCTGGAACCAGAGGAGTCAATGGTCAGCTTTGTCTTGCCGAGGCTAATGGGCCCAACGTGTTAGAATTTAATTCTGACACCATCGCAGAACAGTCCGATCCCTGGAATTGCGATGATTTCGATCTGTATGGAAATTCCAATGTGAGGCCTCAGGCACATGTTTTTATGGCCCGATATAATGAATTATATTTTGGAACCGGACACTCCACATTGGTGAGTAGTGGGACAGGATCTGAAGAAATTAGGGATAATCCCACTATTGCCTCCCACGGGTATACTGGCAATTATTTAGATATTGAAGACCCAGAACCTTTTGAAAATAGTCATTTAGAAAATGGTTCAGACAGAACCTCTGATTTTGATGAAACATCTGATTTCGACCGTTACGAAGAGAGATGACGTCCTCCACGTTTTGAAAATTCTGGGCAGGCCGAATCAGCTAATGTTTTCATGAATACGGCTCAGACTGGAGGTCATAATTCCCACCATCCCTCTGGAAGCCGCCCCGTGGGTGAAGTTTATTTTAGAATTTTGAATGAGCCCGCTGCAGCTAGTATTTGTAATTTATGTAATATTTTGAATTGTATGCATATGCAAGGATTTGGAAGCCAGTCACGACGAGGAGTGATCGCTAGACAAGGACCCTTGGAATTTACGACAGAAGGATGGACCAATGAGTCGGCATCATGGATCGCTTGGAGGCCCGAAGTCACCTCCCCAGAAGATCCCACGCGACATCAGTCAACTCAAACTGACTCAAGAATGGATCCAAGAAGGCCAGAAAATTCACACTTTCGATTCAGAGCAGAAGCAGATCAAAGAAGCAGGAATCGTACTAGAAGAAGAATTCCTCAAAACAATTTTCAACGAATTTTTAGAAATTTAGTCTCACTTACTTCTTCCTATTTTTTGTTCGCCGTTATCTTGTTGCTTTCTTTTCTCGTCGGCTATTCGTTCGGCGATCCTTTCTTCCCATGTGGCGTTTCGCAAGGCCGTCGTGCCTTGATGCTCCCAACAATGACGCAATATCGATCTTCGCCGTTGATTGTAGCTGAAAAATGTGAAATAAAATTGCGCATTTGGTCCACAAAGGGACATTTGAATCAAATTATAACCAGTCAATGCATTTTACGAAACCGAATCGTTTATACGAACGCAGAAGTTCTATTTCAAAAAGCAGAAGATGGAGAGAAACCTATCATCCAAGCCAGTAGAAGTTTAACGAAAATGGAAAGAAACTACGTAATCACGGGAAAGGAAGTTTTGGCCATAATACGAGCCGTGAGATATTTTCGTCATTATTTGCATCGGCAGCGCGTCACAATTTTTATGAATCAGTCAGTCCTACAAAGTATTTTTTCGAAACTACACCCTTCGAGCCATATAGCTAGATGGAGACTAGTAGTGCAAAAATCTCAAGAGCCCAACAGTAAACATCCCGCGGGAAAAGTCAACAAAAACACAGACGTTTTTTCAAAGAAACCCAACACGTGAAGAAAACGGCAAGCAAGGCATAGAATTTCACATAAACGGGGCTACACGCTCACCAACTTGTAAAAATAGGCGGAATGACCCAATTTTCGATAGCGCAGGAGCAGGTTCTGAAAAAATATCGACTCTAGCAAAAACTAGACTAGATGAAATTCAAACTACATGTTCAAAAATGCATGATGACCTCTTTTCAACTCAAGAAGACGCGAGTTTTGAAGAATCTCCAACTATAGAAAGAACTACTCTCAAGAAAACTCGGACTATAGTTATAGAAAAGGAAAAAAACAGGTTCGACGCGAGCAAGATAGAAAGTTTTCGCGAGGCACGAAGAAGTGATCAAGTTGGTGGTCAACTATTGGTTTATCCACAGTCTGATTACTTGCCTGAAGACTTTAAGCAAGTCAAGAAAATTGTCTCATTAGTGTCCCGATTTACGGTAAAAAACGAAATTCTACATTATTTGGGCGATGCAGACGAAAACGAATTGAAAGTAGAAGTTCTAGTTTCGAAAAAAGAAGAAATTTTAGAAGCTTGCCATGATGACGTTTTTTCTGAACATTTTAGTTTTACGAAAACATTAGGAAGAATTCGTTTACGCTGCCACAGGACTACAGTATACCGCGATGCACGAGAACACTACTTAAATTATATCATTTGCACTATGGGAAAAACAGGCATAAAAAGAAATCGCGCCGCTCCTATGCCTACACTAGTTGCAAGTCTGTTTGACAGAGTGGCTATGGCTATTTTAGGTCCTCTGCCTATGAGCGAAAATAGCAATGAATACATTATTGTGCTCAGAAAATATTTGAAGAAGTATGCGACGGCAGTAGCTCTACCAGAAACTACAATAGAAAAAGTTGCAGAAATAATGCTACAATTTGGTGCGCCACTGACAGATGGAGAAATAAATTTCTTATCTGATCTAACGGTATGCCTTTGTGAATTATGCACAATAAGAAAAACAAACGCGAATTTCTACCATCCACAAACAAACAGACTAGTGGAAAGATTCAATAAAACATTGGCCACAATTATCTCAATGAACATCAATGAAAAACAAAGCGACTGGGATTTCTATTTGCCCTACGCGAGTTTTGCATGTAATATGGCCACACAAAAGTTAATAAAGTGCTCACCATTTTTTCTTCTTTCTGGCCGCCATCCAAATTCTTCCAATGACGTCGTTCTTTGTTCTTTGCCAGCTTTTTGTCCAATCGATGTTGATCTCGGCGACGACGTCCAACGATTCTCGTCCAACGTCTGGCAGTCTGCCAAAACGAATGTAAAAATTATACAACATGCTCAGAAAATTGCATATGATGAAAAAGAACACGAAGGAGAACTCACCGCAGGAAAAGAAGTTTCTAAATATAGTCCAGTGATGAAGCCCGAATACCCACCTAAATTCACTTTTACATGGATAGGATTTTACGTCATTATTCAAGAGAAACATTCGATGGACTTATCGCGATTGAACGAAAATTCGAGTTGCCCGCACAAAAAAAATGCATTCCGATGTATCAAGAAAGAAAAAGATGGACATAAATTTGTCCATGACGCAAATTTTAACCATATCATCGGAGCAATCTTCGAAACATTTATCTGCATGATTCGTCCATGAGAAAAAAAAGAAAGAAAAAAAAAGATAAAAAAAAACACATGCCTAAATGTTTGTATAAAATGCCTAATATTTTTCTGTATAAGTCATTAGGAAGATCTATCACTCCTCCTAACGTGCGTTCTTTTTAATATTTTTATACGGCTAAAATTTTTTTTATTCGGTTAACTATTTCCTTTTATATTTCTCTCATTATTTTTTCGGGTAAATTATTATTTTGTGTACTCGTTTATACCCTGTCCTTAATTTATTTTTATACCTAAAGACATGGCTTTTGCGAAAATTCCGCCCATAATAGCCGCTGATCGCTGGCGTCTCTGCCAAATGTCGCCGCCTTTAATCAAGCACGAGGCCATTGTTACGTTTGGCCAAGAACTTGGGCGACTACCGTTGAATGGCCGTTACGCCGTGTGCACAAATATCAAAGAAAGTCAATCCATGTGCGACTTTCTGGCCAGCGACCCGCGTCACCCTGGCGTTTACGGGCTCGATGCCGAATTCATGAACTACCATATGGATTGGGTCGACTGGGGGAAGAAAGAGGCTGGCCCGCTCGCGAATTTGGCCAAAACAAAACTTGATATCGCTTTGCACGGCCAGCGATACTCGAAAGGGCCCTTCGCCGTTATCATTCAAGTTTGTCGCGCCGATGGCCACACTATCGTCTTTGATCTTTTGGAGATGGGGATCGTTCCCACCTCCTTGATCAACCTTTTGCAAAACGCTCGCGGCATCGTCGGCTTCGCGTCCAATTGCGACCTAACCGCCCTGGCCAATGTTGATATATGGTTCGCGGACATTAAAATACGGGCCGACACTAGTCAAATACAACGATTTCTGAAAAGTAATCGTAGTATTGACTATGTTCGCGAGAGGAATCCCGACTTATACCAGCGTTTAGTCGAGGGGACAGCCGATTTTTATCGTGCAGGAAACAGTCTGGCGGCCGTAGCCCAACATTTTTTCGGCGTCCATCTCAATAAAGGCTTCCAAGGTAGGGAATTGGCATGGGCCAAGCGTCCCTTGCCCTCCGATGCCCTGGAATATGCCGCCTTGGACGCCATCGCCCATTTTGACGTTTATTATTGCCTGAACGAATTCTACCCCCTCCTTGACAAAATTAGAACCTTGACGTCGAAGGAGCAAATAATGACGTCGAAACGAGCGTCGAAACGTGAACCATTATCGCTCGCCATTCTTGATTTTTCCCTCCGAGAAGTAAAACTAAGATCTATAATTTCAGATAGGTTAGGCAAAGACCCCGTACCACGAAATTCGACCAGCGAAAGTTCAACTGAAGACGAAGAAGAAAGAGAAAAATCCGAAGAAGAGGCCGAAATTTCAGGAAACGATCTATTTGTTTCCCTGAAATCAGAAGAACAAAAAGAAACAGTTTTCTACACCCTGAAAATAATCTTAAAAGAAGCTGTTAAATACACTTTTAGCTTGATAAATAGGAAGGATAAACAAAGTGGTGTAAAGAATCCACCTAATCTTTTACAGGGAAAATCGTTACCAACGCCTTCAACCGAATCGATCAAAAGAACAAGGGAAGAAAAATCGTTGGCCAAATCGTCGAAGTCGCCACCGAAAAAGTCGAAAGTGGGCGCTGAATTTAATTCCACCCAGGCCAGTAGTAGCTGCCGAGTAATCGAAGAAAACCGAACCCCCGTCGAAATAGTGTTCGGAACGCCGACTGTTTTCAAATTGAAACCACCACCACCAGATTGCCATTTTTCGGCTTTTAACTATTTACGCCGACGCTTCGATACACCCGTCAATAACCGCGAAGCGATCGATTCAAGGGCTCAGGCAGAATGGGAGGCCTATCGCCATTTGGACGTTTTTGCTTCATGCCCCCCTATCACTCGGAAATGTGGCCCGCTGCCAGAGAATTCGCCAACCTCCGCAGCATCCATTTAAGAAATCAACTGCGACGGGACCCCCGGCTGCTCCCCGAACAAATCGAAGCCCTAGTGGCTAAATTTTCTAATATTCTTACCGAATATTACACCAGTCGCATTGTTCGATCCGCCGTCGACCGTCGACACCGCTCGTAACTCGTTATCCTTGAATTTTGTCGTTGTAAATATTTTCGTCGCCAATTTTGTCCATTATTTTCGTCCAATTAATCGTCGCCGTCGCCGTCAATAACTTTTGTCGTCCAATATTTTCGTCGTTCGTTTTTAATTCGTCGTTTTGTCGTAACCTATCGCCGTCACCTTGTTTATCGATTCGCCACCCAATTCTGATGAAACTTTGACGATTCTCCGTTGTACATTCGTTTTGTATATGAAAAGAAAAAAAACCCACCGAAAAACCATTTTAATTTTTAATTCTTTATAAATTTGTACAATTTAAATTTATGTGAAACAGGAAATTTATAAAACAGAACAGGCAAAATAATAAAGAAAAAGCGGAACGCAAAATTGGAAAAAATGAAAGACAAAAAAAAGAACGAAGAAAATTATAAAGAAGAAATTTGAGGGTTGGAGGAAAAAAACGCGAGAAGAAATTTGTTTACCAATATAAAAACACTTACCCTCAATTGCGCCAGCGATTTTGTCGTCGGTTCGCCGCCTC
The DNA here is from genome assembly GCA_963922205.1 of Romanomermis culicivorax. Taxonomy (NCBI): domain Eukaryota; kingdom Metazoa; phylum Nematoda; class Enoplea; order Mermithida; family Mermithidae; genus Romanomermis; species Romanomermis culicivorax. Next base: position 1,105,467 of record CAWUHX010000013.1, on the reverse strand, counting down.
TTCGCCACCTGAACTTGTCAAAACGAGGCTGGGGCAGCCTTTCGCCAGCGCCGGAAGAATGTGAGAGCCCTCTAAATCGATCGATAATTAACAAACCTACAGTAAACAACGACTCTCCCCCATTCGCACACACAACAGGCAAACCTAGGTTATCCGATCCTACTGTAGACACTGCGTCAAGATTTTCGCCCTACATCATGCAACTCTTTCTACGACTACGCCTACTTAGATTATGATATAATATTATGTGCCTTTATGACATCAATGCCTAGTTTTTATGTTATTTTTTATGTCTTATTATTTATATAAATATGCTTGTTTATGTTAAAATTACTTCACCAATTTTCTGATAAATCTAGCTTACCTGCTTTTCTTCTCTGCTCCTAATTCCGTCGTAGGGTCGCTGGTAAAACGTCGTCTTTTCTGTCCGGCTTTTGCGACCTTTTGGAACCTGGAAAGAAATATATTTTCGTTGCGAGACTACGATTTTCCTTTTAACTTACCTTGGCGTTTTCTTGATCGTTGCCGCTGCCGTTCGCCCCTTGACGTTTTCGTTTTCGTTGACGATTCTAAAGAAGAAAGAATAATTCAAGAACGTTTTCAGCATTCAGTCCGATCTGCAGGTTATTCAGCTACAGTAACCTGTATTTTCCATTGACCCAAACATTGATAAACCTTACAGTATCGTTGCAGCAAACTCTATAGGCTGTCAATGTCAACGACTGATGGATGAAAAGAAATTCTGAATATTCTCTGTTCAATCTTCATTCAGTCAAATTCGGATTTAAAACTGGAATTCTCACTTTTTGTGTTTGATTGATTCAAATAAAATAATAGAAAAATCGATATCGTTGGTAATGGTACAATGTTTGGATCGAAAATTTACACAATTTTCGACTTTATTTTCTCTAATAGTCTTAACATTGTTGTTAAATATCTTATCTAAAGATATTCATATTCGTAGTCAAAAATTGAATCAGTTTGAATTTCCTGAACAATTCTAGAGTTATTTAAATTTTCTTAGCATCCATTCCTTTTTGAGTCGTCGTGAACTATTTTCCCGCACAGTTTTTTCTTATCTAACTGACATGGTTAGCTGAAAAATAGGTAAAGGTAGGGCACGATTTTTACACAAAAAGTAATGTGCAAAACGTTAACTTTCCATCAAAATTTTTCGCCTAAAACTTTTCCGCAGTTTTCAGTATGTTTCAAGTGGAAAAAAATTTTTGTGCCATTGGCACAAATTTCTTTGGCCTCTTGTGCCAATTGGCACAAATGTCCGTGCACAAAAAAAACGCTGAAATATACAAAATGGCTGCTAAATGGAGGCTGTGGCTATACAGACTGTAGTCTGTATAGACAGGCAGCTATACAGACTGTTTTGCTAATACCATGTGCGTATATATACAGTAAACTGTGAAATCTAGTTGACAAACATTAAAACCTGTCAACAATGTATAAAATTGACACTCCTGTATTGTTTACGTGCATAGGTATATTGAAACTAGCGTAATGATTTTCATGAAATAAAAATTACTTTACTTGATTATCGGATTCCAAAAATAACATTTTTCAAATTGCAGTATTTTTTTCAGCTCATCGTGCAGATGTTATAAACGAAATATCGGTTAAACAAGCCTATTTTTGTGATTTTTTGGTGGAAGGTGTTATCGATCGCGGGAAATTCAATGTTGCGGCTACTTTACACAAAGATCATCCCGGGTGTAAACAAGCGTATTTTCGTGATTTTTTGGTGGAATCAGTTTTCGACTGTGGGGAATTCAATAGATGAGGTCACTTTACACAAAAAAGTATCCCGGATGTAAACAAGCGTATTTCCGCGAATTTTTGGTGGAAGTATTTTCTGACCATGGGGAATTCAATGTACGCAGTCACTTCAAACAAAAAATCGTCCTTTGTGTAAACAAAGGTATTTTTCGATTTTTTGGGTGAATTTTTGGGTGATTTGGGTGATTTCAATTTTCGATTTGTAAACAAAGGTATTTTTCGATTTTTTGGGTGAAGGGTTCTAGACCATGGGGAATTCAACAGATATGGTCACTTTACATTATGTTTACAACGTCTTTTACTATGCAGTTTACACATCTTTTACTTTTACCGAAAGTGAGAATTTGTAGTTTTTTTATTTTTTTTTTGATGTGAAGATGACCAAATTAAATTTAAAACTTGAATGTGCTTATATGAAGGTTTTCATGCATCGTTGAGGCCAAAAAAGAGGTGGACTAATTTACTAGAAAATGTCCCTCAAAAAAGTGATGGACTAGTTAGAAAAGTATTTCTCCACATTTGAGGGAAGTCAATCATTAGCTTGCATATCATTTTCAACCAAAAATGCCCGAAGCTGCAGAATAAACTTTTCCACAGGCATGAAAAAACTTTTCAATGAGAAAGAATAAAAATCCAATATTACAAAAGTGGATTCTTCGAACTTTAACTCAAGTTCTCAGAAATCTAGTCCACTCCTTTTTCTAACTTGGCGACTATCCAAACAAGTACATTCTCCTTCTACTACTGCTCCATTGGGGCATTTTCTAACAAACTAGTTAAAAAATATTCATGCTTTGACAGTTCAACAAATCTGTTGTTCAGTTTATTACAAAAAAAGTTGCAGTATGTTTCTTTACACTGGACGTTAAAACCGGTTTGGTTAACAATCTAAAATAAAATTTATTTGAAAATCGATCATGAGCATTCAATGATCAAGGTCGACGTTAGCAACTGAATTTCTTTTTCGAATAGCAACCAATGATGTACACACTGAAAATTCTGAAAATTGAAAAATTGAAATGACCATACGTGCACATTGAGAGTTTAGGGGGAGTCTTGACCATACACTGTTAAAAAATATTGTAGGATTTACGCCACTTTTTTAGGTTCTCCATGAATCAACTCAACTTTTTTATGTTATTTCAACAGTTTTATCCGTTATTGTTGTATGAACGTAAAAAAGTTATGTGCATAAATGATCAAGTTGGATTCAGAATTGTTGAATAGGATTAACACAACTTTTTCAGTGCACCATAAAGTTTTTGCACAAAGAAATGAAGCAATAGAAGCATAATAATGCTTTGCAGTAACAATATACGCACATCCACAGTGACACACACACACACACACAATTGCAAGTTATTTTCAGTGGACTTTTTTCGGTTCTGTGTTGGAGTTTTACTTGTGATACATTTACTTTTCCTGTTTTGTGTGTTATGTGAACTGATTTTAGCACAGGATCTGTTTTGTGTAGTTAGTTGATCTGCTTCATTCAGTAAAATTTTACTAGAATGTCTATCAGTCTGTATTTTCGACTGAATATTGTTTGAAATTGCTTCTTGATTTTGCAATAAATGCTAAGTCAGGGTCATACTTTTTTTGGCGGGGAACCCCCATAGCCAAAATGGGAGTCAGGACAGGACACCTTGAAATCAGAGCAACTGTCCAACCCCCGTCATTTTTAGACCAAAGAGGAAGAAAAATGTCGATTTTCAAGCTAAAAAAGTGGCCAATTTTTTATGCTTTGTGACATAAAGAGCCATTTTGTGACTTTTTGGGACTTGAACACGTATTTTTGAGACACATAATTTTTCAGACAAAAAATTGTCTTTTCCAATCATTTCTGACCTTTTTCCTTAAATGAGGTCACTGACCCAGCTCATGTAGCTTTACATGCATGACCATGTCCAGTGCATTTTTGCTCAAAATTTTTATGGAATTCAGATCCTTTTTACATAAGTTCAAAGTACTGCAAGCTTGAGTTGAGATACACTTTACTTACGAGTAAAAATTTCTGTCTGCTCTTTTGTGAAAACAAAAATGATGCTATACCACATTCGAAATTCTGTGGTAAAAATTCAATAAGAATGTCTATGAATTCGTGTGTTTAAGTAGTGGGGTATTGCGGGAATCAAAATCATAATTATTAATTATTATTCTACAGTATTGATTTCCGTCGATTATTTCAGTTGGATTGTATCATCCAGTAATCTAGATCACTTTTATCTTTCATTGATTTTCATGATCACTTTTATCTCACTATGTATCTGATGATAGAATTCTTCAACTTTTGTCATGGAATTTACACAATAAACATTGTCTTTTAGAAAAACAATTGGAGCAAGTCGCAGAAGAGCTCATTCTGAGCTATCCAATTCTGACAGATGAAAAAGCAAAACGGGGCTGGGAGCCCTGGCTCAAATCATTGCAAGATAAAATTAGCAACACAAGACGGGAACTAAAACGGTGTCGTGTGGAGAGTGTCTATGTAGGCAAATATATTTTGAGCCTATTCATTTGATTACTGCTCTAGTATCTACTTTTAGATGAACAGCAGTGTCTGGAAACAAATCCGGACGTCAAAAAATCCATCTGGAATTTCGCCAAATAAAGACGTGGTTAAAGCTAGAAAAGGAGAAGTGAATTTTAGGCCAAGCCAATATCCACCTGGCGAGGACAAGGAAACCTGTATGCAACACAGAGAGGCGATCAAACAAGAAAGTGAGCTGAGTGTTCATATCATGATTTACTACAATCACCCCCACAATCACACATTCGGACTCATTGTGTGTGCAAATTTATTACCCAGAACATACTGGCTATTAGTTATCCCTTGAAGAACTAGCTGCCACCAGATGCTGTCACATTCAGCTTCTTGGATTGCTTTCTTCTTAGATAGAAAAACTGATAAGATTTGAACAAACCAACTTTTATTTGTGAACATTTCTTTCTTACTGCCTATCAGAAATGTGTGGAAAAAATCTTTCAGGGGGTCAGAGACCAAAATGACAAAAAATTGCAAAAAAATTAGAAAATGGTACTTTTGCCTAAAAAAGGCGTTTGACGGGCTCGAATTGACTTTTTCCAAGGACAAGGGGCTAGCCAGCGTCCCATGGGGGAGGGTTTACCCCCTTCCTTTTATGCGCATCTACATGGACAGAACATTTTTAGTGTACATGTGGCTGGTAATGCATACATATATTTTAACACTGAGACTGTCTGATGATAGTTTCACCTCATCACTAACTTTTTCAGTGTGCCACATGAATCCTGATATTCCAAGCATTCCCCATTTGATGGAGAATTTACGTTACGTCGACATGATATAACTGAACCAATTATCAATCGAGAAAATTCTGAGCAACACGTTTTATTCGTGAAAGAAGTTCTGGATTTATGGCCAGCTCTCAAAATTCCGTCAATCGTAAGTTTTGCTCAATACTTCCAGACTTTCCAAATTCCTTACTGACTATTATTGGGGAAGCACATAGTACAGTGTGGAAATAGCAGTGCTGCCCAGGAAAAGAATCAAAACCTTTTTAAAGCTCACCTATGAGCTGCAAAGCCTACTACTACTGTTGAATTCATTCTGCATTTTCTCACTGTCACTGTCATCATGTTCATTGTGGCAATGCCGCAATGAACATGATAACACACATGAAAAAATTGTGTAATAGTTTAAGTCGGACAAGTGAGACTGTAGCAGACATGTAATAGGGGGGATGGGTTTGAACCCCCCACCCAAGGTTGGGTCTTCACCCTCCCACCCCCCCCCCCAATTTTTTGGAAAAATTCGAAAAAGTCGCGTTTTTTTCATGTTTTTTTTGTCGAAAAACCATGAAATTTTTGGGGTACCTGGACCCCCCCCCCCCCGAAGACCGGCTGACCCTCCCCCCACTCGGCCTGGCCGAGGTATTACATGTATGGACTGCAGGCCAGGAGAAGTGTGATATTTTGGACTATAAATCTCAGACCTAATCAGTTTTATCACAAGATATTAAACACTAATTTAAAAACTAAGCGCTGTTGCTCGCCAATGCTTTTTCGCGTAGACCTTTCACCATTTGGTGAACGCGATCAAAATTTTTTCCGTTATTCTATCCATGCCGTTTTTTGCTTAAAAATGCCACGGTGCGCTTTATTTATGCATTTTTGAGCTTTTCTGGGCGTAATTTAATCAGTAATTTACGAAAAAGGAAGAAAAAACGAAGATGGTCGACTTGAGTCAGATTATGATAAGAATATATCGAAATTAATAGTAGTAGCAAAAAGCCAAAGCGAGGAAAACCTATGTATTTGTGCTTAGCCAAAATGAAGAGTCATAGATTCAATTGGAATCATTCTTCTTTTTTTGGGTTCTGATGCCTTAGATTAGAACGTTGTTAGATAAATCTTTCCAACACATTTCATGATTTGTAATTTAATTTTTCTAGCCTGATGATGTCAATGGCACAATTGTCCATGCTAAAAAAACACTGCCCTTTTCCCCAGTTGGGAAAAGGCAGTGTTAAACAGTGGCTCTCAGGAAAAATTTGGTTGCTCTGCGCGAAAAAACCCAGAAAGAAATAGTAGCCAAGCACAAAAATTGGTTGAAAATTGAACAACAATCGGAATTTAAGAAATTATTCTGCACTTTTTTACGAATTGTTAATTTAAACTCGTCGGGAAGATTTATTTTAGCAATAAATTCGATTAAAATCGCTGCGTGAAAAGCTACAGTAGGATTGCTAGCGGGGATTCCGGTTATCACGCGCGACACTGCTCGCGGTCTGCCCGCTTGGTATATGTCATTTCGGAAGCGGGCGAGCGGATCACGCTCGATTTTGATTGGTCCATTTTTTCTTTTTACTGTAGCGTGACGCGGGAAGCGTGAAGTGACATTCCGCCTTTATCTTATGAATATCGTTTACTGTAGTATTAATATACCTATGAACTCACGCGACTTTGTCGTGTCAATTTCATTCTTTGCTGCAGGTTTCAAAGTTTGTACTTTGCATATTACAGTTTACTGTACATATCTACAAGCAAAACACAGTCTGTATAGTCGCTTGTCTATACAGACTGCAGTCTGTATAGCCACAACCCTAAATGGACTCGAGTTTTCCCGTGGTACAGTAAATGTATGAACATTATAAGTTGTGAGCCAAATTTTCAAACGTGCAGATCGGGAAATTGAAGTTACGAATATCTATACAAACCAAACATGTTGGTGAATCTTCAAGACGTTTGCGAGTGTCTCCAACCATTCATAAATAACCTATCACAAACAACTTTCTTTTGATTCGGAATTAAACACGGTTTTTCTGAATTCTAAGAAAGTTAATTTCTCATGATTACTGTATTTTTAGCAACTACGAGACCTCAGAAGTGTTGTAAATGAAGTGCACCTAAATTTCCCGAGACTTCATTTAATGAAGATCGACTTTACCCTTGTAACTGATGGTGTCATCATGGAAAAAAGCTTTGTAAAAGTTGGTATCCATGTTCAACGGACGAATAAGAAACACCATTATGTACCACTTTGGATTGGTAAAAATGCCCAAGAGGCGACGGTTTGCCCCAATATAAAACATTTTTTCCATGGTTGTATTCGACAATTAATTTCTTCTCATGAGAACTTAATACACGAACGGGTATCCGGAAAACAATTTCCATTCTGAAAAATTTCTCATCAAAAGTACAAGCAATTTATATAATACAAATGGAAATTTTCACTATATTTTCACTCTTAAATGGAAATTTTCACATTCACCAGTTTTTCATGCAATGGCTGAATTAGAGTTTCAGTGAATCCTGAACACATTTAGCATATTAGAAAGACTAAGTGGATAATTAATAAAACTAACAGAATTCTGAAATCAACAAATATCAGAATAACACATTCTTACATTCTTCTAGTACAATGACTATTTATAACTTTGCCTCTACACGCCCCCACATCAGTGTAAATGTCAGCGGTGTAAACCTTCCCTGTATATATTACAAATAGAATACAACATTTTATTGTTTTTATCATATTGATTAATGCATACTTTTATAATGCTGTCGATGTGTATCACAATATTTAAAAATGAAATAATATCACATATTATCATCTTCCAATGCAGATTGATTGATCCACTATAGGCATAAACGTCCACTGCAAATGTTGTGGAGCAAATTGACGTATTTGTAAAGCTCGTGTTGTTTTCGAAGAAAGATCGGCAAGTTTGAAAGAGAAAGATCGTGACGAGACCAGCGGAGAGGCGTGGCTACGATGTGAAGAAATTATGAAAATGTTTTTGATTAGATTCCATTGTACTGTAGCCGGACGGTTGTGTTTTGTATTTGTCTGAGAAGTGTGAGGCGGCTATTTTGTATATTAGTAAATTGTGTGAAAAGAGTGTTCTAAGATAAGTCAAACTATTTGGAAAATAGTTTGAGTAAGCGAGTGAAACTCCTAAGCGGTTAAGATTGTACAGCCTGAGTTTCGGCATCCGAAAACCTTTGACAACCTGAGCGAAGATCCCTGGATAATTGACACAGCGCTCTCTACGAGCCCGTCAATCTCCTGCGTTCGATTATCATTGCATAATTCCGTAAAACACTCCGAGTGTTTCGTTTCTTGCATTCTACATGCTCTTCTACGTTCCGTACGTCTCTTCTAAAACGTGTGATAAATCATCAAGCTACACAGCTAAATTCTCATCTGCGTCGTCATCTAATCTTTTATTTTTCACGCACGACATAATTTGGTGACCGTACCAGCTCGTCTAAAGGTTGAGGAAACGCCGAAATTTGCGAAAAATCGAAAATCCGAAAAAATGGAGGAAAACCGCACGCATCGCTCTACAGCGCTCGGTTAGGAAAAAGGTTTCTACAAGAAACTAGCGAATCCCAATAATCTTGAAATCGAAAATTTCGACTGCGAAAACACGAATCTACCGCTTCTCTACGAAGCAGATAAGCGTAATTTCGATCTACCAGAAACGTCGGCTCCACTAAAAATGCTAAAAACTTCACGATCTCTATCTCCGAAAATCGTCAAAAATCGAAAATTCAACTTTCTAAAACCAAAACCGAAAGAGACCGAAACTCGAAAAATCTTCGACAATGACGCGTATATCGACGTAATGCAAAAATGCAATGCCGAAATGATAAATTTTCGTGGCGACGCTACTAACCCATTAAGCGAAATCGTGACTATTGCGACTCAACAAGGAAAACTTCTTGATGAGTTTAAAACCGAAATCGAAGCGATGAGAGCTCAGAAAGAAGAGCTATTGAAACCGAACATTCCCGAAATCGAAAATATCGTGAGACCTACAAGCTCTTACGCTCAGTCTCTGAAATTGAATAAACCGAAAAACGTCACTAGCGATCGAAAAAGTCAACTCAGTTTTCGAAGTATAATCTACGACAATGATGATCTAATCATCCCGATGCAAACGTTTGAACACTCTAACGCGCTAAACGCGCTAAACTCTCAGATAAATTTTCCATCTATCCCACCTTCTCAGGTGCATAGATCTTTCGCTGATGACGAAACGAGAATTAAAACTATCTGTAAAAAGATAGCACCGCAAAAACTAGATAATTCGACCCGAAATCAGCAAGTTTTGAAATTCTTCATCGTGCTCGAAAACGAGTTCGGCCTCGATGCCTCTGAGTATGTGAAACTTCACACTTTGCGTTGCTTGACTTGCGATGGTGCCCTGAACACCATAAGAGATGTCCAATCCTACGATGAAGCGAAACAGATTTTGATGTGTATGAATGCGCCGAATTGCGACCAAGATACGCTCCAATGCAAGTTCCAGTCTATCGCTCCTTTTGAAACCGAAGATCCGTCAGCATTCTTAGATCGAATCAGCACCTACGTACATCTATTGTACTATGACAGAAGCACTCAGTATCACCATAGAAAAGTTATCACAACTTTTCTTTGGAAAATGCCAGAAATTTACAGAGTCTCGATTGACGGGAGTACTCTAGAAACGATCACTGACTTAGCTATAGCCGTCGCGAAAGTTCAGAAAATTCAGCGAGCGAATAAACAGTCAACTGTGAGAGTAGAACAACCTATACTGGTTAATACACTCGAAAATCCGTCCGAAGAGCAACCAGCTCAATCGCGCTTCAGAGATGATTCAAAACCTCGTTTCAGAGATAACTCTCAATCCCGAAACAGAGATGACTCCAGACAGCGAAATAGCATGAGGTTTCAAGAAAATTCGACTCTAACGAAAACAAAAGAATTGGAAGAAAGCATAAAACGAGTCCTAGAAAAGTTCCGAATCCGAGAAAATTCGCAAAATGCTAATAATTTCGAAAATCGAAGATCGCGATTCGATCGCGGGACAAGTCCGAATTTCCGGAATAGAGAAAACATTCCTATACGGGATTTCTCTCAGAATCGTAACTTTCAACGAAATCAATCACGTGAACGACCGGTGAAATATTGCACCTATCATGGTCAGTGTAAACACGACAGCTCCGAATGCTATCAATTGAAACCACAGACTTCTCAGCCTCGGCAACAGCAACCGAATCATCAATGGCAAAATAACCATAATTGGCGTCCTCATTTTCAATAAAATAGGCGTAACTACATGATCAATCAGAATCAAAATTTTGACCGAAATAACCGATTTTTCAATCGTGATAACCGAAACTATCAGAGAGATGTTGCAAACATTTCTCTATGCGATTCCGAATCCCGACAAGAAAAGATAATCGAAAAGCATTACTACTATCCGATGAACAACTCACAGTCTGTACAGACTCAGCTAACTTCTCCGAAATCTTCGCAACAAGTTTTGCCATCAGAAACCAAAACGGTGTCCAACTCACCTAAACCTTTTGTTCCGATGAAACCGACAACCAGTACAGCTAATATGCTCGAACTGACAGAAACGTCTAAAGCTACAAACTTCTTCGTCGCTCCCCGAATCACTGATTTCACAATCGAAAAACCTACTGAACCATGGATCGCACGATCTAGCGTGTGTCAAATCGAAGAATGTTCGCAAGAAGACATCAAACTTCTGAGCTTATATGCTCCTACTCTTGCTTTTCATATGGATGCCGAAATCGGAAAAACTAAAACGAAAGCGTTGATCGATACGGGTGCTCAATGTTCAGTCATTTCCTCATGTCTAGCTCAACGCTCTTTGGGGGATGACTATGATACTTTAGAAACATCTGTGCAAATAAAAGTAGCCGATGGTGCTATCCTCGATGCCCGAGGTCCGATAATCTTCAAAATCAGTTCATCTTTCGGAACGCATCTAGTACGATGCTGGATTCTACCTACTACAGGAGAGCAATGCAATTGGACCAATTTCCTAGTACATCCAGGAGACCAACGCATCTAGTACGATGCTGGATTCTACCTACTACAGGAGAGCAATGCAATTGGACCAATTTCCTAGTACATTCAGGAGACCAATTTCCTAGTACATCCAAGCGTTCGAGCTATAATAAATTTTCGCAAAAATTTCATCAGAATCGGAGATGTTCAACAAGAACTAAACCTAGTTTTGAAACTGATAGAAAAAGCGCCCTATGATGAAGTATTTTCAAATACTTCCACGGGACAAAGTCAAACACAAATCGTAAAAATCGACAGATCACTACCGATTTTGAATATCTCGTCATGCTACGTAGAACCGAATTGTCAAACGTGGGTTAACAGGAAAATCTTCCCTTTCACAAACGAAAGCTTCAAAAGGGTTATAGTTCAACCCGTGAACTTCGGAAAAGAAAACTGTGAATATCCGATCGAACTAGCCATAATCAATATAACGGAAGGCAAATGTCCACTATTATTCGTCAATAATAGTGCGAACGGTATCCATCTGCAACCTAACCAGCTCATCGCTGAGGTTAAATTCAAGCTCGAAGAATCGAAAATGACCGTCACGTCGCTAAGCGATCATGAAGAAGACTATGAACCAGCAACATTGGTTAAAGATCAGTCAACTATGTCAAAAGAAGAAAAACTTCAACACGCTCTCGAAAAAATGACCGAAAAGTCGAATATCGATGATGAAGATAGAAAAATCGCTATCGAAGTCTTCAAGCAATATCGCGATGTTTTCAGTCTCCCTGGAGATCAGCCTACTCTCACTCACAAGTTAACGGTCTCTATAGACACCGGTGATGCAAAACCAGTGGCAAAACACTACTATCGTGCGCCGATTGAACAAAGACCAATGGTTCGTCAGAAAATTCAAGAAATGCTAGAAAAAGGTCTCATCAAACTTTTGCGATCACCGTGGGCTGCACCTATGTTTCTGGTAACCAAAAAAGATGGAAGTTGGCGACCCGTAGTCGATTATAGAGGTATAAATGAAGTTACTCCTAGTGATAAATTTCCGATTCTGCGAATCGATGACTATCCAGATGCTTTAGGCAATGCACGATTTTTCTCAACTCTAGACTTGAAAGCAGGGTACTGGCAAATCCCTTTAGACATCGCTTCACACGATAAAACTACTTTCCTCAGTCAAGAAGGCTTATTTCGATTCAAAGTTCTACCTTTTGGTTTGAAAAATGCTACCGCTGAATTTCAAAGACTAATGAAACGGATCCTGCATCCATACATCTGGAAAATCTGTTTGGTCTATATCGACGATATCATAGTCTTTTCGCAAATGTATAACGATCATCTAGCACATATCCAACTGATCTTTGATGCTCTCCGTCACGCGAATCTAACGCTAAGACCTGATAAATGTGATATTGTACCGAAACAAGTAAAATTTCTTGGTCACTTGCTAAGCGAAAATGGAATCTCGCCCGATCCCGAAAAGGTCTCTGCGATCGTAAACTATGAAATGCCAAAAACGGTTAAAGATCTTCAAAGTTTTTTGGGCCTAGTCCAATGGTGTAGACGATTCATACCAAATCTTGCCACTCTTTCGCAACCGCTTTATCAACTACTAAGAAAAAATGTGAAATATGAAATAAGCGAAGAACATCGTACAGCTTTTAACGAGATTAAAACATCTCTAACCTCGACTCCTTTTTTGCGATATCCTGTTTATAACGACGAGAAATCGAAATTCATCATACAAACTGATGCTAGCACAACTGCTATCAGAGCGATTTTGTATCAAGAAAATTTAAATGATCAATGGGTCATCGCGTACAACAGTAGAGTTCTTTCTGACATAGAAACCCGCTACAGTACAACTGAGCGCGAATGTCTTGCAATTGTAGAAGCTTTTCGTTGGTACAGACACTATGTCTATGGTCAAAAAGTAATGGTCAGAACTGATCACAAACCCTTGCAATGGATCAAAGAAGAAAAACATCGAAACTCACGACTTCAAAACTTTGCAATAAAACTTCAAGATTACGACTATCGAGTAGAATATGTGAAAGGCAAAGAAAATGCTTGTGCTGATTTTCTATCACGAAATGAGCCTCCCGCTAAAGTGAAGTCAAAGACTAGCGAAGAAGTAACAAATGAAATATTCAGACCGACATTTCGCGAAGGTAAAAAGACTGTCGCTGCAGCCATAACAAGGTCAATGACACAAAAAGAAGAAAGAAATAAAGTGCCGAAATTCAAAGAAGACTTCCAACAGCCTGAGAAACGGCTAATAACCATAGAATCGCCAGAAGAAATCAGAGAAGCTCAAAGAAAAGATCTGTACATCCCGAAGTTGATAAAAGTCTTAGAACAGAAGCAAATCTCTACGATTTCATCTGCTTTTCATACCGAAAACGAAATTGTTTACCGAACGTCAAAACAAGCTAATACAGCTTCCGCGATAGTAGTTCCAACTACTTTGATTGAAAGTGTTCTGTATCAATTCCACGGCGCAAAGATTTTGAGCCATCAAGGTCATAGACGCACTACAGCAATGATTCGTCAGCATTTCTGGTGGCCGAAAATGGAAGAATCAATAATAAAGTGGATCAAAACATGCAAAATTTGTCAACAAACAACTTCTCAATTGCCGAAACCTCCTCCGTTGATGCCGATTCAACCGAAATATCCATTTGAAATCGTCGCGACCAACATAGTAAACATATCCCCTTTGGGTGAGAAAAGATCATACGTCATGGTATTTCAAGACTACTTCACTAAATGGAAAATCAATACCACTGCGTATCATCCACAATGTAACGGAATGGTAGGAAGATTCAATCAAACGTTGATTTCGCAACACAAAAAATTCACCGCTGAAGATCCCGATAATTGGGAACGGTATCTATCTTTCGCGACATTCGCCTATAATGCTATTCCTCACACAGCTACTCACTTTTCTCCGTTTCGACTTTTGCGAGAGTATGAACCTAGAATCACTATAGATTTCGACTGCACTAAAAGTCTAACATTACCGCTAAACTACGATGCGTATCAGTACATCTTCACGCAAGCGCAACTAACGTTATATAACGAAGTTTCCGAAAACTTAAAAAACGCGTCCGAATCGCATAAACGATACTTCGATAAAAAAGCGAAAGAGCAGAAATACGATCTAAACGATCTCATACTGTTGATTAACAACAAAAAAGCGACTAAAATCGACAAAGACTATATCAGACCCTTCGTAGTGGTCGAAAATTCCGAAATTTCGAAAAACGTCATAACGATCGATAGTTTAGATTGTCCCGGACAATCTCAGAAAGTTTCACTTTCTTGCGTAAAGCCATACATGCCTCAGACAGCATCGGCAATTCTAGAAACGGAAGACAGCTGTCCTCCGAAACTTCACAAAAATTAAAAATTGAAAATTTTGATATATTTCAACTAACACTAACTTTTAATTTTGTTAAATAAATTCTAACTATTTTATAATTGTAAGCAAAGCGACGAGTATAAAGTTTTCGTTATCAAAAAACGTGCTAAACGTGCTCATACAGATTCTATGTGGAATGAGTGAAAGGAATGTGTGTGATATTATCGTGTAATTTTGTATATATTCACGTCCATTTCGAATAAATTGACCTTCCATAAGTAGTTGCGCAGAAAAAGAAAATTGAGTAGAAAGCGCGCGCTGTAGGAAAATCTTCCTCTGGTCCCACCCAATCTGAACTTTACATTTTTCGCCATGTGCATGAAAATTTAAATTTGTGGTTTAACAACTTTCCACTTTACACCTTCATCTTTTAGCAAGATTCTATGGTTTATATTTCTCATTTCGAAAATTTGAAACGATAGAGAACGGTCGAGTCAATTTGAATTGCTCAAATACAAATTTGATAAAGAAAATCGATGGCGAGCGAATCAGAGGCGACAACGTCGCAAGAATCGGCAATATCCACATCGCTGATAAATCCGCCGCCCATATTTAAAAAATATTTTAACGACCAGGACCGATACGTGGCGTATCAGAAAAAGCAATACCGTCAAGACGACAGGTTTTTCTTTGCCGATGGTAAGTTCTGCACTGCCACTTCCCCTGGGAAGAATAAAAATATCGATCCGTTGATATAAAATTTGAGTCGCGGTAACTTCACTAGAAGATTTGCACGCCACGATTCGAAAGAGTGACATTTCCATGCGAAACTAAATCTCACAGAAATTAATTGAAATGTTATGATATTTTTTAGAATACAATATCAAACGTATGATTCGAATCACGGAATTCGAACGATGGTTCGAGACGGTATATGCCAGACCACTCAACGTCCTGCGGGATCCGCAATACGTTGAGAGGGGAGAATTGAAAGGCGCCTTATCGGCATACGCAAAACCAAACTTCCGCGGCCACATGCTAGTTGGCTTCAATGTCGAAAAAATCTCAACTAATCAACTATATATACATAAAAAGACAAAGATGCATATAGTGAACCAGAACGCGACACACGTCGCTCAGTTCATCCAGTTGGGTTTCCCAACTGGATACACTATAATGTTCGACGCCTTAGCGGCAACACCCGAAGATTGGACGGCCTTCTACGAATTCGTATCGGCCCCTAAAACGATCGTAATCGGTTTCAATCAAGCCGATGATTGGAAATGTCTAAAAGACATGCACCGACGCGACTATTATTCATCCGATGCTCGAAAAACGCACTCTAACATGCTTGCGCCTAGTATTCTGGTCGACATTCAGATAATACTAGAAAATATCGAACGCTCACCCGAAAAGTGGGAAAGAGCCCGTATGATCGGTCTGTGCCCCAAAAATAAAAAATTGAAAGGAATCGTTGCCGACGCGTTCGCGCTAGACGTAGAACGTACAATCGAATCGCCCAAGCAGGCAAACCCGATGAACAAGTTTTGACGTATTCGATTCTAGACGCGTACTACCTGATCTTGATGTTCCTAGCGTACGGGCGCTACGGCTTCGTAGACAGCGTATACGATAATATTCAAATCTTCCCACACAATTTCTTGCTGCCCGAATTCATACACATCGCAGCGCAAACTTTGTATGACAGCGCGAACGTCGACCGCGAAGGCGACGAAAAAGGCGCATTCGGCATCATAGACCCAACATTCTCGAAAAGCATGCTACACGCGATCATGCGCGACGAAATTCTAGCATTGAATCGAATCATATTCTATGATTACAACGTTCCGAATATGCGATTCTGCTTGTATAATCATGTAAACGTGGAACACTCCACTAAATCACTGGGCTTGAAAATGCACCCTACGAAACTACCGACGATAAAGGGTAGCAAAAACAATACGTTGTCTTTAACCGACGACCGGAAAATCGAACCGTACGATGATGCTGCTATATGCGCCAGAGTCATAGAGAGAGCTTTACGCTCCAATGACATACTTAGTATTCATCATGCTGTCGGCGCTCCTATGTCGCTTCTATTTCTGTCCGAAATAGACCAAAACATGGTAACAAACGATGAAGCGAAGCAAATGAATTTCAATCTAGTCGTAAACGATCTGTTTACGACCTACGGTCCTCCCGAAACATGGCCGATCTATGAAATAAAATACGATCATCAAATCGCCGAAATGCCGGCTTTAATGCTGCTCTACTCGCTTCCAAACCATCACCAATGGATGAACGCCATTCGCGGAACTATGCCATTAGTCGCACATGTCTGCTCCCCACATTCCGAAATGGAATTGCGAGCTATAATCAAAAACGAGATTTCGAAACTGTTGTCGAAAAGCGACAGTATCGACATCGATCTCATATGCGAACAAAATTGGGTGAAACGAGACGGAACGTTTGAATTTGAACTGATGGAATGGGCCAATCGCTTACCATACAACGAAAAGAGTCGCAGCGACAATAAACGACCGATATAGGCGAATCGATATTTCATGCGACCCATCATATTTCGAAATGACAGTTTCCCTGTCTCCAGCAAAACCGATCTCGTGAGGAAAAAGAAATATAGGGAGAACCCCTATTATTATTTTTCGTACAACTCACCGATTTTGATGTCGAGAAAATGCAAACAACTCATTTGTTTCCCGCCTAGTCATATTTTAACAATGAGTTCGAATCTACCCGTACATCCGAGTACTACGTTGACGGGAGAAAGTCCGACGAAAACGCCTACACAGGCTCCTACACAATCTTTCGTAGATACTGAATTCGATACAGAAACGGCAATGGCCGTCGATTCGTTGCTAAAACAAACCGCCAAAGAATCATTCACGGTGAAAACGGAAGTACCAACTGAAACCGACATCATACAAATCGAAAGTGAAGAAGAAGACGTATCCACAGCTGATACTACCGCTCCTATGACTACAACTAAAACTACGTCCTCGTTAACTCCGTTATCCAAGAACCTATCGTACAGTACATTCGAGTTGGAATCGGAGGCGATAAAAAATCAAAATATAGAAGAGAAAGCCGCGTTGGTGAAAACCACAATGATGTACGATATCTCACGAATGGATGACGTAGAAGAAGAAGATTCGAAAATGGTACCTCCAAAAATAGTACCTACGCGATATCGAATACCCAAGAAAAACATGGAAGACACCTCTACCCCTATCAGTACCGAAACCGTGACTCCTATTTTGGAGGTAAAAGAAGATCGACTTTGCGACAAACATGGTGAACCCATTCGCAATGTTAGAGCATATCAGTTTTCACTGTTTCGCAGACGAAATGCTATCGATAGACAATTGCGCACAATACAGGATTATCTGGACACTCATCCAGAAGATCCTAATTACGTGCCCCCAGCTAAAAAACGACGCGATTCGCGAGATGATACCCCAAGTAGAGAACGAAAAGAAACTGATTCACAGTCATGAGAACGACCTTCGCGGTCTACCACTCAAAAAGAAAGTGATGATTACGATAGTCGAAAATATCGTCATGGTGAATACGCATCAAACGAACGACCAAGAAAATTTCACCGTGAACGCGACTATAGACGAGAACATCCTAGTGATTCGAAAGATCGACAAAAGAGAATCGAATGGGCTAGTGCTTTGAAACGCAATCAATTGCGGAAAGAGCAGTTAGAGGGCCAACAGCCTCCAACGGCTGGCTCCGAACCAATGATTGACGAACCGACAACGTCACAGAAAGCGGAAATGGCTAGCGAACAACAAAAGCCACAACGAACCGTTCGAGAATATAAAATTCCATACCGACGACACGGTAGACCACATACACCACCCGAAGAACGGTACCCTAGCGTACCTACTGCGCCTATAACGGCCCAAATCCAACCGAGAACGACCGATGAAGTAATTATCATTAATTACTTCAATCGCGCCCATTTGAATTTCGATCCTGTCATTTTACGTCAAGCCACCGCGGCTTCGCAACAAATAGCTCAGGACTTCCCTGACTATTTCCAAGCACGATTTTTGCGACGAGATCCACATTGCACGGAAGAACTCACTGCAGTTCTCCTAAGCTGGATGTGCGACTACTATAAGTATTACGGCGCCGAAAACCCAATGGTTATAACACAGCTCATGCTGTTCCTCTTCCATGCCAGACAGGCCTACGACTACAAAATGACTGATAATTCGTATTGGATGGCTCTACGCTACATTTTGCAATGCCTGACTGATACGCGAGCCCCGAATTATCCGGCAACTGAAGAAAGAAAGGCCATCATTCGAGAAATTCACCGCGAATATCAAATCCAAATGGACAAAAGAGCCGAGGAAAAGAAGAAGAAAGACGCGATGATATTGGCAAAAGCGGTTGTACCTCAAAAATATCAAATGACACCGGCTCCGATCATTACTATGACAACGACCGCGACAACCCAACCATTGGTGGTTGGAGTTCAAACATCATTGGGAGCCGGGCAACGAGCTTTGGCCCCACGAGCGCCGACTACGAGTCAATCGATACAGATGCCTCTGCCGGGTATTCTGAAAACAAGCGAAACCCCGATGAAAGTTTTGCCAAAAGGTCGCGGATTTCCGCCGAAATAAGTCGAAATGGATAAGCATCACGATGCTAAACGCACCTCTTTTCTTTCACTAGTTTATTCCTTTTCCACTAGAATCTTTTCTTTTCAAATCTCTAAAATTTTTAAATTTCTCGGTGTGAAATACTAGTTTTCATTTGCTCATCGCTTTGTGCTGTAACATTTTTTGTGATAACATTGTTTGAATTTTCTTTGTTTGAGTAGTGTGCTGCAGTGTAGAAAAGCGAGAGAGACAAACCGTCGAAAGATACTTGCCAAAAAACGAGCTAAACGCTCTCATACGATCAAAACGTCAACTCACCACAACACGTCAAAATCGCTTAAGGCGATTCACATGGAAAGGGGGAGGAGTGTTGTGGAGCGATCTGAGGTATTTGTAAAGCTCGTGTTGTTTTCGAAGAAAGATCGGCAAGTTTGAAAGAGAAAGATCGTGACGAGACCAGCGGAGAGGCGTGGCTACGACGTGAAGAAATTATGAAAATGTTTTTGATTAGATTCCATTGTACTGTAGCCGGACGGTTGTGTTTTGTGTTTGTCTGAGAAGTGTGAGGCGGCTATTTTGTATATTAGTAAATTGTGTGAAAAGAGTGTTCTAAGATAAGTCAAACTATTTGGAAAATAGTTTGAGTAAGCGAGTGAAACTCCTAAGCGGTTAAGATTGTACAGCCTGAGTTTCGGCATCCGAAAACCTTTGACAACCTGAGCGAAGATCCCTGGATAATTGACACAGCGCTCTCTACGAGCCCGTCAATCTCCTGCGTTCGATTATCATTGCATAATTCCGTAAAACACTCTGAGTGTTTCGTTTCTTGCGTTCTACACGCTCTTCTACGTTTCGTACGTCTCTTCTAAAACGCGCGATAAATCGTCAAGCTACACAGCTAAATTCTCATCTGCGTCGTCATCTAATCTTTTATTTTTCATGCACGACACAAACGGGTATAAGCGGCGCTGAAAAAAATATATATAGGATTACGCAAAACGTGTCAGAAATACATCAAACCGCATAGTCTGACTGAAGTACCTATCAATTCATAGCTTATCGTCAACTTTATTGTTCATCGTCAAGTTTTATATTTTACTAAAAATAACGGTCGATCGATCTGATTACTGTACCATGGGAAAGCTCGAGTCCATTTAGCCATTTTGTATATTTTTGACTCAATGGCCTCAAGTCCATCTAGCCATTGTGTGGGTCTTGACTAGATGCACTCGAGTCCATTTAGTAATTTTGTGGGTTTTGGATAGATGGACTCGAGTCCATTTAGTCATTTTGTGGGTTTTGACGACGAGTCCATCTAGCCACTGCCCTTTTCGACCACCGTTTTTTTTTCCTCGAAGATTTTTTCCACATGAGAACCGGACCCAAAATTTTTTTCTTCATTTTCCAAAAATTTTCCACATTTGTAAAAACGCTTATAATGTGGCTACAGATGCTTTTTTATGCATTTTAGGAGCATACCCATCACCGTTTTTTTTCCTCGAAGATTTTTTCCACATGAGAACCTGACCCAAAATTTTTTTCCTCATTTTCCAAAAATTTTCCACATTTTTAAAAACGCTTATAATGTGGCTACAGATGCTTTTTTATGCATTTTAGGAGCATACCCATGCATTTTGTTGTATTTGGAGTCAGAAATCTGCAAAAATGAGAAAAAAATTGAGAAAATTCTAGTTATATTAGCCAAAATGAGCTCATGAAGAATATATTGGTGTTCTACAGGAGCGGGTGAAGCATGTTAACGAATAACGATTGAGTTCTCAGGAATTTATCCGCTATTAACATTTCTATGGCTCTCATCAGAATCATCTAATTTTAACTAGTTCTTGGTCCGGCGCGGAGCGCCGGAAAATTTTTTGGATTTTCACTTTCTACAGCGCTGGAAATCGAACCTTCACAACGTTGGGAAATAAATTAAAATCCGATTCATGAAGAATAATTTGTTTCCCATTCTGGCGCGAAGCGCCGGGAAAATTTTTCAGTTTTTATAGTATTCTAAAACGCTGGAAAATAAATCTCTCCAACAGATATTTATAAACAGAAGTTCTAAAATCGCAGTCTAGAATGATGTCTTCAATTTCTATCTTCAATAAACGCAAAAGTTCAGGTTGCATACGTTTAAAAAATTCCAAAACATCGAGAGGAAAAATTGAGAAAATTGATGAAAAATCTCAATATTGGGCGACATAATTGACTGTTAACGATTAGAAAATGAAACGAGCTAACTTGATTGATAGAAAGAGCATTAATTGGTAAGTCGAAGTAGATATGCTAACGGCCGCGCCTGATAGAATATAGTTATATTTATACCCATGACTGGCGCAAAGCGCCGGAAAATTTTGAGATTTTGACCCTTTTAAGTCCACCAAAACGCAGGTTTTCGGCTTGGAATTCCCCAAAATTTTTTCCTCAATGAGAACCATACCCAAAATTTTTTTCCTCATTCCGAAATTTTTTTCCTCGAAAGACCCCATTTGAGGAAAAAAACGGTGTTTTCGACATCTCAAAAATTTTGACCGATCAACGACAGGGTTGGCAAGGCTTTGGTTTTTTGGTTTTTGGTTTTTTTGGTTTTTTAAAAAAACCAAAAAATTGGAAAATCTCTGGTTTTTTGGTTTTTTTGGTTTTTTTCCAAAATCATAAGGAAACTGTTTTTTCACATTAGTCGATCTTCTAGGCATGTATAGGTGTCTATCTAAATGAACAAAACAAATAAATTAGTTGAATTGACTTCACTTCAAAGTAGAAAAAAGTCGTATTTTTATGATTCATTTCGTACTCAAAAGATGTAATGTAAATCAATCGATATCCTTTGTATCCATCTTGCAAGCACACATTTAGTACATGAGACAACTTTGCTATAATTTGCTCACAAAAAAGTAGATGCTAAATCTTTCCTGGAGTGTACTTCGACCATACGGGATGACATCCATTGATCCATATCATCATCAAAATGTTATAAAATATAATATCCTAAATTTATTGTAACGGTAAGCTTTTCAATTTTCTTAGCTCGAAATTTCAAAATATAAATGAGACAACAAAAATAAAATTTTATACAGATCAGTTAAGCATACTGTAGGTTAACAAAGAGAAGAGCTTTTGAGTGGCTCATTTTTATGTGACTTGACGTCGCTACTAAGTAGAAAAAATTGTGCAAAACTATGTATATCTATCATGCAAGCGAGAATAGTATATATAATAAGACCCATTTGCTGTAGTTATAGCTCGCAGACAGGTTTGAAAAGCAAAAATTTGGAAACATCCGAAATGTCTACATGTGTGACCTCCAACTATATTCGTAATATTAATAACATATGTAGTAATCTATCAATTTAAAACCCTCTTATCGAAAACGGTATTGTGTCATTTCAACTTTTCTGTGCATATGCATATATGTGATGCATTGATACAATTCTGTAGTTGATTTCTTTTGAATTTTGATTACTTACACTGTGTATTGTATATTTCTCTTTATTTGTAATTTTTCTTCTTTTCCTTGAATTTGCCCCTTACATACATATCGCATGCTCTGTTCCATTTTTACTTTTCTTATGTTCTTCACTAATGGTTCCTTTCTCATGTGCTCACTATTACTGTATTTGTATTGCTATAATATGGATTTCCTATAGCATAAAATAATGACACTTCCTATAAGATTAATACTTCTAGCTGCCATTTTAAGGCTCCCTAACTAGTCTTAGATGATACAGGGAGCTTCTAGCAGTTTTTTACATAGTTATTTTGATGTACCAAACATTCTAAAGAATTAAACCAGAAAAAAACCACTAAAAAACCATAGAAAAACCAAAAAAACCATTAAAAAACCACTAAAAAACCAAAAAACCAAAAAGTCGAAATTTCAAAAGTTTGGTTTTTGCCAACCCTAAATTCAACAAGGGGGCGGCAATTTCGGCCAATCAAAAGAGGGCTACGCGCTTCGTCCCTAATGCTTAGTGGTCGGGTGTGGTGAACCAGTTTTTTTGTCGCAAATGGTTTTTGCACAAAAAATTTTGAGCGTTTGTCCCAATTGGCACAAACTTTTTGACGGCTCAAACATTAAATTTCCTTGGTTTTTTGGACGATTTAGTTTTTCAATCATAGTTTTTTCCTCAATCGACCATTTTTGAGGAACTTTTTTTGAAATTGAGGAAAATTTTTTTGTGCATAGGCACCACTTTGAGGAAAAATTTTTTGATAGTTTCCTGTCAGGAGATACATTTTACGCGTTATAAAACCGAAAATTGTCGAAATTTTCCGGCTCTTCGCGCTGAATCATAATTTAGTACTTTTTCTTCATTATTCCAATGCGCAGTTAGAAAATTTCATTCTTGCTAATGCTATAGCTTTTAATTATCAATATATTGTGAATAAATGTTTGATCCTCCTGTGTCGTTTTTTTGAGGATTTGACGAAAGGCAAGATTTTTTTTCGGTTTATTTTCCCAATGCCTTTTTGCGGTCTTTAAAAAGATTTTGACATTTGTGTGATTAAAACTTTTCGAGTCCAAGTGGGAATTCTTGCTGGTTGAAAAATCAAAATTCTTGGTTGCTTCCCTAGTTTTTGAATTGTAGTCTGCCCGACTGAAAATTCATTGAATATGAATTCACTGAAATATTAAACCTTCTGTCTAGGAAATAAAAGCTGTAAAGGTTCATTTTCCACTTTCCAGCGTTCTAGAATATATCAATATCCCAGAAAAAATTTTGGCTCTAGGCGCCGAACAAGGTACTCATACCAATCTTTCCGTTTTCTTTTCAAAACTCAAAATTTGGTTTCAAAAGCCTGAAATCGACGCGAATCGAATGAAATAAGGTAAAGTGGGGTGACTTTGGTCAAAATCCAGTCAGTTCGACTTCTCCAACGTATAACTTGTTATACAAGAGGAATTCGTAAAAATGTTTCATGAAACTCATATATCAAAAATATCAGACAAATCGATTAAACACATCCTTTCATAAGTAGCATGCAGATTTAACCTACCGTGTAGATCGTTGAAAAGAGCTTACTTTGTGACCAATGTTACCCACCATCATATACCTGTAAGACCTCCGACCAGTTGGGGGGGGGGGGGGTAGAAAAAAGTCGAAATTTTTCCCAAAAAGGCCAAAAAACATATACACTTTTTTGCAAATTTTTTCCAAACTGGAGGGGGGGTTGGGGGGTAAATGATTTTGGGTACAGGGTTGGCCAAGTTGGGGGGTCCCCCCCCCCAAGATGCTATAGGGTAGTGTGCACCAGCTGCAGTAATACCAGTAGAATCGTTATATCTCATCACAGATATAATGCAACAAAACAAATTTGGATATGAGATAACATAACAATCGACCTTTGCTGTCACCAAATTTCAGCTGAAAATGATGAACATCATCAACAGCAAAAAAGTTTTCGTAAATCTACTCCTGACAGTCCCTATGGTGGGTAACTTTGGTCAATCAACCTAGAAAAGTGCTTGACGTGAAAAATATTGTGTTATTCAGATACAGCAAGTTAAGAAGTACATGAAAATATCAATACAAATGAAAATAACAAGATCAATCATTCAAAATTTATTGACAAAAAAAATTAACTTGTCGACCAGGCTTTTTTTGGTTTGAAAACCAGGAGCCAAATGGCTTCTAGGCCTAAATTTTTTGGGGCCAAATTAAAATTTTGGGAGCCAAAAATTTTTAATTGAAGAATATTGAAAAACGTGCTTGTAATACACTGTAGAACGTACTATATATAATTAAATTATGTAGATATTCAATCAGTTGATACGAGTTTTAAAAAATCACTGTTCACAATTTGATTTCCACCCATCGTTTTCAGTTGCAGGCATCTTTCCACACGTACAATCATCGGCCGAGAAATCTTTGTCCAAAACAAATTTTTTATGCAAAAAAACGCGGTATTTCGTTTAATTTTGCACAAATCTTCATCCAAGATTGCACTTGAGTTCATTTCCTTCTGACTCAAATGTATGGGGTTTTGAAATTGCAGCTTCTGTTCTCATTGTTCTGTTGTTTCCAATATCTTTCCGGCGCTATGCAACGATTTTTTTCAGATTTTGACACTCTAAATGCTGGAAAATCAATTTAAGGATAACTTATTCGATAAACATACAAGGTTCGAAAACATGTATTATATCATCTTACAAACTAAAAAATGTGTTCATACTTTCATAAGTTTGACAAGCTCATATTAAACTTGAAATTTATGAAAATCACCTCCATTATAATCATGAATTCAAACTCGGATCCATATTTAAAATAATAGTAACAAAAATGGAAAAATTGAGATTTTGATCACCAGAATTCTTTTGCACCAAATGCACCAAAATTCATCTTTTCCATGTCGAACCCTCATGTTTTCTCCCCTGGTCGAGAATTTTTTTCCAGAAAGTTTGATTTATAGAGAAACAGTGAATAGACTAATTAAAAAAATTATATAAGATCCGGGGCGTAGCGCCAGAAAATTTTTGATGTTTTATGATTTTAGAGCCTGTAAAACACTTACTTCAAATCTAAAATTGAATGAAAACAGCTACAATTCACTATAATATAAATGAATATATCAAAATTTTAGGAGCCAAAATGGCTCCTAGACCTAAAATTTTAGGAGCCATTTCCAAACTTTTAGGGGCCCAGGCCCCTAAAATGACTAAAAAAAAGCCTGTTGTCGACTGATGTTACCCACCAATGGGTGGGTAACATTGGTCGACACAAACATCAGGTACACTAAAACAATGAAAAATGGGCGTTTTTAAGATCAAAATACATGAGATTAGCCAAATTTAAAGGTAGAACAATTGGGTATTAGTGTGTCTGGTGGCCACCCATCTTATAACGTGTGTTATGCAAGAGGTACTTGAGGAGGCATAATTGGTATAACATGCTTGCTAAAGGATAGCCTAATCCTAAGCCTGAGCCTAAAGGGTCATTTATACTTGCCTTTTTGGGTGGAACAGAACATGACAGAATGGAACTGAAATTCCCCTTTGGTTCGGTTGGAATTGGTTGTTCTCTGCAAAATCGCACTTATACTTTCCGATCAAAAGCAGAAATTGAAACACAAACAGAAATTGCGCAATTTTATTAATTTCTGGGTACTAAAATTTTTCTTGCATCTATTATTAAATTTAATTTGTGATGGATATATCGACAGCGGGGCAAAAAAATTGAATTTCATATTCAGGCTGGTTTTTCTCGATTCTGACCATTTTTTCTCCCAAATCTTGCTTTTTGAGGGGAAAAATTTGGAAGAGTGAAGAAATTTTGGTGCTAGGATCAGACACACACTGCAAGAATTTTCCAGGGGTGTCCTCGGACTTTTCATCGAGGGGGTATAAGGGGTGGGTGAGCAAAGAAACAAAAAAAAGTTCCACAAGCATATTTTTTCTACAAAATATGCATAAAAATCATCAAAAAGGCCATATTGGAAAATGTTCAGGGAGGGGTGTTTTTTCAGGACAGGTGGTGCCCAGGGTCTCAGGTAGGAGGGTATACTCCTCTATCTCCTCTATGTGCATGTATATGGCAAGGATATGGAACAGATGCATTTTGGCAAATTTCAAAATTTTCTTTAATTTCTAGGACTCTAATAATCATCATTATTTGTTATTCATCTAGGGCGCGGGTTTCAGCACATTTTCAGGAAAATCAACACGTCAACTTTCTACATTTTTTGGAACGATTGTTCCTTCCTTAGCCTAAATTGAATTCAAAAGCTTTATGGAAGTAGTTATCGGAAACTTGTACTCGTTGCTTTTCTGAATTTCTAGGACATAGAATTTTTGAACAGAGAATTTGAATCTAATATTTGAAGTAAATTTCCAGAAAATCGATTTTCCAGCATCACCCGACTTTTCCCCAAATGAAGAAAGGGGTCTAAATTTTCCCCCATTTCACCCCCTTTCCCCCTCAAGTCATTTTTTGCTTGAAAGTGCTCATATACGCTTTATTCAAGTGTTTTTGAGCTTCTTGATGAGAAGTGAGAGGCTAAAAAACATGTTATGTTTCCAGTGCTCAGCACCAGAAAAAATTTTGTGTGTTAACATTCTGCGGCGCTGGAAAATCAATTTTCCCAACACTTACACATTCCAAGAATTAAATTAGAAATTTTTGTTTCTAAAAATTTTTAAATCAGTTATTTATCTGTAGACTTTCAAAAATTTGATCGAAAAGCAAAAATACTTTCATTAACCTTTTCAATTCAATTCATGTTAAGAGGGAAACAATTACTTTGAAAAGTTTAGAAAGTTGACACATTGATCTTTCTCAAAAAATGTGTCAATGGAAAAATACAGATCTTCATTAAATATAAAGATAAAATATTGAAGATAACCAATTAAAACATGAGGTAATATTTTTAAGGTGATGAAAACTATTAAAGAATAAATGTTAAGTGCAGGTAGACATGCTAAAAGCCGCGCCTGAGCTAGGTAATGAATAATATGATTATTAAAGTCACAACTAGCGCAAAGCGCCATAAATTTTGAGATTCGGACCTACTTAAAATGCACCAAAATGTATCTTTTTTGTATCCGATCCCCAAATTCTGTTCTTTTTCTGAATATTTCGCCTTCAAAAAGTGCAATTTGAGGGAAAAAGCAGATTGTCAATACCCAAAAAATTCTTCAGTTCTCCGCCGTGGAAACATCAAAATCTTTTTTGAGCTCTCGCTTGTCATCATAAAGGCGCTAAAAGTCGATTTCTGATGTGATTCAAAATCATTATGGTTTTGGATAGTTGACAGTACCGAAAATTTTTTTCCCCATTTTCCAAAAATTTTCAACATTTCCAATGTGGCTGTGAGTTCTGCATTTGTGATATATACACAAAAATTCTGGTGCTTTCAGAGTGACTAAATTGCAAAAATGAGAAAAATACTAGTCTGGTAAACAGCAGATTGGTATTCAACAACAATTGAAAGCATATTAATGATAGATTTTCCATGAATTGAACTGCCATTAGCATTTCTGTGATTCGAGTTAAGAATATCGAAATCAATTTGTTTCTTGTTCCTGAATGCCGGAACAAATTTGTAATAGGGCCCGGATTGACTACAGTGTAAGCTCATCAGCTTTTCAAAGCGATTCATAAGAATGCATTGTTTCAGAGCTCAAAGTTGTCCGAAGGTTCACAACATCAAAGATTACACTCGCAGCAAGTTTGTGATAAAGTTAGTTGTTGTTTCATTTGTCTTAGTGAGCAGTCGGTTTTGTGAGAGGCTCTGAGCATCGCTAGTAAATCCAAAATCCAACATGTGATCTAGGTTGAGTCAAACTATTTGGAAAATAGTCTGAGTAATTGGATCAAACTCCTAATTGGGTAAGATAGTACAGTCCGAGTTTCAGCATCCGAAAACCTTTGACGACTTAAGCCAAGAACCTTGGAAATTTGACATAGCACTCTCTATGAGCCCCTCAATCTTCGGCATACAATTATTGTTGCATTAATTTCCTCTCACACTCTGAGTGTTCCATTGTTAGCATTCCGCACGCTCTTCTACGTTCCATACGTCACTTATTAAAAACGCGCAATAAATCATCAAGCTACATAGCTTAAAAGCATCTAATTATTATTTTTCTCATGCACAACATTTTGGTGACCCTACCAGCTCGTTTGAAGGTTGAGGAAACGCTGAAATTTGTGGAAAATCGAAAATCCGAGAAACCACCGGAATCAACCCGAAAAATGGAAGAAAACTGCACGCATCGCTCTACTGCGTTAGGCTACGAAAAAGGTTTCTACAAGAAACTAGCAAATCCTGATAATGCAGAAATTGAAAATTTCGACTGTGAAAATGTGAATCTACAACTTCTATACGAAGCAGATAAGCATAATTTCGACTTACCGCAAACGTCTGCTCCCCAAAAAAAACACAAAAAACTTCACGATCTCTATCTCCGAAAATCGAAAATTTAACTTTCTAAAACCAAAACCGAAAGAGACCGATGTTCGAAAAATATTGGATAATGACGCGTATATCGACCTAATGCAAAAATGCAATGCTGAAATGATAAATTTCTGTGGCGATGCTACTAATGCATTAAGTGAAATAATTACGATTAGGACTCAACAACAAAAACTTCTTGATGATTTTACAACAGAAATCAAAGCTATGAAAGCTCAGAAAGAAGAGTTATCAAAACCAAACATTCCCGAAAACAAAAATATTGCGAGACCCATGAGTTCTTACACTCAGTCTCTAAAATCGAATAAACCAAAAAAGGCCATTAGCGATCGAAAAAGTCAACTTAGTTTTTGAGGCATAATGGACGAGGATGATAATCTGATCATCCCGACACAAATGTTTGACCTCTCTTACGCGCTAAACTCTCAGATAAATTTTGCGTCTATCCCACCTTCTCAGGTGCATAGATCTTTCGCTGATGATGAAATGAGAATTAAGACTATCTGTAAAAAGATAGCGCCACAAAAATTAGACAACTCGACCCGAAATCAACAAGTTTTAAAATTCTTCATCGCACTCAAAAACGAGTTTGGCCTCCATGGGTCTGAGTATGTGAAACTTCACACATTGCATCGCTTGACTTGCGATGGTGCTCTGAACACCATACGAGATGTCCGATCATATGATGAAGCAAAACAGATTCGGATGTGTATGAATGCACCAAATTGCGATCAAGATACACTCCAATGTGAACTCCAGTCCATCACTCCGTTTGAAACTGAAGATCCGTCAGCTTTCTTGAACCAAATCAGTACCTACGTACATTTACTGTACTATGACAGAAGCGCTCAGTGTCGCCATAGAAAGGTTATCACAACTTTTGTTTGGAAAATGCCAGAAATTTACAGAGTCTCGATTGACGCAAGTACTCTAGAAATGATCACTGACTTAGCTATAGCTGTCACGAAAGTTCAGAAAATTCAGTGAGCAAATAAACAGATGACTGTGAGAGTAGAACAATCTATACTGGTTAACAAACTCGAAAATCCGTTGGAAGAGCAACCATCACAGTGGCGTTTCAGAGATGATTCGAAACCTCATTTCAGAGATAACTCTCAATCCCAAAATAGAAATGATCCTAGACAGCAAAATACTGTTCGATTTCAAGAAAATTTGCTT
Organism: Romanomermis culicivorax; assembly: GCA_963922205.1. Taxonomy (NCBI): domain Eukaryota; kingdom Metazoa; phylum Nematoda; class Enoplea; order Mermithida; family Mermithidae; genus Romanomermis; species Romanomermis culicivorax. The sequence continues at coordinate 1,075,268 of CAWUHX010000013.1, read as the reverse complement.
TCTGCTTTTGCGTGATCTACCGGATGGCAAAGAAACCACAACATCGTAAACATTTGAAATTTTTCTACGTCTCATCTGTATCGCCGAGATTTCTTCTACAGTTTGGTATTGATCTGCTCAATACCTTTCGAATTTCGAGTTTCAAAGACTTCGCAAGAAGCTTTATATATATTTCTCTACAAAACTTAAAGCTTGCATCAGCTGCAAACTTTCCGATCTGACGCCTCCGTGGCTAAAGATTCTGTTCTGAAACACTGATGCCTCCGTGGCTAAAGACTCCGGTCATCAAAATATAGACTCCAGTCATGGAAATAAAGACTCCAGTCATTCCATTCTAAATTTATCCTTGGGGATACATTCTGTAGAAATATTTCTTTCTGCATACGAAAAAGCGCCGCCGATGTTTCACATAGGACGCCTACCCCAAGCTTTGTGAAACATGGTGATTGCCATTCCAAAAGCTCAAAGGCTCGAAAAGGTCCTTGCACCTTTGGTCTTGGAGAAAACGTGCACCTCCCACTACTGCTCTCTAACTTTCCAAAAATTATATATATCTTTCACTCAAATTCTAATATATTTTGGTCAAAATTTAACTAATATTTTGTTGCGAATCGCCCTTTTGTTGAGAAATCGTCAGGATTGTTTGCTATTTCCGTATTGCTGTTTTGTAAATTTTGTTGTATCTGATTGTCACCAGAGTCAAATGAAAAGGTTGGCCAAGAAAGAAAAATCGTCTGCGTCTGGAAGGGAGGAAAAAAATGATGCTAAAACAGGTTAAACTACCCTGCTATACTGACTGTTTACATGTCCAAAAGCTATACCAAAAATTGTATGCCCCTTAATCAATTGTACACTCTAGGATTGATGGAAAAAAGCGATGTTTAAACCACTCACTCCCAGAGAAAGAAAATTTGAATCACTTGAGGCGATTTAGGTCAAAGGGGGAGGAGTGTAATAGGGCCGTGATTGACTATAGTGTAAGCTCGTCAGCTTTTCAAAGTGATTCGCAAGAATGCATCGTTTCAGAGCTCAAAGTTGTCTGAATGTTCACAACATCAAAGGTTACACTCGCAGCAAGTTTGTGATAAAGTTAGTTGTTGTTTCGTTTGTCTTAGTGAGCAGTCGGTTTTGTGAAAGGCTCTGAGCATTGCTAGTAAATCGAAAACCCAATGTGTGATCCAGGTTCAGTCAAACTATTTGGAAAATAGTTTGAGTAATTGTGAAACTCCTAATTGGGTAAGATAGTACAGTCCGAGTTTCAGCATCCAAAAACTTTTGACAACATGAGCGAAGAACCTTGGAAATTTGACATAGTGCTCTCTATGAGCCCATCAATCTTCTGTGTACGATTATCATTGCGTTAATTTCCTCTAACACTCCGAGTGTTTCGTTTCTAGTGTTCCACACCCTGTTCTACGTTCTGTACGTCTCTTATTAAAAATGGGTGATAAATCGTCAAGCTACATAGCTTAAAAGCATCTACTTATTATTTTTTTCACGCACGACAAATTTTGGTAGTCTGGAAAATGAGTTTTCACAACATCTGAATGTAAATTTAAATCTGACTAATTAGATTTTAAATAGCTTCTCATTTCGCCGGAAAAATGTTTGAACTTTTATATTATAAAATGCTGGAAAATGAATCTATGCAACAGATTTGCTGAATAGGAGCTTCAAACATACCTGTGAGAAGTCCCGCCAGTTGGGGGAGGATTAAACCCAAAATTTTTTTTGGGGGGGGGGTTCCAAAACTTTCGAAATTTTCAGCATTTTTCGAGGCTTTTTGGGGATTTTTGGGACTGTGCTGCAAAAGGCCAAAAATAGCTACTTTTTTGCAAATAAAAATAAAAATTGGGATATTTCAATTGATAGAAACTGTTGGAGGTTAATTTGCTATGGCTGCACCTGATAGAAAACAACAACTATCATACATATGCATACCAGCGCTTGGCGCCGGAAAATTTTCACCACAATGGATCTTCTCGGTTCTGAACTCCCAAAATTTTTTTGGAAAATGAAAATCTTGCCGAAAGCTTTTTCCCCATATCTTTTTTTCCTCAAAACATCCCATTTGAGTGAAAACAGGTGCTTGGGGGGGGGGGGATCGAAAAATCTCGAAAACTTTCCCAAAAAAGCAGTTTTTTCCCAATTTTCTCCTATTTTTCCGACTCGGGGGGGGGGGGTGAGAAAAGGGTTTTTTTCTTCGGTTTAAATGAATTAACACCTCTTAAAATATCAGAATGTTCGAAAAAGCTCACAAACACTTGAATAAAGTGTATTTGAGCATTTATAAGTGAAAAAACGACTTGGGGGGAACAGGGAAGCAAATTTTGGTCCCTTCCCGCATTTGGGGGAAAGATGGGCGAGAAAAAACCGTAATTGCAACGGAAAATTGCGTATTAGAACAATAAAAGTAGTTCCGGCTCGTTAAATTTGCCAAAAAAATTTTAAAGCATCAAAAAACATGCGAAATTCGCTCAAATATCGGAAATAAAAATTGAATTTTTCCATCGGAGTACGCGTGCAGACGGAGCATTCAAACCAAAATTTTTTCGCATGACGCAATCAAAATGTTTTGGTTCGGTCGACTTCAGTTGGCTTCATTTATACTTTTCATCATCCTTCTGTGCGATGAAAACTGCTATACTCTCAACGCACAGAAAAACTGCTTCCGTTCCGTTCCGCCGAAAAAGGCAAGTATAAATGACACTTAAACCTAAGCCTATTGACCGCAGGTTTGTACTGTTGCCTAAAGTTACTCTAGGTACCTTTTGCATTACACACATTATATGATGAGTGGCTACCAAGAGCAACACAAACTTGACAAATGAAATCACAGGTGGGATCAAAATCGTCTGCCAAACCGTTACCACATATCCATTCATCACAGCATGCCCAGTCTTTTTTGTACCTTTTCTTGTAAATTGTCCATTGAATATAGCAAATGCGAGAGACATTAGTGCTTTCAGCTTTTTTCGATTCTTTTAATTCTTTCAGTTGAGCAAGAACTTCTGGTTCCACCAAAGTCTGGCCAAGCACATGACAAAAACATTTCCTGGAATTTTTCGGCTCATTTCTTTCGAATGTACTGTCCGAAGATACTTGATGACACTGCTGGTCGTCTTGATGGTGTAACCTCGATAATCACCAACATCGACAATGTGGGCATTCCTGAAAATTTTAGATATCATTTTTCTGTAAATTTTGTAACAAAAATACATACTTTCAAACATCAAAGCCAATGACTGCAAAGACAACGCCAATAAATTTTGTCGTAGTACATTTGTTGTACTGTTATCGGCATTAATTTAGTATTTAATTGCATATAAATCGCGTCCTACAGTCTTCTTTGCAAAGACGACTGTAGGAAGCCACCCGCGTCCTAGTTGAGTTGCTCTCAGTTTCGTGTAGATAAGTGTCGATTATAGTGACAAGGCAATGTTTTTTGAATGACAGGTCCATGATGGCAACGGATTTGACCAGTTTGACAAGTAGAAATTCTTCAGCCACTGTGAGGTATGTTTTATGACCAATCCTTCCCAACTGTCTTGTGTTTACTTTGTTTTGTAACATTCCATATGGAATATTGTAAACTCGAGCTGCTGCTCTAATTTTTGACCTGTTTCAAACAGCCTCAATAGCCTTTTCGAGATTTTCTGTTGAGTAATTTTTCAGGTATTTGTGTGCATCTGGCTTTCTTTCAAAGCATCTGACCATATTGCAAAGCACATAATCAATAAAAACTATATACAGGATAAAATAATCTGTCTGAAAAAGAAGTAAGATCAAATTATTATAAATAAATAAAAAGTGTGGCGCAAAAAAATTTAATTCGACCAAAGTTACCCGCCAAAATATAATGTGACCAAAGTTACCCGCTCTGACCAAAGTTTCCCACCAACTGGCCAAAGTTTCCCGCTTTTTGACCGATTTTTTTCTCTGAAACAGGTAGTTATTTTTTTATACGGAACAGAAAGCATAACTTCTCTAAAGACACTCAATTGTTAGTGAAAGTTTTGAGCGCAGCGGATGAGGGAAATCCAAATTTTTTAAAATTTTAAAATTTTCATCAAAAAAATGATGACTTTGTCGACCCACAAATTTCTCAATTTTATTTGGATTTCAATTTCCTTTCACAGTAATACATACTGATTACTCAGACATTAGTGTGCCAAGTTGTATCATATCTTACTGTGGAAAAATTCGGCGACGTTTCAAGTGAAATTGACCAAAAAGTTGCCCCGTGGCCAAAGTTACCCCACTTTACCTTAGAAGAATCTAGCTTTTGGTGTTTTTTCCGATAAAATTAAGCTGATTTAAATTTATCTGTGCAACCAAAATTTTTCCCCAAATTGCACATTGGAAGCTGGCCTTTGCAGAAAAAAGACCCTGTGGATCAGTATATACCTTTATGTCAGATTGTCAGCTATTCAGAATCAGTTTTAAAATCCTACTTTTCCTTGTTATCTTTTTATCAAAGTTTACTGTTTGATTTACTTGTTATGTCAAAATTAGGTTGTTTTATGTCGTCAAAGAAATATAAAGATATAAAGGTTATGCTGTTGAATTATTCTTTTGCTCATGTAAACTCACTTGAATATTCTTCTACGAACAGGTCATAGCTCGAGTCTTTTTGCAAAAAAAGTCGGTTTATTGACGGAATAAGATGCAAGTTAATGAGAAACGTTCAAAAATCACATCAGGAATGATTTTGAGCGATTTTTAAGCATGGAAACTAAAAAAATTGATTTTTCCTCATGAGGAAAATTTTTTTGGGTTTTTCCTTTAATGGGGCAAAAAAGTTTTGAGCATAAAAAACACTGGAGTCAGTGTATATAATAGGGGAAAACACGTAAATGGACCACTTCTCCCTTTTGAGCGCTTAAACCCAAGAAAACGTAAGCTTGAGGTCTAGGAAAATAGCTTAGATTTAGAGTGTATTATAATGTGATAAGTCCGTACCCGTATCCAGGATTTAAAAAAAGAAGGGGGAATTTTCCAAAAATTTTTTAGAATTTACTGAATAAAAAGAAAATTATTTTTGCAGTGAAGACGACTTATTTTCAGTTAGTTTATGTGTGCTCGGATTAGTGGCTAAATTATATGTTTGACGAAAAGTATGTAAATCTTACTAAATTTGGGAATTGTGATGTATATAAGCCACCCTAAGAACGGCCCTGAGGCCGCATACCCGTATCCAGGATTTTCCAAAAAAGGGGGAAATTTTTCGACATTTTTTAGAATTTACTGAATAAAAAGAAAATCATTTTTGCTGTAAAGACGACTTATTTTCAGTAAGTTTATACATGTGCTTGGATTCAGATTTTTTGGATATTAGTGCGTCTGGTGGTCACCATCTTATAACATGTGTAATGCAAAAAGTACCTTGTAATAGGATAAAATGTGTGGGGAGTAGTGATGGACCGATGCATCGGCTGATTGTTGCGTTTTTCTGCCATCGGCCATCGGCCGATGTTTTGCCAAAAAATCGGCCAACGGCCGATACTTTAATACATACATGTATAATGTATCCACACCTTAGATAATTATGTTTTGGCAGCTTGCAAAATTTGTTAAAATCTTTTGCAGAAACTGTAAAAATCTATGAATCTAAAAACGCCTGTATTTCGGAAAAAATAGCTGAAGAAAAGTAAGCTAGATTTTGTGGCTAAATTTTTTTGAAAAACATAAATTAAAGAATCGTTGATTAAGAATTTTACGCCACTCAATCCATATTTAAATTTTTCTGGATTGGGTTCATTGAAGGAGGAATTGTCGGGAAAAATGAATCAATATTTTTATAGAAATGATAATCGAGCCCACTTTAAACCCATTGAAGACAATAGACTTCATGCTTTGGCATCTTTACTAGATCCTCGGTTTAAAAAGGATGGATTGAAATTTGAAATATAACACATATTGATCATACAAATCAAAATTAAATAATTTAGGCTTTCTGTGATCCTCAAGCAGAAGACAATGCTGAACTAGCTTCGGTTACAATGGTTGTCGATCAAGAGCAACAAAATCAACGCTTTTCTGAAAATATGGTTCAAAAAATTGAATGAATCTTAAAACTCACTCTCCAAAATTCAATTCGCAACAATATTAGGCTCTTAAAACCCAATTCCATGAGGTTTAAAATAAAAAAACTTGTAAAAGTAACTTCTCGGCGCACATCGCCAAAAAATGTAGGATTTTGAGGCTTCTAAAAACGTTAGAACATTCATTTTTCCAGCTTATTCTCTTGCAACTGTCGATCGATCGTTATCTTCTCGCCATTTGACGAAACACGCCAATTTTTTCGTAATATTCGCCAAGTCGTTTTTTCGCTCAAACATATCGACGGATGCATTATTTATGTTTTTGAGCTTGTTTCATATCTGTAGTTGAGAGGAGGTTCAGGGGAGAACCCTCCTCCCAACTCGGTCGGACCTAGTAGTACCCTAAAGTTGAGACCCTCCTCCCAACTCGAAAAAATTGTGCAAACAACTGTATTTTTCGACCCTTTTCAGAATATGTTTGACAATTTTTCGAAATTTTTGGCCATTTTCAACTATTTTAAACCCCCAAGACTTTATGGAAAATTTTTGCTATTTTTCGACTATTTTGGGACCCTCTCCATAGGATTTTCAGAAAAATGGGTATCCCCATCCCACAAATTTGGGCTTTACCCTCCCCCTAATTGAGTGGAGCTCTTACAGGTATGAATTGTTTAAATGTCTCATCTTACATATATAAAGCCAACAATCTACCACTCATGATAATACCTCAAAAAGGGTTGTTTTCAAATAATATAAAACATAAAAAGGCACTAGGTATTTTATCTGGGATCCAAATGTCGGTAACTCCGGTGCGTAACGCCGAAAAATTTTCTTGGATTTTAATGTTCTAGAGGGCTGGAAAATAAATCTTAACATTTATTTATAAGGCAGAAAGTCTAATTTTCAGTGAATTCAATGAATTTTCAGTCGCGCAAACTAAAATTTAAAAATTAGACAAGCAACCAAGAATTTGGATTCTTCAACCAGCAAGAATTTCTACAATTGTCCTAGGCTCCAATGTTTTAATCATTTTCCAAATGCAAAAAGCTATATTCACGATTTCAAGGATCGCAAAAAAGTTTCGGGAAAATAGCTGTCAAGGTCAAAAATTTATTCATAGCATGTTGATGTTTAAAAGCTGTAATCACAAGCTAGAACGACAATTTCTAACCACGCATTGGAAATAATCTATAAAAAATTATAAATGGGTTGAAATCCGGTGTAATCCACATTCATAAGAGTGCATCTCCGGACAAGAAACCCTATAGTCTAATCAAAAGGGCAGTCAGGTTCCAAGTTGCACTGTACACAATGGCAGGAAAGTTTTGTTGCACAGCTCGTAACTTGGTTGCTGTGTGGAAAAAAGCCTTGGCTAGAAACACGTGAACATATCGAAAATCAATAAATTCTTTTTCTAATTGCAGCAAATTACAAAAAAAATCTCCAGTGCCCAACGTTTTATAACCAAAATCACCGCTACAAAATGTGCTTTCTTTTTTCAAAGCAACCTGTGCTGCAATTCTCTGTTCCTTTTTAATTCACTCATCCATTCTATTTTTTAGCAGAGGAACGATTCGTATACTCATATTTTATTGCATTCAGACCAATATTCTGCTTCAAACTTAGCGATTCACGTAAGCTCACTGAATTGATGTCATCCTGATACTTGACTTGAATCAGTGTTTTTTGCGCCAAAAAATCGTATTTGGCACAAAAAATTGGAATAGCGCAAGCAATTTTGAGTATTTGTACCAATTGGCACAAAATTTTTCGGTGGATAGATTGGATGGATTCGGATGGAGACACAAAATTTTTTTCCGATTGGGTTCGAACGCAGGTAAATTTTCGTTGAATAATATACTTGTATTGTCGCAGCAAACTTATATGTTGTCAATAACTGATAAATTAAACTAAATTTTTAACTTCCTCTGTTTATTTTGAGTAGGCTTGAAATTTGGAACTGGAAGTATTATTATTGCTGTTGGATTCAAATAGAAAGACATTGTCGGCACAATTTTTCGACTAAAAATTTACGCCTAAGCAATTATAGACAATCTTTACGTCGTTGTTGAAAAGAAATTTGTAGCCGAAAATGAAAAGAAAAATAAACTTGCTACGGATATGCTTGTATTCTTGCAGCATTCCATTTATTTTTTAATCGTAAACCGTTTTCTCTGACTTTCTCAGAGTTCTCTTTATCTCGCTGGCGTAAATGAATGAAAAATAGGGTGGGATTTACGATTTTTACGTTTACTGAAAGCGGTAAATGAAGGTTTAATTACGTTTTTATCGAATTTTTAACCAAATTTTTTTGCTGTTTTGCTCAATTTTATGAAAAATTGACTTCTAGGTTATTTTTTGGTCTTCTAGCTGGTTTAAAACATCAGCACACAGCCCAGGTCAGGCAAGTCAAGATCAATCAAGGTCATACTTAACAAAAAAAACTTGAATTAATATAGCCCTGATAAAAAATAGACTTAAAAATGCAAAAGATCATAAGCACATTAGTATAGCAAAAACCCAAATCGCCGACAATGTTGTTCGCACAAAATTCCAGCAATGGCCCAGAACCTACCCTCGGCCAGCCTTGACTTGGAGAAATCGATTGTGATGATTTCAACAGTTTTTATATACATACTGAAGTACATCATGTCGTTTGATTAACTCTTAATCTTCGGTATTTTATTTGAATTTTGACGAACATTTTTTTATGAAACAAAAACGATTTTTTTCATGAATTTTTCCCTTCGCTCGAAGTTTTCTAAGCGTAGTAAACGTGAATTTTCAGCTTCGAAAACGATGAAAACCATTCTAGGCCGAGGGAGTGAAAGATAAATTAAATCTGCTATTCTTATAACAGATATCAGCATCATCTAAAGTTCTTGGAAGTTTGTGCTTTTCATCGTTGTGTAGCACAGATCGTGCCGTTTATTAGCTCAATCTGACCGCCTAATTTTTTATTTTTTCCTCGTTTTTATGAATTAATGACACCGGGAACATCGAAATGTACGAGTAAGCTCTTAAAGTACATTAATAAAACATCTGCGACCACATTTGAACGTTTTAAAAATGTGGAAAATTTTCGGATGATGTGGAAAGAAACTTTGGTACGGTTTACAATGGAATATATTTTCTAAGAAAAAACTGTCTGAGAAGAATACTGAAATGTAAAGGCTATTTGATGAGGTACGCCGAAAGACTGTGTACTTTTTTCGATGCAATGGTGCTGACGTTTAATTGCTAAAAACATAAATATTATTAGTCGGCAGTGGTGGCCAGCACTAGTAGGACTGGCGGACGCAAGAGTCATCTTGAACTAGGGCCTGAATTAAAGCCCGAAAGCCCGACCCTAAATACAGACTTTGGGCAGTGTTCGGGCTGTCTTTAAAAAAAATCTTGGGCTGCGCTGGTCCGGGCCGACCTATTTTTCAAAAGCCCGAGAGAGACCGAAAGATTTTGATGTGCGATTTATTCATTTTTTATATTATATTTTTCAAAATTTGTGCGGTATTAGCAAATTTCCCATTTCACTTTTTCTAGACATTCTAAATTATTTTCCACATTACCCACATAGATTTTAATTCCAGACATTCATCTCAATCTGGAAATTTCAGCACCCTCGTAGAAATAACGCATTCTCATCAAACAAACTGCAAACAGTAAGGACAACAACCTAAAATAAAAATGATAAACAACAATAATAGAGAGAACAACTACAAAAAATGTTGCTAAAAACTATCAATTCTATGGTATGCTCATTCTAGTCGAATTCAATGCCTGAATTATTTTAGTTTCATATGTTCAACTATTGAATAATATTGAAATTTATTTAAAACATCATCAGACATGAAATTAATTTGAATTATTTCTTCTCATTTTCATTGTTATGCAAAATATTTTTCAATTTCAATTTCTGCATAATTGTTAACTTTACGGATAGCATAGCAGCACTAGTTGTGAAGACTAAGGTTGAGCCTCATCCATACATGCACAGCATAGAATTCTGCTGGGGATCAGCCAGGACAGGGGGTGGAATACAAATTCTTTTCGTTCTTGATAACGAAAAAAGATCTTAGATAGGTCTTCTAACATCCAAGCAGCATATTCTTCATTTTATATTAGTCATATGTGTGAAATTATTTGCTTAAACTGCACTTTTCAGAGTTTTAATGCTACTTTTTTGCACTTATGCACTGTTTAGAAAAATTGTTGAACTACAGCATCATTCCCATTTTTATGACGACTTTTTCTTCTCTCTTGCTCATTTTCATTCGTCATCTTCTCGATCATTGCTGGGGTAGTCAAATCTGCTGGGGGTCAGTAAGAATCTTCTGGGGGTCAAACCCCCAAGCCCCCCCCCACGTGCATGTATGGCCTCACCAATATATATTGCTAAAAAATTCTTACACATTATTTGCTGATAGATACAGTTTTGAATAGGTTTGATGCGCAACACAAGCGCCGAATTAATTTTCTGATTTGAATTTGGTATTTTGTTTGATATTTTTGAATAAATCTTTTGACGGAATTTGATTTGTTTTTTAATACTCATTAGTGCACTACGGAAAATGATTCTTTTGAAAATTTTTGAAAATCCGCCCCCTCCTTGGACAAATCCTGTGTACGGTACTGAATCACAGTGTAACCAATGATCTATTTGTGTACCATCCACACAACTCACAAGCAAACACATTATTATACACACAATGTGACCAGACATACTCTATAGTTTAGGTGACCTAATAGTGTGGTAATAAGTATTTTTTATTATAAGTTAGGTAACCAACCACTCATAATAGGTAGAATTATTATATTATGTTACACTATGATTTGTTAAGTATCAAGTAGTAAAGATGAATATGTCACGTTAATTTTCATTTAGAATTCGTACACATATTTTTAGGAAAGTACAAACAAATTTTAAACCGTCGTTTGTACCAGTACAAACGAGTCGAGTACAAAAAAACAGTGGGCCCATGTCCCAATGGTGTTTTTTCAAGATTCAGACAGGTTACGAGCTAGTCAGTGGCTTATGCCTCCGATTTTTAAACTAGAATATCAGGTATTTTGCATTCGGCCCTAGCAAACCCAACTCATCTGCCTTTGAGGCATATAAAAACTTGCACCGTGTTGGGGAATATTTCCGTTGAATCTAATTCATTTAAATAATATGAAATTAACTAAGTTATAACAGGACAACACTGACAACTATAGTGGTAAATCCGATGATAAGAGGGGAAGGTTGTCAATTTTTCTTCTTGGTCAAATAAAAATGTTCTCGTCACTGGCTTGTGCTACTGCAGAACTGTAGGCCACATTTTTAAAATGATAATTAGGATAAGTAATATACTCAATTTCTGACGCAAGAAATTTTTTTGGATGGTAATTTTCTGGAAAACTAGGAAATGAATCAACCATAACTTTTTCCAAAATAGAATGCATGAGCTTTAATTCGAAATTATGTTTCCTTCGTTTTCCAAATTTCATTATCTTCACCTTTCCAGTCGCTTCTTCCTCTAATTATAGTAGAATTTCCATTACTGTTAGCATTTGTGACGTTCATTTTCGAGGCCCGGCACGGCCTGATACCGTACATACGTATATAGCAGGCTTCTCTTCACTGAGCATGGGTCGACGTCAGAGCTGAGCCTCCCATGTGCGTCTAGGATTTCTCTTTTTTGCCTGCGTAGTAGTAAATTTTATAACCTTCATCATACCTGGCGAATAGTTCCCCGACTAGTCTAGTACTTCATATACTATGTACTGCGGAGTTGACTTGACGTAAAAACATCGATTTATGGAACATATTTTTTGGAAGTTTATTTGGATCGATACTATTCGGATGATCAAAAATACCGCTTTGGATATTTTTTTCATGTTATTCACCTCAATGTCAGTAAAATTCGGTCAATGCTAAAATTCCTTTTTGTATAGAATTGTTGAAAAAGGTTGTAATCGTGCCACAAACTCGAAAAGTTATTATTTTCTTGTGTTCTGGTCAAAATAACACATTTCAATTTTTCCTTCACTTTTGTGCAACATATGACTCAAGTTTACCGACTCTTATAACAGCATACGGGTTGCTCGGATTGCTTACTTGGGCATAGTGCAACTCATTGACATCAGATGATTTAATCTCATTTTTTTACTATCTCCTTAGCAAACAAGTTTTGACGCCGCACTCATAAAGCCTCAGGAAAATGTGTCAAGCCAGTCAGGATTTTCTCCAAATAATACATGCTGATTAATTGGTTAGAGTTTCATTATTCTCATCAGGGTTTTTTCCGTACCAGACGACCTTTTTGGGCTGGTACGAAAAAATTTTACTAAATTTTCCGTACAGTATATATTTTTTGATGCACAGTGCAACCTGAAGCCTCACGATTTTTTTATTAAGTTGAAAATTTCTTGTCCGGAAATTCATTTTCATGCATTTTAAAACAAAAAATCCGGAAATTTTCCGGTGCTTCGCGCCGGATTTAAATAATTTGTAATTTTTGCATGTTGTTTCAAGTTCTTGGTTGAAAAATGTCGTCCCATCTTCTGTTTATAGGTTTTGGACATCAACACGTCATGGATAATTGTTCGATCTTGTGTTGTTTGCACTGTTTTTTCCACTTTTGCACTATAATGTGGAAAAAAGTCTGGAATGCGGAAAAATTTTTTGAGGTCTTTCCACAAATGTGGAGAAAAATTTGGGGCTTCGATACAGAAAAAATGCATTTTGGTGCATTTTAGAAGGTACAAATTATTATTTAATTAATAATCATTATTATTTATTATTAAACTCAGGCGCCACTTTTAGCATATCTACGTTCACTTAACATTTGATCTTTAATAGTTTTCATTATCGTAAACATATATCATTTTTAAATTGGTAATCTTCAATATTTTATCTTGATATTTAATGAATATCCGCATTTTTTGACACATTTTTTGAGAAAGATTAACACGTTAACTTCTAAAACTTTTCGAATCGATTTTTACTTTCTTGGCGTAAAATAAATTCAAAAGTTTCATGGAAGAAGTTTTCGAAAATTCCTACTCTTCTTACTCACATCTTTTCGGCCAAATTCATGAAAGTTGATAAATAAATTACTGGTTTTAAAAATTTTTAGATGATAAAATTCTAGAACTTACGATTTTCGAACGCAAAATTCAAATCTTACTTTTGAGATTATGTTCGAAAAATTGATTATCAGAATTTTGATCAACCAGGGAAAATCGGACGACCATGCATGCTTGAATTCGCGTTTCTTTTCTACTTCGGTAGAGTGGTCGATTGAGATTAAATCCGGTTGCGGCACAAAAATGGGAAAACCATCTGATTCCCATACCTCACCACTCTCATCTCGATCAACTTGGCGATTGAAATAATTTGTAAGTTTATTAGACATCTGAATAGAGAAATTATCAATAGTCGTTGTTATTCACTTAAAGCATCAAAATAAATTTAACTATAGACATTGAACAAATTTTCCTTTATGAGGATTGGAGTGCGTAATTATACAGTAGGTTCGGTATTATTGTAATCATATGCACAGTCCTGCATTTTCAGTGTCAAAAACACTGTTTCATAAGTTTAGTCTCAAAAAGTTCATAACCACTTGGTACATAGGTACCTAATTTAAACACGATAATGTTAAATGTCGCTACCGCTACACATATCAAGCATTTTTAGGGTCTTTCCACAAATGTGGAAAGATATTCGGGGGAAAAATCAGTGATTGTTTCTTGATATAATTGAAAAAAAAAAGATTTTTCTCCATCCTTTTGCAGATTTTGAATATTTACTGTTCTGTGAACATAAGCTTCCCATTTGGAATATGATTTAAACATCATCAGCGCAGAAAAATAGAGGTTTTTTTCTCTTTGAGGAATGCAAACAATCGGATGCGTGCCTAATTTTTGTATTAAATAAATGTTGAAAAGGTACATTTTCCTGCATTCTAAAATACTGAAATATATAAAATTTTCCGGCGCTATGCGCCGGCGTTAACGATCTGTGAGTAAAAGATGGAATGTCTGCTGCCGGAATTTTTCGCAACCTTTCTTTACGATCGGTCACCCATGGTTGCAGGAGAATAAGCTTCGAAAGGCATTTTCCAGCGTTTTAGAAGCCTTTACAGGAAAATTTATCGATAGTCTTGCCATACTTTTCATTATTTTCCTCCAAAACTCATAAAATCCCGTTGCAAAAGTTTAGAATTGACGCGATTTGAATGAAGTTCAAGAAAATTAGCGTTTAATCGTTTTTCTGATATAAGTGAAATAAATTTATCAATTTTAGAGTGAGCAAGCATGTTCGTACTTTTACGACGTATACTTTGAACCACCTGAAAGATATGAAGCAAGTAGGAAATAGTAATTGTACGGAAATGGGTGGGATAGTACGGAAATTTTTTCACTAGAATTCCGTACGGTATAGTACGGTACGGAAAAGAGACCGATATGGAAAAAACCCTGATTCTCATCAAAGCTACTAAATTGGTCGCCGATTAGAATCTTGTACGAACTTTCATAGTAGAGAACAATTGTATTTGATAAAAATGCGCGAATGATCGGTTTATTCGCTAGCCTTTGAATTTGAATTGAACGTTCATAACTTGCATACGATTTCGAAGTAACCGTATTTCGGAGAAAAGCCTTTTTGCAATTAATTGGTTTGTTTCTGTTTTTTATAAAATATTCTGTAAAATCGTTGGATTATGGATGAGGACTGAGGAGTCAAGATGCCAAGATTTTTCAAATGATATGCAAAGTTGATACATATTTCTTTTCTTCTTTTATGTTTCTCACGAGTTTCATTTTAACATACAAAATCTGACTAATTGACTGACGTTCGCTTCATTTACAACTGCTTAATTGACTTGCCGATATGATGGTCAGTTAAGGCGGATTTATACTTCATCGTTCCGGCAAGTTATTTTTAGCTTCCGGCATTCAGTGTCCGGCATCCGGCAATTTGGTTTCCGGCAAGTTGCCGGATCGGATGGCAATTCATACTTCTTCCGGCGCCGGAAAGGCCGGATGACAATTTATTCTTGATTTTACCATGTTTAAATACTTTGAAATCTGTTCAATATTTTGTTTCAAGAGAAAGGGCGTATGAAAAATATATATAATATTATTTTCCAAGTCTACTAGGAATTATTAGTTGATGATGTCAGACGAACAAGATATTCTTGATCTAGCATTTTTTAATACTTTCAAGAACGGAAAAAACATTCAAAATATTCAGCAATCAAAAATTGAACGAACGTCATGATTAAAAACACAAAATTTTGCCTCAACTAAAAAAAATCGATATCTCCCACATACATTGTATATGCAAAAACCAATTAAACACGTGGTTCTATTGAAATTACATACAACATATGCTTTCCGGCATCCGGAAAAGTACAAACTATTTCTACTCTTCCCATCCGGCAAAATTCCAGTCTTCCGGCAAGAAAATAGGACGGCAGTGGGTGCCGGATTGCCGGACGATTTGCCGGATGAAAAATCTAAAAATAGACTTTTTTCGGATGCCGGATGAAGTATGAATCCGCCTTTAATCACTTCTGTCTTTCGAGGCAATGTTTTTCTTTCACGAGGCAGGTTAAAAAGCTATTTTTCGTTGAAAGTATACATCTCTTCCTGGTGCATGAAGTTTTTTTCGATTTTGAACTAAGATTAATTAGCAATGAATGATGTCGAGAAGCTGTTTGCCAATTTTTTGTCATTCTGTTTTCGGTTTTTATTCACGCGATCACCCTGCCGGTCGACATTGCCGGTCGACATAACGATTTCATAGGTGCAGAGCAGCAGTTATGCTGTAGAACAAAAACCACTACTATCGTATATCATGTATCTATCTATAATGGGCCCTACGAATTTATTACGTTTTGTATGATTCGGCGGCGGCTGGCACTAAACGGCACACAGCCAGCTGGCACAGAACCAAAAGAAAGAATAATATTAGGTATAGTGCTACGTAGTATGTTTTTCTTTGCAGGCAGGTTCCATGTATTTTCAAAAGTTAATCCACGCATTATGGAGAAAGAAAGAGAAGGGAAGGAGAAGAGAATTTCTCCCGTTTTCCAACAAGCAACTTTATTGCATTTATTTTTGTTATCTTGTGTATGTTTATTGACTAAATTACCGGTCGCAGAACTGATACACATTCAAAAAGGGAGAAGAAATTTGTCCAAAAACCAGTGTCCCCAGTTCCAGTTTGATTGATATCTTTAACGTTTTCCTACTATGTGAGAGGATGTCACACTTTTAGTGCATATTTTTTGCTTTTATTTATAGTTTTTCGCTGTTTAGAGTTCTTCCGGCAATTATGAATTTCGTTTTTAAACTAATAAGTCCATTTATGTTGAACAAATAATAAATGTAGGTTTATTATACATTACTCAATGAATTCACGTACAAATTTTCGACTCCAATTGCAACGGGAACAATCGATACAACAACAACAAGAATTTTCTGGCAAAACAACGTCGCCGGGCGCAAATTCGGCGACTACTACGACCATTAGTACTAATAGTAAAAAACGACAATCGATAGATGAAAGTTCAATTTCGTCACCGCCGGTTACGATCAAGATGTCGTCGACGTCGAAAATGAAAGAAATTCAACCGAAATCCTTACCGGTTATCATTTCGCAACCGATTCGTTTTAACGGCAATCGTTTAGTTCATTTGCCGCCGCAGATAATCCACGTAAGCGATACATTTTTTTACTCAGTCATTAAAAAAATATGCAAACATTTGTAAGATTTTTGTTCCAAATCTTACATAGTGTTTCGTTTTGGTTTTCATATGTCGTTCTTGACAAAATAAGATATTTTTGTCGAGAAACTTGGAAGTTTGCGACACGCTGTTCCATACACCTTCTTCATCCAAACCCACAAAATTGACCACGATTCTCGTCAAAATTAGTCAGATTAGTTTAATTGTTCTTCCTCTATCTCCACTGAAATGAGTTAGAGTGTCAAACAAATTTCGAATTTGGTTGGCTGTTCTCAAAATTTATTTGCTACCGATGCTTGATGTTGATAGTGAAGTCAGTATCTTGCTCGCTATTCAACAGTATTCTGAACCGAAATCGTCAAACTGAAAATTGTAAAACCGAATCGTGTTTTAGGAATTTTGTTCTTGAAAGCTAAATCCAAGAACTGCTAATTGTGATATATCAAACTAACCGAGCTTTTTTAATTTTGACTTGAATTTTAATGTTCAGTCGACATTCTCTACACTTGTTTTGTTGGAAATTTTGTGAGTTTTTTCTTTGTTGAAAATCGCTTGTCACTCAACTTCTCAGTCAAAGATACTGTTTTGTCAAGATTGTCATTAGTTCCACTTTTTTATGAAATCATCGATAGAGACGTCTTTTTTCGCAAAAAACGGCAGATGTCGAGAAATTTTTAACGTGTAATGGAATTGATTTGATAATCAGTCGCATGACCAAAACTGTACAGTCCATCAAGCTTTTCTGGTCAAAAATAGGGTTATGACTTTTTAAAAAACAACTTCACCTGATCATTTATATAACCGCATGCTCTTCATTTTTAACTCGTTTTAAAATTAACCTTTTTATCTTTATCCATCTAGAAAGAGAAAATATATATTTTCTGATGCTTTCAATTTCGGTCTGATTTGTAATAGACATCCCAGCAAGTTCACTAATTTCGTTATTAGAAGACTTGTCTTCCATCCAACCAACTCAGATATTTCTATAAATGTTCATTTCTGACTTCTGAGGCACGCGTGTCTCAATAAAGTCGAAATATATGGTTGAAATGTCATATCACTGCATTTTTTACAATAGTAATAACTGTACGACAAGCGTGTGCCGCTTTTCGCGAATTACTATGTCCAAAAAAAGAATTTTCTTATTTGTGATCATAAGCGTTTCTTCTCTGATCCAATTTCAAATGGAAAGCCTCGAGACTGGAAACCCATAAAGTTTCTGACTAAAAATGGCATATCTCTAAACCCAACGTATAAATGATACAATTCTGAATGTCCAGACCAAGTTATATATTGATATTTATTTTTTTAAATTAATAAAATACCGCTGTAATTTACGGCCCTTAAGCACGATGGTAGTGACTTGAGCTATCTATCAATATGGTCGTAGTTCCTGTCAGGGGTCGGTCGGGATCGGGATTAGTAATAAAATTGCATACGCAAGAAAAGATAATTACTCGAACTTTATCAGTCCTTTAAAGCAGAGGTCCCCAAGGTCGAAAATTTAGGTAGGGGTAAAATCGTAAATTTTGAGGGTAGTACTTGAAATATGCCGTGACCTTTTTTTTTGCTCCCAACTTTTTGCGAAGGAGGGGGGAGTTGTAGTACTCTAACCACATAGAACTTATAAAAATGAATAATGCCCCTACTTTAGGCTTTTTACAGTCAAAAAACATTTACTATTTCAACTCTATTTTCCAGCTCCCAATCATGCAACTTTAATGCACTAATCATACGTACAGAATAGTCACACTTTGAAGACTGTTGTGCCAACTGATTCCTGCACATTTCAAGAATCGGGCACAACATACGTTTGGAAACATTGTTTCAACCAGCATCTTCAGCAGTATGGGCTTATCCCATCACTGATTAGGCTTGGAACAGTGCTTCCAATTGAAAGTCCTGATGCTGAATGTGGCTTTAGTAAATCCCATTAGACTATGAACTACGAGTTTGAAACCAAGTACCACTCCTGATCCACGTCAACAGACCTCACATGTCTCAACTCATAGCAGGAAAGTATGCCACAGCTTGGGTAACCATATGCGCACAGAAGACCCAACGCAGAAGCGGGGAAAAGCATGAAGAGGCAGAATTTCAAGAACATAATGTTTTTCTTCCCAAGGGGCGATTTTTTTATTAATCACATATACATAAGTCATTATTTCATCTCCCAATTATATTTATAATGATTTCCTACAAGTAGTATATATTAATGTGCTGATATCCTTTCCTAAAAATCGCTATATGGCAGAGAAGTTGCATACTTTCCCATTATCATTTGCTCAGTAAATGTGTCAAAAAGAGCAGTGAGTAATTCCTCAGAATCACACATTCTGCAATTTTTCTCGAATTAGTATAACCTACTGGGGAGAGGATGAAGTCTACCATAATTTTTTGCTATAGTGAGCTGTTTTTATGGGGGTAGTAAATGAATTTCCAAATCTAAGACGGGGGTACCCCCCCCCCCCATGGGGTGCTCTGCTTTCATGTCGAATTTTCCAAGTATCATCTGCGAAACTAATAATTTTTGTTTCAGAAGTTCTGAGCAGCAGATTCCTTTTCACTGTAAACTGGAAAGTCTCATTAGCTAAGAGAAAAACAGATGACAGCAAGTTTCAAGCTTAATTTTTACCACTGTCGAATGATTTCGAGTTTCGACCACCCTTGGGGTTTCGACCCCACCCATATATTTAAAGACAAGACGCTACTGCTAGGTAGATGCTACTAGAGCAAGCGCTAGGCTTTACGATACACCCATACCAGGGCCGTGCGCAGGATTTTTTCATGGGGCGGCGGACTAGATTTTTTCACTGAATAGCCCCAGAAAATGTTGATCTTACGCGGATATACTGTGTGCATCACCGTTTTTTTTCCTCTAAGATTTTTTTCCACATGAGAACCGGACCCAAAATTTTTTTCCTCATTCTCCAAAAATTCTCCACATTTTTAAAAACGCTTATAATGTGGCTACGGATCCTTTTTTATGCATTTTAGGAGCATACCCAAGCATTTTGTTGTATTTGTAATCAGAAACTTGCAAAAATGAGGAAAAAATTGAGAAAATTCTGGTTATGTTAGCCAAAATGAGCTCATGAAGAATATATTAGTGTTCTATAGAATGGTCCGGCGCCGAGCGCCGGAAAAATTTTTTGATTTTCACTTTCTAAAACGCTGGAAAATGAACTTTCATAACGTTGGGAAATAAATTAAAATCAGACTGATGAAGCGTAATTTGCCTCCCATTCCGGCGCGAAGCGCCGGAAAAATTTTCGGGTTTTTGTATTCTAAAACGCTGAAAAATAAATCTCTCTATCAGATGATTCGTGAACAAATGTTTTGAAATCGCGTTCTAGAGTAATGTCTTCAATTTCCACCTTCAATAAACGCAAAAGTTCAGATTGCAAACGTTAAAAAAATTCCAATCATCGAGAGAAAAAATTGAGAGACTTGATGAAAAATCTCTATTTTCGGCGACATAATTGACTGTAAACGATTAGAAAATGAAACGAGCTAACTTGATTGATAGAAACTGTTGATCATTAATTAGTAAGTCGAAGTAGATATGCTAACGGCCGCGCCTGATAGAATATAGTTATAATTATACCCATGACCGGCGCGAAGCGCCGGAAAATTTTGAGATTTTGACCTTTTAAAGTCCACCAAAACGCATGTTTTCGGTTCAGAGTTACTGCCTCAATGGGGGGGCGGCCGCCCCCCCCGCCCCCCCTTGCGCACGGCCATGACCCATACCCACACAGGTTTTATAGTCATTGGGGGAAAAAACCAGGCGAATATGGTGGAAAAGAAAAACCAGACAATAAAAGTGGAATTATCGGAAACTGACGTTTAGCGTGTGTTGAGTACGTGCTAAGAACGTCTTATCCAAAGTTTGAAAGAATTAGAAGCATTTGGTGAGTTTAAACCTCAACCATTTTACGCATTTTTAAGGCACTTTTGGCATCACGCAGTTGACCATGTTGTGAAGTTGTGCAACCTCTGACATGTTCCTCATATAGACACCCCTAAGGCTTCTGCACAAAAAAGTTTTTCAGTTGTTGATGGCATACTGTAGCCTACCGTAGATTTCCAAATCGGGGCGGGGGGGGGGGTAAAAAACTAGTGTGGGGTAATAAAAATCATTTTTGTTAAATTTAATTTAAAATTTTGAGTTTTTGGAGCTCTGTCATGTGTATTTGATGTTTTTTGCCAATATCTTTCACTGTGTGCTTATTTGGCAAAAGATAGCAAAGAAAAAATTGTGGGGTAAAAAAACCAGGTGTGGGGAAAAAACCGACATGATAATTTCATGCTGAATCTAGTTTTTCTAAACAAACGGCTCAAAAGTCATAATGTGGCTATATTTCATCGAAACTAATCATAGGGCGCGGCTGGGAATCAAAAAATCGTTTGATTTTTTTCTCAACATAGTTTTTTTTCCCACATTTCGTAAAACCTGGTTTTTAAACTTTCACCTTATCTTTTCTGGCCCCGCCAAAACTTGACCAATATTTTTTTTATTTGTTTGCTATATGTCTCTATATGACCCACGAAAAATGTGACACAGTTTCTCCTCAGGTTTGTTATTCTTATGTAGAAATTCGAGAAAAACGGTTTTTTGGTTTTTCCCCCATGACTATAGTACTAAAAAGTTACATTATTTAGATTCCCAGCATATCAACTAGCTGCTCCTCAGACAAAAGTGGACATTTTCAGGGTAGATATACGTCGCTTGAACTTTGCAAATAGATTTCATCTGAGAAACGAAATGAATATCTGCTTTGGTAAAATTCTGCTGAAATCGGGTTTGAGCATGATTACTTTCTTAACATTTGTGCTACGCACCTGCCAGACTACCCCATAGGGAGGGGAAATGAGGGGGTGTTACCCCTGCCTAAAGTCCTAAAATTTGATCACTAGTTGCCTAATGTTGAGATAAAATACGTGTTTAGTGGGCATTTAGTTTCACTACCCCCGAAAATTTTCAACTTTACCCACCTGAAAAATCTGACCTTGGGGACCTCTGGTACCTGCTTATTTTATTTTCTTCGGTCGAAATTCGCGGAAATTGATTTGAATATTGAAGATCTAAGCTTTTCAAAGAATAATCTGATATAGCTTCTTTGAATCAGCTGATTCAATGAAAAGTTTTTCCAGAACATTTAATGTTTTAGGATTTGTAGTTCTTGAATTGGATTTAAGGAACTAGAAACACGTTATTATTTAGATGTAAATTGAAATTCTTTGTTAGGTGATGCGACCTCATCCTAAAATCAGCAGAATCTAATTCGGTTAGCTCATCATCAGTTTATCACGAATGTTAAAATGAAGCAAACTATAACTTCATATACACTCATAAACATGTGCTGGAGAATCCCCATCCGGAACACTTTTTCCGGGATTAACATTGGCCAATTCCGGTGGGGATTTCGACCGGCCCATTGTTTTTTTAGCACGAGGTCTTTAGCCAATGACTAAAATTTGTACATAAGCACGTAAAAATACTCAAAAAATTTTAGCCAATTGTCTAAAACGTCTAAAAATTTTTAGCGAATAAGAATTTCAGCCAGAATTGGTCATTCGGCTAGAAAAACACTGGATCGGCCAATCCTGGTCGGGATCGGAATTCCGGCCGAACCCTGGTTTTTGTAACGCAAGAACTGCTTGAGTATCTAAAAAAGACTAGAGATTAAGAATTTTGCGAGAGTTCTATGAGCTTCAATTTTATTCAACCACACTGCCCAATTTCATAATTATATGGTCAAAAACTAGATCTGATTATGTGCAACGGTAACTGCTTTTGACTAGTATCTGCTTTACATACAAAAAGATCTTTCTCGTCCCCTATGTACACTACTTTTAGGTTTATCATTAAAGTAAACTAGAACGTTATATCTTCATTGTAGTAGAACCGAAACCGTAGTATTTAAAGCAGTAAAACCGATATCGTTAGGTCCAATTTGTAAAACCAAAACCGATAAACCCCAGAAAAATGAAACTGGATTATCTCTAACATACCTGTAATTGGGGGGTCGACTCCCCCAACTCGGTCGGACCTAGCACCCAAATTTTGGGATCCTCCCCTCTAACCGGAAAAATTTGGCAAAAAATAGCTTTTTTGTCCTTTTTGGGGAAAGTGTGAAATTTTCAACTTTTTTGGAACCTCCCAAGATTTTGAAAAACGTGGATACCCCCACTCTTTAAATTTGGAATTTACCCCTCAGCTGGTCGAACCTTCTGCAGGCTTGCTCTAGAAAGGCGTTAGCGCTGAAGAGTAGAAATATTTGTTTTTAATCTGAAAAAAAATTGCGTATTCTTATTCTTATTTTAAAAGTACGTTTGATAATTAGTTATTGAACCTTTTGGAATTTCGAGTATCTATCGCTAATGTTGTTTTCATTTTGAACGAACCTGGAAATTTTGAAATTTTCGTCATTAAGCTGCATGATCAGTTTAAAGATTGAATTAAATAAGAAACAAGACGAAAATTGTTTATTAGGAAGAAATACTTATGAAAAATACATTAGGAAATGAACGCAAAATCGGAATTATAAATTGAGAATCGTGGGACTCTCTCGTTCTCTTTACCATTTAATTTTTTTCTATTCCGTTGTTAGATTTATCGATTTGTTTTCAGGGAAAAGTATCTTAGGTTCGCGTGCTGAAAAAATTATGATTCTCCTGTTAGAAAAGGGACTAGTTTCTTTTGCACTATCCAAAATATCCGCTTTGCTTCATTTCCTTATCTATTTTTCCGTGCTTCTTAAATACGTGTGTGTGTGCATATATACGCTCGCATTTTCAACACTGAAGTATATTGTACATCAAATGACAATAACGTTTGATGCAAATTTCAGCATTTTCTGGGTATTATTGAATCGACAATTAAGATCATGTTGAGGCACTAATTATTTCCGACAAAAGTAGACTGCTGAACTAATGAATGAGTTGAAATACTAGTAACTTAACCCTTAGTGAACATTTGAAAATTTTAATTAGTTGTACACCTAATTACGGAGGTATAACAATATAAGTCTTTCAACACAAATAAAATATGGCACATGGAAGTGAATGAAGTATAAATCGGAGGCTGTTTCTAAATAGACGCGACTTCAGCACTTTCTCGAGGTCAGCCAGACATTTCACAGGTGGGCGGGGTCGTGCATTGACGAAAAGTTATTGCTAGGCTCATTGAAGGAAAAGAATTCATTATTTTTGCCTCAAAGTTCAGAAAAACATTAAACAGTTCAGGGGTCAGTTTCACTAATTGAAACTGGGGATCATCCCTACGTCGGTATTAAGTGCTTGAAACTGAGTTTCAGCTGAGCGCAACGTCGGTTTCATCTTTTTTGGGTTTCAGTAAAAAGTTCGTGCTCGGGATTACTGAACCTGAGGTTTAAACCTGAGCTCGAGATGATATCGACTATAACAATAAAAACACGTAAAATGGGGCACGTCATTCGTGTTATATGTGAGACATACAAAAACTGCAAAACTAAAAAAAGATCAAAAAAGGATGTTTGTTTAGAGTACCGTGGAAAAATGTAAAACATGAATGCATATACTCGTACTACATGAAAAACTAACGGCCGGACTGGGCAATGAGCTAAAAATGTGGCTTCGAAATATTCGTCGTACTTTTCCTCTTACTTTCATTGATTCTTTCATCATTTCTACGTTAGAATCAATAAGTAACAATCTTATAGTGCGGCATCATTCATAAAATCTAATTGATTCGTTCTATCCTGAAAATTTCGTTCACGTTTAATAAGTCGATTTAGCAATCGATAACGCAAAAAATAACCAATGGTAGCAAATAAAACTTCAGACTTAAACCTGCTCGATGGGGAGATTAACTTTTGTGTGTGGCTCAAACCGACGTCAGGGTCAGGATTAAATGAAAAATGTTAGTGAAACCGAACATCTCGAGCTCGGGATAATCTCGACGATGGTAAAACCACTGAAACCAAGCAGTTCTTATAAAAGTTCCCACTTAGTCTCATTTCCTTCAAATTGGTTTACCCATTATGACTCCCTAAAATTTTGTGTACCAGTAACTCATTTTTGTCCCATTTCGCTCCACCACTAAGTCATTCTTACCGGGGTGGTAAATGAATTTTCAAACCTAAGACCGGGTTAATACCTCTCCTTACCCCCTCCTAATAGGGTGCACTGTGCTAGAAGGTCTTTTTTGAAGGGAGGGGGTCCGAAGTGATCCGAAACCCAAATTTTGACCTCAAAAAGTTTCTGAAAATGTTTTGGAAATGTGCGTTAAATTTCAAAGATGCTCATATAAAGGCTATATGTCGCGAAGCGGAAAAAAATTTGATTTTTTTCACACGTTTTTGAATAAAATTATCTATTTGTGGCCTAAAAATTGACACTTTTTCCGGATTCTGATCTAAAAAAGGTATGAGTTCGAACACGTGCCCTGATTTTCTTCAGTTCACGTAGCATGTCGGTTCATGTTTGGGGTAGTCACGGATGGCATAATATGTAATGATCCCCCGCTAGGGGGTTCTCATAGCACTTCTCCAGGTTACATGTATGTGTCAGGGGATCAATGTATAGCTGGCCACATAATCAGCTATTCCTAGGGGAATTCCTACAGGACTTCACTCACAATTACATCTATAGAAGATGGCTTCATAGAAACACGAAAAAACATTGATTTAATTTTCACACCTTTTATACCATTCTGAAAGCTGAGCTGTTGGAATTGTCCTCGTGGTTAGATGGTCTCATTTTACCAGTTGTAAGGAATTGATTTTGTTTCGTTATGTGTCCAAAAGAAGTTATGACTTCAAGTTTAACAAGTTAAAATTTTTATGCACGAGTGAACTGTAATGACGTACCTGTAATCTTTGGGGAGGGTTGAGGAGGACCTCAACTTGATCGAACCCTATACCCAAATGTCCGACCCCCAACTCGGAAGCATTCGGAAAAAATTGCTTTTTTGGTCCTTTTTGGGGAAACTCTCGAAATTTTTTTGACTTTTTTTGGGATTTCTGGGACGCCCCAAAATCTTGGTGAAAAACAACCCCAAAATTTTGGGTCCCCCTCCCAACTGAAAAATTTTTCCCGGCGCTTTGCGCCAGAAGTTTGCATAGATCGAATGCAAGTCCTTAGCTTTTTACTTTGACTGATCACAGGGTGGAATTTCTGCGTAATTTATAATTTTTTGCTTCAGTTTTTTTTGTTGCTTTTTTTTATTTTTTCTAAACAAATGTCGGCAACAGTTAGCATCACATGAATTCATGTTATGAAGGCGCAGATTTTTTTCACAGTGCAGAAACTTTTTGACCCAACTTGTGCACTGTGCACACCACACATCTTCAGATCAAATCCATTCAAGTTTCACGATGTCAAGTGCCAAAGCAATGATGATGATACTGACATGTATTAGAGCATCAAAGTAGGATAAAAAATTTCATTTGATAGATCATCTGCAATCATTCATCCACGAATGAGTTTAATTTTCGTCACGCTAGGGCTATTGATTTCAATTCGTATAGTCTTTCATTTCACGCCTTTCAGTGCCTGTTGTATACGTTGTCAATTCTGTAAAAAAAACTCGTCCATTCCATTCCATTAATCTTTATTGTTCTTCATTTAAGTTTCATAAGCATTAGTGACTTCTACTTGTTGTCGGCCTATCGTTTTTTGATAATGAAGACCGTAAGCTGCTGCTTAAAGCATTGTGCAGCATGCAATAAATCAAATTCTCCCAACTATTTCAACCCTAATGCCTTATTCCTTTAGGGGAAGTAAATATTTTTCAGACTTCTTATAGGGTAATACTTCCAAACCCCCAATGTTGCCTGAACGGAACCTAGATTCAAATCCGACATTTTCAAAGTTTGAGATCCGATTACCAATATGAGCGTATCTGTAAGACCTCCGGTCGGTTGGGGGAGAGTAAACCCCAAATTAGTTGGGTGGGGTATTCATTTCCCCCAAAATTTTGGTGGGGTTGTCTCCAAGTTGTCCAAAAAGTCGAAAATTGGCCGACGACAAGAACCTCAGTCAAAAATGTTATTTTTACGAGTTGGAGGAAGGGTCCCAACATTTGGGTACTAGGTCCGACTGAGTTCGGAGGAGAGTCCCTCCCTTAACCTTCCCCCCATTACAGGTATGAATATGACAACATAATGTAATTTCGTAACATTGAGTTCATTTTTCACAAAAAAAATTTTTGCAGATTTCAACAATCCTCTATCGTCCTTATTTTGGATCATAGACTTTATCAAATTTTAATTGTGAAGGAGGGTGTATCACACTTACCTAATGTTCCGGAGATGATTCACTATAAATAGCAGATTGATCGAATTTTGGGTGCACCTTTTGCAAACTTTGAGTTTTAATCCTCCTTGAAAAGCCAAACCTGGGGACCTCTGTGTTGGGGAATCAACTTGAAATGCATTTGACTCTGTGTATACGCATTTAAAATGGTTTTTAGACTTCAGTCATCGTTACCATATAGTATTCCAGGTTTTCATTTTTTGCTCGGACTACAACGATTTCTCCGTATCATATAGTCTGACATTGGTTTCGCAGACGATCCAACATCAAAACAGGTACCTCGACACGTCTAGTCTAGTCTGATTTTTTCAACAATTTTTCGTACCATGTAATACCATTTTATCAGTGGGCACTATTCTATTACAGTGAAGACTAATTTATAGGATGGATACATAATGGTAAATCTGTGTGACTGTATCGCTTTTTTTCGAGAAACAGTTAAGTGATACTTGCACGATAATGATCATTTGTTATTTTATAATTGAGATAAAAAGTGGCTAAATATAGCGTATTTTTTGTTTGGTTTGCGGCAGACAAGACAGTAGTTTTTTTCACTAGATTTCGTTGTTTGTAGGCAATTTCATGCCAGAAAAATTGCTCCTAGATATGAGCTTTGTCTTTTTCGTCGAGTGTTACAAAAACGGAACTGTCTCAAAAGTTCAAACCTTAATTACTAATTGTGAAATCTGCTTCTTTACTTTACCCTAGTTGAAAAAGTGCAGTTCAAGCTCACTCTTCTTCGTTAATATCGAATTGATTCTTATGCAAGTACCTCCTATGTTGTCATTTTATGTATTATATATATATGCTCTGTCATCACTTGTCATTCAACTTAGCTATTGATATCCCTGAAAAAACAGCCAGTAGTTTTTTGAATGTTTTGACTAGAGAAATTGGTCTATTGTTCATGTTTCAAAGCTGTACAAATAACCGTAAACTTTTTTCTTATTCGTCATTTGACGAATGTCCTTCAATTTTTGTGACTTCCCTTCCACCGTCGTCGAACAAGCTTTTCGCCAGCTTTTTTAATTATTGACTATTTGCTTTTTCTCGATTTCTAGTTTATTTACTCTACGTGAAAACAAAATGTAAGCTAGTGTGTAGTGCGTTTTGTAGACTTCCTTTTTTATTGTAGCTTCGCACATATAGAACATAATCATCATCATAAGGTGGAAAGCTACTTTCAATCTTTGTAGAATTATTATATAATTTACCGGTATTCGAGATTGGTTGAGCTGTCTAACTCCTTGCTTAATATTGCATGCATTTCAACAAAGTTTATGACATTAATAAGAGTTGCTGTAGCGGCGTCATTGATATCAGAAATGTAATAAAGTCTTAATGGAAAAGTCAGCCTTAAATTGACTTACAAAATGTCTTGCTACTATTGACTGTATTTTAAAGAATTGCATTAGCAACCTACTCACTATCGTCTGACACGACAGGAATCATCTGCTCTTTTGCACTCAGATTTTGTCAAGTGAAACAATGCCTCAGCTGCAAATTTTTTTGGACGATTCACTCATTTTTTCTATACGTTTTGCGCATTTTTTCACTTTCGTAGGTCCAGCAGCAGCAAATCGGAGGCGTAGGTGCTCAAACTGTGATTTCAAATAGCAGTAGTAGCAATATTTCCACGTCGTTGTCCAATAATCGCCACCGAAATCCAGCCGCGGCGCAAAATTTCGGAGTGGCGAACTGCAACGATAATTCTTCCTCCAACCAAAACACGAGCAATAGTATGACGTTAAGTTCTTCATTGCCCGCTGTCCAATCGGTGCATAACAACGTCAACAATAGTAGGAACGTCAACGGCGGTAACAATAAAAATTTGGTCGGAATTTTGAGCAATGAACATAATGTGCGATCACAGCAACGTTGTGTTAATCAGGCGGCTTCGAGTTTCGGATATTTGCCGCAGAATCACCAAGTAAAAATATGACGTGTCATGAAAAAATCTAAATTTTACAACGAAACATTCCAATGACATTAATTATTCGTGATTGCAAAGGAAGGAAATAAATCAACTTAAACCTAGAAATGCGAATAACAATGTTCTCAAGCTGAAGAATACTGTTTATGCGTTTTTACTTTTTCACGAGTAAAAATTGTTGAAGAGAACCAATCGTCTGAAAAATATGAGGCGCTTTTTCCAGTGCTTGTTTTTGTAATCGCATTCTGTATCCACCAGTATTTGCTTTTTAAGATTTTCAATATATGCACAGGTTGGCCACCAACCTCGAAATCCGAGAAATAACCGAGAATTTCATATAAAAGTCATACTTCAAGAAATTTTTAAGCGATTTTGAGATATTTGACTGCAAAAAAATAATAAAAGTTTTGTCGTTTCACGGCGCTACACGGATCACGAATATTAAACGTATATAAATTCTTTATTTTGGAATTATCTTGATATTATGTGGAATTTAAAGCTTGGTATTCATTTAAGGTGTTTGCAGCTCAACCGCAATCTTATTGAACAAATATGACACTCAGTGTTTTTGTTGTATAAACCTCTTTGTACCTGTTCAAAGATCGGCCAAGAGCTCTTTGCACGAAGAAAATTTTTTTGTACCCTCAAAAAACCACGATCTTTCGTGTATTTCCGCACAAACCTTCTTCCTGATAGCACTAGAGTTCATGTCCTTCATAATCATTTCACAAATTTAGAAAATACACATACTCTAATAAATCTGATATAAATCTGAAAAATAAATATCTAATAAATCCGAAGAACTTCAAGTTAAGCCTGAAATTTCTGAAAATTACTTCCATGATGCCTCTGAATCCAAACTCGGCTTCATGTTTAAAATTACAGTTACAAAAAAGTTGGAAAAATAGTTTTTGACCCTCTGAAACGCACCAAAATTTGTTTTTTCCATACAGGACCGCCAACATTTTTTCCCTTTTTTTCTCCAGAAAGCGCGATTTGTAGAAGACCATTGCAAAGAATTATAAAATCCGGCGTGAAGCGCCAAAAATTTTTTTTGTGTTTTCCGATACTAGAGCCTGGAGAAGCGTTTTCTGACCGGATAATGTCGATAAAATCTCTTCATACTTTGTGCAAAGTTAACCAAAAAAATCTTTGTTTTTTTCATTTTTTGCCAGCTGGTTAGCTGGTAGAAAACATCAACCCATTGCGGAAGTCTGAACATCATTGTAGACCGAAAATTAAATCTTAAATTTTCGAATATATGTTTAAAAATCGTTTTCCTGCGTCCTACGATGTCGAAAGCCGAAAATTTTCTGGCACAAATTATAAATCGAATGCACTCCATAATTCTTTACCTCATTTTCCTTATAGCCTCGTATATGAACTTTTTAATTGGGAAACGATTAAAGCATCATTGTAGAACCTTCCTTTAAGAATTAGTTTTGAGAAGATTCATTCTCCGTCATTCTAGAATATAAAATTCTTGAATTTTTTCCTGTGCTCGAATGAAGCATCAATGCAAATTTTTTAATCTTCTGCTCTGATCACAGAAATGTTAGCAGTAATTCCGTGCGAAAGAAACAATTGGTGTATATTATAAACCGACAAAATGAACTTTTTATAGCATTTTAGACCATTTTTGAGTAAAATTAGCTATGGAGACTATACGTCTGACAACCGAAACATTTTTTGTGAAAATGACCTTAAAAACCGGAATTTGGATTTCGTCGAACTAGTTGCCGCCCTTTATGAAACTTTATCCACATTGAGGAACACTATTCAAATTATTATATTGCTACTCACCCGCATAACTGAAGATTCATGTTTTGAAAATCATAAAATTTTCACTCGTGTTTCTGGTATTAAGATTCCCTAGCAGAGCACCCCATGGGGGGCATACATGTAATTGGAGGGAAAGTGCTATGGGAACCCCCCCCCCCCAGAAATCGTCGACCATATGGCTAGCCATTTGGCGACCGCCCCCCAGGATTTTCCAATCCTATGGCTAGCCATGTGGTAGCCCTAGGGAGCCCCATACTTTTGGTCGGAACAATACTGAAAAATGTCAATTTTTTGATGTAAAATGTCAATTTTTGAACAAAAAATGGTCAAAAATGTCATTTTTCTCGACGCTTCGCGCCATAAATGAATTTTTTATCATTTTTAGTCAAAAATTACTATTTTTGGACCGCTTTTCAGACTTTTTACGTGGAAAAATCAATTTTTTTGCTTCAGAGACCCCTCCCCCCAAAATTTTGGGAATTCCTGACCCCCGGCCCAGAAAAAGTGGCCCAACCCCTCCCAGACCTCAGGGCTCCGTTACATGTATGGGGGGGGGGGGTATTACCCCGGTCTTAGATTTGGAAACTCATTCACTACCCCCATAAAAACAGCTCACTATAGCAAAAAATTTTGGTAGACCTCATCCTCTCCTCTGTAAGTTATAGTAATTCGAGAAAAATTGCACGATGTGTGCTTGAGAGGAATTACTCACTGGTCTTTTTGACACGTTTACTGAGCAAATGATGATGGGAAAGTATGCAACTTCTGTGCCATATAGCGATTTTTAGGAAAGGATATCAGCACAATACTACTTGTAGGAAATCATGATATATGTAATTGTGAGATGAAATAATGACTTATGTATATGTGATTTATCAAAAAATCGTCCCTTGGGAAGAAAAACATTATGTTCTTAAAATCCTTCGTCTTCATGCTCTCCTTTCCTTGTCCCACTTCTGCGTTGAGTCTTCTGTGCGCATATGGTTATATTTCTCCACCCAAGCTCTGACATACTTTCCTGCTATGAGTTGAGACATGCGAGGTCCGTTGACGTGGATCAGGAGTGGCATCTGATTTCAAATTCGTGGTTCATAATCTAATGGGATTAATAATATTAAAGCCATATTCAGCATCAGACTTTCAATTGGAAGCACTTTTCCAACCCTTATCAGTGATGGAATAAGCCCATACTGCTGAAGATGCTGGTTCAATTAATGTTTCCAAAAGTATGTTGTACCCGATTCTCGAAATGTGCAGGAACAGTTGACAGGACAATGTTCAAAATATGACTATTCTCTGCGCATAATTAGTGCATTCAAGTTGCATGATTGGGAGCTGGAAAAAGGGGGTTGAAATAGTAAATGGTGTTTGACCGTAAGAAGCGTAAAGTAGGAGCATTAATCATTTTTGTAAGTTGTAAGTGAGAATTGTTTTGTGGTGAGAGAGTACTACACCACCCCCCTCCGCAGAAAAGTTGGGAGCAAAAAAAAGGTCACGGTATATTTTAAGTACCACCCTTGCAGTTAACGTTTCTACCCCTACCTAAATTTCCGACCTTGGGGACCTCTGTTCCCTAGCCCGTGTTCAAGGAAAGAGAATTCAAAATTTTCACTCAAGATGATAAAAAGTAGTCTGAAAAGCTAAAATTTTGTGCCCAAAGTCTTATAGCAAACCATCTACGGTGTCAAATGAAAAAATTGGTTTCTGCGAAAATTTCTGGGCTAGAAATAAATTTTTTCTACAAACAAATGAAATTTTCAATTATTTCCTGCCCATCGGGCATAGGTTTCCATGTGTCTTAAAGGTCACTGCATGGTCAGCCATAACACCGACATTGTGTCGGCGTCCCGATAACACATTGACTCCACCAGTTACATGTATTCTTTTCCCAAAAAAATGAGAATGAAATTGTGTAGATTATCGTCGAAATTTGGAGGCGACGTACATCTGCTCTTTTACTGCGTCATAAAAGTATCCGAGTAAAGAGCGCGCTATGGCTCAGTTCATGAAGACTATTTCGCGAAGTTTCTGATCCTTTGTAGTCTCTTATTTTTTGTGTTTAATTTTTCAATTTTTTCATCAATTTGCTGATTCCAAACAATGTGTTTTATAAATCATTCCCAAAAAAAGTATTGAAAATTTCGAGAAAAAATATTTAATGTATTTTGTATTTCTGTATCAGAATTTCTCGCAAAAAATTTGGCCGGTCGAAAAAGTGGAACTAAGCATAATGAAAATTCTTAAATGTCATCATCCGCCTGTTTTCGCAATTCAGAATTCAATGTTCAAATACTAAAATATAGCTTGAGTCGGCAAAGACACATCCAATTGTGATGATCGTAAATATGTTACAGGAAGAATGGGGATGGTGCCGGTCAATGTCAAAAGTTCCTGATATTTGAGGAATCTAAATTTTTTGTTGGTTGCCTGTTCTCCACTCGAAATCCATGTTATTTTCGCTGTTTTGTCCGAATTAATGAAAAATAGTTGATTTCGAGCTGACCTGTTTTGGTCTTCTATCTCTTTGACGATACCTAATTAAAAAATATCACATTTCCCGGGGCCCGCTTTCACCAAGTTAGAAGCTCAAAAGTTCAGTAGGGTTCCTCAGAGGTGTTCGTTTGCACCAACGACTTTAAGAAAAGCCGCTTTCCCAGAGGCTCAAGAGTTCTAAAGTGTCGGCATACGTCAAAGAAAGCGCACTTATAATCGAATAGCGTACCTCAGAACTTCTGAACCATTCTTAATATTCAGAAGTCGTTAGTGGGCATGTCTCACCCAAACCCAGATGCCCCTACCTCCATCCCCCCGAGATGAACCCGGCTACCTCTCCACAAGATTTTGGAGCCGTATATATGTCTAATACTCGTACCTTTAGAAAAACTTTTCGTTGTTTTCTGCTTTGTTCTTTGTATAGTGATTAAAGTTTTAGTCCCTTCCAGAGGTCCCCAAGATCAGATGTTCAGATAGGGGTAAAGTTAAAAATTTGTGGAGGTAGTGTAGCTTCGTCATTTCACCCGGAACTAGGCGCACAGTGATCAAGTTTTGGAAATTCAGGTTGGAATAATACCCCCTCATACTCCTCCTTATGAGGCAGTCTGGTCCCTTCTGAAGCCTCTGCTATACTTCGCCGATCGGGGCCAGCTGGCGCCGGGAGATTCTATTGCCGACAGGCATGAGCCGGCGCCGGTTGCGTAATGATTGCTGCTATACTTCAGCTGGCGCTGTCGGGTAAGTGGCTTATTGGAATTGAATTTTCTTTTCTTCAATTAGTCCTTTTTTGTGATTGTTATTATTCGTATTTTTTATTATTCAAATTTTTTTCTGAATGTTTCAATGCAAAATTGAGAATTTTTTCGGATTTTTTTTGAAAATTTCCAAAAAACGAAAAAATATATGGTTATTGATATAAAAATTTGTATTTTCGGTCCAAATTACCTCGATTATAGTCAAAATCAAGTCTAGCAATCAACAATTCTATGCATTGCCGGTTCGCGCCGGTTCAAAAAATTTCGATTGAGTTGACATTGCCAACCGGAACCGGCCGGCGTACGCAAGACGAAGTATAGCAGCTCACAACCGACGCCGTCCGGACCGGCTCTGATCTGCTACACAATAACAGCCGGCCGGAAGTATGGCAGGGTCTTGATGCCATAGAAAATAGAATTTTAGAAAAGTGTAGGATCTCGATTTATTTAATCGGTTTTCATTCCTGTAATTGTGCACGTGTTCTGAGGGTTGATGCTGTTTTCGGAAATCAGCATTTGAAGTTACTTTGTGTCACGTTTGCGTTGCATTTATGCTCTCATTTTTAAATTTTTTATCGATGATTTGCATATGTTTGTCCTAAATATATCGACAACAATACTTATCGTTAGTTTTCGATAATTCAAGCTGTGCAAACTCTTCGGTGATCGCAAAGAAAAAAAATAAAAAAAAATTGAAAAATTGTTTGTCCCTGTCACGCGTTGACCTGTTTTTCCGTTCTTCTCGAAAAACAAAAGGTTAACATTCCAACCTGTTATTTATTTGTAGATACTAAAATCACAGAATATCGCCTAAAAAACTTGATCCGTTTGCATCAGGAAAATTGTTTTTTCTAGTAAAAGAATATCGCATAATCCTAGAAAGGATTACTTTCACGCTATTGAGTTAACAGCTGTTTATTTACATGAATTTTTTCCAAATTTAAATACAAATAACAGGCGCGAACTTCCAAGCAAAGCTTTTCGGAAATGAGTCCGTCGGAAACGGTTTACGCCGACAGTCCATGCAGTGCTTCCTTTACAAGCGCCCAGTCTGAAGTAAAAAGTTTTTACATTAATTAAGGGCCAATGCTGAAGATGGTCTTTTTCAGTTAGACGACGTAATTATAGACGAAATTCTATCCATGGAAGAAGAGCAACGTCGACGATCGGTACTGTATCACGGCGATGATGCAAAGCAGCATAAGGTAGAAGCACTTCCTAAGCAACTTCACATTTTCAGACTCAAAAAGACGCAAAATGAACATGATCAAGTTGAATCTTTCGTTTCAGCTCATTTCCAGTTCATCGTACGCCGACGATTTAGAAGGCCTTTTAGTTACCAATAATAGTAATAATCCTTCGTCGTCATTTTCCGTCCAACAAAGACATGTCTCAAATAGTGCCCCATCAGCTTCGATCGACATCGAAGGCTTAGTAAGGGACGAATTATCAAGAGAGCAGGAATTGATGCGCGATCGCAGAAAAAAGGACGTTCACAATATGAGTGAGTTCAATGAGCTTGGCAGCTTAAGGGAGCTGACTCACAGTTAGACTCCTGTGTTGAAATTAGCCAATTTTTGTTGAATTACTACTGAATGAAAGATTAATCAAATCGAAGCTAATGCTACATTCCGATTAAGTTAGTTTTTAAATCGCAATAGACTGTACATCATTTTGTAGTCGTGTTTTTTTAATATAGCGAAAAATCACGTTTTACCGAATCCTAACGCTATTGGCCGATTTTCTTGAATACATTTCAATTTACAGTCCATATTTATATCTCTGTTATGTATAAATCTTTTCTATTCATGAATTTTTATTGCAAGAGTTTCTTTACTTTGTTATCTTCCACATTTTCAAAATTTGTTGTCGAGCTATGCGTATATTTCCTACCTTTTTAGTTGAAAGACGTCGGCGATACAATATTAATGATAGGATTAAAGAATTAGGAACTCTCTTACCAAAGTCATGTACAGAGTAAGTAATTATTTTCCGACCCACTTACTGTTTATTCGCAAATTGGCCAATTTTGGTCAATCTTTCCAGAGAAATGAAATTGAACAAGGGAACAATATTG
Organism: Romanomermis culicivorax; assembly: GCA_963922205.1. Taxonomy (NCBI): domain Eukaryota; kingdom Metazoa; phylum Nematoda; class Enoplea; order Mermithida; family Mermithidae; genus Romanomermis; species Romanomermis culicivorax. The sequence goes on along the minus strand of CAWUHX010000013.1, from coordinate 1,039,143 downwards.
CAAGCATCCGTAGAATATATATTAGAGTTGCGTAAAGATAGGGAACGTTTATTGCGCGTGCAACAGAAGCATAATTTGTTGGAAGACGAAAATCGACGCATGTTGCAAAGAATCCAGGTAAAAATCTGAAATTTTGGGCAGTTTTTCTTGTTTAAGCGTGTTAATCGGGAAAGTACAATACACTAGACTTTCGAACAAAGTTATTTGTTAAGTTTTCGTACTTCTCTCAGGACCTCGAAGAAAAACTCCAATCCAACGGTATCACTTTAATATCGCCTTACGAATCCTTGTCACCTCTGGAGAATGACTTTCAGAATAAAGTAATTAAAAATGAACCGGTCGACGACGAAGTCGAAATGGCGAGCATTGTGGAACATCAAGTTAGTAATTGTTCAATTAACTAACGAATAGAAGAAAATTCAAATGATTTTCTACTGCAAATGATGTGACATATTACGCCAAAAATCGAGCTTTGAGAATATTTTATTTTTGCTGGACTTTAATTTCATGTCACACTTTCATTACCGAAGATATTTATATAAATTTTGATCATATGAGTGTCATGAAAATGATTCTATTCAACGGAATTCGGATTCTGATACAACGATTCTTCGTCCTTATCACCAATTTCCTTTTTTGCATTACATGTTACGTTTTCCGTTTAAATATTTGTATCGTGATAAATTAAAGGAAAACTTGAGCAAAATTTCAATTTCGACTCTCGAGTTCATCTTTCAAATTTTTTTACGCAGATATCTATCCCCACAAAAATGGAATCGTATTCGCCGTCGCCAACAGGTGACTATTGCCCGTCCGATAGCCAAACACCGCCTTCATCATCGTCGGCTACTCACCTGCATAATTCCGTTAATGTTTTTGACTTCGGCGATGAATGCCGACCGAATAATGTTGTACATCAGCAAGAAATTTACGGGCTCGCGACGACAGCGATGACGTTTCCTAGGTCCGATAAGCATTACAATAATAGTCCCCAGAACTTTGTTACTTCGCGTTATTTACGAGATATTGATAAAAATGTCAATCAAGTAATTTTCTGCATGTGCATACGCCGGGTTTAAAATCTTCAAGGCATCCGCTGTCGGTTCGAAATGTACAGCTTGTTACCAAACAAAAATGTTGCATTGTCATAACGCATGCTAAATCATAAGTAGTACTTCACACTTGAAAATTTTAGGACCCGGGTATTTTGGGTATCCGGGTACTGTATGCAAGCATTTAGAAAAGTCAGTGAATGAACGCATTTCATGAAAATTTTCAGGAGAACTCTTGGATTTCAAGGTATGCAAACCTCGCAAAATGCTAAGAAGCAAAAGTGAGGACAGTCTACATAATAGCGCATCTTATTCAAACGAGCGTTACACTTTTAAGCAAATCGTGGTGGCCTGGTTACTCATCACAACTATCTGAAGAATCCATTTCCAAATTAGATGTCCCCTAGGTGCAGGTCCTAATGTCTCTACTGGTCAACGCCTCTTCGGCCTTATACACAATGCATCTCTACTCTACTGTGTCCAGCACGAATATTTCATACAGGCAGAAATTCTCGGTCTTTTTTATGTCTCCCTCTCGTGCTTCATCGTCAAAACCCACAGCTTTTTTGTTGCTAAACACACATCAGGCCTTTAGCCAGGAATTTTTTTCGGGGGGGCACACATTTTTTCACTCAATTTACTGTAAAATTGGCATTTCTGACTTGACCTTTTCTAAGAGAAAAAAATCTTATTTTAACACTTGAAACATTTCGGGCGGGCCATGGCCCCCCAACCCCCTGCCTACGGGCCTGCGCAGCAGTGACTTATGGCGAGCCATAAGCAGCCTTTTTAACACGTTGAGTTGTTGAGTAGACCTATGCACTGAATTGATGAAAGAAAATACGTTCATTCACTGTAGCTGTAGATAAATAGGAGTGATAGTTTATACAATATCTTGTTGAGACCCGGGTAGCACCCGGGTTTAATTTAAAAAACTGGCCCGGGTACCCGGTGTGAAGCACTATATACAAATACATAAAATATGATTCAGTAAGTTTTTTCAATGAAACTTTATGAATTTCAGCCATACATGTAATTGGGGGGAGTGCTATGGGAACCCCCCCCCCCGGAAATCGTCGACCATATGGCTAGCCATTGGGCGACCGCCCCCCGGGATTTTCCAATCCAATGGCTAGCCATATGGTAGCCGTGGGGACCCCCATACTTCTGGTCGGAAAAATACTGAAAAATGCCAATTTTTGAACAAAAAATAGTAAGAAACGTGAATTTTCTTGGCGCTTCGCGCCATTAATACATTTTTTTCTGTCTTTATAGAAAAAAATTGAACAATTTTTAGGACTTTTTTCGTGAAAAAATCGAAATCTTTTCCCTTGAGAGACCCCTCCCCCCAAAATTTTGGCAATTACTGACCCCCGGCCCCAAAAAAGTCGTCCAACCCCCCCCCCCCCCAGACCTCGGGGCCCCGTTACATGTATGATTTCAGCTATCTATGTATATAAAACATGGGAAAATATTGTAAATTCCCTATGTTCAACAATTTCGACTGTTATGCTCTTCGTTATTTGACTAAAAATTCCAAGAACGCCCTGTTATAAATTATTGACCTTCTTGCCAAAATATTCATTTGTTTTTTCATTGGAAATTGCGGCTTAAAATAGTAGATTATATGGCGGCCAGAAACAACTGCGTTTGGTCGAATTGTTCAATAAGGGTATCCCCGAGCCTAACTTCCCAACTGAAGGATGGCCCACATGTTGATATGTAATATGCAGGTTACTATTGACATCATTGATAGAAACATTTTGAAGTATAATTTTTTGCTTCTCATTTCATCTTGCCTAAGATTTGTACCGCGTATGATAGATCGGAAGTGCGAGTATATTATGCTTCCCATTAAATTCATGATTTTTGAGAAAACTGCAAAAACTCACTGAATTGATTCTCGTCAAAAAAAATTGCTTACACACACGCGCAGGCCCGTACACAGGACTTTTTTTCAGGGGAGGATTCCAAAAATTCATAGACGAAACTCGACCTAGTGAGGTCGCGTAGCTATCGAATGTCATGCTGAAAGGTTCAGAATGGCGCGCCGAAGAGCCTCTTGGTGGGATCTAGAGCGAAGATTTCTAGCTACCTTAGGCTTGAAAAATCTCCGAAAATGCATATTTAAAACAGATAATTTAGACTACTCGTGATCAAAATTTATTTTTGAATTGGTACTAAGCTTTTCTTGTTCGAAAAATTTTCGGGTTTTTACATTCTAAAACGTTGGAAAATAAATCTTTGCAACATTGAAATGTAAATTAAAATCGTACTAATAGTATATAGATTGTAATTTTGTTTCTCTCTGTTTTAGAGTATAAAAACTTTCGAATTTTCATATTCTTAAATTCTGGAAAATGAGTCTTTGCAACAGACATTGCTGAAAAGATAAAACCTAAAATTATAGTCTAGAATGATGTCTTTAATCTTCATTGTTTATAAATGCAAAATGTCCAGGTTGAAAACGTCTGCAATGTTCCAAGCCAGCGAGAGAACAAATTCAGAGGATTCATCAAAAATCTCAATTTTTGGCAAAATACTGACTCTGAAGAAATATAAAAAGAGATAAGGTAATTCAATTGATTGAAACTGTTGTAGGTTAATTAGAACTATTGAAGGTTAATTAGTAAGTGGAAGCAGATATGCTAATAGCTGCGCCCGATAGAAAAGAATAATTATTACATCTCATGACCGGCGCGAAGCGCCGAAGAATGTCGAAATTTTGGCCTTCTAAAGTTCACCATCTTTTCGGTTGAGACTGCATTATAAGATATATAGATATATATATATATATATATATATACATATATACAGGGTGGGCCAAAAAAAGGCGACTGGTGCTGACTTCATAACTTTCGAATGGATGAAGCTTTTTTAAGGTGAATTGCTGCATTAGAATCCCTTGTTTGTCTATGTTATAAGCGCCTAAATTTTATGCTTCTATCATTTATAGTTTTTGTACAAACAGAAGTTTCGTAAAAGTGGTCATTTTTCAAAAATTAAAAGTTGTGAAATCGAAGTAAAAGTTGTCCTATTGTGAGAAAAAGTTTTGTCAAGCTCTTTACACACAATAATACCCTGAAAATCACCCAGATTCGTAATTTACACGTAATATAAAGTCATCAATTTCTTGTTTCAATATGGGCCAAATTTAGCCAAAATAAAAAGCTTTTGTTTTGAAACTGGAAGAAAAGCTAAATCAAAACAAAATCAATTCTGTCATTGACCAGTTCGAAAAAACGATTAAGATCATTGGTGAAACAGAATAAAGGGCACACTAAAACAGCTCTCTCGTAGTTTTCAGCTGTAATATGGTTTTTATAATTAGTATTTTACTTTTTCTGTTCTAAAACATGCTGATTTTTTCTTGTTATTTGCAAGAAATCGACATTTAGTATTTTTGGTTCTAGTCAATCAATATTTATGCAATCCGGCTGAAATTTTGCAGTATTTATGCCAGATGTTTTACCTATCGACGACAGCAAAACGCATTTAAAAAGCTTCACTCATTTAAAAGCTATGAAAGTCAGTACCGATCGCCTTTTTTGGCTCACCCCTTATATATTTATATATATACTTTATATATATATATATATATATATATATAAAATTAATTTGGAAATTTATATGTATATGCAGGCCTCTAGCCAGGAATTTTTTTCGGGAACACACATTTTTTTACTTAATTTACTATAAAATTGGCGTTTCTGACTTGATTTTTTTCTTGAAGAAAAAAGATCGAACCTTTGCATTTTTAACACGAAACGTTTTGGGGTGGCCATGGCCCCCTAAACCCCCTGCCTACAGGCCTGTATATATGTATTACAATAATGTTCTAAGTGTTTCGGTTCAAAATCACTTTTTCTTCAGCATTTTGAGACAACCTTATTTCGTAATTCCTATCAAATTTTAATTTTGTCGAAGTATTATCTTTTTTGAAGTTAGAATTGCAGTATAGCCGATTCAGCTATAGTTGCATTTTTCGAATCAATGAAAATTTTTTCAACCAATGAATTCTATACTTGTTAAACATCCTATCGGAACGCACACCGAAATCCGGCATTTGTGCATTTTTTGAGGAAAACTTACACTATTTACTGACATAGAAAATTGGGACATATTCTAATCACTGTTGAAATGCTTGAATATTGTTTACAATTCGCGAATGGATTTTTCAGATGCCTCCGTCACTCGGTTCCGATTCAAGCGGCTGCGCAGCTTCTTCTCAGGGAAAGAATCACTCACTGATGGATGGCAGGTTTTCGCCGTCCGACGTCGCTTACTCTTTCCAGCCTAATTCGTCTCAGCAACAGCCTTCGCCTTTTTCAACGTCTATTAACCCGAATTTGCACGACTTTATGATGGAACTGAGCGCTGCCGACATTTTAACCACGTCGTGCGATCCGATGATGTCCGACACAGGCCTACTGTTGACGAACTTAGGCGCTTCGAATGTCGTAGGCCCATCGTCGCACGTTTCATCGCCCGACGACGTTCAATGGGAAAGTGCTTATTCGCCTTTGATGGAGCAACATCAAAGTCAGCCACAGCAGCACCATAGTCATCATCACTTGACGTCCATTCAACAGCAACAACAGCAAATCCATTCTCAACAGGAACGTATGGATTTTGTAACTACTTGAATAAGTTTAATGTCAGTTTGTATTTTGAAGTCATTGTAGTTGTTCCTGCCTATAATGCCAGACTTGATTTTTTCCAATTTGTATAAAAATTTGGTTTCTTCGGAATTTTCCTCAAACAAAATTTTCCATGCTCCCATAGAACATTATGCTAGACATGTTTGCCGCTCAGAAATCGATTTTCCTGGAATGCGATTTTTCTAGTGTATTCTCGAAGCAGGTTCTCTCAATCTTTCACACCGCAGGTACGGTTGCAAGCTTATTAATATGTTAAAATTTTCTTCCGAGTGTAAATTTTTTCGATTTCTCTGCTGACGAAGGTGCGCTTTTGTATCTGGCCATTGAAATTCTACTTTAAGCTGTATCGTGGTATTGTATTTGTGTATCGTACGCAGTTAGCTGCCGCATTAGGTCTACGTTGCGGGTAGACTTTTCAATCGTTCAAGAACTAGCAACATTCTCGATCCGCTTGTTCCACCGATGCGTATGATTTCGCGAATGATCACCCCACCGTAATCAAGGCTATTATATTCATTCTGCGGGTTTTTCGAATGTATTTTAATACTGTAAAATTTTGGGTTATTTAATCTATAAATCCATATTTACAGATGAGAAACGGTCGTAATTACTTTTTGTATAGATTTAAAATTGTGATTAATGTGCCATTGCCCTGGAGTGCGTTGCCAATTTACGTATCTTATGTTATTCGTAAGAAAAATTTGAAATTTGGAGTTGTACGATCGCAAAAATGCTTGATTTTTCGATTTATAACTTTTTAACTGAGTTGAGGTGTGAAAACACCCTTTCTAGTTTCAAATTTTTAACGCTTTTTGCCGGACCAGACCCCGGTGGTCTATGGCCCATAACTTCATTAACGACTGTATTTAGAGTTTTTGCTATCGAAATTGTATAAATTGGCTTTTTTCTTGTTTTCCAAATGAGGGTGTTCAACGAAACCTCTACATTGCGCTTGTTTTTATTGTATAGATTGTAAATTTTAATCATATTATACATTTTTTCTCAATCACGCTTGAGATATATTCAAGAAAAAAATTTGTCGTAAAAAGTCTGAAGGAATTTGATCCTTTTTATCAAATTTTTCGATGATTTTTCTTTCATGGCAAGTAAGTCTGTCAGGAGTTCTGCTCAATTTGCATCGTTTTTACTCTAATAGCAATTTTGTTCATATTGTATTCACTTGCGAATGAAATATGTCTGATTGTTTTCGTAAATTTTTCATGAAAAAATTTTTTGTGTATCCAAATCCAAAAAAATAAAGATCGTATGTAAAACGTTTTGTGACCCCTAATGATGATTCGTGCCGCGCCCAACTACATTGGCACATCATAAGCGTGTTTATTCATGTGTTGATCCCTTTCGTTAGAGCGTAGCGAGATGTCTGGAAATCTCCAAGGTTCGGGTTGCCGCGGTTTCGATATGATTGTCAAGAATACATAGTTGGATAACAGTGAAACCAAGCATCTCTTTTACGGTAGGATAAGATTATTTTTTCTCTGAATGCGTTACGTTGTTCGTTCTTGCCGAACTGCTTCATTTCGCGCCTTGATTGATGGTTAGCCTGGTTGTTGTTGAAAATCTTGTTTTTCTCCCACACCGGACTAGTTTATCCACACATTTGCCCGTTTCGCAATGTTGTCTGTTGTTCTTTGACAGCGAAAATTCGCTGCATAACAAGCGGATACCGAATTTCACGTTCAACAACAACTAGAACTGATTTTTCTATTTCTAGGAACTTATTTTGTTATCCGCAAAGTTGTTTGGTTTCGCAAATGGCCCCCCGTAGCCGCGTATTTTTCGATGTTACAATTGGTGGTAGTCCAGCCGGTCGCATCGTTATGGAAGTAAAAACGCTAATATTCTAGATACTTTTTCTATTGTTACCGATGTTCTACAAAATTAAGCTCTACGATGACATCGTTCCGAAAACGGCCGAAAATTTCAGGTGTTTGTGCACTGGAGAAAAAGGAATGGGTAAATCAGGCAAGCCGTTGCATTTCAAGAATTCGTTATTCCATCGAATCATCCCTAACTTCATGTGTCAAGTAAGTCCGTGAAATAATGTTCCCACTTCTTACTGTCGGCAGAGAGGATGAGTAATTTCCATGGTCCCTGGAGAAAGTAATGTGCCCATAAAGTACCCTGGTTTATTTTGCTGAACACGATCGCTTCGCGACCATCTAGCTTATTGATAATTTTTTGAAATGAGAGCAGCTGGGGCGCCTAGATGGTAGCCATGAATTTTTTCGGGTGATAGCCTCACGTTTGTGGTTCACTCAGTTAATTGTAAAATTCGCATGTCTGACTTATCCAAGCTTTTGCTTATTTTAACCATACCTGTAAGACCTCCGACCAGTTCGGGGGGGGGGTAGGAAAAATTCCAAATTTTTCCCAAAAAAGGCCAAAAAACATACACTTTTTGGCAAATTTTTTTAATTTTTTCCCAACGGGGGGGGGGGAATGATTTTGGGTACTGGGTTGGCCAAGTTGGGGGGTCCCCCCCCCCCCAAGTACAGGTATGGTTTTAACACTTGAAACATTTCGGGGGGCATGGCCTCTCAACGCCTCTGCCTACATGCCTGCCTATCATATAAGTTTTTTAGGTAGGTAATACAGCGTCTTCGTCACACACATCTTATAACGTTATAGACACTTGAGCATGACGGGTTTGGGAAAGTGATTAACGGAATGGGCGCTACTCGAAACGTGGCTATACAATGCGCTCTCCGGGTGTTTCACTATGCTCCTGAAAATGAACACCAATAATTGGTGGGAGATTGGAGAAGACCCCCGAATCGAATAAGTTGGAAGAAAGTATAATTTTTTTGTGTTAGATGCGTAGCAAGGCTCCTCGCCTCGCGCATTGCGGGGCCCATACCTGTACCTGGGGGGGTTGGGGGACCCCCCCCCCCCCAACTTGGGCAACCATGTACCCAAATTCATCCAACCCCTCCCCAGTTTGGAAAAAATTGCAAAAAAGTGTATGTTTTTTTGGCCTTTTTTGGGAAAAATTTCGACTTTTTTCTACCCCCCCCCCCCCCCACTCCAACTGGTCGGAGGTCTTACAGGTATGGCGGGGCCATGTATAGCTAGCGCCTGTTATCGATGATTTTCCCCCAAAATCTAGCTTGTATATGCTTTAGTTTTCATGACGTTATAAGATTGGTGCGAACCAAACGCAGTTTTACCGTTCTCCAATAGCTCGACGTCCTTACGTTTTTTCTCTATTATTACGATTCATTGCAAGATTCCTTATCTCAGGGTGGCGATTTCACGCGAGGCAACGGTACGGGTGGTGAATCCATCTACGGTGAAAAATTCGCTGACGAAAATTTCAAAATGACGCACACCGGTCCCGGTATCCTGTCCATGGCCAATGCCGGTCCCAACACCAACGGGTCACAATTTTTCTTGACCACTGTAAAAACTGACTGGTGAGTTGAACATGAAATGTGTTCGAACGCGGTCAAAATTTCAAATGCGTTTTCTATCCTAGGTTGGACGCTAAGCACGTTGTTTTTGGACACGTGACCGAAGGCATGGACGTTGTTAAGAAGATGGAAGAACAAGGCACTCAGTCCGGCAAGCCCAAAACTGACGTAAGTCCGCTCAGCGTGATTAAAGAATCATGACTCGTACTTTCCGCAGAAGTTATGGGCATGTACGCCTCGGTGAAGCTTATATCTTGCTGGCGGGGCAAGCTTGGTCTGTGCGTAAGTGATGAAAAAATGCGAAAATCGTTTTAGCGATTATAGAAGAATTTAGAAGCATATTACTTGTACTCTTTACTGAGTAACAGCTTGGTACTTCTGTCATCAGATCTTTGCACGGCAAACATGTACATATGTGTGAACTCGTACATGTAACGAAGCTCTAAAGTCTGTGGTCCATTTTTGATCAAAATTTTAAATTTTCTAGTATTTTTCCGACCATGAATATAGGAGTCTCTACGACTAACGTTACAGGGTTCATACACAACCTGGAAAACACAGTGAATTTTGTGGAAAAATAAATATTTTGTGTTGAAAAGTACGGGAAAATCGTGAACTATAAACTAACCTTATTGAGTAGAAAACGTGTTTTTGAAAAAACTGTGTGGAAAAAAATCAGCTCTTACCCACTACTGTCGAAAAAGCGAGTCATGGAGGTTCATGGCACGGAGGTGTAGTAAGAGTTCCTTATTAAGACGCAATTTCTGAGAGATTCGACCTTCTGTTTCATTGGCCTGTGATAAGTTGAAAGTTATACATTTTGAGTAGTTTTACACGCTGAGTATTAAGGCAGCGTTCATTTCGCATAGCTACAGTCATACCTGGACAAAGCCGATCGGTTCATTTGGTGCCAGTCCAAAAAATTTAGTTGGTTGCTGTAATTACGAGGTGTAGGCAAGGGCCACCTGGAAAATGCAGTGACTGGGCGCTTTCCATGAGTATGCTTCCTTCAGAGCTGTAATTATCAACTCAAAAGACAGCCTATTCTCTCCTTTGTAATTAAAATTTTCACCGAACTCCAATTTCGAAATATCACTTGGCTAGCAAGACTCTTGAAAATGTCAGAAAATAATCAATTTTCAAACTTTGGCATACTCAAGCGGTTTAATTTTCACTTTTAATCGAAACCATTTTTGAGATATTAATTTTTAACGTATCGTAGAAGAGGTTGAATCTATCAGAAAAACGTATAGGAGAGATTGGACCTCTCAGAAATTGTCCGGAAAAAATGCGGTAGCTGAAAATAAATCATGCAAAAGTTACCGAAAACATTGAAATTTTTTGAAGTTGGCTTAAAATTGTAAGTTTTGTGTACATGCCCGTGAAAGGTCGATCAGCTGTGGCTAACATGTTTACAGCTTTCGTGCTACACATTTACCATTTTGTGTAGCAATTAAGGGTGATTGTTGCTCTGAAATACCTGGAAAAGTAGGGAATCTTTTCTTTGTTCTTATCCGATTTTCAATTTCAGGTAAAAATCGCCGATTGTGGTCAATTATAGATCTTGAATGCTGACGAATCTTACGTTTTTAATTAGTAATTGTTTAGTCATATATAGCCGATCCTTAATTGCCGTGTTTTCACGTTATATACGTTCTTCGATTTTCTCGCTCGTGATAATACGTCCTTTTTATGCACACTTCGAAATGTCTAATACACATCTTTTCGACACGAGATGGTGACACAATTCCTGATGCTCATGGTCGCTTTTATTGTATAAGCCATTTATTCGGATTTCAATTCCAAATAATAAAAGACAAGTTTGTGTATTGGCCGTCATTTTCGAACTTGGTGCACAAAAACCTTACGATCACCGCTGATGGCTAGCGTCCTAATAATTATCCAAAACAACTGTTTCTTAATGTGTAATCCGTTTTTTATAAAAAGCTTCTAAAATGAAAAATGACACAAATATTAAGTGAATTGAATATCCTGTACATGAAGGTTTTACTGCAGAATTTTGCACGTAGAAAATTTCTGAATACAAAGTTGAGTCTTTTCAGTCCCACATGACATACGGTTAGGCTGAAAATATTGAATGCACTTGCTTGCCACATTCAATATTAGGAGCATTTTATGAAAAACATACTATAGATAATTCCGAGCTCCAATCTCCATAATTTATTTTTTCCAAAATGAACGATAGTGACGCACTTTAGCGCCCGTCTCAACTTGGCGCCCATCTTAACTTGGCGTCCGTCTTAACTTGGCGTCCGTATTACCTTGGCGCCTTGTCTTACTTTGGCGCCCATGCAGTGTCTTAACTTGGCGCCCGTCTTACCTTGGCGCCCGGCTTACTTTGGCGACCTTGCGCCCATCTCACTATTTTTCCTGATTTTTCTTTATCTTTTGTTTTGCTCTTATATTCTTTTTCTTTCATTCTTTTTTTACATTTTTCTTCAACAAGACTGCCTTTTTTGAGTAATATTCTCGTACATCACTCCGTAATATACGAGTAATATGATTTCCGTGTCGAAGTTTTGTTGCGTGGAAAAATTAAAAAAAAAATAAAAACGCATTTATACGTACCAAAGAAAGCTAACCTTCATTTAAATAATTTCGAAAAACTCTATAAATAGCTCAATGAGTAGAGCGGCCACCCTGATAGCCCACAACAAATGCAAATCTGCATAACTTTTTCAAAACATCAACGAGTTAGAAAGCACAAAACTAAACGGTTTTCTTTGGAAACTGAAATGGTTGACTTTGGCGAAGCACGATTTATGTTGTCCTTGCAAGGACAAATGTCCCTGACTTTGAAGAGCATCTTCTAGGAGGTTAAAAAACCAACAAACAAAACCAGACGCCATGAACGGGCGCCAAATTAAGACGGGCGCCAAGTTAAGATGGACGCCAAGTTAATACATGTTGAAAAGGATTAGGCAAATCAATGGGCGCCAAGTTAAGATAGGCGCCAAGGTAAGACGGGCGCCAAGTTTAGACAAATATCTCATGTTGGCGCCTATAACATTGGGCGCCAAGTTAAGATGGACGCCAAAGTAAGAAGGGCGCCAAGTTAAGACGGACGCCAAAGTAGGACTGTACCAAATGAACAGAATGAACACCATGAATACCATGTTGAAAAATTTTATGTTTTTTACTATTTTCTTGCAATCTTCCTTTGAAAGACGATTCTCTCTAGAAAGGAAGTAGAATAGTCGATATGCAGCTTCCGCACGACAAATTTCGGCCTACCCCTGTCAAGTCCTTGGAGAAACGAGAAAAGGTGTTCCGACTGAATCCATTATACAACGTTTTTTGCGCAAACCGTGAGCTAAAAGTACCCTTTCAAACATAATCGATCCTTAATTCCCCCCTCCCATAATTTTCAGCTAGAAAAAGAGATAAACACAGGAATGAAAAACGAGGGCGGCTCAGGCGTAAGAAAAACATTGACGACTTTATCATTATACGATCAGGTCCTTGTCAATATTTTCATAAGCCACGTCATAATCGCATTGTTTTTCTGGGCTGCATTTCTAAGATTGATTAGATTTTCACGCCAAAAATAATGGACCCATTTGATAATAGAAAGAAAACGAAAAATTACTATACCATACTGGGATGTACGGAAAATTCGTCGGTAAGTAGAGGCATTTTTGTAGATTAAAAAAAATATTGACGAGTTATAAGAACCTGAATATTACTCCTAAATAAACGGGATATGATTAGCAAGAGTTTTATTCTCCTATTTGCTTTTGACAGTTGTGTGCAGTTGCGACTCGCTACCAACGTGCAGGGAGGTGGCAGATTCTTACTGACTCCCAGCAGATTTGTCCCCAACATCAATGATCGAAAAGTTGATTAAGGAGAATGAGCAAGCGGGAAGAAAATCGTCGTAAGAATGAAAATAATGTTGTAGTTTAACCATTTTTCTAAACGAAGCATAGGTACTTGATTTAGAAGTGTTGATCAAGCAAATAGTTTCTGTTATTTATTTGACTAATGTGAGTTGAAGATATGCTTCTTGGGCGTTAAAAGACATTTCTTTTCGATATCAAGAAAGAAAATAAATTGCTATTCCACCCTCTGTCCTGGCTGATCCCCACATAATTTCTTTGCTGTGCATGTATGCTCGCTATCAGAAAAGTATTTTTGACTTGAAGCATTTCGGACGGAAGCCCTGCTGATTTTTTGTGATTTTAGCAATCATTAATCGGATCGAAGTAAAATTTTACGAACGATTCTGAATTTTTTTTCGATCTGAATAAACTATATTCTCGGTATATAATTATTGCATAATTATTCTCTCCTCTCAATTCACAGAAGCTTCCATTTGAAATTTTACGTAATCGTATTAAAGTGAAACTACGCGGGTTTCTTCAAGACCTTCTAGAGGTTCACAGCAAACATTTTTCCATGATTTTCAGTTCCGGATCATGTCAGAAAATATCAAGAATACAGTATTTCTTAGTACCAGCGCCATTTTCAAATCCAGTTACTTTTTTAGAAAGACGTGTAACTTTATGTTCGAAAGTGTGATCATGCTTTGGTATTTATTTTGAAATGATAAATGCAGCGGGAGTGTAGAGATAACGGTCACAGACTAACTATAGTCTGTTTTTTATAAAATGCTTCCAAATAGAAAAGTGACACAAATTAGTACTGTCGTCAAAATCGTTTGCATGAAGCTTCTACCATAAAATTTTTCACTCGAAAAATTGTTCAAGACGAGGTCAGTATATCGTTTATCACAAAATCGTGAGAAACGGAAATGCTACTTGCTTTCCTTTTTCATTATTCAGAAGCATTTCAAGATGAACAGACTATAGAGATCAGGAAATCATTTTTCTTGAGAATGAAATCATTGTCTTGGAGCCCCGCTTTTTTGGACTGGACTGACGCTGCAACTTTGCTTTGTCTGTCATTCCAATATAAACAGACCATTGTTATAGTCTGTTTTTCTTGAAATGCTTCCAAATAATGAAAGTGGAATGCAAGTAGTATTTCAGATTTTTGCGATTTTCTGATAAACAATATATCATGTAGGACTGGAAATTTGTGAGCATATTGCCCTAACCTTTACCAATTTTTCGAGTGAAAAATTTTACAGTCAGAACTTTATGTAAACGATTTTGACGACAGTTCTGGTTTGTGATAGCTTTCTATTTGGAAGCATTTCATAAAAAAACAGACTGTAGTACATAAAAGCTTAATAGAAGATTCTGTGAAAATACGCCGCATCTTAATTCTAAAAACGAAATACAGTATTTGACATTTCCGATTTGAAAAAGTTGGTTGTTTTAGAAAGAAAGCTGGTAAAAAGGAGTTTTGCTATATTTCATTAGAATTTTTAGATCGATCAAATAATGAAAGAATACAAGATTCGAGCCGTACAATGTCATCCAGATAAAAGCGATGATTACTACTCTGGTGAGTTTTTTGCGGAAATTTTTTTCGATCTTTGCAACACTTTGCCGCTCAATTCTTCATTTTTTTATTATTTATCTAAACGGTCGGTAACTATTCTTGTCAAGATTATTCGCAGAAACAGATTGTCAAGTTAATATTATTTTGATCAAAAGTTGTGAACTCGTTTGAGCGAAAAATTTTTCTCGGCCATTTTACTTCCCTTGGCTATTTGTCGCCAATTTTAGCGAATTTTTTGCCAATTTTAACTAATTTTTGTGACAATTATTAATGTAACAATTATATAAACTTGGTTGGTTGATTGGTGCTCCAATTCGTACGATTTTGTGACCTTGATGTGCTGATCATTTTTCATACGTATATTTTTCAGCCGAAAAATTCACTCTGCTGCATCGCGCTAAAGAAGTTCTCACCGATCCAACGTTGAAAAAAGAATACGATAGTTGGCTCAAATGTGGTCTCTCGATATCGTTCGATGAATGGATACGACAGAAAAATTTTCGAGTATGTCGATTTCTTACGAAGAATACGATTGATTCTTACATAGGAAAATCTAAAATTTCCATTATCAACTTTTTGTGTTTAATTCCACACCAAGCGGTCCAATTTCAAAAATCATCTCCGCTCGACCATCTCGGATTTTGACCGAATTTTGTGTAAATGTCTTCCAAAGTCCTAAAGTAACTTCGGCAAAAATTTTCCATCCAACTTACAAAAATTCCTGCAGCTATGGGCGGAATTTCTTGTAGACCCTACTTTTTTTGAAAAATTTCCCAACTAAACTGACTACCTTCGGGGCGCACCATCACCCTAAAAATGTAGCCTGGGATTCGGATGTTTGCAGTCATGTATACTTTTTTCTCTGATTCTATGCTATTAGAAAATTCTAACTCTGCATTGCATAGTTATTTCGAAAAAATGGTGTAAAGTGGTCGCAATATCAAATAGTTGATAATTCACACAGTCACTAGGATGTCCATAACTTATGACGTGCTAAATAGAAATTTGCGATACTTCACAATAGCAATATCTCACTTCATGCCCGAAAATTTTGGGTCTCGTTGATGAGTTGTCTATGCCACTGTCTACGATGCCTATGCCACTGCCTACGATGCCTATGCCAAAAGCCAAAATAGAAAATTTGGATTTGTGACAAAATTCAAAATACACAAAAGTATGAACTTTTGAAAAGCAAATAGCAAATATACGCGGTCCTCAAATTTTCTTATTTTCGATTTGGTCCGAAAGAGCGCTCTTTCTTCTATTAACCTGAAAAAAATTCAGTGAAACTTCGACTTCCTTAAGAAATGATCGACACTCATTTTCACGCATGTGCGCCTCTCAGAATTTCATTATCAGAGCTCCGAGCGCCTTCTGCAATCCTCACTTTATTGATAATGTCTGATGGATGCTCTTATTAAAATCAACACATTGTTGTGTGATATTTATAAACAAAAAATCCTTGGATTGTCCGCGGTGGCGTAAACGACCGCCAGTTGTCAGAAGCTGGTCAACCCATAGCCTACAGGTTACGCCCGATAGCCAGGCAAGGTCCAGCCATGGGCTAAAAATTTGCCTATACCTACCATACAACAATACATAGGATAAGTAGATGAGGACGGCTTTCTTAGGACAAGATTTCTCGGAACTTCAAGTGGATTCTCAATCAATTTACCAAGCTTTAATCGGACTCTTTCTCTAGGACCGGAAGGCTAACTTACTTAAAAATTTAAATGCAGCAAAGTGAAAAACATGATACTCCCATTGGATATGGATGCTCTTTATCCTTAATGCGTCATGAATGGAATTTTTTGAGACAAGCGATGGGAAAAGCCTGTTATGGAATCGGCGGATCTGGATACTATAGCCCATTTGATCTAAAATGATAGATGCAGCTAAAACTAGGTAGGTTCAAGTTGATACGCGATTTTCATTCGGCGGAAAACCTTATGCTGCGGAAAAATGCTTTATTTCTCCCTGAAGGTGGGAAAGGCCAAAATCATGGAAAAATATCATTCTTATCCACTGTTGATTCGGACAGAACTACTTCAATACCTGAGTGCTACTCGAAAAATTTTTTCCACTATACAGGTTATTGAAGGAAATTTTGAGCTGTTCTGGCCACTCATGAACGAAAGTTGTTTTTCTATTGATTGCAGTTACAAGCTCATTAGCTTTTTCCGTTTTGAACATACTTTCTTGGGATTGATGCATCGATCATTTTAAAATGAATGGAGTATAGCTGCACCTACAAGCTCCCAAGCGGCCTTATGGCCAGATCTTTTCATAACTAGATCTGTTAGCATTTTGTGACAAATAAATGAAAGGAATGAAATTCTTTATTTCAGAGAGGGTATTGACATTCAAAGGAGCAGTTTGAGACATTTGAATAGAAAAGACTGGTGCATGGATTAAGGATTAACCAAGTCCGTGTCAGTCAAACGATGACTGGTGGATTATTATTGATTTGACCTCAAATTCTGTACCTACACATAGTAAAATGCAAATTTCTGATCAGCAGCCAGGGAAATTTGTAGCTTCATATTTGATGATAAATGGTGGATTGGCAAAAGTGTCTATTGAAGGAGCACGACATACTGGTAAATTTTATGCATCCTTCAGGTTCATACACTTCATTTTCGTAGCCTATCAGAAAGGATATTTGTTACATTCCAGAACAACACGTTATCATTCGACATGCAAATCCGATCACGATTTCAAAATTCAGGGTGTTGCGAGGGAGTAAGGATGTATCCACTGTGGATGCCATGTTTTTGCTGTGCCGAATTAAAATTTTTGAGACAGGATTGAGAACCCTTAAGACACCTATTTTCAACTTGGACTCCTAGAAAAAAGATAAATTAAAGTTTGGGAACCTTGATTAAGAATCAACTTGAAAGTCGGGGAAACCTTTTTCTAAGAAACCCGCAACTTATCTTCTTATCACATGTATTATTGTATGGGAGGTTGGCAGATGGGCGCCTCAAGGCTGGACCTCGCCTGGCTAACGAGCATGACCTCTATTAGTCTCTGACTCCTGGTGATGGCGTATGCAAGGAATTATACGTCTACTAACTTGATGATTATCATGAGTTATAACTTTATCATCGGTGATTGAGGAACATCAAGAAATATTTTAAAATTAACTTCTAATTACGATCTCCAGAATCTGAGCCAGTAATGCATTGAGCTTTATTGCTGTGATCGAAAAACAGCTTAAGCATGATACTCTAATGAGAGATACTTTGTGAGAGATACTAAATTTTCCATATAAGTAACAGCACTGCAAAAATGCGATCAGGAATAAAAATAGTAATGGCGATTTGCAGCAGCAAGGGGAGTAGTTAGACATGAAGAAGTCTATAGTGAGCGGTTTACGAATGAATTAGGTAACTATAAATGTAATGTCAGAGTTTCCTATTTTGTGTTGCATGGTCAAGAGGGCTAGTGAATTCACATTTTTCCAAAATCAAATTTTTTGAGGAAGCTTAAATACCTTATTATTACTGGCGAAAAACCATATCCTGAGAGTGACTATTCCATATGATGAATGTTCTGTCCTACGAGAGAATTTTTCGCTGTCACTTTTAGTTTCAAAGTGTTTTGTGATCTATAGTCTGTTTTTCTTTAAATGCTTCCAAATAATGAAAGTGGAAAGCAAGTAGTATTTCAGATTTTTATGATTTCCTGATAAACAATATATCATGTAGGACTGGAAATTTGTGGGCATACTGACCTAAACTTTATCAATTTTTCGAGTGAAAAATTTTACAGTAAGAACGTTATGTAAACGATTTTGACGGCAGTACTGATTTGTGTCACTTTTCTATTTGGAAGCATTTTATAAAAAACAGACTATAGTGGTCGACTGCATGATGACGCAGAAGTTTTTCAACTTCAAATCTGTACTTAGAGAAGATATTTCATGTATATAAAAATCTATGATACGTTTTGAGAAATATTTTTTCCAATAGTTTTAATATTAGCTAGTGAATGATATGATCCTCGTATTCAAGTAGAAGTCTCACATAAACTTTACATGCTTAAAACATTATTATTAACAAAACTTCCGAAAATATTATGAAATCTAGAATAAGCATTTTTACTATTGCACTGATATTTTACTAAATTTCTGATTTTCCTAAAACATTACGCTCAAATCATAGATACAATTATCTGCTTCGAGGAGAAGAAGATTCGAGGAGAAGTTCATCATTAATCTTGTATCCATATATTGGATTATTACTGCCGAAATGTAGTTGATGACAGATTTAGTAGAAATTAAATTGTATTTTAAGCCATTAGACTTAGAAGAGTACATTACGTTGTACATGCTTTAAATTATTCGCCTATATATATTTTAACATTATCAGCAATGACAGGCATTTTAGCGTGAATGTTGTCTTTCAGTAGATGAGAAATGCCCTTATGTAGAATTGAAATAAAATAGGACCGAAAACCCTCCTTGAGGCACTTATGAGTGCACCATTCAAAAAACGTAACACGATAAGGCTAATGACGATCTTGGGGGGGGGGGGGGCTCGCCGACATTTTCCGACTACCAGCAATAAAATAATTAAAGACGACCCATTAGTACGCACAGTATACATGAGAATAATAGCGCGCCGCATGTTGATTGACGCTTGTTCCAGATACCGTATTTATTCGAATAAACGCCGCCCTCGAATATACGCCGCCCTCTAATAAACGCCGCACCAAAAGTATAATTGAAAAAATAAACGCCAAATACGGTATATGAACAAAGGAGCAAAGCTCGTTGTTTTTATGACTAGTTGATAAGAAGCGTGCAGCAAAACTTTTCCAATTCAAGTCCAACTGTTTTTGTTCCAATTTCAATGAATTTGTGTTGAAATTTCATGCAAGAATATATGAATTTTCACGCAAGAATACACTAGTAGCGTATGAACTGACATGAAAAACATGAAACAACAGTTTTTCGTGAAAAGATTTATTTCTCCAAAATTCTACATAAGATCCTGTACAACCTACATGCATAATGCTTGTATTTACAGAGGCTTACAATTTTAAAAAAGTAAAATGATTTGTGGATGAAATGCTTAAAAAAGATGTGTCAAAAAATGTCATTAAAAATATAAACTCTCACGTTAGGTTATTGACATGTACAATGGAAGTATGTATTTCTTTATGTATAAACAAAGCAAAAATATCCAATGAGACAGCTTCTGTTGAATTCTGGGTGCATTGTTCGATTTTTATGTTTAACTTACTCTTTCTCTTCTTGCGTTTGACCGGCTTAGAATTAAATTTTGAATTTTACATGATATCCTGTACATTTTACATTATTATTGCATGAAATTTCATGATAAAATCAATGAAATTGGAACGAAAACAATTGGACTTGAATTGGAAAAGTTTTGCTGCACGCTTCCTATGGACTGGTCATAAAAACAACGAGCTTTGCTCCTTTGTTCATATATCTGGAGCAAGCGTCACTCAACCTGCACCGCGCTATTATTCTCATGTATACTGTGTTTACTAATGGGTCGTCTTTAATTATTTTATAGTTGGTAGTCGGAAAATGTCGGCGAGCACTCCCCCCCCCAATGATCGTCATAAGCCCACGATAATTTATTACTCTAATTTTCACACAAACAGCAACTATATTAAGCTACTATCGTTGAAACGTTTTTTCCAACAATCTTTATTATTTGAGGAAAAATTTGGGAGCTTTATACAATTGTGGAAAAAAGTTGTGCAAAAAACAGTCATTCCTGGCACAAAGCTGTCGAAAAGTTGAAACAGAATTACTTAAAGAAAAATAGACAGCTACTAAAACAAAAAAATGCGGTAGATTAAAATAAGTTACAAATCGGCTTAGAATTTGAAAGATGTGGATTTCTTATTATTATGTCTGCTTTGTAATTTTATACGTGCTCACACCTGTGGTCAGTAGTGGGCAATGACAGATATTCTTGTTGATCGAAGAATATCAATCCTGTATTTTACTTGCCTTTTCAGTCCAAAAATGATATGATTTCTTTTGATTCAGTCAAATTTTTGAAAAATGGTTTATTTCTAGCTGATATTTTTCGTTCTATAGTTTGTTAACAGCACTATCTAGCTGATTGAAAAGATCGACACTTTGCTCAGGTCTCCATATTTAATGTATTGTCACGTGCCGCTCAACTCTCCAACGTCACGTGATTCCGATCATGCCGACATTTTGTTATTTTTCATGTTTCGTTTATTACTCGATCATGCTTTTGTTTATTTCATTTTACCCATGCATTTTGCGTTCGTTTTTATATTTTTATGCATTTCTATGTTTCGTTTTGTTGTATTTTTATTTCTTTACAAACGCGGGCTACAGTAGGCCCTTTAGCTAAAAACTTCCGCCAGTCGTGCTCCACGAGCACATGGCTATTTTTGGTGCGCTCACGCACCTCTTATCATCAAAATTAGCGTCGTTTTTGTTACGCAAAAACGACTAGCTAAGAAGTTTTAGCTAAAGACGTTCATATGCTTAGCATAGGCACTGCAGTCGGCCTCAGTGCTAAACACATGTGAACGAAAAAATGTCTATGTGCTCATAGGCATCTTCTGCATCGCGTCTAGCTGCAGAAGTTAGCTTGAGCGCCGAGAAACTCCGCCCAAGCTGCAGCTGTAGCCAAACATGTCCTTAAAAGGACATGTTTCTTTAGTTTTTCGCTCATTCTTGGGTTCACCAAGCTTTCGTCCGGTTGTAACTCCGCGTCCGCCGCCTTCTCGTCAAATTTGCATAATTTTATTATACGCCTGTGCGTCCGCCGCCTTACTATCAATAAATTTGCATAAATTTACCCGTGTTCACTGCGTCCGCCGCTTATCGTCTACAGTACCCCGCTGCCCATCAGTGCCAGGTGTCCGACCGCCCCGGTTCGTGAATTAAACGTTGGAGTTTTGCCTCCCGCTCGCTCCCGCTCCCTCCCGCTCACCGCCGCTCGCCGCCACTCGCCGCCTAGGACGTTTGAGGATCGCATCCCCTGCTCCCAGTGCCAGAAGACCGAAAGCATCCAGGGACTTGCCGCCCGTTGCGTCGTAATCGCTTGAGAAACAGGACTAGGTGAGTCTTCTCAGGGGATTATTGTTATTTGTGGGTTATTTGTTGGGAAATCCTTCCTAAGTCGGTTTCCCAAGGTTTCCACAGATAAGTAGGGCCTCCACCTCTCAGGTTTGGGCTAAAAAGGGGCTGTCTGGTTCATAATCGGGTCCCATAATTTAGGTCATTTTACGGGTGACCCTGTCCCCACTCTCACTGAGTAGGACTTGGGGATTGTCGCACCTAGCCTGGCAGCGTTGTCCGTTACCCTACAGCAAGACCCCAAGGACAACTCCAGAGAACCAACTATAGACCTCTCTATAGCCACCATTTGCCAGGTTAGGCCCCCAACGCCAACTTGGGAAGCCTGGGGAAAATGCCAGTATCCATCAGGAGTCACAGCCTATTACTCACTGTAATAGGATCAATCTGATATGGTTCACCATCAATGTGACGTCTAAAACATGGTATTGCCTGATGAGATACCCAAACCTCTCCAGCTCTCCCAAGATCAACATGTCATACACGTGACATGGCGTAAAATGTGACATGGCGAGGCTGGAAAATCGACCTTAAGTCTGGCACTCGCCCTTAAGTGTAAAACTTCACCTTTGGGTCGGAACTACCCCCAGGTCGGGTCAATTCCCATTTTAAGTCGGACAAACCCCCTTAAAATTGGGCACTAGCCATCCAATAAGTCGGAGACCCCCCAAATTCAGGTTTACTGCCTAATGGGCCGGGAATGTCCCTTATTTCGGATTACCGCTACAGTAGGTCGGATACCTCCCCTCAAGTCGCGTATTATTACTGTAGTCGGAAAAATTTTCCCGTGCCACCGAGAGTTATTACTGTAGGTCGGGAATTTATCCCTGAACATCAAATTTAATTACTGTAAGACGGGATTTGCCCTTACGAGTGATCTAAATGTGATCTATATGTGTAAATAATTATCTCATGCGTGTGTATAACCCCTATGAGTAATAAATCCCCTCTGAGTCGAGTTATTTATCCACAGAGTCGTGTTATTTGTCCCAGAGTTGAGTTATATATCGAGTATTCTGTATTTCTCCTCTGATTCATTCTGTACATTCCACAAACTTAGTCTGTGTTGTAAACTACTTTCTCTGTTTTCTTTTCCCTTATCCCCCCCCTTCTCTAATCCTGGGTGGTATACTGTAGCCCTCCGGGTGGGTGCCATTACAGTACGCCTGGGCCCATTCCCGTACTGTAACTACAGTATACCCATACGCGGGTACTGGTATCACAGCTGTAGGGGTTTACGGCCTCTCCTGACTGTTGGCGGTCCGTGACCCCATGATACAGTACACCCTCCACGTATGATTCTGGACGTTATACGTGGCTGCGATTTGTTAATTGTGTACAGTCTTTTTGTATGTCGGCGGAAACTGCCGGAATTGCTCACTTTTCCGGCCCCAAAATTTTACACCGACTGTTTACACATTTAACACGCGTATGTCCAACTATCGTATTCCCCGTCTTCGATTATTTCCCTCTCCCTTCTCCTTTCTCGGTCAGCTGAGCGGTGTCAAAAAAAAAAAAAAAAAAAAAAAAAAAAAAAAAAAAAAAAAATTTCCTGTTTTTTCGGATGCCACCGCTACAGTATGACACCCTTACATAAGTTTCTCTCTTCTTCATTTCTACTTACTGTAAGGTCTGATTCTTCTACTTTCCGGTTGTTGCATCTAGACCATAGACTTTACGGGTCATGCTCTTTGACGTCAGCAACAACAACGTTACGGGTTGTTGTTGTTGTGTGGTTCAACCCCACGGATGCAACCACTGACGTCTGCAACAGCCGCTTCACTTGCTGTTGCTTTAAGGGGTGGGTAGCCCTCCGGGTTCTACGCCTGACGTCAGCAACCGACATTACGTGTTGTTGTCTAAGTTAACACTCCAGCAGTAATGACTTCTGACGTCCGCAACAGGTGAAGCCAATGTTGTTGTAACAGATTCGGCTGGTTCTCTGCACCCCATCTGTGACGTCAGCAATGGTGACGCACCGTGTCACTATTCGAAGATGTGCAGGTCTTACGGGTGCCACATCTGACGTCTGCAACAACTGCATCTCATGTCATTGACTTAAGGTATCAGACCCTCGGTCCCACCTTTTGACGTCAGCAACGGCACCATCACGTGTTGCTGTATACTGATAGCTGGCTTCAGGGCCTTATTGCTGACGTCAGCAATGACAATGTATCATGTTCTCGCAGCAGGAATTGAGGTTACATGATCCTATTTCTGACGTCCGCAATGGTAACATTACGTGCTACTGCAGGGGTTCCGTCGGCCTTAGGCACGCACCCCTGGCGTCTGCAACTGCGACATGATACTTGAATGCTCTTATCCCAGGCACCTGCAGTCAGCACCAAGGTCATGTGTTGGTTCATACCCCTACCTTCTGACGTCCGCACCAGGTTACTGTCGGCCCTATGAGTATTCCACTTGAGTTGTAGGTGGTCGCTGGCGCATGGTCCTATCACCTACCTCTCTTGTCTAAGGGTTTGTGTGTGTCTGGGGGCTGATGCCTGGGAAACATCAGTCCACATACATACACCACCCGAGATGCTCACTAGCCTGCGTACTGATCAGGTTGTCCGCCCGGGTAGCGGCACTGTTGATCAGCACGTGGCTATTTTCAAGCTTTAACTGCAGGTTTGAACGAGTTACACTCGGCCTCAGCTGGGTCGGTTGTCTGACTCGAGCAGATAGCAGGCATTTGCAGTCGGTACTGCCTGTGTCTGACGTCTGCAAGGGTTCGGCAATCTTCTTGTAAATTTCTTATCTAATTTCACTCATTCTCTTTCATCTCATCGAGCTGTCATACATAGATCTTCTTTAGTGTCCCCGCCGTAGTGGTTCCCAAGGGACCGCCGCACAGCCTCCGGTTGGGCCTAGAGTGTATAGGACCCCCTGTCATATTTCTTTCACTCGAACGCCTTCGTTAACTGGCTTAACGATGCCCGTGCTAGAGTCGCCACTGACCCAGAGTCCGCCTCCGCGGTCCACCCTTTATCAGTCTGTAAGTAATAGGCACCGTTGAGTCCGCCTCAGCGAAGGTATTGAGTACGCCTCGATACATACTTTACACTCATATTCAATCAGGGACACCTTGTACCCGTGATCCCTTAGATGTTTTTGGGTGCGCCCTCAAAACATCCAGAGTATTTCATTTTAACTGACTGAGTGTGTCAGAATAGCACCCTTGGTACCCGTGCTCCTTCCCTCTTCTACTGTGTGACCTGCGAACCTCACTTCATCTCAGTGATCGGCAAACCCGGCCACCAGCTGTGTATAATACTCCTGGAGAGTGTCCGTTCTGTTCGGAATGCGGGCTCCCGTTTCGGACACGGCTGTAAGTTACTTGCGAATGTCGTCCAACACGGAACCTCCTGTATAGTCCGTCTCACTATGCAGAGATCGCAATCGCTCCTGGCGAGTGAGGCCCGTTGTGTAACTGCGCGACCCCTTTGCATAACTGGGTTTGTAAATTAGTTTTGTCCCTATTTATTGCTCCCTCTTAAGTTCATTTTCAGTTGACCCTATCCTTTTCCACCTCATGCCACTTTATGCGCTACTCCTGGTGAGTAGGATCTTGCCGGCTACGAGTCCGCCTCGCCCCAAGGTTTGTAAACTAGTACAGCGGTCGAACCTCCAGGAAAAATCCCTCCTGAGCGGGTTCATCCGTCACCTCATTTTTTCGGCAGGAAAAACCGCCTCTTCTCTACCTTCACATCTGATCATCTGTCCTCTTCATTTATTCTAATTGTCGGGTCCAGGCCCCAATCCTACATTTTGGTCGGGATCGATTCCCCCATATCTCAGGCCATGCCTCTGTCCATCACGGGCGACCAGATAAATTCCCTTCTGCGTCACCCTGATGTACTCTGATCTTACATCTTATAATCCTATTCCATTCTAGCTCCCTTTCCGTGGTCGCTAGTCTTAAGCTAAATCAATTTACGTCTTAAACGCCGTCGCGCACGCGTTCTCCGAATTCACGCGCTCTTTCGCCGCGAATTCAAAAGTAGTACTCACTTTCATTTTACACAATAGAGACACCCCGTCGTTCCTGCCGTCTCAGTACCCAGCCTGTACAGACCAGTGAGCCGCTCTCTATTCAATTTGACTTAATTGCTTCACGGGCAAGGACGTCTGTTCTAACCACCTTACGGGAAAACGAACCCTCGGACATGAAGTCGGAAACTGATCTCCCTTCACAGATCGAGAACAAGGTCCAGGCAGCATTTGAGAATGCTCTTGGACCCCTCAACCAAAAGTTAGAGGCCATGAATGGTCGGAGGCACCCTCCCGTGTCCAGCTTTATGGCCCCTCCCACCTTCTCCGGTGCTTTTGGTGAGTCTATCACCGATTTTATGTCGCATCTTACTCGTTTCTTTACACTCCAGGGTGTAAGCGAAACGGATCATGCGTATAAAATCGCTTTTCTGGAGTCATGCCTCACGGGTCCTGCTCTCGCCTCCTACCGGGACTTTAGCAGCAGCACTCCAATACCTACCCGCTACGAAGAGTTTACGGCTTTTCTACGGAGAGATTTTCCGGTAGGGCGTGACTCTGATCTGCATCAGCAGCTGATCCAAGATCGACTGCAGAAGCCGACAGAGTCCGCGATAGTCTACCTTGAGCACCTCAAGAGACTATCCAGGGTAGCGTATCCAGATCTCGCGACGGATGTCCGAGATTCTATCATCAAACCTATCTTTCTGCGGGGACTGAAGCCGGTCCTCCGAGATAGTATCAAGTTTAGGGAGTTCACGACTCTTGAAGAGACACTCAAGGCAGCCTGTTACGCAGAATCCCAAATCTTTCGGGACGAGATCCGGTACACTGCTCCATCTAACGCCGTTTTCTCTTCAGAACCTAAACACGCCGGATATAATCCCGATATGCCTAACAGAAGCGCAAACGGTCGTCAGAGCAACGCTCCAACGTCGTCATCCTCCGCCGATGAGGTTCGCCGCTTGAAACAGGAAATGGCCAGGCTCACGGCCCACGTAGTGAAGCTCACGGCCCAGCAACGTGCACCCGCGCCAATCCAACAGACGCCGCCTCCACAGCCGTCGACACCAAATCAGTTTGCCGGGCGACGCTCGTCGGGAGCACACCTTCAAACGTGCTCCTTCCACGGACTGTGTACACATAGCGACGCCGACTGCCGGGCCCAGCGTCCCACCGGTGCCGCTCCCGGTAACAACGCCGCTAACGGTGGTCGCTGTTATTTTTGCCGTACACGTGCCCACCCCACGGACCGATGTGATAGGCCATGCCCTCATTGTCGTCAAGTGCGAGTGCACCGATCAACTGCCTGTCCGCAGCGCAATCCGGCAAACACGGGTGAGAATGTCTACCAAGATACTGGTTATTCTTCCCAGGGGGCAAATGTGTATCATCAAAGAAATGGTTATCACCCTCCCAACGGGACAGGAAACCATTATCGGCAGCCCATACGCCGCAACAACGCCGTTGGGGCTACCGATAACCCTCCTCATTCAGATCCTCTTGACCTGGATGATGAGACACTTGCTGAACACCTGACAGTTTCTTCACAACAGTGCTATCCTGTCTGCGTAATCAGTATTGGATTTTCAGTGGTCCAAGCAGCCCAGGTACCCGTACTGATGAACGTATCGGACATACCGCTGCCACCACCACCACCAAAGTATGCGATGCCGGTCACTCTGGACCTCTCGGCGACACCGCAGTTTGTTGGCCACGCTAACATCCTCGCATCGTATCGCATTCCTAAAATTGAGACTGCCGAGCCAGCTCCAGCCGCGAAAACGACGTCTTCGGCGCCACCGGCCCGCATCGTCCCTCCAGGACCACCGCCTTCGATCCCCACGGATTCGGCTACGGAAATCCTCGACCAGGTCGAGCCCATGAATTTGTCAGGTATACTACCTTCTTCTTCAGGTGATCCTAGAGTAGGAACCAGAAATCTATCTCAGTCCACGACTCTATCGATTTCTTGCTCACAGCGCCATCGCCCGTCCAAGACGCGATGTTGGCCATCTGGTCAGTCGACCTGGCCACGAAATACCCGCATTTGCCGTGGACTCTCCTCAACGAGCCATCAAATGTCGAAGCACTCACGGCCGCCGACGTCGTGCTTGCAGCACCCGTCTCAATGCGCCTCTTACGACCCGACGTCGCCCGCCGGGCACTCGAGTTCATTGCCAATGGGACTATCACCATCTCGCCCGTCGAGAAGTTCTTATTGGACGGAGAGCCATCCTCGCCTTCAGTCGATGCCGTCCGCCGAGCAGTCGAACAGGCCAGTCGGATCCTCCTGCCTGCTGCCGCCGCTACATCACCGGCAGCAGCGCCAACTGTTGCCGCGACATCGCCAACGAAAATGGACATTACTGCTTCCTCGCCCCCGGCCAAGGAACCCGCAAATGATCCTACACCGCCGGCAACAGCCCAGATCAAATCGCCGGCACCAGCCCAAACGACATCTCCGACCGCCGCGACCAAGTCGCCCGTCGTCGAACCCATGGCCGTCGACGAGACCTTACGTCCAGTTAATGAGGATGTCAGCATTGTTGAAGCATCACCGTTCCCAACGGCAGTCAACCCACGGTCGCCGAAAGTCGGTACCCTTCGGGAAATCCTCCCCAGCGGTGAATTGGTCCTCGATTTCCCCGACCAGGAACCAATCTCGTCCAACAGCGACGAAGAAGAAATCTGACACTGCCCCTCAGGCCAGATTTGTGAAATTGAGTGAACACTTACAAATTACGTTTGTACAGTTGTTTTTGACAATAAAATTGACCTTGGTAGCATCACTGTTTCTAGGGGTGAGTTTGTCAGCACCGGCGGCTCAGTATCAATTTTGCGGTCTCTCAAGAAGCGGACATCCACTTGAGTTACCCCAGCGTGTAGAGTGTAAACCACCGCAATCTTCATGGAGCCCGCGGCGCATGAATGTTACGGTGTATGTCCCTAGCTCAGACCCGACCACAGCCAC
Organism: Romanomermis culicivorax; assembly: GCA_963922205.1. Classification (NCBI taxonomy): domain Eukaryota; kingdom Metazoa; phylum Nematoda; class Enoplea; order Mermithida; family Mermithidae; genus Romanomermis; species Romanomermis culicivorax. The sequence continues at coordinate 1,010,500 of CAWUHX010000013.1, read as the reverse complement.
AGCGTGGAAATGCACATTGCGCTCCCGCAAAGTCTGCACCAACACTGGTTTCTTCGGCTCTAGGGGCATCACTGCCGACGTCATCACCACTCAGCACCTAGCGCCTGCGGCATGCACGCTAGCACATCGCACTAAAATGTTTGGTTCACAAAAACTTGTCGGCATTCGCCCTGGCTTTTATAGCACAAACCAAACATTGGAAGTGATGTACGAATGGTGCTGCAGCGACGTCTGCAAGACAGTGACTAACCTCTTCATCGAGGAGGGACAAGTCGCTTCGTGGGACGGCACTACAACCCTAAGCACCTTAGGCGATGTAGGTGGATGCAGTCCCACTGCAGGCCAGTGCACTACTCTAGACGGGGTCATTGTCTGGCCTGCACAAAACTTCACGGCGCGGTGTCATTATCACCCCAAGGGAAATTACACTGCGTCCATGTCAGGGAACCACGTCATCATCGATGACCTACAGGTTGCCCTCAAGATCCCGGGAAACTCCCGTGTCTTCCAACTGTGCCCAGAACTACGTTCCACCACAGTCCGGACGGATCAGGGTCTTCTCCTTCGCATCCACGGGAGATACAATTTGACCCAAAATTTGTTCAGAGTGGCCACGGACAGCCGTCCAGATCCTGTCAATGCCAAACTGAACTATCTGGCTCAGCAGATCAAGGAGTCGGAAATTAACGGTTTCCGGTTCACATGGCTTGAGCTTTGCTCTCACGCTCAACGCTATCTTGATCTGACTTGGCAGTTGCTTCGCTTCGACCCTACCCTGGGTGCCCGGGCATTCCTCCAGAGGAATGACCTGACGGCGGAATTCACAGGCGATGCGCTGACAATATGGCCGTGTCAGAAGGTCAACGCCACCTACGTTTACCACTCGTACCGGGTGGGGAACATTTGCTACAAGTACTTACCTGTACAGGTTGGCGGCACCATCTATTTCGCCACCCCCGGTGGCCCGGATCTCATTAAATCTAGCCCAATAGTGCCGTGTCATCACCACTTTACGGGGATTTTCCGAAATCGCTCGGGCTGGTTTACTGAGTCTGGCGCGGTCCATGTGAGCCACATCCCACTGGAACTCTTCTGGAAGCAGCGCTTCAATATCACTCACTTTGAGGCACCGGCGCTCTTCCATGACCAGTTGGCGATGACCCCTTCAAACTTTGCCTTCTTTAAACAGTACGTTTACAAGACTGAGCAAATTGAAGCGGTACTCAACCGGCTGGTAAACTTTACCGCTGGTCTATCACTGCAACCAGACGCCATCTACCAGGCCTTTGCAGGGGTAGGAACCGACATCAAGGCCTCTCTGGAAGGTGTCGGTTTGGCAGCAAACCATGTTATTACGGGTCAAGAGCACACCCTCGCCCAGGGCTTGCATGCTGTCCTGAGCGGGCCGGTTCAGTTGATCTTTAACATCCTAATTACCCTGACGGTGCTGATCGGTGCCGGATACCTTGCCTATCTGGGTGTATCTTATTATCTCAGCTACCGTCTGCGGAGCAAACAGGTCAGGTTTGTTAGCCGTTTCTCCCCGTTGGGTCTTTATCGCAATGTCCAACGCTGGATCGGTTTTCACTACGTGCAAAACGATGTGCCCTCCCAGCTTGACCGAATCACACCGTGCTTCGTCGTGCTGCTGGACACCAAGGAAACTCCTGCTTTCCTTGACACGGGTTGCCCACGCACTATCATTAGCTAACGTCTTCATAAGGCCTTGGCTAAAGAAAGTCCGAAGGCGGTCATGGCATTCCAGCAACATCACGACTTTAACCCATTGATGAGCATCAATGGTAAAGCCGTTCATACCATCCTTTCGGGACCATACGAAATCATGTTGCCCGGAAACCGCCAGCCGAACACACGGATCGATGTACATCTCCATGTGTGCAAGACTACGTCTCCCTTCTGGGCACCTGTTGACCTCATACTCGGACTGGACTTCTTAGAACAGTTCAAGAACATTATGTTTGACTACCAACGTAATGTTTGTCGGCTGGACGCGGTAGAGTTACCCCTCCTGCTGACCACCCCGGAGATTGACCAGATCGACCCCTGGTGGGAGAACACCCGTGCTCTCTCGCGAAACTCACACAGGTCGGGATCACGATCGCGGTCCAGGGCTTCGTCCATCTCTTGGCCACACTCACGGGCCTCCTCAGTTGCCTCATCACGTGGGTCAACTAGGGGATCCCGGGCCTCTTCTAGACGGGCAAGTCGTCATCTGTCGACCTTGCACGGGTCAGGTTGCCCTCGACCTCCGCCTGGAACCTCTCCAGTTACGCTAGAGAAGGGCCGATACCGTGAGCCAAGTGATTCAGATGTTCCGACATCACCCGTGCCAAACGCGCCTCCGCTATCGGACACCGAGGTTGAATCACTAGGAGCTACTCAGAGTCCGAAGGATCACTCAGACCACGTGCTAACGGTGCAGGATGAGTCCACCCTTCTGAATGACCCGGAACCCTCCGTCGGATACGCTCTAGTAGGCCTCCTACGTCGTACGGGACTGCCGATTCCAAAGCGGTCCGGTAAGACCAAACACGCTAGTGGTGCCACCACACCTGATTCCGGTCATGTGGTCACGGCTTTTTACCCAAATGATATTCGGACACCCCATATCAAAGTTCTCCTCAACAACTGGGTAGAAGCTAAGGCACTGGTCGACACAGGAGCTGTTTTCTCACTCCTGGACCACAAGTTAGCGGCCCAGCTGCCCAACTTGTCACTATCACCAACCAGGGCACGCCCTATCGCAGCCAACGGGTCTCCGATCCCACTGCTAGGAGCAGCCTACATCACAGTTACAGTGGCTGATGTCTCTGAACGGATTCAGGTCCAAATACAGGAGAACTGTTCAGCTGAACTGGTCCTTGGAACCAACTTCCTCGGCCGGTTCAATTGTGTCAGTTTGAACTGGGAGAAATCTTTCCTCCAGTTCAAAGAGAGTAGAATCCCCTGTGACGGTCTCATCCACAGCCCACCTTCTGCCCGCGGCGCTTTGCCCCTGAAGGACTTGGTGATTCTAGAGCCTCGCTCCCTGACACGATTCACTGTACCTGTCCCACCAATCTATACGAACGTGCCTGAGGTGGCCTTCTTTCCGAAGCACCTCACCGGATCTCAACGACACGTATATTTTGCTGGAAGCGTGAGTACCGTGACCAACGGTCACATACCACTTCAGGTAGTCAACCCGAGTACTCATTCCGTGGTTCTCTACCCGCACACGACCATCGGTCATGTGCAAATGCATAGTGAGCCCTCACGGGATTCACCGGTCGACTCAGACACCGTCCTCGATCGTCAGTGGGTCAAGGCCAATGCTGTAATCTCACCGGACATCTCCCCTCGGGACCGGGCAGCCTTACTCGATCTGCTGGTTGCATACACCGACCTTTATGCTCTTGATGAAAAGGACACAGGTTCCACTGATCTCGTCCAGCACGAAATCAGCACGGGTGATGCCCGCCCAGTCCGCCGTTTTCCTTACCGGTCCTCACCTAAGGAAAAGGATCTCATCATGCAGGAGGTCAAAGCGCTCCAGGAGAAAGGTATTATCCGGCCCAGCACGTCTCCGTGGGCTACTAATACCGTCCTGGTGCGCAAGAAAAACGGTTCTCACCGTATGTGTGTTGACTTTCGTGGTCTTAACGAGGTCACGAAAAAGGATGTCTACCCTCTCCCACGGATAGATGACATCCTCGACACACTCAAGGGTATGAAATATTTCACTACCCTTGACCAGGTGAACGCTTATTGGTCAATCCCGATTGCCGAGGCCGATAAGGAGAAGACGGCTTTTAATACGCCTATTGGACTTTACGAATTCAATTACTTGCCTTTCGGCTTATGCAACGCGCCAGGGACATTTCAATGCCTTATGGACCTCCTCCTTACTGGAATCCAATGGCGCACGGTTCTGACTTATCTCGACGACATTTTGGTGTTCGGGAACTCTCACACCCAAATGCTTGAGCGCCTGGCAGATGTGTTCGCCCGTCTTCGCCGGGGTGGAATGAAGCTCAGACTGAGCAAGTGCAAATTCTCGCACTCAGAGGTAGAATACCTAGGCTATCGCATCTCACAGAGCGGCCTAGAACCTGACCAAGCCAAGCTGGCCGCCGTCCAAAACCTACCCATTCCACAAAACGCCAAAGACATCAAGTCCTTCCTAGGCCTCGTGTCTTACTACAGGCGTTTCATCCCTGGTTGTGCCCAGCTCAGCGAGCCCCTCACCAAGCTCTTACGGAAGGAAACTACTTTCCAGTGGTCAAAACCTCAGCAGGAGGCGTTCGATGAACTCCGCCGCCTGCTGACCAACCCTCCTATCCTGCGCCATCCGGACTTTTCGAAATCCTTTATCCTTCAAACTGATGCGAGTATTTCGGGGATAGGAGCGGTTCTTAGCCAGTTAGACGAGAATGGATACGACCACCCTGTCGCGTACGCCAGCCGAGGGTTAACAGCGGCCGAGAAAAACCACTCCATTACAGAACTGGAGACTCTCGCTGTTGTCCATTTCGTCAAGCACTTTCGACCATACCTCTTCCAGCACGAGGTGGTCGTTCAGACTGACCATACCGCGGTCAAAGCAGTGTTGGAGAAGCCTAACCCCTCTGCTCGGATCGCTCGGTGGGGACTCGCGCTCGCCGAATTCAAACTGACAATTCGGCCGCGAAAAGGTCAGTCTAATGGTAATGCTGACGCATTATCACGCCTGCCGGATCCTAACTCCCTCACCAGTCAGAGTATTGATGATACTCCCCTCTACAGACCTGAGGGGCACGTTATGATGATCACCGATGGTGCACAGCACCTGGCGAGATCAAGGACCTTGACCGATGGTGTGCAGCACCTGGCGCGTTCAAGTAATTCAGCACCGATCACTGTTGGCGCGGAGCGCCCGGTACGATCAGAGTCTTATGCCGAGATATCCGTCGGTGCGCAGCACCCCGACCTTTTCGCTGCTCAGCTGGAGGATCCGGAATTAGCCGACATTATTCGCTCTCTTAAGCCTCTGGGCGACCAGAATGATGTGCGAGGCTACCATCTGTTGGATAACGTCCTTCAGAAATGGAGGGGCGAGTCCAATAAGATCGTCATACCCAGATCCACGGTTACTACCATTATCCGGGCTCATCACGATGACATCTTAGCTGGACATTTCGGTGCTAAACGTACTGTGCGGCTCATTGCTCGCAGATACCACTGGCCCTCCCTCAGTCGGGACGTCAAGTCCTTCTGTCAGCGGTGTGATCTTTGCCAACGGAATAAGCCCGCTCGACAGAAAACCACTGCGACCCTGAAACCTATCACCATCACGGGACCGTTTCACCGGGTAGGTGTCGACTGCATGGGACCAATGACCACTAGCGAAGCTGGCAACCGTTTCATCGTAGTCTTTATCGACTACTTTACGAAATGGGTCGAGGCTTTTGCTACTCCGGACATCACTGCGCACACCATAGCCCGGCTGTTTGTAACGCAAATTGTCTGCCGGCACGGGGCACCGCAGATTCTTCAGTCAGATCGTGGCACTGATTTCACATCAAAACTGATGACTGAGATCACTGCGATCTGCGCAACGAAAAAAATCCACTCTACCGCCTATCACCGGATGACCAACGGCGAAGTGGAAAGAGCTAATCAGACGCTAGCCACACGGCTACGTATGTATGTTCATCAAGGACATACTGATTGGGATGAACACCTACCATACGCTGTGTTTGCCGTCAATATCAGCATGAATGAGTCAACAGGGTACTCGCCCTTTGAACTCATGTACGGTCGCACACCCATGCTCCCTGTTGACGCCGCGCTCTCATTCAACCCTCCGGCCCATATCATTAATGTTTCCTCATATGATATGGAGGTCAAACGTCATTTCACGAATGCGTTAACCTTAATCCAGAGTCGGATTGAGAAAGCACAGGAAGCCTACGCACGGTCGTACGACCGGAGGGCACATGATGTCTCGTACAAAGTAGGGGATCAGGTGCTCAAACTGCGCACCTCCAGCAAACGTGGACTCACTCCTAAATTGCTGCCCATCTACGATGGACCCTACCTTGTAACAAGTGTGGCATATCCCAATGTCACACTTCGTCTCGAGATGGATCAGGAAGACACTGTACATGTCAACCAGCTTCGACTTTACGTGTCCCCTGAACAACCGAGTGAAGCAGAGGATACACCTCCCACTTCACAGGCAACAGATTCGGCACCCTTATTGTATCCCTCAATAAGCCGGGACTTTACACCGAATCTGATTGACCCACATCTTGATGCCGAGGTCCCCGACCCGTAACTCAGGATGCACTCTCTTCACTGTCCCCGCTTACGGACGAGGACGTCCTTTTTCGAAGGACCGCCGTGCCCCTCACGAAGTATCCACTCTTGTCCACGCTGGACCTTAGCGGATAGAAGAGAGCGTTCAGCAACCTAAGCGTCACGCCTTAGGCGCATCCTCACGCGATAGCCTACACCTCTCAGGGTGCATCCTCTGCGATAGCCCAACAATCTGTACCTCACTGGGCGCATCCTCTGCGATAGCCTACATCTTGCCCTGAAAATTTTTCTTTTTCTGTGTTCCAGACCTTCGCACAGGATATTCAATGTCGGCAACTTCACGCATCAACAACCTCCAGTCACCATATCACCGAACGAATTACGATCAAAGAAGGCTTCATCCGCCGACAACCCAACGGACCTATTCGACCACTCTCGCCGTCACACCTTGGAATGACCTACGACCACGGACACGCCGTATAAAACCTCACTACTGACCACTGCAAGGACGAGGACGCCCTTTTTCGAAGGACCGCCGTGTCACGTGCCGCTCAACTCTCCAACGTCACGTGATTCCGATCATGCCGACATTTTGTTATTTTTCATGTTTCGTTTATTACTCGATCATGCTTTTGTTTATTTCATTTTACCCATGCATTTTGCGTTCGTTTTTATATTTTTATGCATTTCTATGTTTCGTTTTGTTGTATTTTTATTTCTTTACAAACGCGGGCTACAGTAGGCCCTTTAGCTAAAAACTTCCGCCAGTCGTGCTCCACGAGCACATGGCTATTTTTGGTGCGCTCACGCACCTCTTATCATCAAAATTAGCGTCGTTTTTGTTACGCAAAAACGACTAGCTAAGAAGTTTTAGCTAAAGACATTCATATGCTTAGCATAGGCACTGCAGTCGGCCTCAGTGCTAAACGCATGTGAACGAAAAAATGTCTATGTGCTCATAGGCATCTTCTGCATCGCGTCTAGCTGCAGAAGTTAGCTTGAGCGCCGAGAAACTCCGCCCAAGCTGCAGCTGTAGCCAAACATGTCCTTAAAAGGACATGTTTCTTTAGTTTTTCGCTCATTCTTGGGTTCACCAAGCTTTCGTCCGGTTGTAACTCCGCGTCCGCCGCCTTCTCGTCAAATTTGCATAATTTTATTATACGCCTGTGCGTCCGCCGCCTTACTATCAATAAATTTGCATAAATTTACCCGTGTTCACTGCGTCCGCCGCTTATCGTCTACAGTACCCCGCTGCCCATCAGTGCCAGGTGTCCGACCGCCCCGGTTCGTGAATTAAACGTTGGAGTTTCGCCTCCCGCTCGCTCCCGCTCCCTCCCGCTCGCCGCCACTCGCCGCCTAGGACGTTTGAGGATCGCATCCCCTGCTCCCAGTGCCAGAAGACCGAAAGCATCCAGGGACTTGCCGCCCGTTGCGTCGTAATCGCTTGAGAAACAGGACTAGGTGAGTCTTCTCAGGGGATTATTGTTATTTGTGGGTTATTTGTTGGAAAATCCTTCCTAAGTCGGTTTCCCAAGGTTTCCACAGATAAGTAGGGCCTCCACCTCTCAGGTTCGGGCTAAAAAGGGGCTGTCTGGTTCATAATCGGGTCCCATAATTTAGGTCATTTTACGGGTGACCCTGTCCCCACTCTCACTGAGTAGGACTTGGGGATTGTCGCACCTAGCCTGGCAGCGTTGTCCGTTACCCTACAGCAAGACCCCAAGGACAACTCCAGAGAACCAACTATAGACCTCTCTATAGCCACCATTTGCCAGGTTAGGCCCCCAACGCCAACTTGGGAAGCCTGGGGAAAATGCCAGTATCCATCAGGAGTCACAGCCTATTACTCACTGTAATAGGATCAATCTGATATGGTTCACCATCAATGTGACGTCTAAAACACGGTATTGCCTGATGAGATACCCAAACCTCTCCAGCTCTCCCAAGATCAACATGTCATACACGTGACATGGCGTAAAATGTGACAGTATTTTCGCTCCGAAAAAATGTGGAAAATTCTGGCAAAATGACCTAAAAAGTGAGGGAATTCAATTTTGGAAAACTGCTGAATACTCTGTACATAGCAATGTCTTGATTTTAATGAGATCATCCATCACGAATAAAGTGTTAATTGCAGAAGGCATTCGGAGCACTGAGGATGAAATTCAGAGAGGCACACATAAGAAAACGAAATTGTTTTTATGCCCGGAGATTGAAATTTTTAATACCTTACTTCAGAATCGATTATTTCTTCAGGAAGTAGAAGTCCCATTGAATTTTTTCCATGTTTATATTTTCACTTTACACGTCATAAGTCATGGGCACCCAGTCAGTGTATGAATTATCAACTGTTTGATTTTGTGACCACTTTACACCATTGTTTTCGCAATAACTACGCAATGCAGAATCAGAATTTTCTAAATATCATAGCTAGAATCTGAGCAAAAAGTATTCATGTCTGCAAACATCCGAATCCCAGGCTAGATTTCCAGGGTGACAGTGTGGCCCGAAAGTAGCCAGTTCAGTTGGGAGATTTCTTCAAAAAAATTGGGTCCACAAGAAATCCGATAGCTGTCGTAATTTTGGGATTTGGATAGAAAATTTTTCTGTAGTTGCGGAATTTGGATGACATTCAAGCCACATTTGATAAAAATCTGATTAGTCCTGGACCACTTGGTGTGGAATGACCCGTAATAATTTATTTCAATCTTTCGACTTTCAGATTTTTCATTGGACTGAAGAAAGAAAAGCACCTATGATTTGTCATAATAAATATCGTGATTTGGAATGCGCGAACAAACGTGATGTCGTCAGCATGTTCAGAAACTATGAAATTTAAAAACTTATGAAACGTTAGTGTATGGTCGACGTATTGTAGTCATGTAAGTAACCTTTACAAAAAATAGTAAATGATTTATTTTCGTCCTCCTGAAATCATGTCATGAGCTGAAAGTTTGCGGCTCAATTGACCCTCAGAAATTTTTTGAGTAAAGAAGTTTGAAGTGTGTAAATAACCTTAAAGTCAGCACATGAGTGTCTCATTCCACAAATAAACAGATATGATATGAGACAAAAAAAGCTGTAGTCTTTTCTTGGAACGCTTGTGAATAATAGCAGTGGAAAACCATATTTTTAAGATTTTCTGCTAAATCATGTAACATAGGGCTGAAAATTTGTGAGCCTACTCAAATATAGTAAATTTTTTCCACCTCAAAAATGACGCTCCAGCGAATAATGAACGATTGGCGCTTTTCATATCAGATTGAATGTATAAATCGGACTACAATTGGAAAAAAAGAAAATATGTTGACTTGAGATTCACGGTCGTCTGCCCATGGATTTCTTTGGACAATTATGTGCTTCGAGGCTCATTTGAAAATGAATACAACATTGTGGAGCACTACGGGACTTATTAGATCTTAAACAAGCAAACCAAAACAGATAGCGGTAGAAACATAAAGGAGAAAGACTGCATTGTTTGAAATGCCTACAGACCATCAGCTTACACAACGCAAAATATTCGATGTTTATTTTAGTAGACTTCGAAATTCGGCCAGTATTTTTACAAAACTTTACGAAAGAGAGAGAAAAATAACACCTAACGTTTGCGGTCATGCACATAAATGTCGGCGACAACGCTAAGTGTTACTGTAAGTCAATCGAGCTTTCAAGGCGTCACGTTTTTCTTTCGACTGATTCCGATTATTCTCCAAATTTTGGATTCGCGCGTTCAAATTTTCCGTAGCAGCGCTACTTTTTCCCGCGCTGAAAAGAAAAACATTGTCCAGCATTCCATAACTAATTGAAAAACGACTCTAGCACAAATGTTTCATCATTTTTGTCCTTAACTACAGGATTTCTCAGGCACACTGATTTCACTGGAAATATAACTGAATTATCATTGAAACATAAGGCACATTTCACGACGTTTCACGACAGTATTTTTGACGAGAAACGTGAGAATTCGTCTTTTAGACACATAAAAGCACGTAACGGATGATCGACGCTTGGAGGACGAAGGACTTCTTTAGTTAAGTGTTCGACTGATGGAGCTGATTCGGGAGGAGGTTTCTCGCGTGATCGGGAAAAACGTATCTTAATATAAATTACCAAAAATGTCTTGAACATTAGAATTCGTGACCTAAAACGTCGTAAAATAATCTTTATCGTGTGCATTAGAAAACACTTCCATCCAAAATTTATCATTTCAAGTCTTTCTCAAACATGTTGGCAGGAATAGAGTTGGCGTTTGATTAGGACGAGTTGTACTTATGAACGAATAAAAGGAACGCGTTTTTTGCTTTTTATCATGGATTTTTAAACCACAAAGATCATGTTTCAAAATGTTTCCAACTTTTCAGGCACAAATTCAGATATTTCAAGGAACACTCCCTTAATCCCGGGCAACCTTTGACATTCGCAAAAAAACGTTGAACATCTCCAGACCATGAATTAGGGCCTGAATTTAAGCCCGAAATACGGGCTTCGAACCGGATTCGGGCTGTCTGAAAAAATTCTCGGGTCTGTTGGGCACCCTGTTGATGCCAATTCGTGTGGGGAAATCGACATGCAGATCGACGAAAGGGACGACCAGCGGCGCAGACATTTGCATAGAATGGAGCGCCACAGAAAGACCGAAAAAGATAGTGAAAATCATTCTTCACTTTATCTCGTTTTTTATTATATTTTGACTATTTTGCTGGCGTCCCCAATACAATTTTCCCAGCAACTTGTTTTGTTTATGAGTTATTCACTGTGGTATACCCACATTCTTTTTACATATTTCGTCGGACATATTGCTTAATATATTCGTTTATTTATTTAGATTATTCGCATCGACGAAGGCGGAGGGCCAGAGGCCCAGGCGCCGGCTTACATCAGGTAAGCTTTGGGAAACCCCTTACGGGTTATACCCAAGTAAGTTTATCCCTGAGGGGATTCCTTGTCTCATCTAGGAGACTGCGGAGGTCCTTGGTAAGGCCCCGCTCTTTAGAGTTAAGTTTATCTTTGTTGTGGTAGGTCTGGGGATAACCGGACTGTTGCACTATCACCGAGGCTTAGCCAAGGGATCAGTTCTAACAGGTCAGTTCAGACCCAATCTTTTCTTACACCTCTTAAGGAAAGACCTGCACAACAAGTGGTGGCTTTTAACTCCTTACCACGGAACTTCGTAGTCAGACTAGGAGAAAAGAGAATCCTCCAGGCTACTATCGAAAGTTAGCAGGTTTCAAAATGCCTAATGAAAGGATACCGAGAGGTAATACTTTACATAGATCACCACCCAGAGTGGCGAGTGCTGGGAATCTAGTCAATTTGGGAGACGGAGATCAGCAACGGCATGCTGCTCCAGACCCAGTGATCCCAGATCAAACTCCCGCGAGGGTTCAACCATTGCAGCAAAATGCAATGCATTTTACGCCTCAAGATGCAGGCGTACCAATTGACCGACCACCAGCGATTGCCATCGATCCGCAGGAGGCAGGCCCGGCGAATCCGAACCCAGATGCCGATGGACCGCCGCAGCGAAATTTCAAAAGGTCACCGCCGCCAAAGGTCGAATTAGCAGGACCAAAAAGGGACGTCGTTACGCCCGAAATTCGACCAAATTTGGAAGAAAGGGACCCCGAAGTCGATCAACGATTAGAGAGGATTCCCCGGGAACAAGAGCGATTCCAACCGCAGGAAAGAGCTCCTGAGATGTCCAATCAGGAGTTGGCGACGCAGCTACGCGAATTAAAAGGGACTGTCGAAGCCTTGTTTGACATAATCGCGAAGGCCGCCACAGAGGACAACAAAAGGGAAGCCGACAGGAGCCGGATAGACAGGTTAGACCATGTAATAGGGGTGCAGAAAGAGACAACCGTCTCGCTGCAGAAATGAGTGCAGGCGCAGGGCCTAGTATTAGGCCTGATATTGATGAAGGGCAAAGGCTTAACTTTGAGCCCAAAAGTTGGAGAGGTCCAGCTAGAGATCTTCGATTCGAAGGAGCTGAGCAATCAGCAGACTTCAGGAATCAAAATCAGATAGCTTCGCAGCATCCAACTTTAACTAGAGTGGTCTATGATGGTAGAGGAAATATAGTTGATCCAAATACCCTTAGACCAGAGCAATTGGCATGTTTCCCATATAGGGATTACAGGTTTGACAAAGACAATATGCCATCATATCAAGGAGGTGTACCACCTCAACGAGATCCAAATAGGGTTATGCTGCAATCCCTGAACTCTGATCTTGATCCAGTATTAACAGCAGCTTATGATCAGAGGGAAGTGCCATCAAATAATTTGGCACAAGAGATCGTAGTCAGGAATATCGTTAAAGGTGTGTTACCCAAACTTTTAGATGAGGGTATGGTAAATCAGCAGGTGCTTAGCTTCTTAACAGCACTTGAAGGGGAATTCCGTAGGGATACACCCGAATCAGCTAAGTATGAAGCACTGCTGAGGCTTTCTAAAGGTAGACCGAAGGCCGTTGCAGGAGACAACATGACCTATAGGGAGGCCAGGAGAGCCATCATTAATGTCTTTGCACCTGAATGTAACCTGGAAATGTTAACCAGGGAGTTATTTGAGATCCAACAAAGACCCAATGAACAGGCCGTAGAGTTTTTAAAAAGGGTCAGTATATTAGTGGAACTAGTTAAAGGTGATTTGGACTATCAGTCCAAACAGAGGCTGATTATTGACACCTTTATATACAAGAGTGATCCCACATTTCAGTCTGAACTGAAAAATTCAAAACATACCTTTAGAACTTGGTATGATTTAGCAGTTGAAGTTCATGACATCGAACGTAGATATAAGAATGCCTTCCAGAGATACGGACCCAAGGGTACACAACAGGATCCTATAGTAATTAACGAAGTAGGTATGCCTAGTGGGCATGATCCTGAAATTGCCGTAGTTGCTAGGAACCAGTCAGAAGGATATCAACAAGGCCAGAGGCAAAGGTTTCGGCAACCATATCAAACCGTAGGTAATCAGGTACAGGCCCAAACCCAAAGGTCAAGGAGTGATTCTCCTGAGATAGAAGAGATTCCAGTTCGGGAAGCCCCTAGGGCTCAGATCGAAAAAGGTAAGAAAGAATCTCTTCTATTAAAAATTTCTAAAGAGATGGTACAACTGGTCGAAAGGTTCGACCAGCTCCAGCAAAAGGTTGATAACAGGCAAATGGAAAATCGGTCTGATGTGGCCATACCTAGTACGAGTCAGGGAGGTCAAGTTTCCCGAGATCCGACAAAGCCATGGTGTGAGTTCCATAAGAACATAACACATAATACTGCAGACTGCAGGACATTGAGAGTATTGTCCGAGCGCAGGAGCAGAGGTAGAGCCAGCTTCCCTACCTTCAACAGGGGAAGCTTCAACAATTTTGCTAGAGGTAACTATAGAGGTAAAGGAGGTTACCCTAATGCTAATTTCAACAGTAGAGGCAGAGGTGCTTATAATATAGGCTATTCAGGTTATCAGGATAGCCACGAGAGTTACCAACAGAATTCAGATTATAATGAATTTCTGGAGTTTAAAAAGCAGAAGGAGCTGCAGAGGCAGTTCCAACAGATGCAGCAATACCAACAGCAAGCTGCATTACAGCATCCTCAGCCTTCTCAGGCTATTATGGGTCCGACTCAGATTCGTCAACAGGGTCAATTCACAAATCAGCCACCTCAGAAGGATTATTCGAGTGTTATGGTTGCAAGGCAATCTCAAATGAGTCAGTCCTTTAGGTGAAGTAAATCAGAGAGTGAGTTGCCCAAATGTTGTATTAGGTAGTATTGTGCAAATGAATGCAATTGCACCACAACCTGTAGTACCATCAGTACAAGTAGTAAGGAGAGGCACACCAGCTAGTCCTCAGGAACAACATTTGCTGGATACGTACCCCAGAACAGCCCCATTCCACATTGAGGTTGTTATAGGAGGTCGTAAGACAATGGCTTTAATTGACACAGGAGCTCAGTGCACTGTCATGTCGGCTAAGTTTCTGAAAGAAATTTTGGGCCCGGATTACACTGAATATCCGAGGATATTAAATGTCACTGTAGCCAATGGTAAGACAGTCCAAGCCCATGGGTATATCCAATTTAGGATGGATACATTGTGTGGACAGTTCCCCGTTAAAGCAATTGTAATTCCTGAAGCAGGTGAAAATGTTATTGTAGGAACAGACTTTTTGGCTCATCCTCAGGTAGGAGCCATAATAGATTTCAGGAATAGGACGATGACGCTCAACAACCGTCAACAACGGATATACGTGACGCCGGACCAGCCCCAATCGAATTGTGGAGAGGTCATGACCACGAGCGCCGCGGAATCCATGATGAGCGCCGCCGACCAATACCAGCCAAAGATTTGCCTGCTAAAGGTTTCGGTGCCAGTGGTGAGTGTGAATCCCATCTACTTACCAAGTGGTACTGATATACTTCTGAGAGCAAAACTTTGGGATAAGGTAGGCGAAAATCGCCTTAATGGAATCATAATAGAGTCTGAAGAGAACAAAGAAAGGTTCCACATTGATAGTACCATAGTAGATGGTACAAAAGATGATTTTGTTGTTATGGTATCCAACAACACAGGATCAGGATGCCATTTGAAAAGAAATCAAATAATTGGCCATACTAATTCAGTGTTGTGTGATACTGATAACCAAGATCAACTCAAGGGGAAGACAGTTGAGGATCTGGAGAAGCTGCAAACTTGTGCAGTTCAAGCTAGACCTGAAGCTCCTCAATCGGATGAGAAAGCATTCAAGGAAGCTTTGTACAATATGCTGGCTAAATCCAACATTCCATCAGAGCAATTGGAACAAGCTCTACGATGTCTCGCAAAATATAGAGACGTGTTCAGCTTGCCCAATGATCCGCCAACTACTACACCCTACCTGACCTGTAAAATCAATACAGGCGACGCGGCCCCTGTGGCAAAAAGGTACCACAGGACTGCTATAAATTTACGGCCACATGTTCGTGAGCATGTGCAAGATATGCTCAAAAAGGGTGTAATTGAGCCATCAAAGTCGCCTTGGGCAGCTCCGTTATTCCTTGTAGGTAAAAAGGATGGTACCAAGCGACCAGTAGTGGACTTTAGGGGTATAAATGACGTTACCAAGGATGATAAGTATCCCATTCCTAGAATGGATGACTATCTAGACTGTTTAGGTAAAGCCAGGTTTTATACTACCTTAGATCTCAAATCAGGATATTGGCAAGTGCCAATGGATGAAGAAAGCAAGGAAAAAACTGCTTTCATATGCCAAGAAGGGCTTTATCAATTTAAAGTCATGCCCTTTGGCCTAAAAAATGCGCCAGCCGAATTCCAGCGTATGATGGAAAGAGTTTTGCATCCATATGTTTGGAAAATCTGTCTAGTCTATATAGACGATATCATTGTGTTCTCAAATACGTTTGAGGAACACCTAGTTAATCTAGAGCTAGTCCTGCAAGCTCTAAGAAAGGCTCACTTGACCTTGAAGCCGGAGAAGTGTGAATTCCTGCCTGAGAGAGTTCATTTTTTAGGACATATCTTAAATTCGGATGGAGTTTCCCCAGATCCGAAAAAGGTCAAAGCTATAAATGATTTCCCATTCCCAGAGTCTAAACATAAACTGCAAAGGTTTTTAGGTATGTTGCAGTGGTGTAAAAAGTTCATACCGGGTTTCGCTAAACATGCTGAACCATTGTATAAATTAACTGGGAAGAACTGTGTTTGGGAAGTCACGGAGGTTCACCATCAGGCTTTTAGGAGCCTGAAAGAAGCACTATTGTCAGTGCCATTCCTTAGGTATCCAGTTTTGGATGGGTCTGCGGACTTTGTCCTTCAGACAGATGCCAGCGGAACGGCACTAGGAGCAGTCCTTTACCAGGAGACCAAGTCAGACCGCTGGGTAATTGCTTATAATAGCAGAATTTTAAAAGCGGATGAGAAAAAGTGGTCAGCCACGGAAAGGGAGTGCTTGGCAATTGTGTATGGCTTGAAGTTATACAAGCACTACTTAGTAGGTCATAAAGTGATCATAAGAACTGATCACAAACCTTTGTTGTCAATGAAGGTTAACGCCATGACCAATGGTAAGTTGAAGAGATGGTACTCATTCATCTCTCAGTTCAACCATAAACTAGAGTATGTGCCTGGAAAACAAAATGCCATGGCAGACTTTTTGTCCAGGATGGATGAACCAGACGATCAAGCGGAAAAAATACCGCCAAAATGGGAACACATGTTCTCAAAGGATAAACGAGAGTCCGAAAATCTGAAAGATCTTGAGGCACAGCTAATTGAGAAAAAGCATCTCAATTTGGTAAAGAGATTCAGAATTCTGACAGATCGGAATCCTGAAGACGGTACTCCGTTATATCCGGAGCCAAAAAGTAAGAATAATCAGAGGACTGAAATAAGTCCGAGATTCACCCAGATATATCCAGAAGATTCTGAGGGTGATCCAGAATCAAACTCGCCTGCAGACTTGGTAAATGCCGTAACTACAAGGAGCATGGCGAAAGAAGCGGAGAAGAGTAATCAGGCTCAGATCCAGCCTGATGGCAATCAGGTCAACGAAAAGGTAAGTAGGGGAAACCAGGACAAAGGTAAGGAAAAAAGAGTAACCTGGTTATACCCAGAGAAAGAACAGGAGTTTACTTTGGCAGACCCCAAAGAAGATGAATTGCCAAAAGGGTTAATTAGAGATGATCTCATGGCCCTCTTGCAGAGAAAAGATGAGGTACTACGACCATACTTTGATAGATTGGGTCCAAATGGGACAACCAAGTATCATAGTGGATTTTATATCCAGAATGAAGTGTTATACCGGGAAGCCGGACAGGGGTCGGACGATCAAGTAGTCGTCCCATCCTGCCCTAAGGATAATACTTTGCACCAGTACCACGGTGCCGTAATGATGACTCATCAGGGGTTCAAAAGGACCCTTGCTATGATTAAAAAACGGTTCTGGTGGCCTGGAATTGAAAAGGATGTCAGGCACTGGATCAAGTTTTGTCCAGTTTGTCAAATGGCTAATCAGGGAAACACAGAAATTCCCCCACTGATACCAATTATTCCACAAGGTCCTTTTGACATAGTATCAGTGGATATCGTGGGTATTTCTCCACTCAGTGAGAAGAGACCGTATGTCATAGTCTTTCAAGACTATTTTACAAAGTGGGTTGAAGCTGAACTGATCCCGGATCAGTCAGCTAGCACCGTTGTAGATACTTTTCTACAAGCTATTGTATTTAGGCACGGGACTCCACGGAGACTACTCAGCGATAGAGGAGGTTGTTTTACCTCAGATCTGATGAAAGAGATCTGCAAGTTATTAGAGTGTCAGAAAATTTTTACAACAGCCTACCATCCACAAGGAAATGGTATGGTAGAAAGGTTCAACCAGACACTCATCAAACAGCTCAGAAAGGTGGCCATCGAGGAAAAAGATAACTGGCCAAGATACTTGAGAGCCGTGGTGTTTGCGTATAATGCCACACCACATGCAGCCACGGGGCAATCCCCATTTTCATTGCTTAGAGGTCACGAGGCAACCTTCGGGTTAAACTTATCGAAAGCATACGATATTGTAATGCCGAACAGCAATGCAGAGGCATACAAATTCGTGTTGACCAATCATTTAGTCAACCTTTACGAGGATATTGCTAAAAATATCCAGAGTGCTGCCGAAAAATCGAAGAAATACTTCGATAAAAAGTCCAAACAAAATGGGTTTAAAGAAAAGGACTGGGTTCTGCTCAAAGTAGACAAGCAGAAAAAATTAGGACTACCATGGTCCGGTGCGTTCATAGTTACGGACATTTCGCGAGAAGCAGAGAACGTTGTCACCATTGTACATTGGGACAACCCGCTAAATCGCCAAACAGTTTCAATCAGCAGGTTGAAACATTTTCGTTACGAGACCACTAGGGTCTTGCCGCGAATAGCGCGAGCCAATCAGGACGCGCCACGTGACGAAAATACGTCACTTTCCAATATGGCACAAACAGTTACGACTGGAGCGCCAAACCAAATGAAATCATTTGGAAATTCGCTCAAGGCGAATCTATGCGCGATCTCGCGCTGATTTTTTTTTATTATGTACATATCTCGCGCGTGTAGGTACTAATTTTAATTAAAAATGTATTAATTTGTAATATTTATCGCGTTTATGTATTATTCGTATTAATTTTGTAAATTTTTCATATTTATTTCAGACTTTGGGAAAAATTCTTCGGAATTTTAGACCAAAGTGACAACCCAAAATATTTCCGACATTTTTTCCAAAAAATTAATTTTCAAATTTTTCATTTTTTCTAAAATCAAACTATAGCTGCCCCGGCTTATCTGAATTCTAAACTTCCATCGGAAGGAAGAAGTAAAATATTCCCCGAATCGCGATAAAAAGGAAATTAGCAAAATTGCTAGATTAAACTTTTTCAGCGTTCAAAATTTTTAAAATTTATAAATTTATTCGAAAAAGAAAAACATTTCGAAGCGAAAAGAAATGGGAAAAGGCGCGCGGAACCGCCAACAAGCTCCGACGCGCGAGTGGTCGCACACAGAGCGCCACGTCGAATATGGCAGGGCCCAGCACCGCCAAGATAATCGTTTTTTCTTCATCGACGGTAAGTTTCGAACTTATTTTTATCAAATATTCTTGGAAACCGCAGGTAATGCCCAGAAGTCACTGGAAGACCAGCTCGGCGCCCCAAAGGGCAGACGAGGTTAGAACTTAGAGGGAACGAAAAATGGGAGTACTGAGAAGCGGAAGCTCGAAGCCAAGCAGGGAATTTCCAATTTGGAAATATACCTGATACCACCGAGAGCTATACGATTCAAGGGAAACCTAGAACCTTGGGTTCAGCCCGTTTTAAAGTTTTATCATCAAAAATTTATCAAAAATTATTTATTTTCAAATCAAATCAAATCATATCACTTTTTCGATATCAAATTCATTAAAAATTATCAATCTCGAGCGCTATAAAAATTGTAAATACAGCGCCATAAATGGAGCGTAGTTGGTCGCTCAAGCAGCTGGTCAGAGATTGGTGTCCGATCAAGTGGTGGACAATCGGATCAGGTCTACCCTCCCCAACATATAGAGGTAGCAAGGGTAAGATTTGGTAAGGTGTTAGTTGCCTACCAGCTCAATGTTTGTATATCAGTGGCTCACCTAACAACCTGCACTAAATTTAATTTCTGCGAAACTTAACCCGCTTGGTGTTGTGGTGCTGGTGTAGTATAGACCCGAAAATGCGCTGAAAAAAGGGGAATAAACACTAAAATTAATAGTATCTTATGTTTAGATTATAACGTCAAACGGGCCGTACGAATCCATGAACTGGATCAGTGGTTTAAAGCCACATTTGGGTACTGGCCGGCTAATCCCAAGGAACCAAAATTGGTAGACATCGGGAAAGTCAGCCAGACACTCCATTTTATCCGAGAAGTATCAATCTTCAGAGGACAACCAGTTTGTGGCTTCGATGTTGAAAAAGTCAACCAGGATAAGGTCGCCGCCTTGTTTAAAACAAGAGAGGTCGACAATCCAATGGGAAAGCAGTTTGCCCGATATGTCAGCTTCGCGCTAACGAATGGTCAAACCTACGTTATTGATACGACGTCGATGATGCTCAAAGAGTGGACCAGCCTCCACGACTTCTTGAACTCCGACATGCTCTTCGCCGGATATTCCGTATTGGAGGACCTGGTAAGTATCTATAACGTATGTGGTGCAGGGCGAGACAATAAGGACAGGGACAAAACTGTCCCCTTACGGGAATTTCTTAGAAAGACCAAGGGTCGATACTTTGATTTAGACCGTTTCGCTCTAACCATGGTAGGAGTAAACCTGGAGAAAAAATGCTTTCAGACAGGTATCTGTCCCGAAACCTTTCGGTTAAAGGGACTATTCACGGAATTCTACCTGATAGACGTGGGCCCCTACCAGTATGACTTTTCATTAAAGGCGAACCGTGATCGGTTTGCCAAAAGGGGTATATTGCCGGAAGAGCTTAGATACGCCGCTCTAGACGCATACTACTCCTTATTGGTCATGTTTGCCGCCATTCACTATGGCATGGCCGATCAACTGCTTATGCAAATGCAGATTTTCGACCATGACAAGGTGGATCCCAAACAGATCAACACCGTTGCCCTACATTTTTATCAACAATATCTAATGATCCCGGGCAACGTGAATAGAGAAATGGGGCTAGGTACCCCAGTCATGGAAACCGATCAGGTACAGCCGAATATGGTCTATCACATGATGAAGTGTGAAATGTATAACCGTTGGGCTGTACAGATGCAGGGAAATAACACAGGTTATTATACCGCGCCCACGGAGTGTAATCCAGTTCGTCCTCAGGGAGTTCAACTGCCAAGTGGCTTCTATCCACTGCTCCCAAGAGATAACAAACCGATGAAGGACGATGGATACACTACAGATAGTGATCCCGACGAAATCCAGGACGTCCAGATACCAGACTGGGTTAATATTTCAAAAGATATCCTGGAAAATCTCAAGTCAGGTGGAACCTATTGGGATTTAGACGGGAAAATTTCTTTGACTTTATACGAAAACGCCAAGCTATACTGGCAACAGGCCGGGAAGCCCGATCAAATACCTGAAGAGGTGTTTTCAGCAAACAACCACTACCCAGTGGGTATCGAAGGTCATAGACAGGCCTACAAGACCAATTTTTATACGCCAAACTTGGCAAAAATTTCAGGTATGCTAGATGAGCGAAACTTTGCGGAGTTAGAGGTCATCTGCAAATTTATGCCATTGGCTTATCATTTGGCATGGCCGCACTCGAGAGCGGAGTGCGACTACGAAACTAGCGCTTTGCTGAACTATAACTTCTTAAATAGTTATACTAGGGAAGGCCAGGAAATGATAAAACGCATGTCCTGGAAGTCAGGCGACCGCCTGGCTTATTATTTAGAGTTAGCAGCAACGCTACCGCCGTCGGAACCCCGCTTTCCATCTAAAAAAGGGGTATACGCGTGGCAGAATCGGTTCGGATTTGTCCCCTTACGATTTCGAGAAGCCGAGGAAATTTTGCAAATCGGCGACGACAAATCGTTATTGAAGGACGGAGCCTACAAGGTAAATCCTTATTTTTATGTAACTTTTTACTACGTAGGCTTCGAGACTTTGACGCCGGGACTGCGGTATCCGATGACGGAAGACGCATCGCCGACCGATTACCCAATTACGTACGCACCGAGAAATCCGCTCGAGCTCAGACCGGAGTTTGTTAGCAAAAGCTTCCGGGAGAGAACAATTGCTTCGGAGATGCCCGGGTATACACTAACATATACCCCAGCCGGTGAGTTAATATCTAAGGTACCGGTAAATCGTCCCTCTACTTCCCAAACGGCGCAAGCCGGAGGGACGGGACAGGTTAAAACGCAGCCGCAGGCGCCAGCGCCAGTGGTCAAAGCTACACCAGCTTTGGACACTGCTGCTACGCAGGCAGCTGCAGTAATAGTCGTGGTGCCGCCGCCAATGCAACCAGCGGTGGCACAGCCGACTCAAGTACCTCAAATACAGCAACCGGCCGAGCCTGAGCCAGAGGTTGTCACCATTATGCAGTCTGTACCTCCGGCACCAGCTGTGTTACCAGCTAAAGTAAAACAGCTCTTGCCGAAGATACGAAATTCAGACTCTGAGTCCAGTTCAGAGGAGGATGTTGAAGAAGAAGAAGAGGGTGAAATTCTGGAATCTGAGGGCCAGACATCAGAAAATAAGGATGCGATGGAGGCCAAGACTCAGAAACAGGCTATTGAGGAGGAAAAAATCCAGACTCAAATTGACGAAGCAGTCACTAAAATGTCAGGGATCGATGTCAGACTGGAGAAGATGCAGGAAGCATCCCAGGAGATACCTGTGAAGGCCAAAGATCCTAAGGATCACGACCGACAAGCGAAGCAAGAGGCCCTACAGGCCAAAATTCAAGAACAGAGAAGGCTGACGCAGCAGGAATTCCTGCGTCAGAGGGCAATCCAAAGGAAGCTGAAGGAGCAGGCACTAGCCGATGATAGCTCAGATTCAGCCATTGCAGCGACAGAGCTGATGAGGAGGGGAAGAATTGCCGAGGAAGGTATTCCTGGAATTTATTCCCCAGACAAAGTTCAGCAGATGTTAGCTGAAGGTATGTCGGAAAAATTTATCCGACACTTGGCCAAGGAAAAGGTAAGGCGCAGAAAGAGGATAGGTAAGGCCAAACGACGCAGACTTGCAGCTCAAGGTCAGCAGCAACAAGGAGCGGCCGCCACCGGATCTGAAAACGACGCCTACGATACGGCCGAAGAAACAACGACCCCAGAATACTCGACGAGTCAAAAGTCGAGAACGGAGACTTCGAAAAGTCAGACGAGGACGGAGACTTCAAAAAGTCAAACGCGAACGGAGACCTCCAAAGGCCAGACAAAATCGGATAGGACAACAGGGTCCACTGCAACAATTTCGTACACTCAGACGCGAACGGTATCGAAAACCGGCGGAGAGGTTAGTACTTCATCTGGCAAAAGCAAATCCGTGCCCTCCAGCTATACCGCAAGAAGTAGCAAACCTGCGGGAAGCGTATTGGTGAAGCCCGATCTTGAATCGGAGGAAAAATTGATCAAGAAGGTCAAACTGAATGTGGTAGCTAGTAGACCCGAAAGGGAACCACAGCAGTTTGTCACTCCTGGTCAATTAGCCGAAACTCTGATTGACTATTGGGAGTGGCAACGGGAACAAAGGCGCTTAATTGGGCCGATCTCATTCGAAAATCCAGAGGTCGCCAATTATTTCGCCTTTGATCGCCAAGAACGGCCGATCATTTACAGAATGGTCAATGACGCTATGGCCGAAATTCACGAAAATTACCGCCAGCAATTTGAAATGCAGGGCGGATTTATGTTTGACGGAGAGCGCATCCCTGAGGAAATCTGGGAATGGATCATCTTAATTCTTATTCCCAGATGGCTTCAGGACTACGATGCCTCAGACGTTTTTACGGCCATTAGGTATGTGACCCTAATGATTTTTCTACAGTTGGACTTCGCTCCGATCACGCCAACGGCAATTGGTAGGTGGTATGCCCAGGCGTGTTCGTTTGCGAACAGACAACTAGTCGTTGAGGCCCAGGGAAACCGCGTAGACGATGTCTACATTGCAGCCTTTAATCAATATATTTTTATGGGCTCGCAAAGGTTAAACCAGATGGGTGTTAAGAGGAAGGCACCAGGCGATGACAGGTCGCAAGCTGATAAATATCAGCGAACGGCTGCCAAGAGCCCGAGTAAGTTTAAAGTGCCTAGACTCCCTCCGGCTAAGAAACAACCGCCGATGATACAACAATCATCGGCTACGACCAGCCAGAGGTCATATAGTGAAGCTGCTAGCACTTCTTATAAAAGTCCGCTCTCTCGATCAAAATCAATATCATCAAAATCTCTTAATTCAACTTACCGGACACAAAAACCACAACGCAGCAGCTCCACTAGCAGTGGTCAAAGGCAGCAGGGGAGAGACGATATGTTCTCAAACCCGGCCCCGTATAGGGCTAGACCGGGGTATGACCAAGGTCAACCCAGAGGAGGCTTCAGAGGGCGCCCTCAGCGACCCTACAGAGGCCGAGGAACCTGGCAACACCAAGGTCAAGACCCGGATGCTCAATTCCATAATCCGAATTTTATGCCGCTAGGTAGACGCGGCGGGAGCCAACAAGGCCAAAATCGAGGCCAAGATGGAGGTCATACCCGAGGCCAACCAGGTCAGAGGGGGTACTATCAAGGTAGACCTCGAGGAGGCTACCGAGGCGGCGGGCAGCAGCAGTAAATAGCCGCAAAAATTTTGGCCCAAAAATTTCTTTTTCGTATATATTTTTACTTATTTCATAAAACACAAAATCCAAAAACACTAATAAAATCACAAAATCCAAAAAAAATCAAAAAACAAAAAATCCAAAAACATTATTTTCGGTGCTGCTGGCCATCAAAAATTTCTTTTTTGACAAAACCGGTGCAAAACGCAACCGTAAAAAATATTTTAAAACTTTTGGCCACATTTTTGCTCAAATTTTTTAGCGCATTTTAAAATTTTGTGATATCCGTACATTCCCGCGTCGTCTTTTTGTATCGTAATATAATCTCGTATTTTAGTTTAATTTAGAAAAAATAGAGACGCGGGAAATCGATTTGCATGCGGTTAGACCCACGGCCAACGAATTGACACAGCATGCAGACCGAGCGGCCGAGCCCGAAACCGGCCACATTCGGCACCGACGTTTACGTCGTACTCCTTAGGGCAGGAGGTTATTCCATCAACGCCGAGGTCAAAATGGGCGTCACTTGCCAGCCATTGCGGCGAAGCCCTTGGTATTCGTTGTGTCCAACGACCAGCACAGGAGTTCTATTAGGACAGACTGTGAAACGGGAGTCCGAGTGAGACAAACTGTTTATCAGGAGTCAGCCGGAATTGTAGATTTTTTCTTTTTTTTTGATTAATTCTTTTTAATGCCGGGGTAACCCGGCCAAAAGTTTTTTTTTCTACCTCCCGTAGGTCGGTTTCGACGCGCGAGGGATGTTGGGCACCCTGTTGATGCCAATTCGTGTGGGGAAATCGACATGCAAATCGACGAAAGGGACGACCAGCGGCGCAGACATTTGCATAGAATGGAGCGCCACAGAAAGACCGAAAAAGATAGTGAAAATCATTCTTCACTTTATCTCGTTTTTTATTATATTTTGACTATTATTGCTGGCGTCCCCAAATACAATTTTCCCAGCAACTTGTTTTGTTTATGAGTTATTCACTGTGGTATACCCACATTCTTTTTACATATTTCGTCGGACATATTGCTTAATATATTCGTTTATTTATTTAGATTATTCGCATCGACGAAGGCGGAGGGCCAGAGGCCCAGGCGCCGGCTTACATCAGGTAAGCTTTGGGAAACCCCTTACGGGTTATACCCAAGTAAGTTTATCCCTGAGGGGATTCCTTGTCTCATCTAGGAGACTGCGGAGGTCCTTGGTAAGGCCCCGCTCTTTAGAGTTAAGTTTATCTTTGTTGTTGTAGGTCTGGGGATAACCGGACTGTTGCACTATCACCGAGGCTTAGCCAAGGGATCAGTTCTAACAGGTCAGTTCAGACCCAATCTTTTCTTACGCCTCTTAAGGAAAGACCTGCACAACAGGTCGGGCCGGGCAGACTTATTTTTCAAAAACCCGAAAAAGCCCGTAAGATTTTGATGTGCAAGGTATAGTTTTTGATTATCTTCGTTGTGATTTCTGAATCAAATACATGTTGTTAGTGACACCTTATTTTTCAGTGTTCCTGAAGAAAACCAAGAAATTTTCGATTTTTCAATTTTTAGAACAAAAAACCATGGACAAAGTAGCCACAGCTCGGCCCGACTAACTATGCTCTTTACTCACACCCTTTTTTCTCTGCTTCCGTTTTTTGCTCTTTGTCCCCTTTCGTGGACTTTGAGCAAATTTCTTCAATGTTTGTATTACTGAACGGTTCACCAACTTATTTATTAGTCAATTTTTATTTATAATCAGTTCAGGCGACATCGTACTTTTCAATTTCGCTTTTAATAAATTACTATTTAATCCAAAAATTTCAATGCATGAACTCGACGACGAAAAAAGTGCTATGTTGAGCAATAGTAAAATATCAAATGAAATTGCATTTACACAAAATTTTAAGATCGGACTTTCGGGTCGGGCTTTGGGGCTTGTTGTTTTTAATCGGTTCAGGTCGAGCCTCAAGGTTAAAGCCCGATTTCGGACCGAGCCGGGTTCGGGATACTAAAAAAAATTTTTGGGCTGGGCCGGGACGCAAATTCCAGATCCGATTCAGGCCCTACCATGAATGGTTGTACAATAGCTTACAACTCAGGTCTATATGCCATACCATTTTCATCAAGCTGCAGGCTGCAGCTTAAGGTGCGACATAATTCCTATTTAAAGCATATTGAGAAGGTTAAGTTGCACCCTAAGCTGCATCCTAACGAAAGTGGTGTTTAGCCGCAACTTATATTGCATCTCAGCTGCAGCTTTAGTCTCTCAAGCGTTCAGCACCAGCAGCAGTTTCGTGCCTATGTTCTAAGCGTAATTTTAGCTTACTTCCTTGAACCACTAGTCAATGTCGGCGGTTGGCTAGCTGATCGACGATTTTCTGTTGTTGAATTGGCATCCGATTTGTACCTTTGTACGGGTTTCTCTATAACGAACGTTTTTTCTCGCTGAATTTCCAATTTTCGGTCCAATTCACTAGTGCGCTGTTTAATACTCTAAATACGAACACCAAAATAGAAAAAGATAAAAGAAAGATGAGATATTTGGGTATGCTGAAAAACTCCGTTAAGTAAAAAACAAATTAATTCAAATAGAGAAAAATAACATACCGCCAACTTGTCTTCTAGAGCGACTTTCCGTATGTCTTCGGCCCTCAATCTTGCCTTCCAGACATTCGCCTCGTTTAGTTGACTTTGCAAGTCGTTATTTGTTCTTTGACATTCTTGTTCCAAATCGGCCGCCTGTTTCTCTAGTCGTTTCAATTTTTCACGTTTTTCTTTTTCAAGTTTCTGTAAACGATCGACTTCCCCTCGTTTCGATTGGCGGTCGTCATCGGACAACAATTTTGGATGTTGTTGTTGATTTTGCTGTTGTTGAACATTGGCTTGATTTTCCTTTTCTAAAATTGCGATTGACTGTTCCAAATAATCGATTTCTTTTTCTAAGGCGATTTTTCGTTGACGTAACATTTCGCGCTCCATTTCGATATTTTCGTTCAATTCGTATAATTCACGTCTCTTACGCATAATTTTTTCATCTACGTCGTTTATCTCGGCTGACAAAGTATTCAATTCCCGTCTGAATTTCAAGGAAAATTCGAAAAATTTTCGTCGAAATAGGAAATATAAATGGACAGGTAATAAGTCAATACAATCATCTTCAAACGTGACGCCCAAAAATTTTGAGAAATGAAATAATCAATTTCATGAATGTTCAGGAAACAGTAATCTGAAGATAAGAAATATCAATGTAATAAACGAAGAGGACACTAAAATTGCAACTGGGAAAATAATACAACAAATTACGATTCACAAATTTGATACCCTAGATTTTAGGTGAATTGAAGCTCCAATCTGGGGAATGTACTTATGTGCTGAGCTTTTCAATCAGCAAGATGGTTTCGTCAAACAGGTAGAAAAACAAAAGAATCAAACGGACCTTTCACCAGAAACAAATTTGCAATGGTCCAATAATTCTTCAGGAAATTAACCCCAGTGATGTAACCTTCCAAAGAATAAGATAATGTTCAAGATTCCTCAACTATATAACACATACGAGTACCTTTCCGGATCAGCCAGCTCCCCATTGTCCAAAAGAGCGGCCGTCTGCTCGTCACTCAGTTCTCCGGATTGTTCGACGTTCAACGATCGAATTTTCTCTATTAAATCACTGGCATAACCGGTAAACGGCGATGATTGTTGTCCGCCGTTGTTTAATTGGCTACGTAAAAAGTCGTTTTGGACAATCAATTTGCTGATGGCCTCTTTGGTTCCACTGATTTTCGTTCTCAAGACGGCCAATTGTTTGTCCAAATCAGCTTTGTGTGCCTGGAAATGCGAGTAAATTCGAAAACTTCCGTTCACTTTGGACAGTAAGCTGTTATCCCAGAATTGTACTCTTTTGAGGCTAATGATTATCATATAGGACAAAAAAACTCTTATGAAAAATCTCACGTCTTGACGAATCCGAAGCTTACGAGCAGTATTTTAACTAATACGCATATAGTGCCTTACGAATTCGTCTTTATCGGCAGCCATTTTGTCGTTAACTAGGCCTAAAATTTCGTCCGTTTGCTTTTTAAGACTGTCTATATTTTCTTGCAATTTTACGGCCAAAATTTTTTGTATTTCGTTATAATTGGCTGGATCGATTGTTTCGGCTTTGTTCGGATCACCGACGGCTGTTATTTTGCGCGATTCGACGTTCAAATCTTCTTCCAGACATTGAAGTTCCGACAGTTTGACTTGATGTTCGCCGACTTGTCGTTTCACCTAGGATAAAAATGATAATCTTGAAAGGTTTTTCTTGACGTAGATTTGAAAATTTTTAAAGCTTTTTCGAGTTGAAAGATTTAAAAGCTTTTGCAGCTTTTTTTCGGACATAAAATCGACCATTTTCTGAATCATTTTTCACATAAGACTTTCTATTATGGCCCATGATTTCTGCGAAAAAATTCAAAGCTTTCTGCTTTACCAAAGTCAAATCATCGTTCAACTTTTGAAAATCGTAATTCAAATCGATCACGTCGGTCAGCAACCTATCTAATGTGGAACGGACTTCGGTAGGCGGCGCTTCAGCGTTTTCGTTCACATGATAGTCAGAGTTCATACGTCTGTTGACCAAATTCAAAGACTGATTAATCGTCCGTAAAACGGATACTGGGTCATTTTGAGCTCCTAACACGGGCTTGGAATTTTCGGCCTCGATAATTTTATACTTTTCAATGTCGTATCGTCGTTGTTCGATCTAGAAATTCACTCAAAATATCCAAATTTCATCTATTCAAGACTGATTCTAATCATTTTAATCAGAGCAGCTCATCAAGATTTTTAAACTCGATTATTTTATACTTTATTGCGTAATTGATCGATCAGAGTATCTAAATCGTCGTTTCGTTGAGTGTTTTGTTCTAGTTTTCTGCGCAATTCTTCGACAGCTAGCCGCAAGGATTCAGCCTTATTATCGTGATTGGCCATAGCCCCTTGGTCGATCAATTCCCGCAATCCGGCTAATATTTCGTCAATCTAAAATATTACCTTCACGAAATCTTGAAAAACAACTTATAAATAACTTAAAACAATAGACAATAAATCGGTTTTCTACGGGAAAATCTGATTTTTATGAGATTTTGATAATGATTAATGACTATCTGGCCAATATTATGAACACAACCACTATTGGAATCATAATCAACGAGACCTTAAAATTATTCAATACAGGAAGATTTCTGATTGCTAAATTATGAAATGAAAATTTGTCGAATGCTTCGTATGAGCGACTTATCCAAGTCATTGCCGTGCCCGAAATGAAATGAACGCACAAAACTCAGATTATCGTGTTGTTAAAAGCCCAATTCGCTCGAGAACCTTTTTCGTTCCTATCAGGCTTTTTTTGATTTGAAAGCCAGGAGCCAAATGGCTCCTAGACCTAAATTTTTAGAGGCGAAATTTAAATTTTGGGTGCCAAAAATTTTTAACTGAAGAATATCGAAAAGCGGGCTTGTAACACACAGTAGAACGTACATAATTAAATTATATAGATATCAGTTGATACGCGTTAAAAAAATTACTGATCAAAATTTGATTTCCAACCAGCGTTTTCGATTACAGGCTTCTTTCTACATGTAGAAAGATCGGCCGAGAAATCTTTGTGCAAAGAAAATTTTTTATGCAATAAACACGATATTTAGTTTATTTTTGCAACCTTCTTCCAAGATAGCACTTGAGTTCATTTCCTTCTGACTCAAAAGTATAGGGTTTTGCAAATGCAGCTTCTGTTCTTATTATTGTCTCTTATATCTTTAAGGCACTAGGCAACGAAATTTTTTAAAGATTTGGACACTCTTAGGCCCGAATTGCTGTACGAGGAGTAACTTTTCTCGGAGTAAATGTCGGAGTAAGGCTACTCTCGAAGTAGCTACTCCTGGAGTAAATCTTGGAATAGGCTACTCCTACCCGGTATTGATGAGAGCAGAGTAGTAGCGGAGTAATAAATCTCGGAGTAGCAAAAAAGTGAACATTTTTTTGTTATAATTTTGCTGTATTGCACGCAAGTTTTCTGTGTTGACTTTATCCCGAAATTTGATTTTCTTTCTCGTATTCTTATTTGATTAATAATGAGCGGCAAGAAAAAATCACGCGATCGCAATTTTTCCGACCTGGAAGTTGACTTTTTGTTGGAGCACGTTGATGGCCGAAAGGATATTATTCAAAGCAAAAAGTCAGATAACGTTGCAAAGAAGATCAAAAAAGCAGCTTGGGCGGAAATTGTTAAAGAATTACATGAAAATCCCGGATGTCAAGATAGAACCATTCAGCAATTACAGACAGAATGGAAGGATTTAAAAAAGGTTTAAAAAATTAAAAAATAGCACAGGTGTTCCTGAACGATTTTATTTATTTCAAAAAATAATATCACTGAAAATGACGGTCAATGATCATGCATCTTTTCGCAATACCTTGGGCATTAGGCTGATCTACAATAGGCCGGTATTCATCATCAACCTGATCATCTTGTGCATCCTCATAGTCAGGGAAGTCATTCATCGACCACAGAGGAAATACGCGATTAGTCTACAATCCTGGATCAATGTCGGCCGGACCAGTTTCCCAGTTGTCGTTGGATTCCCATTTTGAGAACGAAAAGACAAGTTTTCCTCGTGTATCATCATTGTTCGATCACTTATATTATCTGATGTGAATTAACTGCGTTTCAGAAAGCAAACTATTATGTCAAACTATTATATTGTTGAACTTTTGAGTTTTTCGTACAACATTGTTATAACTTCGTGCAGAGTTTTTTTATTAAATCGGTATCCCAAGCGAAAACCTGTATCACTGTAATTTTCGATTGGTTCGTTACGTCCGATCAACTGACGAGGAATAATTTGATAATATCATCCAAGAAATCAAGCAAACCAACTACCTCCATATTTTTGCAAATTATACATTGAACAATGCTACTCGGAGATTTACTCCTGCTCCTAGCAGGTGTAGAATCTCGGAGTAAGTTGTTTATTTCTTACTCCGAGATTCACTGTACTCTTCGTTCAGCAATGCCTTTTTTCTTACTCCAAGATTCACTCCGGTTACTCCGCCTTCAGCAATGTGGGCCTGAAATGCTGGAAAATCAATTTAAGGATAACTTATTCAATAAACATGCAAGGTTCGAAAACATGTCTACATCATTTTACAAATGGAAAAATCGAGATTTTGATCTCTTAAATGCACCAAAATTCATCTTTTCCATGTCGAAGCCCCATGTTTTTTCTCTTTTTCGAGAATTTTTTTTCCACAGAAAGTTTAATTTGTAGAAAAACAGTGAATAGACTAATTCGAAAAATTATAGAATGAGATCCGGCGCGACTTTAAATTTAAGATTGAATGAAAATAAGTACAATTCACTATAATATAGGAATTAAATAAACAAGTCAAAATTTTACTAGCCAAAATGGCTCATAGACTTAAAATTTTAGGAGCAATTTTCAAACTTTTAGGGGCCCAGGCCTTTAAAATGACTAAAATGGTTAAAAAGCCTGGTTCCTATTTAAAATTACGTAAAATGAGCGAAAATTTGAGATTTCCAAGAAGATCTAATGTTGTATCTGTTTTTCTAAGTCAGCATTATTTACAAAATTAATGAACAAAAAATAATTTCTGCTGACATTGTTGCGATTAGAGCAGATTTATATATTTGGATTGATATTTCATTCCGGCGCGTAGTGACGGAATAATTTAGATTTTTATATTCTAGAACGATGGAAAAACACTTATACCTATTCTCAACACTTATACCTAAATAAGTGCTTTACATTTTCAGTTTCGAATGATGTCGTCATTGTCCACCACAAAAAAATTTGTCTTCACAAAGTTCGGAAAACTTGAAATGAGAGGAAAAAAGGTGGAGAATCATGAACCGCATTTGATTAATGTTTGTTTCCTAGGCGCCAGAAAATTTTGAGTTACCGATACTTCAGAATGATGGAAAATGAATCTTTTCTTATTCAAATATTAAACATTTAATTTTTCAGTCTAGGATGATGTTTAGTCATGAGTAATGGGATGATGTTTTCTATCAGCTAACCAGCTAGAAAAAGTAGCTAGAAGTCAAAGATGATTAATAAATTCGGACAAATCAGCAGAAATTGTGTTAAATTATAATTCAGAAGTGAAAAAATGCAATTGAAATTCAACATTCAGGCTATACAAATTTCGATCTTTCAACTGGCAAAACTTTTGCTATTGCATAGCACTGATGTTCGAATCATTTTTTGAACACAAGAATTTTATGTTGAGAAAATTCAAGCAGCATAAAAATTCTGTGGAAATAAATTAGTCGCCATTATCTTAATTTTCGTCAAATATTAGAACAAAATATCGAAAATTACTTCTTATTGAGTGTGATGAGACATTTTAGAGGATGAAAAAATTAGCCAAAATGTGAAGAAGCCATGCTAACGAACATTTTAGACGATGAAAAATATTAAAGATCAGGTGTATAGTGAATAAGCCATTCTAGAATGATCTTTTCCATGCTGAAACCCCAAGATTTTTTCGATGTTTGGCTAAGAGGCCAACTATACTTCGCCGTACGGTACCGTACAGTGCCGTACGGCACGTAAGCATATCAGCTACTTATCACGCGACGTACGGCGCTGCGCGGCAGCGTACGGCACGTAAGTATAGCAACTACCTATCATTTTCATTTACTTATTATCATTTACCACCGTACGTCGTGAACATACCTGTAAGAGGTCCGACCAGTTGGGGGAGGGGGTAAATCCGAAATTTTTGGGGAGGGGATCGAAAAAAGTCGAAATTTTCCCCAAAAAAGGCCAAAAACATACACTTTTTGTCCATTTTTTACAAATTGAGGGGGGTGGGTATATGGTTGGCCAAACCCCTTCAATTACAGATATGGTCGTGAAGTTTAGCAGCCACTCGTCAGGCGCCGTACGGCACTGCACGCCGCGTGCGGCGAAGTATAGCAACTTAATGTGGTGCCGTACGCCACCGTACGGTGAAGTATAGTTGGCCCCTAAAGAGTCAATTTTTTTCCCATTCACAAAACTTTTGTCACTAAAAACACCGATTAGGCAGAAAAAAACAGTGCTGAAAAATATTCGAATTATGTAACAATCTGTTGCATCGCCCCTCAGTGTTTTTTTTGTACGGGGCAAAGATTTTTGGTCTCGTACAAAGATTTTTTGACGATCTTTGTACAACGTACAAAGATTTTTTCAAGATTTTTTTACTGATGATAAGGTAAAAATATTGTTTTACTGGAATAAATTTTATACCTCGTCTTCATTTTTGCTTCTAAGTTCCAATTTCTAGCTGTATTTTGCTTCCTATCTATTCAAAAATCATATGTATTCGTTGTATGATTGATTGCAAATTCATAACACTGCTCATTTGAGATAATCTTCTCTCTCCGTCGCAAAGAAACGTCCCAGAATTTGCAAAATGATTCGGAAGAACCTGATTTGGATGACGAGCGAGCTTCTGAATTTTTGAATTGTCTGACTTGAAATGCCATAAATTTTCGCAATTTAAACATGTTGATGGTAATAAATTTTCAAAACTTATAAACTTCATTCTTATATACTTTTTACATGCACTTATGCTCAAATTCTTTGATAATTTTCGTGTAAATTTTTAAGCTCTTTATGCATGCTGCTATTATTACACTGTACAAACAAAAAATCTTGCGTACAAAAATTTTTTTTCGATCCTTGTACACGTACAAAGAGGCTTGTACAAAAAAAAACACTGTCGCCACTCAATAATGAGTTGCATAAAATTATGCATAATATGACATTTTCAAAACGAAGAAACTATATAGTATAATATTTGTAATTTATATAGCAAGGCGGAGCGGCGAAAAATTTTGAATTTCTCAAAGTTCAATATCTCACAATCGCTTCAAAAAATTACTTAGAGTGTGTCTACGAAATTATTTTTTCGTAAACAAGCCACACAGTTATTTTCCGGTTGGTGGTCAACCAGCAGTTAAGTGCAATCAAGATTGAGATTGATTCTGTGTCATAATCAGTGTAAACTAAGCAAGTAATGTTAATATTTCATATTTGAAATGGTTTGGTTTCTTAAAAACATTCTACTAGAAACTTTTTCCTTCACGAATTCATTAGTCTAACTGCGAAAATTATCAGAAAAAATGTTCTACCAAGAAAAAGTCTTTTAATGTTTTCTGACGCGCCTTGATTACGAAGAACTAGATTTTTTTCTATCTTCGCACTAGTTGACTGCAGATGTGCTCAGAGTCGTAAAGCTGAGGAATTTTTTTTAGATTATGAACAATGAGAGAAAATTCCTAGCTTGAATATGAGGTTCAAAATGAACATATGGAACCATACCAGTGATCGAAGTGCACTTCATTACAATAAATTAAATACGTTCGAAAAGCTGTAGTTGAGTCATGGTCACCGATTCTACTCCAGGCGCTGAGAATTTTGTGTTGAAACTTTGAAAAATCTATGTTTTTTATGTACTCCCAACATCTAGAATCGGTGTTAAATATCAGTTACGGTTCAGTTCTAAAATTTTAAGTCATTTCGGTTCCAGTTCCCGAATTTTAACCGGTTAATATCAGTTTCGGTTAAGCTTTGCACACCGCCGAGATCGCGCCAAAAGGTGGTGAGGGCTGCTGGCGACGTCAGCGGGTGACCTATAAGTTCTATTCTTCACATCAGTGTTTTTTTGCACGAGCTGTTCAGCACGGTGCAAAAAAATTATCAAAAAAGTTTTGCACGCCAAAATTTTTTTTGTACTGTAAATAAATCATAGATGGTGCGGTAGCGTCAACCTATAATATACTTGGCCCCCAAATTTCATGCCCCCCCCACCCTGGCGCCAAAACGGTAAGAGCTAGAACCTTCGGGTTTTTTTCATAATTTCGGGTATAGGGGCAAACTATGGGGTGCCTTTCGTCATTTCGCCTCTATCTGCAAGTGGTGCTCGGTGGGGCCCCAAAAACATGCAAAAAACGCACTTTTTAAGGCCCCCCAGTTCCATTGTGCCCAGCAATGGGTGTGCCATATCCAACCTCCATACTTTAGTCTAAGCATCTTGGGAGTGCAATCTCAAATGCGATTTTTTATTTTCTTCAAGTATGGCCTCCATTCAATTATATGATTGTCCAAAGTCCCGGAAACCGCGAAATTTGACAATTTTGTTATATAAACTTACGGCTTCAAAAAAATCATTTTTGCAGCATTATGCACTACGGTGCCTTTTCAATTGAACCAGTAGGGTTATTGTGATTATTGGTTTAACGGTTTCGACAGCAGCGAATTCGATGGACCCAGTCGCTTTACACGAAAAATTATTCCGGGTGTAAACCAGCGTATTTTCGTCATTTTTTTAGGGAAGGGGTCTTCGACGACGGGGAATTTAATGAATGCGATCACTTTACACAAATAATTATACCGGGTGTAACCAAACGTATTTTCGTGATTTTTTGGTGGAAGGGGGTTTCGACCGAAATGACTTCAATGGATGCGGTCACTTTACACAAAAAATCATCATTAATGTAAATGAAGGTACTCCCATGACTTATTGGAGGAAGGGGTTTATGACCATTGTGAATTCGATGAATGCGGTCGTTCTACACGAAAAAATATCTCGGGTGTAAACAAGCGCATTTTCGTGATAATTTGGGGCAAAGAGTTTTGAACCATGAGGAATTCAATTAATGCGGTCACTTTAGACAAACAAATTATCCCTTGTATAAACAAGCGCATTTTGGTGATTTTTTGTGGAAGGGGTTTTCGGCCACGGGAATTTAATGAATGCGATGACTTTCCACACAAAATTATATTGAGTGTATACAAATGTATTTCTGAAATTTTTGGAGGAAGAGGTTTCTGACCATGGGGAATTCAATGGACACAGTCACTTCACACAAAAAATTGTTTTGTGTGTAAACAAAGGTATTTCTGCGGTTTTTGGGTTGACGGGTTCCTGGTCATGGGGAAATCAATGGAAATGGTTACTTTACACTATTTTAACAATGTGTTAAATTCTACGCAGTTTACACATCTTTTACTTTTATCGAAAGTGAGAATTCGTAGCTTTAAGATAGTTTTTTATTGTTTCTTTGATGTGAAGGCGACCAAATTTAAAACTTCAATGTGCTTCTACGAAGGTTTTCATGCATGGCTGAGGCCGACTAAGAAGAGGTGGACTAGTTTATTAGAAAATGCCCCGATGGGGCAGAAAAAAGAAGAATATACTTGCTTGGATAGCTGCCAAGCTAGAAAAAGAAGTGGACTAGAATTTTTGAGAACTTGGGTTAAAGTTTAAAAAAAATTCTCTTCCATTATATTGGATTTTCGTTCTTTCTCAAAAAAGTTTTTCATGTCTGTGAAAAAGTATATTCTGCAGCTGAATGCATCAACACACTTTCCAACCAAACATATGCATCTCCGAAATTTTGAGAAGGGCACAGGGGTGGACCTTTTTTTGTGACAAATTCAAAAAAAGTCGAACAAAAACCTATTTTTCATAACAAATCTTCCAGTTTCAAAACCCTTGGGACAGTTTGTACCCCCCATGTCCTCCATCCCACATGAGTGCATCTAACTGCGTGAGCTTTTTTTCTAAATTTAGTGTCAATAAAACAGGAATCAACTCTGAGAAAGTGACACACGGAATCCCACTCAGTTTTTTTAGAAAAGGCTACTGCACAAAGTCTTCCTAGAACTAAATCGATTGTGTAAGATATGTTTAATTCACTCATTTTCTATAACATATCCTATGGAATTCACTCCGTAAGTAACCAAGGCCCAGTTTCACTAAAAGGTTCTAAGCTCCAGCTCAAGATAGTCTCGAACAAAAAGACGACTCGGTTTGATATCAAGTTCGGTATAATTTAAATGTCATCAGCAGCCGGTTCCACGAATACTGCTCTCCGAGAGCCAGTTTAGAGCAGAGACAGAGCCAGTTTTTCGGCTCGGCTGAGACAGTCTCTCGAGAGAAGACTCTGAGTTGGCTCTGGAAATCCGTTCCATAAATGTGCTCACGAGAGCAAAAAAGAGAGCACGATTAGAGCAAAAAGAGAGACAGCGCTGCGATAAAAACTTACGTCATTTTTGACACTTTAGCGCTTTTCTGTTTAATTTTTTATCTCTTCAACGAGTTTAAACCAATTTTTGCGTGCGTTTCTGTGTTTATGCTAATTTTCTATGGCTGACTATTTATAAAATAAGTAGTTTAATTTTTCGGTGGAAAATATTGATTTTTGAGCAGAAAATGGTGAAAAATGTTAACTTTTAGTTGAAAACGAGGAGTTTTTAACAAAAAACGGTGAAAATTTTTTAATTTTTAATAGACCATGCTCATTTTTGAACGGAAAACGGTCAAAAGTGTGAAATTTTTCGCAAGAATATAATGATTTTTGAACGAAAAACAATTGAAAATATCAACTTTTGCTAGAAAAGTGTGACTTTCGAACGAAAAATGGTGACAATTGTCAATCTTTGCTAGGAAATATTCAGATTTCGTTAAAAGTGAAAATTTCTCGCGGAATAGGGACATTATTGAACCAGAAAAAAGGTAAAATTTTTTGGCAGAAACTGGTAATTTCTGAAAACCGTCAGGAAATTTCTGCACAAAAAAGATCGAAAACTTTAGTTCTCGGTGAAAAATTGTCCTTTTTGAACATATCTGTAAGAGGTCCGTCCATTTGGGGGGGGGGGGGTAAACCCAAAATTTTGGGGTGGCGTCCCGAAATTTGGGGGCGGGTCGAAAAAATTTCGAAAATTTTCCCAAAAAAGACCAAAACAGTCACTTTTTTCTCAATTTGTCTGAGTTTGGGGGGTGGGTATAGAATTAACGAAGTTGGGGGTGGGGTCTCCCCCAACCCCATCCAATTACAGGTGTGTTTTTGAAGAAAAAACCCTGGAAAACGTCAATGTTTCTAGACAAAATAGAAATTTTCGTATAAAAAACAATTGATACTGTCAGCTATTTAGTAGAATGTGGTCCTTTCTCGAACATAAAACTTTCAAAAATGTCAGATTTACGGTCGAAAATAATGGTTTCTGAACGAGAAACTCAGAAAAGTTATTTTTCGGGCACTTAATAGTTATTCCTTTACAAAAACGGTCAAAAATGTCCTCCAAAATTTTAAATCGTATATGCAGTTGTCGACGACTAGCTCCTCCAACTTCCAGTTGTTGACAGGCCGGAAATCGACCAAAAATATATTTTTTTGGTCGAAAATCACCTTTTTGAGCAAAAAATAGGTTTGAGACAAATTTTTTTCGGCGCTTTGCGTCAATGATGCCGAGTATCATTTTTAAAGTAAAAATTAATTGATCAACAAGGGCGCGATTTGTCCATTTTTTGGTCAAAAAACGAATTTTTGAGCACTGTGTGACCCCCTCCTCTTGACTTCAGAAAGTTGTCTACTCCATCCCCTTAAAAATGGCTTTGATCGTGTACTCAACGGTCCGGAGCTCTTACAGGTATGCGATCAAAAAGATCAATTTCCTGGTAGAAATGTTAATTTTTGAAGAAAAAATCAACTAAAATGGCAATTCTTTGACAGGTAATTTGGGAAAGAACTGTCGAAAATGATAAAGTTGTGTTGAAAAATTGTGTTTTCTGAAGCAAAAAAAGGTCTTACCGCCAATTTTTGGGTCGTCGTTTTTTCATGGTTTTGCAGCTGAAAACTACTTTTTGAAGTGATTTGCGAACTTTTTAGTCGAAAAAATCGATTTATTTTCTTTATTGTCTCCGTTCCAGAGATAATTGCTGGCTATCGATGACCCCTTCCATAGAAAATGTCGTTTAACTGTGTCTTCGGCGCTTCGTTTTCAACAAAAAGTGAAAATTTTTGGATATCCAATGCTAAATAAAAAAACAATTTTTCTGCCGTACGGGGAAAAAATCACGAAAGAGAGGAGCTATGAACAACTTAAAAGATGAATAATTACTCTACAGCATAACGCAGTCTTAATTTGTGACATAATACATAGTAAAAATATAAGAGACAAAACAGAGACAGTCGTGAGCCAGCCCCTGGCAGGCTCACAACTTTTGGCTCTGCTCTTGCTCGCGTGAGCACTTTTTTTGGTTCGTGGAACCCATTTGGCTCTAAACTGTCTCTTACAGAGCCATTTCACAGAGCCGGCTCTCGGAGCATCTCTCCGTCACAGAAAATTTCGTGGAATCAATTTTCTCTTTTTTGTCTCTCGGAGAGCCAAAACAGAGCAAAAATCGAGAGACAGAGCATATTTTCGCGCGAGAGACACTTTCTTGGAACCGGCCCAGAGCTATAACGAGCTTAATGTCGAGATTATGACTATAATATGTCTCCCTCACCATTTTTCAGCTAGTGTGAGATGAGAGGCAGAAGTTTTGAATCGGTCGGGAGTTAGAATGCTATTGGTTTACCATTTTTTTACGTTTAAAGTTATGTGCATATAAATTTCATATAGAAAAATTTCACTGTAGTTGATGCCAGGAGAAGGACACAATGCACGATGCTGCAGAATGTACATTTTCACTGACATGGAACATTTTTTTGAGAAAGAATGAAAATCCAATATAACGAAACTGAATTTTTTCCAACTTTAACCCAAGTTCTCAAAAATCTAGTTCACTTCTTTTTCTAGCTTGGCAGCTATCCAAACAAGCATATTCTTTTTTCTGCCCCATCGGGGCATTTTCTAATAAACTAGAATAGAGTATAATTGCAATATAAATGCTATAAGATTAAATTGGTCTTGATAAATATTTTTGCACGGTGCAAAAAATCTGAAAAAAAAGTTTTGCACGAGCGAGAAAAGTTTTGCACAGTGCAAAAAACACTGTTTCACATAATAAAAAACCTGGAAACATTTGAGGATCGATAAACTGTTCAAGTACCAAAAAACCATGAGTATCATATTGAGTTTTCACATTTTCGGGTAATAACATGCAAATTATAGTTTTCTAGCTCAGAAAATACAGAGCACCGTAAACAATTCTTTCAACGTTACTTTTTTTGCAATGTGCAAATATATTGAAAACATAAATGTATTGAAACGTCAACACTCCATTTCCATAATTTTGAATAAAAGTTTGGCTGCGATCTCGCTGCATCGATCATTCCGAAATTAATTAAGTATAGTTATAAATATCTTCAACTCACCTTTTTATTCATATCTTTCGCTTCGTCTACCTTTTCGTTCTTTTTCTTTTCGGCTTGTTTCACTTTCAAAAATAATTTCTGAGTAGCATCGTTTTCGCGATCGTGCAGTTTTTTCAAATCGGACAACGTAGCGTCGTGTTTTTGCAAGCACCGTTCGTAGTCGTCTAATAAAACGCGGCGGATATTGTCTTCTTGTCGGGTGGCGTCGTCTGTTCGGTCTAACTGAACGCTGGCCGTCACAACGGCGTCCTTGTTAGAAATGACGTTGTCATCGGCTGACGATTGTCTGTGACAAATGGAATGACATAAGAAAACTTCAAACGCTGGAAGTGTATACGCATGCAACAATGTAGCCCGTTTACTTTGTCCTATTTGCACCCTTTGATTACAGTAATTAGCTTAGTAGATTTTCCGTATTGAACTTGCTTTCATGGGATCACTGCATCTATCATTTCAAAGCAGGGCCGTGCCAAGGATTTTTGCGGCCCGGTGCGAAGTAGATTTTTGCGGCCCTATTTTTTTAAAATTAGTAGGTATATACATCTATACAGTCCTAAACGTCTATGCAGTCATTTTCACGTGAAATAAGTCTTAAATGGGAAATTCTATTGGTGTTGCACATCTCATATTGCAGAAAAAAGTTTTTTTCTTGCATCACGAATCAGGAAAATATACTGCCATGATAACTGCGTTTATGTAATGAAAAATGAACAACGATTAGCAATCATTCAACTCGTTAAGAATTTACCATGTTTCAGAATTCAGATGCCAAAATTGTTTGATTTTAAAAGCAAAAGAATAAGACTGTGTATGTTGCGAAGAACCAATATGTATGTTATTCAAAAGATCATAACATGAACTTTCATAAGCTGGAGCTCGATTTGATATCGCTTAAGGGGACAAAAGTAACAAGCGTTTGTACATTAGCAAAAAAGTTATGCGTGAAAAACTTTTAAAAATCACAAGTAAGGCAAAATGGAAGGCCGCAAAGATTAGTAAAAAACAGCAGTAATCTACATACAATACAACGTGAAGCTGGCGAGTATGATAACATTATAGGAAACAGTTAAATACGTGCTGAGATACATACAGGCAAATGTGTAAAACTATCGATACAGACTTTACACAGTGAAACACAAAGGCGTGCTCCTGCCTTGTCGAGCATACACGTACAGTACAGTATGACACGTATGTAAGCTGGTTCAGCTCAAGTTCTTGCGGCCCCTAGTGAATGATGAAACATCAAATTTTCTGTTTCACAGAAGTGCACATTATTATTTTTATTCGTGTTCGCATTGTCTAGCATACATATAGTGTACAATATATGTATACAAAGTACAAACTTAGGTCAGTTAAGTTTTTGCGGCCCCTAATTCTTTGGGGCCCGGTGCGGCTGTACCCTTCGCACCCCCCAAGGCACGGCTCTGTTTCAAAGTAAATGGAATATAACCTTTAATTCCCAGAAATTTAACCTCCTGTGATTGGTGCTACAAAATAATTTGACAATAAACGGCAGCAAAGGAGATCAGAGCACAATATAAACATTACTTGGAGCAGTAAGAAGATGCTTCCGGTTTTGAGAAATGAGCCACATGTTCAGATCACAGATTCAACCGAACCGCTGACAAAGATTTCCTCCATCACGTACGTTATACTAAACTAATTTTATAATAAAGACAAGTATCCGCATGCGAAAAGCTGTTTACAAGTTGTTTAACTGAGACCGGTTGCAATATTTGAATCTGAGGTTTTACTCGAGTTCGGTTTCGATTTCTAAACCTCACGTTTAGCTAAACTCGACGCCGGTTTTAAGTATAAAAATGTCGAGCTCGGTTAAAGCTAAACCTCAGGTTGTTCTGAAAGAGACGAAATTCGGCTAAAATCCATTCGTTTTTAAATGAACTTCGGCAGCAAAAATATCCAAAGAAGTCCGTTGGCATCATACATGCGCATAGGGGGGGGGGGGGAGCCTCAGGTCAGGGATTTATTGTCATTCAATTTTGGCCAACCAGTCTTCAGCTGTACAATCAGTGGTTGCATGCATGCACACGATCAGGGGTTCCAGGGTATCGAAAGTGACCAAAATTCGTCCTTTAGTAATTTTTTTCCAGAAATCAGGTAATTTTTTTACTCTAAAATTAAATTTTATTGCCTTTTGTATAAATAATTGCCCAAAAAAGTTGTTTGCTGACATTAATCATAAACTGTGATTTAAATTGATCTTTTCTTTGTAATCTAATCTTTTCAAAATGTTTGTCGCGTTTTACTTTGCCAAATTTTCGGCCCATAGTAAACTTCTGCCAAATTTTGTAGGGTAGGGTAAATCCATACCCTGTGTGCATGTATGAGTGGTTTCTTTGCAAAAACATTTCTTCGCTCCATTATTGACAAATCGATATTCACACTGAACAAGTGCCAGTCAGTAGAAATAACTGAACATCATGTTGGTATCCTAAATAAATTGTACTTTTAAAAAATTAGGAAAAAAATTTGCTACCCAACCATTTTGGGATTTATCCCCGGCCTGAAACTGGTACCATGCACATGTATGGTTGACATGGCATGTCCACTGCGTCGTCAGCTTTTTTTCCAAGTTGCAGTCCCAACTGCTACAGTCAAATCTGAGAAAAGAAGGCGGCGGCCACGTGAGCAGGTTGTTTATTATTTGCAGGAACATCTTTTTCATACATAAAGTTATACAAAAACACGTATAAGTCCTACTGTAGCAGTAGCCAACTTTTTTTATGGAGAAATAATGAAGAGTTGTGGACATGTGTAGAAAGCATACAGGAGGTATGACTTAAACCTACTAGCCCCCATGTTCAACTTTTCCATTGCGTGCTCGACCATTACTGAAAATGACGAGCCGGGGTTTAGCTCGAGCTCGGGTTTGTTT
Source organism: Romanomermis culicivorax (assembly GCA_963922205.1). NCBI lineage: Eukaryota > Metazoa > Nematoda > Enoplea > Mermithida > Mermithidae > Romanomermis > Romanomermis culicivorax. The sequence continues at coordinate 967,363 of CAWUHX010000013.1, read as the reverse complement.
TACTTGTTGCGATATTGCAACTGGCCACTGTACTTAAAAATGATATAAAATACTGTATAAATTTAATGAGATGAGAAATTCGACATTAGAAAAAAGTTATTTTGGTGGGAAAAAGCGTAGCGCGGAAACAAGGAATGCACACAATAAGAAATACAAAAGGAGAACCGAAGTAAGCACAAAAGTCTAACACGAGGCTAAAATGACTCAAATAAGATTAAACAGAAACTAAAACAGGGAAAAATCGAGCGGAAATAAACGTGAATGACAAAATCAGTCAAACATTAACAAAATCTTATTCCATGAGAATGAACGCTAGGAAAAAGTTTTTACACTTTGAAAATTAGATGAGAGAATTTGTAAATATGATAGAAACTAAGGGCCGAATCACGGAAGGTGGAGTGCACATGTAAATTTAAACATACATGTAATTGCGGGATAAGTGCTACAGGAACCCCCCTAGAAATCGTCGGCCATATCATCAGCCATTGGGCGACCCTCCCAGGATTTTCTAATCCTATGACTAGCCATATGGTAGTCATTCCGACCATACTTTTGGCCGGAAAAATACTGAAAAATGTCCATTTTATGATGAAAAATGTCAATTTTTGAACAAAAAATGGTCAAAAACGTCAATTTTCTCGGCGCTTATAGGGATACATTTTAAACGTTTGTGAGGGCCCTCAATTTTTTTGTGAGGGCCCTCAGCGTGAGGGATTTTTTGTGATTTGAGTTCCACAATCGAACTCTCCTCACAAAAGTCCCTCAGTGAAGAGAAGGGATGAGTGAAATTTCAGAGGGAGAGGGGAGGTCCCTCTGACGGCCACTCACGAAATTTTTCTGCAAAGAACTTGCAAAGTTTTAGTTCTTCTTTTATTGGAAACTAATTTTTACACTCAAAATTAGCTTTTTATAGGATTATATAGGTGTGCGATAAGACTTTTAGACCACAAATTTCGCCGATTTTTCGATTTTTTGAAGTTTTGGAAGTTATCAGTGATCAAATGCAAACTAAGGAATCATATATCGATTTAGCACAAAATCTTTCGGAAAAAAATTTCTTTGATGAAAATTCTGACTATATTATTTAAAATGTGGATTATCAGAAGACTGAAAATCGAATATTTGCTGAATTTAAGCACTATGGCTCGACGACTTGTAAGAGAAATTTTTTCCCAAGTCGTTTTTCGCTTAAAAATGGCCACAGACGCTTTATTTAAGCTTTTCGAGCTTTTTCAAGCCTTCTTGTTTTTTAGAGCCGTTAATGTATTAAAATTGAAGAAAATGTTGAAATTTTTGCATTGTGGAGTGGAACAAATTTTCCAGCAAACTATCCAAGAGCATAATGAGTTTGAATTACATGAGAAATCGATAGTTAGGTCCTCTATGATGACAAGTGAGAGCCCAAGAGAGACGTTAATGTTACCAGCGCGAAGCGCTGGAAAATTTTTTTCGACTATTGACATTCTGCGACGCTGGAAAATCAATTTCAAGAATTAGATTCGAATTTCGTGTTCAAAAGTCGTAATTTCTAGAATTTTACTTGAAAAGTTTTAAAACCAGTAATTTATTTGTAAACTCTCATGAACTTGGTCGAAAATATATGAGTAAGAAGAGTATAAATTTCCGAAAGATATTTCCATGAAGCTTTTGAATTGATTTTACGTTAGAAAAGAAATAATTACATCAAAAAGCTTAGAGACTTGAGGTATTGATCTTTCTCAAAACGAAAAAATGCGAATCTTCATAAAATATCATGATAAAATATTGAAGATTTACCAAGTAAAACATGAGATAATACGTTTAAGATGATGAAAACTATCATGGATTAAGTGATAAATGGAGGTAGACATGCTAAAAGCCGAGCCTGAGCTAGATAATACGTATGTTAGGCTGCTGTGGGGCCAAAATGATGCAACAGTTCTGACCACAGGCTAACAACAACAATAAACACAAAACTCTCCCAGACGTTTCACCAGATACTCGCCAGAACTTTCACCAAACCTCAGGCAGAACACCTTGGCACGTACCTCAGGAGATCCTACCCAAGTCTCCACTCCTAATCTTATAAGAGCCTCCCCTGCGCTCACAAAACAAAACAACTTACAGGCCCAACTTGTATTGGGTGACAACTGGCGACACCAAACAAATAATAATAAACAAAATTACTATAAAAAGGCGATGGCGGCGTCGCTCCATAAAACTAATCTTTTTAACACTGATAAAAAGACACAAAAATCGCGAAACAGTGGCAGCATAAATCTATGCAAATTATATTTTTCTCTTTGCCACTTTTCGCCATGTCCAACCGCCTGCGCACCGACGCTGGAAGCTGAACACGTGCACCTGGAGCCACCCCAACATCCCTCAGCCCTCAAAACCGACCCACGGGAGGTGAAAACCTTTCTGCAGCCTGAGTCTCATACTGAGGCCCCGACTGCATAACAGTTTTCCCCTCGGAAAACAAATTTTTGGGGCTACCCCCTCCAAAATGTGATCCAGCCCCTACCAGGTCCTTCAGGTGACGGGGACCTTGACCAATCCATTCGGCAGGGCACTCTTTTTCAGGCTACCGGAAATGATCACGAACATAGTTCAGCCTGGACTTTGACGTTGATCTGTGCCTAGATCCGGGGCATCGCCGTTCCTCTTCTCCCGTGTACTGGTTTTTACAACTTCGGTGATGAGGTACCCCAGGTGCGCTTCCTCTATGGTCGGCCGCTCGCCACGTCGCTCCGTCCAATACAAATCTACTCAGTAAAAGATATTTTCTATAAAATATTTCAATTATCTAATTACGAAATAATTTTATAAATGCAATTAAAATTTTCACATCTTCATCTTTTTCAGGCCCTGAAAGTAAAGGAGAAAAATACGAGGGCTATATACACGCCCAAAATAAGATGGACGGAAAGACGAATTTCGCCGGGCAATTTTTGAGCACCGGAACCGAGAAAAAATTTTAAAATTTTAAAGCAACAATAAAATGAGATAATATATATATTTTTTTGTATTTTTTATTTTATTTGTGTTTTTGTATTTTTGTGTTTTTGAAATAAAATTTGTACGAAATAATAAATTTTGGTCCAAAAATTGAGCAGCTATATAAAATTATTGTTGCCCGCCGCCACCATAACCGCCCTATTGGAAGCTACCACGGCGAGGGTAGGGACTACCCCGAGCTCCACGACCCCTGAGGAATCCCCCAAAAACTCCTCCAGGTTGGGCCGCACGAGGGGGTCCACCCATCGCCTGACCTCTATACGGTTGCGGATTAACCATTTTGAAGGGTCTTCCTTGACCCTGCCCCTGACCCCAGCCTCGGCCATATCCCCCTCCAGTTCCCCTCTGGTATGAGCCCTGAGTGGAACTTATGGAAGATACTCCAGAAGCTGAGGTACTGGACCTTCCTTGACTCTGTTGATTTGCGCATGGTAATTTGAATACTCCAGGCTGGTGCCGACCTTGCGAGTGAGACCATTGTCGCGAGTGCTGGCTCCTAGTCCTGGATGTATCTCTAGGTTGCCTTTCTGTTAAAATGGGAATCTTGAAGGGTTGCCCCTCCTCATCCTCGGCTTTCTGGAACTTACCAGAAAATTTCTGAAGCATATCAGACAACCTTCTTTTTGCTGCCATATCCACTGCAGTTTGTTGGTGTTCCTGCATTTGGTTGGCATACGCTTCCCTGAATGCAGTACTACCTTCTCCCCGCAGGTAGATAGAATAATACCTCTCCGTGACAAATGACTTGGCCCGTGCATCAACTGCACCAATATGTCTGGGGCCCAACTGCTGCTGTTCTAACTTTAGCAACACCATGGTACATAAGTATCTCACGGCTGCCATTGCTATTTCCGCATCAAAATGATGAAACCAATTTGGCATGAACTTGAGCCAAATATACTCCCAAATGGGCTCAGGAACGTTTATGTGATCATACAGGAAACCACCTTGAACATCAAAGTGATCCCCATAGTTCTCATAAAGCTCCTCTACTCCATTATTCACCAATGCCCAGATGATTTGATTCCTATTATCATCTGGCATATCCTGAGCAAAAAATTCGATCACCTCTGGTGTCGAAAAATCTATCCTTCCTTTCACCATTGGAAACTTCTTATAGACATCCCAGTAGTCTCTCAAAACAGAACTCAGGTACTCCAAAGTTACTTCCTTATCTCTACTTCTCTTGACCGATTTAGTCGGTTCCGACGTAGAGGGTTTAGAAACAACTTTCTTCCCTGAGGAACTGCTCTGGTTCTGCTGAGAAGTCTTATCCACTTTAGACACGGGCTTAGCCAAAGTACTTTTCGTCGTTGCACTTACCTGAGATGCAGCCGATTTACTAGGTACTTTAGCCGAAGCAACCGTCGACTGCACTTGACTCATAGAACTTGTGGTTCCAGGCGTCAGGCTCATTGGCGTAGTTCCAGTCTTTGACTTGGTTGAATCCGTACATAAAGTAGTAGATCCAGCAAACTTCAAGTCCACAGACATAGAACTCCCTGTCTGTTCTCCTTCACCATCACTAATTTCAATAACATTTTCCTCGTCTCTCCTTTTAGCCCTATTGGCCTTTCGGGCTAACTTCCTCCTTCCTAATCTTTTAATCTGGTCGTCCGTACGACCTTCTGCTCTAAATTTCCTAACCTCTTCGTCGGTATATGTACCTGGTATACCACCATCTATTCCTGGATCTCTGGGCGCTATTTGAACTGTCGGCGTAACCTTGCTGACCACAGGTTGGATGGCCTGCGTACTAGCAGGCTGCGCCGGCAATTTCGGGATATGATAAGCAGTAGGCGGCTTGGCCGGAGCTTGCACGACTGTAGGCGCTGCCAGAGGCGTCGACTGCGCCGTAAAACCAGCCAATACCTGCTCCAGCTGCTTCTGCTGCTGATCTAATCTCGCTTTCTGCTCCGCAAGCTGTTTAGCAAAAATCTCTTTCTGTCTTTCGATTTCCTTTTCAGCTTGCTCCCTGAGCCTTGCTTCAATTTCCTCTATTGTTGGACTTGCAGCAATCGTTATCAGATTGCTTTCATCCAACATTTGCTCTGCCCTAACATCCATTTCAGAAAGTAAACTTTCTGTCTGATCTACCAAAGAGGCTACCTGTGCTTCTTGATCAGGTTGTATCAATGATTGACCGTGACCTCCTTGTCCACTTCTAAATCATTTCCTTCCTGATTCAAGTCTATGGGGGTGTGAGGTCTGCAGGTATCACTTGTTGCTGTGCTTTCGCCGCAACAGGCTCAGCCTGCATCCCCTGCACCTGATCCATACTACTCATATCAACTCCAGATTGCTGACTCACCCTTGTGCTTACCTCAGTGCCTGTAACTGGCACTGTTGGCTGCTTACCTATCGGCGTCACCACAACCTTATCGCCAATATGCGTAATTGTAAAACCTGGAGCATTGGACGGCAATATCGGCTCAAAAAATGGCGGTTTGTAACCTGGAACGTATTCCGGCTATACCCTAACACGCTCTTTTTCTGATTCTCCTTTGTAGCGTCCTCCCCCATATCTATCGGGTATCGCAAACCTGGCACCCCGACAGCTATTTGATGGAAGTAAAACCTTTGGTAGCAGTACGGGTTGTCTTTGTACTGCGGACATTCCGCCAAATGTTTCCTCTTGTCTTCCGGTCTTTGCTCCCATGATTTTGTCTTGGGCCAAAATCGGATCAGCAAAAATCCGAAACGATTTCCCCAACATGTAATCCCATCGCCCTTGGTTGGCGTATGCACCTCTGTCACTGGAAGACTATTCAAAAATGATAAATACTGACCGTACCTATCTCCCCTCCACAACATCTTCAAGAGTTGTTCTTTTCCCTCAGGGCTAAAGGATCTCAAATAGTTGTGGTCAAGGAGAGAGGTAAGGTACTCCTCCGCTTCCTCTCTACAAGCTGGCCAAAACAAGTGAAACGTAAGCCGAACTTTGTTACACACTGACTCCAAATTCTTAAAATTGTCCTCAATCAATATTTCAGAATAAGGAGCGATATCCATACTCCAGTGTTGTCTTACGTACGAGTCTTTACCATTCGACACTCTGACTGGTTCATACTCATGGTAATCAACTTCCAGAGATGTTATCTCCAACAACTGTTTAGTTTCTTTCCTATACCTTAGGAAATTCTCGTACAAAACCATAGATACTGGTTCATCAAGTCTACTGAAACTCTTCCCTCGATTAACCATATCTATCACCTTCTTCGTAATTCGAGTTCTAATCTGCTTTTCGGACAAAGCTTCTTCAAACTCTTCATCCTCACTTACCATATCGTTACCGTCCACATTCTTACTTTTTTCCTTGATGGTATAATCGGGATGAATACCTTTAGGGATACTTACTTCTCTCCCTCTCTTCGGATTTGCCTCGTAATGAGGGAAGCTGTACTCCGTATTGCCTCCAAATGAGGTGTCCAATTAGGCAGCTATACGGGCATACGCTTCTTGTCTCATTACGTGATAAATAGATGCTGACTGCATCTCTTCTACTTCTGGACTTCCACAAAAGGTCTGTGGAAAATTTTCACCATGAACCATATTAAAAAACCTGTACAGCCTATAAGCCATTATCTGAATTTGATCCGCTTTCATCAGATCATGCCGAAAATACTGGAATCCGACCTCGACTTCCGTAGCTAACTCATAGTGGAAAAACGCTAGGAAAACCAACAATGAGTAGTAGGCGTCCAGTGCTGAATACCTAATTTCAAACTGCGTTAATGTGTGCCTACAGAATCGTTCACATTGCGCTCTCTGACAGAAATCGATTTGATAATAACCAATATCCACCAGATACAGCTCCGTGAACAACCCCTTCAGCTTAAAGGTCTCTGGGCAAAGTCCCAACTTCCTGCACATTGCCAAAAATCTCCCGTTCAACTGGTCTCCTACCTTGGCTACGTTATAATAACGGCCATATGAAGACGCAATTTTATACTTGATCTCTGCTGTCAGATCAACATCTTGGTGATTTCTGCCTGCGCCATTAACATTCCAGACGGCAACCAGATCTGTAACCAAGTTGTATCCAATGAGAAGTATGTCCGAATCTAAGAGCTCATGAATGAGCGTCCATTCCTTCGGCATGATTGTCATAGTATCTACAACAAAGGTGTCTCCAGTCACCATCGAGAAGCTAATGACTCCCGCGAACTCCTTCCCTTTTGGGTTATCAACCCCAGAAGTCGCGAAAACCTTACTCACATACTCTTGAGTAACCTTCTCGCTATCAAAACCCATAATTGGCTGTCCTCCAAACCTACTCACCTTTAAGGTTTCGATCATCTCAGCCACCTTACCTATTTCGACCATTTTCGGTTCCGTCAATTCCAATGGAAATCTCCCGAAAGTCGTGGCAAACCATCGTTCCAATTCGCTGACTCTGACAATGCGTTTAACATTGTAGTCTAAAAAATTCAGGCGAAATGTTTACAACTTTTCTATGAGAACTTTTCTAAGCGGACAAACATCGGTTAAATTCTACCTTCACCACAGATAGTAAGCACAAATAGGAAAAAAGAAAAAATTACAAGCAGGGGACAATAAGGTACCAAACATATATTGGGTTAGTGTTGGCAGATAGTTAAACACAAGTGCGGCCTCGACTTCTACCTTATATGGGAGTATACGCACAGACCACCTGCGTCTTCCATCATTCGACTGCTAGCTGTCTCAATCCAATGCCCAAAACGGCCTATCCAACTAATAAATTAAGAATTTCCAAGAAGAAATTTAAAAATATATTTACTATTTTACCCAAAATGTGGAAATTCGTAGAAAATTAGATTAAGATGGAATTTAGAAATTTAAATAAATTTGAAATTATCTACCCCTAGTCGACTAGTTGCTACACTCCACTTCTTCCCCATCACATAGACGAATTTTTTCAACTTGCTATGTGTGTAGAGGAAAGATGTAGTTTCGCAAAAAGTCCAAATTTCGCGCTACGGGCAGCTTTGCCACACTTTTTCAAGTTTGACAGAACAAATATGTTCCCACTAAATTGAGAAAATTGTCTAGGCCTTCGTCTAGACACCCGTGGGCTATAACATCCTGCTTTGCCCAAATAATTTTTAGATTAACTAAGTTTAAAAACTTAGGTCGCTTAACATCGACTAAAAAATACCGATTATTTTGCTGCACCTGCGGCTGACCATAGGTCACGTGGGGGTCCGTGACCAAATACTGCTTTGTCCGGCGTCCATTGGGGGGTCTGGACATTCCTTCCGCTTCTTTTTCGAATTCTTTCAATTCGGCGTTATCAATTTTCGAAAAATTTCTATAATTTTTGATAAGAGCTGAAAAATCGACAAATTTTCCACTTTCGCTACTTTTTGTCTATTTTCACTCTACAACCTCCGAAAAAATTAATCGGACTCGGGGGAATTTAAAATTTTGGGCCGCGAAAAAATTTTAAGAATTTGGGTTTTTTGCGAAGAGTGGTTTTTTATCAAGAATTTTTGAAAATTTTAAGATTTACGCGATGAAAATTTAAAAATACGCAATAAATACACGATAAATTCATAAATAAATACAATTAATTACAATTTGTACCTAATTACAAAATTCGGGATGAAAAAATATGGGGGGGGGGGTAATCACACGCACACACACACGCGAAAAACAGCGCTACACGCTACGGCAGTTTATAATTACTGATTTTCGAATCTACAGTAAACTATGCATCTTTAGATGACACGTCGTTAGACTGCAGCCATCTGCGGGTCTCGTAGCGAAAATGCTTTAACCTGCTCACGGATACCACCTGCTTTTTCAGGGGCTCTCTCCAGTGCGCGATTTCAAGCACGTTCTCTGATAATCTACTATTATCAGTAACAACATACGGTCCTTGCCATGGCAGACCCAGTTTTTTCTGTTTATCGACTTTCAGCAAAACCCAATCATTGACGGAATAATCATGAGCCTTTGCTTTATGGTCAAAAAACTTTTTACTGATCTCCGCAGCTTTCTTGATATTTTCTGAAATGACTTCATAAGTTTCTACTAAACTTTCGGTTAGTATATGCTTATAAGCCTCATAGTTCATTGGCAGAACTATATTTCTTGCAACACCAATACTTATGCCAAAATTAGCCTCATGACCTCTCAATAAGGCAAATGGAGAACATCTCGTTGAGGTATGAGGTGTGGCATTGTAAGCAAAAACGACAGATTGCAAATATCTGTCCCACTTGTCTGAATCCTCTATAGCAACCTTTCGCAACTGCTTGATCAAGGTTTGGTTAAACCTTTCAACCATTCCATTTCCTTGTGGATGGTAGGCAGTTGTGAAAATCTTCTGACACTCTAATAATTTACACACTGACATCATCAGATAAGCTGTAAAGCATGAACCATTATCACTCAACAATTTCACCGGGGTTCCATGCCTGAACACAATATTTCGAAGAAAACTGTCCACAATCGTTACAGCAGATTGATCCGGGATCATTTCTGCTTCCACCCATTTTGTAAAGTAATCTTGGAATACTATTACATACGGTCTTTTCTCACTCATGGGAGAAATTCCCACAATTTCAACAGAGACTATGTCAAACGGTCCTCTAGGAATTATAGGATTTAATGGCGGTATTGTAGCCTTTCCTAGAGTCGCAATTTGACATATCGGACAAAAGCTGATCCAGCTCCCAACATCCTTTTTGATGCTCGGCCACCAGAACCGCTTTTTAATAATGCAAGGGTTCTCTTAAACCCTTGATGCACCAAAAGGTTCTCTTAAACCCTTGATGCGCCTCGCCAAAAGTCTCTCTATATAGTATCCCTTGATCAATATAAAAGTTACTTTGAGACTTAGTGCTACTATTAGCACCTAGTTTCTCGAAGATCACTTTTAAATCTTTATCCTTTCCTTGTAACTGTGACATCAAGGCCTTTGAGATAAGCCCTTTCGGTCTACCATCTTCAATCTGAGGGGCTTCTTCAAACTCCTTCTCCTTCGGTTCAAAAATTCTCTTCACTTCCTCTTTAGGTTTAGCTTGCCCAGGAGGATGTCCTTTTTCCTCCTGCTGCAAGTTTTCTGCCATTTGTCTAGTGACTACCGCCTCGATTTCATATTTCCCAGGCGTTCGATAATTATCAAATTCTGGAGAAATATTAAGTCGAGTTTCATCACTAACATGATATCTTGGAGCCACTGAAGCTGTGGCCATCTTCACCGAAGTGAAGACTCCTACAGCCTCATCCACTTCATCTCCTCTGAGTTTCCGAAGTTGATTCACTAAAACTTTGTGGTTTTGGTTAATGACTTCGTCTTCAGCAAGAGATTTCACATCTCCTTTCTGAAAGATAAGCTCCCATTTTGGTGGCAACTTCTCTTTCTGTTCATCCAGTTCCTCCTTCCTGGAGAGAAAATCAGCCATGGCATTTTGTCTGCCAGGCACGTACTCCAACTTGTGATTGAATTGGCAAATGAATGCATACCACCTCTTGAGTTTGTCATTAGTCTGTGTGTTGACCCTCATTGATAATAATGGTTTGTGGTCCGTTCGAATCGTGACCTTTTGACCCAAAAGATAATGTTTATAAATTTTTAGGCCGTATACCACAGCTAAGCATTCCCTTTCGGTGGCGCACCATTTCCTTTCTTCTGCCCGCAATATCCGACTATTGTAGGCTATCACCCAACATTCCGAGTCAGTCTCTTGACATAACACTGCTCCCAATGCAATTCCACTGGCATCCGTTTGAAGAATGAATCGCGCAGATCCATCTAAAATTGGATGTCTTAAGAAAGGTACTGAGGTCAATGCTACTTTGAGCTTCTCAAAAGTTGTGTAATGCAACTCTGTCACATTCCATGTTCCCTTCTTGCCTGTTAATTTGAACAAAGGTTCAGCTAGTGCTGCTAGGTCCGGTATAAATTTCTTACACCATTGTAGCATACCTAGGAATCTCTGCATCTTCTTAACAGAATCCGGGAATGGAAATTCCATTATCGCCTTGACCTTCTTAGGATCCGGAGAAATTCCGTTCACATCCAAGATGTGCCCTAAAAAGTGCACGTTCTCGGGAAGAAATTCACATTTCTCTGGCTTAAGAGTCAACTTCGCCTTCCTCAATGCTTCTAGCACCAATTTCAAATTCTCTAAGTGTTCCTTGAACATATTCGAGAAGATGATAATATCATCTATGTACACTAGGCAAATTTTCCATACCAAATCCCCAAGGATTCTCTCTATCATCCTTTGGAATTCAGCCTGTGCATTCTTCAATCCAAACGGCATCACTTTAAACTGAAACAAGCCTTCCTGGCATATAAAAGCCGTTTTCTCCTTGCTCTCCTCCTCCATTGGGACCTGCCAATATCCCGACTTCAAATCTAGAGTCGTATAAAACTTAGCTCTTCCAAGGCAATCTAAATAGTCATCCATTCTCGTGATGGGATATTTATCATCCTTGGTCACTTCGTTTATACTTCTAAAATCAACTACTGGTCTCGTAGTTCCATCTTTCTTTCCAACTAGAAACAAGGGTGCAGCCCACGGTGACTTAGAGGGCTCGATCACTCCTTGATCCAACATCTCCTTTATATGTTGCCTTACTCCTGGCCGACTATTGATAGAAGCTCTGTAATATCTTTTTGCTACAGGTCTCGCATCCCCTGTATCTATCTTACACGTCAGAGCTGGGGTTCTAGTAGCCGGATCACCAGGCAAGCTAAAGACATCTCTGTATTTCAACAAAGACTCTATAGCTTCCGTTTTCTGCTCTTCCGAAATTTTTGCCTTTGATATCATCCTGCATAGTGAAGTATAGAACTCTACAGAATCAGCTTTTGATAATGCAGGCATTCCTTCCTTTACCATACAAGTCTGATATTCCTTTTCCTCCTTTATCTTTTTCATTTCCTTCACCTTTTTATAAGTATCATCATCTTCAATTAACATAGATTCTGTATAGCCAATGATTTGATCTCTCTCAAACCGACAACCAGAACCCGTGGTGTTGGAGATTAGTAGTACAAACTCCTCTTGTGATCCATCTACAACCGCTTTCTCCATTCTGAACTTCCTTTCAGAATCTTTAGATTCGACAATAATTCCGTTCAAGGTGGCATCTCCATGTTGATCCCAAAGTTTTTCCTTCATCAAAACATCTGTTCCATATGGAATGTAGGTTTTCACACATGCAACAATTGCAACAGTTGTCTTTAGTAGACAAACTTTTGGATAAACAATTTGATTTATGCAATCAGTCGACGCCACACTGACTTTAGTCACTTCTTCTATTACCGTTTGCACAGTAATTACAGAAGGAACTTGAACTACATCAATCTTCTTCTCAATGCCTTGTATCGTCATGGCATTCCTTTTAAAATCAATCACCACACCTAAGTCTGGGTGTGCTAAAAAATCTGTGCCCAAGATTAGGTCCTCACCTGCATCTGGCAACACTATAGCATTGACTGGAAAATTTCCAAATTCAGTCTTCATACAAACTGGTACATACCCATAGGCATGCACAATTTTTCCATCAGCTACAGTCACTTTAAGAATACGAGGGTACACTGTATAATCAATGTCTAATGCCCTTTTCAGGAGCTTAGAAGACATGACCGTACACTGAGCTCCTGTATCGATTAAAGCTCTGGTAGCTGTTTCTTTAATAACTACATCTATGTAAAATGGAACCGTTTTCGGATAATTCTCCAACAACCTTTTCTCTATGTCCATTACTTTTCTTCCATACTTCACATGAGCCAAATCTTTTTCCTTTACCTTTTCTAGAGGTGTCACCTTATCCAGGTGAATAATACTTTTGAGAACCAAACTTGATGATTTGTTTCTACTCTGCTCGCTTTCATCATCCACATCCGTACGGCTTGTCACCATTATGTTATGCGAACTAGGTTGCGACTGGTTCGAAACAAATGATCCAGATTTATCCTGGACGGTACTAGCCTGAATAGCCGGTTGACTAGTTGATGCAGGCAGCATCAACTGAGGCTGCCTCTGCAACTGGATGCCTTGTTCTCTAAGTCTGCAGAATTCCCTGTATCTCTCGAATTCTGGGTCATACCCGTACATTTGATCTTCTTCGGGGAATCCTACATAATAGGCACCTCTTCCTCTTCCTCTAAATCCAAACTGAAGTCCACCTCTACCTCTAAAACTTCCTCTAAATGAAGCATTCCTATCACCACCATAATACAGATTAGACATGCCATGGTTAAATCCACCACGTTGCTGTTGCTGACGCCGGTATGCTAATGTTTTACATTCCTCCGTAGCATGAGTATTATTCTTATGACATATGCAGTAGGGTCTCTGCTGCTTCAACTGCTTCTGCTTTTCAGCAGACACAGTCTTTACAGTAGTCAACTCCTTTAAAGCTTCATTCTGAGTAACCTGTAATTTATCCACCTTTTGAACCAATTGTAGCCATTCCTTTGAGAGAATAGCTATAAAAAGACTCCTTGGCCTGCTCCTCGTTAGACTTTTTGACATCACGAGGCGATGGGCCAGGTTGCATCTCTTCAGCATTCTCCTCACTTCTCTCCTCTTCTACTGCCTTTTGCAACTGATTTTGTCGTCTTGACTTCGTCTGGTTATACTTTTTAGTACTTCCATACGGAGCATTCCCTACAAAAGCAATTTCCGGGCACTTCTCCTCCGTAGCTACAACTTGATTCACCTTAATTGGTTTATCCTTGGCTCCAAAAGTAGTAAACACATTTTTATATTTCTTATCAATCTGAGTTACGGCGTATGCAAGGTCTTGCCAAGTTTTCATCGATGGCAATACATCCTGCAACTCCGTCTGATATAACGGACTACTTTTATAAATGAAGGCATTAATAATATTCTCTTGCCTTAGTTGATCAGTCTGATCTGCATAGACCAGATCCACGGGATTACTCAACCTCTTTAAAAACTCTAAGGCTGACTCGTCTTCTTCCTGTTTCATATTAAACAACTCTCTTTTGAGCATCGTCAAATCATAAGTCGGCGCGAGATACTTTAAAACATTTCTCCGCGCTTCTGTATAACTTGAGGATGTTCTTGCTATCCTCCTAGCCGTGTTCTGAGACAACCTTCTCAAACACTCTTTCTTTACCTTATCCGCAGTATTCTCCAGAAACTCACTTTCCAGAGGTCTATGTTTCAAAACCTTTACCACATCTCTCACATCAACTTCTACACTTGAGCTAGAGTTCGACGTAGATGAACTGCTATTATCACTATCTGAGTAATGTCTACTCCTAGTTCTAGATCTGTGAGATCTCTTTCTACTCTTCGACCTCCTCTTTTTCCTCCTCTCAGGACTAAGGTCAGCTCTATTTGTGGTATCTCTCCGAGGAGTGGGACGAGAAAATCTGTCCTCTCCCTGGGATGATTCATCGCAGATAGTCACCTTCCTTTCCCTAGACCTCCTACTCTCTGAGTAACCGTAGGCATTCGATTGTGCTTGTTCAGCATTCCTCGAACCCTGCGGTTCCTCAGTCCAACCTCTATATCTACTCGAATATTTGTCTCTATCTTCTTGAGACCTTACATAAACCTCTGAATGAACCTCTCTCTTAGGTTCACTTACTCTTTCTAATCTACTCTCAATGTAAGAAGACTCACCTATCTTCTTCCGTTGATCTTCCTCTGTTTCCTTTTCTTTAACTTGCGCGCTTTCGATAACTTTGATCAATAATTCGACTTTCTTCTCCAGCACGTTAATTCGTAAATTCTTGGGATCGATTCGATCCCTTTGCTCCTCTCGTCGGATAAAATTCCCCATTTCGGGGTCGTATCGCCTCGAATATTTATCCTCGTATAAATCGGCCGGCGCGTCCTCGTAATATTTGTCATAATTCATGTCCATCATGTTTGACCTCCACGCCGGTTTCGACTTCCGTCTAATCTCCTCCAACGTCTCGGCCATTGGATGGACCAACTTCGGGGGCGACGTCGGTCTCTCTCTCTCAAAGGTCTGATGACCTTTGACACTACCACTTACAGTAGTTTCAATGTCCGCTTGCCTAGCCATCTCAAAACTACTCTTCCTCAACTCCTCTTCAATTCTTGCCACTTCGGCAATTCTACTCTCTCTCCTTCCTTCAGTCTCAGGGGCCTGTGCTTGAATCTGTTCTACCGCTGCGTGTTCTTCAGCAGAGTCGAGATTCGAAACACTAGGTTCATGTGACCTAGGAGGAGTTCTCAACATTTTTCCTACCGGAAGACTCATTTTCTTACTTTTTCCGGTATGTGCCTGCAAATAAAACCCAGGAGGTTTAGTTATTTTTCTGGTGGTTCTCCGGTTATCCGTCGTGAGAGGCGTTAAGAGTCCACCACTTGTTAGGCAACTGTGGGGTCAACACGATGCAACAGTTCTGACCACAGGCTAACAACAACAATAAACACAAAACTCTCCCAGATGTTTCACCAGATACTCGCCAGAACTTTCACCAAACCTCAGGCAGAACACCTTGGCACGTACCTCAGGAGATCCTACCCAAGTCTCCACTCCTAATCTTATAAAGGCCTCCCCTGCGCTCACAAAACAAAACAACTTACAGGCCCAACTTGTATTGGGTGACGACTGGCGACACCAAACAAATAATAAACAAAATTATTATAAAAAGGTGATGGCGGCGTCCCTCCATAAAACTAATCTTTTTAACACTGATAAAAAGACACAAAAATCGCGAAACAGTGGCAGCATAAATCTATGCAAATTATATTTTTCTCTTCGCCACTTTTCGCCGCGTCCAACCGCCTGCGCACTGACGCCGGAAGCTGAACACGTGCACCTGGAGCCACCCCAACACGTAATCATGATAATTAAAGTTACAACCCGCGAGAAGCGTCGGAAAATATTGAGATTATGACCTTCTAAAATGCACCGAAATGTTTCTTTTCTGTATTCAATCCGCAAAATTTTCTTTCCTGAATGGGGAAGGAGTCCAAATTTTTTTCCTTTTCCGAATTTTTTTACCGAAAAAGCACGATTTGGGGGAAAAAACAGTGGCTGAAAGACGAAAAAAACAGATACTTTCTATAAATTGTCGATTTCTAACGGTGAGTACCCTCAGCAGAGTGATGGTTGCAGTATTATTGGGGGACCGCTTTCCTGAGTGCACTCTGCTAAGGGGACTTTCGTGAGGGCCTTATTCTGTGTGCACTCTTGGTCAGGGATTGTTTGTGGAACCGGCTGCAGGCTTGTTCTTGGTCATTTATGTTAATTTTATTGAAAAATAACGTATACTTTTTGTATTGAAATCAGTCAATCTTCAGCAGCTCCCTACGCCTTCAGAAATCGTTTCCGCTAATTCAGTATAGACGAAAAATGATCGGCATAATTTTCTGAATAAGATGAGAGGCTATATTTTTGTTTCGGCACTTCGTGATTAAACAATAATTTAGCCTTTTTTGGTATCACAGAAGGTGGAGAAGGTAAATTCTGAGCTTTCTCGGAGCAGAAACTGAGTAAACGTAACGCAGAAGCAGCGAAAAATGGATTCAGATTTATTGCATTGTGCAATGCTGAGAATATTTCTTTTCTTTCTTTTTGGAGCTTTTTCTGCTCCAAATCTACATCTCAGACTCGTTTCTGAACAGTGTCTTTGGAAAAAAGACTGTATCTCAAGACATGATTTTTACATGGTAAGCTATGTCTTGGGGCACAGCTATAAGACGCTACTCAGAAACGGGCCACTGCTCCGACCAGAAATAACTTTTGGCCAAAATTTATGCAACCTTGCCCTAATTTTGCTTCTTCTTTGTTCCGAGAATGTTCCAAACTTAGTCAATACAAGTTACTTTGAAAGCTGATCGCAGTAACATCAATTTAAACTATTCTTTACTTCGCGTGCGTCGCGCATGCGCACACGTTGTATATACGTTACAAGTTAAAAAATTAGCTATCCGATGTTCCCTACCAATGGAACGTTGCGTCGACAGCTAGAAACATTCAACTTGAAAATCCACTTTCCGTCGGAAAGGATAACTGCAATTTTGCGGAAAACGACCGACGGTAACGTCCAACCGAACCGAAACTTCCGTTCCTTTCGGTTACGTTCCGTCGATTGCATTCCGTTCCGTCGGAAAATGCAAGTATAAATGACCCTTTAGACGTTAAAAAAACTTGAAAATTCAATGGTCACTAAAGTGCATAACTACCAAAAGTTCCTTTCAAAAACCGCTCGTGTTTTACAACGATGTGATACATAACAAAGAGAGCAAAAAAATCTAGGAGTAGAAGTGGAGCAGATACTCCAAGATTGCCCCTGCATTTACTCAAATTTCACTCAGACCCCTGTGATTCGGCCCTAAATCACACTAAATACTGAGCGCATAGTCGAAGACAGAAAAGAAGACGATTCAGGTATAATTATGCATTTAGGGACCTCTAAATTTTTATCCAATTTTCAAACTCCGCTCATAGTCATCAAATCAAAAAACAGGACTGATGAGTCCAATTTGTAAAATGAAATAACCTGTAAAATCAAGGTGTGGATTTCCGTGTAGGAACAACCAGAAACTGAGAATGCGTTTGTATGTATTTTCAAGTAATCTCAGCTTGGCCAGCTATCCCTTTCCGGAACCAACAAACAAATTCTCACCCTTCCGTCAGTGTACGGTTCGTTACGCTGGCCGAAGTAGCCGGTCCGGTTATTGTACCGGTCCCGCTTTTGCTGGTTTGATGAGGCTCCGTCATTTTATATTCAACACGTATACGTTAATTTTGGTAGTGAGGGCTGCAGAAACAACTAACCGCTCGCCAAAATTACAAACTTTAGGCTGCAGTTGTAACGTAAAATTGTAAACGAATTTTATACCACTTAGCCGTGGATATTTACATTCCGACAGAATCGATTTCGACACATGGATATCTCTGATTGTTGAAAAATTAGACAACAAAATAAGGGATATTTCCTCGGTAGTCATAGGATAGGGTGTTTATCTTTAATAGCATGAAACTCATCAACTGGCAAAAATCAGTTTCGTTACCAGACATTAGAGTTCAGAGACATAGGAGCGCGGATATTAGAGCGCAGGGGAGCGTAGGGACATTATAGTGCATTTGAAAAAATTGATTTTTTTAAAACCGACGTTCCCCGGTCTGCTTTGACCGCGAATTTTAAATTGTTTTTGAACATGAAAAAAATTTTAAGCAAGCAGCTTTATTTCAAAAGCTGACAGTTTTTTCATTTTGGCGAATTTTAACGCTCCAGTTGAATGAAATATCAGATGATATTTAATGATAAAACCTCGATGCAACATATTATTCTTCAAGATGAAGGGAAACAAACGATTTGCACAAATACTAAAGAGCTTACACCACAAACACTTTCAAACTTTACACAAAGACCACAAAAAAGTAAAATCACTTAACAACGGGCCTGTAGTGTAAAACCAGATCGGCTCCTTGTTTCCATATAAAATGTTTCACGGTTCTCAGATCGGTATTCGGATCCAGTAACTAAATTATAGAAACATATGCATGCACAGAGTATGGAAAAACTGGGAAAGGTTCTAGGATCGATATATTCTTAGTTCACTTCAATCCACTTATATCATAACTATAAGCTATATGCTTCGAAATGACCGTCGTAACGACAACCAAAGTGTAGGTCCAACTACCTTGACAAGGTAATTTCACGGAGTGAAAAAACTAAGAAAAACACCAAATCTCTTCGTGAGAATGGGGAGGCCGAAATTACCGAAACAACATAATGATTTATCTACTTTTGATAAGGATAGAATTGTATCGATATTTTATTGCATTACTGGAGAATTTTTGACTAGTTCATTAACAAGGTCAAAACTTCTTTAATATAAATTATTTTCAATATTTTTCCTTCAACAAATATATCAAAATTATGGTAGGAAAAACTATTGGCTAAAACTGCGCTTAAATCACTGAGCCAAGTTCAACCTAGACTGCACCACACGTTCAGAAATGGAGCTAGTGGAAATAGAGGAAAATTATGAAAATTTGAATTTTGAGATTCTTGTAGCTAATGTGAGAACACATTTTTGAGCAAAATGATGATCACCGCTGTGATAGGGAAATGAATCTACATCAGAGGTCCCCAAGATCAGACTTTTCAGATAGGGTTGAAGTTGAAAATTTGCGGGTAGGTGTAGCTGAATGCCCACTAAACATGTCACTTTGTCTCAAAATTAGGCAACCAGTGATCAATTTTTAGGACTTCGGGAAGGAATAATACCCCGTCATACCCCTTCCTATGGAGCAGTCTGATCTATACATACATGGTAATATGTCGCTTCCATGTATGATTTTTTGACTTATCAAATGTTAAAGAGACAGAATCGAGGCTAGCAGAGTTCAAATATCTCTGAAATCTATGCAATAATTACCTGCTCGTTGCAGTATAATTCCACTTTTTCCTCGATATTTTCGGGCAAAGGCGGTGGCGGTAGGGCTTGGCTAATGGAACTTTCACCCGGGAAACCCAAACCGAGTCCATCGCTCGAAGGCTGATATAGAATTTTTTCTATGACGTGTTCCATAACTTTTCTTATTTGTAACATGTCCGAAGCGGACAAACGGTCACTGCAAACATGCTTTGAAATGTAAGACGTAGAGAAAATTTCAACGAAACAATAGGATTGTAATTCGTTCAGTAAGGATTCTCAAAACATCCAAAATAATTACCGTTTAGGATAGATTTTCAAACCAAAACTTGGATACGGATATAAATAAAACGGTATTTTATTATATTTGGGCATAGCTTTGTTAACCACAATTTCGAAAACCCATGCCGGAACCGTATCCGCCAAAATGGCGCTCTCATTTTCTCCTGCTGCGTCTCTGCACACTAGTCGAAATAACGTTCTACCGTTCGGTTCACTGAAAATCTTTATACTGATTTAGAAGAATTCAGTCAAAATTAATACAGCATGAAATTATAATTCTGACAAAATGAGAATAACACAATTAATATCAAACCCTCAGTTGGTATTGAAAATAAAAAAAAAATCATGAAATAACCTTGTTAAACAGACAATTAAATCCCAAATCTACAATATCAGAAAAAGTTGTACATATGTTTTTCGACATAACGCATTCCATTGTCCTGTTTAAGCATACACATAATTGGGAAGACGTACTACAATAACCCCCTCCGGAAATCGTCTTCCACCTGGCTAGCCAGGTGATGATCAAATACATTTAACGGAGCCCGGCTTTTTAATGGATGGGGTCGCCGATTAACCAAAAATGGTCGTTTTTGAACAAACAAACGGTCAAAAATTTCATTTTTTTTCGACGTTTTACGCTATGAATGCACATTTTTATGGTTTTTAGACAAAAATCATTATTTTTTTAACGTTTTCCAGACTTTTTAGGCGAAAAAATTAAAATCATTTTCCTTCAAGGACCGATTAAAATTTTGGGCAATCTATATGACCTCAAACATAAGGATGACACTTTATTCCCCACCTCCGATCTTGGGGCTCCGTTACATGTTAATATGTCTAAGCTTATCACCAAAAGATGAGGGGCGTATGTTCCGGAACCGAAAAATACCCGTTCAGGTAAGCTGTATTGAAACCGCCATCTTCTGAAACGAACAATTCACTATCAATCATATTATAATGTAGACAAGTTACTAACCTAATGGAATATCAATATGACCTTGAGCTCTTGGCCAATATTCTAGCAAAGCTTGAAGCATGAGACTACCATAATTCACTAAAACATAAAAAGTAGATCGACCTAAAACGAATACGTACATACAATAAAGTAGTGGTTGATACCCACATTTAACATCAGAATTATTATTCCCTAAACCGGCATCTTTGGCCGAAATCCAAGCCGAAAGGCAATCGGTTTCATCCAGAGTTATTTGAAGGCCCTAAATCAATAAATTCAAGAATTTCGACTGAATTTGAATAAAAAATTTATCCTAGAACTCACTCCTGTCTTCAAGTCAACCGTGAACCAACTGGGAACGAAAATCATTTTTAGTTTCTCTTTGATAACTTTGTCTATACTGGAAACTCCGTAATCTTCAACTTTTACGGCCTGGAAGAAAAAAATTCGTGAGAATTATGAAATGAAAAAATTGAATTTTTCAACCTTTAGAGCTCTAATTAGCCAGAATGACAACAATTCGTCATTTACCTTCAAGACATCCCAAACTGCTACATTATTTTCAGTATCTTTAGTAACTATGTATCGCTTATCGTTTAATAGGTGATACTGTCGTATGCTGGGAGCACCTAAAATAAAAAATTAGAAATATTCGAATTAATGAGCAAACAATAAGGTTCAGGTGTAAACACCGAGTTTCAAGAGAACGATTTTCTCGGTTCATGCCAATGCCGATGCATAAAAAGTGAAAACATAAGAGGTGTTGTATACTAGAATACGAGTCGCACAATTATTCTGTAATAATTCATTTTCATGCATTACCTTTGATGACGAAGTCGGGACTCTCAATAATCGGTCTATCACTGATTAAATCGAAAGAGATGTCGGAAAAGTCATTAATTTCGTTAGGGAGACACTTGAAAAGGTTTAAAACTTAGTCTAACGAATTATCATCAAATTTTGCGCTTACCCATCGTCTGATCGACGAATCTTTTGTAGCAACCCACAGCGATTTTGATTGCTCGTCCAATTGAAGCTGAAAATTGTATACTAATCTATGCAAAGTTCAATCGAGCAAAAGACAATTTTCTAAGGTCTTCAATATAACTGTTTGTTTACTCTCAAGACCGGAGACGTCTCTTCGAATAAAAATAATGACGACTGCAGATTTCTCAAATCTGTCGAGAATATACGTCTATCTCTGCCACTGCTATATACACAACCAAACACTTCATCCACCTAGAAAATACTTTAAGACTTTACTTTTCACGCGAGTACAATCCACATTACTTGCAAAGTCCAAACGCCTTCAGTGTGGCACCATATGGTTCCAACGCATCTTTGCATGCCAAGGTTCCATAATCTGATTGTCCCATCCGAACCGGCGGATAAACACTAAAATAAACACAAATTTCTATTGAGATGACTAATGCGTTAAGCTAGTTTTCACTTCATGGTCTATAGGCCAATTTTTCACATTTCACTAAAACGTTCACCTGAGTACCATCACGATTTAGAACCAGAGCTCTAACGTTGTCTGAATGACCGCGTAATTTCATTAATTTTTGGCATGTTCTTGGATCCCACACTCGGATAACTTTTTCCGTTGATCCAGAGACGACAACGCTACCACTGGAATTCATTGCCAAGGAATAAATACTATCTTTACTGCCACTCAACGACGAGGCTAAAAAACTCAACAACCTGAGACCCGTATACCCTTGCTCTTACATTACAACTCCATAGAACCTTCAATCAGCCGAAAAATTTTCTAGGCTCATCCAAGAAGTAAGAAAATTATACTGCAAATCTTCTAATACCTAAAGCGCGGAATGCGTGATGTTTTTCCAAAATTTTATCGCTTGCTTTCTGAAACTTTCACTTATTATTGTTTTAGAAAGTTTTTGGACTTGACTTGAGTAGTGTGGTTTGCATTTTTACTTGAGGAACTGATTTATTTCACATTTAAAAAAAATTTGTTAGCTCAAGCTAAAATGATATTATGATTTCGAATTTTTATAGAGTACATTATTGTTATACCACAAAATTTTTTCTGAATTTATTGTGAATTTTATTGATTTAGAAAGTTCGAGCGCACTGATGCGTGATGAAGGTGCGTACAGATTTCGTATTATTCGACTAGTATGATATATTCGAATTCATCTGAATTTCTGAAATATACTGAATAAATTGTAGTAATTTCTGCCACACTTTTCATCACAGGGTGTCAATTAGATGAAGACAAAAATCAATATATTAATTATACATAAATAGGTGCACTATTTTTCGAACCAATTCTTAAACGAGTATTGGAAAGAAAGAAAATTAGGCACTTATGCACTTTATGGCCCATCAAATTTTTCAAAACTTTTTTTACGCATATGTTGTGTGGTTTACACGCACCAGACTTAGGCTTAGGCTCAAGCTTAGGCTTATATACCGATGTGTAAAAAACTTGGAAAAAATTCGATAGGCTATAAAATGCATTTTTTCTTAATTAACTGATTCACACATCCAAGTTTACACTTTGATACTTACAATGTCAAAAATATTTTTAGGCTGACATTATAAGTAAATATTAAAAAAATATTTACTTACAACGTCAAAAATATTTTTAAAACTAGCTAGCGTACATTGCCTATACATACACGCTGTAGCATAACACGTTAAAAACTTCAAAAGAATTCGATGAGCCATAGAGTGCATAAGTACCGAAATTATACCTGCATAATTTTCCAAGAAGAAATTTTCCGTCCACATCAATCATCTAAAGAACTCACTGGTTACGGTATTGTTGGATGCAGTTAAGGCTGTGAGCGTATTTACATCCCACAAAAATATGGATTTGTCGAAGCCAGCTGACGCAACCATTTCCTTGTCTTTGGCATAGGCTAAAGATTTTACGTAATCCTAAAACTAAAAACATGTTTCGAAATGACTGAAAAAAATTAATGGAAAAATTTAAAATTGAGTCAAAAAGGTTTAAATCCTACATGCACATAGGGGGGTAATAAGGGTAAACTCCCTAACCTGAGACCCTCGCCACCCACTGGCCCAAAAAAATCATCAAACACCCCCCTGAACTTTTTCCAAGACAGTTTTTTTGATGACTTTTGTGGATATTTTATATGAAAAACAAACTTGCAGAACCTTTTTTATTTTTTGCGCGCGCACCCCAGGGATAAAAAGTCCAAAAGGAACTTCCCCCTGGGAAATTCTTGCCGTGCATGTCTGGTTTGAATACACAAAAAATAGAACGCATATTTTGCCTACCCGATGGGTTCGCAAGGTTGACATACAAAATCCTTTCTGAGCATTCCATACTTTGACCGTAGTGTCGCTAGACGCCGATATCACTACAAATACGCATATAAATGATTAATCAAAGTTTCGAACAGAGAAAACAGTAATGGTTTACGATGCTTATTGCCGCAACATAAGATGATGTCATTTACCCAATCGGTATGGTGTTCCATGGATGCAAAATACGGTTCAGAAATCTTGAACAGAGTAGGAAATTAAAGTTAAATCAACATGCTAGCGAAAGAATTAAACTTCAGCGAGCTTCATTCATACTTTATTACCCTATGAGATCGTACATTCCATATGCGGATGACCGAGTCCATGCCAGCTGTGTACAAGCGTTGGGCAATAGGATCATATTGTAAAGCGTTGATACCTGATCTATGACGCGGTTCCAGTTCATCGCGTATTACAAAGGAAACCTGAATGCCTCGGTCAAGATTATCGATATCAGCCTTTCATTTTACACTATTTCAACAATGCTCCAAAACCCCACTGGTAGAATCCGACCGAAGACAAATATTTCATTGGAAAAATGCTAATTCACGAAAACTTGCATAAAAACAATTTTTTCAATCATCGATGTACTTGCTGTCGGTCGTTTATCTAAAATTGTCTCAATAACTACTTAATTAAATCAATATCACGTTTTGTAGAAATATTTGTCAGCATCAGGCTCAGTATCTTACTTGAACTTTTTTCCTGGTGGGAGTTGATGAAGGAAGCTTCTGCATATATGTCATCACTCTTGGGCCAGAGCGGCTATCACACGTTGACGGAGAAGCAAATTACTACCGAAGAATATGGAGCAATTTTATCGAATACTGGTACTTGCACACTATTTCATTTTAGGCATCACCTGTACAACATTAGTTTTAAAAAAGAAATATCAGCGAAGCAGAAATCCAAGTCAACAGGCATTTTTTGGTTTGAAAATCATGAGTTAAATGGCTCCTAGGTTTAAATTTTTTAGGAGCCAATTTTAAATTTTGGGAGCCAAAAATGTGTTATCAACAAATGTCGAAAAATAGGCTTGTAACGAGTGTTTTTTTTGTACTCGGTCCATTTGTACTGGTACAAACGACCTCTCAAAAACCGTTTGTACTCCAAAATTTGCGAAAAATTGCTGAAAAAAGGATTCATTGTTATAAAATGCAACAAACATGCTGTGAAATATTAATACGTTGGCTATTTCCACGAGACATAAGAAGGCTACAAATTCAGACACATAAAACATTTGATCATGAGGCAGATAACATGCACTAATGAAATACTCCACAAAAAGCTTTTATTATTATGGCACAGCTGCTAGTTTGCCGTTTTCGATGTGAACGCATAACAAACAAGTCCTACAAAGTCCATTGATACTGAATACTGACAGCTGTTGAGTAACAAAAAATTTTTTTGTCCAAAAATTTTCGTTTGTACCGGTACAAACGAAGCCCAAATTTTCGTTTGTACTCTGGACCGTTTCGTTTGTAAAGTACAAAAAAAACACTGCTTGTAACACACTGTGGAATGTATATATGGACAATCAGTCAATACGTGTTAAAAAATGACTGTTCTAAACTTAATTTCCAACCAGTGTTTTTCTTGTACAGTCCGCTTTGGACATGTACAAGGACGGGCCAAAAAACCTTTGTACGAAAAAACCTTTTTTGTTCGCAAAAAACACGATATTTTGTTTATTTTAGCACGAAACTTCTTCCAAGCAATTTTAGCAGTTTCTCAAAATGAAGTTCCCTGACTTTTCCAGGTTTTCCAGATCAATTTCCCAGAATTTTCCAGCTTTTTTCAGAGTGAATACTAACAATAATTCCCACATACAATTGTAAAAGACATATGTACCGGAGACAATAAACATGCATAAAGCACACATGATCACAACATTTTATTAAGTTGATTTTAAAACATTTTCACATTTTTTCTATTGTGAAGGAAAATCTTCTATCGTTTTCCTTTGTCTATTTGCACATGTACAAACGGCAGTGAATAGTTCATTTTTACAATTTGTACACAGCAAAAATATAAATAAAGTAACCTGTGTTCCTCTACGGTTTAAGTTTTCGATTTTCGAGCTTTAGGGTGCGCTTTATTTGAATGATCATGATGCTTCAAACCACCGTTTCTCCTCGAAGTTTTTTTCCATATGAGAACCGAACCCAAAATTTTTTTCCTCATTTTCCAAAAATTTTCTACATTTCTAAAAACTTTTATAATGTGGCCACGGATTCAAGCATTCTGATGTTTTTGTAGTCAGTAACCTACAAAAATTAAGAAAAAATTGAGAAAATTCTAATCAGGTCAGTCAAATTGAGATGACGAATAATGTATTGGCGTTCTACAGGAGCAGAAAGCATATTAACGATAGAGTTCTCTTCAATTTATCCGCTATTAACATTTCTGTAGTTCCAATTAGAATTATCCAATTTTATTCATTTCTTAGTCTGGCGCAGAGTGCCGGTAAAATTTTCGGATTTTCATTTCCTGAAACGCTCGGAAATGAACCTTCACAACGATAACAAATAAATTAGAATCAAACTGATAGAGTATAATTTGTTCCTTCGAGTTTTAATATTCTCAAAAACGCTGGAAAATAAATCTCTGCAACAAATATTCCTGAATAGAAGTTCTAAAATTACATACTAGAATGATGTGTTCAATTTTCATCGTCCATAAATCCAGAATTTCATGTTGCAAACGTTTGAAAAATTTCAAGCCCCAGGAAAAAAAATTGAGAGAATTAAGAAAATATCTCAATTTTCGGCCAAATACTAATTGTTAACGATTACAAAATGAGACGAGCTAACTTGATTGAAAGAAACTGTTGAACATTGATTAGTAAGTGGAAGTACATGTGCTAACGGATGCGCTTAATAGAAAATAATAATTATTATACGCATAAATTTATAAATTTTGACCTTTTAAAGTCCACCAAAAATTCATCTTTTCGGTTTTGAAGTACAGTATAAAAATTTGTCAGAAAATATTAACATGCGTTGATGAAATTTAATAATATTTTCGTTTGTACATGTACAAATGAATCCCCAATTTTTTTTGCAGCCAAAGATTTTCATTTGATTCCGGCAAAAAACACTTATGTGAGCATAATTCGTTGTGTAATTGATTAAATCATGCCTGTTCTCAATTTTTGGACAAAAAGAACTGTTCACTCAACTGAACTCGTCGCAGTCGCGCAGCTCTTTAGCCAGAGAGATATAATTTAGCTCGGCAGACCCGCGGTTGTTTAGCCAAAAAGGAATATATTTTTGATTTACAGCCGGGCGGCTATTTGGCTAACTTCACAACATAGCCACACGGCTACATATATATAGCCAAAAATATCCTTGTTGGCCAAACGACAGCGCGATTAGTTAGCTATTGTTGTCAAATTTATATGGAAGCTTAAAATGGATACTGGTTTTAAAATTTCACAAAAAAAATTTCTAGAACTTACGATTTTCGAACAGAAAATTTGGATCTGATTCTTGAAATAAATATTTGAAGAATTGTTTAATACATTTTTTGAGTTCCCACTTGTGATCGTACAAACATTAACCGTCGATTTCTTATGTGCAATGCAAGATCATTATGCTCCAGGATAGTTTGCAGAAAATTTTTTGAATGTTTGAAAAAGCTCAGAAACGTTTGAAGATGTTAACTTTGTCTGGTTCACACTCATCTTATAACGTTATGCACACTTCAGCATGTACAGTACAAGTGGGATATTGGTGGAGAATCGGGTACTTCTGGATCCATACCAGGCTCCGCCGGACGCCTTGCTGCGTCCCTAAACCTATGCTTAAGAAATAAATAGAGTGAGCGCCCGTCCAGTCAATGCCCTTCCTATAACCCACTATACAGCAAGTGTGTATAACGTTATAAGATGGGTGTGAACCAGACAAACGAATACTCACTTGGTAAAGCACCTATATACATATATATGCATTCTTCAGCGAACAAAACGTACAGTTCAATGTTACTTTGACTGACCACAGAAATTTCGAAAATTTTTGCAACAAAGGCTACTTTTTCCAAATTTTTTCGAGTTGGGTACACGGTTCGAACAATTTGGAGTTGGGGCTGGGTATCTCCCTAACTCCCTCAATAACAGGTATGGAGTGCTGCGAGAATTTAAATAACTCTATGGAATTGTGCAGGAACTTCATATTTCAATTCAATTTTCGGCTACGAATCTGGCTTTTTTCCACACAGCAATAAAATTCCGGGCTGTGCAAAATGAATTTTTAAAACAACAAAAAACAACTACATCCCAAGAATCCTAGGCGAAATTCCCTGACTTTTCCAGGTTTTCCTGACACCCCGAATAACACTTTCTCCACATTTTCCTTCTTTCCCATATATTGCATTATTGTCTTTTGTCTCTCCTTTCTTTCCTTTTCTTTTTTCTTCTAATCTACTTTTTCTTTTTTGCTCACAAAACAATACATTAAAAGTTGTCATTTTTAATAAAGCATTGTCTCCCATGTAATTCTTATACAATCTACCATGCTCTATTTCCTATTTAATTTCATTTTTTATGATTTTTTCGTCGTTCTTACTTGCTTTTTATCTTGGTTTTTTTTCTTTTAATTCTTTATCTTTGTCTCTTTCTGTTCTTCTGATTCTTTTCCTTTTGTTCTTTTTTCACATTATTTTTTCCTTCTTCCTTGCTGCTTTCTCTATCTTGCTTCTTCTTTCTTGTCAGTTTTTCGTGTTTTTTTTCTATTTTTTTTTATTTTTTCATTTTTTTTGTTTCCTTTCTCTTGATGTTTTGTTTCTTCCAGCATTCTTTTGTTTATATTTTTATGCAGATTTTCATACTTACAACGATGAAGGCTCAAGCATGCCGAACTGTACAAGAATTATACGGAAGACTACGGCTATTTAAAATGACAACTTCTAATGTATTGTATCATGAGCAAAAAGTGAAAAATTAGACGACAAGAAGGAAGAAAAATAAAATAAAAAGAAGAAATTCACGAACGAAAACATGTACAATACACACAGAAAATGAAAGAAAAAAGAAATACATACAAAGAAGAATATAAGGTAAAGAGGGAGAATATGAAGAAAGTGTTATTAAATTCTTAATCGCTCGTTTGGAATCGCCTAATTTGGAATTCGCTGATTTGGGAATTTACTCAATTGGGTGTCCTAAATAAACTGTACTTTTATTAAATTAGGAAAAAAATTTGCTACCGAACGATTTTGGGATTTATCCCCGGCCTGAAACTGGTACCATGCACATGTATGGTCCGGATATCAGGATATCCGACGCACATCACTTCTACCCATATGACTACAATATTAACTATTCTAATTTGACTCGACCGCGTGCAAATTTTCGTCGCCTAGTATTTGTGTTATCGCAGCAAATTTATAAATTTACATGAATAGAAATTCGGAACTTCCTTTGTTGACTTTGAGTGGTATGGGGAACTGAAATGATTGTTGGTGTCCGATTCAAATAGAAAAATTGACATCGTTTGCACAACTTTTTGAAAAAAAATTCATGCTACTTTCGAATTGATCGTCGTCAGAAGTAGGCAATTATAGATATTCCCAATCTTTACATTTTTATTGGAGAGAAATTCGTAACCGGAAATGAAATGAAAATATGAACTACCTGAAAAATTCCATAAAAATATTTAATTCTTTCAGCATTACATTTCCTTATGAATCGTTAACCCTTTTCTCGGACAATTTATTTTATCGTGCAGGAGTGAATGGATGAAAATAGGTTAGACCTAATTTTTATGTATATTCAATGCTATAAATGTAGGTTTAATTACATTTTTATCAAAATCTTTTCCAAGTTTTCAGTATGTTTTTAACGAGAGACAACTTTTTCTGGCACAAACTGGCACCAATTTCTGTGCATGAAAAAATGCTTTAGACGATCAATATCTCAAAACTTTTCGACCCTTTGTGCTGGTTTTGGGCATAGTTGACAATTATTATTATTAATTTGCCCTGAACGCGACTCTTAAGAAGTCTAGTCTAAATATCATTACTCCGTTAACATTTCAGTTGTTCCAGTAGATACGTCATGTTTTAGATCATCTACAGCCGTTAATATTCGACGATCTTTCAAGAGTAATTAGGATCAGGGTAGGGGAAAATTTGGCTGCATGAGAAATTTTTTGGTTTCTCATTAGTAAGTGTTTTTCTAGAAAAATTTTCGGAACTTCCTGGTTTTTTCGACTTTTGGTGTCTTTTTTTTAGCCCAGAGGATGTAGAAAAGTTAGGTACAAATTTTTGGCGTTTACTTCTGCCCCCAATTGACCTAAGATCTACAGGTAACTAGTGTACTATATATCTGGTTCCCAATCCTTGTTTGGCTAGGTAACCACTAAAACGATTGGGGAACCAACCAACTTTCTGAACTTGCTGGTACCAGATGAACCGATAGGATTTGTCCAGGTATGAATGTCTGATCTAGTGTTGTTTTTTGGTGAATTTAACGGAAAGCAAGTTATTTCTCGGTCATTTTCCCATAATTGTTTTGCGATCTTTAAAAACATATTGACATTTGTGTGATTGGAACATTTTGAGTCTAAGTAGAAATTCTTGCTGGTTGAAGAATCGAAATTCTTGGTTGCTTTCCTCTAATTTTTGAATGGTAGTCTGCCCGACTGAAAATTTTTTGAATTCACTGGAAAATTAAACCTTCTGTCTTGGAAATAAAAGTTGAAAAGATTCATTTTCAGGCGTTCCAGAATATCAAAAACCAGAGGTCCCCAAGGTCGAAAATTTAGGTAGGGGCAAAATCGTAAATTGTAAGGATAGTACTTGAAATATGCCGTGACCTTTTTTTTGCTCCCAGTTTTTTGCGGAGGGGTAGTGTAGTACTCTCACCACAAAACAAGCCTCACTTACAACTTACAAAAATGATAAATGCTCCTACTTTACGCTTTTTACGGTCAAACACCATTTACTATTTCAACCCCCTTTTTCCAGCTCACAATTATGCAAGTTGAATGTACTGATTATACGCAGAGAATAGTCACACTTTGAAGATTGTTGTGTCAACTGATTCCTGCAGCTTATTCCATCACTGATAAGGGTTGAAATAGTGATCGTACGGGGACAGATTTTTTCGGGGACGGGGACGAGTTTTCCCCGTTCTTTCGGGGACGGGGAGAGATATTTTCACATACATTAAATACTACATGAGTACTCATTTATATTATCTGAAGTCAATAAAATCTGTATATAATCTATTATAAATCTGAAATCAATCAAACATGCGAGTTGAGAATTTTCCAGGACTCAAATCATGATTTTTTAGGTCAAGTATGTACCTAATAAATTAAAAACTATGACAATATTCTTACAACATTGTCTGCCTCATTCAGCACTATATTCAACTGACTGCATCAGCCTAGACATGACTAAAAGGTCTCGATAACTACCTACACTATACAAAACCATATAGGGTCACTCAATAATACTTAAAATAGAATCGTGTCTAGCACAACTTTGTAAGTT
Organism: Romanomermis culicivorax; assembly: GCA_963922205.1. Taxonomy (NCBI): domain Eukaryota; kingdom Metazoa; phylum Nematoda; class Enoplea; order Mermithida; family Mermithidae; genus Romanomermis; species Romanomermis culicivorax. The sequence continues at coordinate 935,980 of CAWUHX010000013.1, read as the reverse complement.
AATATAAACGCTTATGCATATCTATTATACCCATCCACCCACAGGTGGGAATAATGTGTATTATGTTTCCGGCGCCAATACATAAATGTTTCCGGCCCCAATACAAGGCGCCTATACAAATACAATGATAACAAGAATCATAAGTGATTTGAAATCCGGCGCGAAGCGCCGGAAAATTTTCGATATGTTTTCTTAAAAACGCATAAGAATGCATCTCCGGACAGGAAACTCACCCAATCAAAAGGGTCGTTAGGCTCTAATTTTTATAAGCCATGTTGGCTTGTGCCCCTAAATTTTCAGGAGTCACTCAGAGTTTTTAGAAGCCATGGCTATTAATTAACCTAAAAAACCCTGACCAGACTCGACTTTTTTTCGCTCGCAAATATGAATGCTCTATATAGCCGAAAACATTTTGTTGATTACTCTCCAATTTTCTGGCATAAATGAGGAGTTCGAATGTTTTCTCGAATATTACCCATACAATCCAATTGAAACGTTGACTTTGACATAATAATTTAAGGGCTAAATTGAAAGTTGAAGTTGAAAAACTAAAAAAACGATCTCAAATACTCGATGATTTTAAGCAATTTCACTTTCAATGTGCATAGTCGAATAAGAAAACTCGCCGCAGCGCGGCGAAAAAATTTGACGATTATCCTCTATACTTTTCAACACAAAATATTTATTTTTCCACAGAATTCCCTGTGTTTTCCAGGTTTTCCAGACCTGAAAAAAAATTCCCTGTGTTTTACAGGTTTTCCAGGTTGTGTATGAACCCTGTAATATGTATAAATATAATACTATATTTTTCTATAATTTTGTTCGTTGTTTTGTACCTAAAAAATTAAAGTGTAGTTATATTAGTTAACGGAAAATGTGGTATGCTGAACAAATTGCATTACTAAAATGAAATTCCCCGAAAAACGGAATCCTCGATGACTTTTTTAGACCGGGGACGGGGACGAAAACGCCGGGGATCCCCGGTATCCTTACGGGGACGGGGACCCCGTACGATCACTAGGTTGAAACAGTGCTTCCATTTGAAAGTGCTGATGCTGAATGTGGCTTTAGTATTATCAATCCCATTAGATTATGAATCACGAGTTTGAAACCAGGTACCACTCCTGATCCACATCAACGGACCTCGCATGTCTCAACTCATAGCAGGAAAGTATGCCACAGCTTGGGTAACCATATGCGCACAGAAGACGCAGAAGCGGGAAAAAGGAAAGGAGAGCATGAAGAGTAAGAATTTTAAGAACATGATGTTTTTATTCCCAATTGGCGATTTTTTGATAAATCACATATACATAAGTCATTATTTGATCTCCCAATTATATATATATAATGATTTCCTACAAGTAGTATATATAAATGTGCTGATATCCTTTCCTAAAAATCGCTATATGGCACAGAAGTTGCATACTTTCCCATTATCATTTGCTCAGTAAATGTGTCAAAAAGAGCAGTGAGTAATTCCTCAGAATCACACATTCTGCAGTTTTTCTTGAATTAGTATAACCTACTGGGGAGAGGATGAAGTCAACCAAAATTTTTTGCTATAGTGAGCTGTTTTTATGGGGGTAGTAAATGAATTTCCAAATCTAAGACCGGGGTAATACCCCCCCCCCATACTTCCCGATGGAGTGCACTGTCAAAAACCCAGAAAAATTTTCGGACCTTTTGTAGTAGTTCACCACCACTATTTTTTTGGCTTAGGCTTAGGCTTTATTGAATAATATTGCAGCTTTTTGGCCGTGTCCATAATGCAAAGTTGTTTGGAATAATGAAAATAATAAATGGGAATTAAAAGGTTAATTTTTAAGTGAGTGTTTGACTCAGTGGTAACGCACTGGAGTTTTTGAATCAAAAGGATGCAGGTTCGAAACCTACCTGATGACAAAAAAAATCGCCGAAAAACTAAAAAATGAAAAAAAATAGTGGTGGTGAACTACTACAAAAGGTCCAAATTTTCGGCTCTACCCATAACAACCTTTTCATTTTATCTTCAAAACTCGGAAAATTGGATTTTAAAAGCCTAAAACTGAAGCGAACTGAAAACTACCTTTATAATATCAAATGAAAGCAGTGTTTTTTGCCATATTTGAGGAAAAACCCCAAAATTTTTTCCTCAGGAGGAAAAATCAATTTTTTACTTTCTTTGCTTAAAAATTGTTCAAAATCATTTCTGATGTGTTTTTCAAACATTTCTCATTAACTTGCATCTTATTCCACCAAAAAACCAAAATTTTTTTGCAAAAAGTTTCGAGCTATGATCTGCTTATGAATAAATATTTAAGTGAGTTTACATACATGAGCCAAGCAAGAGAACAACTTAACGGCATAAACTTTATTTCTTATATTTCTCTGACGACATAAAACAACTACTAATTTTGACATAACAAGTAAATCAAACAGTGAACTTTGATAAAAAGATAACCATTAAAAATAAAATTTCAAAATCAATAAATTTGGATTCAGAAAGAATAAATCATGTGTCTTACAACTTCTTGAATGTAAAACTAAGTGGGTTAAGAAGTTGGATGATCAAGTTCCTGTTGATGTTGTATATATCGATTTTAAGAAAGCATTTGTTACTGTCTCACATTCAAAGCTCTTACAAAAACTACAAGGATATAAAATTGATAAATTCACAATGAATTGGATATGCGACTTCCTTACAAATAGAACTCAATGTGTAAAACTAAGTAATAGAGATGGACCGGTTTCACTTTTTTGGGTTTTCCAGTTTCGGTTTTGAATTTTTTGAATTCATGGTTTCAGTTACGGTTTTCAATTTTTCAAAACCGCGGTTTCGGTTTCCGTTTTTGAGCCTTATTTTATAGTTGAGTAGTACAGGCTTGGGAAAGTCATTTTTTATGATATTTGTTCTACTGAAAACTCTTTTTCCCTGTTATCTGGCAAGTTTTTTGCAACTCTTTGACATTCAATGAATTTATCCATACATATTGATATTGTCACACTTACAATGTTTATATGGGTGGTTACAATAGATATCTTTATCTTATCTTGAACATTTTCAGCCAAATTATTTACAACTAAGGCTAATCATTTCCAGAATAAAAAGTTTGATTTACAAATATTTTGATTCTTGACAAGACAAAGAAACAGCTACTTGTAAATTTTGCCTGAAGAAGATCATCAGTAAATTTGGCAGTACCAGTGCATTATGGATCCATTTGGGGAAAATTCATTTGGTGGAATAAATAGATGAAATTGATCCTAAAAAAGAAGAGATTGTGAATAAACATAAATCAAATTGATCCGAAAAGAAGAGATTGTGAATAAACATAAATCAAATTGATCCAAAAGGATGAGATCTACATGGCCACAGCTTTAGATCCAAGATACAAAGGAAAAATGCTCAAAAATGTGTCTACAATAATTGTTATCATAGTTGAACCAAAAACATATGGTTAATGATATTGCTGCTAAGAATTTAATGAGCTAATTGACAACTCCACCAAGGAAGAAGCGAATCATCACACCATGTTCCTCAAAGAATGAGACTGTGTTTGTAAGAGGCAGTAATGGCGATGAAGAAAAAACCTGTGAAGAAATAAATAATGAAGTGAAACCCTTCAAAGAGAGATATCATTGTACAAGAATTACTTTTTTTTCACAGTAAGTTGAGACATAAAACAGAAAACAGGTATCCCATGACATAGATTCACTTCAATTGTGGCAAATCAATAAAAAAACGTACCCACTTTGGCAAAACTTGCAAGGCATTGCCTCAGTGCACCTGCTACAGGTGTGCTTTCAGAACAGCTGTTCAGTGGTGCAGGAATCATCTTTCAGTCACTAAATCATATTTCAGGCTAATCAGTGGAGAAGTTATTATTTTTGAAGTATAATTTTATTGAATTTATCCAATAATGAAAAAAATTGAATTTTGTGTTAGGGGGATTAATTCTGTTATTAAATAAAGATTTCATTTCATCAGCAATATTTTTATCTTCCCATGGAGTTGTGAATTCTGCTGCTCTTATACCTTATTTTTAAAGCTATGCAGACAACTGTGAAAACCGTAAAATTCACCCCCAAAATCCCGGTTTCGGTTTTCCAATTTTGAGTTTCACGGTTTCGGTTTAAGAAAAAATGACGGTTTTCACGGTTTCGGTTAACCGGAACATCCCTACTACATAATGCCATTTCGGCTCCAAGTGTCCCTCAAGGAAGTGTGTTAGGTCCAACATTGTTCCTGATATTTATAAATGATCTGAGTGATATAATTAAAAGTGATCTCTATCTATTTGCGGATGATGCAAAATTTTTTAATCATGCATGCAATTTAGTATTAATGCAGGAAGATTTAAACAGCTTCTATAAATGGTCTGAGGAATGGCAACTTAGTATGTCATTGCCTAAATGTGCAGTTTTACATTTGGAGAAAAATAATCGATCCAATCAGTACAAAATTGGTGGATGTGATCCTGATGCTGTCACTGAAATGAAAGGTCTTGGTTTTTATGTTGATGAAAAACTCAGTTTTGTTCCGCACTGTGATTACATGATCAAGAAGGCTTCTAGGGTATCAAATCTAATTTTTAAACATTTCAACTCAAATATTAATGAATTAAAAATCAGGGCATTTAAAACTTATGTTCGCCCAATCCTTGAATATGGTAGTCCTATTTGGAATCTTTATCTAATGGGTGAAATACAAAGGGTAGAGAAAGTTCAGAGGTGGTTCACAAAACGATTATATGGCTTCAACTCTAGGAATTATCAAGAAAGATTGGAGTCCGCCAGTCTGCATTCTCTTGAATTTAGAAGAACTATAACTGATTTATGCTACGTTTATTCTATAATCCGTAACAGCGTTTTGGACTCAAATAATTTTTTTGTATACAGTACTTTTAATTATCGTGTTAACCCGTTATAAATTATATAAGTCAAAATTTCGTACGCGATTACTCGAAAAAGATTTTTGTAATAGATGTGTTAATATACGTGGAATATGTTACCTAGTCATGTTACGTCCGCTCTTAATGTTCGTATATTTATAAAACGACGTATCGAATTTTTGAGCTTAAATCCATGCAATACTAATCGCCTCTAAGCTCGTGATAATATTTTTTTGTATTCTTTTCCATACATGTAACGGAACCCCGAGGTCTTGGAGGGGGGTTGGGCGACTTTTTTGGGGCCGGGGGTCAGTAATTCCCAAAATGTTGGGGGAGGAGTCTCCCAAGGAAAAAATCGATTTTTTCACGAAAAAAAGTCTGAAAAATAGTTCAGAAAACAGTAATTTTTCCCTAAAAAGACCGAAAAAATGTATTCATGGCGCGAAGCGCCTTTTTTACCATTTTTCGTTCAAAAATTGACATTTTAATCAAAAAATTGACATTTTAAAGTATTTTTCCGACCAAAAGTATGGGGGTCGCAACCATATACATGTAACGGAGCCCCGAAGCCTGGGGGGGGGGGGTTGGGCCATTTTTTTGGGCCGGGGGTCAGTAATTCCGAAATTTTTGGGGGAGGGGTCTCTGAAGGAAAAAAATTTGATTTTTTCACGAAAAAAGTCTGAAAAAAGGTTAAAAAATAGTAATTTTTGTCAAAAAAATGATAAAAAGTGTCCAAAAGTATGGGGGTCCCTAGGGCTACCATATGGCTAGCCATAGGATTGGAAAATCCTGGGGAGGCGGTCCCCCAATGGCTAGCCATATGGTCGACGATTTCTGGGGGGGGGGGTTCCCATAGCACTTACCCCCCAATTACATGTATGGTCGCAACGGCTACCATATGGCTAGTAAAGTATGAATCTGACCACAGGTCTTTTTTTCTGCAAATGCCAGGTTGCAATGTGCAACTTGGCGAAAAATTTTGGTTGTACAGATAAATTTTTGGTCGCTCACTCTTAAATCAATAAATTAGCTTAATTTTATCGGAAAAACCACCAAAAGCTAGTTTTCTTCTATTTCATTCGATTCGCGTCGGTTTTAGGCTTTTAAAACCAAGCTTTCTGAGTTTTGAAGAGAAAGTGAAAAGATTGGTATGAGTAACTTGTTCGGCGCCTAGCGCCGAAAACTTTTTCTGGGATTTTGGAACCTTTTCAACTTTTATTTCCTCGAAAAGGTTAAATTTTTCAGTGAATTCAATGAATTTTCAGTCAGGCAGACTACAATTCAAAAAATAGGGGAGCAACCAAGAATTTCGATTCTTCAACCAGCAAGAATAAGCAATTAGACTCAAAATGTTTTAATCACACAAATGTCAAAAAGCTTTTAAAGACCGCAAAAATAACCGAGAAAAATCTTGATTTTCGTCAAATTCTCAAAAAACGAGACACGATCAAACATTTATCCATGATATCTTGACAATTAAAAGCTATAAGCGTTATAGCTTGAATGACATTTTCTAACCGCCCACTGGAATAATATAGAAAACCTATTAAATAATTAAAATCAGACGGGCAGACTACAATTCAAAAATTTCAACAATTTTCCATTTTATAACGCGTAAAATGCATCTCCGGACAGGAAACCCTATAGCCCAATCAAAAGGGCAGTTAGCTTGACCATCAAAAAATTGTTTCTCAAGGTGATGCCTAAGCACAAAAAAATTTGCCTCAATTTAAAAAAAAATCCTCAAAATTGGTGGATTGAGAAAAAAACTGTGACTGAAAAGCTTGAACGATGTTTCCAAATTTGGCGTATAAAAAATAGGGGCATACTCTTTATCTTTTGAAATGTCACCATGCTGATTTCAGTCCTTTAAAAGTCACGGTGTGCATACCTGTAAGAGGTCCGACTAGTTGGGAATCTTTGTGCAACTTGGAGAAAAATTTTGGTTGCACAGATAAATTTTTGGTTGCCCACTTTAAAATCAATAAATTTACTTAAATTTATTGGAAAAACCATCGCAATTCGCAAACTGGTTTTCTTGTATTTCATTCGATCCGCGTCGGTTTTAGGCATTTAAAACCCAATCTTCTGAGTTTTGAGGAGAAAATAGAAAGATTAATATAACTAGACTAGAGTAATTTGTTCGGCGCGAAGCGCCAAAATTTTTTTCGGAATTTCAATATTCTAGAACGCTGGAAAATGAATCTTTCCGCCTTTTATTTCCCAGACAGAAGGTTTGATTTCTCAGTGAATTTAATGAATTATCAGTCGAACAAATTAAAATTCAAGAACTAGGCAAGCGACTAAAAAATTGGATCTTTCAAACGGCAAGAATTTCTAGCATTGTCTTACACTCAAAATGTTTTAATCACATGAAAGTCAAAATTTTTATGAAGATTACAAAAAAATTTTCGGAAAATGACCAAGAAAAATGTTAGTTTTCCTCAAACTCGTCAAAAAACAACTTACAGGATCAAACATTTATCCATAATTTTTTGATAATTAGAACCTATAAGCACTAATTAGAATGAAATTTTCTAACCGCGCACTAGAATAATAAAAATTATGAAATGAATTGAAACCCGGCGTACAACGCCGGAAAATCTTCACTTTTTCCATTTTGAATGAATGAAAGTCGAAAAAGAACACAAAATTGCAATACAAAATATAATTAGTCGAGAACGAGGAAATAATGAATAAATGTGAAAGATAAATTTTAGAAGATTTGAACAAATAAATTAGAGATCAAAAATAGGGATATAAGGTCAAAAATATGCGCTACAGTATACAATTTAGTGACAAGTAACAGGAAGCGCAGGTTACATTTCTGTAACAGGCTAACACGCTCCCCCGAGATATTCTGAGAAACCAATTTTGGCAATTTTCATTTTTAATGTGTGTGAATTGGAAGAACTGAGAATCTCATTTGGAAGTTGATTCCAGATATTAATATACCTATTAGAGAAATCATATAACCTAATATTTGTTTTTGCTTTACCAGTTTGGAGTTTGTGATCATTTTTACGACGGGTAGACTCAAAATTGCTGCCAATAAAAAAGTCCGATTTTTGGAGACAGGATTGTCTCTTAATAATTTGAAACATCATACATAATGCAAGGCGCAGTCGACGTATTTCAAGCTATCCAAGCATAACTTCACTAAACGCTCTTCATATGAAAGGATGGACCCAAAACCACATATTCTTTTGGCAAACCTTCTCTGAACTCTTTCAATGAGATTTATGTCTGAGGCATAGAAAGGATTCCAAACGGTTGAACAATATTCCAATAGAGGTCTGACATAAACTGTAAAAGCACGCACCAGGTTAGATGCAATATGGGATGTGAATGCTCTAATTATCAAGGAACTTAAGCTGTGAGCTTTCTTAGTAATCGAAATTAAGTGATCTCTAAAACTCAAGTTTTGGGATATAAGTACGCCCAAGTCTCTGAGTCTGATATACGGATTATCACCAGGGATGGCAGACAATCGTAGGGAAACTTCGGATTGGTATGCCCCATATAAAGAATAGTGCTTTTTTCGGCAGAGATTTCGAGTTGCCATGTTTTGGACCTATTGAAAATTTGATCAAGATCATTTTGAAGAATTTTGCAGTGTGTAGAGGTGTTGAAAATTTTGACATCATCGGCAAAAAGGTAAACATCAGATTTTAGGCATCTCCGGACAGAAAACCCTATAACCTAATCAAAAGAGCAGCCAGGCCTCAAGTTGCACTGTGCAACTTAGCAGAAAAAATTTGGTTGCACAGGCCGAAATTTGGTTGCTGTGTGAAAAAAACCCTGCGGTATAGGCAGGCTTTTTTAAGTCATTTTAGGGGCCTGGGCCCGTAAAAGTTTGGAAATGGCTCCTAAAATTTTCACTTATTCATTAACATCATAATGAATTGTAGTTATTTTCGTTCAATTTTAGACTTAAAGGAAGTGTTTTACAGACTCTAAAATCATAAAACATCGAAAATTTTCCGGGGCTTCGCGCCGGATCTCATTAAATAATTTTTTAAATTAGTCTATTCACTGTTCTTCTACAAATGAAACTTTCTGGAAAAAAATTCTCGACAAAGAGAAAAAATATGGGGGTTCGACATGGAAAAGATGAATTTTGGTTCATCTAAGATATAAAAATCTCAATTTTTCCATTTTTGTCACTATTATTTTATATATGGAGCTGAGTTTGAATTCATGATCATAATTGAGGTGATTTTCATAAACTTCAAGTTTAATTTGAATTTGTCAAACTCTTGAAAGTATGAACATATTTTGTGTTTGTAACATGATATTACATGTTTTCGAACCATGTATGTTTATCGAATAAGTTATCCTTAAATTGATTTTCCAGCATTTTAGAAAGTCTAAAAAAAATTTGTTGCCTAGCGCCAGAAAGATGTAGGAAACAACAAAGCAATAAGAACAGAAGCTGCATTTTCAAAAACCCTATACTTTTGAGTCAGAAGCAAATGAACTCAAATGCTATATTGGAAGAAGGTTTGTGCAAAAACAACGAAATATCGTGTTTTTTCCTTAAAAAATTTTCTTCGCACAAAGATTTCTCGGCCGATCCTTGTACTTGTAGAAAGAAGCCTGTAAATGAAGACGCTGTTCGAAAATCAAGTTTTGAATGCTGATTTTTTTAACTCGTATCAACTTATTGAATATCTTTTTTTTATATAAGTACATTCTACAGTATGTTCCTCTGGCATGTTTTTCGATATTCTTCGATTAAAAATTTTTGGCTCCCAAAATTTCTATTTGGCCCCTGAAAATTCAGGCCTAGGAGCCATTTGGCTCCTGGTTTTCGAACCAAAAAAAGCCTGGGTATAGGGTTAGCAAAGTTGGGAGTGTCCCTTTGCCAACCCACCCAATTACAGGTATAACTGCGTGTTCCGGTCGAATCACTGTTTTTTCCACATTTGCGCTATAATGTGGAAAAAAATTTTGAGGTCTTTCCACAAATATGGAAGAAAAATTTCGGGTTTTCATATTGAAAAGATGCATTTTGGTGCATTTTATGAGGTCCAAATCTCAAAATTTTTCGGCGCTTGGCGCACGTAAGAACTTTAATAATTATTATTATTCATTACCAAGTTCTGGTGCGGCTTTTAGCATGTCTACCTTGACTTACCATTTAATCTTCAATAGTTTACATCTATGTTTAATTGGCAATCTTGCATATTATATCTTTATACCTGTACTTAGGGGGAGAGGGGTTGGGGGACCCTCCCCCAACTTGGCCAACCATGTACTCAACATCACTTAACCCCCCCCCCCCCCCAGTTTGGGAAAAATTAAAAAATTTGCAAAAAGTGTATGTTTTTTGGCCTTTTTTGGGAAAAATTTCGACTTCTTTCTACCCCCCCACAACTGGTCGGATGTCTTACAGCTATGTTTATAAGGTAAGATAAGACAACCCCCTGCTGTGAGGTTGTCTACACAGCGAAAATGACCTGCTGATCTCAAATAGTTATCAAATGCCATACTTTGATCAAAGTCGCCCCTGATCAAAGTCACCCCACTTTACCTCATTTAATAAGATCCGCATTTTTTCCTTCATCGATTTTTTGAGAAAGATCAACACGTCAACTTTCTCAACTTTTTGAAGCGGTTGTTCCTTTCCTAACGTCAATTCAATTCGAAAGCTTCATGGAAGTATTTTTGGAAAATTTCTACGCTTCTGACTCATAGCTTTTCGGCCAAATTTATGAAAGGTTACGAACAAATTAATGGTTTTAAAATTTTTCGAATGATAAATTTCTAGAAATTACAATTTATGAACACAAATTTTAAATCTAATTTTTGAGATATATGATCAGAATGAATATCAGAATGCTTTAAAAAGCTCAAAAACACTTAAATAAAGCGTTTATGAGCATTTTCAAGCAAAAACGAAGATTTTGAGACGAAAAAAAATTTGTTCACATGTGGAAAAAAAATTTGACCCCTTTCTACATTTGTGAAAAAAAGTTCGTGGAAAAAAAACAGTGGGTCGAATACGAGCAGGAAATAGTATGGGCGCGAAGCGCCGAAATTTTTTTGCGTTTTCAGCTCCTAAAACGTTTAAAAATCAAGGGATTTTAGTGATTGACAAACCAAAAATTTTGCGCCATTTGGCACAAAAGCTAAAAATGTTTTGTGGAATTCCAAATTTTTTTTGGCAAAAAACCATGTTTTGGCACAAAAAAATACCGCTGGTGCTCTGTTTTTTCTCCCACGAACTTCTTTCCACAAATGTGGAAAGGGGTCAAACCTTTTTTCTACATGTGGAAAAAATTTTTTTTCGTCTTAAAATCCACTGCGCTTAAAATGCTCACAGACGCTTTAGCGCACTGTTATTGAGCTTCTTCAAGCCTTCCCGTGTTTTTAGAGAAGTTAATTGATCGAAATTGAAGAAAAATTGAAATGTTCGACTTTAAAGCCTAATCTACAAGCATTGTTGAACAAATTTTCTAGCAAACTATCCAAGTCTTCTATGATGACAAGTGAAAGTCCCAGCCGGAAAATTTTTTGGGTATATTGACATTCTGGGATGCTGGAAAATCAATTTTCTGCACATTTATTTCAAAAATTAGATTCCAATTTTGTGTTCAAAAGTCGTAATTTCTAGAATTTTCCTTGAAAAATTTTAAAATCTGTAATTGATTTGTAAACTCTCTTGGTCGAAAATATATAAGTAAGAAGCGTATATAAATTTCCGAAAGATATTTCCATGAAGCTTTTGAATTGATTTTACGTTAGCAAAGAAATAATCGCATCAAAAAGCATATAGAGACTTGATCTTTCTCAAAAGGAAAAAATGCTAATCTTTCTTCCTTAAATATCATGATAAATTATTGAAGATTACCAATTAAAACATGAGATAATACGTTTAAGATGATGAAAACTATTATAAATTAAGTGATAAATAAAGGTAGACATGATAAAAGCCGCGCCTGAGCTAATTAATAAATAATGATGATTATTAAAGTTATAACCGGCGCGAAGCGCCAGAAAATTTTGAGATTTGGACCTCCTAAAATGCACCAAAATGCATCTTTTCAATATGGAAACCCCAAATTTTTCTTCCACATTTGTGGAAAGACCTCAAAAATTTTTTCCACATTATAGTGCAAATGTGGAAAAAAAACAGTGCGCTGGTGTGATGTTAAGTATGAGCGCAACACGATTTCACAAAGCATTAGGGAGCGAGATCTATCATCAATTTGATTGGTGGAAAATTTCATACCTTTAATTTGATTGATAGAAAAGTTGTAGTCTACTCCTTCCTAACCGTGAGTCCAACCCTAAGCCTAGGGGTATTACTGCAGCTGGTGCACACCACCGTTTTTTCCTCAACTGGGGTCTTTTGAGAAAAAAAAATTTCGAAATGAGGAAAAAAATTTTAAGTATGGTTCTCATTGTGGAAAAATTTTTGGGGAATTCAAAACTGAAAAGATGCGTTTTGGTAGACTTAAAAGGGTCAAAATCTGAAAATTTTCTGGCGCTTCGCGCCGGTCATGGGTATAATCTTAACTATTTTCTATCAGGCGAGACCCGTTAGCATATCTACTTCAACTTAATAATTAATGCTTCACAGTTTCTATCAATCAAGTTAGCTCGTTTCATTTTCTAATCGTTAGCAGTCAATTATGTTGCCCAAAATTGAGATTTCTCATCAATTCTCTCAATTTTTTTCTCGATGCTTGGAATGTTTTCAACGTTTGCAACATACCTGTAAGACCTCCGACCAGTTGGGGGGGGGGGGTAAATCCGAAATTTTGGGGGAGGGGGGTAGGAAAAAGTCGAAATTTTTCCCAAAAAAGGCCAAAAAACATACACTTTTTTGAAAATTTTTTTTATTTTTTCCAAACTGGGAGGGGGGTTGGGGGGGGGGGAAATGATTTTGGGTACAGAGTTGGCCAAGCTGGGGGGGGGTCCCCCCCCCAACCCCCCCAAGTACAGGTATGGTTGGCAACCTGAACTTTTGCGTTTATTGAAGATGGAAATTGAAGACATCATTCTAGACTGCGATTTTAGAACTTCTGCTCATGAATATCTGTTGGAGAGATTTATTTATTTTCCGGTGTTTTAGAATATATAAACCCGAAAATTTTTCCGGCGCTTGGTTGGCAAAAACCCAGTTTTTGAAATCTTCATTTTTGGGTTTTTGGGTGAGTTTTTCTGGGTTTTGGGTGGGTTTTTCTGGGTTTTTGGTGGGTTTTTCTAGGGTTTTTGTTCCAGTTTCGTACTAACGAATGATCATTTTACTTAAAATATATATGAGAATGTTATTTTTAACGTATAAAGTGTATTAAATTGCTGAACAGTGTTCAAGACTGACTATACATTTGGTTGTAACATATTTACACGAGTCACGCGACTGCACATTGCACAACGATTTTATCGATTTGGCTCATTAAAACGATTGGCTGTTTATTGAATTTTTTATTGCATGATCTAAACACTAAAAATTGAAATGTCACTTTAAAAAATTGAAAATTACGGAAATCAAATTTCACGCTTCGGCTTCGCTCACTTCATCAGATTCACAGTCACGGGAACTTTCTAGCAGCCCAAAGTTTGTCTTAACGAATACCAGTTTGCGCACTGTTTCCGTCGACAATTGATTTCGCAGCTTGGAATGTATGAAGCCAAAGGTAGAGAAGTTTCTTTCCGAAGATGCGGTAGAGACAACGAGCGAAAAAACCTCAATTAATTTTTTATACAAGTAATACATTGAAACAAATAACATGTTATCTATGTGTACCTTCAGAGCGATTCGTTGCACCAGCGGCCAGTCAGCTCCATCTGTGAGCCAATACTCAAGGACAGACTTTTTCTTTTTGACGAGCATCTGGTCTGGTAGCGAAATGAGTTATATTTTGTTTTTGTAATTTTGCCTCAATCATGTATTGCGTCAATTCTTGATACACAGCACTTTTTTGGTCAGCTAGTTCTGGATTTGCCACAGGGAAATTAACGATGAAATCCTCAATCTCGTTCTGGATTTGCCACAGGGAAATTAACGATGAAATCCTCAAATTAACGATGAAATCCTCATTTTAAAAGAATTAAGAAAAACCCAAAAACCCAAATTTTGTCAAAAAAATGCACCCAGAAAAACCCAAAAACCCAAATACCCAGGTCTTGATAACCCTGGGCGCTTTGCGCCGGACTTTGCAACAAGTTACACTTCATCAGGTTGATTTTAATTGATTTCTCAACGTTGTGAAGGTTCATTTTCCAGAGTTTTAGAAAGTGAAAATCCAAATATTTTTCCGGCACTCCGCGCCGGACCGAGAACTAAATAAAATTAGATGATTCTAATCGGAACCACAGAAATGTTAATAGCGGATTTAGTCCTGAGAACTCTATCGTTAACATGCTTCACCCGTGCCTGTAGAACACCAATATATTCTTCATGAGATGAGCTCATATTGACTAACAGAACCAGAATTTTCTAAATTTTTTTCCTCATTTTTGCAGGTTTCTGACTCTAAATACAACGAAATGCTTGGATATGCAATTAAAATGCATAAAAAATCATCCGTATTCACATTATAAACGTTTTTAAAAATGAGGAAAATTTTGGGAAAATGAGGAAAAAAATTTTGGGTCCGGTTCTCATGTGGAAAAAAAACGGTGGTGCACACTCACTACCCTTGTCCCTATAGCGTTATAATGATAAGTCTATATACAGTATATTTGTTAGAACGTCGATTACTGTAGCAAAAAGATCAACTTGTTCATCAAACTCGAAAATAGCTACAAGATGCTAAAAACGCGTCAAACGGCAGGGACACCACCTTGGGAGGCTTGGGCACGACAACACGACCCGCGGGAGGTCAAGGAGTAAGGCGACACACAATTTCTTGCAAATTGCGCTGTTTCTTGGAATCTTTTCAACAATTTTTTTTTTCTTGTCGATATTGCTTTTATTCGGAATAATTACATACAATACGACATAAAGTATTTAGTACACACGCAAAGGAAAAAGAAAAACATATTCATAGTACTACTTACCCTTGAGGCTAGGGGGTGGCTCTATGGCCGTTTTGATTTGTTGAGTTGATTTTCATTTTTATGATATCACGAGTTCCAGGATAGATTTTTCTGCTTCATAGGCATGACGATCCAAAAGCTTTAGGAAGCAGCTGAGGTCATTTTTAAAGTGTTTAAAGGATAATTGCTTTTTTGTATTTGCAACTTTGTATATGTGAAATTTTGTAAAGATTATCAGAATATTTATGACGTTTGACATTATATTTTTTTCTGCCAGTTTGGTTCCCAAGATTATGTCATTTTTTTCGAATCTGAAATTTGGTTCTACAGAGTTTCTTACAGCATGTTCTACATCATTCCAAAATATTTTTACTACAGGACATTCTACAAATATGTGTAGTATATCTGCTTTTTCGTCACAGTGTTGGCATTTGTCCGATACCTGTATTTTATATTTTGTAAGCAGGTAAGGGGTAATCAGAATGTTGTGGAGAATTCTAAACTGGAATTGCTTATATTTGTTGCCAACTTTGAGTGTGCTCAGAATTTTCCAAGATTCGTCAAATTCTCTTCCTGCTGAGAGTTTTAGTTTCTTTTCCCAAGCTAGTTCGCCTTCCGGGATATTTTGTTTCGCTTCAATCATATGTTTTTTTGCTTTATCTAGGTCATTAATGTTGAAGGATTGAATGTTGTATTCAAATTCACTCCATAATGTTTGAGTTCTGCTTAGAAGCTGTTTCCATTGTTTAGGTATGGCAAAAATTACTTTAGCATAGTCCATCCAGCTAATTTTGACTCCTTCATTCTTTAATTTCTCACAGGTTTTGATGGACCATGCATCTTCCAACCAATAATATAAGTAGTTAAATTTCGTTCCTTGTATATTCGGTAAGAAGATGGATTTCTTGTCTATTAACACGTATCTGTTGTTGTTTATTCTTTGTAGAATTACTTCAGCAGGTGAAGTAATCTCGAGTGTATTGCTAATGGGAATGTATTGAAGAGTGTCAAGTACCTCAGTATAGAAGGGTGACAGGTATATTTTCAATTTGCTTGTGGAGAAATTCGACTGAATCAGTTCTGCCAATCCTCCCACCTTTGCCAACTCACATGTTCCTAACTTACTCCACTTACCAGGATGATTTACTAACCTCTTGATCCATTTTGATTTGAGAGCTGTGACGGAAATTTGCACATCTGGCATCTTTATACCACCATTTTCATAGCTCTGTATCATTACTGCGGATTTTATTTTCGGTTTCGATCCATTCCACATTAAGTTCTGCTGCATTTTTTCAGTTCTCTCACAATTTCCTTACTCACTGGCAGATTTATGAAATCGTAGTTTAATGTGGACATTATTAAGTAATTCCACACTGTGACTTTTCCAAAGAATGTTAATCCTCGGGTCTTCCATATTTGGCATTTTCTCTGACGTTTCGTGATTTTTTCACCAAAATTTTTCATGTTCATGAGCTCGTCATTGTAGGAGAAGTGTATACCCAGTGTTTTTGGCACATCTTTGACAGGGCATTTACATAAAGTTGTTTCTCTGCTGCGATTGTCTCCTAATCCCAATACTTGTGTCTTGTCCAGATTTACCATCAAACCTGAAACGTCAGCAAATTCGTTCAATATTGAGATAGCATTTTCCATGTCTTTTCCATCTTCAACTAGAATTGTAGTGTCATCAGCATACATCGAAACTTTATGATTTTCACCTTTAATTTCCAACCCTTTATATTCTTTAGATTCACGTAGATTTATAGCTAAAAGTTCCATTGCACATATGAAAATGTATGGTGAGAGAGGACATCCTTGACAGACACCTCTTTGCAGTTTGAATCGCTTGGTTGAGAAACCTGCATTTTGTACTACTGCTTCAGCTCCATTATATAGTGTATTTATCCAATTGCAGAATTTCTCACCGAAATTGAATTTCCTCAATGAATTAATCATGAAGTTCCAATCTAATGAATCAAATGCTTTTTCTATATCAAGAGAAACCAGATAGCCCGCTTTTCCTGTTTTTTTACAGTGGTCAATGATATCCAGTATGTACCTTATATTTTCACCAATATATCTGCCTGGCATGAAACCTTTTTGATCTTCATGTATGATTTTGGCTAATGTCTTTTTTGGTCTAATTGCCAGTACTTTTGCTAGAATTTTATAGTCCACATTCAACAGAGATATTGGACGCCAGTTGGCCACATCACATAGGTCTTTCCCAGGTTTCGGAATTAGTGTTATTATACTTCTCCTCTGGGAATCACCCAGAACTCCATTTTCAAGACCGTAGTTTAAGGATTTCATTAAAGGCACTCTTACCAACTCCCAATATGTTTTATAGAATTCTACTGTAAGGCCATCATCTCCAGGAGACTTGCCATTTTTCATGCTTTGAACCACTTCATGATACTCTACAGTACTTATGTCTCTTTCGACATATTCTTTGGTCTCATTTGTTATCTGCTCGTATTTATGTTTTGCTGTTTTTTTTGAAAAAATTCTCCTGAACGACTAGGGCAATATTTCTTTTTTGATACAGTTTACTGTAGAAACCATGTAGTCTATTCATTATTTCTAGAGGAACTGTCGTAAGGTTTCCTTGTGCATTTTGTAAACTACTTATGTGTTTTTTATTATAGTTTCTTTTCTCCATGTTCAAAAAATATTTGTTTGGCTTTTCTCCTTTTAGATTCCACCTTAGTTTTGTTTTTTCCATTGAAAAAGCTATTTTCCTCTCTATAATTTCGTTGAGTTCTGCATTAACAACGTTATATCTTTCTTGGTTTCCTCCAACCTCCAAATTATCTATTTGGCTCTGCAGTGACTGTAATTCTGTTCTCAGAGCAATTTCTTGGTTCTTTCTCTTTTTTGAGATTTCCTTGCAGTATATTATAGTTTTATTTTTTATCTTGTATTTAACATATTCCCATGTATTCACTGGATTACTTTCCAAACTTTTGCAGTCCGCAAGTGCGTCTTTTATTATTTCTTCCAGCAGTTGCTTGTAATTTTGGTCATCTTTTAGAGTGTTATTGAAATGCCAGAAACCCGGACCTCTTTTCCTGTAAAGATTTCCTACTAGCTGACACATGACAGCCTTGTGGTCTGAAGGTAGTCCACTAATGATGTTACAATCACTTACTTGAGTAACAATTTCTTCTGAGATGAAAAAATAATCTAGACGACACTTCACCATTTGATTTGACAGACTCCAAGTGTAACTTCTTTTGGAGGGATACATAGCTCTATAGACATCCACTAGATCAAGCTTCGAGATACATTCCGATACTTTTGCTACTGAACGTTTTTTTGTGGTCCCTTCTTTTCCTCCTACTTTGTCTAGTTTCTCATTTAACCTGACATTGAAGTCTCCGCCCATGATTACTGATCCGTCTTTCATGTTAAAGTCTTTCAAATCAGCAAAGAGTTCGTCGAAAAAATGCAGTTGTTCTTTCTCAAGCACCAGTGCATACACATTTACCAATACTAACAGTTGTTCCTCAATTTTTAATTCTAAAAACACATATCTACCAGTTTTGTCTGTTTTCACTCTAAGGACTTCATGTGCAAAGGTATTGTTTAATAGTATGGCAACTCCCTTAGAATTAGATCGCCCGTTTGATAAAAAAATTGATTGAGAACCGCAGTCCCACTCTAGTCTTATCCTATTTGCTATTTCCGGTATAACATGAGTTTCTTGCAGAAAGAGGATATCAACTTTGTTTGACTTTGCATAATAAAATATCTGTCTCCTCTTAGCCTCAGGTTTTATAGATTTACCATTCAACGATAAGAAGGTTAAGTTATATGACATAAGACAAGAAAAAATTGCGTCATTTGCTGGGTCATTTACTAATTTTTTGTAGATTTCTTTTTCACTTGTGTTTTGCATCTCAGAAAATAGTTTTTCCTTTTTTAGAAATAGAAACTTAATTGTTGAAATTTGACAAAAATGAAAAAATTACTCATTTCAAGTTTACAAGCTGCTACTAGATGAAGATTGAAAACCTGCAAGCTGAAGCTTGAGGCGCATAGGTAACAATTAATTTAAACCCCGAAGGGCACGGAGTATGCATCACTTCCAGGTGATGCCAAATTTACCACCATTTTATTTCTACCATTGATTTTTTTTTATTAACGTGTTAAACAGCAAGAAAATTATGACGGAAAATGAAAAAAAGGTTAGTTTACACATTAACCCAGAACAAAAAAAACGAGAAACGAAAAACTCACTGTTGCAATAATTTTTTCTTGGCGAATTTTTCCCATTTTTCTTGACGTTGTTTCCTTGTCAAATCGTCTCCAAAAATCGTTGAAGGTTTTCTAGTTTTGTTAAAGTTCGCTAGATTTTTGGCGTGGATCGCTACTTTTTGCTTGTGTTCCAAACTCGCAAAGACGACTTTTACCTGACATTGGACATCTTCTTTGTTTGGAAAAACGCCGATCCAGTCGATCTTTAACGACCCAACTTCTTCGTCCGCCATTGCCATTTTTTCAGATATAAAACGACGAATTTCTTGCTGTTTTTGTTCAGCCGTCGACTTGATATCAATTTTGTACGTATCTGTCGGAAAGTTGAAGAACCAGCCAACTGATTTCCGAAGGATTCATTCAACTGATTCGATTCTTTGCTCCAACGACTCGACTCGATCTTTGACTGATGCTTTTTCATTGCTGTCGATTCGATCGTCCAACTTTTGTTGTTTCGAATTTCCCAAAGGTACAATGTTGCCGCCCATTCGTTTAGCCATGTTTCGATATAAAAAAGTTTGTCGATGTAAAAAGATTCCTTACATTGCTAATCCAATAATTTAATAATGTAAAAAACGTCCGAAAAAGTTTGCTCCAGCCTGGCAAAAAAATTTCTCGTACAAAACACAAGGCGCCGTTGACACTATATCATAGCCCAGCAAAAATGACGCAAAAAGAAACTACAAAGCAGTAATATAGGTTGGCATGTAAATTTTTCACAGAGAAAAAAACTGAAGCCACCTTTCTCCACCAATGCTGACGAAAGAATCCTTTTCAACAATTTGATTAAAATATTGACTACTAAAATGAGCGTCAAGTGTGATACATTGTGAGGGGCCAGGCCACATGCCCCGCGGGAGGTCACGGGGTAAGGTACCGCACATATTCTTGCAAATTGCGCTGTTTATTGGAATCTTTTCAACAATTTGATCATAATATTGACTATTAAAATGAGCATTAACTGCTACACATTGTGAGGGGCCAGGCTACATGCCCCGCGGGAGTTCAAGGGGTAAGGCGCTGCACATATTCCTGCAAAATTGTTATTTTTTATATGTTTTTTCTTATAATTTCTTGTTTCTTTGGTTTTTTATATTTGTTTTTTCTTCTTATTTTTTCGTGTTTTTTCAGTTAATTTTTTAGTTATCGTTTTTTTTGTTTTTTTTCGGTTTTATGTGTTCCCTTCCAAATTCTTCTGGTCTTTTGCCAGCTGTCTGTTTTTACTCTTTTTTTCTTTTTCTTTTTATTTTTTTGCTTTTTTCTTTATTTGTGTTTTATTTTTTCAACTGTTTTCGTTTTTTCAATAAAAAAGGATTGTCTATGCTGACATTTTTGTTTCTAGTGCTTCACTTGCTTTCTGTTTTTTTTGTTTTACTTGCTTTCTGATTTTTATTTGCTATGTTTTTTTCTAGAAAAAATTGCAGATTTTATATTTTGTTCTTTTTGTTTCCTTTTCTTCCGTTTCTCTAGTTTGTTGTTTTTTGTTGCCTTCTATCATGTTTTGTGTGAAAATTATAGTTTATGATCATTTTTTGTTTCTTTTGTTTTTATTTTTTCAAAGTGTTTTTGTTTTTTCAATAAAAAATTTTAGTTTATGCTGACATTTTTGTTGTGTTACCTGCTTTTCGCGTCTTTTAATTTTTTCTTATCTATTCTTTTTTGTGTTTTTTATTGTTCTTTTGTCAAGTTTTTTAGTGTTTTGGCTTGAAAATTATAGTTTATGATTAAATCTTTTTGTTTTTTCTGTTTTATTTTTTTGTTCTCTTTTTTGTTGATTTTTTGTTTTTTTGATTGCAAAATTAGAGTTCATGATTGAATTTTTGGTCTTCTGGATTTTATTTGTTTTTGTGGTTTATTTTATGTCAAAAAATGTTTTTTTCCTAATTTTTTAATCTGTTTTTTTTCGCTAGTTTGTAGTTTATTTCTACATTTTTTAGTTTTCTGAAATTTTTTTTGGAAAAATTGTGCATTGTTATGAATTTTATGGTTTTTGTGCTGCACTTGCTTGTCACATTAAACAGAATGATGGCCATGTCACATTAACTGAATTGGTGATCAGTCACATTGATGGGAAACCCCATACCATATTCCATAGGAAATACGGCCATGACACTGCAAGGGACATGCTGTGACCCTGTGGGGTGGCTCGGTTAATAGTCTCTGTTTCGGGAACCTAACCCAGCTGGTACTACCACAGGTAAACCTATGGTGTACCTCGGCCTTGTCCTAGGGTTCAGCTGTAGAATAATGGACAACGCAACCGGGTCAGGGGTGCCAATCCCTAGTCCTCATTCACTGGGAATGACGGACGGTGCCATTCGCAGAATGGTGTACTGTAGGGGACCCGATTGTTAACCTAAATCCCCTTATTGGCCCTGACCTTAAGGGTCTGAGGGCTTACTCAACTGAGGGTACTTCTGAGGGAAACTAGCTTAGGGGAGACTCTCACAAATATACCCTCAACAATAACAACCCCGGAGAAGACTTACTAATCCTCTTCTCAAACTACTCGGCGCTGGGCGATGGGTTCTGGGGTAAGGCGTGGGTCCTACGGACGGCGACGAGCGGGTACGGGAATCCGGAGTGATTCGGCATGGGGTAATGCGGCTGCAGATCAGCAGGCGGCAGTATCAAACATTTCCTCGGTGAGGGCGACGGGGTTCTCGATTAACGGCGACGGGGGTGAGCCCCTATGGTCGGGTTACTGTAAGTGGCAACTTATATGAAGGCTGGAGGCGAGAATATGCAAATTTTATTCGACGAGTGGGGAACGCAGTTGACAATATAAAATATAATAAAAGTCGAGGAATGGCAAACGTGGAGACGCAAGGCTAAAAACGCAACAACCGATTAGAGTCGAAGACAAGACGCCAAAATGACAAAACATGCCCTCCACAAACTACAGTGTGCCTTGGGCGGAGTTAACAAGGGCTCCATAAACTACAGTGTGCCTTGGGTGGAGTTAACACTCCCCCAAGCTAACTTCTGCAGCAGAAATCATTGCAGAAGATGCCTATGGTCACATAGACATTTTCCAGTTCACAATGTTAAGCATTGGGGCGAGTTTTCACTCTCCATGCTTAACATAGGAACGTCACTAGTGAGAATTTCAAACTAGTCGTTTCACGTTGTGAAACGTCGCTAGTTTTTACTGATAAGAGGTGCACGTTGTGCTACAATTACAGCGATGAGCTCGGAGAGCTTATCTCTAACAGAAATTCTTGGCTAGGGGGTACATACTGTAGTCTACGAGTGCGATCAAAAATAATAAATGGGAACGGAAATAAAATGTGTGGAAATGAAACAGAAATGCAACACAAAAAGTACACACATAAATTGCATGTAAAAATTATAAAAACGAAACGCAAAATTGATGCAAATTACTGAAACACAAAACGTAGCGAAAAACATAACGAAAAATTTTGATGTGAATCACGTGACGTTCGACGTTCGTCAGCAAGTGACATGCTTTTCGTTTGTATTTTTTCTGTTTTCATTTTCTTGAATTAAAAAAAATTTTTTGTTGAAAGTTTTTTTTTATTTTTTATTTTTTTTAATTTCAATTTTTTTGTTTTAGTGGTCGAATAAATTGCAATTTTCGGATTTAACTTTGGGTCAACGTCGAATTTCACGTTCAAAAATTGTGGAAAAATGTTCAATGGCCAGCTTGCCGTGTTTTCCCAAAAATTACATAATTGTGTGACATCTTGAACTATAATTTTTCAATAAAAAAATAAAAAACTTGACAAGAAAAAACCACATTTAAACCGACAAAAAAGACAAAAGCAAAAAAATAAATCAAAAAATGAAAAAACTTGGCAAAAAACAAAATCAATAAAAGACAAAAACAGAGAAACGCAATTTTCAATTAAAATCAAAACTTAAAAAAATAAATCAACAAACTGAAAAAAACAAAAGAAAAATTTTTTAAAAATGAATAAAGACAGACAGCATGCAAAAGACAAAAATTTGAAAGAAAATATTTAAAACTGAAAAAATGAATACATACGAGAAAGTAAAAAAAGTAATCAAAAAAAACTCGACAAAAATTCATAAACTGAAAAAAATTAAAATGAATAAACAGAAAATAACTAAATATTCAATAAAAAACTGGAGAAAAACAGATAAAAAAAGAAAAAAACTAAAAATAAGTTAAAATAAAGAAATAACAAAAAGGAAAAAACATATAAGAAATACAAATACAGAAATCGCGATTTTTAAAACTAAAAACCAAAGCTCAACAAAGAATAAAAAAAGAAAAAGAAAAAGAAAAAATGAGTAAAAACAGACAGCCAGCAAAAGAATAAAAGAATTTGGAAGAAAACACATAAAACCGAGAAAAAAACAAAAAATACAATAACTAAAAAAATTGACTAAAAAAACACGAAAAATTAAGAAGAAAAAACAAATATAAAAAACCAAAAAACAAGAAATTATAAGAAAAAAACATATAAAAAATAAAAATTTTGCAAGAATATGTGCGGTACCTTATCCCTTGACCTCCCGCGGGGCATGTGGCCTGGACCCTCACAATGTGTCGCACTTGACGCTCATTTTAGTAGTCAATATTTTAATCGAATTGTTGAAAAGATTCCAAGAAACTGCAATTTGCAAGAATGTGTGCGGCGCCTTACCCCTTGACCTCCCGGAGGGCATGTGGCCTGGCCCCTCACAATGTGTCGCACTTGACGTTCATTTTAGTAGTCAATATTTTAATCAAATTGTTGAAAAGATTCCAAGAAACGGCGCAATTTGCAAGAAATTGTGCGGCGCCGTACCCCTTGACCTCCTGCGGGGCATGTGGCCTGACCCCTCACAATGTGCCGCACTTGACGCTCATTTTAGTAGTCAATATTTTAATCAAATTGTTGAAAAGATTCCAAGAAACAGCGCAATTTGCAAGAATATGTGCGGCACCCTTACCCCTTGACCTCCCGCGGGTCGTGTCGTCGTGCCCAAGCCTCCCAAGGTGGTGTCCCTGCCGTTTGACGCGTTTTTAGCTTCTTGTAGCTATTTTGAAGTTTGATGAGCAAGTTGATCTTTTTGCTACAGTAATCGATAATCTGACAAATATACTGTATATATAGTCATCATTATGACGCTATAGGGTAGTCTGCACCAGCTACAGTAATACCAGCCTGGGCTAAGCCTAAGCATAAGCCTAATCCTAAGCCTAAGCCTAAGCCTGAGTCCAAGCCTAAACCAGAAAATTTGCCGGAAACAACTATAAAAATCAATAAATTTTTTCGACCGATCAGAATGATGATAGAGGCTCGCTTAGCAATGCTTTCTCGTGACTTCAGCCTTAAAATACAGTAAGTCTGAAGTATCCGCAACATTATAGCAATATTGAATAACCTGCAGATAAGAGACAGTTAAAAATGATGAGGATCGTATTTGATCAACTGGAATTACATGATTCACTTGTGTTCAATTCAGAAATACATGTGTACAATTCAGAATAACAAGTAATTGCATATCATTAGAATTTAGTATCATTGTTTGTGATCTG
This sequence comes from Romanomermis culicivorax, assembly GCA_963922205.1. Lineage (NCBI taxonomy): Eukaryota > Metazoa > Nematoda > Enoplea > Mermithida > Mermithidae > Romanomermis > Romanomermis culicivorax. The sequence goes on along the minus strand of CAWUHX010000013.1, from coordinate 911,341 downwards.
ATCGTACCATAGCATCGTCTTCAACAATGTAAAGTGTTTGATAATCCCTACGATGCTTCGGAACAGTGTCTTCAATGTCTATGATGGAATAACAAGAAAACAGACAATGAAAAAACGACGTTGAACGATAAGTATACAGCAAAAGTTTACTTATCGAGGGTTTTCGGTGCATTTCAGCCGATTTTGAGCGCCGACGTTCGGCGCTCGGCGTTGTAAACGTCGAAGAGTCGTTGCCGCGGTAGAAGTAGAGACGTCTAAAAAACGAAGAATCTTCGGAAGCAGCCGATCGACTACAATTTTCGTCGCCGCCGCCACCGCCGCATTTCGCAGGCCCTTTGCCGACCCTGTTTCTCTTGTAGCCGAATAGACGATTGTACCGAGAAAGGAATTCTGCGTTATATATGCGAAAACCCATCACAGACGACGAATTTTCGCTCACTGTTTTTGTTATTCTATAAAAATATCACACTTACAGTACGGATATCTGCAACCTAATGGTTTTAGAGACTTAATGAATTTCTTTACCTCAAAATGATTTTCAGATGGTAGAAATTTGAATATGTTGAAGGAAAATTCACTGTAAACCCATCAAATGTCAAGTCAGGGCGGAAGTCTATATTCAAAAGTAATGTCACAAAAGGACAGAAGCAAAAATTTAAAGTAAAAAGTCTTCATGAAATTCGGAAATTAAATTCGTTTCGACATTTCTTTATTTTCTAGCTCTTGGAGAAATGAAACTTGAAGAATCTGTTTTTTTTTGTTTTATCTCACGTGGAGCCGTTAACTCTTGATTTATCTTGTCCATTGCCGTTTGAGGGTTTTCTGTTTTTGCTCAGTTCGTTCCGTTCTAACTTTCCGTTCTTCCTCGATGTCCATGAATTATTTGGGCGTTCAGACCCGGGCATGGAATATCGTTTTGGACTCCAGTTACAGTGAGTCTTCGTCGGAGATTCTGCGCTTGGGGATAGCACGCTGGACAAACGACAAGTTCGAAAATTATTTACATACAATGAGGCCGGCTACAACCGTTCAATTATTCAGTTTGCCAGTATTGTTGGCGATAACTTTTATCAACGGCCAAACAATGGAATTCAAAAGATACAGCATTGTCGTACCTTTTCCATTGTTTTTGCGACGTACAATTGCCATCGACTGAAGGAATTTTTAACAATTCTTGAAAATCATCATTCTCCGGCAGTAGAGATTTTTCGACGGCTCCCAAATCGTAATTTGTGACTGTCAGATCTCCCGGTGTAGCTTGTAGCTTTTCTTTTCGCTTTTTCGCACAAGTGAGAATCGCTGCAACCGTACATAATATGAATATTACGGATGATATTATTACTTGATGGATCATGATTTTGATCCGATTCGATCCGAAAATGAAGAGCGGTGGGGAGACAACGAGTGTTCCAATGTCTATAGTGTGTGAACAACATTTTATCGTAAACTTTGAATACTAACAAAACGATATTTGCTTCTTTTGCTCTTGAAATGGCAGCTCAGCGAGTTGATGATATTTCATGGTCGAAAAATTTGTGAACTTTTGACTGTAGTCAAACATAGAAATTTCCTCATCCACAAGCGCCGAAACGATAGTATCAATCGTTTTTCTAAATATGATGAAACTGTCAAAATTGAACCGTTGTACTTTTCACGAATTTTCGGATCGACGCAGCTATATAAACGAAAGTTTGATAAACGCGTATGTTTCTTTCATGTTGGCTGGCGTGATGAATTCGATTTGCATTTTATTAAACAATGTAAAGTTTCCTGCCGTAAAACCTACTCCTTGTCGCTGGGATTGTCACATCAAGGTAAATGAGATGGCTATAATTCATGATGCTTCTCGCTAAAAGCTTCATGTGAGCTCATTCTTGAAAACTTCTGATATAGAAAGCTGTGATCAGAAAATCCGTATGCACCGAAATTCTCTGCCTGAAAATGTGCTGCAACTATTTTTTTTAAATTGGTGAAGCAAATTTCCTAGTTTTTCAATTTCAAACCGATTTCATGGGGAATTTATAGCCTAGAAGATTAACTCACCCGTTTTTCTTGTTTTTCCATGGCCGAGCCTCATTTGAAATTAAATGGAATAAAGTTTCTTTCAGGTCGAAAATCTCTACGTATCAGTTTATTTGTCCTGAAACTAAGAATCCAACAGTGGTTTAGCAAGAAGGTTTTCCCACACCCTGTCCCTACAACGCTTTTTGAAAAATTTTGCTTGGTAGCTTATTTGTGGGCCAAAGGCTTATAACAGAAAGCACCATTCCGTACAACATATAAGTTTAGCACTTTATTATAGCACAAGAACTTCCAAAAATTCGAAAGTTGTTACGCCTCCTCCTGCCTCTTATTGCCACGCAATATAGGAGAATTCTGGACATTTTTCTATAACACGTTATTCGAAACGATGTTTTCCGGTTCATTGTGTTTTATTTACTTGTTTTTGTTTCGCGTTTCTTCTTCTCAGATTATTGATCAAGTGAGGAAAAAAATCACCTGGCTACTGTATGCAAACTTCTAAATATTGACTACTCGTAGAATGAAAATTTGAACGAGGAAGTAAGCGATTGGACCGTCTACGAAGCAAAGCATTTCCGAGAAAGTCAGTTTTTCTATTATAAAGTTTTGAGGATGAACAATTTTTTTCTAGATGAACTTTGTACTGTATTGATATGCCAGAGGGACGAAATTTGCCTCGTCAAAGGCAACAACGCTATGTGCAAAAGTCCGGATAGTTTGAAGAACGTGTACGTTTGTTATATTTTTCTCGTTGATTTTAAGAATTTCGCGCAACACCTGCAAACAAAATTTCTCACGAAATGACGATTCCTACTACTTTCAGAATTAATTGCTCGGACAATCTCCGGCAATAAATCTTAATTAAACCACATGTCAGTACAAAAGTTATACCCCGAATCCTGCTAAAAAATTTTAAACTGAAGATTTATCTGAATTTAGCAAGTTGCTCTGCACTGGTTTTGAAGTTATCTTTCGAATTTTTAAATCACGCGGGGTTCTTGTCTATAGTCTGTTTTTCTAGAAATGCTTCTAAATAATGAAAGTGGAAAGCAAGTAGTATTTTAGATTTTCACGTTTTTCTAGTAAGCAATATGTCGTATACGACTGGAAATTTGTGTGCATACTGAGCTCACGTTTAAAAATTTTTCGAGAGAAAAATTTTACGGTAAGAGCACTATGTAAGCGATTTTGACAACATTACTGATTTGCGTCAATTTTCGATGTTTCTACTTCTTTGCTTGCACTGTAATTCATCTTAATTTTTGTAATGGTGCCTCATTGACTATCAGCGATACACAATCGAAAAAGTGGCAAATACGGATTATACTTGTTTAGAATTTTTCTTAAATACACTAAAGCCGCATTTATACTTCACGACACGACCACGGTCACGGCAGCCTTGACCAATCGAATTTCAGTGCACGTGACGTGCAGCCAATTATATTTAACGTCAGTTATTCTTTGCGCAGTCTGATTGGTCACGGTCGCCGTGACCGTGGTCGTGAAGTATTAACGACGCAGATTAACCTTCCGATCATGAATCGAATTTAGCTTGTTGATTCTTACGTAGTACGACATGACATAATCTATATTTTGACGCTTGCTTCATTTTCAATATTTTCAATGAATCTAGTTTATACAGTAACCTAAATATTCCTACATTTATTGCACAAGAGAACTGATTTTCGATCTTATGAATTGACATCTACATCATACCGTTTAAATATTTCTTAAATTCGTTTTAGCTCATTTGAATAATGGGTCATCCTAACAAGATATAGTAAATCGAGCATTTACTTATTGTGATTCAGTGATTTTCATAATCTAATTTTTGGCTTCGAATCCTCTTTTTTCATAGCGAGGGCAAAATCGTTTTCTATAAAAAAAACGAAAAATCGACCGACGGAAAAACAAGAGCGCCCGGAGCCCCGGTGGCTATCGATTACAAAAATCCGGCTGCCGCTGACGATGCCGGCGATTTCGATCAGATGAAATTGCGCGAGAAAGTAGTAAAATTCGCTAACAAAATGGCTAAGAAAGAAGAAAAAAGGAGGAAAACTGAAGAAATCAACGAAGTATTGTCGCCAATGACCGACATCAAGCACGAAACGATGGAAATGCACGAAAGGCACGGATCCAGAATGGGGAAGTACGAAAGTAAGTTCAATTTGTTGGAAATTGGAATCGTTATAACAATTATAGAGTTGAAAAGCTCCCTTCTGACCAAGGAAAAATCTCGACTTGAAGTAAACTGGTAATCTTTCCATGCGTTATATTTGACTTGGACTTTTTCATCAAGATCCGACTTCGATTCCTGGATTATTCGGTTTCATAGTAAGGATGAAAAGAAAGAACTACACATTCTAATATTACTGAAGGTCATTAGATTCTTTTAGCTTTTGATAGGAAATTCTTTTGAGCCATTGCAAATGATATTGTTGTAATGTTCTTACTCCAAATTCGCTATCGAAATACTTTTTTTCTTCATTTTCATTTTCTTGTCCAAAATCTGGGGAAAATTTTTGAAAGCCGTAAAAGAATGAGTGTTATTTGGTATCAGTGTTCTTGGATCAGATGCTAGCTCGAAAAAGTTTTGTGACTCTAGAAGAGAGAAGCAGTTATATTCTACTAACTTCAGTTATTTCCTGCTGCTTTAACCGGTATTTAAAAAATTGAGACTTCTCCTACTAACCGAATAGGAAATTCATGAAAATCCTACCGCAAAGCTGCTAAGGATATTGAAGGCACTCCTGGTTGACGTTCCAATTTTACAAACATTTAGTAAAAAACATCTTAAACTGGTTGATGCAGCAAACATAAAAAATCAATGTCTTTACGGGCTAACGTCACAGTCGTTCTCTAGCGTGAAAGGAGCTTCCAATTTTGTAGATTGCACTACAGAAGATCTGAACTCTATCAAAGGGAGATTATTCAAATGGTTCGCCGACATTCACGCTATTCAAAAATCTGAACCAACTTACGAACTGCCAAGTGAGGAGGCTATCCCATCATTATTCGTCTTTACTACCAAAATGTCACATTTTAGAACACCAAATACCTTGCCAAGAAGATGTCGGATTCATGTTTTTCACGCTGGACGGTGATAGAGACAGTAAATTGAGCGTAGACGAGCTTTACAGGTAAGTTGAGTTGTGTTATCATAGATAAGTTGCTCGAGTTCATGTTTGTGTCTCACAGTATCGACAATGATCCGCATGAAAAGTGCGTCAAATCTTTTTTGGATCGCTGCGACATAAATCACGATGACCACTTGTCGCTGAACGAATGGTGTGACTGTTTCCACTGGGCTGACGATGGTATGAATTCCACATGAAAAGTAGTGTGAACATGTCCAGTTACTACACTGTACAACTCAATGTCAAACGAAAACTGCGTTACATGTATATAAATCTGACCAAAATCAAATTACTGATCAATTTGCGACGCAAAATCATTTCCCTTATGCTCAAAAATGCTCACTTATTAGTTTAATTACGTGTCTATCCAAATTTCGATCTGTCGGTAACTCGTCGATTGATACTGCGTTGAGAGACGCAGTTCAGTTTTCAAGAGGTCCACTGAAAACATTTGACACACAGTAATTCACTTCCTGATGTTGTGAATTACTACCTACCTAAAATATTTATGTATATTGAACTAGTTTATTAGAAAATGCCCCGATGGGGCAGAAAAAAGAAGAATATACTTGCTTGGATAGTTGTCAAGCTAGAAAAAGGAATTGAACTAGATTTTTGAGAACTTGGGTTGGAGTTGGGAAAAATTCACTTTCGTTATATTGGATTTTTATTCTTCTCAAAAAAATTTCCCATGTCTGTGTAGAAGTATATTCTGCAGCATCGTGCATTTTGTCCTTCTCCTGGCATTAACTACAGCAAAATTCTTCTATATGAAAATTATATGCACATGATTTCAAATGTAAAGAAATGGTAAACCAATAGCTTTCTAACTCGCGACCGATTCAAAACTCCTGCCTCTCACACTAGCTGAAAAATAGTGAGGCAGGCATATTATAGTCATTTTCAGGACCATAAAGAAACCTGAGGTTGGTTGCACTAACCCAACATGAGGATAATCTCAACATCGGGATTAAATTGCTGATCCAGAGTTTGAGCTAATCGCAATGTCCAAATTATTCTCTTCCAGTGCACAAACAATACTCAATTCAGGGTTAACTACTACTGAGGTGTAACTTCGAGTTTGAGAATTGCAGATATTTTTATATTTATTTGCTTTAGAGATAAGAAAATTATGCGAAAATGTTAGTGCAACCCGACAGCTCGAGTTGGGGATAATCTCGACATTGAGCTCGTTATGATCCTGATGACATTCGAATTATACCGAACTTGAGATCAAGCCGGGTCGCTGTTTTGTTCGAGATTATCTTGAGCTGGAGCTCAGACCCCTTTAGTGCTACTGGGCCTTGGTTACAGTCATTCGGCAACGATCTGCAAATTGGAGAACAGGGTAAAGCATACAAAAATGCTCCTGATTCAGCCGTGGCTATATTAGGGGTGTGCGCCAAATCCCATACCCAGTTCTCCCCGACTCTACTCGCACTCCCACTGCAACAGTGCGAATTTTTTGAAAGCAGGACCTGAGTGACAGAGATGGGTGAAATTGCTTCCCATCTGCAATCCCACAAAAAGCGCTCTTTCTGCTAATTTCAGTCTAAATCAAAAAACTATTTTGTTGAATAGAAGAGAATAAATTTTTTTATAGCTTGTTATCAGTAGAACTTACAGAGTGAATTCTATGCGATATGTTATATAAAATGAGTGAATTAAACATATCTTGCACAATCGATTTAGTTCTAAGAAGACTTTATGCTATAGCTTTTTTTCTAAAAAAGCTGAGTGGAATTTTATGTGCCATTTTCCAACAGTTGATTCCTGTTTTATTGACACTAAATTTAGCAAGAAAGTTCAACGCAGTTAGAAAAACACATGTGTGAGGGAGGACATGGGGGTACAAACTACCCCAAAGGTTTTGTAGCTGGAAAATTTATGAAAAAACATTTTTGTCGACTTTTTTTTGAATTTTCTGTCTCAAAAAACGCCAAAAAACCAAGGTCCAGCCCTGTACTCTCTTCAAAATTTAGGAGATCCACATGTTTGGTTGGAAAGTGTGCTGATGCACTCAGCTGCAGAATATACTTTTTTGCAGACATGGAAAATTTTTTTTGAGAAAGAATGAAAATCCAATATAACGAAAGTGAATTTTTTCCAACTCCAACCCAAGTTCTCGAAAATCTAGTTCAAACCTTTTTTTAGCTTGGCAACTATCCAAGCAAGTATATTCTTCTTTTTTCTGCCCTATCGGGGCATTTTCTAATGAACTAGTTCACCTCTTTTTAGTGGGCCTCAACCATGCATGAAAACCTTCCTAGAAGCGCATTGAAGTTTTAAATTTGGCCATCTTCACATCAAAGAAACAATAAAAAATCTTAAAGCTACGAATTCTCACTCTCGGTGAAATTAAAAGATGTTTAAATCGCATAGAACTTAAAACATGTTGTAAACAGAGTGTGAAATGACTATTTCCAATGAACAAGGACCCCTCAACCCAACAAAACCGGAGAAATACCTTTGTTTGAAATACACACAGAACAATTTTTTTTGTGTGAAGTGATTGTGTCCATTGAATTCCGCATTGTCAGAAACCTCTCCCCTCTAAAATCGCAGAAATACATTTGAAATGCACTCAATATAATTTTGTGTGTAAGGTGATCACATTCCTCAAATTCCCCGTGGTCTAAAACCCCTTCCACAAAAAAAATCACGAAAATAGGCTTGATTACGCCCGAGATAATTTTTTTGTATTAAGTGACGTATCCATTGATTTCCCGCAGTCGAAAACCCCTTTCACAGAAAAGTCACGAAAATACACTTGTTTACATCCGGAATAATTTTAAAGTAAAGTGATCGCATCCATCAAATTCCCCGTGGTCGAAAACCCCTTCCATCGAAAAATCACGAAAATACGCTTGTCGGCACCCGAGATAATTTTTCAAGTAAAGTGCATTCATCAAATTCCCGATGGTCGAAAACACCTTGCGCCAAAAAATCAGGAAAATACGCTTGTTTACACCCGGGATAATTTGTGTAAAGTGATCACATTCATTAAATTCCCCGCGGTCGAAAACCCCTTCCACAAAAAAATTACGGAAATACGCTTGTTCACAACCGGGATAACCTTTTCGTTTAAAGTGACCGCATCTATTGAATTCCCCGCGGTTGAAAACTCCTTCCACTAAAAAATCACGAAAATGATCTTGTTTGCACCCGGAATCACTTTTCGTGTAAAGTGACCGCGTCCATCGAATTCTCAATGGTCGAAAACTCTTGCAGCCCAAAAATCCCATTAAGTCTTCCGGTCCAATTGAAACTGCAAAAAATTTGTAGTGCATCATGCTGGAAAAAATTATTTTTTTAAGCCGTATGTATTATATAACAAACTTGGGGAATTTCGCGTTTCCCGGGACTTTGGACCACCATATAATTGCATTGGGGCCATATTTAAAAAAAATAAAAAATCGCATTTGAGATTGCACCCCCAAGATGCTCAGGCCAAAGTATGAAGCTTGGATATGCCACACCCATTGCTGGGCATGGTGGAACTGGGTGGCCTCAAAAAGTGCGTTTTTTGCATTTTTTGAGGCCCCACCGAGCACCACTTGCAGATAGAGGCGAAATGACAAAAGGCACCCCATAGTTTGCCCCTATGCCCGAAATTATGAAAAAACCCGAAGGTTCTAGCTCTTACCATTTTGGCTCTAGGGTGGAGGGGACATGAAATTTAGGGGCCAAGTATATTATAGGTTGACGCTATCGCGCCACCTATGATATCTTCAGACATTATGTTTGCTGATTACCTCAAAACCCACCAAATAAGTGCAGAAAATTGAGGGTTTGTTAATCCAGATCGAGTTTGAAAGTTTATAATCGCGCACAGGAATTCTTTATAACTGCGTTGTTTATGTCTTGTGACAAAAATTTCCATGATACTTCTTTCATAGAACGCCATGAACCCGCCTGTCATGTTGCCCTACGCGACCATGATCCCCACGATCCAAGTGAGATTCCATGAAAATTATAATCATTCTTCTCTTAACGAAACTCTTTACGATTTTGCAAGGTTCATTTGCACCGAACTGTGACGTAGACGGTTATTATAAATTGGACCAGTGCCAAAGGGGCGAATGCTGGTGCGTCGATAAGTGGGGCCGCGAATTTGACCATTCTAGAGCCAAAGGAAAAGTTAATTGCCGAAGATTTGTGTTATAAACTTGTTGATTCTAATTGTGTTTTAGTAGTTTCTTGTATGCTGCTTTATCCAAAGTTAAGCTAGATTTGAAGCTTCATTCTAAATAAATGCAATACGCTTTGCGCTACAAGTTGAGAAGATAATGAAGACAAGAAAAAGGTGAATAAGACCATCCGTGGAATAGAACCAAACACTAGCTAAGCTATAGTCTGTTTTTTATGAAATGCTTGTAGACTGAAAAATGACAAAAAATAAGTACTGCCCTTATTGCCATTTACACCGAGCTTTCATTGTAGGATCTTTTTAGTCATATGTGACATATGGTTTAGCAGGAAATCAAAAATATGAAATAGTCAGGGATGGACATGGTCTATCTCCATGTTATGCAAATTAGTCTGAACGCATGTTTTTGGTCATTGTCTTTGTTTTTATTATTGAAAGAAGAAAATCGGCAGCCTGAGTGGCCATATTTTGTTATTGATTATAATTTTTATATTGTATTTGTGTGGAACCATTACCCACCCCCAATACAACGTCCCCTGCTGACTGATAATTTATTTATATTCTCGCAGTGAAGGCAACAAGGTTAGAACCCTGGATTTTGGAGTACTACACCATGTGCAAGTCTACATTTGCAATTCAATTCTCTTCCCAACCTATCCATTATTACCTGCTGATTGGAAGTTCTTCGAGCTCAGAGACTAGTTGGGTCTTCGGCAGTTCAAGTGAACGAAAGCAGGAGATCAAATGTGGAGATTGAGACAGACCAAATTGTTACACACTATTTCTACAGAAGGATTCGTCCTCATTAGGTGAAGTAGCAGAGTAGCTGATAAGATATTTCAATTCTCTTAAAGTAACCAAAGTCCCCTTTCAAAAAGTAGTGGCTACTGACAACTCGAAGTAACAGAAAATCAGCGGCAAACTCGAGGAGTCAAAAAACCAGTAGGTTTTTATAGAGAATTGGGAGGTCTGAAAATGAGTAAAGACAACCAGAATAGTCTCAAAGGTTCGGGTTTGCCCAGAACTCCACTGGGTAAAAAGGTCAGTGCTGCAGAAAAGCTGATTGTCCTAACTTCAGCTGAAAGTTCAGCTGAAGAGGATAATGGCTCAGATCAAAGGCCTTTATTGATGAGGGATGAGGGTCAAAAACCTACTACTTCAGTGGCTGCTGAAAGGGAGGCTGATGATAAAGTATTAGCAGTGAAAAAAGATCAAATATTTAAAAAGCCATTGTCGATTAACTTCCCTAGGAGAGGTGATTTATTGCAACCACGTATGATGGGATTGTCACACCCAAATCCAAAGATGAACATTCCGGTTTTGGAGCAACATCAGTGGCGACCCATGAACAAACCCCTGCAGTTATTCAACACATATCACCAATTATATTGGGATAGTGAGTGGGAGGAGCATCATGAAAATCCTTGGAAAACTCAATCAACAATAAATTGGACTAGATAATGGGCAGGTTAGAAATTTATGATCATATTTTTGCCAACATTGCTAAAATGGTTCACTGCAAGCCCAAAAGGCAAATGAATTGGGGCAAAGCAATGCTGGAACTATGGAACAAGGTGGTGCATTTAAGTTTGAGCAGTCTCAGGTGGGGTTGATGTGACAAAACAAAGGTATCACTCTTCAGCATGACTATATATGGAAAGACTATCTAGTCTAGGCCCTAAAAAGCAGTTCTAACTCAATTAACCACTTAAGTTTAGAGCAGAAATTGAGCAGTTGTGGTTTTGACGAAGGTCTAAAAATTCCTAGTCTGATAAATCCAGCTGTGTTACAGCAAAGCAGTTGTATTAGGCAAGAGAACCCAAATCTCCAACAGCAGATTATGCCTACAATGATCCCTATTGACAGAGCTTGGGTTAATCCAGCTCAAGTTGGTCCTACAGTCTATGACATCGAAAGGGCTATCAAACTGAAATTACTGCAATTAGATATTCCAATAGGCAGGTTCTTGCTTTCTTAGTGGAGCTAGAAGGAGAAGAATACTTCTGATGAAGTGAAGCTAGAAGCATTAACCAAATTGTCAAGGGATTTGCAGAAAGAATTGGCCACAGAGTAAAGTACATATAGGGAAGCCCGAGACAAAATTTTGAATAATTGTGCTCAAGATTGTAACCTGTATATGCTCAAAAGGGGTTTGCTGGATATTTAACAGGAACCAGATAAACCAGCAACCAAATTTTTAAAAAGAGTTAGAGCACATATTAATCTCATTTATCAGAGGGAAAAAATAAGTTATAGAAGAAAATGATCATTGAAACCTTTTTCTAACTGAGTTCTTTGATTTATCAATTAGAATTGCAGATATCAAAATTCACAAATTGGTATAATCTTTTGCAAGCCATCTATGAGATAGAGTTAAAGTACAGGAATGTGATTAGAACATTTGGGCCTAGAGAGCAACAAATGGTGATAAATAGTGTACAGGCAGAGAGTTTTAAGGAACAGGAAGCTGAAGTGAATGTAATCTCTATCTCATAGATCTATCTATCATCCACCTATCATCCACCGTATCTATCTATCATCTATCTATCACCCACCTTATGAAAACCCCAAAAGTGTAATAAGGACTTTAGAAAACCAAACACTAATCAGCTCGATACAATCTTTGCAGAATCAGTTGATATATATATATATATATAGCTGACGAGAAAGTACCTTTCATTCTCTTAAAATAATTGAAGTCCCATTTCAAAAAAATAGTACTTGCTTTTGACTGTGAATATTTACAAGCATTTCAAGAAAAACAGTCTATAGGTTGAAGTGGCATCCATCCAGGCAGATCAGTTTTGACCATCTGTGTACATACATTTTTTCTGATGTCAGATTTTCCAAGTATTGTCTTTTTTACTCTCATCATTACAGTTAAAAATTCTCAATAAAATTTTCATAGCCTATTTTTTTAAAATTACTTTGAATGAAACAGATAGCAGTTTTAGAAATTGTGATGTTTTTACTGTGAAACTTTTTTCAAAAACATATAATTATGGCTTCACTGTTAGCTCACAAATTTGCAATTCTATATAAAGTGTGGTTTAGCAGAAAATTATAAAAACATGAGTTGTTCTTGCCAGCTGATCTTATTATTGAAAGCATTTTGAGGAAAACCATACTGCATCTATTTGTGAGCCTGGTGTACGTCAAGATTCGAAGCTACAGTGGTACCTGTGGTACAGTGATACCTGTGGCACAGTGGTACCTGTGTTTCCTGTTACTTTACTGCAGGCCAGAAACTGCTGGGTGAAGGTTAAGCCATAAAAAACCCAGATATGTAAGATCACGACCTCGAGCATCAGGCTTTACTACTACTTCATGAATATTGAATAAACATCAGGTTGCAGTGCACGATTTATTGCAAACCACAAATAATGATAAAAATATGATTATGCAAATAATAAACAACATGATTTTTAGGCTGAATCACTGAAACAGTAAACATTCGATACTGTCTATATGGCGATGAAACAAGGTGTCACATGGGATGTGACTTTTCTGTTATTCTTGAAGCTTGTAAATATCAAGAGTATGATGCAAGTACTATTCCATATTTCCATTATTTAATAAACAACATATTATGTTGCATGGATTGACACTTTGTGAGCCTAATTTTCTAAAATTCAAGGCTCATTTAGACTTGCCTTTTCCGACAGAATGGAATGGAACGAATCATCAACAGCTCGAAACGTTCAGCCTGAAAATTCACCTTTGGTCTGCAATTTTGGGAAAACGACTGGTAGTAACCTCGAACTGAAACGAACGGAATGAAAATTTCCCCTTCGTTCAGTTACGTTCTGTCGATTGCATTCCATTCCATTCCATTCTGTCAGAAAGTCAAGTTTAAGTGATCCTTTACTATTTTTCGGAGTATAAAATCCTTCTGTAATAGCTTTGTGTAAGTGAGTTTGAGGGCGTCACTAATTTTTGTCATTTTTCACTTCAGAAGCATTTAATAGAAAACGGACTATAAGAAGACCTTGGAAAGATACCAAATTCTACACATAAAAACGGTCAATAACCTTTCGACCAGAGAACTTTACACAAGACAAGTAGAAAGAGTAATAATTTTTAAGGAGAAAATGGGGAGGAAGGGAAGAAAGAGTAAAAGATACAAAAAAGTCATTTCTGTACATAACTTTAAGGTGAGAAATGTCTCTCTTTAGAGAGTCGAATAGATCTATTAAACCTGCATAAAATGTAGGACATCGAAATTCTAATTGAAAAAACTCATGGAGTTTAGTGTGGTTCGAGTGGCTCCCTCCTCGGAAGGGATGTTTGTCCAACCAAGCCCTGGCCCAAACACAATTTTCGGTCAAATAATTTTTTTCTCATGTGTTGTATTTGTAAAATGTGTCGGGCTTTTGGATGAAGGCAGGCAGGAGTTGGGTCCAGGGATTGTCCTTAATTCACATGTTTCCAACACCCACGCTTACCCAATTAACTAATTTCTTAAAGTATTTAAACCCCACAGTAAAATAATCCATATTAAAAACCTTCGGTTTCCTAATTTGAATTCCCAATGAGCTTAATCCAAAAGAGGAGAAGTTTCTCCTAACACTTTTACCTACAAAAAACAACACACTTACGTACAAAACTAGTGCGTGGGCGAGAATAAAAGGAAAGAGCCCCATGTGCTGGGAAATACGATGAAACGCACGGAGACACCCACTAGTAGACAAAAACATATCAAAACAATAATGCAAGAGCACTCACTGCATGCGTACCAGAACTGAATTACAGCAAGACGCCCTTGTATGATCCCCCTCATTTGCTTCAATTTGATCCTGCATGCATCTCCAAACAATTGATGAATTATTATGAAACTCAGCAGATACACACTACAACACATGCAATGATGATTATGGCGAATTCACAGTAGGTGGAGATCAAGTTTTGCTTCATTCTGGATATGTTCGATTATGATAAATAGATGAAGCATAGCAAAAAGTCGTAGTGAAAAGACCATACAAGTAAATAAAAAGCGCAAAAATTATTTCATATTTTTACGGTTTTCTATCTCCACCAGGGCCGTGCCAAGGATTTTTGCGGCCCGGTGCGAAGTAGATTTTTGCGGCCCTATTTTTTAAAATTAGTAGGTATATACATCTATACAGTCCTAAACGTCTATGCAGTCATTTTCACGTGAAATAAGTCTTAAATGGGAAATTCTATTGGTGTTGCACATCTCATATTGCAGAAAAAAGTTTTTTTCTTGCATCACGAATCAGGATACATAAAGAATAGCATAGGCGAGGCAACGAAATTTTCTATGTGTATTACGTCCAACTGAATTCACACATTACTGAACGATACTGTGGCTACGTATACAAGTATACAAAAAAATTAGTAAAAAAAGATTAGTAAAAAACAGCAGTAATCTACATACAATACAACGTGAAGCTGGCGAGTATGATAACATTATAGGAAACAGTTAAATACGTGCTGAGATACATACAGACAAATGTGTAAAACTATCGATACAGACTTTACACAGTGAAACACAAAGGCGTGCTCCTGCCTTGTCGAGCATACACGTACAGTACAGTATGACACGTATGTAAGCTAGTTCAGCTCAAGTTCTTGCGGCCCCTAGTGAATGATGAAACATCAAATTTTCTGTTACACAGAAGTGCACATTATTATTTTTATTCGTGTTCGCATTGTCTAGCATACATATAGTGTACAATATATGTATACAAAGTACAAACTTAGGTCAGTTAAGTTTTTGCGGCCCCTAATTCTTTGCGGCCCGGTGAGGCTGTACCCTTCGCACCCCCAAGGCACGGCTCTGATCTCCACTGACCATACGAGTATGTTGAATACGACTTGATATTTGTGAGTACACTCAACTAATCATTACCAATTTTTTTCAAGCCTATTGTAGAAGCTTTGTGTAAACACGACCCTGAGAACAGTACTTGTTTTGCTCTTTTTCAATTGACAAGAATTTAAAAAGCATAATTTATGACGTTTTTATGCATCGTTTCTTGTCAATTCATCCAGAAGCTTATTTGCATTCAGATTGTAGGCTAAAAATTTACAGCTACAGTGAGTTTAATTTCAAATGGGCCCAAGATGCAAAAGTGCATCAGTACACAAAAATGAGAAAAAAATGAGAGAAAAAGCAGTGATTTCATCATAGCACACATTGGAATTTTTCGTAGGTACTGCGGTCAATTTGAGAAAAAAGACTTACGAGCATACATCGCACAAAAATAGAGGGAAAATGCTAAGAAATAGTCAAAATTTATCAGAATGCTTTTAAGACACGATTTCCACAATTTCTGAGAGGTTGCACTTTCCCTATTATAAGTTGAAAATTAATTATATCTCAAAATGAGATATTTTGGGTAGTTTTGTGTGCTAAGTTCCATTATATCAGTTGTCTTGATTGAAAACAAAAATTCACGTCGCTATAGTATGCCAAAGTTTGAAAATTGATCTATTTTTGACATTTTTCGGTGCTCTTGCTAGCCAAGCGATATTTCAGGATAGGATTGATCTTATTTGATGAATGACTATTCATTTTACAGAAAAGAGAATGAATGACCTCTCTTCTGACGTAATATTTACAGTGAATAATTGTATATTACACTTTTTCATAGAGTCTAAAGTATGGAAAATGAGCCGTAAGAATTGAAAAAATTTTGTTTATGAGCACTCCCAAGCACCTTCCCAACGAACGCCCCCAGAATTTTATTTCCTTATTTTATAGCTCATGCATTTTTACTGTATTGGTCAAATTTTATATCAAAATTTTTGTACCCTTTTGGGAACTGCACCGCCCTGAAGAAGGTATACTTATGGAAGTTTCTGGATTTTCCAGGTGGCTCTTGTCTACCCCTTGTAGTACATTAATTATTTTTCCAGTAGAATTGCCAAATAACTAACAGATTATAGTTTGATGCACTAATTGTTCCACAAACAACAAAAATAAAGACAAATTTTGTTTAGAGGCACTCTCGAGCACCATCACCTATCTTTTTATTCTTTCATTCGCACATTCCTACAGTAGATGTGAAAGAAGCATCACGATTCAGATACCCCTTGAGGAGCTACACAGATCAAAAGGAAGCAAAATCGTGAAAATTGTTCAAAAATTAAATTTTTTGGCATTTTTGTGTTTTCATGGAGTTCATTCATTATTTCAATACTGAAATCAGAAAATATAATAAAAAGGTCACATATTTTTGGACACGTAGTAGCAAAACAGGATTCATGGTGTCAACTGTATTTTCATCTACTCGATGATGAAAAACATAAAGCTCGCTGTCTGAACTGTTGCAGTAAACTTCAGATCAGAATTAAGCACAATACATTATTTATCTGTGTCTAATATAAAAATATCAGACTGAAAATATAAAAAGTGCGCCGACCACAGATGTACGGCCATAATATAAGGATATTTTTTTTGATCCTACAGCAATGTACACTCTCAAAAACTGTTGGGCCCAAAATCTAGATATTTTGTAGACGTGATTGGAGCCGAGTTTCATCAGTAAATTTATTAGGAAATTTCAATCAGGTTACTCTGCATGAGACGATAGTAACCCAAACCTTGAGTTAAAACTTTCCTTAGTACTGCACTCATGATTAGTCTAATTTAAAAATGAAGATATAGAAAATATTGTTGGCCATGAGTGCTACCCATATGCTAAAATAAAAAAGATAGTGTAGAATCCACGAACCAGCAATACAGGTTTCTCAAACAGGTGAAATTTCCTCCACCACTCGAGTCCCATGACTCAGGTTTTCCGAACCATATATCATGCGGCTACATTTGATGTTTTCAAATTTTACAACAACATAAACAATATATTATAGTGAAGTACAGCATCGTACAGTGCTGTACGGCAGGCAAGTATGTTGTAGTGTGCTTCGGCTGAATTTTCAGGATTTTCTAATAGTTTTGTCGATTTTGTAAAAACGCCTGCAAGCACAACACATCGGCCATGCCCGACCTGGTCCAGCGCGATGGTTACTGTAGAAGATGGTTTTTGTGAATTGGTGAGTGAATTATTATTGATTATTCTCGCCTGTCTCATCTCTTATATTTTTACTATAATTTTCGCCTGTACATTATTCGCCTTGCCTTTATATTAGTAAGACATCAGGTTTTTGGAAGGGGCTATTTATAGGTAAGTTTTATAAATAAATGTTTAGTTAGCATTTTATTTGTGTCCAAAAGTGTGTTACCTTGTCTGACTAGTTTTAGTCAGGCATTTCTTGGGAAGCTAAGATCTCTTGTACTGGACTTCTCACCCCTGAGTGAGGAGTCATTCCAAGAGTTAGGGCAGGCACAGGGAAGCACTGGCGTTAAGGTCGACCCCGGCTATCTCTCCTGTGCATCAATTCCTGATTTCACCTTCTTCCTCTGACCCCACGGATCAAGGAGGCTAGAAATCGGTCAGAGCCCCTCAAACGCCATCCAAATTTTTTCAAATATAACAAGTATAGCAGCTACTTATCATCCACCGCCCGGTGCTGCATGTCACCATACAGCACATCAGTTTAGCAGCTACTTATCATTTTCATTTACTTATTATCATTTACCACGGCGTCCTATGGGATGAAGTATAGCGGCCACTTATCAGGCGCCATAGGGCACTGCACAGCGCCATATGGCCTGTGCGGCGAAGTATAGCACCTCAATGTGGTGCTGTACAGCACTGTATGGCACCATAGGGTGAAGTATATTTGGCCTCTTAGTCAAACAAGTAACAGGAAATTATTGGTAGTTCATGATTCGAACTTTCATGACATATAAATTCGAATATTTTTTACTTTGTATTAAGATGAATGTCAACTGATTCTTTTTTTTTGTTTTTTTTTCTACTGTTAGGGTATTATCCTTTTTTCTTTACTGTTAGGGTATTATTCGCTGTATTTGCTGACACAAAAAGTTGTTACTTCAAATTCATTTGTGTCGATTCTCGTAGCAGTTTGACTATCAAGAAATCATCAACAACAATAAAAAATGTTTGTTTCCGGTGAAGAATTTGCTGCTTATGTTAGCTGTGCAATGCTGTTGGTAATTACACTATTTCGACTTCAAATTTTTGAAGATAAAAAACACAAAGTACTCGTTTCTTTTGAAATAAGACTTCTAACAAAAATTTTTCTAATATTTGCTATGAGTGGAAAAAAATTTTCAGTGCTGGTTTAGATTAGTGATTTGCTCATGAGATTCTTTTCACTCATGAGATTCTTTTCACATGTTGCACCCTTCATGCCTTGAAGAATGATTATTTCCATAAATGTATATGACAAACATAAAATGACTTGCAAATACAGGACAGTGAGCTTTATGATTTTTCAGTTTCCAGTGAATGACATAGACATTGTGGGGGGGGGCTTGTATCATCCTTTAAGATCAGTGACTCAACGGAATGAAACAAAATTTATCAAGGAGATGAAAATGCAGTTAAAACCATGAATCACTCTTTTGCTACAACATGTCCAAAAAGTTGTGACCTTTTTATTGTATTTTCTGATTCTAGTATTGAAATAATGAACCAACTCCATTAAAACACAAAAATGCCAAGAACATTTGAGTTTTGAACAATTTTCAGGATTTTGCTTTCTTTGGATCTGTGTAGCTCCTCAAGGGGTGTCCGAATCGCGATGCTTCTTTAACGTCTACTGTGGGAATGTGTGAACCAAAAAATAAAAATGTGAAATTCTGTGGCATCGCAGGTGAAAGTGCTTGAGAGTGCCCCTAAGGGCCGTATGACAGAACGGGGGTTAAGTCTAACCTGGAGTTAAATCTGGGGTTAAATCAAGGATTAACTTTAACCCGTAGTACAGAAGGAGGGTTAGAACTAACTCTAGGTTAAATACAGCCAATTTAACCCAAGATTTTAACCCTGCTACGAGCAAGGTTAAATCTCGGGTTAAGGCATTTTTCAACTATTTTGAATGGCACTTGATGTTGTTGATTTTCTTGAATTGTTAGATTTTGGAAATGAAGTGCAAGACAATGTTGATTTGGATGCACTGGTCTTTACTATAAAAAATCCATTCGAATTTTACAACAACCAGCAGTTTTTTTTTCACATTATCGTTTTGCCAAACCAACAGAGCGCATGCTGATTGACATTCTGAAAGATGACTTGCAACAAACGACAAAGCTGCATAACAGTCTTGCCATGGATACACAGGTATACACTATATTTTCAATTGTTGCAACAAAACTTTATGTTCTTTCTAACAACTATTAATTTAATTGTTGTCATTATAAATCATTTCTAACAACATTATTCTTCTTATTGCAACAACACACACTTCCTGTGTTCGAGCGTGGGAATGCTTGCTCAGACATTGAATAAGTAGCACGTGCTTTCTTTAACCCAAGGTTAATGAAATTGTCTCTAGGTTAGTGGCATTAACCTTAGGTTAACTAACCCTACTTTAACCCGCCTTCTGGCATACCAGTTTGGGTTAACCCTAACCCCACAGTTAACTCTAGGTTACGTAACCCAAGGTTAATGCTAACCTAAGGTTAACTTAACCCGCCTTCTGTCATACAGCCCTAAACAGGATTTTTCTTTATTTTTGCTTATTGTTTTCTACGGTTTCTTGCAGAGTTTAAAGTGTTTGTTTGTGGAACAATTAGTACATCAAAGTATAGTCTGTTAGTTATTTGACAATTTTATAGTATAGATAATTAATGTATCACGAGTGGTAGACAAGGGCCACCTGGGCCCGGTTTCACCACAAAACTCCATGTCACAATTTACAAATCCTGTGTTAAGAGGGCTACGAATGGCCGTCTCACCAAAAATCAGAGATTACGAGCAAGGAATTATGAGTCTAGGAATGCTACGAGTGACCATTTCACCAAAAAATAAAGTTTATGAGTATGGGCCATGTGTTATGAGTGTTATATGAGCAACAGTTTTTTCATAATTTACAACTGTTTGGTTTGACCAAATGAGTTACCCATCACTATGGTAATGAAAGGACTCATAAATTTGATGAGATTTCGATGCACCAAAAGTGGGTCCATGGGACTCGTAGCTTAGTGGTATTTGAGCATTTTTGTCATTTGTTTTTTTGTCAACCCAACAAGAAACGATAATTTGGATCCTTTTCCGAAATTACCCCATTTTGGGTGAAAAACAAACATTTTTAATATTTTCCTGATAAACCCCAAAAAATAAGATTTTTTATGAAAAACTAATATACCCATCGGATTGGGCCAACCGAAATAGCCTACTACAGCATGCGCCACGGCTAAAGACGATTGTTTATTGATTTAGTTATTTACTTGGCTAATGGGCTAATGAACAAAATATACATTTTAAATGTCAATCATGCATATATGTACATATATGATAACTTTGTGTATTATTTTTGTCATATTTGTATATTTTTAAATATGCTAATGAAACACATTGTACATTTAGCACAAGGCCAAAAGAAAAGCAACACATGATTTTTCTTTGAAAGAGTTCGCACAACAACTTGTTTCTTCTGTTTCTTTCTCTTCATGATATTTCAAAAGTCGAGTTGTGGGGACAACACACACTGGTAAGTTTGCTATATGTTCGAAGTTATTTTGAGTGCCGCACACATAACCCATAAAGCGTGAGTGATTGAGGTTAATAACACAGATGTTGAAACTTCTCAGTATTACTAGCTGGCTTTTTTGGCTTTATACATGCCAAATGAAACGACTGCCATATATTGCATGTTGCCTCTGAAAATCCCTAAAGACCATGGACAGGATGAAATTTGAGATATGCAAATGCAACTCCTGGGGTCAACGTTGATATTAAGCTTAGAAACCCCAAGCTTTCTTTGGCGACTCTTTGTAAGCAAATGACCCTTCAGCAGAAAAGCCAAGTTAGAATTTTCTTTCTTCCAGAGCTCAGCTAGGATTTCTTGTGGTCTCTCTCAATTGGAAATCTGTGCATTTTCTAGCTTTCTGTTTGTGTTCTTAATTTTAACCTAATGGCGTCAAAGTCAAAACATATGGATCGACTTTGCAATATTGTGTATGTCCCGGCATACAGAGAAAACATCGACTTTAACCATATATTTGATGCACCAGAGGTACATTTTCTAGAAACAACAGGGTGCCTTTGTTATTTATAAACTTTTTAGATCGAAAAGCTTTTCCTTCACGAGTCACTTTCAAAAAATACCAAACCGGAATTTTTTTTCGGAACTCTTTCCTGGCGGCTTCCATTTTGGTGGCTCCCGCTATACGATTAAAAATAATGGTAATTATGCGTAGTCATGGCCACACATGTGCGTGCAGGTACTCTATGGGGTCTCTGGGGGACCATACATCAGCGTCCGGGGGTTTGGGAGGTCTGGACCCCCCCAGAGGTCTGAGTCAAAACGTTTTTTGAGCTGTTTTGTAGGAAGAAACAGCTAAAAATGCTGAAAAATAAAACAAATAATTATTTCAGTTGAAGTTATCTCAGAATTCACGATTTTCAAACTGTAATTTCAAAATCTGTTTGCCTGGTACCAAATTTTTCTCCAGGATCAAAATTTTTTTCGTCCTAGATCCAAAATTTTTATGCCAAAAGACGCGGCACATTGAGACATGCCAGAAAACGGAGTTTCAGAGCACCAAAGTGATTTTTGAGTGAGGTATTCGAAAAAAATAGTTTCAGAGCACCAAAATGATTTTTGAGTGAGGTATTCGAAAAAATAGTTTCAGAGCACCAAAGTGATTTTTGAGTGAGATATTCGAAAAAAAATTCGGTTTTGAAACTGTAATTTCAAAATTTTTCTGCCTGGTACCAAATATTTTTTTAGGATCACATTTTTTTTTGTCCTACAACCAAAATTTTTATGCCAAAAGACGCAGCACATTGAGAAATGCCAGAAAACGGAGTTTCCGAGCACCAAAGTGATTTTTGAGCAGAATTCGTGACTGAGGATGGCATTCATACAAATACCATAGAAGGCTTGTGGGGACTCGTCAAACAGGGTTGGTGCCAGATCGGCTACCTAGTGCACATCCGCTACCTAGTGCACAACTGCTACCTAGTGCACATCCGCTACCATAGTCAGATCCGACACTTAGTGCAAATCCGCTACTTTCTGCTGTGGTATATAAGTAACACGTTACATTTACTTTTTGCGTTGAATAACCCAGGCAGGATTTCATTATGGAAGAATGTACAGTATACATTTACAAATTGTTAGGCTCATTTAATTTTTTCTTACCAATTAGATGGCGCATGTATTGTGAAGATTACAAATTTCATTCGTTAAAAATTGGGAAATATGTGGTTACAACTGATGGGACTCAAAATTTTCAATTTTCCCCGTATTTTCAGAAGTAAATGCAAGAAATTGTGTTCTGCCAAATGCGTGCCACAAACCCTGGTGAAATGCAGAGGTTTGTTATTCTAAACCCAGGGTTATCCCTATAATTTTCGATAGAAATGGGATAATTGCCATGGATCCACGTTTGCTGAAAATAGTCAGTCCTTGTTGTACTCGGGAGGTATATTCAACAGTAGTTTTTTTAAATTTCGGACTCAAAATGATAAAATATTTGAGAATAATTAAAAAAATGTATTTGAAAAAAATTAAAAAACAAAACGAAAACGATATTTTCATCACCTAGATCCGTACAGGTAAAGAATGAAAAACGTCCGTGGCTGATTGTTCCGTCACTCGAGGTGCTTGTGTGGTCACCTTGTTATGTAAATAAGAGTTTTTCACCCATTAGGATATGGTTGCGTGGACATTTTTATCATTTCTTTACTTATTAGTGACTTATCTTTAGGTAGACTCTCTGTAGTATTACACTTTTTTACCATTCTTGCGGTTCCATAAAAGTCGCAAACAAAATATTTTTTACCACACAGAACGCCTGCCATTTTCCATTTTCTTTTATTCTTTTGTCTTCGGAAAACCCTTATGAAAACAATAGCAAAACCTTTTTTTACATTTTTTGCTGTCTAGGGATCTGACTATGGTATCGGACGTGCACTAGGTGGCGATCGTGCATTAGGTAGTGGATGTGCAGTAGGTAGCGGATCTGCTACCCAATTGTCAAACAGAGGATATCGAGAATGCACGGATTAAGAACAATCAAATGCTTAGCTGCTCACTTGGATGAATTTTCTTTTCGTCAAAATTAAAAAGATAATAATGATTCCATTCAGAAATTTTTTTGCGAACTCATTAACAGACTTGTGATTTTATGTACTCTAAAATGCTTGTTTTACATTGCGCAAGAATTTTTTTATTTTTCCTAATTTTTTTGTGAATTATTTTATTTTTTCTTTGTCTTTGAAAACAGTTATTTGATTTGATTCCTGTGTAGATTATCGGAATATCTAGATTATCAGAATCAGGTAATTATGGACTGTATGATTCTAACTCTTTACTTTCTATTGGCGGCCTTGTCTATTGGCAATATTAATGATTCAGCCTATTTTAGCACATTAGCCACATTAGCCCATGCGCCAGACCCATTATTTATAACACAATGCATTGGCCACATTGGCCCATGGGCCACATTATACCATGGGCCACATTAGCCCGTGGCCACATTAGCTCATTGGCCACATTAGCCTATTAGCCACATTAGCCCATTGGCCACATTAGGCCATTGGCCACATTAGCCCATTGGCCATATTAGCCCATTAGTCACATTAGCCCATTGGTCACATTGGCCCATGGGCCACATTAGCCCATTGGCCACATTGGCCACATTAGCCCATTGGCCACATCAGCCCATTGGCCACATTACCCCACTCAGCCACATTGGCTTAATTCATAAGCACATTTTGCCTAATAGCCAAGCTAATATTTTTGAATCTGTATATAAAACACAGTAGTAGGCTATTCAGGTTGGGCCATGGGATTGCCCATGCAAAATAACCCTCCTTCCTCTGCCGCCCCCTCTGGTAAAAACCAAGGGCGCCCTCCGCCACTAAGCTGTGGCCTCAGAAATCCATTTGAAGGGTTCCCCTATATAATATATAAAGGGGCGGAGCAACGCCTTTGATTGGCTAGTTTCAGAAATGTGCCGCCCATCTTGATTTCTTTTCAAGATGGGATCTTAATTTTTTTCCAAAATGGTATCTTGATTTTTATTTCAAGATGCTATCTAAATTTTTTGCATCTTGATTTTTTCCAAGATTATTTTGAGAAAAATGCGATGCATTTCAAAAAACTGCGATGTGCTTAAAAAAATTCGAACATCGGAAAACTCTCAAATCTTGATTTTTTTGTGATGCATCTTGAAATTATTGCGAAGCATCTTGAAATTTTTGCGATGCATCTTGAAAAAATGTTGTGCATCATGTTCGAAGGTAACGATTTTTTTCAATTGGTAACAAGTTTTTTCAAGTGGTAACACATTTTTTCAAGCATTAACGAGTTTTTTCAAGTGACCCTTCTTGAATTCCATACGAATATCTAACAAAAATGAATAATCTGCAAAGATCTTAAAAAAGTTTTACAATTTTTTTGGATGCTTTTAATAAAATTAACTTATCTCCACAATAAATTTAGAAAATTTCTGTAACATTATCAAATTTTCAAAAATGTGATGAAATTAATTTTGCGTAGAGATTGACAAATTTTTCGAATTTGTTATATGTTTCAACAAAATCTGACAAATTTTTACTTACAAGAATTGAGAAAATTTGTTGAAGATTTGATGACACTTCAGAATAACTTTGAAATTGAAAATTTTCAGAACAAATTGAGAAGCTCTTGGTATTTTTGTAAAATCGTTCACACAATAGTTTGGCATGAAGATTACAGCCTGTTTCTCTGAAACGCTGTCAGTAAAGTTACAGTAATTACGTTTCGCGAAAACTGTTGTTATGCTCAAGATGCATATTCATATTGAGAGAGGATGAAAAGAAAGTGATCAGAGAACGTACAAAATTATTGTTTCATGCAAATCTGTACTCAACTGTTTAAAAATAGCACTGTCGAATCAGTTAGGTACCATTACTGTAGCTATACCGCGAGGTTTTGGGAAACTTGGCCACCTATGCGAGACAGTCAATCTAGCCTCATGCAACATCATTTGGGCAGAATCGATGCAAAATTTAAAAAACCGAACGCATTCAAAAGAAATTCCAACGTCATCACAGAATAATCGAACAAAACAAACCAAATATTTCCCGATCCGATTATAAAAAGATTACAAATTCCCGTACAACGATTGCCAAAAAGCACCCATAAAATGATTATTTTACGAGTTTTATGAAAAACATGGTGAAACACTCTTACTATGTACTCGTAACTCGAAGCACGTCACCCATAGCACAAATAGCGTCACTCCTAAATTGTTGTCCATTGCCCGTAAGTTGTAGCTCATCACCCGTAGCATGAGTAAAGCTGGTGAAACTCATTTACTCCTAGAATTCATCACTCGTAGTATTCGTAAGACTCGTAAAATGGTGAAACCAGGCCTAGACCACCCCATGGGGGGTGTCTATTCCCAAGTGTGCGAACTCTCGATTGAGCGATGCCCATGTGAGCGGCTCTCAATTGAGCGAATTCTCAAGCGGACGAATTCCCATGTGAGCAAATGAGCGATTCCCATATGAGCGATTTCCTAGTGAACAAGTTACCGATTGGGCGATTTTCAAATGAGTGATCGAGAATGCAATAATACTTTCTTCATGTTTTCCTTCTTATCTCATACTTTTCTTTGAGTGTATTTTTTCTGTTTTCTGGGTCTGTTGCTTATTTTTTGTTTATGTTTTTTATGCTTTGTTTTTACGTTTTCATCTTTTGTCTTTGCTTTCTTTCATCTTCTTCTTTTCTCCTAATAAACTTTTTCCTTTTTTGCTCATGAAAAAATGTATAACAGGTTTTCATATAGAAACCATTCCGTACAATTCTTATACAGTTCGGCATGATTAAGTATTTCATACGTTGATCAGATGGATCATTGCCTGACTGAAAATATAAAAAGTGCGCCAACCACAGATCTTCCATAATTTTGAATAAAATTTTGGCTCCAACCCCGTGTCACATGCCGACGAATTTCGTTGAACGTCACGTGACTCACATCACAATTTTTCTTATGTTTTTCGTTACGTTTTGTGCTACAGTAATTTGCATCAATTTTACATTTCGTTTTTATAATTTTTACATGCAATTTATGTGTGTACTTTCATGTTTCGTTTCTGTTTCATTTGTGCACACTTTATTTCCGTTTTGATTTATTATTTTCTATCGCACATGTAGACTATGGTATGTACCCGCTAGTCAAGAATTTCCGTTAGAGATAAGCTCTCCGAGCTCATCGCTGTAATTGGAGCACAACGTGCACCTCTTATCAGTAAAAACTAGCAATGTTTCGTGAAACGACTAGTTTGAAATTCTCACTAGTTGACGTTCCTATGTCAAGCATGGAGAGTGAAAACTCGCCCCAATGCTTAATGTTGTGAGCTGGAAAATGTCTATGTGACCATAGGCATCTTCTGCAGCGATTTCCGCTGCAGAAGTTAGCTTGGGGGAGTGTTAACTCCGCCCAAGGCATACTGTAGTTTATGGAGCCCTTTAAAAGGGCATGTTTCGTTAGTTTGTCACTCATTTTTGGGCCTAATCGTTGTTGCATCTTTTTAGCCTGCATCTCGCGTTTGCTGTTTGTCGCCTTTATTATATTAATTTACATATTTCAACTGCGCTTGCCGCTCTTCGAATAAATTTGCATACCCTCGCCTCCGGCCTCCTTTTACGTTGCCAGTTACAGTAACCCGACCGTAGGAGCTCACCCCCCATCGCCGTTGACCAAAAACCCCGTCGCCCTCCCTGAGGAAACACTTGCTACTGCTGCCTGTGGATTCACAGCCGCATTACTTTTTACGCCCAATCACTCCGGATTCCCGTGCCCACTTACCGCCGTCCGTAGGATCCACGCTTCGATCCCAGAACCTGTCGCTCAGTGCCGAGTACTTTGAGAAGAGGATTTAGTGAGTCTTCTCGGGGGTTATTACTGTTGAGGGTATATTTGTGGGAATCCTCCTTAAGTTAGTTTCCCTTGGAAGTACCCTCAGTTGAGAAAGCCCTCAGACCCTTAAGGTCAGGGCCAATAAGGGGATTTAGGTTAACAATCGGGTCCCCTACAGTACGCCATTCTGCGAATGGCACCATCCCTCATTCTCAGTGAATGAGGACTAGGGATTGGCACCCCTGACCCGGCCGCGTTATCCATTATTCTACAGCAGAACCCATGGACAAGGCCGAGGTACATCATAGGTTTACCTGTGGTAGTACCAGCTGGGTTAGGTTCCCGAACTAAAACCATAAAGGGAGCCACCCAACGGGGTCACAGCATGTCACTTGCAGTGTCATGACCGTATTACCTATGGGATATGGTATGGGTTTTCCCATCAATGTGACTGATCACCAATGTAGTTAATGTGACATGGCTCCCCAAATTCAGTTAATGTGACATGGCGAGCTGGAAAATCGACCTTTAAGTCTGACTTCACAGTCCTTAGGAACGAACCTTTTACCCTTTTGAGTGAGATACCTCTTTCAATTAGGTAAAATTTTGGTTTGAGTGGGGAAACCTCTCTCAGATCATGAGGATCACTATTTGAGCAGGGTAACCTCTCTCAGGTCAGCTATTTCACATTCAAAGTGGGATTACTGACCCTTAGGATGAAATTTTTGCCCCCATGTAAGACGGATACGCCCGTAAGCAGGTATACTGCCCCTCAGGTCGGAAAATGGCCCTTATGTTCGAGTTTTGTTGCCAACTCAAGATGCACCACGTTTGAGTAGAGTTTTTTATTACTGTAAGCAGGGATTAGCCCTTACGAGTGATCAAATTGATGATTCTTGTGTGTATTTTTTGCCTCATCAGTGTGTACTGCCTGTAAGCTTTAAATAAATTCCCTGGCGTTATTTTTCCCCTAGAATAGATCCCCAAGAGTCAAAATCTCCCAGAGTTGAGTTCAAATAGAGTATTCTGCCTAAATCTCCTCTGAGCTTTCTCCTTTCAGTTTTTTACCAATTATCTTCATTTGGGCCTCTTTTTCTCTGCTTGTGATCAGACCGGTTACTGTACTAATTTGGTTACAGTATGCCTGCGATTTGCATGTACTCTGACTACAGTATACCTGGGTATGGGTACTTGAGTATCACAGCCCATGAGGTTTCACAGCCCCTAAGGTTTTGTGATTCACAATCACAAGATACAGTACTCCTTCCCCACTTGATTCTGGACATCAAGTATGGTCGTGATTTTTGTTATCTGTGTACGGTATTAGTGTCAACACACTTTTTCAAAATTTTTTATCTTCACTGAGCACTAGCCAAGTTGCTCATTTTTCCGGTCAAAACAAACTAAATCATACTGTTGACACATTTAACCCCGTGCTTATCAGATCACACTGCTTATCTCATCGGCCTCAAATTTTATTTTATTTACTTTATTTTTATTTTCTTGGTCATCTATACGTAATGTGTGACACCAATTATAATAACTTTTTCACCCAATAAATTTCCTTATCTCAAAAATCAAATCAAGTAAAAATCTCTACTTTCTAACCAAACAAAATAAATTTTCTTCTTTTCCTTTCTACTAAATCAAACATTCGTAATTGAAAAAATAAAAAAAAAATTTTTTATCCGTCACACACACATTATAGTTGGCAACCCTTCAGTAGGTCATTATTATTTCATCCACCTACTGTATGGTCATCTTTTCCTTCTGTCTCTGTGAGTTGTTGCACGTGGAGATGATTTTACAAATTGTAACCGCTGATGTCAGCAACAATAACACACCGTGTTGTTGTTCTGAGGTGGTGTGTCTTAGTGACCCTACCCACTGACATCCGCAACTGACTCACATGCTGCTGTTGCATTGAGGTCCATGACTCTAGGGGTCATGCCTCTGATGTTAGCAATGGCTGCATAACATGCAGCCATTCAGGGGTTGCTGGTTCTCTGCATCCTCCCCTGCATCTGCAACAGCTGCATCCCTTGCTGTTGCTTTAAGGGGTGGGTGGCCCTCCGGCTCTATCTCTGACGTCAGCAATGGCAACATAACATGTTGTTATTGCAGGATGGTGACCATATGGCACCATCTCTCTGATATCTGCAACTGCAGAGGTTCGTGTTGTTGCACTAGGACTGGTTGGTTTACTGATTCCAGTCCTTGACGTCAGCAACAACAACACCACGTGATGTTGTTCGGAGATGTGTGGGCCTTACAAACCCCACATCTGACGTCTGCAACTACTGCATCTCATGTCATTGCTGTAGGGTGGTTGATACTCAGCTATGGCCTTTTGACGTCAGCAAGGGTGATGCTCCATGTTGTCGTAGCAGGGTTTCTGGCTTTAGAGCCCTATCCATTGATGTCTACAATGATGATGTTTCATGTTCCAGTATCGGAACTGAGATTTTACAATCCTATTCTGACGTCTGCAATGGCAATGCTCTGTGTTACCTTAAGGGTTTTGTGGCCGCAGGCCCTTACCTTTGGCATTCATACTGCAATATGAGACTACGGCACTTACATCCCAGTTACCTGAGGTCAGCACCGAGTGTGTGGTGGTCTATATCATACCTTTTGATGTCAGCACCAGGTTACTGTGGGTTCCCAAAGATGCCATTTGAGTCATAGGTGATTATTGGAATATGACCCTCTCACCTACAGCTCTTGTCCAAGGGTTGCATTTGCGTGTCACTGATGCCTGGGAAGCATCACTCAACATGCTAACTCAATCTGACATGCATCCAGTCCGTGTTACTGATCAGGTTGTCTGCCCGGGTAGCGGCACTGTTGGTCAGCACGTGACTACCTTCAAAGCTTTAACTGCAGGTTTGAAGGGGTTACACTCGGCCTCAGCTGGGTTGGTTGCTTAACTTACGAAACTGTTAGGCATTTGCAGTTAGTACTGCCTGTGTCTGACGTCTGAGGGGGTTGACAACCTTCCTGTAAATTTCTTCTCTAATTCCTCGTATTTCTTTCTCATCTATGATCTTTTTTAGTGTCCCTGCTGGAATAATTTCTCAGGAATTATGGCATAGCCACGGGTTGGGCCTAAAGTGTAAAAAACCCCAGTAATCCTTCCTGTCACTCAAAGGCCTTTGTTAGCTGGCCTAATAAGGTCCGGACTAGAGTCGCCCCTTAATCCTGAGTCTGCCTCTATTGGTTGTCCATGTATCATAATATACCACTAGTCCACCTTAGTGACGGTGTTAGAGTCCGCCTAAACACATTACAACTGGGTCTGCCTCAGCTCCTCACTTTACACTCATTTAATCGAGACAGACTGTACCCCTGATCTCAAGATGCTTTGAGCCCTGCCTCAAATCATAGGAGGAAGCCAGAATATCCCCACCTCCATTAGGCACAGCTGGGCCAAGGACCCCCATGCCACCCATTTACTGACTGAGTGTGTCAGAATAGCACCTTGGTACCTGGTGCTCTTACCTCCAACTGGTGACCTAGCAATCCTAACTACATCTCAGTGATTGGAATTCCAGCCACCAGCTGTATATAATGCTCCTGGAGAGCTCCCATTCTGTTCAAAGCGCATGCTCCCATTTTGGGCACCATTGTAAAGTACATGCAAATGTCATCCCCTTGGGAACCTCCTGTCTAGTCATCATGCTTTACAGAGATCACAATTGCCCCTAATGAGTGAGGCCAGTTGCATAATAGTGCATCCCCTTTGCGTAATCTGGTGTATAAACTAATTTTGTCCCTATCTCTTTATGCCCACTAAGTTTACTTTAAGTTGTCCCCTTTTACTTATTTTCTTCCTAAGCTACTTCATGTACTACTCCTGGTGAGTAGGAATTTGTCTGTTAAAAATTCTTCCAAATCCAAGGTTTTGTAAACTAGTACAATGGACTTAACTTCCAAATAAAATCCCTTTTGAGTGGGTTTATTGGTACACACGAGTCCTCCCTCCTCTATTTTCGGTTGGGAAACCACCACTTCATTCTAGTTCATTCTTTTTACTTTAAATTAACCGGGTCTAGCCCCATTTTCTTCATTTGGTTACGGTTTAAACAGTTTCCCTTTTTCCACATGGGGTTACACCTCTAAGTACATAGGTGACCAGATAAATTCCTTTCTGTGTCAACCTACTCCTATAGGCTGTGCTGAGTGCAAAAACCTTGTTCTTTTCTAGCCCCATCATCGAGTGGTCACTAGTTATTGTAAAGAACAAGTGTTAAAGCCTCAAAAACGTCGTCGCATAAATGATCTCATAATTCCCATGCCTCTTGGCCACGAGACCACAAGAGTAACACTTACCATACATTCACAAAATAGAGACACATAGACGTTCCTGTCGTCTTAGTGCTAAGTTTAGATGGACAAGTGAGCCTCTCTCTATTCAGTTTGATGGGATAGCTTCACAGGCACAATTATCAGTCTTAGCCACCTTACAGGAAGATGAACCCTCAGCTATGAAGTCAGAAGTTGACCTACCTTCACAGATTGAGAATAAGGTCGAGGCTGCATTTGAGAATGCCCTTGGACCGCTCAACCAAAAGCTGGAGGCCATGAATGGCAGGAGGCACCTTCCTGTGTCCAGCTTCATGGCCCCTCCTGCCTTTTCGGGTGCTTTTGGTGAGTCTATAAAAGATTTTATATCTCACTTGACCCATTTCTTTACAGTTCAAGGGGTAACTGAGGCGGATCATGCATATAAAATCGCGTTCTTGAGGTCTTGTTTTACAGGTCCTGCTTTAGCACCCTACCAGGACTTTAGCAGTGGTACTCCACAGCCAACCGGCTACAAAAAGTTTACAAATTTTCTACGGAAAGACTTTCCCGTAGGGCGTGACTCAGATCTGCATCAGCAGTTGATCCAAGATCATATGCAGAAGCCAACTGAGTCTGCAATAGCCTACCTTGAGCACCATAAGAGACTATCCAGGATGGCTTATCCGGATCTCGCGACTGACGTCAGAGATTTGATTATAAAACCTATCTTTCTGAGAGGTCTGAAACCAGTCCTCGAAGATAGTATTAAGACACAATTTCTGAGAGATTCTACATTTTTTTTATATAGGCCTATGATAAGTTGAAAATTAATCATACCTCAAAATCAGATATTTTAGGTAGTTTCATGCACTGAGTTTTGTGGTACCATTCGTTTTGATTGTAAACGAAAATTCGCACAGCTACAGTATGCCAAAGTTTGAAAATTTTTGATTTTTTTGCATTTTTCAGTAGTCTTGCTAAGTAAGCAATATTTCGAGATTGGTTTGATCTTACTTGATGAATAAATATCCATTTTGTAGAGCAGAGAATAAGCTTTCTTTTGGTGTATTATTTATTGCAAATAATTGCATATTACATTTTTTCATAAAGTTTAAAGCGTCAAAAATGAGCCGTCAGAATTAAAAAAATTTTGTTTACAGACACTCCAGAGCACCTTCCTATCGGAAGCCACAGAATTTTATTTTCCTATATTGTAGCCCATCCATTTTTAATGCTTTGATTAAATTTTCATCAAAATTTTTGTACCGTTTTGGGAGCTGCACTGCTCTGAAGAAGGCATACTTATGAGAATTTCGTATAAATCATTGTATTTGCCAGGTGGCCCTTGCCTACCCCTTGTGATATATTTATTACCTATACTGTAGAATTATCAATTAACTAACAGATTATAGTTTGATGTATTAATTATTTTACAAGCAAATATTTTACACTCTGGGAGAAAAATTGAACAGTCAAAATTAGAAGCAACAGTGAAGAAAAATCCTGCTTAGAGGCACTCCTGAGCACGTTTACCTACCATGCTGCAGAATTTTACCTTTTTATTCTTTTATTCATACATTCCTACAATAAATGTGAAAGCAGCATCGTGATTTGAATACCCCTTGAGAAGCTACAGATATCCATACAAAGCAAAACCCTGAAAATTGCTCAGAAATCAATATTTTTTTTGCATTTAGCATTTTGCATTTGTTAAAAATATGGGTTCTGTATCTCCATAATAGAACCAGAAAATAAGGAGCATAGGGAGAAAATTTGCTGAAAGTAATGTCCAAAGTTATATTCTGCCCCAACAGTTTTTTACTGCTTTTTTTATAAACTATAAACAACCTATCCAAAGCAAAAAGTTCGACCAATGAAAAATATTTTGTTTTTAAGAAATTTCTATCCCGATTGTTAGGTTCACTTATTTATGGAGATGAAGTTTATTTTCTGACATACTAATCTATGGGGTATTATTCCCTGGGGTTATATTAACTGCTGGGTCTGTCAAGGCATGATCTCGTTTCAATTATGTATATATGGAGATTCTTTCGATTAATAGAAAAAAGGAATGATCCTTTTGCTTATAATTGATGTGCTGAATGATCAGATCCAAGACCACACATTATTTTGTTCACAAATTTATCCGGCTATCATTTTTCTAGTTCATACTTTGTAATTGGTGATAACACTATATCACCAGACATGCTGCTCGAAAATCCATATGTATACACAAAGTACAACATATGCAATGATTGTCGAATTGACGTGATTTAAAGTGGAAATAGCTTTCCCCTAGCCATTTCACTGGTTCAAACATCAGATACAGCATTGATGAAACAGTTTTTTGAAATTCGACCTTGGGGCCCTACTCCTTTGTTAGAGGAATTTTATCTCAATGTACTTTCATCAATTGTTGTAGATGTGGTTGTTTTTGGTGTACAAGCACCATATTTGTTGTGTGATTCATTTGACAAACTTTTCATGGAAACATGCAATTCATTGATTCCAAGTTCCTGAATTTTTCGAGAATTGGACATTAATGGGCAAATGGATTATTTATTGAAATGATGCAATATCTCAGCTAACTTATACCCCAACATCAATCCACTGCAATTTGGAACACCCAGACCTGGCTGCCCAAATGACTGTTCTGGAACAACATTCTACATTGAAAGTCATTCCAACTTATCATCAACAGGGTTGCACATGCACAATCAAAACAGAGTCTTCAGGTGTTAACAACTTTTGATCAAAAGATGTTTCTGCATTTGCCCATGAAATTGATAGTCAAAGAGCAGGATCAAACTATTCAGGACTTCCAGAATCAAGCTATATTAGGTGAGTAAGTCCAAATATATGTGGCAAAAATCATGTTTGATGTCTGCAAGACAAATACATATTTCTGCTACATTTCTGGAAAAAAGCACAGATCATGATAATTAACAATATCAAAATTTTCATAAAGAATACAAGCAAAGCATAGATGAATTCATTTTATTTCATTTAGATTATGAATAAACAGAAAACATTGCTTTGAACATCAAGTATAGTTAATTTTTTCATTTCAGTGAATCTTAGCATGGCAAGGGTGCTTGTGATCAAATACCAGCATTAGTAAAACACCACGTACGCTTGTATGTTGATGAAAATAACAAATGCACAATTGCAGAAGGATTTCTGAGGTGTGCATCTTCTTATCAGGGTACAACAGGCACTTCATTGATCTATGGCGAATTGACAACATCAAATGCTGTGCTTCAGAAGCTGCCTGGTGTAAATTCCTATTCAAACTTTTTGTTTGAGTTGAATGCTACACATGATTGGTGTGCTTATAAAATTGGCACTGGAAAAATTGTATCAGTTAATAAAGAGAACAAGAGAACCATTGTCCTAGGACTGGAAGCAATGCTTATGTATGATGAAAATCAGCTGGCTACATCAGCCATGCTACAAAGCTATTTTTGGATTGAACTGAAGGTACCATCAAAAGATACACAACAGAAATGCAACACCAGAATCCCAGCAAATGAAGATGCTGGGAAACCAGCCCAGGCTGATTTAAGCCAAGACAATACATTCAGTTGTCTAGAAGAAGGTTGCATTATGTCGTCTGCAAGGCATGGAAACTTGTTACGCCATCTTCTAGCAGGCCAACATCAGTTGGCACCTCAGCATGTTAGCCTCAAGGATGCTGCAATACAAATCCACAGCGACCATCTCGAATCAGTTAGATTAACATTTGAAATGCCTGAGATGCAAGAAGCACTGCAAGGATTCTATGAAAATGGAATATCTGAACCAATGGCCAAAGGGTGGGCATTGGGGATGAATCATCCTTGTTATCCATTGAAACTAAATCAAAGATGCTTTCTTCTGTCGAAGTTTGAAGAGGGCCTTGCTAGATGACAGAAGTTTGATTCCAACATTATTGCCCAAGAGATGCAATGCAGTAATATTTTCAGCAAGGATGATTTGCTGACGCATCAGCAGATACAAAGTTTCTGGTCTCGAAAGGCAGCCCACTGATGTAATGGCATTGATACTTATTATGTTGAGGAAAATGTGGATGAAGTGTGTGAAGATGAAGATGCATTGGAAGACCCTGCATTCTATAATTCTCATTTGGAGTTTGAAAGTAGTTTGCTGGCTATTGACTGATTTGAAAAGTAATCACACATTGGCAAGAAATATGAACAGGTTTTCCTCAAAACTGTTGGTCTTAAGGGGGAACAAGTTGATAATCTCAGAATAATGGCTCATGGTTTTCTCTGTCAATAAGTGGCACTGATCACATGTTCCATAGCACAGGATCCCATGGTCTATAGTAATGGCATATAAATATGGAACATTTTTATGATGCCAATGTGTGTCAAAATGCTGACGCTTCTGCCATGCTTATAATTAATCAGCATTTCAAAAAATACTACCAAATCAATATTTTATTTATTATGTATACTATTTATGTGATGCTCTGTCAATCATACTTCAATTATTTATGAAAGTAGATAATGCATTTTTTTGTGGAAAGATTTGAACATTTCCAAAATCTTTTCCATGCTCCTAGTGCAACCATCCTAATCCATTGATACGTCACAGTTGAACAAAAAATGATTCCTATGGAAGGTGAGATCATCAAAGAAACAGAGTAAAAGCTGGTACAACTTTTGACCAATTTGGCTAGAAAGTTTTGAGAAAATATTTTTCATTAGTCCAATTTTTTGCTTAGGATAGGTTGTTTATAGTTTATGAACAAAACAGTAAAAAACAATTGGGGCAGAATATAACTTTGGACATTACTTTCAGCAAATTTTCTCCCTATGCTCCTTATTTTCTGGTTCTAGTATCCAGATACTGAACTGACTTCATTAACAAGTGCAAAAAGCTAAATGCAAAAAAACAAAAAAATAAGTGATTTTTGAGCAATTTTCAGGGTTTTGCTTTCTATGGATCTCTGTAGCTTCTCAAGGGGTATTCAAATCGCGATGCTGCTTTCACAGCTACTGTAGGAATGTATGAATAAAAGAATAAAAAGATAAAATTCTGCAGCATGGTAGGTAAAGGTGCTCGGGAGTGCCTCTAAGCAAGATTTTTTTTCATTTTTGCTTCTAATTTTTGACTGTTCAAACTTTCTTGCAAAGCGTAAAATATTTGCTTGTGAAACAATTAATACATCAAACTATAGTCTGTTATTTATTTGATAATGCTACAGTATAGGTAATAAATATATCACAAGGGGTAGACAAGGGCCACCTGGCAAATACAATGATTTATACCAAATTCTCATAAGTATGCCTTCTTCAGAGCAGTGCAGCTCCCAAAACGGTACAAAAATTTTGATGAAAATTTAACCAAAGCAGTAAAAATGAATGGGCTACAATATAGGAAAATAAAATTCTGTGGCTTCCGATAGGAAGGTGCTCTGGAGTGTCTGTAAACAAAATTTTTTTAATTCTGACGGCTCATTTTTGACGCTTTAAACTTTATAAAAAAATGTAATATGCAATTATTTGCAATAAATAATACACCAAAAGAAAGCTTATTCTCTGCTCTACAAAATGAATATTTATTCATCAAGTAAGATCAAACCAATCTCGAAATATCGCTTACTTAGCAAGACTACTGAAAAATGCAAAAAAATCATAAATTTTCAAACTTTGGCATACTGTAGCAGTTCGAATTTTCGTTTACAAGCAAAACAAATGGTACCACGAAACTCAGCGCACAAAACTACCCAAAATATCTGATTTTGAGGTATGATTAATTTTCAACTTATCATAGGGAAAGTAAAACCTCTCAGAAATCGTGTCTTAAGCTCAGGGAGTTTACAACTCTTGAAGAGACTCTTAAAGCAGCCTGTCATGCAGAATCACAGATTTTTCAGGATGAGATTAGGTATACTGCCCCATCTAATGCTGTTTTCTCTTCAGAACGAAAGACCGCTGATAACGTCAGGTCAATGTCGAATCAAGGGGGCAATGCTCAACATCCATTGGCAATGCCCTCCGACGAGATTCGACGTCTACAATCCGAGATGGCCCTGCTCACCACCCATATTGCGCGACTTACAGATAAGCAAATAACGCCAGTTCCGAGGAACCCGATGCCATCAACGACACCGTCAGTGCACATCCAAAACCCTGGCCATCACCCATCAGGGGCACATTTACAGATGTGCTCCTATCATGGATGTTCCACCCACAATGACACCAGTTGCGGGCCCAACATCCCAAAAGCGCTGGTCCTAGCAACGCCACGGCCACGGGTGCTGGCCGTTGCTATTTTTGTCAAAGGTGGGCGCACCCCACTGATCGATGTGACAGACCCTGTTCGCATTGTAGTCAAATACGCGTGCACAGATCCACGGCTTGCCCACATTGGAATCAGACGATGCCTGGTGAGACTAACTTTGGTAATTCTGGTTACTCTCCTCAGGGGACAAGTGAAAATTTTCGGCAA
This sequence comes from Romanomermis culicivorax, assembly GCA_963922205.1. NCBI lineage: Eukaryota > Metazoa > Nematoda > Enoplea > Mermithida > Mermithidae > Romanomermis > Romanomermis culicivorax. Next base: position 873,375 of record CAWUHX010000013.1, on the reverse strand, counting down.
TATGCTAATCCACTTCTTAACGGAACGGGAAACCAATATCTGCCACCCCACAGCAAAATAATGCCGTAGGGGCTACCGATGGTCTTCCTCACCCAGATCTGTTTGATCTGGATGATGAGATTCTTGCTGAACACCTGGCGGATCCTTCACAACTGTGTTATCCTGTCTGTGTAATCAGTGTTGGATTTTTAGCCGCTGTAGTAGTTTTGGCACCAGCATGGACACCTGCCTTACTACTGCCAATGCCGAAATATGCGACGCTGGTCACTTTAAACCTGTCAATCATGGCAAAAACAACTGGCGACGTCAGCGTGGTCTCGTCGTATTGACTGATGGAAGGTAGACTGGTGCCTCCAGCCCATTTTGCCGCCCAAGGACCACTGCCCGAGATTCCAATGGACTCCATGCTGGAGGTTATTGGTCAAATGGAATCGATGAATCTGCTACATATACTGCCCTCTTTCGCTGACATTTCAGGTCTGAAAATCCAATGTCCTTATAAGTCACCAACTTTAATCATTTCTCATTTACAGATTCCTCATCCATCACCGATGCAATGTGGGCCGTGTGGTCAACGGATTTGGCCAAGAAATATCTGCACCTCCCATAAGTGCTACTCAAGGAGCCATTCGAGGTTGAGGCGCTTATGGCCGCTGATGTGGCACTTTCGGGGCCAGTGGTGTTGTGGATATTGGGGCCCGAGGTCGCTCAAGAGCTCTCGAGTTCTTCCCCAATGGCACTATTCGGGCAACACCCATCCATAAGATCTTGTTGGACGGTGAGTCGTTGTCGCCGGCAGTGGATGCCATCCGCCCCGCTATGGAAAAGGCAAGTCACAAAGCGCAGACCCCTGCAGTTGTGGCAGCACTACCATCAACAACGAAGACAGGAGCCCAAATGCTGGCGGTGATTGCCCAGCAGTTTCGCCGACTGAGGTCGCCAACGCCTTTGGAGAGACGTTGCGCCTTGTCAATGACGATGTCAGCATCATCGAGGCGTGGCCTTTCCCAATGTCTACTGCCCCGCAGTCCCTGAAGATTGGCATTCTTCGCGAAGTCCACCTGTGCAGGGCCCTGGTCAGCAACTTCCCCGGCGAGGAGATGATATCATTGGACGACGACGATGAAGAATAAAATTGCCTGATGGGCCCACACTGTGAATATTGGTGTGCATTTACAGACACTGTTTGTAAATAGCTTGTACATAATAAACTGGGCCTTTGTGACATTACTGTTCTTAGGAATGAGCTCTGCAATACATGCAACTCAGTACCAATTTTGTGGTCTTTCAAGAAGCGGTCATCTACTTGAGCTACCTCAAAAAGTAGAGTGCAAGCCACCAAAATCTTCATGGAGTCCACAATGCATAAATGTCACAGTGTATGTTCCTAGTTCTGATCCAATCACTACGTTAGCATGGAAATGCACATTGTGTAATCATAAAGTCTGCACTAGCACTGGTTTCTTTGGATCTAGGGGCATTACTGCAGATGTCATTACTACTCAGCACCTAGCCCCTGCGGCTTGTATGCTAGCACATCGCATGAAGGTGTTTGGTCTACAAAGGCTTGTGGAAATCCGCCCTGGCTTTTATAGCACTAACCAAACACTGGTAGTGATGTACTCATGGTGCTGCAGTGACGTCTGCAAGACAGTGACTAACCTCTTCATCGAGGAGGGACAGGTCTCTTCATGGGATGGCACTGCAGCTCTAAGTACCGTAGGAGATGTAGGTGGATGCAGTCCCACTGCAGGTCAGTGCACTACTCTCAATGGGGAACTCTCGCATCTTCTGGTTGTGTCCCGACCTCCAGTTAAACACAGTGCGGACGGATCAGGGTCTTCTTCTACACATCCACGGGAGATTTAATTTGACCCAAAGGTTGTTTGGATTGGCAAAGGAATCACCTCATGACCCCATCAATGCCAAACTTAACTACCTGGCTCAGCAGATCAAAGAATCAGAAATTAACAATTTTCGATTCATGTGGCTTGAGCTTTGCTCTCACACTCAACACTACCTTGATCTGACTTGGCAGTTGCAGTTGCTTCGCTTTGACCCTACCCTGGGAGCCCAGGCATTTCTGCAAAGGAATGACATGACTGTGGAATTAACACGTGAAGCACTGATTATATGGCCCTGTCAAAAGGTCAACGCCACGTATGTCTATCACTTGTACCGGGTGAGAGACATCTGCTACAAGTATCTACCTGTACAGGTTGGCGGTACCATTTATTTTGCCACCCCCCGTGGCCCAGATCTCATTAAAGTTAGCCCAAGAGTGCCGTGTGACCATCACTTTACGGGGATTTTCGGAAATCCCTCGGGCTAGTTTACTGAGTCTGGCAGGGTCCATGTGAGCCATATTCCACTTGAAATTTTCTGGAAACAGCGCTTTAACGTCACTCATTTTGACGCTCCTGCACTCTTCCATGATCAGTTGGTGATGACCCCTTCAAGTTTTGCTTTCTTTAAACAGTATGTTTACAAGACTGAGCAGATTTAAGCGGTCTTAAACCAGTTGGTAAACTTTACCACTGGTCTATCTCTGCAACCAGATTCTCTCTACCAGGCAGTTGCAGGGGTAGGGATGACATCAAGGCCTCCCTGGAAGGTGTCAGTCTGGCAGCAAACCATGTGATTACTGGTCAACAGCACAGCCTTATTCAGGGCTTACAGTCTCTTCTGAGTGGGCCGGTGAAGTTGATCTTTAACACACTCATCACCCTGGCAGTGCTGGCCGGTACGGGATATCTCGTCTATGTTGGGCTATCTTATTATCTCAGCTACCCCCTGTGGAAAAGACAGGTTCTGTTTGCTAGCCAATACTCTCAGTTGAGTCTTTTCCGTAGATACTTTCTTTTCCGTAATACTCTCCGTTGGGTCTTTTCCCCCTTCTGCACGTGGCCCACTGCCCTTGCAGGAGTTAATTGTCCTTGAACCTCGCTCGCTGATGCAATTTACTGCACCTGTACCATCACTATACACAAACGTGCCTGAGGTAGCTTTCTTTCCTAAGCCCCTCCTGGGACATTAACATAGTGTATATTTTGCTGGTACTGTGACCAACGGTCACATACCCTTAGTCATCCCGAGTACACACTCAGTGGTTCTCTACCCACACATGACCATCGGTCATGTGGAGATGCATACTGATTTCTCAAGGGGATCAGCGGTCAAATCAGAAACCATCCTTGATTGAAAGTGGGTCGAGACTCATGCTATGATATCCCCTGATATCTCCTCACAGGACAGGACAGCATTACTTGACCTACTGGTCCCACACACTGACCTCTATGCTATTGATGAGAAGGACACAGGTTCCACTGACCTCATGCACCATGAGATCAGCACCAGTGACGTCCCAGTCCGCGGTTTCCCTTATCGCATGGTGCCCAAGGAAAAGGACCTCATAATACAAGAAGTCAAAGCCCTCCAGGAAAAAGGTATTATTAGGCCTAGCACATCACTGTGGGCTACGAATACCATCCTGGTGCACAAGAAAAATGGGTCACACTGGATGTGTGTTGACTTTCGTGGTCTTAACAAGGTCACAAAAAAGGATGTCTATCCTCTCCCATGGATTGATGATATCCTCGACATACTCAAGGGTATGAAATACTTTACTACCCTTGATCAGGCAAACGCCTACTGGTCTATACCTATTGCCAAGGCAGACAAAGAGAAAATGGCATTTAATACACCTATTGGACTTTACGAGTTCAACTATCTGCGTTTTGGTCTCTGCAACGCCCTTGGGACATTCCATGTCTCATGGACCTGCTTCTCACAGGATTGCAGTGGCGCACAGCATTGACCTACCTCGATGACATCTTGGTGTTTGGGAACTCTCACACCCAGATGGTTGAGCGACTGACTGATGTGTTCTCGCGTCTCCGTCAGGGTGGAATGAAGCTTAGACTGAGCAAGTGCAAGTTTTCACACTCTGAGGTGGAATATCTGGACTATTACAGGACGGCCTAGAACGGGATAAAGTCAAATTGGCTGCCATCCAGGATCTACCCATTCCACAGAACGCCAAAGACATCAAGTCTTTTCTTGGCCTTGTGTCTTATTATAGGCGTTTCATCCCTGGTTGTGCCTGGCTCAGCAAGCCGCTGACCAAGCTCTTAGGTAAGGAAGTTACCTTCCTGTGGTCAAAACCTCAGCAAGCGGCGTTTGACAAACTCAGAAGATTGCTGATGAATGCTCCTATTCTGCGCCATCCGGACTTTAGGAAATCCTTCATCCTTCAAACAGATGCAAGTATTTTGGGAATTGGAGCGGTTCTGAGCCAGTAAGACGATGATGGATATGACCATCTTGTCGCATAGGCCAGTAGAGGGTTAACAGCAGCTGAGAAGAATTATACTATTACGGAGTTAGAGACTCTCGCTGTCATCCAATTCCTCAAGCACTTTCAGCCATACCTTTTCAACATGAGGTGGTCATTCAGACTGATCATACTCCTGTTAAGGCTGTGTTGGAGAAGCCAAACCCTTAAGCCCGGATAGCTCAGTGGGGCCTCGAGCTCGCTGAATTCAAACTGACAATTTGGCCCCAAAAAGGTTGGTCTAATGGTAATGCCGATGCATTATCACGCCTGCCTGATCATAATTCCCTTGCTGGGGTGAGTATTGATGATACTCCCCTTTACAGACCCGAGGGAGAAGTTATGATGATCTCTGATGATGCTCAGGGCCTGGCAATATCATCTGAAGTAATCACCCATGGTGTGCAGCGCCAGGCGAGATCAGATTCTTATGCTGAGATATCACAGGATGCGCAGCACCGTGACCTTCTTGCAGCTCAATTTGAGGATCTGGATCTAGCCTCCTTTCTTAGGTCACTGAAACCCCACGGTGATCAGAATGATGTTAATGGCTACCACTTGTTGGATAACATCCTTCAAAAGTGGACAGGCGAGTCCAACAAGATTGTCATTCCCCGATCCATGGTTACTACTATCATTGAGGCTCACCATAATGACATTCTAGCTGGACACCTTGGTGCTAAACGTACCGGGAGGCTTATATCCTGCAGGTACCACTGGCCTTCCCTCAGTGTGGAGGTCAAGTCCTTTTGTCAGCGGTGTGATCTTTGCCAACAGAATAAACCCGCTAGACAAAAGACCCGAGCAGCTCTGAAACTGATTACCATTATGGGGCCGTTTCATCGAGTAGGTGTCGACTGTATGGGACCCATGACCACTAGTGAGGCTGGCAATGGTTTTATTGTAGTCTTTATTGATTACTTTACCAAATGGGTTGAAGCTTTCGCTACTCCGGATATTACTGCGCAAACCATAGCACACCTTTTTGTTACACAATTTGTCTGCAGACACGGGGCACTGCAGATTCTTTAGTCTGACTGTGGTACTGATTTCACATCAAAACTGATGACAGAAATCACTGCCATCTGTTCGACTAAGAAAATCCACTCCACTGCTTATCATCCCATGACTAACGGAGAAGTGGAAAGAGCTAATCAGACGCTAGCTACATGGCTACGTATGTATGTCCACCAAGGTCATACTGATTGGGATGAACACCTGCCCTATTCTGTGTTCGCTGTCAACATTAGCATGAATGAGTCCACAGGATATTCCCCCTTTGAACTCATGTATGGTCGTACGCCCATGCTACCTGTTGATGCCGCGCTCTCATTCAAACTTCTGGCCCATATCATTGATATTTCCACATATGATATGGAGGTCAAAGGGCATTTTACAAATGCCTTGACCTTGATCCAGAGTCAGATTGAGAGATCACAGGCGGCTTATGCTCGGTCTTATGATCGTATGGCAGGAGATGTTTCATACAAAGTTGGGGATCAAGTGCTCAAACTGTGCACCACTGGCAAACATGACCTTATGCCTAAATTGCTGCCCATTTACGATGGGCCATACTTTGTAATGAATGTGGCATATCCCAATGTCACCCTTCGGCTTGAGACAGATCAAGAAGATACTGTGCATGTCAATCAGCTTAGATGCTAGGTGTCACCTGATCAACTAGGTGAAGCAGAGGAGTTACCTTCCACTTCACAGGTAGTTGAGACGGCACCTTTGTTGATTCCATGAATAAATCGAGATCTCATTGACCCACATCTTGATGCAGAGGTCTCCGACCCGTAATCAAGTAGCTCTTCTCTTCTTTTGTCCACCTTACGGACGAGGATGTCCTTTTTCGAAGGACCGCCGGGCCCCTCACAGAATACCCACTCTTGTTCCATGCTGGATCATCAGTGAAAAGAAGAGAATGAGCAGCGATCAATGAATCTAAACTAGGGTATTGCTTCTTATCACAGGCGCATCTGTGCGATAGCCTGCATCTCGCCCATAAAATTTTTTCTTTTGATCTCATTATAGATCTCACAGATCAGTCGACAAATAGCAACTCCACACATTACATATGGATCAACTGGCGTCAGCAACTCCATACATCATTGACACAACTCCACGAGCCAGAACACACCAAAAAACCATTGGACCATTGACCACCCGCCGTCACTTCCACTTGGACGATCGACCTCCACAGATATGCCCCATAAACCTCGACAACACAAGGATGAGGACGCCCTTTTTCGAAGGACCACCGTGTCACGTGCCGACGAATTTCGCCCAATGTCACGTGAGTGCACCTCTTATCAGCAAAAACTAGCGATGTTCCACAACGTGAAATGCCTAGTTGGAAATTCTCTCTAAATGACATTCATATGTTTAGCATGGAGATTGAAACTCGCCCCAATGTTTAACGCAGTGAACTAGAAAATGTCTATGTGACCATAGGCATCTTCTGCAGCGATTTTGGCTGTAGAAGTTAGCTTGGGTGTGTCTTAGCTCCGCCCAAGGCATACTGTAGGTTTATGGGGCCCTTTAGAAGGGCTTGTTTCTTTAGTTTTGCACTCATTTTTGGGCCTAATTGTCTCTCTGCGTTTTAGCTTGCGCCTCGGTGTTCGTCAGCATCTTATTATATCAAATTTGCATATTTGTCTGCATCCATCACCTCCTTCAATAAATTTACATATTCGCCTATGGTGCCTCTTGCATCTATGTTACCGTATCCCGACTTTAGGAGTATACCTTGTCGCCCGTTGATTACAGATCCCTGTCACCTCCCCCAAGGAACATTTGTACCATCGTCTGCCAACCGGTATCAGTTGACCCTCCACGCCGAATAGTTTCGGACTCCTGTACCCACTCCCCATTGTCTCTAGGACCCGCCTGCAACCCTTGAACCCATCACCCAGCGCGGAGTACTTTGAGAAGAGGACTAGGTGAGTCTTCTCAGGGGTAATTATTGTTGAGGGTATATTTGTGGGAATCCTCCTTAAGCCTGTTTCCCCTTGAGAGCACCCTCAGTTAGAACAGCCCTTGAACCCTTAAGGTCAGGGCTGATAAGGGGATTTAGGTTTACAATTGGGTCCCCTACAGTAAGCCATTCCATGAATGGCACAGTCCCTCATTCTCAGTGAATGAGAACTAGGGATTGCCACCCATGACCCGGCCGCGTTGTCCATTATTCTACAGCAGAACCCTAGGACAAGGCCGAGGTACACTTTAGGTTTTCCTGTAGTAGTACCAGCTGGGTTAGGTTCCCGAACTGAATACTTAACAGAGCCACCCAACGGGGTCACAGCATGTCACTCACAGTGTCATGACCCTATTTCCTAGGAAATACGGTATGGGTCTCTTCCCATCACTGTGACACCTATTTGTTAACGTGACATGGCTCCCAATTTCAGTTAATGTGACAATATCAGACTTGCATAAAAATGCAGACTTGCATAAAAACGAGATAAGTTACGTGAAAAAGGCATCGACGGATCCTTTAAATTTAGAACCCATGTGCTCATAGGCATACATGCACAGCACAGAGATTCTGCTGGGGGTCAGCCAGGACAGGGAATGGAATACAAAAAGTTTTTCCGTTCTTGATAACGAAAAAAAGGTCTCAGAAAGTCTTCTAACATCCAAGCAGCCTATATTCAACCTATATTAGTCAGATGAGTGAAATTATTTGCTTAGACAGCACTTTTTAAAGTTTTCATGCTACTTTTTTGGAATCAAGTTAGAAAAATTGTCAAACTACAGCATCATTTCCATTTTCATGACGACTTTCTCTACTCTCTTGCTCATTTTCCTCAGTCATCTTTCCAACCATTGTTGGTGAACTTAAATCTGCTGGGGGTCAGCAAGAATCTGCTGGGGGTCAAAACCCTCCGCACGTGCATGTATGCTCATAGGTTCTAAATAAATCATAGCATCAATTTCAAAATAAACGGAGGTGCAGCGCTGAGCTTCATTTTTTTCTATATCCACTGCCTGTGAGAAATTTCGTGCACGAGCATTGAATTAAACGGCTTGCCGTATTTTTGTATATTCTACAGTCCGTTTTTAAGCAGAAAATGACAAAAATTGACACTGTGGTCAAAAGACTACTGTAAAGGATGGTTAAATGTTAGTTGAATACGCTCATTCACCACTATGTGACATGTTTAATCCCTATGAGAGATAATAGAAGTAGTGCTTGATTTCCACTCGAAACATTTCAATTGGAACGAACTATAGGATATAGTACCGATGATAACAAATGAAAGTGAATTTTTAAGAAAACTTACATTACTATGAAAACATTATATTTAGACTGGTTGTCTCGAGGAAATTCATTTTCCACACTTTGCCCCGTTTCCCGCACTGATATAATCTACAACATAGACTAATCGTATTTTTGCCTTTGAGGACGATCGACATACAGTTGCGAAAAGGATTTACTCTGGCGATATAATGTCAAAAAATTCCGAATAACTATAAAACTTTCCACAAATATCATGTCGCTGCCCGATTTAGCCGGTATCCTCATATATTGTGACACGTTTTTGGGCTTTTTCGAGCAAAAGTTCGACCGAACGGATGCAAGGTCTGAAAAATTAACAAGTGCGATAACCCTATACTAAAGGATTGTTCTTGAAATCATTGAAACCGGAGAACTAAATAATATTCGATATTTTTGTCATTTTCTGCTAAACCACAGACCATATTCAACTGAAAATTGTTGACTTGTTAGACCACTCAAATAATCTCAGGAATTTTTCAAGTTTTACGATAAATGCTATTTTCATGCCAGTACACATTTTCGTCTTTTTTCATTCTGCAGGCATTCTATAAAAGCATATCTCCATTTTGAAGTGGGAGTAGTCGCGTAGTCGAAACGATTCCATAAATTTTTTTCATTATTGCTTTCAGGGTTTCAGTAACTGCAGATAAAAAGAGAGCTCATGACTACCAAAACTGTTATCGCTGCGACTTCCACTTCAAAATGAACAGACTAATCAACGACCAATATTCCATGGAACGGAAAACAAATTGTCGTGGAATATGAAAAGCTGAAAAAGCTGCATGTAAAAACTTCACAAAAAATATATTCCTTCGACGTAAACGTCTAATAAGAATTCAAATTACTTGCTGAGAACAACGGGAAACTTCCTTCCGTCGACCACAGACTGTTTATAGTGGATAACTACCGATCCATTGTCCAATTCACCATGCACGGGAATTGTGATCTTTAAAAAATATAAACAGCAAATGATTGCCGTTACTTGTAAGGAAAAGAAAGAGAAACCAGCTACGAGAAAGGCAAGAGTTAGAAACGGATCAGGATAATTTACCAAGAAAGACAACATTATCGACTAAAATTTAAATCGTGGACCATTTTCCGTGCAGTGATTTGGAAGCCGTTTCGAATTCCGGGTCAATATTTCAAAAATTCAAATTCATAACTGTCTTATCAACTCGAGCCTCTCAAAAGTCAGAAAGTGAATCTCTAACCCTGCACTTTTCTGCATTGACGACATTGAGTTTATTATCGCAACAAGCTGGACGACCGTAAATTATTGGCGGTCCTAACGCGTCTTGAGCCATATCATGCTCCTCCAAAAAATCGACTGCGAACTTGTAGGCTGGTGAGGATAAGATTTTAGCTGCAACAGGAAAGGAGAATACAAAAAAAAATAAACACCCATGGTCGCTGGAGTACTATAGGTCAACGATTTCCATGAAAACAAGTGTCAGCCAATAGTTTTATAAGAGGCTTCCTACGCGAAAAGACGAGTGCCGTAACTTGGTGAGGTTTTCGTCGAAAAACGTGACCTGAGGAATACTTTCCGTTCAAAGTGTACCTGAAGAGTGCGTTAAGAAATTTTCTGGTCCTGCGAAACTCGAGATGCTCTGATGAAAGAACGAATTTCGCCCAAACATAAAAATATTTAAATTTTAGAAATCGAACATTTTCAAGTTTTTTTTCGACTACACAAGCGCTTTAATCATGCCGGAGAACTTCTTCATATGATCCATCATAACCAGCCGAACATACATAGTAAAACCATGAATAACTACCAACATGACGCGATTACCTGCCCGTACCTTCCATTCGACCATAGGAAATGCGCATGAAAAGACAGCCTGCCACGCCGCTGATTGACGCCGTAAATACTAAAGCCTTCATTCCCACCATCGCTGAATCTCCTGAAAAACAATAGTGACTTTACAAAGCAGTTCAACGGGGCACGTGGTTTAATTCGAGAATCTCTATACAGAGATGTAATACGCAATCGATTCTCATGATTGTTAGATAATGAGAACGATGCTAATGTAAGATGACACGAAAAATATACAGAGGCGAAAGTTTATTTTCAGAACTAATTTTGAAGATTCTAAATACCAAAACTATAATCTAAATATTTAGAGTTATGATTTTTCTTACCATAGCGAACAATTAACTTAGATATTATACTAGCTACAGCAAAAACGAACGCTAAAAAATTGTAGGATTTTTATTTTCTTCCAAGGAAAAACTTAGACAAAAAGTCCGTCGGCTTAGGCTCTATATGTTCGGTGCTGAATAAACGATTTAGGGCGCTATGCTTAGGTGTGACGAAATGATTAATTTCTTCATATTCGAGTTTAGCTTCGTTAACGACGCGGTCAATAGCGCGAGGGTCCGTGAGGTGAGAGTTCTTTGTCCATAAACTGAAACGCGTAGAAAAATTTATCGCATACACACTAATACAAAAATAAGAAAGACCACGGAATTTTTCAAACGTACGAAATTAACTGGTGTTTGCAACAAGTTTCAGAGAAGTCTTTTCCTTCACTGCAACAAAATGTAGATGGCAAAGAGGGACGATGAGTTGACAAGTATCTTTTGGGTACTACTAAGTTGCTTAATTCATGATTGGCTAGAATGCAGAAGGTAAGAAATTCGATAACCTATTCAAAAGTTTCTAGATTTGAATACATTATTCAACAATATTTATGTATCTCGTACAACGAAAACTAAATTTTACCGTTTGAAGGCAATTCTGATTTCATAGGGTTGCCGTTCTAATTCGTAATAATGGATGAATATAGCCATTTTTCTCATCCATAGTTTGTAGGCTTTCAATACATTGCGTCTGCATTCTTCCGGGGTGGACGATAATATTGGCTTGAAACTATTGGACACTCGAGTAGTTACGATTCTGGACGCCATTCTGAATAAAATTATCTATATTCTAAAGTATTTCGTTCGATTTCTCAGTTTTAGCCAGCGAACGAAATTATCGGTTATATCACATACAGTAGGGGACAAATGGATCGCAACACTCGCTTCAAAAAGCGATAGCCACTTTTTTGTTGTAGGGGGAAAATGGATTGGGATGCAGAAGCGCTACCTAGTACACGAGCGCTACCTTGTGCACAAGCGCTACCTAGTGCACGAGCGCTACCGTAGTCACAAGCGCTACCAAATTAGAAAAAAAACGCCGTATACACTTTGTGTTGAAAGTGGTTTTATCATACATCGTGTCTATAAAACAATGATGGTTGGACAACAAAATGGTCCTGCTCAATAACAAAATCCGAAAATCCTACAAAAAAATAAAATCCACAGAAATGGTCATCGATGCGACCACCCTGTTACAATAACAAAATGCGGCACACTTCATGTTATTGTCGACATGGTATTCCAGTGCAAAACAATGTTTTATGCAAAAAATCTGGACAATGATCTAATGAAGACGGTGATAGTAATAATATCATCAAATCATAGACATAAGTTTAGGAATCAGAAAAAAACAAGATACTAGACCAGACAGCATTCCTTTACTCGCATCGTACACTATGGACACGGAAAATTGTCTTAAGTATTAAATTTAAAAAATCGATAGTTCAACGCGATTATGCCAATTTAGATAATCGTATTCACAATGCACGCTTGAATTTTGTTCAAATTACGGGTGATCTTTGGCAGATCAATAATTTTGATGTCAATGCTTCACAAGTTGATGTTTTAAATTTTTTAATGCACAAAATTCCTCATTTTTGTGTTATATGCGTCATTTAGTGGTTAGAAAATTGCGTTTTGTTTTTTGTGATGATAACTTGTAAGATATAATATGAAAAAATTGATTCATAATCGTCCCTATTTTTGTGATGAATGCAGATGCAAAACGAGTGCGAAAATTCTTCTTCAACACGCAACGTATATAAGAAATTTTTTCCAATTTGGTAGCGCTTCTGACTATGGTAGCGCTCGTGCACTAGATAGCGCTCGTGTACTAGGTAGCGCTCGTGCACTAGGTAGCGCTCGTACACCTTACCCGGGAAAATGGAGGAGCAACATTTTCTGACGAGCGACGATTAGCGACAGGTTGAGGTCGTACGCACAACAAAAGATTTATGATGCTCATCAGGCGCGTGCGATGAAACAAAGAACAAAGGGACGCGGCGCGACAAACATAATAGTGAGTGCCGAGGACGAAAGCCACGGTAATATACAGTAGGAATGTATACAATAGAACAATTTGTTGTCTATAGTAGATTGTAGGAAGTCCTAAGGTTGATTTGAAAATTGTTGAACGATAAACAGGAAATTGTTTTTTGATGGGTTTTATTTTTATGTATTTTCCAGACAGAAAAATTGATATTGTTTCCACATTTTTTGACTAAAAATTTACGTGACCTCAAACTTGAAAATTTAAATTTTTCCCTCGATTTTCATGAATTAATGGGTCTAAAAACACAAGAAGGTTTGAAGAAGCTCAAAAACACTTAAATAAAGCATCTATGAGCATTCATAACTGAAAAAACGACTTGGGGAAAATGTGAAGAAAATTTTTGACCCCTACTCCATCCGGAAAAAAGACTGATGGGGAAAAACAGACTCCAAGTTTTTTGCATATCATAAATGACTTTTTCACAGAAATGTGTCGATTGCCAGAAACGCTCAAAATTTTTTGTGACTTTTCAAATTTTATTGTGCTAAAACAAACACTACCAGTGTCGGGCAACACTAAGCATTAGGGACGAAGTGTTAGCCCTCTTCTGATTGGCCGAAATTACCGCCCCCCCCCCAGACGGTTTTTCGCCTAATATGTATTTTTCATTAATTTTTCCTTTAGAATTTTCCTTAGGCTTAGGCTTAGGGTACAGCAGCTGCGCACGAAGGGCGCAGTGCTGTTGAGGCTCTTCCAAATGAAGTTGTTAGTTAAAACCATTTAAAATGCATATAATGCATTTTCGACATCTCAAAAATTTTGACCAATCAACAAGGGGGTGGTAATTTCGGCCAATCAAAAGAGGGCTAACACTTCGTCCCTAATGCTTAGTTTGGACACCAGGCTTCTCTGGAAAAAGCATGTTGTAAAATGTTACTGCATGTTACAGTAAATATGGATAATTTAAAGGCAAGTAAATACATGATAGTTTTTGTTCCTTTCGACAATGAAAATTTCAATCTTTTCAATTAGAAAGTAGGTTTTATAAAAATTTGAAAAAATGTTGAAAATAATTTCAATTTTACATGTTGAAAAGCAAGGTTTCGGGCGATTATGTGCATGCATATTGTTTAAAGCTTCTCTACGTGTTTCTCCCCCAGTTAAGGGATTTCCTCAAAGAAACAATATAGACATTTTTCGCTCGTGGAGAAGGAAGGATTTTTCTCGGGTATGGTGCACGAGCGCTACCTAGTGCACGTGCGCTACCTAGTACACGAGCGCTACCTAGTGCACGAGCGCTACCATAGTCAGAAGCGCTACCAAATTGGAAAAAATTTCCTATATACGTTGTGTGTTGAAGCGGAATTTTCGCACTCGTTTTGCATCTGCATTCATCACAAAAACAGGGACGATCATGAATCAATTTTTTCATATTATATCTTACAAGTTATCATCACAAAAAACAAAACGTAATTTTTTAACCACTAAATGACGCATATAACACAAAAAATGATGAATTTTGTGCATAAAAAAATTTAAAACATCAACTTGTGAAGCATTGACATCAAAATTATTGATCTGCCAAAGATCACCCGTTATTTGAATAAAATTCAAGCGTGCATTGTGAATACGATTATCTAAATTGACATAATCGCATTGAACCGTCGATTTTTTAAATTTAATACTTAAGACATTTTTCCGCGTCCATTGTGTACGATGCGAGTAAAGGAATGCTGTCTGGTCTGGTATCTTGCTTTTTCTGATTCCTGAACTTATGTCTATGATTTGAGGATTTTATTACTATTACCGTCTTCATTAGGTCATTGTCCAGATTTTTTGCATAAAACATTGTTTTGTACTGGAATACCATGTCGACAATAACATGAAGTGTGCCGCATTTTGTTATTGTAACAGGGTGGTCGCATTGATCACCATTTCTGTGGATTTTTTTTTGTAGGATTTTCGGATTTTGTTGTTGAACAGGACCATTTTTTTGTCCAACCGTCATTGTTTTATAAACACGATGCATGATAAAACCACTTTCAACACAAAGTGTATATGGCGTTTTTTTCTAATTTGGTAGCGCTTGTGACTACGGTAGCGCTCGTGCACTAGGTAGCGCTTGTGCACAAGGTAGCGCTCGTGTACTAGGTAGCGCTTCTGCATCCCAATCTTTTTCTCTGGTGTCGATTCTATTTTTCCCCCTTTTCGTTTATTCCTAAAAGTGCATGCAGTATTCCTGTGCATATTTAGGAGAGGTCATTCTTTTATGAGGCCATAATTTATGCGCACGGCTGTTCTCCTTTGGAAACCAAAGCAGTATGGAAATAGTATTGGGTCGTAGAGAACTTTCGGGTGGACAATTGGAATGGAGAAAGAGATCTGTTGTTCTTTGGATATGAAAGAAAAAACTGTTATACAAGGCAGTCACACTGCATTGATTTTTTAGCCCACTACCACTACTATTTCCCTACTGCTTTAGTTTCCAAAGAACAGCCGCATGCATAAATTATGACCTCATAAAAGAATGACCTCTCCTAAATTTGCACAGGAATACCGCATGCACTTTGGCAATAAACGAAAAGGGAGAAAAATAGAATCGACACCAGAGAAAAATCCTAATTTTTCCACGAGCAAAAAATTGCCATATTGTTTCTTTGAGAAAATCCCTAAACAGGGGGGAGAAACACATAGAGAAGCTTACAAATAATATGCACGCACGTAATCGCCTGGAACCTTGCTTTTGGACATGTAAAATTGTAACTATTTTCAAAATTTTTTCAAATTTTAATAAAACCTACTTACTAAATGAAAAAGATTAAAATTTTCCATTGTTAAAAGGAATAAAAGCTATCATGTATTTACTTGTCTTTAAATTATCCATATTTACTGTTTTTACTACATACTGTTTTATTTTTCCTGAGAAGCCTGGTGTCTTGTTTTGGCACAAAAAAATTTGAGCGTTTCTTTCTGGCAATCAACAAATTTCTGTGAAAAAGTCGTTTATGATATGATGCAAAAAACTTGAAGTCACTGTTTCCCTGCCGGCCTTTTCCCCAAATGGAGAAAGGGGTCAAAAATTTTTCCACATTTTCCTCAAGTCGTTTTTTCGATTAAAATTGCTCATGGATGCTTTATTCGAGTGTTTTTGACCTTCTTCAAATTCTTTCCGTGTTTTTACACCCCTTAATTCGTGAAAATTGAAAATAAAATTTAAATTTTCAAGTTCGAAGTCACGTAAATTTGTAGTCAAAAAATGTGGCAGAGATGTCAATTTTTCTGTCCTGAAAAACGTAAAAATAAAACCAATTAAAAAACATTTTTCAGTTTATCATTCAACAATTTTTAATTTAAATTTTTAAATCATCTTTAAGACTTCCTACAATCTACTATAGACAACAAATTGTTCTATTGTACATTCCTACTGTATCTTACCTTGGTTTCCGTCCTAGGCCCACAATATCATGTTCATTGTGTTGTGTCCCTTTGTTCTTCTTTTCTTCACACGCGCCTGTTGAACATCATAAATCTTTTGTTGTGCGTACGACCTCAGCCTGTCGCTAATCGTCGCTCGTCAAAAAATGTTGCTCCCCCATTTTCCCCCTAAAACAAAAAAGTGGCTATCGCTTTTTGAAGCGAGTGTTGCGATCCATTTGTCTCGTTGGAATTAGGTGGAGGTTGGGGGGGGGGCGCTTTAGCCAACTCGACCGGATTTAACACCTAAAAGTCGAAAAAATCGGCCAAAAACAGCATTTTCAGGCCGTTTTTGAGAAAATTTCGAAATTTTCGGTTTTTTCGGGACCCCCAGGATTTTTTCCAAAATGCTGGGGTTTATCCTCCCCCCCCTGACTGATCAGAGATCTTACAGGTACGTTATATCACTACGCTTTTTTGCACAGGCTAAGTTGCCATGAGCAACTTCGAGTGGTTACACAGAAACATTTTTTGATTGCTCACATTAAAATTAATAAATTTGCTCTATTTTATTAGAAATACGATTAAAAGTTAATGTAAAAAGTCTAAAACTGACGCGCATCAACATTACCTGTAAGCACAGTTTTTTATTTTTGCACACACCAACCAAATTTTGGGCTATGCAACCAAATTTGTCCGGGGTTATAGAGTTTCCTGTCCGAATATGCATTTTTAATCGTTTTCAAATGGGAAAGGCTGAAAATTTTCCGGCGCTTCAATTTATTTGCAACTTCATTATTTTTAGTGCGCGGTTTAAAAATATCGACCTAGTTTATGCTCATAGTTTTGGAACATCAACCTATTCTGAATAAATGTTTGATCTTGTACCGTTTTTGACGAAAGTCAAAACCTTTCACGAATAATTTCAGAAAATCTTTTTGCAGTTCTTAATAAGTCCGACTTTCGTTAACATTAACTTTTGGTACTTGAAAGTGATTAAACAATCATCACATCAGCAGATCAATGTCCGAGTGAGCAACCAAAAATTTTTCTGTGCGACCAATTTTTTGCCGTGAGTTGCACGTTGCAAGCTAGCTTGCAGGTTTTTTTTCTTGCACAGGCCAGGTTGCAATGCGTAACTTAAGGAAAAATTTGGTCGCACAGATAAATTGTTGGTTGCTCATTCTAAAAACAATGGATTAACTTAATTTTATGGGGGAAACCATCAAAAGCTGGTTTTCTTGTATATCATCCGATTTGCGTCGGTTTTAGCCTTTTAAAACTCAATTTTCTGAGTCAGGGTTCATACAAAGTTGTAGAAAAAAAATTCCCTGTGTTTTCCAGGTTTTCCAGGTTGACAAATGAAATTTTTCCAGGTGTTTATAATAATGAAATATACTATCCTGAAGAAAAATACTGAATAATAAAAACATGTGTGAGCTAAAGTATCATCAAAAATAGAGTACTAAATCGAAAAATTTATTTCAAATTATTGCGCAACCTAGCGCCGAAAAATTTTGATTCCGAGGCCTCTAAAACGTCGGAAAATTAATTTTTCAGCACATTCTTATGCAGCTACCGATGATCAATCGTGATCTTTTCACCATTTGATTGGTGGAAGCGTTAAAACATTTTCCTAACGTTTTCGTATATCAAGAGCCAGTAATTTTCCAATCATAATTATTTATGATAATATATAAACCAAAGTATAAACCATAAAAAAGTGTGATAGATATTTTACTTCGGACTCGGATATCGGTAATTAACGCGGTGCAGAGCATCGGAAAAAATTTGGATTTCGATATTCTATAACGTCGGAAAATGACTATTTTTAATATCTATTTCCTGCCTGAAAAGTCTAATTTTTCAATGAATTCAACATGTTTTCAGTCAGGCAAACTAAAATTCAAAAATTAGGCAAGCAGCAATGAATTGAATGACTTTTTCAACAGAAGAACCTCTGCTATTGTCCCACGCTTAATCATTTTCCAAGTGCAAAAAGTTATCTTCACGAAAGTCGAAAATTCTAAAGAACCAAAAACGATTTTGTGGAAACAATCTAGAAAAATCTAGGTTTTAGTCAAATATGTGAAAAAACAATACAAGGTCAGACATTCATCCATAACATGTTGATGTTTAAAAGCTATAAGCCAGCGTAAGCTAGGTCGACATTTTCCAACCGCACGACAGAAATGATAATAAGAATCATAAGTGATTTGAAAATCGGAGCGAAGCGCCGGAAAATTTTCAATACGTTTTCTTAAAAACGCATAAGAATGCATCTCTGGACAGGAAACTCACCTAAACGTAAGGGTTGTTAGGCTCTGATTTTTATAAGCCATGTTCGCTTGTGCCCCTAAATTTTTAGGAGTCAATCAGAATTTTTAGAAGCAATGGCTCCTAATTGACCAAAAAAAACCCTGACCAGACTCGATTTTTTTTGGCTCGCAAATATGAATGCTCTATATAGCCCAAAACATTCTGTTGATTAGTCTAAAATTTTCTGGCATAAATGAGGAGTTTGAATGTTTTCTCGAATATTACCCTTACAATCCAATTGAAACGTTGACTTTGACATAGTAATATAAAGGCTAAATTAAAAGTCGAAGTTGAAAAACTAAAAAAAACGATCTCAAATACTCGATGATTTTGAGAAATCTCACTTTCAATGTGCATAGTCGAATAAGGAAACTCGCCGCAGCGCGGCGAAAAAATTTGACGATTTTCCTGTAATTTTCAACACAAAATATTTATTTTTCCTTAAAATTCCCTGTGTTTTCCAGGTTTTCCAGACCTGAAAAAAAATTCCCTGTGTTTTCCAGGTTTTCCAGGTTGTGTATGAACCCTGCTGAGTTTTGGAGAGAAAATTAAAATGTTGGTAAAATTAACTCGATTTTTTTTTTGATTTTGATATTCTAGAGCGCTGGAAAATGAATTTTTGCAACTTATATTGTTGAGACATAAGGTTTAATTTTTCAGTGAATTTTATGAATTTTCAGTCGGGCAGACTACAATTTAAAAACTTGGAAAGCATCCAAGAATTTTGATTCTTCAACTAGCAAGAATTTCTGCTTGAAATGAAAATATTTTAATCACGCAAAAGTCAAAATTTTTTAAAGATCGCAAAAAGGTTTTGGGAAAATAACCAAGAAAAATCTTGATTTTCGTCAAATCGTCGAAAAACAACACAGAATCAAACACTGATATCCATAATATGTTGATAATTAAAAGATATAAGCATTAGCTAGAATGACATTTTGTAACCGCGCACTGGAATAATATTGAAAAATTACAATATGAATTGAAATTCGAAGCGAAACGCCGAAAAATTTGCACTATTTTTCATTTTATAACGCATAAAAATGCATCTCCGGACAGGATATCCTATAGCCAAATCAAAAACGCAGACAGGCTTCAAGTTGCACTGTGCAACTCGACAGAAAAAATTTGGTTACACAGTCCGAAATTTGGTTGCTTTGTGCAAAAAAGCCTGCTGGCTTGTCCAAAAATGAAAAAACCTGCCTGTAAAATCTTTACTCGGTTGGGGAGAGTCGTATTTTTTAGGAATATCTATCCCGAGAGCTGGGTACCAAAATAGTCGAAAAATAGCCCCAAACTTTCCCAAAATCTTGGGGCATCACAAAATAGTCAAAAATTCCGAAAATTAAAAAAAATACTATTTTTGTCCAATTTTTCCGAGCTCGGGTGAGAGTCCCAACATTTGGGTGCTAGGTCCGACACAGTTGATGGAGGATTCCACATTTGGGTACTAGGTCCGACCGAGTTTTGAGGTAGGGTTCTATAACCTGCCCAATTACACATTGCAATCTGGACATATCTGTGAAAGGTCCAACTACGTATATACACGATAAAAGCCCTATTTGATGGGGGGATAACCAACTTCCCGAAGTTTTGGAGGAGGGGGTCAGCAAGAAAATACGATTTATTCATAAAAAATTGGACAAAACATGCCCAGAATTAATGAATTTTTGCTTTAAAAGTGATAAGTGATAATTATTTCGGTGCGATGCGCCGAAAATTTTGACTGATTTTTGTTCAGTAAGTCATTTTCGACCAAAAATGGCTTTTTCTCGATTTCCGACAGGCTGGGGTGGGAGGAGGTAGCTGTAGACCAGGCTCTTTCAAAGTCATTAAGGCTACTAAAATTCTGATTAATATAATATTTTTATGTTACAGAATTATAGTTATTTTCATTCAATTTTAGATTTACGGTGAGTGTTTTGCAAGCGGCTCTAAAATCAGAAAACATTGAAAATTTTCCGGGGCTTGGCGCCGGATTTCATTCTATAATTCTTCGGATTGGTCTATCGACTGTTTTTCCACAAATCAAGCTTTTGGGGGTGGGGTTGGGGGGATTTGAAAAAGGGAGAAAAATACGTGGGCTCGACATATGACTTCTGGTGCATTTGAGGTAAAAATCTCAATTTTTAAAATTTTTTGTAACTATAACATAGATCGGGTTTAAATTCATATCCCTCATATAAGTTATTTCCATAAATTTCAAGTTTAACTCCAAGTTTTTTCAAACTTATGAAAGTATGAGTTTTTTGAAATTTTACAATGATAAAAGCATGTTTATGAACAGAAAATCTGAACTATATGCTTACTGAATTAGATATCCCTGGCTTGATTTCCCAGCATTTGAAAATGTCAGAATCTAAATTTTTTTACGGGGCAACGGAAGGAATAAAAACAGAAGCTGCATTCTTCAACGCCCTATACCTTCGTGCAAGGACATGGACTCAAGTTCTATCTTTGAAGAATTTTTCAAATGGATATATTAACATCTAAAATGAACTCCTACATAAATGAAGTTCTCGACCCTTCCAATTTACACATTTTCAGAACAAAAACTACCAAAATTGATTTTTCAAAGTATCTTGGGGGAGCGCGTTAGCTTGTTACAAAATTGTAACCTGCGCTAGTTTTCATATTTTCTCATCCTTCTTTCATCTAAACTAACCGCTGAAGAGTTTTCTAAGTTGCTTTTCTTTGTGTGTTTTTTCCTGTTGTTTGATATATAACAGTTCCGCCATTTTTCCTTTGACAGGTAATAAAATATTTCATTCATTCAATCAAGAAGACATCTGCAAAAATACACGAAATTTTGTGGTTTTTGCATACAAAAAAATTCTTTCTACAAAGTTTTTTGGGTGATCTTTGTAAATGTAGAAAGAGGTCGGTACTAGGAAAACACTGGTTGGAAATAAAATTATGAATATTAATTTCCTTCTGAACAAGTATCAGCTGATTGAATATCTATATTCCACAGTTCGATATTCTCCAACTAAAAAATTTTGGCTAGGTACTAAAAATTTAGGCTTAAGAGCCAATGGCATATGATTTTGAAAGCAAGAAAAGCCTGCTGTCGACCAGTGATGTGCGCCAGAAAAATTTCCATATCCAGATATCCGTGCTTTAATGTTGTTTGCAAAGAGGTAAAACGGAGTCACATATCAAGTAATAATACACTCGGTCCACTACAATACTATTGAACCTTTTGTTATGAAACTTTGTGTAATAATATAGTGATATATGTACCCAAGTGAGCGAATTCCCAATTGAGCGATTCCAAGCAAGCGATAGAGAATGTATTAAGAGTTAACACTTTTTTTTACATTTTACTTCTTTCCCTTATATTTTTCTTTGTGTGTATTTTCTTCTTTCGTTCTGTGTGTTGCTTATGTTTTCGTTAGTGTATGTTATCTTTTATCTCAGCTTTCTTTCATTTTCTTTTTTATTCCCATTTACTTCTTTCTTTTTTACTCATGAAACAATACATTACAAGTTGTCATTTTTAATAAGCATTGTCTCCCAAATAATTCTTATACAATGCGGCACGCTTTATTTCCTATTTAATTTTATTCGTTATGATTTTTCTTCCTTCTTACCTACTTTTTTATCTTAGTTTTTTGCTTTTACTTCCTCACCTTTATCTTTTTCTATTCTCCTGATTCTTTCTTTTTTTATTTTTTCACATTATTTTTCTGTCTTCCTTGCTGCTTTCTCTATCTTGCTTCTTCTTTCTAGTCACTTTTTCGTGTTTATTTTCTTTTTTCAATGCTTTTCAACCTACATATTTTCACTTATTTTTGATATCTTCATTTTTGTTGACGTTTCCTTTTTCTTGATGTTTTGTTTCTTCCAGCATTCTTTTGTTTATATTTTTTCAAGATTTTTTTTTCATTTGAGATTTTCACACTTACAATGATGAAAGACTCGAGCATGCCGAACTGTACAAGAGTTATACGGAAGACTACGGATATTTAAAATGACAACTAGTAATGTATTGTACCCACTGTTTTTTTAGCGCAGCGCGAATAAAATATGTGCTGCGCTAATGAAAAATTTTGGTCATTAGTGCGGTGCACTGATGACCAAATTTCTATTTCGGAATTTACTATGATGAATGTAGGTAGGTACGTTTTAAAGAACGCTGTCAAAAAAAAGTTTACCTTGTAGAAAGAAATAGACTACTGAGCCGGATATCCGTTTTTCAAAATATCCGTCCGAATATCTGACGCACATCACTGCTGTTGACAACTGAAAGTTGGAAGAGGGAGCGGTCAACAAGTGCTTATACGATTTGAAATTTTGGGGGAACCTTTCCCCCCACCCACTTATAGGTATATCCAGATTTTTTTGCACACAGCAACCAAATTTCGGGTTGTGCGACCAAATTTTTTCTGTCAAGTTGCACAGTGCAACTTGAAGCCTGACTGCTCTTCTGGTTAGGTTATAAGGCTTCCTCTTCGGAGATCTATTTTTATGCGTTATAAAATAGAAAATAGCAAAAATTTTCCGGCGCGCCGGATTTTAATTACTTAAAAATTTGTCTATATTATTCCAGTGCACGGTTAGAAAATGTCAATCTTGCTAATGCTTATATAGTATTTAATTATCAACATATTATGGACAAATGTTTGATCCTGTGTTGTTTTGTGGCGAATTTAACGAAAAGGAAGATTTTTCTTGGGTTCCCAAAATTTTTTCACGATCTTTAAAAACATTTTGACATTTTTAAGTGATTAGAACATTTTGAGTCCAAGTAGAAATTCTTGCTGATTGAAAAATCGAAATTCTTGGTTGCTTTCCCCTAGAATTGTAGTCTGCCATACTGAAAATTTATTGAATTCACTGAAAAATTAAATCTTCCTCTTGGAAATAAAAGTTGAAAAGATTCATTTTCCAGCGTTCTATAGAATATCAAAATCCCCCCAAAAAAATTTGGCGTTACGCGCCGAACAAGTTACTCATACTGATTTTTTCATTTTCGCATCAAATTTCAGAAAATTCGATCTTAAAGCCTAAAACCGATGGGATTCGAATTAAATACAAGAAAACTAGCTTTTGGTGGCTTTTCCGATAAAGTTAAGTTATCGATTTTAGAGTGAGCAACTAAAAAGTTATCTGTGCAACCAAAATTTTTCCCCAAGTTGCACATTGCAAACTGGCCTGTGCAAAAAAACCTGGGTACAGCTGCAGTGCATAAATGCCTGAGAACGTGGACCGTGTAAAAAAACCTTGCAGTCTCCTCACTGTTGTTTCCCCAAATCGTGCTTTTTAGGGAAGAAAAATTCGGAAAAGGGCAACAAATTTCGGGCTCTTCCTCTTTAATTATCATCATTATGTATTACCTAGCTCAGGTGCGGCTTCTAGCACGTCTATTTTCATTTATCGCTTAATCTATAATAGTTTTTATCATTTTAAACATATAAACTCATGTTTATCGGTCACCTATAATATTTTATCATATTTAATGAAGATTCGCATTTTTTCCTTGACAGTTTTCCAGAAAGATAAAAAAAAATATGTCAAGTCTCTAAGCTTTTTGAAGCGATTATTTCTTTCCTAACAAAAAATCAATTCAAAAGCTTCATGGAAGTAGTTTTCGGAAATTTCTGCTCTTCTTACTCATACCTTTTCGGCCAAGTTACAAATAAATTACTGGTTTTAAAATTTTTCGAATAAAATTCTAGAAATTACGACTATTGAACACAAAATTCGAATCTGATTCCCGAAATAAATGGTAAGAAAATTGATTTTCCAGCGTCGCAGAACGTCAATACCCAAAAAATTTTTCAATGCTTTGCGCAGGAAAGATTAACATCGTTTTTCGGCTCTCACTAGTCATTAATAAAGGGCTATAACCGTCGGAGCGCGTTAGCGTGTTACAGAAATGTAACCTGCGCTTCCATTTACTTGTCACTAAATGGTTTACTGTAGCGCATACTCTTGTCATTATATCGCTGTTTTTTGTCTTTAAATTAGTCGTTCGAAACTTTTAAAATTCATCTTTCACGTTTATTCATTTTTATTTCATCGTTCTCGTTTAATTATATTTTGTATTGCAATTTTGCGTTCACTTTGACAGGTAATAAATCTTTTCATTCATTTATTTCCCATGTTATTCAAAGTCATTATGCTCTTGAATAGTTTGCTGGAAAATTTGTTTCACAATCCTTATAGATTAGGCTTCAAACACGAAAATTCCAATTTTTTCCTCAATTCTAATGAACTAGAGGCTCTAAAACACTAGAAGGTTAGAAAAAGCTCAAAGATTTCTCTTCGAACAGTGTATTAGTATTGTTGCAGCAAACTTTATAGGCTGTCAATGACTGATGAATGAAAAGAAATTCTAAATATTCTCTGTTGATTCAGTCAGATCCATACATGCACATAGGGGGGTAGGGGGGGTAAACCCCCATACCTGAGACCCTGGCCACCCCCCCCCCTGGACGAAAAAATCGTCAAACACCCCCTGAACCTTTTTCAATACCGTTTTTTGATGATTTTTGTGCATATTTTGCATGAAAAACAGGCTTGCTGGACTTTTTTTTGTTTTTTGCTCACCCACCCCCTCTATATACCTCCCTGCAAAAAGTTCGGGTAAATTACGGATGGCAGTGGCCGCCGCAAATAAAAAAACACTGATTAGGGACGCGCTTTAATGTCGAAAGTCAACGAATTTGGAAATCTAATTTGAGTTTATTTTTCCTTTAAAATTTTCCTTAGGCTTAGGCTTAGGGTACAGAGCGCTGTTGAGGCTCTTCCAAATTTTGGCGCTTTTCCCATGCATAATTTCACTTGTTCTTTCTTCCCTTCATCATGGAAACCCCCAAAAACCGGCGTCAGAGAAATTTCGACGTGGCCACCGCCATCCGTAAAAATTCCAAAAGTTCATGGATTCTCCCCCTAGAAAATTTCTGCCGTGCATGTCTGGTCAGATTCGGATTTAAAACTGAAATTCTTACTTTCTGTGTTCGATTGATTCAAATAGAAAAATCGATATCATTAGTGCAATGTTCGGACCAAAAATTCACACAATTTTCCACTTCATTTCCTCTAGTCTTTGCATTGTTGTTGAATATATATACTTAGATATTCTTAGTCGAAAATTGAATCAATTTGATCATCAATTCTATAGAGCCTAAATTTTCTCAGCATTGGATTTCATTTTGAGTCGCCACGAACTATTTTCTTGCACAGTTTCTTCTTATCTTTCTGTTTCTGACATAATTGGCTGAAAAATGTGTTAGGCTGGGCACGATTTCTACAAAAAATTAATGCGGTTACACGTAGCTTTATCTTTAAGCACTGTTTTTTTCCACGAACTTTTTTCCACAAATGTGGAAAGGAGTCAAATTTTTTTTCCACGTGTGGAAAATTTTTTTTTCATCTTAAAATCCGTTTTTTGGCTTAAAAATGCTCACAGACGCTTTATCGCACTGTTTTTGAGCTTTTTCAAGCCTTCCGGTGTTTTTAGAGAAGTTAATTCATTAAAATTGGAGAAAAAATTGAAATGTTCGACTTAAAAGCCTAATCTACAAGCGTTGTTGAACAAATTTTCTAGCAAACTATCCAAGAGCATAATTGACTTGAATTACACAAGAAAGAAATCAATGGTCAAGTCTTCTATGATGACAAGTGAAAGCCTAATAAAGATGGTACTTTCCGGCGCAAAGCGCCGGAAAATTTTTTTTGGGTATATTGACACTCTGGGATGCTGGAAAATCATTTTTCCGAACATTTATTTCAAAAATTAGATTCCAATTTAGTGTTCAAGAGTCGTAATTTCTAGTATTTTACTTGAAAAATTTTAAAATCTGTAATTTATTTGTAAACTCTCATGAACTTGGTCGAAAATATATGAGTAAGAAGAGTATAAATTTCCGAAAGATATTTCCAAGAAGCTTTTGAATTGATTTTACGTTAGCAAAGAAATAATCGCATCATAAATCATAGAGACTTGACGTGTATTCATCTTTCTCAAAAGGAAAAAATGCGAATCTTCATTAAATATTATGATAAAATGTTGAAGATAACCAATTAAAACATGAGATACTACGTTTAAGATGATGAAAACTATTATAGATTAAATGATAAATGAAGGTAGACATGATAAAAGCCGCGCCTGAGCTACTTATTGAATAATGATGATTATTAAAGTTATAACCGGAGCGGAGCGCCGGAAAATTTTGAGATTTGGACCTCCTAAAATGCACCAAAATGCATCTTTTCAATATGAAAACCCCAAATTTTGGCTAAATTTTATAAGTCGGTTCCCGGCCTTCAGCCTAATTATTTGTATATGAATTGTTAATTTTGAGCATGGATTTCTGTGACTAGTGAATAGACATTAATTTTTCCTTTAAAATTTTCCTTAGGCTTAGGGTACAGCAGCTGCGCTCGAAGAGCGCAGCGCTTACTCTTCCAAATGAAGTTGTTTAGTTAAAATAGTTCCGAGGAAAGGAATATAGTGATAATACTTTCTGGTGAAATTGTGTAGTGGTAAACGCATCAAGTCCATAGGCTGGTGGACCAGGTTCGATTCTTGAAGATGGACAGGATTTTTTTGTAGTGACAAAGAGTATGTGATATGTGTGCAGATTTATGCAAATATGTTCCTGAATATCATGAGCGGGTGGATTTTCGAACGGATCTGGATAGCTGGCATCTTAAGGAGTCCGAAACTATCGATTTCGACCATAATTGGGAAGGGAACCGACTTGTAAAAAAATTCCCAAATTTTTCTTCCACATTTGTGGAAAGATCTCAAAAATTTTTTCCACATTACAGATTTTTTTCCACATTATAGTGCAAATGTGGAAAAAAACAGTGTCTTTAAGTAGGTATATTTTTATCAAACTTTCGGCCTAGAATCTTTCCACAGTTTTCAGTATATGTTTCTAGTAGGAAAAAATTTTTTGTGCTATTGGCGCAAATTTTTTGGCCTCTTGTGCCAATTGACACAAATGTCCGTGCACAAAAAAAAACGCTGCCCGAGGGAAAAAAAGTTAGTCTCCTTACCACTGTTTTTTTTCCACGAACTTTTTCCCACAAATGTGGAAAGGGGTCAAATTTTTTTTCCACATGTGGAAAAAAATTTTTTTCGTCTTAAAATCCGTTTTTGGCTTAAAAATGCTCACAGACGCTTTATCGCACTGTTTTTGAGCTTTTTCAAGCCTTCCGGTGTTTTTAGAGAAGTTAATTCATTGAAATTGGAGAAAAATTGAAATGTTCGACTTAAAAGCCTAATCTACAAGCGTTGTTGAACAAGTTTTGTAGCAAACTATCCAAGAGCATAATTGACTTGAATTACACAAGAAATCAATGGTCAAGTCCTCTCTGATGACAAGTGAAAGCCCAAAAAAGATGGTACTTTCCGGCGCGTAGCGCCGGAAAATTTTTTGGGTATATTGACATTCTAGGATGCTGGAAAATCATTTTTCCGAACATTTATTTCAAGAATTAGATTCCAATTTAGTGTTCAAGAGTCGTAATTTCTAGAATTTTACTTGAAAAATTTTAAAATCTGTAATTTATTTGTAAACTCTCATGAACTTGGTCGAAAATATATGAGTAAGAAGAATATAAATTTCCGAAAGATATTTCCAAGAAGCTTTTGAATTGATTTTACGTTAGCAAAGAAATAATCGCATCATAAATCATAGAGACTTGACGTGTATTCATCTTTCTCAAAAGGAAAAAATGCGAATCTTCATTAAATATTATGATAAAATGTTGAAGATTACCAATTAAAACATGAGATACTACGTTTAAGATGATGAAAACTATTATAGATTAAGTGATAAATGAAGGTAGACATGATAAAAGCCGCGCCTGAACTACTTAATGAATAATGATGATTATTAAAGTTATTACCGGCGCGAAGCGCCGGAAAATTTTGAGATTATGACCTTCTAAAATGCACCAAAATGCATCTTTTCAATATGAAAACCCCAAATTTTTCTTCCACATTTGTGGAAAGACCTCAAAAATTTTTTCCACATTCCAGATTTTTTTTCCACATTATAGTGCAAATGTGGAAAAAAAACAGTGCTCCTTACTAATTCAGGGTTTCGCCTTTGGTAACTTTCGCTTCTAAATATTCGATTTTACGCTCCAAAGTCGTTAGCTTTTCGTTTAGAAGCGCCAATTTCGTGCGACACGATAAATCAAAATTATTCAGAAAATCAGCGATCTTCTTTATATTGTAGGAAATTACTTCAATATATTCACGATTATCCCAATTTTGTTTCAACTGACGCTGTAATTCTCCTCGATGATTTTGATGCTGAGTATGGCCGGTAAAGGAATAATAGTGAGAACTTGCGTAGCTCATATCATAGTAAAGAAATCCCTTTTTGAAGGAATAAATTGACCGCAAACGCACGGCGCAGGCGAGATAATGGAAGTTCGCCGTTCGAGTACAGTAAAGACAAGATCAACAAAAAATTTTTAACCTGAATGTTAAACTTGTTTAGAATCAGTGAAAAATCACGCAAAATTGAAAAAATTCATTCCATACTAATTTTGCTGCATCAACAAAATTTTGAACATTTTTTAGAATTATACGTACAAGTTTATGAACGTAGAATAGAAAACGATTTATATCATACAGGACAATCTTGAACTTTGTCGACTGACTTCTTGTAGGTTTGCCAAACTTTATCATTTCGGAAGCAAAGTGTTCCGCCACCTCTCTTGAGTTGACCGCGCTGAAAATCTTGAACTTGATAATTTCTATCAGCGATTCAATCATTTTTATGTTTCACTTGTCTGTTGATGTCTCCAATACAAACAGTAGACTTCGATGAGTCAGCTGTGACTGCCCATTTAGAATGATCTTTGGTATCTTTGAACTGAATCTTGTCGTCTAATTTTACAACATCAATATTGTTAACCTTGAAAGGTGACGAACAATTCGATGTTAAATCGCCGCCCCCATTTTGCCACGTTTCAGTAAACAAAGATGATTGCAGTGATGGAGCAACAAAGTCGTGATAAAGATCTATGTTGATAAATATAATTGATATACAGGTTTTACTGTTTCTATTTTGTCTTCACGCAATATCAAAATATACTGTTATTATTGTGGTTGTTTTTCTCTGCCTGTCTCCCTGTCACTGTTTTTTTCCCCCGGGCCTTTTCCCCAAATGGGGAAAGGGATCAAAATTTTTTTCCCCAATTTCCCGAAGTCATTTTTTTCGCTTAAAAATGCTCACAGACGCTTTATTTACGTGTTTTTGGGCTTTTTCAAGCATTCTGGTGTTTTTAGACCCGTTAATTCATCAAAATTGAGGAAAAAATTGAAATTTTCGAGTTCAAAGTTTAATCTACAAGCATTGGAACAAACTTTCAAGCAAACTATCCAAAAGCATAATCACTTTGAATTACATGAGAAATCGATGGTTAAGTTCTCCATGTTGACAAGTGAGAACCTAAAAGGGATGTTAATCTTTCTGGCGCGAAGCGCCGGAAAAATTTTTTGGGTATTGATATTCTGCGACGCTAGAAAATCAATTTTCCGAACGTTTATTTCAAGAAGTAGATTTGAATTTTGTGTTCAAAAGTCGTAATTTCTAGAATTTTACTTGAAAAATTTTAAAACCAGTATAATTTATTTGTAAACTCTCATACTTTGGTCGAAAATATATGAGTAAGCAGAGTATAAATTTCCGAAAGATATTTCCATGAAGCATTTAAATTGATTTTACGTTAGAAAAGAAATAATTGCATCAAAAAGCTTAGAGACTTGACGTATTGATCTTTCTCAAAAGGAAAAAATGCGAATCTTCATTAAATATCATGATAAAATATTGAAGATTACCAATGAAAACATGAGATAATACGTTCAAGATGATGAAAACCATTATAGATTTTATGATAAATGAAAGTAGACATGCTAAAAGCCGCGCCATGGGTTAGTAATGCATAATAATGATTATTAAAGTTATAATCGGCGCGAAGCGCCGGAAAGTTTTGAGATTATGACCTTCTAAAATGCACCAAAATGCATCTTTTCTGTATCCGATCCCCAAAATTTTCTTCCCCAAATGGGGAAAGAGCCCAAAAATTTTTTTCCTCTTTCCGAATTTTTTTTTCCCGAAAAAGCACGATTTGGGGAAAAAAACAGTGCTCCCTGTGTTGCCACAATGCCACCACGGATTTTTTCCACATTTGCACTGTAATGTGGAAAAAAAATCTGGAATGTGGAAAAAAATTTTGAGGTCTTTCCACAAATGTGAAAGAAAAATTCGGGGTTTTCATATTGATAAGATGCATTCTGGTCATACCCAAACCTGTAAGAACCTCCGACCAGTTGGGGAAGGGGGGGGGTTAAATACGAAATTTGGGGGGAGGGGGTTGAAAAAAACCGAAATTTTCCCCAAAAAAAGGCCAAAAAACATACACTTTTTTGCAAATTTTTTTGATTTTTTCCAAACTGAGGGGGGGGGTTGGGTCAGCGTTTTTTTTGTGCACGGACATTTGTGCCAATTGGCACAAGAGGCCAAAAAAATTTGTGCCAATGGCACAAAACAATTTTTTCTACAAGGAACATACTGAAAACTGCGGAAAAGTTTCAGGCCAAAAGTTTGATAAAAATATATCCAATTGAAGCTACTAACGGATTAATTTTATGTAAAAATCATGCCCAACCTATTTTGGTATTACTGCAGCTGGTGCACACGACCCTGTAGCGTTATAATGATAAGTGTATATACAGCATATCTGTCAGATTATCGATTTTTGTAGCAAAAAGACCAACTTGCTCATCAAGTTGCAAATCGGGCTGTTTCTTGGAATCTTTTCAACAATTTGGTTAAAATATTGACTACTGAAATGAGCGGTCAGGCCACATGCCCCGCGGGAGGTCAAGGCGTAGGTGCCGCACATATTCTTGCAAATTGCGCTGTTTCTTGGAATCTTTTCAACAATTTGATTAAAATATTGACTACTAAAATGAGCTTTAACTGCGACACATTGTGAGGGGCCAGGCCACATGCCCCGCGGGAGGTCAAGGGGTAAGGCGCTGCACATATTCGTGCAAATTGCGCTGTTTCTTGGAATCTTTTCAACAATTTGATTAAAATATTGACTACTAAAATGAGCGTTAACTGCGACACATTGTGAGGGGCAGGGCCACATGTCCCGCGGGAGGTCAAGGCGCTTCATTTTTACTTATTTTTAGTTTTTTTTTCTTTTTTTATCTGTTTTTTCTCCAGTTTTTTATCGAATATTTAGTTTTTTTTTCTTTATTTTGTTTTTGTGGTTTATTTTACGTCAAAAGATTCCAAGAAACAGCGCAATTTGCAAGAATATGTGCGGCGCCTTACCCCTTGACCTCCCGCGGGGCATGTGGCCTGACCTCTCACAATGTGTCGCACTTGACGCTCATTTCAGTAGTCAATATTTTAATCAAATTGTTGAAAAGATTCCAAGAAACAAGATTTCAAAGTTTTGAAAATTTCAAAGTAAACATAAAGCAGGATTTTATATATCTCAAAAAGAAAATTGATAAGAAGAATTTTAGAAAAAGGAAGAATTGTGAAAACAAAATGAATGAGATAAGAGAAAAATTGAAATGTAATAATCAGGATCTGGGATTAAGAAAAGAATATAGAAAAGTTAAGAATGAGTATAAAATAGTGATCAAAGGTCTAATTAATGAAAAGCTGAGTAAAACTCATTACCAAAACATTCTTGCTGATAGATGTTCACTTGCAACTGCAAAAGTTTTGCAAAAAAGGTCTGCTAAGAATAGAATAATAACTTCAGTCAAGACAGAGTGTGGTAATATATTAGAGGATCAATTAGAAGTTTTAGAAGAGTATAGAAGACAATATGAGAAGCTTTTCAAAACAGTTGGCACAAGTAGAGAACACAAACAAATTTTCTTGGAAGAAAAATCAACTAAAATGGTTTCTGATGATCAAAACAAGTTACTCAGAGAAGAATTTTCAGAAGAAGAAATTAGAAAGGCAATTTTCTCATTCAAGAAAGGAAAATCACCTGGAAGTGATGGAATTCCTATTGAGTATTATCAAAAGTTTATTGATTCTTTGGTAGCTATATTGAAGCATACATGTAATTGGGGGGGAAGTGCTATGGGAACCCCCCCCCAGAAATCGCCAACCATATGGCTAGCCATTGGGCGACCCCCCCCCCAGGATTTTCCAATCCTATGGCTAGCCATATGGTAGCCCCAGGGGCCCCTATAGTTTTAGTCGGAAAAATACTGAAAAATGTCATTTTTTCCATGAAAAATGTCAATTTTCTCGGCGCTTCGCGCCATAAGTACATAATTTATCATTTTTTAGACAAAAATTACTACTTTTTAAACCGTTTTTTCGGACATTTTTCATGGAAAAAATCGAATTTTTTTTCCTTCAGGGACCCCTCCCCCCAAAATTTTGGGAATTACTGACCCCCGGCCCCAAAAAAGTGCTCCAACCCCCCCCCCCCAGACCTCGGATCTCCGTTACATGTATGTATTGAAGACATTATTCTCTATTATATATGATTCAGGTAAAATGACTAATACAATGTATATCATGGCATTATATCTCAGATATATAAAGGAGAACATGACAAGTCTGAAAGAAGTAGTTGGCGACCAATAACAGAAAACAAAACTTTTGAATCGTTTTTTCTGAAGAATAAAATTTGTAAGAAAAGCAGGTATAAGATAACACTAATTATGTAGGCCACTTACCCCAAATATTGTATGTGTTTGTAATAATTTTTCTCTTTTTTCTCATTATTTAATAGATTATGAACATCCTTTTAATACTTTCAGGATAAACTGTTTCGTCAATTTCCTAGCAAATCGTTTTTTGGTGTTTTCTTTTATGCATCTTTTGGTAAGTTTATTCCCTCCATTTAGAGTTATGTTTTTTCTTTGTTTTTTTTCAAACGAGTTCAGTGTATAATTTAAATTTGTATTCAGAATCGTATGTTTCTGTTTTAAAGACGCCTCAGATACAAATTTGGCGAATATCCAATCTCAAAAGTTTTGCTGTTATATGATATATGTAAAATTTATGAAAAAAAAATTTTTTCTCGCCTATAATCTCGTGGATATTATATTGTTTATTGATGTTTTCTTGTATCATGATAAATTGTTTTCCAAAAAAAACTCACTTGAATATTTATTTATGAGCAGGTCATATGTAGCTCGAAACTTTTTGCAAAAAATGTCGGTTTTATGCTAGAATATGATGCAAGTGAATGAGAAACGTTCAAAAAACACATCAGAAATGATTTTGAACGATAAAACTAAAAGAAACTGATTTTTCCTCACGAGGAAATAATTTTTGGGGTTTTTCCTCAAAGTCTGTGGCAAAAAACACTGTGCCTATTCCAGACAACCCCATAGAGAGGGGTATGAGAGGGTATTACCCCTACCTAAAGTCCTAAAAATTCATGACTGGGTGCCTAATTTTGAAGCAAAATGAAGTGTTTAGTGGACATTTAGCTACACTACACCCGAAAATTTTCTAATTTACACCTACCCGAAAAATCTGACCGTGGGGACCTTTGTCCTACTCTATTTTTATCTAACCACGTCAGTGTGATTCTAAAAACTGGGCGAAAAAAACAGTTCGAGAAGAAATCGAATTCTGCGAGAATTCAAATATTTCTGTGGAATTGCTCAGGAAATTTAAATTTTTCTTCAATTTTTGCGTATGAATTTCCTTCTAGTGCCTACAATGCGTACCTGTAAGAGGTCCGACCAGTTAGGGTGGGTCGAAAAAAGTCGAAAATTTTCTTAAAAAATGGCCAAATAAAGGCACTTTTTCCCCATTTTTCCAAGTTTTGGGGGTTGGGTATAGAGTTGACCATGTTGAGTGGGGTCCCCCAACCCCCCCCCCCCCCCCCAATTACAGGTATGCTACAATGCCAATTTTTTTGTTTGAATCAAACACCAAAAATAAAAATTTCAGTTCCTAATCCCACTGAATGAACAGAGAAAGTAAAAAATTTATATTCATTCGTCAGTCATTGACAATCTCAACGTTTGTTGCGATAATATAAATTACTATTCGAATGAAATTCGCTGGCATTTAAGGCAAATAAAAGTAGTGACCCGTGTTTTTTTTTGTACTCCAAAATTTCGAAAAATTTGCTGGAATTTGTTGAAAAAAAACATTCATTGTAATAAAATGCAACAAACATGATGTGAAATATGAATATGTTGGCCATTTTCACGAGACAGATAAGAAGACTAGGAATGCTTACACACAAAACAGTTGATCATGAGGCACAGAACATGCACTAGTAAAATACTTCACAAAAAGCTTTTATTATTATGCCATAGCTGCTAGTGTGTCGTTATCCATGCGGACGCATATGAAACAAGTCCATTGATGCTGAACTGACGGCTGTTGAGTGGCGAAAAATTTTTTGCACTAAAATTTTCGTCTGTACTTGTACAAACGAAGCCAAAATTTTCGTATGTACTCTGGACCTCGTTTGTAAAATACAAAAAACTCTGGTAATAATTCGGGGCCAAGCGCCGAAAAATTTTTGCGTTTTCAGCCTCTAAAATGTCTGAAAACCAAGACAATTTAGTCCTCGATTACTTACACAGTTTGTGCCCATTTGCACAAACGCTCAAATTTTTTGTGTCATATGCCGCCCAACAAGGTAATCTTTCCAGGCCAGCCTTTTCATTATTTTCATCTAAAACTTACGAAACTACGTTTTAAAAGTCTAAACTGACCGCGAATTGAATGAAATAAGAAAACTAGCTTCAAGTCTTTTTGCAACAAAAGTGAGCAAATTCATGAATTTTAGTGTTATTAACCAAAAATTAACCTGTGTGGTCAAATTTTCGTATTGTGCTGTACACAGCAACCCGGCCTCTGCAAAAAAAGCTTGAATTCTAGTTGTGAAACTGACCCGAAGAGGATTAAATACAAGACAATTCTTCTGATAAAGGTGAGAAAGTTCACCAATTTTAACCTATCAAAAAATGTGTTAGAAGCACAAAAGCGTGA
This sequence comes from Romanomermis culicivorax, assembly GCA_963922205.1. Taxonomy (NCBI): domain Eukaryota; kingdom Metazoa; phylum Nematoda; class Enoplea; order Mermithida; family Mermithidae; genus Romanomermis; species Romanomermis culicivorax. The sequence goes on along the minus strand of CAWUHX010000013.1, from coordinate 837,898 downwards.
ATTTTTTGTGTTATTCCGAATTTTTTTGTGCAAAAGCCATGTTTTGGCACAAAAAACACTTATTCCCACCAGGGTTTTTCCGCACAGTGCGGAAAATTTTTGAAGAGTTTTCCGCACGGAACGGAAAATTTTTAATAGTTTTAGTAGTTTTTAATGGTGGTTCGGGAATTTTTGTGGCCGATTTCCGCAAGATGCGGACCGACCGATGCGGAAAAAACCCTGATTCCCACCTTTATTCCAACGTTTGTGCTTGGCGAAGCTCTTGAACAAAGTTCCGTTCATTGATATCAGATCTTTAGCCTGAGAGAACGGCGCTGATACTTTGATTGTGCCCTTAATTATTTGCGCCAACGAAGGGATTTGGTTTTGTATAGTTATCGACAAACTCGAGCTGTAAATCGACGGCTGAAGATATGGTAATTGGATAGCTCGAATAGAAAAGAAAAAGTTTAAACAAGGTAAGCTGTTGTAAAAATAAGCTGATATTTTAGGAATTAGGACTGTGGTTCTTCTTTTAGATGTGAAGTTTGGTTTGAGTGATTACTCTTGGCGCACATAATTATTATCTTATGACTGACTAGCCGACAAATTCAAAATAGTAGATATGTCTTCATAAGATTAAAGTACAATCAAACATTTCTATCTAAGCTACACATACATGCACATAGGGGGGTAGGGGGATAAACCCCTATACCTGAGACCCTGGCCACCCCCCTGGCCGAAAAAATCGTCAAACACCCCCCTGAAATTTTTCCAAGACAGCTTTTTTCATGATTTTTGTGCATATTTTGTATGAAAAACAGGCTTTTAGAACTTTCTTTCGTTGTTTGCTCACCCACCCCCTACCCTCCCCCGGGAAAAAAGTCCATGGACCCTCCCCCGTGGAAAATTCTTGCCGTACATGTCTGAATCTACATACCTATTTCTTTAAGCGTAGAATAGTGGAAACTGATACATATTATAGATTGACCATATCTGGTTCCTGTCGCCGGGTAGGCATAGGGTGGAAATTTCGTCGGGAACTTTGGTACACTGTGTACGAGCCAGAAGCCGCTGGTTTGATCAAATAATATTGCACCTTGAAGTGAAAGTTAATGAAGTGCCGAATAGATCGCGAAAAATTAGGTGTCTTAAAGAAATTTACAAATAAAAATCTCGTCTTTATATTATATCCCTAACACGCGTATGCTGAGCTGTCTAGTTCGGAAGATTAAGATTCATCCAAGGATGAACTCCGGGTGTTCCTATTTTTATTGCACATTGATGAGGATTTGTAGATTTTGATTTTTGTTTGTCTAGTTGGTAAATTATACTTTCTCCGCAAATTTTCCTGACTTAAACTTCAAAAATGAACGGAGCCCCGAGGTCTGGGGGGGGGGGGGTTGGGCGACTTTTTTGAGGCCGGGGGTCAGAAATTACCGAAATTTTGGGGGGAGGGGTTTCTCAAGGAAAAAAAATTCGCTTTTTTTCACGAAAAAAGTGTGAAAAGTTGTTCAAAAAATAGTAATTTTTTTCTAAAAAGACCGAAAAAATGTATTCATGGCGCGAAGCGCCAAGAAAATTGACATTTTTTACCATTTTTTGTTCAAAAATTGACATTTTCCATCAAAAAATTGACATTTTTCAGTATTTTTCCGACCAAAAGTATGGGGTCCCTACGGCTACCATATGGCTAGCCATTGGATTGGAAACTCCCGGGGGGCGGTCGCCCAATGGCTAGCCATATTGTCTACGATTCCTGGGGGAGGGGGGTTCCCATAGCACTTCCTCCCCAATTATATGTATGATTTAAATAACCTTTGCAATGACCAAGATTTTTTGATTCTCCTGGTGCGTCATCCGGCCATTCGTCATTGTACATGATATAGAATATGTCATTCCTTTGTGTGGAGTTATATATTTGTTCCACGGTGTAGGCTAGAGGATGTTCTTTTTCGTCGATGCCTTTGTTTGGCTTCAACCATTGCCCGTACGTTGTCGAATCCAAATACCAAAATCCCACTCCTTGTTTTATCTTTTTGTCCCGATGTTTATCTAAGTCTGGAATTTTGTATATGATGAACCTATGAACAGAATATGGATTAATCAGAGTTAAAGTTCAGGTACATTCTTACCAGTCGATAGCCTCATTGTTGGGGTCCCTGCACGAAATCTTGTTTTTGACATCAGTCAAATCAATCCCATTTATAACCGTCAGATAGAAGATGATGCTGATCATTAACATCCTAAAAATATGCAATGAAGAACGACGTGCTTTCTTACGTATCTTTTATCTATAAAATCAGTCGATGTTTAACCTATGTCGACATTTTCAGACAGATTATTTCATCGGTACGCCGTTAATCAATTAACATCTATCTCCGTTCCTTGCTGCAGGCACAACTGTCACGCTTTTTTTAGGTCTTTTCGGTAGATAAGAAACCTATCAGAGAAATGTATCATGACATAGTATCTGATGTGTTTCTTCTCTATATTGTGTAGTGCCCCATATATGCCCATCAACATTGGGTTCACACGTTTTCCTTTGATCTGTTGATTGAAACATACAAAACATATGCACTTTAAATGTGTGAAAGTGATCCTTTGTATAACCTTGCAAAGCTTTTCAATTCCGTAAAAAGCTTTTGGTGAATTTGCGAAAGAACATCCAGTTTTTTCCGCTGAATAGATCTAAAACTAGTATTTTAACGGCAGTGGAAAAAAGTGAAATTACAAAAAGCTTTTCATTTCGATTGACGTTGTAACTGATTATGTTTTGAACTGAATATTCCTTTTTGTATATTTGTCCTTTCCTCTTATGATTTGCAGGAACCTTTTGTTTGTTTTTTTTCCATTGGTCTAAAAGTTTTCGACATAAAATATAATGCAAATAGCAGCAGCTGTTCTTTGTGAGTCTAAAGTTCGCACTAGTGATGTCATCGGTGCATTAAACTGATGCTGTGTAATTAATTGCCTAAACAATAATCTTGCCATCAATTTTTGTCCTACCTGATACCCAACAGGAATGAAAATTTTGGACTTGAAGAAAAATATTTTTGCCTGAACCCACGTGTTTCGTTCGACAAATAAACAAGCTTGATAAGAAACGTATAACGCGGTTTTTTCGAAATGATGATCCATCAAAGGTTTAACTATTTCTGTCCAACTTTCATTTTTAGACGCAGATATGACTATAACTTCAAAGTATATAACGTTGGTGGGCAAAAACAAAGGCGCATGGAAACGAGGCATACGCTTGCCGTCGATTTTTTATCAAAAGAATCGATGCTATTGTACAGGAGCCAAACTGACGCCACGGGAATTCAAAAAAGTTATGGTGGCCAACAGGGGTGAGAAAAATGTTACTCATTACGTACTTAGGCCTGAAAACTTGCAAATAGAAAATTGGGACTCATCTCTCATTCATTCCAATACTAGCATTCCTGTGCATAGGCAGTCAGCCTGAGAGGGGTAAACTGGTTTCGAAGCTACGAAGTCTGGTTGGGGAATCATCAATTCACCAAAATTTTTAGGGATGTTCTTGAAGATGAAAAATTTCGATTTTTAGCCAATAAATTCTGAAAAATGATTAAAAAATAGTGATTTTTGTCTGAAAAAGACTTAAAATATCTATATATGGCGCTAAGCGCTGGAAAAATTGACATTTTTGACAGTTTTTGTTCAAAAATGACCATTTTTCATTAAAAATTGACTCTTTTCCAACTAAAAGTATGGCGCATCCCTGTGGCTACATGGCAGACGATTCCTGTGGAAGGAGTTCTTATGACACTCCCACCCAATCACATTTATGGTTTTGTCTAAGAAAACCCTAGCAGAGAAAGTTTAAACGGCCAAATCCTTCAGTAGTAACTGAGCTCCCGTCAAAACAGTGCAAGTGGAACAGCTTCTAGGTTAAAAAGACTGGTAGCAAGTCACATATGGTTAAAAAACCCAGGCAGTAAATGCTCGTTGGTCCATAACCCGTGGGTAGTAAATGAGCATCCGCCAGGTCTGCTAGGGGTAATACCGCAATATTTTATCGACTTATCCCATATATCATCTTGATTACGGCGATTTTTACTTTCGATCTTGGCTCGAAGGTTTTTATACTCGAAGGATTAGAAAGTCGAGATGTGCAAAACTAAATTTTTTATCATAAAAGTAAGTGTAGGTTTTGATTATCAAAGAGTTGAGTAGGTTGGTTTAATTGAATGCAAAAATAATCAATCTTGGAGCAAATCCCCAATAAGAAAAGTGGATTTCTCCGGCATTGTTACATGAACATAATCATTTTTTACAACGTTTATCTTAATCTAAAAAGAGGCGTAAAAAACTGCTCTTTGCAAAAATATGACTTATTTTGACTATTTCAAATCGTCCAGAAGACATTTTTTCCTGTGAGAAAATATTTCATATCGCAGATAACCTGTGACAGTCAAAATTCAGAACTAAAATCAGGCTCCCTTTATATTTGAATATTGCTTTTATCATTCTAGGAGAAATTGCCATTCGGGTCTTTCGAGCTCTTACCGAATTACGCAAAACAACTGTGGCCATTTATTCGGAACAAGATCGAAATCAAATGCATCGACTGAAAGCTGATGAAGCTTATATTGTTGGCAAAGGTTTACCTCCAGTGGCTGCATATTTAAATATTGAGAATATCATCAAAGTGGCTAAAGTGAGGTTTCCACCGAACATAGTTTTTTTTTAGCATTTTACAAGCCATGGCTTGTTGGACTGACAAAATGGCTTGTAGAATTTTAGTCCAACAAGCCAAAATGGCTTGTCAGAATTTTTTGAATCATGTGTTTGATCACATCGGATATAGAAGAGATGTATTTTGGTGCATTTTAGAAGGTCATAATCTCGAAATTTTCCGGCGCTTCGCGCCGGCTGTAACTTAAATAAGCATTATTATTTATTTCCTAGCTCAGGCGCTGCTCCCAACATGTCTACCTTCACTTATCATTTAATCTTTAATAGTTTTAATCATCTTAAATGTATTATCTCATGTTTTAATTGGTAATCTTCAATATTTCATCTTGATATTTAATGAAGATTCACATTTTTTGAGAAAGATCAATACGTCAAGTCTGTAAACTTTTTGAAGCGATTATTCCTTTCTTAACGTAAAATCAATCCAAAAGCTTCATGGAAATAGTTTTTGGAAATTTCTACTCTTTTTACTCATATCTTTTCGGCCAAGTCCATGAGAGTTTGTGGATAAATTAATGGTTTTAAAATTTTTCAAATATAAAATTCTAGAAATTTCGACTTTTGGACCCAAATTCGAATTTAATTCTTCGAATAAGTGTTTGGAAAATTGATTTTCCAGCATGGTAGAATTTCAATACCCAAAAAAATTTTCATGCGTTTCACGCAGAAAGATTAATAGCTTTTCTGGGCTCTCACTTGTCATCATAGAGAACTTAACTGTTGATTTCTAATGTGATTCAAAGTCATTATGTTCTTGGATAGTTTGCTGCAAAATTTGTTCCACAATGCTTGTAGATTAGACTTCAATCAAACTCAAAATTTCGAATGCTTCCTGAATTTTAATGAATTAATGACTCTAAAATGTTATTGAATAAATGTTGAATGATATCTCTTTTCTGATCGATTGCCATGATGCTCAATATATACATTTCTTTGAAAAATAACCTAGAATTAGAATTTATTCACATATACTGATATAAAATTGGCTTGTAAAAATTTGAAATGGCTTGTAAAATTTTAGGTCAACAAGCCACTTGGCTTGTGACTCGTAGGTCAAAAAAAACCCTGCCACCGAACTATGACCTTAACATTTAAACTCAAAAACTACTTGTCCCATCTATGTAATTGTGCCCGGATATCTGAGGGCACATCAACAGAACTTGTATGATTCTTATGGCGCAAAACTCTGAAAAGTTTGCATTTTTGACTTATTTTTGTTCTAAAATGACATTTTCTATCAAAACATATATTTTAAAGCTTTCTCATTCCTTAGGTTGAATCCATATTGGTTACCTAATTTGGTGAATTCGGGGCTTTCATATAAGAGAAAAGGTTATTTTGTACGTATAGCTATCGGATCAATTTTTATATGTTGGTTAACATTTCTCAAAAGCGTTGTTTAGATATTTTCGGATAACTCATCTGAATGTTTGGCTGCGTTTCACTCTACTTTTTTATTTCAATTGCGTTACTCTTTCTTCTAATCCAAATCAGCTGGTTGTTCTAACTTCACGTGTCAGACGTCCTCCAATTACTTGTAAATTTGCATCATTTCGAATCAAATTAGGAGCACGACGTCGACGCTATTCATCCGGGTTATGGCTTTTTGTCCGAACGGGCGGACTTCTCTCAGGCTTGCCAAGATGCTGGAATCGTTTTTATCGGACCCTCACCTAAAGTTATGGCTCGAATGGGCGATAAAGTCGCAGCTAGGAAAGCAGCTATAGAAGCAGGTGCGCACCATTTGCGATGTTCTCATGAACAAAAACACAATTTTTTACGAATATTCCGTATTCAGGGATTCAGGTCGTACCTGGTACTGATAAACCTGTTCAAGATGTAAAAGAAGCTGTCGAATTTTGTAAGAAATTCGGTTTGCCTGTAATATTCAAAGCGGCTTTCGGTGGCGGTGGACGCGGAATGCGACGAGTCAACAAGATCGAAGTATTCATTTTGAATTAAGTTTCACTCAATTTCCGAAGTTTTTGGCTTCACTTTACATCTCCCATGAGTTATTCTTATCAATGATTCCAACGAAAAATTAACTCAGATTAAATACCAAACGGATTCAATTTTTAAGGACGTCGAAGAAGCTTTTAACCGAGCTTATTCGGAAGCGAAGTCCGCATTTGGCGACGGATCACTTTTTATCGAGAAATTTGTTGAAAGACCCCGTCATATCGAAGTTCAAATTTTGGGTAATATTTGCAGTGCACTGATGCGAGCGAATTCATTGATTTTTTGTCTAAAAAATAATTGACGAAAGGTGATTGATTCTCATCAGTGGAACATATTTTTTCTAGAGATGTATCGGGTCCAAAATTTTAAAAATATCGGGTCCGAGTCCAAAATTTTAAGAATATCGGGCCCGGGTCCAACAAAATGGCCGGGTAATTTCGGATTCCATTTGGGGTCCACTCCGGGTCCATTATACTTTTCAAAACGCTGATCTGTGTGATATATCCTGTATATCTTCATATAATAAAAACTAGGGATGTATCGGGTTCAAAACTTTGAAAATATCGGGTCCGGATCCAAAATTTTAAGAATATCGGGTCCAGATCCAAGAAAATGGTCGGGTAATTTCGGATCTGGGTCCCCGATACATCTCTAATTTCTAATTTTTTCAAATTTGTTAAAAAATAAAATAATAAATAAAATTAAAAAAGTAATATAAATAATTTAAAAAAATAAAAAACGAATTCCAGCTGAAAGCTTACTTTCCCCAGTAGGAAGAGACGAAATATTACAGGTTCAGTGTGAATGCTTTTTATCGCTTAGAAAGTCATAGAGCAGATGAAAATGTTATCGTGTCTAAAAAGTATTCTATCTATATAGAAATTTCGCTACCGAACAGAATTTTTGTCTGCTTCGTACTATACGAGCCACAAAATATGTTTTGTTTTTTCAAATAAAGGGGATTCTTACGGTGACATTATTCATCTTTACGAACGCGATTGTAGCGTCCAAAGGCGTCATCAAAAAATCGTCGAAATTGCTCCGGCACCTAATCTAGACGAAAATGTGCGTCGCCGAATGTTAGAAGATGCTCTGAAAATCGGCCGCCATGTCGGCTACCAGAACGCTGGGACCGTCGAATTTTTGATGGATCCGAAAGGCAACCACTATTTTATAGAAGTTAACGCTCGATTACAAGTCGAACACACCGTCACTGAAGAAGCAACAGGGTTTGTTAATTTAGCTCTCTTGGCGTCTTAATATCTGTTAAAAGATAGAAAGATAGACCATTACTGAACTTGATTCCATAGAACAGGTAAATAGAAACACACTTCGCTTTCTCGTTTGCGGAATTCTCAAAAATCGAGCTGCAATGCTTCACACTGCATACCTTTGATGAAGTAATTCTTTGCAAAATTATTCAATTTTTCAAAATTACGCTGAGTTTATGACTAGTTTGGAACTATTCCGAATCGTTATATTTCTTCTTCGCCGTTCTTTAGAGTAAAGGTGAAGACAAGCAACGTAACGTGTTCTACCGTGTCTCTTTCTGTAGCATTCTTGAATAAAATTACACATATAATTTGTATAATCGTGTGATTTATTTAGGCTGAAGTAGAATGTAGAACTGAGTTATAGAATAGTGGCTAGAAAAGTAACAGATAATGCTGAAATCAAATTTGGAATTATATCAATAAACAGGCGTAGTACGTGCGGTTATCAAAAATTGCAAAACAATCTTACTGGACGAAAATTTAATGATTGAAAGTGTCGTTTTCAACAGTATATGACAATGTCTTCAGATTTTTAGTCGATTAAGTGTATCTTCGCCTTTTCTACCAAAAATATGGATTTCGTAATCATTTCATGCGAATTTTTCTTTTCTTTCCAGCGTTGATCTCGTTCAATCTCAAGTTCGCATTGCGGAAGGCAAATCATTGAAAGACTTGAGCTTGGTCCAAGACAAAATTCATCCGGTCGGTTACGCGATACAATGCAGGATAACTACCGAAGATCCAGCCTTGGGATTCCAACCCGATTCTGGGCGTATAGAAGTATATTTTTTGATTCATCTTATCAATTTCACGCTGGAGTTTCAGAGCAAGATGGCTAAATATGGGCGTATTTTGAGGGACATTTTTATTTGGTTAATCAAGAGGTATTTGTCGGAAACAAATCTATATTTCTGTATTTGCAGGTTTTTCGGAGCGGCGAGGGCATGGGCATCCGATTGGACAGCGCGTCTGCTTTTGCCGGCGCTGTCGTTTCGCCGCATTACGATTCCTTGTTGGTCAAAATCATAAGTCACGCCCGCAGTTTCGAATCTACGATCGCTAAAATGACACGATCTTTACGAGAATTTCGTATCAGAGGCGTTAAAGTATGCAACTTTTGAATTCATAGCCTTCTCCCGGTGTCAATATTTTAGCTGGAGCCGGAGAAGAAATACTTACTGACATATAGGTTACCCTTGGTATCGCACTTCATGTATCATCCATGTATAAAAATTTCGTATAGATGATTCTTTTTCTTTTCATTTCGTGTCGGCTACAATACTGGATTGATTGGTGAATTGCAAAGAGTTTGAGTATTGTAGTTGCCAAAATGATGAAATTTTCAAGAAAAGTGTGATTATTAAGTATGGAAAACTTATTCTTTTCAAAAAAACTGCATTGCACCATGCCTTATTGTTTCGCCCTTTCTGAAAGCAAAAGAACCTATGTAAGTAAATCTCATTGTGAATAGTATGACTTTGTAAAAGTTGAGACTTCCTGAATTTTACCAATCCTGAGCTCAACCATGATAAAGAATTCTAATCTGATACTCAGAATCTCTATGACAGAAGTCGGGTCTTTTAATTCAAATAAATATTTATTTTATATTTCGCATTCTTAGTTGGAATTACTTTGTAAATCGTAGAGATGTATTGGGTAGCATATTTTGAAAATATCTGATCCGGGTCCAAAATTTTAAGAGTATCGAGTCCGGGTCCAATGATATGGTTGTTTCGGGTCCTGGTACCCGACACATTTCTAGTAAATCGTGCATGTCATCTTAGCGAAGGCATTAGTTTTAAGTAGTCTTGCCCCGAACCGGGATTAGCATTGAGCTGGGCCGTAGCCGAGACAGCTGCGCCGGCACTGAGATTGGGAAAAGTCTACCGATTCGCAACGTTTGTGAATGAATGCAGAAAAATTTGGGGTTATTAATGATCAGTTAACCTCCAATTCTTGGGGCGACACTGTCAAATTTCGACAGCACTTTACATAGAAATTGTATAGCAAGTTGTACACTACGTAAGTAAAATTTAGATGTTCAGTTACTCATTACATTACTCTAGTTGAAGTAAATTCTCGAGAAGTCAAGATGAATTTGAAATATTCCACCTAAGAATTCGCAACTCGAAATTCTGTCGGTTTCTTGTCCATTAAGCTCATTTTCTTGTTTGTTTAGACTAATATTCCATTTCTACTCAACGTGCTGCAACATCCAGTTTTTACCGCCGGAAAAACTGATACGTACTTCATAGACGAAAATATTCAACTGTTCCAATTGAAACCGACTCAAAACCGGGCTCAGAAATTGTTGCATTATTTGAGTTACCTGAAAGTCAATGGATCCTTGACACCCTTAGTTACCTCAATAAAACCAGCGAATGTTAGCCCTTCAGTGCCACATATTCCCAATAATGGTTAGTTTGTTTTTTTCATTGATAGCTCATCTCAGTCTAAAATGTTCAATGGCTAAATGCTGCTCTGAATTTTCTGATGTCATGATTTTTTAATTTTTTCAGCAAAACCGAAAGGCTTCCGCGACATTTTACTCGCCGAGGGACCGCAAGGTTTCGCTAAATCCGTCCGCGCTCATAAGGGAACTCTAATTACGGATACTACTTTACGAGATGCCCATCAAAGTTTGTTGGCGACCAGGGTTCGAACGTATGATATGTTAAAAATAGCGCCTTTTATATCCCAAGCGTTTCCTCAATGGTATAGCGCGGAAATGTGGGGAGGTTAGTGACATTTCTCTCTACGTCGATTTGTATTGTACGTGCGTCGATTTGTATTGAATATTTTGGCGTTTGAAAATTTGCGCTGATTATCAGTGATATAAAGAAATTTCGATGTGTTTCGCTGAACATTATGCGCATAAAGCGATATTTGGTTGCACAATTTGTTGTTTAATATTTGCTTTCTTAATTCCAGGTGCTACTTTTGATGTAGCCATGCAGTTTCTGCACGAATGCCCATGGGAACGTTTGGAGCAATTACGTAAACTCATTCCTAACGTACCGTTCCAGATGTTATTACGCGGCTCGAACGCTGTTGGATACACTACTTATCCTGATAACGTCGTTTTCAAGTTCGTCACTACAAATCTGTGAAAAAAATTTTCAACCGGAAATAATAATCTACCGAGGGAATATATTATACATTTCATTTTTTCAAGAAGACTGTCAACAATATGTCTCAAATCGAAATTTGTATAATAAATCGGTATCTAATGTGTAGGGCCGTTTCGAGTACTCGAACTCGATTAAAACTCGACAATTTTCGCAACTCGAACTCGATTTTTTTCAACTATTATTTCGAGCTCTTTTAGAGTTTAAACTTTATAATATAATAGAATTATAAAATACTGCTTAGTGTTTAAGATAAAGATATGCCATTAATAACTAGTACTACTACCCACCTAAATAATAACTGTGTCCGCTAGACACTTCATTTTTATTACACACCTACACTACACTATACAGGGTGAGCCAAAAAAGGCGACCAGTACTGACTTTCATAACTTTCATATGGGTGAAGCTTTTTTTAATGGGCATCGCTGTATTGAAATGCTCTGTTTGTCTTTGTTACAGGGACCAAATTTCATGCTTCTAGCGATTATGATTACTGTACAAACAGAGATTTAGTAAAAGCAGCCATTTTTCAAAAAGTAAAAGTTGTGAAATCAAAGTAAAAGTTGTCCTATTGTGGAAAACGTTTTGTAAAGCTGTTTACGCACAATAATACTTCTGAAATCACCCAGATTTTTAAAATTCACGTAATTTAAAGTCGTCAAATGCTTGTTTCAATACCTATGGGCAATATTTCGCCAAAATCAAGAGCTTTTGTTTTGAAATTGATGAAAAAAATCAATTCTGTCGTTGTTCAGATCAAAAAACGATTAAAATTATAGATGACACAGAAAGTAGGGCACACTAAAACAGCTCTCTTGTAGTTTCCTGCTTTTATATGGTTCTTATAATAGGATCTAATCTGATTTTTCTGTTGTAGAACATGTTAATTTTTGTCAATTTTTCAAAATTATTTCGCCCAAAAATTGACGCATAGTATTTTTGATTTTAGTCTGTCAATATTCTATCAATTTGGCTGAAACTTCGCAATTTTTACGCCAGATGTTTCACCTATCGACGGCTGTAAACCACAATAAAAAAGCTTCACCCCTTTAAAAGCTATGAAAGTCAGTACTAGTCGCCCTTTTTTAGGTCACCCTGTATTACTAGAAATCCATCGCAAACTATTTTTCTGTATTTCATTCAATCCGCGTCGGTTTTAGGCATTTAAAACCCAATTTTCTGAAATTTGGAGAGAAAATGAAAAGATTGATATGACTAAACTAGAGTAATTCGTTCGGCGCCGAATTTTTTTTCGGAATTTCAATATTCTAGAACGCTGGAAAATGAATCTTTACATCTTTTATTTTCCAGACAGAAGGTTTGATTTCTCAGTGAATTTAATGGATTTTTAGTCGGAAAAACTAAAATTCAAAAACTAGACAAGCGACTAAGAATTTGGATCTTTCAACCAGTAAAACTTTCTTGCATTGTCTTACACTCAAAATGTTTTAATCACATAAAAGTAAAAATTTTCTGCCAAGTTGCACTGTGCAACTGTGTGCAAAAAAAACACTGCATCAATGTGTTGTCTCATCTTTGAATCATCGCTCTCAGCAGGCCTGTAGCCAGAAATTTTTTTCGGCGGAAGGCCACACATTTTTTTCACTCAATTTACTGTAAAATTGGCATTTTTGACTGAACATTTTATTGAAAAAAAATGAAAGGTCAACCTTTGCTTTTTTGACACTTGAAAAATTTGAGGGGGCAATGGGCCTTCAACTTCCCCCTGCCTAAAGGCCTGGCTCTCACTGTAATATTTTAATAACTATCTCTACTCGATTTGTGAGGATATAAAATTTTGAATCCTTTCTACCTTCTGGTAAAATTTTAATTTTTTGTGATTTGATTCAACTGTTCGGAGCTAGAAGATTTAAGATCTATGCATTTGTGACCGATTTTCTCGTTACACGTGTCAAGCTTTTTCAGATTTTGCGAAATGGCGGTCAAAAGCGGCATGGACATCTTTAGGGTATTCGATTCTCTTAACTACGTCCCTAACCTAATTGTTGGCATGGAAGCAGCAGGAAAAGCAGGTGACAAAACCACGAAAAAGGTTAGCGGTCTTGGCTATGCGAAAAAATCATGCTCATCTTTAAGGTGGAGTTGTCGAAGCGGCCATATCTTATACGGGCGATGTTAGCGATCCTTCCAAGACCCAATATAATTTGGAATATTACGAAAAACTAGCAACTGAATTGGTTAAAGCTGGCACTCACGTTTTATGCATTAAAGTAAATTAAGATTTGTATAGATTTTCGAAATGTTATTCCCTCGTATCAGTCTTATCACATATTGAATCCTATGTTTAAAACTTGTTAAGAATTAAATCGACCTGTAACTTGTGTCACAGGGCATCAATTTTCCAAAAAAACAGGTCATCAATTTTGTCATTTTTAGATTCTTTAGCTTTATGTCGATTTAGGTCGAAATTTCCTGAGAATCGAAAAAAATTTAAGATTTTTAAATACGTTATACATCTTTTAAAATCACATTCAAAACTCATTTTTTGTAGGATATGGCTGGTCTATTAAAACCGCAAGCCGCCAAAATTTTGATTTCCAGTCTGCGCAACAAATTTCCCGACTTACCGATTCACGTTCATTCGCACGATACGGCCGGAGCGGCCGTCGCCAGCATGGTCGCTTGCGCTGAGGCAGGCGCCGACGCCGTCGACGTTGCCGTTGATTCTATGTCAGGCATGACTTCGCAGCCCAGTATGGGTGCTTTAGTAGCTTGTTTGCAACGAACAGCCCTCGACACCGGTAAAACTAATTTTTTGAGGAATTTCGTCCTGCTGAAAGTTTGATTGATAGAAATTTATTGAACTTCGGAATATATGTTGAATAGTATTGAATCTTCAGATTGAACGGTCTAAAATCTGTTTCGTCTGATTTCATGTCCCCGAAAAAACTTAGTAAACAATACGACTGATGTGATGTAAACATTTTTATAGGACGAAGGTTATAAAACTTTTTCATGTAATGCTGTAGTACTAATCATGCACAGCATATAAATTCTGCTGGCGGTCAGCCAGTACAGGGGGTGGAATAGAGATTTTTTTCGTTCTTGATGATTGATGAAAGGTCTTCTAGCATCCAAGCAGCATAATCTTCAACGAATATTGATCATATATGAGAAATTATTTGCTTAGATAGCGCTTTTTAAAGTTTCAATGTTACTTTGAAGCACAAAAAATTTGAAATTTAACAATTTTGGGAAAACCCATTCTTCCAAAATCTGCCAAAATTTCAACATTTTTGCCAGAACCCTCATATCAAAATTAGTCTAGCAACGACTGGCCAGCCAATAGGTTTGAGTTCGACCAAAGGGTTTATCACACTCCCCCTGACCCCAATGTTCAGACTTGCAAATCAACTTCTCCTGCTACCACCTCCAGAATTTTTTAGCCGCATATGAGGTTTCTCCTGATCGTAATCCTATATGGTTAGGCACATGATTTCTCCAATTCCCATTGCTGAAAAAGAAAAATTTAGTAACTTTTTTGGTTAAAAATATCTGATTTTAGGCTACGATTGGTGAAAATGCTTTAATGCACCACTAATTTTTTAGTGATGTATCAAAATTGATTGTTTTTCCTAGTCCTCAATTCAAAAGTGCCATTTTTCGCGCATACTCTTTTATGTTGCCTTAATTTGTCACATGCTCATTTAGTAAGCAATATGTGTCGAATACACGTCTAAAAATGTGTACTTATGTGCCAAATATAAATGTAGTAAAGACAGGTCAAATCTGCACATAGGATGTGTAATACAGTGTTGGGAAATCGTGCCCTGAATGATAGAAAGGCCTAAATTCATCTTCTGGGGTAAATGGAGTTAGATCTGACTTTTTCATGGAAGCCCTGCTACATTATTAAAATAAAAGTTAGCTGTTTAAGGGTTAAAAGCTGGTGCTCAAAAAGCTTCTTTTGTGTGGCTGTTGATACTCAAAAATGTGATTTCCTCAAAATCATCTTTAGATCATTTTGACATTCAGTGGATTAAATGTATATGTTTAGAGACATGTCAAATCAAATAAGCACTAACAGCATACAGGCACATCAAATACACACTACAGGTATGTTAAATGTGCACATACATGCCCACCAATGATAAATACACCCCTGAAGATCCTGGTACCACAAAGGCGGAAAAATTCACGATCCACGCCGATGAAATGCAATTTTTGAGCAAAAATTTGGTATTTTTCTCGATTTTCTGGGATGTGAGCCAATTTTTGGGTCTCTGACTCAACCCTGGAAAATTCTTGCTGAACATGTTTGCCATTCAAGCCAGAAAGTTTGTCAAAAAAACCCAATTATGCATGTGCAATGTGTGAAACTTAGTGTAGTCAAGTTCACAGTTAAAAATACACAGCAAAGAATACAACTATCTCAAGTTTGAACGTGAGCATGCCGATATGTTAAATCCATACATGTAGTATCTCGGCCTACATGTGTGGGCAGGGTCCGGATACCCTAAAATTCCATGTTTTTCCAATAAAAACGTGAAAAATTTGATTTTTTTACATGTTTCTCAAAAATTGGTGGGTCAAGTTTGGGGAGATAGGGGGCAACAGTTCGACCTTGCGTCGGGGGGTCTCCCCATCATTCTTCCTATTACATGTCTGGTTACATGTAAAGCATAAATGCTCTTAGTGGGCAAGGTGGTCAACTCTCTCCTGGGACCAAGGATATCCCTCAGCCTTTGAAAAACATGGTCCTCCCATTTTTTGAACTGCATTTTGAGGCTACTATTTCTGAGACCCCATTCAATTTTTGGTACTTATGCACTTTATGGTCTATCGAATTTTTTCCAAGTTTTTTTAATGTGTAAGGTATATACAGGATGTATGTTTAAGTAATGTAGCTATTATGCTAGTACATCCTACCAACATTTTGTTGAATTTGAAATCAGCGATCTCAATTTACTAAAAAAAATTTTGGTAGGGTATTGATCATAGCACAGCATAGAAATTCTGCTGGCCAGGGGGTGGAATAGAAAAATTTTTTTTCGTTCTGGATAATGAAAAGAAGTTCTTAGAAAGGTCTTCTAACATCCAAACAGCATATTGTTCTACCTATATCAGTCAGATATGTGAAGTAATTTGCTTAGACAGCACTTTTTAAAGTTTAACGTTACTTCTTTGGAATCATGTATGCTTTATTTCGAAAAATTGTTGAACTACGGCATCATTTCCATTTTTATGACGACTTTCTCTTCTCTCTTACTCATTTTCCTTCGTCAACTTCTCAATTATTGCTAGGAGGATCAAATCTGCTAAGGGTCAGCAAGAATCTGCTGAGGGTCAAAACCCCCAAACCTCCCTACGTGCATGTATGGTATTGACGTACTAAGATAATACCGGCAACGTATACGACAGCTAGTTTTTCAACGTGCAAGGAACTCGCGCAAGTCTACCCGCCTCCGTCCCCTATCCTAAAAAATATTTTTGACACTGAAAGTATCGAAGTGTAAACCAGTAAATGCAGAAAAAAGCACCCATCCTTGTACACTCCGTGCACAGCTGTTACAATGGATTTCATTTTGGAGATGCCCCTGACGGGACGGGCGCAACTACGATGCACCGCTTCGCTCCCCCCTAAGCCTAAGCCTAAGAATTAAATATAATGTAAATTAAATATAATTAAATAATAAAATGAAAGTCAATACGCCGTAGTTCACCCCACTTTGGGGTCATTATTTACACTAATATCAATTTACACTATCTTATACTTCGCGTATACATGCACGTTATATATAACGTTCCCTATATCTATATGCTGTATATACCTTGCACGTTAAAAAACTTGGAAAAAATTCGATAGGCCATAAAGTGCATAAGTGCCCAATTTTTTGCCATTTTAATCCATTCTTAACCTCAAACACCTGCCTGAAAAAGTTTCATCCTGCATATTTGCAATAAAGCTCTACACATGACACATATTTTTCAGTTGTTGATGCACTCAGCTGCAGAATATACTTTTTAAAAGATGAAATAAAAGGCAAAATGTCCATTTACCAGTTTTTTAAGTGAAGAATTCTTGTTTAATTTTTTGAGTGAATTTCGAAATTTTTTTCACCCTTTTTCCATCATTCAAGTATATTCTGCTTTTTCTCCGCCCTATGGGGCGTTTTCCAATAAACTAGTCCAACCATTTTTAGTGGGATTTAATCTTTGGCTTCATGTGTTATTGTAACTTTTGGAAAAACAATTATAATAATCTTATAAACAGAAATACTTTAAGGCCAAAATTCTGAAGATTCACTACTTCCAACACACAGATGATAATTTTGTTTCAGAAGTCTACAATGTTACACCACCACAGCCATTTACGTAACAGGGGGCTACAGGGACCCGCCACCTGATTTTGGCTTTCAAACCCTAGGTATAGGGTGACCCCATGAGCTAAGGCCATGCAATACTAGGTATTGCAGTCTACCGGATTTTTGGGGAAACAGGTCAAAATTTGTTAGTTTCTCGTTGAAAAGGACATGATTTTGGCAAAAAATTGATCAAATTTTTAAAAAATGGTGCTTCATGCCGAAATTGGTACTATTCATGACGTTTTGAGACATAAGTACCATTTTTCACCCATTTTTCTTTATTTTTATATGAAAAAAACAATTTTTTTTATACTTGGGGCCCCCCAAACAATTTTTTTCGACCACAACTGGAAAATGTAAAAAAAAAATTGGGGGTCCAAATAAAATCTGTTTTTTAAATCGCGATTTCTGGAGATTTTTCCTGAATTTTTTTTAGAAAACTTACGATTTCCAGCGATTTTTGAAAAAAATCACAATTTCATTTCTGGCGATTTTTTTAAATAGATTAGGAGTTCTAGAGATTTTTCTGAAAATTGCGATTTCCGGCGATTTTTCATTAAAATCGCAACCTTCGGCAATTTTTCGTGAAAATCGAGGTTTGCCGGCAATTTCCTAAGGTCAAACACCCTTAGTCCCACACGTTATGGAAACCCTGTTTCTCACAGGGATCAACAGTTTTTTACGTTTTTCATTAAAAAAATGATTTTTTTGAACTCAAATGATGCCTAATGCAAAATTGTTGAATTCCAGGATTTCTCGAACTTTGGTCACTCATATAATTTGACCAAGTCAATATTTTCAGCAAAATAAAAAAAAAGTCCGAGAGGACCCTTGGTAGGTGCGAAATTAAAAGTATGAAGGTCCAGAGTTGAATACCCATTGTGGAACCTGATGCAACTGGAGGCCCAAAAAAGGCCGTTTTTTGCTTGTTTTTGGCATCCCACCGAGCCCCATTTGCATATAGAGGCCCAATGACCTTTGTTACCCCATGTTTGTTCTTATGCCGGACTTTATGCAAAAAACCGCATCCCTCCTAATTGTTTCCGCTCTAGGGGTGGGTGACTATAACTTTGGGGGTCCAAGTATATTATAGGTTAACGCTACCGCGCCATCTATGGTTTCAATTTTATCCAGTGCGAGTGCGAAAAATTTTCGACTCTGTGAAAAATACTCATAAGAAGATGATAGGGATCAAAAAGAGAACTGAATTTGGCTCTTAAAATTCGGAAATAAGCTAAAATTTCTTGCACAAATATAACATTTATATAGTATAATCAGGCCTGTAAGAGGGGGAAGTTGGGGGGTCATGCACTCTCACCCCGAAATGTTCCAAGTGTTAAAAAAAGCAAAAAAACTTTGGTTTTTTATTCAAGAAAAAGAAGTCAGAAATACTAATATACAGTAAATTGAGTAAAAAATGTGTGGAACCGTCCGAAAACAATTCCTGGCTACAGGCTTGAGTATAGTGATGCTACTCAAACCGTCGATCATTATTTTGTTCATTAATTCATTAGGGGTCAATATGGATTACGTCCGTCAATATAGCGCTTATTGGGAAATCGCTCGTTTACTATACGGCCCGTTCGAATGTACTACTACGATGAAAAGCGGTAGTTCAGACGTCTACGAGCACGAAATTCCTGGCGGTCAATATACAAATCTTCAGTTCCAAGCTTTTTCGTTGGGATTGGGCGAAAAATTTGGCGAAATTAAGAAGGCGTATAAAGAGGCAAACGACGCTTTGGGCAATCTCGTAAAAGTAAGTGAAGCGATTAAAAAACGAATTATACACACTTGCGTAATTTGCTAATAGGAAAATTTCTAGGTTGTTGGAATTTCTTAAACTTTGAGTCCTACCTGTGCGAAATCAGTCAAAAATTGTGATCTTTTTTCTTTTTTTTCACGCTTTTTAGAAAAAAAAGGTTTTCACGCTTTTTAGAAAAAAATGTGTTGATGTATGCAAGTGCGGATTTAGGGGCTGGGGCGAGGGGCGGCCGCCCCCCCCCCCCCAATTTTTGATATACGATTTTTTTCTGTATGCCATATAGGCAAATTTGAAAAATTTTTGAAAATTTTTTGAATTTAAAAAAAAAATACTTAGTTTTGAGCACCGCCCCCCCCCCTCTGAAAAAAATTTCTGGATCCGCCACTGGATGTATGGTAAAATTAGATTTATTTGATTTGATACGACGTAATCTTTCACTTAGTATATAATTTATATTACACATCTATGAATACTAGCCAGCAGTGATCAGAGAAAATTTGTTATCCTTGATTCCTCTATTCTCATTTCTGTAAAAGTGATAAGTAGAAAGGCAGATATAACCGTTAAAAAAGGGTCTTCACAAAGTATGTCGTGTAGCAAATAATGCTTACTGTGATCGTATTACGGTAAAAGTTAGAAAAATTTGCTGTCTTCCCTCAAAGTTGAAAAAAACTCTCTTTACCATATGAATGATCCCAATCATGAACATCGAAGTTGTTCATTTTATATCATTTTTCCGAAAACGACTTTTGCCGAATGTATGCTGACTATATTTGCGATTTGGGAGAGACTTTACACTTTCAATGAAAATCGTGGTTATTCAGATTTTAAGGATCTAAAACGAATTGATCTTGGTTGCAGTTCAAATTATACCGTACCACCGTTCCCCCTTTTCACATTTGTGGAAAGACCCTAAAAGAATTTTCCACATTGTGGAAAATTTTTACATGCTTGATCTGTGTGGCGGTATTTGTGGGAATTTGTGGAAAATTTGTGGAAAGACCTATGTACCTCATTCAAACACGATAATGCTAAATGTGGTTATGAATTTTTTGAGACTATACTTATGAAACAAGGTGTTTTTTGACACTGCAAATGCAGAACTGTGCGTATGATCAGCAATGATACTGTATAATTACTAACTTCATCATAGTCATACTCATAAAGGAAAATTTGTTCAATATCTACGTTTTAATTTTTAAAAATTTTTTCTCTCCATTTTCCTCAACTCGTTTTTTCGCTTAAAAATGCTCAATGACGCTTTATTTAAGTGTTTTAAGCTTTTTAAAACATTCTGATAATCAATTTTTCCAAAATAAGATTTGAATTTTGTGTTCAAAATCGTAAGTTCTAGAATTTTATCATTTAACAAAATTTTAAAACTAGTAATTTATTATAATTTATTTAAAACCAGTAATTTATACCAATAGTAAATGATGAACTTTCATGAATGTAGTCGGAAAGATGTGAGTAAGAAGAGTAAAAATTTTCGAAAACTACTTTCATGAAGCTTTTGAATTCATTTTACGTTGAGAAAGGAACAATCGCTTCAAAAATTCAAGAAAGTTGGCGTGTTGATATTTCTCAAAAATTGTGTCAAGGAAAAATGCGGATATTCATGAAATATCAAGATAAAATATTGAAGATTACCAATTAAAACATAAGATAATACGTTTAAGATGATGAAAACTATTAAAGATTAAGTGTTGAGTGAAGGTAGACATGCTAAAAGCCGCGCCTGAGCTTGGTAATAAATAATAAGGCTTATTGAAGTTATGACCAGCGCGAAGCGCCGGAAAATTTTGAGATTTGGACCTTCTAAAATGCACCAAAATGCATCTTTTCTATATGAAAACCCAAATTTTTTCCCACATTTGTGGAAAGACCTCAAAAATTTTTTCCACAAAAGGTACCATATGTAGGAAAAACAGTGTTCCGTACCTTGATTTCAATTTTTGAAAAATTCTCCAATGTTTCTGTACCATTCAAAATCAAGCATTTATTCTTATATATTATTGATTTTTTTCTGCAGGTAACTCCATCATCGAAAGTAGTCGGTGATTTGGCTCAATTTATGGTTCAAAATAAGCTAAACGCCAAAACTTTGGTCGAAAAAGCGGCCGATCTATCATTTCCTAGCAGCGTCATTGAATTTATGCAGGGTAAAATCGGTCAGGCGCCTTACGGTTTCCCCGAACCTCTGCGTTCGCGCATGTTGCGCGGTAAACCAACCGTGGATCAAAGACCGGGCAAAAATTTGAAACCGATCGATTTCGAAGCTTTGAAAACCGAATTGCAGCAGAAGCATAAACGAAAATTGAGGTAAATTTCGATGTCTTGAATTTTTCCATAGCTTTTTCGTTATCATTAAATAGTATTATTCGAAATCACTGAAAAGCGAATTGGACCCATTTTTAAGCCAAAAATCCAGAGAAATCAAATATTAGTGTTCCCACTTACAGTTTTTTCTTACTGTGTTCAGAAATGAATAGTTTCCGTGCCGAAAATTTTCCGATCCAAATTTAAATCAAGTAAAAAATGCACAACGTTACAGTTAATTCATAGAAAAACCGTTAAACATGGATGTTTTCCCGACCTAACAGCGTTATTTTGGAATTAGTGAATAATATTGAAGACATAAATATCAACTCATTCACTACTTTCCATGTAAAAATTTACGTGATACCCTGTAAATTTACTTACAGCATAAACCAATCTACTTTATGGAATGGCTGGTCAAAATTTCACGTCTTAAATATAAAAATATTGTCGTACCAATGCAAAAAAAACTTTTCTATACGGTTGAGAATCAATTAGTATGTGAAGCACAGTATTTTCATGCAACAGTGCCACAATGAGGCATGAGAATTTGACGACTGTGACTGTGATCGAAAATACATATTTCAAACTATCATTATTGATTTGTGACGAAAATTATGGCGCTTTAACTTTCTGAAACACCCGAAAATGCACTTTTCTGCTAATTCTGAACTGAAACACTCAAAAGATGTACAACTTTTCGATTCTGTGTGGACAAAAACACCTGTAGTTGAGGAAAATTGCGGGAGCTTGTGTACCTCGAGAAGAAGTTCCATCGTTTTGGCATTTGTTCATGATCCCCTGACATTTAGGTCAACAGCATTGATAATTCATTATGTATGTTGGAATCAAAGAAAGTTATCAATTTTTGACCGAAAAACTTTCGTGGAGACAAAGTCATTCCAAAAATATAAATAACGAAATAAACACTTAAAATGTCCGAATTTTCAAATAATGCTGTGCATTAGAGATGTATCGGGGGCCCGGACCCGATATTCTTAAAATTGTGGACCCGGTACATCTCCAGTTTTTTTTATATGAAGATATACACAAAAGTAAAAGTACGTCACACAGATCAGCGTTTTCGAAAATATATTTGACCCGGACCCGAAATGAGACCCGAAATTACCCGACTACACTACCAGGCGAAACTAACTCTCGAAAATTCACGTCCGAGACGCGTCCAGGTCGCGTCCGGACGCGTCTTTTTCGGGAGCACAAAGTGTGCTGATCGCATCTCGGACGTGTCCGGTGTAGACGGTTAACTTCGCCTGGTAGTGTATTTTGCTGGATCCAGACCCGATATTTTTAAAATTTTGGACCCAATATATCCCTGCGGTGCATTATCTGCCTTATCAAATCGTCAGTAACACGCAGAAACAATTTTTCAAAGTAAAAGCCATCCTCGTGGAATGAGGTGATTTTTGCTTCCTTGAGTTCTTAAGACTTGTGTTTAAAATCTACAACTGAAAATTTCGGCAAGTATAAGGGTTTTCAAAGTCTGAATTCATTTCTTGTTTTATCTCTTATCTTTGATGTATGATGAGAAAGTTTTAAAAATTTTCCAGATTACTGTGCGAAGCTTTGGTTTAAAATTGGATTCAAATAAACATTCCTCTATTCTCTTCTCTTACATAAAAAAATTATTTTTCGCCAGTCTACACACGAAGAGTTCATGTACTACAAGAGTTTTTCCAAAGACGTTCACTTCAATTTCTTTCAGGGATGTAGACGTCGTGTCGGCCGCTCTTTATCCCCGCGTTTTCAACGAATTCGAAACTTTTCGCGCCAAATACGGCCCCGTCGACAAACTGGATACGCGCGTTTTCCTCTGTGGTTTGAAGAAAGGTCAAGAAACAGACGTATATAATATAAAAAGGAACTGAACAATTTCCGGAAAATTCATAAGCATTTTTATTGCAGATTGAACTCGAAAAAGGAAAATTAATTCACGTCCAATTGGTCACTGAAGGTGAATTGCGCGAAAATGGTGAACGCGAAGTGTTTTTTGATTATAACGGTCAAATGAGGTCGGTTTTTGTCAAGGACAATGAAGCGACTAAGGTATAAAATTTTTCTTCATAATTCGAAGGTGTCAGTACCAAAAAAACGTACTTCGAAACAGGTCTTTATCGAAAATATATGCTCATGAGTAGGCAGATTAGTTCAGTCGTTACAAATATGGCGCTTAATCATTATAGTCCATTTTTTCTAAATGAGCCTCGGAAATAAAAAGTGCGTTCATGTAAATAATGAGCAACCTGCGTGCTCGGCCATTTTTTCTCAGATTTACTGTAGCTGATAGGGCTACAACTTTAAAAAATAAAATATTAGCTTGCGACGTATGGCTTCTTTTATTTATGGATTCCGTTGGTTGTTTTTGTATTCCGAGGCTCATTCAAAAATAAATGTGGTATAAAAAATATTTCTGTTCAGAGTTTGGTGCAACATCCAAAAGCCGATCCTGCGAAAAAGGGATCAATTGGTGCTCCCATGCCTGGTGAAGTTTTGGAGATCAAAGTGAAAGAAGGCGACAAAGTTAAAGCTAAAAGTAAGTTCCGCTATTGAAATCAAAACTTTGATCACGCGAAAATTTTCGAACGAAAATCTTTCATTTTTAGCCCCTCTAATTGTTTTGAGCGCCATGAAAATGGAAATGGTCATAGAAAGTCAGGTGGAAGGTACGGTGAAGCAAATTCTGGTTAAGCCAAAGATGAAATGTGCTGGTGGAGACTTAATGCTCGAAATTGAATAGAAATATGAAACTACTCGTTTGTCTTTTGTTTGTATTATAATATTTAATTATAGTACATGTAACTGAAGCGCTTTAGATAATTGTACTTTTTGAAATCTATGCTTTCTGTTTGAGAATAATGAATTGTAGTCGCGTAACTTAACTTGGATATTTATCATGTAACTTTCTGAAATACTTTCATGTATAGTTTATTGAGTTAGGAAAAATAAAATTCGAATGTCGAAGAGCGATGAATAAAGCCGAATTTATACTTGCGCGAGCAACGGCCGCTCGTAAAATTGGCGAATCAGCAATTAGGAGCTCGTACTTGGGCGAGGCTAGTGCCTAGAGCTAGTATGAATGATGCCCGCCGCGCTTAAGACCGGCTCTAGGAGCCGGGCACGCCAAAAAGTATAAATGGGTTCATAATTTCGTGGGAACTGGCTCGCGCGTAAGCTTGCTCTCCAAATTAGAACATGTTTTATTTTTCGGTCTCCGGAAGAAGCGCGCACAGATCTTTTCTCGTTTGTTTTCGATTAAATCCTGCAACATGGTATTTTTCGGCGCGAAATCGGATTTTCAGCTTGATTATTTAGCATCTTCGCTTATGGGAATTGTGGATTTTACAAATTTTAAACTACGTTTAGGTGTAGTAAGTGACTTCAAAATTTTCTTCGCGATTTTTCCCATTTTTGGTCGATTTTTGATGCGTGGATCACCAATTTAATTCTTATTTTGCTTTAAAACGGAAACTAGCTAAACTGCTGCACTTTCGAAAAAAAATTTTCCGCTAAAAAAATCTGTTTTCGGTTTGAAAAAAATTTCTTTCGACTTGATAAAACCTTTTTGGGCTCAGACGAAGTTTGCTTTTTGAAAAATCGGTCTTGTTCCGGAAAAAAGTTTTTCCGTTTACTAAAACTGTTTTCTGTCTGAGAAATTTATCCTAGTATTTGGACTACTTATTTCTGGCTAGCATAATTGGTAAAGATCTCGATGTGTCGTATGTGTTTTTGTAGAAAACGTACGGAACGTAGAAGTTTAGCATGCGAAATGCTGTAGATCGGAGCACTCAGAGTGTCGAATGGAAATCATGCAAGGATAATCAAATGCAAGAGATTGACGGGCTCGTTTGAAGTGCTATATGTCAATTATCCACGGAACGTCCCTTAATCGTTTAAGGTTTTCAGATGCCGAAACTCGGAAACGTACTAGCTCACCCTTCTAGGAGTTGTACCCAAATACTCAAACTATTTTCCAAATAGTTTGACTCCGCCTAGACCACACATTCGGTTTTCGTTTACAATTTTTTTCGTTTTTCCTTTATTTTCGCTGTACAAAACAATGCCACTCCACTCTCAAAAAATATCACCCACAAAAAATACCGCTACAAAAAACAACAATGAAACTTTCATCATTCCACAGCCACACCTTCTGGAACTCTTGACACGATTTTTTTCTCAATTGAACTTGCTGATCTTTTCCAAAATTGATGCACATTTTCCAATATCACTAAAACGCCTCACTACACTCCTCCCCGTTGCGCGACCTCTGAGGCTTAGCCAAGGAATTAGCTCTAACAGGTCGGTTCAGACCCGAAGCCTCAATTTTTTCTTAAACCCTTGAGGAAAGACCTGCACAACAAGTGGTGGCTTTTAACTCCTCACCACGGAACTTCGTAGTCAGACTAGGAGAAAGGAAAATCCTCCAGGTTTCTACAGAAAGTTAGCAAGATTTAAAATGCCTAACGAAAGGATACTGAGAGGTAATACTTTGAATAGATCACCACCCAGAGTGGCGAGTGCTGGGAATCTTGTAAATTTGGGGGACAGAGATCAGCAATGGCATGCTGCTCTGGACCCACTGATCCCAAATCAAACTCCCACGAGGGTTCAACCATTGCAACGGAATGCAATGCATTTTACGCCCCAAGACTCGCGCGTACCAGTTGATTGCCCACCAGTGATTGCCATCGATCAGTAAGAGGCAGGCCCGGCAAATCCGAACCTAGATGCTGAGAGACCGCCGCCACGAAATATGAAAAGGTCACCACCAAAGGTCGAATTAGCAGGACCGAAGAGGGGCGTTATTATGCCCGAATTTGGACTGAATTTGAATGAAGTGGATCCTGAAATTGAACAACGATTAGAAAGGATTCTGCAGGAGCAAGAGCGATTCCGCCCGCAGGAAAGAGCTCCCGAAATGTCCACGCAAGAGTTGGCGATGCAGCTACGCACATTGAAAGGGACCGTTGAAGCTCTGTTCGACATAATCGCGAATGCCGCCACCGAGGACAATAAAAGGGAAGCTGACAGGAGCCGGATAGATAGGTTAGACCATGTAATGGGGTGCAGAAAGAGAGAACCCTCTCTCTGCTGAAACATATGCAGGCGCAGGGCCTAGTAATGGGCCTGAAATTGATGAAGGGCAAAGACTCAACTTTGAGCCCAAAAGTTAGAGAGGTCTAGCTAGAGATCTTTGATTCGAGGGAGCTGAGCAATCTGCAGACCTCAGGAATTCAAATCAGATAGCTTCGCAACATCCAGCTTTAACAAGAGTGGTCTATAATGGTAGAGGAAATATAGTTGATCCAAATACACTTAGACCAGATCAACTGGCATGTTTCCCATATAGGATTTATCTATTTGACAGAGACAATATACCATCAAATCAAGGAGGTGTACCACCTCAATGAGATCCAAATCAAGTTATGCTGCAAGTGTTGTAGTGTGTTTTCCGCCTCTCAACTCTGATCTTGATCCAGTGTTAACAGCAGCTTATGATCAGAGGAAAATGCCAACAAATAATTTGGCACAAGAGATTGTTGTTAGGAATATCGTTAAAGGTGTGTTACCCAAACTTTTAGATGAGGGTATGGTAAATCAGCAGGTGCTTAGCTTTCTAACAGCACTTGGAGGGGAATTCCGTAGGGATACACCCGAATCAGCCAAATATGAAGCACTGCTGAGGCTTTCTAAAGGTAGACTGAGGGCTGTTGCGGGAGACAACACGACTTATAGGGAGGGCAGGAGAGCCATTATAAATGTCTTCGCACCTGAGTGTAACCTGGAAATGTTAACCAGGGAGTTGTTCGAGATCCAACAAAGACCTAATGAACAGGCCCTTGAGTTTTTAAAAAGGGTTAGTATACTAGTGGAACTAGTCAAAGGTGATTTAGACTATCAGTCCAAACAGAGGCTGATTATTGACACCTTTATATACAAGAGTGATCCCACATTTCAGTCTGAACTGAAAAATTCGAAACATACCTTTAGAACTTGGTATGATTTAGCAGTTGAAGTTCATGACATTGAACGAAGATATAGGAATGCCTTTCAAAGATATGGACCTAAGGGTACACAGCAGGATCCTATCGTTATTAATGAAGTAGGTATGCCAAGTGGGCATGATCCTGAGATTGCTGTAGTTGCTAGAAATCAGTCAGAGGGATATCAACAGGGCCAGAGACAAAGGTTTTGGCAACCATATCAAACTGTAGGTAATCAGGTACAAGCCCAGACCGAGAGGTCAAGGAGTGATTCTCCTGAGATAGAGGAGATTCCAGTTCGGGAAGCCTCTAGGGCTCAAACCAAAAAAGGTAAGAAAGAATCTCTTCTATTAAAAATTTCTAAAGAGATGGTACAACTGGTCCAAAGGTTCGACTACCTTCAGCAAAAGGTTGACAGCAGGCAAATGGAAAATTGGTCTGATGCGGCCATACCCGGCACCAGCCAAGGAGGTCAAGTTTCCCGAGATCTGACAAAGCCGTGGTGTGAGTTCCACAAGAACATAACACATAATACTGCAAAAGGTTAGAAAAATCAGAGGATTGACACTAATCTGAGATTCACCCAAATTTATCCAGAAGATTCTTAGAATGATCCAGAATCAATCTCGCCTGTAGACTTGGTAAATGCAGTAACTACAAGGAGCATGGCGAAAGAAGCAGAAAAGATAATCAGGCTCAGGTCCAGCCTGATGGCAATCAGGGCAAAGAAACGGTAAGTAGGGGAAACCAGGAAAAAGGTAAGGAAAAAAAAGTTACCTGGTTATACCCAGAAAAAGAACCAGAATTTACTTTGGCAGACCCCAAGGAAACTGAGTTGCCAAAACGGCTTATTAGAGATGATCTCATGGCCCTCTTGCAGAGAAAAGACGAGGTATTAAAGCCTTACTTTGATAGATTGGGTCCGAATCGGACAACCAAGTATCATAGTGGATTTCATATCCAGAATGAAGTGTTATACTGCGAAGCCGGACAGGGATCTGATGATCAAGTGATCGTCTCATCCTGCCTAAGGGACAATACTTTGCACGAGTACCACAGTGCCATAATGATGACTCATCAAGGGTTCAAAAGGACCCTTGCTATGATTAAGAAATGGTTCTGGTGGCCTGGAATTGAGAAGGATGTCAGGCACTAGATAAAGTTTTGTCCAGTAAGTCAAATGACTAATCAGGGAAACGCTGAAATTCCTCCACTGATACCTATTATTCCAGAAGGTCCCTTTGATATAGTATCAGTGGATATTGTGGGTATTTCTCCACTTAGTGAGAAGAGACCGTATGTCATAGTCTTTCAGGACTATTTTACAAAGTGGGTTGAAGCTGAACTGATCCCAGATCAGTCAGCTAGCAAAGTTGTAGATACCTTTCTACAAGCAGTTGAATTTAGACACGGGACTCCAGGGATATTACTAAGTGACAGAGGAGGTTGTTTCACCTCAGATCTGATGAAGGAAATCTGCAAGTTATTAGAGTGTCAGAAAATTTATACTACAGCATACCACCCTCAAGGAAATGGAATGGTGGAGAGATTTAATCAGACACTCATCAAGCAGCTCAGAAAAGTGGCCATTAAGGAAAAAGATAATTGGCCAAGATATTTGAGAGATGTGGTGTT
This sequence comes from Romanomermis culicivorax, assembly GCA_963922205.1. Classification (NCBI taxonomy): domain Eukaryota; kingdom Metazoa; phylum Nematoda; class Enoplea; order Mermithida; family Mermithidae; genus Romanomermis; species Romanomermis culicivorax. The sequence continues at coordinate 808,792 of CAWUHX010000013.1, read as the reverse complement.
TGCCCATAATGTCATGCCACATGCAGCAATGGGGCAATCCCCTTTTTCACTGCTTAGAGGTCATGAGGCAACCTTTGGGTTAAACTTGTCGAAAGCATGCGACATTGTAATGCCGAACAGCAATGCAGAGGCATATAAATTTGTGTTGACAAATCATTTAGTCAGCCTATACGAGGATATTGCCAAAAATATCCAGAGTGCTGGCAAAAAATCGAAGAAATACTTCGATAGAAAGTCCAAAGAACATGGGTTCAAGGAAAAGGACTGGGTTCTGCTAAAAGTAGATAAGCAGAAAAAGTTAGGACTACCATGGTCCGGTCCATTCATAGTTACATACATTTCAAGAGAAGCAGAAAATGTTGTCACCATTCTGCATTGGGACAACCCGCTAAATCGCCAAACTGTTTCAATCAGCAGGTTGAAACATTTTCGTTACCAGACCATTAGGGTCTTGCCAGGAATAGCGTGAGCCAATCAGGACGTGCCACATGACGAAAATACATCACTTTCCAATATGGCCCAAACAGTTATGACTGGAGCGCCAAACCAAATGAAATCATTTGGAAATTTGCCCAAGGTGAATCTATGCGCAATCTCGCCCTGATTTTTTATTTTATTTATGTACATTATCGTGTGTAGGTACTTATTTTAATAAATATTTTGTAATACTTTGTAATATTTATCATGTTTAAATATTATTCGTATTCATTTTGTAAATTTTTTCATATTTATGAGACTTTGGGAAAAATTCTTCAGAATTTTAGACCAAAGTGTCAACCCAAAATATTTCGGATATTTTTCAAAAAATATAATTCTCAAAGTTTTTTATTTTTTCAAAATCAATTATAGCTGCCCCTGCTTATCTGAATTCTAAACTTCCACCGGAAGGAAGAAGTAAAACATTCCCCAAATCGCACATGAAAAGGAAATTAGCAGCACTGCTAGATTATACTTTTTCAGCATTCAGAAAATTTTTAAATTTGAAAATTTTATTATTCAAAAACAAAAATTTCGAAAAGAAATGGGAGAGGGCCTGCGGAACCACCAACAAGCTCCGATGCGCGAGTGGTGGCACTCAGAGCGACATGTGGAATATGGGAGAGCCCAGCACCGGCAAGATAACTGGTTTTTATTTATTGATGGTAAGTTTCAAACTTATTTTTATCAAACTTTTGGAAACCGCAGGTAATGCCCAGAAGTCACTAGAAGACCAAATCCGCACCCTGAAGGGCAGATGAGGTTAGAACTTAGAGGGAACGAAAAACGGGAGTACCGAGAATCGAAAACTCAAAGCCAATCAAGAAATTTCCAAACTTGGAAATATATCTGATACCATCGAGACCTTTCAAGGGAAACCTAGAACACTGGGTTCAGCCCGTTCAAATTTTTTATCATAATTCATCAAAAATTATCTATTTTCAAATCAAATTATATCACTTATTCGATATCAAAATCATTAAAAATTATCAATCTCGAGTGCTATAAAAATTGTGAATACTAAACGCCATAAATGGAGCGTAGTTGGTTGCTCAAGCAGCTGGTCAGAGATTGGTGTCCGATCAAGTGGTGGACAATCGGATCAGGTCTACCCTCCCCAACGTATAGAGGTAGCAAGGAGAAGTTGCCTACCAGCTCAATGTTTGTATATCAGTGGCTCACCTAACAAACCTGCACTAATTTATTTTCTGCGAAACTTAACCCGCTTGGTGTTGTGGTGCTGGTGTACTATAGACCCAAAATAGATGCTGAAAAAAGGGGAATAAGTACTAAAATTAATAGTATCTTTAATGTTCAGATTACAAAATCAAAAGGGTTGAACTGGACCAGTGGTTTAAAGCCACTTTTGGATACTGGCCAGCTAATCCCAAGGAACCATGTATGGTAGACATAGGGAAAGTTAGCTAAGTACTCCATTTTATCCGAGAAGTATCGATCTTCAGAGGACAACCAGTTTGTGGATTTGACGTCAAAAAGGTCCATCAGGATAAAGTCGCCGCCTTGTTCTAGAAGAGAGAGGTCGACAATCCGATGGGAAAAGAATTTGCCTGATACGTAAGCTTTGCGCTAACCAATGGCCAGACATACATCATCGATACCACGACCTTAACGATCAAGGAATGGACAAGCCTCCACGATTTCCTAAATTCGGACATGCTATTCGCCGGATACTGGGTACTCGAGGACTTCGTAAGTATCTATAACGTATGTGGCTCAGGGCGAGACAATAAGGATAGGGACAAAACTGTCCCCTTATGGGAACATCTAAGGAAGACCAAGGGTCAATACTTTGATCTAGACCGTTTCACCTTGAGCATGGTAGGGGTTAACCTAGAGAAAAAATGTTTTCAGATGGGTATTTGTCCCGAAACCTTTCGGTTAAAGGGATTGTTCAGGGAATTTTATTTAATAGATGTGGGCCCCTACCAATATGATTTTTCACTAAAGGCTAACGGTGATCGGTTTGCCAAGAAAAGAATTTTGCTGGAAGAGCTTAGATATGCAGCTCTAGACACATACTATTCGCTATTGGTCATGTTTGCCGCTATTCATTATGGCATGGCTGATCAGCTGCTAATGCAAATGCAGGTGTTTGATCATGACAAGATGGATCCCAAACAGATCAACACCGTAGCCCTTCATTTTTTCCAACAATATTCAGTAATATGAGAGTATGTGAATAGAGAAATGGGACTAGGTTCCCCAGTAATGGAAACCAATCAGGTACAGCCTAATATGGTGTACCATATGATGAAGTGTGAAATGTACAACTGCTGGGCAGTTCAAATGCAGGGAAATAACGTGGGTTACTGCACCTACCGAATGTAATCCTGTCCGTCCTCAAGGCATACAATTGCCAAGTGGTTTTTATCCGCTATTCCCGAGGGATAGCAAGCCACTAAAAGATGACAGGTACACCGAAGACAGTGATCCCGACGAAATCCAGGACGTACAAATACCAGACTGGGTCAACATAGCCAAAGATATTTTGGAAAACCTCAAATTAGGTGGGTCCTATTGGGATTTAAAAGGTAAAATATCTTTGACTCTTTATGAAAATGCTAAGCTATACTGGCAGCAAGCCGGGAAGCCTGATGATATCCCACAAAAAGTGTTTTCATGTAGTAATCATTACCCAGTGGGTATAGATGGCCATAAGGAAGTCTACAAGACAAACTTTTATATGCCAAACTTGGCCAAGATATCGAGTATGCTAGATGAGCGAAACTTTCCCTGAGTTAGAGCAGATCTGCAAATTCATGCCATTGGCCTATCATTTGGCATGGCCTCACTCAAGAGGGGAGTGCGACTACGAAACTAATGCGCTGCTAAATTATAACTTTTAAATATTTATACTAGGGAAGGCCAGGAAATGATCAAACGCATGTCCTGGAAGTCAGGCGACCGCTTGGCTTACTATTTAGAGCTAGCAGCCACCTTGCTGCTATCAGAACCCCAAAATCCAACCAAGAAAGGGGTATACTCATGGCAAAATCGGTTCGGATTTGTCCCGCTATGATTCAGAGAAGCCGAAAAAATTCTATAAATCGGTGACGAGAAATCATTATTGAAGGACGAAGCTTATAAGGTAAATCAGTATTATTACGTCACTTTTTACTATGTAGGCTTCGAGACTTTAATGCCGGGATTGCGGTATCCTATGACGGAAGACGCACAACTGACCGATTATCCAACAGCTTACGCACTGCAGAACCCGCTCGAACTCAGACCATAATTTGTCAGTAAAAGCTTCCGGGAGAGAAAAATTGCTTCCAACATGCCTGGGTATACGTTAACTTATACCCCAGCTGGTGAGTTGATTTCTAAAGTACCCTTAAATCATCACCCTATTTCCCAAACAGCACAAGTTGGAGGGTTGGGACAAATTAAAATGCAGCTGCAAGTGCCAGGGCCAGTGGTCAAAGTGAGACAACCAGCTTTGGACATTGCTGCTACGCAAGCCGCTGCAGTAGTGGTGGTGCCGCTGCCAACGCAACCAGCGGTGGCACAGCCGACTCCAGTAGATCAGGTACAGCAACCGGCGGAGCCTGAACCAGAAGTGGTCACCATCATGCAATCTGTACCTCCAGCACCAGCTGTTTTGCCAGCTAAAGTGAAACAACTGTTGCCCAAGATACAAAATTCAGACTCCAAGTCCAGTTCGGTGGAGGATGAGGAAGAAGAAGGAGAAATTCTGGAGTGTGAGGGCCAGACATCGGAGGACAAAGACTCGATGGAGGCCAAAACTCAGCAACAGGCTATTGAGGAGGAAAAAATCCAAACTCAAATAGACGAAGCAGCAACCAAAATGTCGGGAATAGACGTCAGACTGGAGAAGATGCAAGAGGCATCCCAGGAGATACCTGTCAAAGCTAAGGATCCTAAAGATCATGATGAGCAAGCAAAGCACGAGGCCCTTCAGGCCAAAATACAGGAGCAGAGAAGGCTGACACAGCAGGAATTCCTGCGTCAGAGGGCACTTCAAAAGAGGTTGAAGGAGCAGGCTTTAGCCGATGATAGCTCAGATTCAGCCATAGCAGCAACAGAGCTGATGAAACGGGGAAAGATCACTCAGGAAAGAATCCCTGGAGTGTATTCACCCGAAAAAGTTCAGCAGATGTTGGCTGAAGGAATGTCGGAAAAATTTATCCAACACTTAGGCTGAGAAAAGGTAAGGCGTAGACAAAGGTTAAGTAAGGCCAGAGCATGTAGACTTGCAGCTCAAGACCAGCAGCAACAAGGAATGCCTGTCACCAGTTCCGAAAACGACACCTACAATAAAGCCGAGGAAACCACGACACCCGAAGTTTTGACAAGTCAAAGGTCAAAAACGAAGACTTCGAAAAGTCAAAGGACAACGGAGACTGCCAAAAGTCAAACAAGAATGGAGACCTCCAAAGGCCAAATGAAATTGGATAGGACAAAAGCATCGACTGCCTCGTACACTCAGACGCAAACAGTATCGAAAACCGGGGGAGAGGTTAGTACAGCATCTGGCAAGAGTAAGTCCATTCCCACCAGCTATACCCCTAAAAGTAAGAAACCTGCGGGAAGCGTGCTGGTAAAGCCTGATTTTGAATCGGAGGAAAAACTGATCAAGAAGGTCAAACTGAATGTGGTGGTTAATAAACCCGCAAGGGAGCCACAGCAGTTTGTCACTCCTGGTCAATTAGCAGAGACTCTGATTGACTATTGGGAATGGCAAAGGGAGCGGGCCGATCTCATTTGAAAATCCAGAGGTCGCCAATTACTTCGCCTTTGACCCCCAAGAACGGCCCTTTATTTACAGAATGGTCAATGATGCCATGGCCGAAATTCATGATAACTACCGCCAGCAGTTTGAAATGCAAGGTGGGTTTATGTTTGACGGAGAATGCGTCCCTGTAGAAATTTGGGAATGGATCATTGTAGCTCTTATTCCCAGGTGGCTTCAGGAATACGACGCTTCGGAGGTCTTTACGGCCATCAGGTTCGTGACCCTGATGATATTTTTGCAGTTGGATTTCGCTCGGATCACGCCAGCGGCAATTGGTAGGTAGTATGCCCAGGTGTGTTCGTTTGCGAACAGACAACTGGTCGTTGAAGCCCTGGGAAACGGAGTAGACGAGTTCTACATTGGGCCTTTAATCAGTACATCTTTATGGGCTCGCAGAGGTTAAACGGGTGTAAAAAAGAAGGCACCGGGTGATGACAGAGCCCAAGCTGATAAATATCAGCAAATGGCTGCCAAGAGCCCAGATAAGTTTAAAGTGCCTGGACTTCCACCGGCTAAGAAACAGCTGCCGATGATGCAACAACCATCTACTTCGACCAGCCAGAGGTCATATAGTCAAGCCCCTAGTATTTCATACAAAAGTCCTATTTCGAAATCTCAATCAACATCTTCAAAACCTTGAAATTCAACTTTTCGGACTCAAAAACAACAATGTAGCGGCTCCACTAGCAGTGGCTCAGCGGAAAGGCAACAGGGAAGAGATGATGGATTCTCAAACCCTGCCCCATACCAGGGTAGACTGGGGTATGACCCAGGTCAAGCCAGAGAAGGCTTCAGAGGGCGCCTTCAGCGACCCTACAGAGGCTGAGGAAACTGGCAAGACCAAGGCCAAGACCGGGATGCACAATTTTATAATCCAAACTTTCAACTGCTTGGTAGATGCGGTGGAGGCCAACAAGGCCAGAACCAGGGCCAGGATGGAGGTCATACCCGAGGCCAGCAAGGCCAAAGGGGATACTATCGAGGAACGCCTCGAGGAGGCTATAGGCGCCGCGGGCAGCAGCAGTAAATAGCCACACATTTTTGGCCCAAAAATCTACTTTTTTGCACACATATTTTTACTAATTTCATAAAATACAAAATACAAAAACACTAATAAAATTACAAAATCCAAAAAAATCAAAAAATTACAAAATCCAAAAACATTATTTAAATTTTTCGGTGCTGCTGGCCAACAAAAATTTTCTTTTTGACAAACCGGTGCAAAATGCAACTGCAAAAATATTTTTAAATTTTTGGCCACTTTTTTCTTGCTCAAATTTTTTAGCACATTTTATCATGTGATATTCGTACATTCCCGCATTTTTTCTACCTCCCATAGGTTGGTTTTGATGCGCGAGGGATGTTGGGCACCCTGTTGATGGCAAGCCGCATTGGGAAATCGCCATGCAAATCGACGAAATGGATGACCAGCGGCACAAACATTTGCATAGAAATGGAGCGCCACCGAAAGACGAAAAGTGATAGTGAAATCATTCTTTCACTTTAATCGTTTTTATTATATTTTTGACATATTTTGCTGGCGTCCATAAAACATTTCCCAGCACTTCCATCTTGTATTTACATATTGTCAACTGTGGTTAATCCACATTCTTTTAACATTTTGTCGGACTTATTGCTATACATATTTGTTTATTATTTAGATTCGTCCGATGGACAAGAGCGAAAGGCCGAAGGCCCAGGCGCCAGCTTGCAGTCAGCAAGCTATGGAAAACCCGCTAGGAGATCCAACCAAGTAAGTCTATCCCTGAGGGGATTCCTTGTCTCATCTAGGAGACTGTGGAGCTCTCTGGTGAGGCCCTGCATTTAAAGTAAGTAATCTTTGTTGTTGTAGGTCGGGGAAACAGACTGTTGCACGACCTCCGAGGCTTAGCCAAGGAATTAGCTCTAACAGGTCGGTTCAGACCCGAAGCCTCAATCTTTTCTTAAACCCTTAAGGAAAGACCTGCACAACATTTAGCTGGTTGACTCGGCATAGTTGCACCCTTTTTCTTTTTTAGTTCCGCTTGTTTGTCCATTTCCGTCTGATATTCCCAATGGATTTCACGTATGATTTCTTTCTTTTCCTCCATTGCAGGATAGTTTGAAGCTTTCATATCGACTAAGCACAATAAGATGTATCGGACAGCCATCGAGAATGAATTGTCTGTAGTTTTATAGTCGAACACTATGGAATTTTCAGTGCCATAATACTTGTAGTAGTCACACATCCAGCTAAGGAGGACCACCGTCAACTCCTCAGTGCAGTGTAGATCACGTCGCAAATATCGTGGATGAAAATAATCAGGAAAATCTTGGGAAATTTGTCTTGAAGCCCTGTTGGCTTGCAGCAAGATTGTCGGGTCGAATTGCAAGTGTGTCCGATTAAAGTAGTTAGAATTTTGTTGGTTGTTCACGATAGAATTTGGGCCATTATGGACACTCTAGGTACGCTGGGGTACCGTCTTTCCAGCGGAGTAATTGGTCCCATGAATCGTTGATGTTTCATGTACAAATCTCTTTTTTCGCATTTCTTCGTCGATCATTTTGGTTTTTGTTTTGATGTAATCGGTTCATCCAACATTTTCTCGGAGTCAGTCGTTTAAGACTGTTGACTCTCTTGCTTTTGGATAACATATTTTTTCAATTGGTCGTGTTTCAAAGCACTAGCCCATTCAATTTTCTTTTGTTCATCTCTAGACTCACTAGGATGGTTGCATTGGTAGCGAAAAAAGTATTGGTGGTGGTGATACTTTCTTGGTCATTCATGCAATGCGTATTCGCCACAACAATTCTTTCTACTATTGTAATCTTCGTTTTGATATCGATGAGTAGTAGACCATGAAGGTCTTTCAGGATGATACTGATGACTTCTATGTTCATGTTTCTGTTCGACTTCTTTCCTTTCTTTATTTTTCCAGTCATCTCGTGAGTCACGATGCTTTTTCAGAGGTGAAACATAGTTGGGATCTTCAGGATTGGCCTCGAGATAATCCTGAACCATTCCCAGAAGTTTATCCATCACGTTTTGCTTATGAAATAGTGAAAATTGATACGCATGAATATCTCGAATTGGTTGGCTGTGTTTGCCGCATAGACTATTATCTTTTATTTTGTAAATCGGAGTCCTACTGTCAGTGCTGACAGGTGTAGAGACTTCCGGTTCTTGCTTTTTCAGTAGGCCTTGTGGGTATTATTCCCGGCGGCATCATTGACCATTCATTTTCTTCTGCTTCATTCGAAATATCTTTCAGCGATAATGTTTTGACGTGCAGCTTTTGCTCTGTATTCTTCCTTTTTATGCCAATCAATGTGTTGGGTACTGTACAACAAACTTTTCAATAGCCGAGTCATCGAAGATGTTGTTTGCATCGTCGGTGTTTTAGTTACAGTATCATTTTCAGATATGTCTTCAGTGTTGCTTTCAAGTTGAATTACATCCATTTGGCTCTGATTTTCTGTTTTAAGGACTTTGGTTTCCTGCGCGACGTCTTTTGTCAATGATTCTACGGCCATTGCCGTTTCTTCATTAAATTCGAGTTTGGTCGAAATATGTTCCAGAGTTTTCTTCAGGCTTGCAGTTTCGCGTAACAGCATCACTTCTGGAAAAATGGGGAGATTTGAACTCATCATTAAGATATTTTTCGGCCAAAAGCAGATTAAGTGTTCCCATTTTCGTGACGCCAAAATTGGTGAATTATACGAAAAATAGTAATAAGGGTTCTCCTTGTACTTCTTTTTCATCACCAAGTGGGTTTCGTTGTAGACAGGGAAGCTTTCTACAACAAACATTATAGGAGGGAAAAAATAGTGGTTAGAGTAGACCGGTCATTTGTTGTCACTTCAGATTTTTCGGTTAGTAGCAATCCATTTGCCACTCAATTAGTTCATTTTCGAAAGTTCTGTTGCATTTTATCTAATTCTGTTCGCAGATCAAATCAATTTTGATATCTTTTTCCAAAACGTCATGTTGCGTCAAAGTCAATCCCAAGTGGGAGGTTGAGCTTGTCTTTCCATAAAATTTCACCCTTTGGTATACACTGCCTTGCTTCACTCATGTACTTCTTGACTTTTGTTAAATCTGCAATGTTTATGATTTGCGGAATTAAGTCACACTCATTTTTTGGATTGTTAAAAGTCCTAGTTAGAGATTTCCAGTGTTTTGAAATTGAGTGAATTATCTTTGCATAATCGAACCAACTTATAGTACAACCGTCACTTTTTAACTCATGATAACCTTTTATAGTCCAGTCATTCTTGAACCAATGATATATGTAGTTAAATTTTGTTTGATGTAATGAGCATAAAAATAATGACTTTTTATCACTAAGTATATATTAGTTGTAGTTAACTTGTTGTAGCATGACTTTGCACTGGTGTGTTTATTATATATATATTACTTGTTGGGATATTCTTTATTGAGTCTAAAATCTGTGAATAAAATGGTGATAGACTGAGGTTCAATGTTTTAGTTGAGAAATTAGATTGTAGGATTGTGTCTAGTCCACCCATTTCTTCTATGTTTATGGTTCCAACATGATTCCGTTTCCCCGGGTTTTTCAGAAGCTGTACTAACCACTTAGCTTTTAGTGATGTTACTGTAATATCCATATCTGGCATCTTTATACCCCCTTCTGAATGTTTCTGTATCATAACATCGGATTTAACTTTAGGTGTATATGTATTCCATAAGAACTTTCGTAGCATCCTGTTCATTATCTTAATGATATTTACATCCACAGCAAGGTTGGTTACACTATAAATTAACTTGGATGCTATAAGATAGTTCCATACCATAATCTTTCCATAGAACGTTAGACCACGTGATTGCCATGTGTTACATTGCTTTTGACATTTTTCAAGTTTTTCACTGAAGTTTTTAGAATACATGATGTCCTTGTCATATGAGAAGTATATTCCAAGGATATTTACAGTATTAACTATTTCACATTCTCCTAATTTGTTATTTAAAGTTTTGTTTTTTCCAAGCCTGAGGACCTGGGTCTTTATTAGATTGATTCTTAAGCCTCAAGCAATTGGGACAAGTGTTATGATGTTCAAGGCTGCATCAAGATCTTTCTTATCTTTAACTAGTAGGACTGTGTCATCGTCATACATTGAAACTTTATTAATCTGGTTTAAAGTTGTTAAACCTTTATACTCATCTGATTCTCTCAGGGCAATTGCCATATGTTCCATTGCACATATAAATAGGTAAGGTGAAATAGGGCAACCCTGTCTCACTCCCCTGTTAAGTTGAAATCTTTTAGTGGAGAAACCTGAATTCATAACCACTGCTTCGGCACCATTATATAACGTTTTAATCCAGCAACAAAACTTGTCCCCAATATTGAATGATTTTAGTGCAGTAATAATGAAGTTTCCATCAAGGGAATCAAATGCTTTTTGGATGTCTAGAGATACTAAATAACCTGATTCTTTTTTTGTTTCGTAGTGTTCTATTAGATCCATAAGGTACCTTATATTTTCTCTGATATATCTCTCAGGCACAAAGCCTTTTTGATCCTCATGGATGATATTTTTGATTTGTGCCTTTAGTCGACAAGCTAAAGCTTTTGCTAATATTTTATAATCAACATTAATTAAGGAAATTGGTCTCCAGTTTGCCAGATCTTGAGTGTCTTTTCCTGGTTTTGGAATGAGGGTAATGCTTCATTTCTGAGAATTTGACACATGACCAGTTTCAAGGCTAAAATTTAAAGATTCAAATAATGGTTTATTAACAATTTCCCAGTAGTTTTTGTAGAATTCCACAGTTAAACCATGTAGACTGGTCTTCATTTAGACAGCCAAAAAAATCTTTAATGAGTACTGACTTTAGCTCGGTCACCGGTCCATAGACTTTAGGTCGGTCTATAGACTTAGACCCTTAAACTTCCATGGATACGGCCCCAGATCTATGGGCACCCGAGATCAGGGTCTGCAGGTACAAGTTTTTGCTAACTTTTCGCTCAAAATAAGAAAAATGGTCAACAGAGTCGCACTTATGGGTCAAACAGTCGTAAAAATACTTAGTTGGCGCAAAGCCCCGAAAATTTGGCGTTTTGACTGAATCCTGATGAAAATTGGTCATTTATTAGCCTGTTAATGGCATTTTTTGAAAAATATGTGGATTCTATGGCAATTTTTGTCTTAAAAGTTGCAGCCCTTTCAGGCTTAGCACCATGAACTATAGACCAAAGCTGCCAATAATCCATGCGACTTGGCCGCACAGTACTTCTCTTGTTTTTAGCGCTATAAGCAGATAAACAGAACACGTTCATCAATTATAGTCGCTCTCGGCCGTTGTCGATCTCGGCTGATACGGTGCCCGAGAGCGGCATAATGAAAATTACAATTTTTCATCACGGAAAAAAATTTTTTCGATCAACATTTTTTTCTATTCCAAAATATTTTTTTCTGTTGCCAAGTAAAAATTTTCTGGGATAAAATTTTTTTTCTTGACGAACATTTTTTTTCTCCATTTTGCCGGTCTCGGCCGGTGCAGTTGCCCGAGAGCGGCAAATGCTATTACTGTAACTTGTTGCCGACCTTGTCCAGTTGCCGGTCACGGCCGATGCAGGTGCTCGAGACCGGCAAAATGAAAATTTCAGTTTTTCATTGCAGAAAAAAAGTTCTTCAAACGGAAAAATTTTTTTCGGTCAAAATTTTTACTTCAGGTGCCAAATAAAAATTTTCTGGCACAAACTTTTTTTTCTTTGTGAAAAAATTTTTTTTTTGGTGAAAGATTTTTTTCTTGATGAAAAATTTTATTCCTTGGCGAAGAATTTTTTCTTGATTTTACCGGTCTCGTCCACTGTAAAAAACAGTTAAAAGTTACTTCAATATGCTCACACGTTTTCAGCTTTATGTGACATACAGTTTAGCTGAAAATCTTAAAAATCTCAAATAGTAGTTGCTTTCTACTCTTATTATTTGGAAGCATTTCAAGAAAAACAGACTATACTTCTCTAGTTTTTGCTGCGTTTATCATTTTAAAGTAAATGAACTAGTCACTCCGAATGAGCATTATCCTTGTTTTATACGTATATATATTTTGTGGTGTCGTCTTACTGTAACAAAAATTGTTTAACAGCGGCCAAAAAAATTTACTGCTTCATACAACAAGCTTCAAAATTTAGAAATTATCACTCCTTTTCAAATCAAAAATTCACACGGGAAAATATACTTGTGAATAAATAGAAGAGTTCAAATCCTTCAATACCTTTATAAATCTCAATTCGATTATCAATCGTTCTGATTGTGCATTTTTCTTCCTGTTCTTTTGTTACTAGACTCGCTGTCATTCTACTACATATGCTTGGCAACTGATTGATTCCGCCAATTTTATCTGCACGGGGTAGAGGCACAAAAGTTGATGAGAACGTAATAACAGTCCAGCATATTTGATTGGTTTCTAAGGTCTGCATTTGATTAAAATTTTGTTGTTGATCAAAAATGATTATTTTCTTTGTTAGGACAGTACTTCAGCTTTTATGAATTTTGAATTTTTAAAACGATGCAACATTTGCTCTAATTATTGCGCTGTTGAGGAATTCGGGAATTAGGCTTGCATTAATAGAAATGGAACATTTTCAGACCTGAAGCAGAGCAAATTACTTGATGATTTAGTTGTTGGAATTCATATCAGTCAATAACACAATTTTATCGTGTTTCTCAGACAATATGTCAGGACATTATCTTATTTCAGCCACTTTTCGGATTTTATGTTAATTATCGCCTTTTCAGCCATTGAATATTCATGGTTTTTTACAAGATGAGAAAAATTAAGTACTTTCTTTCTCCCACTTTGCACGAACTTTCTACGGAAGAACTTTTTACCACTTGCTAACGGTTATTTGAACTCACCAAACTTACAGCTGTATGCAAAGTAGTGCTTGCTTCCCATCCTTGATCTTTTAGTAGTGTTATCAGCGAAAAACATAGACATTATTTCCTCCTAGCACCTCCATCAAAATTATAAGGCGTTTTGTTTTTCATGTTGAAACACTTTTCATTACACATTAAAAATTTCCGCCTACGATCTTGGTACTGCACCTAATTAAAATTTAAGATTGATGAGCATGTCGTCATCTGTCCGAGTAACGACATCATTCGGGACTTGATGGATTGGGTTGATTCATATTCAATAGAGAGATCATCTATTTATGGGCTTAGATCAGCTCCTGTACAATCGTAAAATGTATGTATTTTACGAGCTCAAAAATTTATACGGCATGAAGCTCGTTTGCATATTCAGGTAACATTGTCTATATATAAAACACTATGCACCATGAGTGAGAGATGTATCTTGGATTTAAAACTTACTAGATGTGCAGGGTGGAGTAGACGTTAATTTTAGAATGATCCCAAGCGACAAAAGATTGCGGGTGATGATAGATATGGAAATCCGTATTTTTATGTAATTTGCATCGTAACGTTGACCTTCACCGTTTGCTCCAAAATAAAAGCATAGTGGATTGATATCTTTTCGCTATCTATTTTCATAGATTCAAAACAGCTGAATGAATGGGTGTTTCTTATGATATCACGGATTTTAGATAAAAAGACCTCGGATCATCTACTTTCGAATCAAAAAATCAACATCATATTTTCCTTATTTTAGGGGCTTTAGATCGACAAATAACGACGATGAAACGATCTTACTTGGATTTCTGGTATTTCTTACTCTTCCTGCTCGCGACAGTACCGGTGTCCAATTGCCATACATATTTTTCTTACAGTAAGATTTAATCAAATTAGTCGCCATTGTGTTGTAATTATGAGAAATTTTACATTCTACTGTCATGACACGCTTTCCTGATTAGTGCAGGCTGTTGACTTCTGACAAGTTGTGAAAGTTTCACCAAAGACTGAATTCCTGAACGAGTACATATCCTATTTCTCAAATTGGTTGTATAGCAGATAGGCCAACAACAACTTGCGAGAAAAAAATCTCCAACTTCTACATTCTGAGTCTGATTCAAAAATAAATCCACTAAAGTCTGTTGTCCATTTATTCTGAACTGGCATATGTAATTAACCGATGAAAGTAAGTTCGTATTCAGAAAAAATAATTAGTTTATTATTGTAATCAATGAGAAAAAACGGACCAACTGAAAATCTTCTTCAATGATCTGGTCAAATGCATTTGCGTGTCTATACAGTTCTATCCAAATTAAGTCACGGTGTTTTTCGTTTTTATTTTAGCTTTTCTCTTGTCATGAAGAAATTCATATTTCATTCAGTATAATGCTTCCGCTCCGTGAAAATTACGGGTTAAATTAGTCTGTTTTTTCGGAAATATTTCCAAATAATATCAGTGGAAATCAATTATTATTTCATATATTTGTAATTTTCTGCCAAACTTAACATACTAAATAATTTTTTGAATAAAAAATTTTATAAATAAAGCTTTGTATAAAAGACTTCGACGACAGTGCTAATTGCTGTCATTTTTCAATTTTCAAGCATTTCGTAAAAAGCAGAATTCATGCGCTAAGTTGCGAGTGCTATTCTAAAAGACGTCCTAGGCTACCGGACTGAATTTGTGCTGAAGCCATTAAAAACCTGTCATTACTGTAATTGCCGGATAATGCCATTGCACAAATCTAACGAATATGAAGAATTGGAAAACTTTATGATCATGTAGAACTTTTTTCATAATAGCACTCAAATCACGTTGTGATGTAGACGATAGTATTAGCCGCAATTACAAATGATTCAAACAGAACATAATGTTGTGATTATCACTATTATTACAATGATTTTGTTCCGACATAAATACTGTTAATCAAGATCAATTAGCTTCTACCAGCAGTGTGATTTGACGATGAAAAGTTGAAATACCGGACAACGCCGTAACGACAAGAAAACTTTTTTGTCTCTCGGATCATCCATTCACTTCATTTTTATCCATCATTCTCTATTTTCGGTTCCAAAAGCATGACTTTAGAATAATGATTCTAAGTTTTTTTCTCCTCAATAACTAGCCTTGTACTATATTTTCACGTGAACAAAATTCATTCAACAAAATATTGAGTTATGCGCGATTGACTCTTTGATGGGAACCCTGTCTTTATATTTTCTTCATGTGAAAAATGACTGATATTGTAAAACTCTGAATGGAACTCACAAATTTGCACTCCGTTGTAATATTACAGTAATATGGAATAGTACTTGCTTTCCACTTTTATGATTTAAGCATACAAGAACATCAGGAAAAACCGACTATCTAATCTGGTATAAATAAATTTCTCAAGTCGTACATTTTTACTAATTTTTGGTCTCTCAAACATTAGACACAAATGTTTCGAAAAGGTTAGTTAAGGCGCCTTCAGCCGGGATGTGCTTCATTTTTTCTTCATTTGAGTATCTGCTCCGGTCTAACATATTCTTTTGGAGTTGGAATCGGATTTGCATACCCTTTGGTTAGATGCAGAGGTTTTCATCTACCGTAATTTAATACAACAATGTTATCGAGTGTCAGTAAATCTTTACCCAATGAGCCCGTGATGACATTGATGGACTATAATTACAACAGTCGGAAGGAGATATGTTTACGGGAACACTACTAAAATTTCATTAGTTCAGCTCCAATAGATGTTGTACAGGTGTACCAAATGAAACGCAAAGAAATTGTTACAAGAACAAAAGCAAAACCGGAGCAGGAAGTTTAATGTCACAAATATTAGCTTTCCGCTTGAGTGCTTATATCTTACCAGCTGCCAATAAGTGAGCCAAGATTAAATAGAAAAAGTAGTGGACTGTTGAGTCTTCTAGAGCAGGAAAGGTCATCAGAGCAACTCTTGCTGTTTTCTCATAAATAGGAGTCAAGATATCGTTGAATTTCATTGATTTCTATGAAAATATCCTAAATTTCCAATTCATCCCGTCGACCAACCTTCGCGGATAGATCAATGTATTTTTTGGGTACTTCGGCTCAAATCTTTTCATTTCTTTTCTTGTCTTTTTCGGATGATTAAGTATCTTCATCAACTCATGGGTAGCAGATTTATTGACATTTGTCAACATTTTGCATGAAATTGTAGGATGTCCACATCCCGATAACTACCCAAACTATTTGCGAATCTGACTGAAACTTCGATATAATATGTTGAACTAAAGTAGCTGCTATGGCCAATTTCTGCCAAATAAGCCCCGGAACGAAAAAATTTTCGCGCGAATAATGAAGAATCAGCCTCCTTTTTTCTCAGATTGACTGTAGCACCAACTGAGAAAAGATAATTTTGGTATAAGATGAATAATCCCGATATGCCAAGGATTTCTTCGAATCTTTTTGCATTCTGAAGCTCTTTTGAAAGTAAATAGACTATGGACACAAAAATTTGCAGCACCTTATAGGAAGTGCCTAGTGAGCATCTTAGTTGTCACGGAAGGGGACGTTTCGGCGCCGCCATTTCAGCGTCCCCACTTCGGCGCCGCCGCTACGGCGCAAGCCAGCTCGGTGCCGAGCCTTTTTGGCGTCAGCCCCAATTCGGCCTGATCATTGCGGTGCCAAACTGTTTTTTTTTAATTTAATTTTTTCTTACGTTTTTTACAGTCTTTAATTTTTCATCTGATATCTTCTTTATATTATGTTTTTCTTTGTATTTCTTTTCTCTGTCGTTTTGCTTGTGCTTTTGTTTATGTTTTTATGGTTTTCCTTATTACCTTCTTTTCCACTGTCTTGGTATGAATTGATACAATTGGCAGTTACCAGTTTCCCACTGCTTCTGGCCGGAAGGAATTTGATTTCTTCATTTTATTCCAGTTAAACAAAATAAAAAAATAAAAAAATAAATAATAAAAAAAATTTAAAAATTTAAGAAAATAAAAAAATAAAAAAAGTTCTTAAAAAATCGAAAAATGCTCATAATTTACTAATAATCAAAAAAATATTCTGCAGTGAAATATTATGAAAACTGGAAATTTATAGCTTTACAATTAGACTACAGTAAACAACCTGTGAGGGTTTGTTAGCAGCAAAAATGTCGAGCTACACTTGAAAGGTACGAGTATCCTCTGAAAACGACAATTTGGAAGCTTTTCAACTGTTTTTCTGCCTGTGTTTTTTCGTTCTCTTGTCATTTTCTTTCAAACCTTTTTACACAACTACACAACTATTACAGCCTCTGGAAGTACATGAGGAAATAATGCTGATTTTTAAGGAAAGGGACGTTTCAGCGCCGGGCCGTTTTGACCCCGGCCATTTTATCCCGTTCATTTCGGCGCCGGCCATTTTGGCGCCAGCCATTTCGGCGCCAAACTTTTTTCTTCTGTTCAATTTTTTGTTTTTTTTTTACTTTCTATTTTCATTTCATTCCTTTTATATTTTTCTTTGTATTATTGGCTGTCGACAAACGACAGCAAACACTTTGAAATGAATCCACGATTATGATTTGTTTTGCCTAATATTTTTTTCTGCATGGAAATAAAACTACTTTACCTATAATCTTTTTTATAAAATGCTTGCAAAAAGTGATAATTGATCAAAATTAGCACTGTCGTTGAAATCGTTTATACAAACTTTTGACTATGAAATTTTTTATTCAAAAATAGCTAAAGATTAGTTGAGTATGCTCGCAGGTTTTCGGCGCTATTTGACATACGGTTTAGATGAAAATCAAGTTTGAAATAGTGCATGAAGCATTTCGAGAAAAAAGACAATAATTGACTATTTTTTATTTGTTGTACTTTATGCATATGCTTTCTGTATCATGGCTTTTGTCATTTTCAATAAACAAACGTCTTCCATTCTCTGCAACCAACTAACCATGTTTTATTTTTGAAACTCTTTTCCTGCTTCTGCTTTATTTCTCTCTCCTGTTAGTGGTGGATTTTGGTGTCGCGACAAAATGTCTCCAACAAAACGTCTCCAACAAAATATCCCCAACAAATGAACTCTGGACAAAATGTTCCCGTGCAAAATGTCTCCAAGAAAATATCCCCAACTTATGGTCCCCAAACAACAAAGGTATTTCCGTGGTCTTTTTGGGGAAATGTTTTCGACTATTAGGAATTCAATGGATGCGGTCACCTTACACAAAAAAATTATCCCGGGTGTAAACAAGCGTATTTTCGTGATTTTTTGGTGAAAGGGGCCTCGACCACAGATAATTCAATGGACGCGATCACTTTACATGAAAAAATTATTCCGGGTGTAAACAAGCGTATTTTCATGATTTTTTGTGGAAGGAGTTTTCGACTGCGGCGAATTCAATGGATGTGGTCATTTTACAAAAAAATATCCGGCGTGTAAACAAACGTATTTTCGGGGTTTTTGGTGAAGTTTTCAACAGCAGGAAAATCAAATAATGTGGTCACTCTACACAAAAATTATCCTGAGTGTAAACAAATGCATTTCTGCAATTTTTGGGCTGAGGGGTTTTCGGCTAGGGAAAATTCGATAGATGCAGTCACATCGCACAAAAAATTATCCGGCGTGTAAACAAACGTATTTCCGCGATTTTTATGGGAAGGGGTTTCTGACCATTGGGAATTCAATTGACGCAGTCACTTTACAAAAAAAATTGCCCTTCGTATAAACAAAGGTGATTATTTCTGTGATTTTTTGGGTTGAGGGTTCATGACCATTAGGAATTTAACAGATATGATCACTCTATATTCTGTTTACATTTGTTAAAAAAATTAAAAAATGCTTAAAAATTATAATTGCGTGCCAAGTCTCTTAGATAATCAATTAGTGCATCATTTTGTCCTGCACCGAGCCATGCATGATCAAAACGGCCAAAAATACGAGAAATTCGTTCTGCACTCGATACTTTCGCTTGCTAGGCGGTGGTTGCTAACCAGAAACATACTGTTCAATTTTCATTTGGTTGATGCTTTGGTCCCTGTTTAATGCTTGAATGAAATTCCAGATTGAAGGGTGCTCAGCGCCAAATAATTGAAGAAATACTCTGTGCCAGCCTTCACAGAGTTGCTTGTTTTGGCTAATCATAAAATTAATAAATTTAAATTGATAATCATGCAGGCGTTCTTAGAAAGTGAGCCTGTTTTATCGCGTCGTTCGGATCGTCGGCTATACTTTCTACACCCCCTGTATCGCCCAACACAGTTAAGGCGGTAACCTTTGATGTACAATGCGTTTTTTGTACAATACTTTTGTTTACACTCAGAATAGTTTTTTGTCTGATGTGACCGCATCTATCAAATTCTCCATAGCCGAAAACCCCTTAGCCCAAAAATAGCAGAAATGCATTTGTTTACACTCAGGATAATTTTTGTGCAAAGTGACTGCATCCGTTGAATTCCCCCGCGGTCGAGAACTCCTTCACCGAAAAATCCCGAAAATACGCCTTTCACACCCCGGATAATTTTTTGTGTAAAGTGATCACATCCATTCAATTCCCCGCAGTCGAAAACTCCTTCCACCAAAAAATCACGAAAATACGCTTGTTTACACCCGGAATAATCTTTTTATGTAAAGTGATCGCGTCCATTGAATATTCTGTGGTCGAGACCCCTTTCACCAAAAAATCACGAAAATACGCTTGTTTACACCCGGGATAATTTTTTTATGTAAGGTGACCGCATCCATTGAATTCCTAATAGTCGAAAACCTTTTCCCCAATAAGACGACGGAAATACCTTTGTTGTTCGGGGACCATAAGTTGGGGATATTTTGTTGGAAATATTTTGTTACAGATGTTTTGATGGAGACATTTTGTGTGGTAGACATTTTGCACGGGAACATTTTGTTCCGAGATCATTTGTTGGGGATATTTTGTTGGAGACATTTTGCTGGAGATCATATGTTGGGGACATTTTGTTGGAGACGTTTTGTCGTAGATCCTGTCTCCCTGGACCAGAGATACCATCAATCCCGTGCTTTGACCAAAACTGCCAAAACAAAACTTTTAAACTTTGAATTATTGTAACTTAATAAATTTCGATTTTCGCGTGGAATGAATGTCGCTTTTATACTCACCGTTCATAACTACTCAAAATGTATGATTTTCAAGCGTGACTTACATTAAACACAAAGTCGAACTGCCCAGAAAGTACATCGAAACAGTTTTACCATAAAATTTGGATTTATTATGCTACGAAGGCTTCTGATGTTCTCCATATTATGTAGGTCAAAGTAGGGCCATTTTTTACTCAATCTTCTTTTAGAAGTCTGGTATTCACTTATTTTCTTAGTGATTTTACTGTGACTACATAGCTGCCTTGGCCCCACCACACTGGTTATCTTTTCATAGCAGCGTTTTAGATGTTCCGGACCAATTGAATGGTTCTCGAAAGATACTTTAGAAAGTTGTAGGTGACACCAAAATTTAGAGGTTCAGGGATTTAGTGATGTTTAGTGTATTATTTCTCTATTGGTAAAATTTTTCCCGTGATGAACATTCTGGATGAATTTAATTCTCAGGTTGGGTTAGTGCAACCAACCCAAGGTTTTTTATAGTGCTTAAAATGACTATAGTATGCCCATCTCTCACTATTTCTCAGCTAGAGTGAGAGGCACAGT
Source organism: Romanomermis culicivorax (assembly GCA_963922205.1). Classification (NCBI taxonomy): domain Eukaryota; kingdom Metazoa; phylum Nematoda; class Enoplea; order Mermithida; family Mermithidae; genus Romanomermis; species Romanomermis culicivorax. The sequence goes on along the minus strand of CAWUHX010000013.1, from coordinate 788,045 downwards.
TTCGAATTGGTCAGGAGTTAGAATGCTATTGATTTTCAATTTTCATTCAGAAAAATTTTACTTTAGTTGACACAATGCTAGGGGAAGGACAAATTGCACGAAGCTGCAGAATATGCCTTTTCACAGACATGAAAAATTTTTTAATGAGAAAGAATGAAAAACCTATTTCGCATAACTTGATTTTTTAAATCTCACCCAAGTTCTCAAAAATCTAGTCTTTCTAGCTTGGCAACTATCCAAGCAAGTATATTTTTCCCTTTCTGCCTCATCGGGGCATTTTACAATAAACTAGTAAACTAATTCTTGGGATCGAGCAAGTCGCAATACACCTTGATATTTCCACCATGAGATAGTCCGACATGCCACAGGAACATTAAAAATTTCGGATGAGTGCTAAAATGTGTACCATCATCATTTCCTACTATAGTCTATTTTTTCTCGATTGAGGATTGGATTGGAAAGAAAAAATATTTGCATGCAAATATTAGACAACCTGCGTAAGTGACCGGTTTTTTGTTTGATTGACTGGCCCAAGACTACTATTTGAAAAATGTTGGTTTACGATGCATGGCCATTATCTGCTCACGGATGATCTGTTTGCATTTTTTACATTGCGAGGCTTACTCAAAAATGAATGAAGTATAATCTACATACTTTGCCCCGTCCTCGGAAGTTAAAAATAGAACATAAAATTGCTGCAATTTTTTCGTTTTGTTTTGTTTTCTATATTTGATTAGATGAAGCGCTCTTACATGAAAGTTTAAACTTGTAAAAATGGGCACATTCCTTTCCACCAAGATTTTTATTTATTTTTATGTATTCTTGATGAAGACCTCACAAACTTACAAATGATGAATATTAAGTAATCTTTTTTGTTCGTTATATATCGAGGCAGAAATCGGTTCATTCTTCAGGCACCCTGTATACCTCTCAACTTTTAGGGCCGCCTCAGAAACTCTAAAAAATTACATCTAAACCTCTAAACCACTAAAAATTTCCTTTTGAATTTTTTCTGAAGTTCAGAGGTGTTTGGTGCAACCCCAGCACTTACACTTCGGTCGTTTTCATAAAGATATTGATTGATCTATTATTCCGTTTAAATAATGATCAAATGGCACTTGGAAATTGTTGTTCGGAATCATGTTTTAGTAGTAATAATTCGGAATAACATTGTGAAGTCACTAATCAGTTTTTTGTGAACCAAAAGGTCGTAACCAAGTTGGCAGGCTGCCATTAGTTTTACAAATATTACTGGCTTGTATCTTTGCCCTCGAAAAACAACCATTTCTCGATATCAAATTTTTTTTACATATTTCACATGAATTTACTTTAACCAAATTGATTCACAGTCATTCAGCCTGCACTCTGCGAGTCCGTCATCAGTATAAAAACGTGAAGTAATTAGAATGACCTATTGATAATATGCATCACACTTGTCTTTGTGCATAGCGAAACAACTGCTCGTGGATAATAAAGGAATTAGTTTGGATTTGAATACTGATTGCTTTTGAGAGCTCGAAATCTTTCGTCTGCTCAGCCAAGTTTAATTATAATGTCCCCAACATACCAGTTACTTTGAAACTATAGCTGTAGCGACAACCAAAAAATTAGGTTCAATTAGGCACGCAATTTCCTCTTACTGGAAAACTTTATACTGTTCAAAATTTTTTTATTTCTTCATAACAACGGGGAGGTCAAAATCACGAACAAAAACACTGAGCTTATCAACTTTTAACTTTGTGCTATTCGAGAACAGAAATTATGAACATTTTATAGCCAGGTTAAATAAAGAAATTTTCAGTTCTGTTTGCCGCTCATAGACGATAATTTTTTGATTGATTGCAGTTTTTTCCGTGCCGAACGTACTTCCATGAGATCGCTGCATCCATCGTTTCAGAATAAATGGACCATAGTATGTTTATAAACTCTGGTCCTGTGGAAACCGAAATCTCGTCTGGTTGACAAACATGGCGCAGGATTTAGTTTTATGGCTCTTATTTCGAATCATTTTGCTCAATTTTCTCTGTTTGATCTAGCTCATAATCGAAACGACGCCGACGATGGCAATACGAAATCGTCGAGCCATCAAACGAAAAATCAATTGGAAGTTCTATGCCGAATATTGTTCGAAAAAAAGAAATTGTCCCCCAGTCTATTCAGCAAATCAGAAAAGAATCGAAAAGTGGAAAATATATGTAAATCGATGCTTAACGACGAAACGCTGCCGCTGTCGTCGTCGCTGCCTCGAAATCGTCGACGAAACGCCGCCCTCAACGACGATTTTTCGACGTTCGAAACCGACGATCAAAGAAAAAATCCCTTCAATTCGTTTCAAGATTGAGGATTAAAAACATTTGGGCGTACGCACAAAAATCGAATTCTTCTTTGTTTTCGATGCATTGGCCGTCCAGAATAAAAAAATTCAGAAACTACTTTTTGGAAAATTGAAATTTCTTGATTGTTTTAAATTCTATGTACAAAAATATTTTTGTTTTAAGTATTATGTCACACTAAGATGAATTAACGAAATGCCGTAAGCCTACTCTACGGTTGTAAGCAAGCAATCTATCGAATGATATACTATTGGTAAGAATATAATGTACGGTTTTCTGCCATGTCTTGTTATATCTATAATTTGGATTCAAAGCATTGTTAGCCGTATCGCATTTAATCTTTTGTCAGACAGCAGATAAATGGCTTAGAATCGACCGACAATGGTGTTGCATGTGCCCTGTGACCTCATATTCATTCTCAAATTGTACGCATTCCAGACTACCACAGACAGGCTAAAGTGGCTAAAAGTCGGATAATGCATTGGCCGGAGAGTACAGCGGATGTAGTTAGAGATTTCCGTTTAGCCCCTCGATGGTTTTCCGGGTATTCAAAGTGATGAATGGCCCTTCACTATTGCGAAGAACGTTGTCTCTCAGTACTAAACGTCAAATGCAAGCGATTACGCTGACGCTGAGGTATTCAGTACACACATTGTATCTACTCACGAGGGAACATTTTCAAGTGAAAATTTTGAAATTGCACATGCAGTAATGCATTTGATAACCCACAATAAATGGAGTAATGTTACACTTACCGCTTTTCCCAGTGTGCCTTTTTCACACCAAAATTAGCATAGACGTGATCAACGATGAAATCGCCCTCACCAGATCTCAGCAATCACGTAAGCATATTATATAGAAAAGCATGCATTTGATTCCAAAACTGCAGTAATCATCGATTTCTAATAGTTTCTGAAATACTCAGTTCTAAATTTTGGTGAAGTTTGACAGGTTATGTCTGTAGCAATGTAGAGTCGGTCTTTCGTCCATGAAGTACTTTATTTATATTAGCTGTTTTTATTAAACGCAAATAGTTTTTTATATCTTTTGGAGTTATTCAGATCAAGTATAGACCAAAGTTCCCGTTATTTTTCACATTTATGCAAATTTCTGTGTAAAAAATCTCAAGGGGGAAACGGCTAGTGTAACGTTACTCCATTTGCTGCGAACATTGCAGTATTGACAAACCTTTACTTTTTTAGAATGAGATCTTTTGAGAAAAAAATTTGAAAATGAGGAAAAATATTTAGGGCATGGTTCTCATTGTGGAAAAATTTTATCAATGCTGTATTTTCTATATCATTCAGATACGATTTCTGAGAGGTTCTACTTTCCCTATGATAAGTTGAAAATTAATTATATCTCAAAATGCGATATTTTGGGTAGTTTCGTGCGCTGAGTTCCATGGTATCATTGGTTTTGCTTGAAAACGAGAATTAACGCCGCTACAGTATGCCATAGTTTGAAAATTGATCCATTTTTGGCATTTTTCAGTGCTCTTGCTAGCCACGCGATATTTCAGGATCGAATGAGTCTTATTTGATGAATGAATATTCATTTTAATGAGAAAAGAATAAGTTCTCTTGTAATGTAATAATTTCAGTAAATAATTGCATATTACACTTTTTCATAGAGTTTAAAGTGTCGAAAATGGGCCGTCAGAATTGAAAAAATTTTGTTTATGAGCACTCCCGAGTACCTTCCCATCGAATGCCGCAGAATTTTAGTTTCTTATTTTATAGCTAATGCATTCTTACTGTATTGGTGAAATTTTCATCAAAATTTTTTTACCATTTGGGGAGCTGCACAGCTCTGAAGAAGGCATACTCATGGAAATCACTCAGAAGTCACTGCATTTTCCAGGTGACACTTGTCTACCACATGTGATACGTTTATTATCTGTACTATAGAATTATCAAATAACTAATATACTATAGTTTGATGTACTAATTATTTCACAAAGGAATATTTTACACTCTACAAAAAAAGTTTGAACTGTCGATAATGAGAAGCAAAAAAAAGAAAAATCCTGTTTATGGGCACTCCCGAACACCTTCAACTATGATGTCGAGGAATTTTATTTTGTTATTCTTTAGTTTATACATACCTACAGTAGCTGCGAAAGTAACAACCCATCATCGCGCACACTCATTCAACTGTGTTTTTGAATCTGGATAAATTTCCAATCAATAAAGTTCTGGGAACACAAGATGCGTCTTTACCCAATACATTATAAAAAATGTGGGTTGAAATACTAATAAATTTTCATTGATCTAGGTTTGATGGTTTCTGAACAAAGTGCTTCAAATGAAATATCGAAACTTCGAAAATTTTCATTAAATTGCAGAAATTGAGTGCCTTTTTGAAATCCATTTACAGAAAAACGGTAAGAGATATTCGAATATTCTTCGCTTTATTGGAAAGGCATTGCAATCTACTATTATTTGCTTTATTTTCGTCAAGCTAACACCACGTGGTGTGAAACAGGGTTCCTTCAACTGTAGAGCACTTTCACACAACTTATAACATAGGTCGGAGTCGGACAGCTGACATTTATTTTGTAACATTAAACTCGCAGCTTCGATTTTTTCCAGTCAAATTACTGAAGAGAGAAATTTTTGTTACATCTCTTCTGAGGCATCCTGTTCCGCAACCATTGTAAATTTATCGGTGATATCTTACCAGTGATTCGACTCACATTTTTTCTTTTTATTCGTCCAATTGGAACATTTTGAATTTTTCCTGCATCCCGTCAATGGCACATTTAGTGGAGTCAATCAGCATTTTTGTATAAACTTTCAGAATGTGCAGACACCTACTGCTCCCAAAACGGTAAATTAATTTGATTGAAATTTTAACACTATATGTCAGACATTAGTGGCTATAGAAATCAAGAAAAAAGTTCTGCGGCATCCTGTGGGAAGGTGTCCAGGTAAGGCTCAAAATGACTTTTTCGCTTTATTTCGACTTACCTTTTGACATTTTAAAACAGGATAAAAAGTGTAAAGTAAGGGATTGAAAATTCTTTTTCATATCTGAATATAGACCATTGCCTTCTACATGTAATGGATATTTGGCTAAGCAGGAACACTTTTTAGGAGCTGTGATATTTGATACACGTATACAGACTGGCAAATGTCAAAATTGCAAAAATCCCTAACTTTGTGATACTGTAGCTATGCAGATTTTGATTTTTATGCAAAATGAATACTGCCACGATACTCAGCGTGTAAAACTACCCGTTATCCTTTTACAGATATTATCAATTTTCAACTTTTCATATGTCAATGGAGCAGAAGTTAGAATCACTTAGAAATCGTGTCTTAAAAACAACATAGAGTAGGGTGAAGAAGATTGAAGTTGATGTTCGCTCAAGTGGAATAACATTATTTTACAAGATGAGTCGTTCTGAATTTGCAGAAAATTCATCAAAAAACGTAGATGAAAAAAACCAACATTACTCTGAGGCAGTAATACTAGTCCATTCGTTTTCAAACTAGTTTATTGAAAAATGCCCCGATGGGACAGAAAAAAGAGAATATACTTGCTTGGATAGTTGCCAAGCTAGGAAAAGTAGTGGATTAGATTTTTATGAACTTGGGTGAGAGTTTAAAAAATCCAGTTTTGTAATATTCGACTTTCATTTTTTCTCAAAAATTTTCATGTCTGTGAAAAAGTATATTCTGCAGCTTCGTGCATTTTGTCCTTCCCTTCGCAATGTGTCAACTACGGTAAAATTTTTCTGAATGAAAATTATATGCAATCATGCTGATAGTTGACTTTTTTTCAAACGTATATAAATAGTAAACCAATAGCATTCAAATCACTGACCGATTCGAAACTGTGCCTCTCCCAGTAGCTGAAAAATAGAGGTGGATGAGCAAATTATAGTCATTTTGTTTTTTACAACTTATGGCTGTGATTAAAAGGGCGTCTTTAGGCACTATAAAAACCGGAGGTTGCTTGCATTAACCCAGCCTGAGGATAATTGTTGAAGGGCTTCCTGGGTGGCGCCGTAGCTGTCCCACCATTGGCCAATGTCGGGGTAGGTGTAACCATCCCGATAAGGGCTCAACAAAAATGGCCGGGTTCGGCACCCGTGGATTGGCTACAACATCAATCCTACGGATGGAATGTTGTATGTTGCCATATAACATCTCTCCCCCCTTGGAGCAACAGGGGGCCCCCTGGTACGGTCACCAGTGTTGAAGGGCTTCCTGGTTGGCGCCGTAGCTGTCCCATCATTGGCCAATGTCGGGGTAGGTGTAACTATCCCGACCAGGGCTCAACAAAAATGGTCGGGTTCGGGACCCGTGGATTGGCTACAACATCAATCCTACGGATGGAATGTTGTATGTTGCCATACAACATCCCTCCCCCTTGGTCATAATCTCAACGTCGGGATTAAATTGCTGATCCTCAGTTTCAGCTAATTCCAATGTTGAGATTACTTTCTTGCAGTTGCACTAACAATCCTTATTTCAGGATTAACTAATACTGAGATCTTGACTCGAGTTCGGGAATTGCGGACATTTTTATATTTATTTGCTTCAGACATAAAAAATTTTCAGAAAATGTTAGTGCAACCTGACAGCTCGAGCTGGGGATAATCCCGACTTCGAGCGTAGAATAATCCTGACGATGTTGATTTTACACCAAACTTGAGATCATGGGCATGTTAATGCAATCGCTGAAACTGAGAGGTCGTCCTTTTGTTCGAGATTAACTTGAGCTCGAGCTTAGACCCGTTTAGTGCAACTGAGGTCTGGCTACAGTCATTGGGCACATCTGCAAATGGGCCAACAGGATTAAAGATACAAAAATGCTTTTAAAAAGCTCGTGATTCAGCTAAGCCTATAAAATAATATACAGGTCCTATATCACATTGGCACAATTGCAGATTTTTCCTCATCTGCACAATTTTGATGCTTATAATTGGTTCACACAATTGATTTAGTTCAAAGAAGACTTTGTGCTTTAACTTTTTCTCTCACAAAATGAGCTGGATTTTATGTGCTTACTTCCCACAGTCGATTCCTGTTTTATGGGCAGTAAATTTAGTAAAAAATTTCTATGGAGTTGGAAGCACACGCGTGCAAAGGGGCGGGGACATGGGGGTACATACCACACAGACTTTTGAAATTAAAAAATTTTCCGCGTGAAAAAAATTTTTCGCCAATTTTATTGGATTTTTGCCTCAAAAAACGTCAAAAACCCGGGGTACACCCCCTGTACCGCCCTCAATTTTGGAGCTGCGCATGTACGGTTGGAAGATGTGTTGATGCACTCAGCTGCAGAATATACTTTTTCACAGGCATGGAAAATTTTATAATGAGAAAGAATGAAAATCCAATATTGCAAAACTGGATTTTTTAAACTCTCGCCCAAGTTCCCAAAAACCTAGTCGACCCCTTTTTCTAGCTTGGCAACTATCCAAGCAAGTATATTCTCCTTTTACTGCCCGTCGGGGCATTTTCCAATAAACCAGTCTACCTTTTTTCAGTGGGCCTTGACCGTGCATGAAAACCTTCATTGAAACACATTAAAGTTTTGACTCTGGTCATCTTCACATCAGAGAAACAAAAAAACGATCTTAAAGCTCGATAAAATTAAAAAATGTGTAAACTGCATAGTACTTGAATTACGTTGTAAACAAAGTGTAAAGTGACCATATCCATTGAATTCCCCATAATCAAAAACCTCTCAACTCAAAAAATCACAGAAATACGTTTGTTTACACTCAGGATAATTTTGTGTAAAGTGACCGCGTTCATTGAATTCTCCATGATCGAAAACACTAGCACCCCGAAAATCCCAAAAACACTACTGGTTCGATTAAAACTGCAAAAAATTCTGGCACCTTTGGTGGTTTTCGAGACTTTGGGCCATGGTATAATTAAATTGAGGCCATATTTTCAAAAAAGAAAAAAGTGTAATCTGGGGCAGATGCATTGGGCGAGGTATTGAGCTTGGGAATGCTAGACATAATGTCGGACGTGCTGGAACTAAAAACCCCAGAAAGGCCTTTTTTACATGTTTTTGTGGCACCACCAAGCACTATTTGCAGATAGAGGCCAAATGACCACATGCACCCCATAGTTTGTCCCTAAGCCCGAAATTATGAAAAAACCCAAGGTTCTATGGTCTGTTTTTTATAAAATGCTTCCAAGTAGAAAAGTGACAAAAATCAGTATCGTCGTCAAAATCGCATACATATTTAGAAGCATTAAAAAAACAGACTATAGTTCTTATCGTTTTGATTCTAGAGGGGGGACGCGAACTTGGGAGGGGGCCCAAGTATATTATAGGTTGTCGCTGCCGCGCCACCTATGATGAGCCCCGAATACAAAAAATTTTATTGGGAGAAATTGGATGGTGGCAGGTGTAACGTAAAAAAACAACGATCGAGATAGTAGAATGAAAGTTATCGAAAACTTAAGTGTCAATTTTACTGAATTCGTAAAACTTAAATGGGTAATATAAGGGTCATTTATACCTGCCTTTTCTGACGGAGCGGAACGGAATGCAATCGACACAACGTTACCGAACGAAACGGAAATTTTCATTCCGTTTGGTTCGGTTGGAGGTTACCGTCGGTCCTTTTCCACAAAATTGCAGTTATCCTTTCCGATCGAAAGTGGATTTTCAGGCTGAACGTTTCAAGCTGTTGGCGATCGGTTCCGTCGGAAAAGGCAAATATAAATGACCATATACATCACAATGGTCCGAGATGCTCAGGAATAAATGTGATCGTGCAGAGCGCGGCAGCGCGCCTAGCACATTATGTTTAAGCGAAAAAGAGAAGTTTTTTTCTTTGATCCTAAATATCTCAAGAACGGCTAAGAGTTACTGCATGAAACTTATACCATCGAATAGAAAAATAAATTTTCTACCAACTGGTGCTTCAAACTTTGCATTTAAAGACCATAAAAAAAGTTATTCAGTGTACACCGATAGAAAAAAAATAAAATCATTCGAACTCATTTTTCTCGGCTCCTGGATATTTCTGAGAAATGACTTATAGCGCATTCGATAAACCTTTGAAAACACTCGACGTGGGTCTTTTTTAAACATTAAATTTAAAAAATGAAGGGGCAAGTGTCCCAGTACCTTAAGTGTTCCGTTATTCCAACAATGCCATATGAATCTTCTAAAATTTTCCGTACGTACTTCATCATTTTAACATAACAACTTAAACAGACACTTAAGCCAAACACAGAAAACGAAACAAAAAAGAAATACAAAGAAAAGTATAAGACAAAGAAAGGACAGCATGAGCATAAACTAAAACATAAACCGAGACACAGAAAATAAAAGAAAAATAAATACAAAGAAAAATAATAGTTTAAAAAGGAAAAGATAAGAAATGAAGAAAATGAAGAAAACTGAAGAAAAAATAAAACGAAAAGAAAAACAGTTTGGCATCGAAACAGCCGGCGCCAATAATGGCTTGCACTGACATAGTTGGCGCCGAAACGGCCTGTGCCGAAATTATCCAGTGCCGAACAGGCTGACCCAAACGGCGGCACTGAAATGGCGGCAGCGAAACGTGCCTTTCTGTACTTTGCGTCTTTTTTACATTAATCTGTCTTCAGAAAAATCGTCGTGCGATGATGAAAATTGAGAACCAAAAATATATGCAGGTCAGTAATTTGATTATATAAATTAGCTTATACACTGCGTTCAAAAAAATGAAACACTCTGATTTTTTGGTGTAACGTGGATGCAGGAGCAACCCATAGTTTCCTCTGTAGCGCACTTTACAGCGCTATTGAACAATGTTGAGTTTACGTCATTCGAACACTGCATTTACATCACAGTGTAAACTGAAAAAAATCATTTTTAAGTACGGTTCCGAATATTGTCGAAGCCTTTTGAACGATGTGCTCTTCAATCTTGCGATTTTCAAAGCAAAGGGAGTGAGTATTAGGTGTTGTGTAAAAGTAGGTGGGAAACCAAGGGATGCAAAAGTGGTGGAAGTTTTGTGCAATAAAAACTTTCAAAAATTATTTTAAGAATGTCAAATCATCTGCATTTTGTGATAATTTTCTAATAATTTTGTAATAAATTTGTAATTATCAAAAAATTATTTTTGAAATCGACTATACATCTATTGAGAATAATTTTACATATGGTCACCGCGTAATGTTCAATACAGGTCATTTAAATTGCAAAATAAAAACTAACAATAAGTTGAAAAATTTTCATCATCTTATAAAATCTTTTTCTGTAAAAAACCGCAACAACTTTTGAACATCTGCTTTTCCCGTTGTCTGAATAGAGGTACCTGTCAGAGGAAGTTTTGGAATGGCAATGTATAAATTATTCAGACGAGCTATTGTACCATAGAGTTCAATTTGCATAAATACTTTCAGAAGATTAGCTGCAAAACGATCATTTCAATCTTATTGCAATTTTTTAAATTAATAACGTTCTTGGAATAACGGGACGCTCGGGGTAATGGGATACATGGAGCAATGGGATTTAAAAATAGATTTATAGCATTCTTGGGGTAATGGGACGCTTGGAGTAACGGGACACTTGGAGTAACAGGACATTTGGTGTAACGGGACCGTTGGAGTAAAGCTACACAACGGAACATGATAACATCTTTCTAGTATTTTATTTACATTGCCCCATTTGATATTTCATTTTTTGCTTGTCGAAGAAACGGGCTTACAAAGTGAAGCATTCCACAGCGGAATCAAACACTTGCGAACGACAGTAATCAATAGTAGTATGGCCGCCAAGTAGAATGTGACTTCGACGGCGACAGCTATGGCTTCGGCCGTACTGCTGATGCCCCGGAGCCATTTCATTGGGTTCAAATAGGACAAAAAATCATTGATGCCCACTTCGTTGCAACCGAGACATTCACCTTGGTTAATTGACCACGTATAAGGAACCTGAGGCGAAAAAAATTGATCTACAAGTACGGACGATTTTCATCTTAGTGATAACGTATGTTGCGCGATTGGTTGAGAAATTTCCGAATTAGGTCATTTTACGTGTTTCTGTGAAATCTCTTGCCGCAAAGCAGTAATGGTTTAAGTAGATCACAAAGTGACGGAAAGAAAGATACATCATACACACGTTACCCAACAGTTATCGAAATTTTTTTCGGTAATTTAGACTGTAACTCTTTTATTCATATTGGAGCTTAAATATATTTTCTTTAGGTTTACAGTAGTAAATGTAAGAATCAAATTTGACGTCAGATATTTCAGTTTTTATTTAGCTTCATCTAACGTTCATCTTACCGACCTAAGGTTATCATTTCTCTATATTTCACTAAAATTACAAATTTTAGGTTACTGTAGTTTTTTGAGTTTCTTGCTCACCTCGAACCAGTCCAACGGGTGATATTGAATTTCAAACCAGCGACATTTTTCTTCGCGGATTTTGTCGATTGGGTGTACACAAACGTATCTTGACGTATTAATGAACAAAGGCAGCGATAAAAGACTGAAGACTTCGGTGCCATTCTCGTAGCCTAAATAACTGCTGAACGCCATATCGGGCGCTAATTTGTCGGTTGTATGGTAAATATACCCCAACAATGTTCCTTTGGCTCCTCTGAATGAAAGCAACTGTTCGCGATTTTTGAGCCAGTTTTAATTCAGAATGAAATCGGTGACTGTCGCCGATTCTTAGGATCAAATCGGCGACAGTCGGCGATTTTAACGAATCAATCTGCAAAATCGGCGACGGTGGTCAATTCTTACGAATTAATCGACGACAATCGCCGATTTTTAGGAATGATGAATGGGTAAAATCATACCAGATGTTTTTTAGGTGTTAAATTATTTTTGCAAATATTATCGGGGAAAAGTTAAAAATAACTTTTTGATGTATCTAGCAAACTTGGCTTCTCATGCCGGCAACAGTCTTGAAAAATAGAACAGACTTATATTTCCCCTATTTCATCGCTGGGATTAAAATCGGTGACTGTCGCTGATGATTGCCAGATAAAGAATCGGCGATAGTTTTCAACTATCCTTTCAACTATCCAACCCTCCCACCGGAACCATCCCAACTTTTGAAATTTGTGACTGTCGTCAATGAAAAATCCTAGAATTTTTGCATTTCTGAAAAAGGCTTTACTAAATCGACAAGATCTTGAAAAAAATTTGAGTGTCTTGAATCTATGTGTATCTTGCTGTAACGATAAAGTACAGAAAATATCACTAACCTATAAGTGATATTCAAAAATCGATTGGAATATTTATCAATTTCGATTCGACCGGAAAAGTCGACCAACTTTGAAGAATGGTGGTAAAAAGTCAGATCGATTTTCGTTCGAGTAGAAAATTGTACAGTAATAGCTGGCGAGTCGATGTGTATGACCAAAATTTGTCTAGAAGATTCCTGGGATTCGACGTAAACTTTTGATATCCATTTTTCTTCATTTTCCACGGAATGACCTGAATTGAGCTAAATCGATCAAAACTTATAGTAAAAAGTAAAAGCAAGGGGCAGCAGAATAAAATTGTAAAATCCACAGTAGAAATCATATTTTCTATTACGGTTACACATATTATTTAAATAATTTGAAGTAGATGTCGAAATTGGCATTTCTGATTCGGGGTGCGAACTAGTGATTTTGATGAAGACTTCTCAAAGTTTCAGACATTACCTGACTAGAAATGCTGAACAGATTCTTAATTATTGTCATTCCTTCAATTTTGCTATTTTTTCTTTTTTTGGTTCCTCTCAACTCGATGTTTCGTTTTTACTCTTTATTGCAGACTTTCTATATGTTTTACAAATTGTATTGTTCCTATTTTCCAAGTTTTGTTGAATTTGTTCTTTTTCCTCATTTCGACACTTTATTTTATTCAATTTTGAACTCATCATAATTTCTTGCTTCTTTCTGTTTATAATTTTCTGTTGAAATTTCATATACAAAGCCATAATAATAATCAAACAAGGTTCATCAGCAGGAAGGCATTTTTTGCTTTGGTGACATGAGAGTTCGAATGATGTGGGCAAAATTCAATTTAATTTTCAACATATATCTCGCGGTAGATTTTTTCAATAAGTATGTTAAAATTTTTTTTGGTATGCTCACAAATTTTCAGTCCTAGAATACATAACGGTTTAGCTCGAAATCGTGGAGCCTGAAAGTACTTTCCTTCCAATTTTTTGTCATTTAGGAGCATCTAGAAAAACAGAATAACATGCCGATCTGTTCTATGTCCTGTTTTCACAAATAAAAAATGAAGTGTCTCAGGTAAAGTTTTACCTACAAACCTATTATTTGACAAAGGTGCGTTTATTATAGGGATAAGTATAATCAGTTTGATTTGGAATCCTAAAAACTGAAACCTGCTTTTCTGATTACTCACGATATGACAACTTTAGATAGTTGGTTTTTCGATCTGCGAATTTTATACTTGTAATCAGCCAGCCAGAAATTTCTTCAAGCTTTCCGGAATTTTAGATTAACCAATGTTAGTATAAATCTAATATCAAAATTGCGTTTAAATTTCAGGTGATTCGGTAACCTAAGGTAATGTCTTATGCTCCAAAGATAGTAACCCAGAATGATTGAGCTGGTCTACTGCTGTTTCTTGAAATATCTCTATGACGCTCTGAAATTTACCAAGATAAACCGCGTCTTCCCTGGAATCATCCATGGTCAAATATTCGGCGTTATAATTTTCCGAATATTGCTGATTTTTGCAATTTTCAACTTCGACATGCTGCGCGTCCTGCATCTTGATCCAACCATTTCTTACTGTCCATCTTCGGCCCTCCCACCGGAACCATCCCAACTTTTGCACGTTCCATTCGTATAGTTCGTTCAACGGTGGACCAGTTTTCAAAGAAATTTTTCGAAGAGGTTCGACCTGATCTTTGGATCTTGATTTTTTATCAGCGGTAATATTTTCTTCGTCGTGAAAAAACATGCCCTCTTTGAGTTGATGGGACGTTTTTAGCGCGTTAATCATAACAGCGAGCATACCGCCGTTCAAATCTATTTTGTGCTCCTTATTCAAAGGTATCTAAAATATGCAAATGTGGAAACATATCATAAGACTCATCTAGTTATGGGCAATCTAGAAATACGCAAAATATTTAAAATTTTTGGAAGAACTGAACCGGGATCAAATGATAAGATTTTGAAATGATGGAAAATTCTATTCAGAATTCAAGTATCAATTTTCAGCTGTACAGTTGACTCAGTTATCGAAATTTTCAGATCGAACTTATTTGTCTATCAGTTTAGTCTTGAGTGAAGGTCAATATTGTATCAATGTGCTATTGACAACGGTATCCTTGTCATCAGATCATCCCGGATGAGGATTACGGACATATAACAGGCAAATAGAGTCTGAAATATTCATCATTTTGGAGAAATTGTATCATCAAGTTGCTAATCCTGAGGTTTGAACAAGTATGATACAAGGGAACACGGAGTTATCGCAGGCACTGCACAGGAAAAATGAACAGTACTTCAGTTCTGGTTACTATAGCATAGCTGTTTTAGTGGCCTTTTCCGGATTATCCTGTGAAATATGTAAAATTTGTTTCAACTATAGCAAGTTAATATGTGATTATTGTCAAATTACACAATTCACGACTCACGATTTCATGCTTAATTATTGGTCACTTTAATAGAGTCGGTGGGTTCTGAAGTATGACAACTTCCAATTACTGAAAATTTTACTCGATTATCGTAGTCCCTAAGTACCATATAGATTTTTCAATTTTACCTTCAACGAACCGTCTTCCACCAAGTTCCAATCTTGGCCATTTTGTGGTACCCTGTATAAACCGTAGCCTAATTGGGCCACCGTTTCCGGTTGGCCCAAATACACTGCTTTGAATAGCTTATCTTTAAAAGGTGAAATTCGGATTTGACAACACATTTCCGCTTCCCCGCCCAACGTACAACCTTTAGCCGATTGGTGGGCGTGGTAAGTCGTCAAGCAAAGTCCGTTTTTAGGCTCCGCGGAGCAATTTTTGTAATTGAAACCGATCGGACAAATTTTGTCGCCGTTTGGGCAATCGCAAACGCAACTGGATTTTAATAGCGGTATTCCGAAAGTATATTCCTGCCTGACCGGATGAATATGCAGTAAATTTTCAAAGGTTACTGTATAAATCAGGGAATCGTTGTTTCTTAAAAATTCGCGTAACATCGAGTCGTCGGTTTCATTTTTATCATCGGTTTGATTTATTGACCATGAAGAATACAGCTTGATCTTTATGCAAACCGTTTCTCTAAACCCCAAATCGAGTCGAAAATCTGTTGAAAATGAAATTTCATGTTGAAACGACGCTGACGGATCCGAGATTTGGCGAAAAATTTGACCCGAAACGACAAAATTCTTGGAACAATGCGGAATTATATTACTTTCACTAGTACCATTATTTGCCGAACTACAATATATCTTCCACATCCATTGAAATAAAATTGTAACGATACACTTGTTCCCATTCATATTATTGGCACCCTGATGCTGCAGGGAGATTTTTTCCAAAAAATTTCAGTTCGGAGAAATGTTGGTCAAGCGTCTTTAGTCATTCGCTCTCTAAAAAAACTTATGATAGCCAAATTAGGTCTTATTATTTGGCGTAAAAAAGTATACTTACGAACATTCAGTGAAAAACCAAAACATCAAAGTGTAGTGAAAATGGATTTATCTTTCACCTATACGACTACGGAAAGCATTCCTTATTCCTTTAGGTTTGATTACTGTCGAATTTATCCTGCAAGAGTAAAATATCAAGAAGTTGCACTTGCTTTTCAAAAAACTGTAGTATAAAGCTGATGCCATCATTTTTGAGGATGCGATTAATTTTCGAATTATTGTTTTCCCCGCTCAGTGTATTGCTTTAAAGATTTAACTTGAACAAAAAAGCTAAAATTCAACCTGAGCAAGAAAGCTCACTGACGCTATAAATTTTACGAATTTAAAATTTTCGAAAATACACACCATTTTTCTTCTATACTCCATTTATTTTGAAACGATCGATGCAGCAGTCTGAGTTTTTGGAAACGAAGCTTCCCTACCGATCAGCAAATCAATCTCAATAATTTTGAAATGTTGAAATCAGTGACCCTCGAGGAGTCAGTATCATGAAGGCGAAATTTGTTAAATAGAGGGAACGAGCCCTCCATAACTTTGGAGAGGTTTGGTGCGACCTCGCGGCATCGATCATTTCAAAATGAGTAAAGTATAGTATATAAGAATTTTGTCATTTTCCGATGAACCACATATAGTTATGATGAACTAATAATTTCTGAAATGAGCTATATTATCGATGAACTGATTCTAAAAAGTCATTTATACTTGCCTTTTTCAACGGAACGGAACGGATCGCCAACCGCTTGAAACTTTCAGCCTGAAAATGCACTTTCGGTCGGAAAGGATAAATTCAATTTTGTGGAAAACGAACGACGGTTACCTCCAACCGAACCGAACGAAAATTTCCCTTTCGTTCGTAACGTTGTGTTGATTGCATTCCGTTCCGTTCCGTTCCGCCGGAAAAGGCTAGTATAAATGGCCCTTAAATGGAAATTCCACAGTAAACCTTTTGTAAAGTAAGAAAGCACTACATGTTCTCGACAATTTCAAATGTACAAGCATTTATGCGTGATAAAAAAAAGAAACGTAATTCATAGCCAAAAGCATAAGAAAACAAAAGGAAAGATGGAAGGAACTTGCATCCTCCGGAAAAGGTAAATACGCGGAAGATGGATTATCGCGATTCATAACGCCTGTTCAACCTAAAAACCTATTGAACGGTCACTAGTCTGTAACAATAGTTTTCGGTAAACATTCACGTTACGCATAAAATGACCATCCGAAGTGAGTTTTTCAAAAAGAAAAACCGATTTTCGCGAACCAATTACAGTAAAATGAGTGCAATCTTCAATTTTCTTACTTTTTTTAATATAACGCGAATTTACTTTCTCATCATCATAATTATTTCTCATTGTTGATAATAACTGTATTTTTAATATGCTTGAACTTTAAGGGGGTCGAAAAAAAGTTTGCGTTCTAACGATTGTGCAGTTTTGACTTTTTATGGAACTAAAACCTCGAAGTAAACTGCAAAAAAGAAAAATAAAATGAACGAGTCACTCATTTCGATTTTAGTCCTCATTGTGCAATTGTCAATATAAGTATTAAGTAAATACAAAGAATAATGAATAATGGTATATTAATTTCAAAAAAGGAAAATTTTAGACTATTTTCGGTCATGTTAAGGCAGACGTTTGTGTAAGAACAGGTTGTCTCCAAAAATAAAAGGGTTGAATGTGGGACCGTAAGATTGTTTAAGATTGGATTAATAACTGGATTGGAGCTAGAAATTATCTGTCTCAATTCAGAGACGGATATCTTCTATGAGCAACCTGGTGAGTGCTAACCAAAATTTGATCCTCATTCAGTCGAATAGAATCCTAAGGACTTCCTTGGATAAAGATGGACGAGATCTATCGACTTACTATCCAATTTGTTCACATTTTAAAGCAATATATCAGTTGCTTGCAGAGCTGAACCGTGTCTAAATTCAGTTAGAAAGTAAATTGCTGAATAGATCATACACTCTAATTTTCAAGTATTACTCGTGAACAGAGAAAGAGCAATTGACTTTTTGACCGTAACTTGAAAAGCGATTATGAAGTCTGAAAATGGGAGTGAAATTCCAGATAATCATCATAAATTTTCGCATCGCATAATCCAAGATGTCGGCGAAAAAGTCAAATTAAAGTCCCGCACACGATTTCAAGATTTCATACACGAGTTATCAAGCTGCAAGTTGATTGCCAGAAAAACAACAGTAAAACATTTTTCACCCGAAATGTAGTGTTTCAAAAAAATACAAAGGATGTCAGTCATTGATAATTTTCCCACCATCTATCCCTGATCATGGTCCTGACTACAAAATTTTTTAGGAAAATTTTCAGAAAATTGAACCAATCATCTTGAATCAAGTTTTCAGATCGATCCACTTGATCAACTTCGTCTTTTTCGAATTTGTTCGTGTAGCATACTTTTAAATCTAAATTTTATTTCATTTTTTACTTGCGAATTAGTTTATAAGTTACAATAGAGCAGATTCTACTCATTCAGTTCATAATCCAAATCATATCTTATACTAAGTTTGTAATTTTTTATTGGCTTTCTATTAAATACTTGAGACTTAAGTCAGTATTCGGACCGTTCGAATAATTTATTCAGTTGATCTAAACCCGAGACTGAATTTGAATTTAATCGAGTCCCGAAGATCGACTGGTGACGGAGAGTTCTGTTCTCGTCTCAAAGGACGCCAACAGAAATCCAACAGATTATGCAGCAAAGTTTAACATAAATTTTATGGTGATTTGAATAAATTACCAAAATGTGGCGATAGAAAAATTATATCTAAAGTTCCACAACTCTACGGACAGCTAGCCGCACAACTGTTGTACAAACAAAATCAAGCAACAATTCAAAAAATAAACAGGGAAAACTTTTTGAGAGCAAAGCAAACAAAATTTTTGGGCTTTCACATTTAAATACTATTTTGATTACTCGTAAACTGACAAAAAGCTCTTATCAAACTAAAAATTTTGTGAATTGTTTCATCAAAAAGAATGGTACAAAAAGTGGCACACAAAAACAAATACACAATGCCCTCTCGCGAATTTTGGCAAAAGTCAAAAGTCGAGAATTTTGTGCAAAACAATACAAAATCCAAGGAAGAGAAAGTTAATCATTTTTGTGTCTCTGTTGACACTCGCTCTCTCATCAAAAGAGGCCATTCCTTTTTGTGTTCGGGCCACTCAAAAACTTGCTAAAGTTTCATGCTGAGCAAAAGACTAGAAACCCAAATTTGAGAAAAGGGCGAAATTCGTCATAATCCATCTTTTTTCAAGTTGGATTCGGATGACTAAATTCCAGTATAATCGCCTTTCTTGTACAAATAAGAGACGCGAGCCTAAGGTACATAATGTACGTAAGTATAGAATTAACATTTTAATTATGCAAATAAACTAAGGACGTTTGTACTGTCAAGAAAATTTGGCAACCAACTTATGATGGGTCTTGTTTTTCTAATGTACAAATTTGATTATCGACAAGTTTTTCGATGATAAAATTCGAAGCCAGGTCAATGATGAATGCACATAGTCGAATAAAGTGAAAGAATCTTTATTATTGTATACAAAAATATGAGTGATGAAAAGAAAAAACTGAAATTTACCAGCTGAACTTTTCATAATGTTCTGGAATTTCAACTTCGATAAGACTTTTCAGGTAGATTAGATGGTTAGAAAAGTGGAACATCATACAAGGAAATCAAATCGCAATGTGCCTTAATTCCAGCTCATTTCAGCTACTGTGAGTCGATTCGGCGCCCACAGATGTTTTCACTTATGATGTCGGTACTTCTGTATCATTTCAGTCATCTTTGTCATTTGAAATATAGAGTTGATTTAGTAATCAACAATTATGCCGTACAAGGAGGGAGGATTTAGAGTTGTAAATTATGGGAAAGGCATGTTTACTTAACGGTAGATCAGAGCAACACCGGAATTGTGTGAATTAACAAAGTCAGTAAGCATATTGTCAAAACATGCTTTCGGTAGACGATTTCGAAGACTACAATAATGAACATAAAGGTCAAGAGCTTAAATCTGTAATGCTTTCTGTGATGGAAAAGTTTACCCTTAGATTTGAAACTGAAAAATCACTTCATCACGCAATATCATTTTTTGGTATATCCTTATCAAATGCAACTTGCGTCATGTCTGCATTTATTGTGATGAAATCAAATATTAGTAGAACTGTAGTAGTAAACGAGATTTTCTAGGAATATAATTAGTGTAACTTAACTTTCGATCACTGGGAGCTATCAAAAAAAAATCACGCTTCGAGATCATTTCTTGTAAGATGAAACATTGGACGAAAGGAATTCTCTGCATCAGCTGTATTTTTAGTATTAGTCAATTCATGTTTTGTTGCTATTAGTATGAGGATGGAATGGTGGTTGAATGGCTGAAAACTTCAGTGGTGAAATTAGAAAATTGTATAAAAATAAGTTGGCTGAAATGACGAAACGGTGTTTCAAGTGGAAATGACATGTCCCAATGTTAGGCGCAAGTAATTTATATTACAGATAAAATTTCATCCAACTACGTCGAACAGCAAGTGATTCTTCTTTTTAAAAACCATTTTCCCGAGAGGTTTTTGTAGCAAAGTTTACGATTTGTATTTATTCAATACAAATCGTAAAACCTCCGAAAATTCTTGCGCATAACCTACACGTGCACCTTGATACGGACAGATAAGACACAATGTCTGAGAGGATTAAGTTTCTTTGCAATAAGTGAAAACGAAAGTATACCCCAAAAAGGTACGAGCGGTAGTTTAGGCGCTGAAAACGAATCTGACATTCATTTTGCTTGAAAGTGTAAACTTGAGAAAAGAAATTTGGCTACACAATTTGAATTGAAATATCAAAAATAACAGGATTTTATCGTGAGAATACATCTAATAATTGTAGTTTATTTTTTGAATGCCGTATGATCAAATTTTTAATGATTTTTCGGCACAATGTGCTACTTTGTTTGTCTGTTGCTTTTCAGGATTGTCCGAATGGCACACATTTCTACGAGAAAATTATTATTTCTTTCTCTAAAAAGTCAGCTAAGGGACTGTCAAAAGCTAACATTAACGCAGGGCCGATGAATTTCAGTGTAAGCACTCACACGTTGGACAAGAATTGATGAAGCTATCGCATTCGCCCAAAAATAGGTATATAGTAGAAGAAAATGCAACAAATATTACAAAAAGTTATAAACGTCTGATTAAAGCTTTCTGTAGCGCAACGAATTTACACTTTCATGCGAAATGCAGGACAGATACTTTGTCAGCATCGAAAACTTGATCAAATTGCTTTTTTTGAGATACACTTTGATTTTCACTTATCGCAACTTATCATTTCAGAAGCTAAATTTTCTCACACATTGATGTTTTTAGATTTTTAGTCTTTAGATTTTTACGCTTTTTTACACGCTTGCGTACATTTTCCGCACATGAAAGTTTCTTTTAGTTCTACAGTTTACATTTCATTTTCCTCTCAATACTTCTCGTGAAAATTTTTTTCTCAGCATTGGAAAGTTGTTTACATATAATAATTTATTGTTATTTCCATTTCAAAGGAATCATTAATATCACGTGATGTAAACTCACGGTAAAAAGCTTTTAGTTACACAGATGAAAATTTGCTTGCTTGTTTGAAAATTTTCCAGAATTATAAATATGTATTTCCCCCGCGTTCAGTCAAAATTTTTAGTAGACATTTTATGATGACAGAAGAAAATTTTTCGTCCCGTTTTCAATTTCGTAAAAAATGTAAAATGTAAAATTAGGAAAATGTTGCTACATTTCACGATGTCAGTTTTGGCCATAAAATTATGTTTTCCCTAGACGGAGATATCTTTGCTAGGATTGAAAAACACTGTGTATATATTCTAATTTTGGTTTCAACGCAAAGCGTTTCCATAATACTCAGCATATAAAAATGCACAACATTATCTCATTTTTAGCTATGATTAATTTTTAACTTATCATAGGTCAATGTCACACACTGTCGAACCCCTCATCGCCATAAACTGTTGGGAAGCTTCCCACGGATGTTTTACTCCTTAAGTGAATTGTTGGATCTGAAAAATTTGATCCTCACATTCTTGCTATTTGGCCTGGGAGGGGAATTTTCGAATATATCTCATACTTTTCGGACTTTTTAGGCGAGAAAATCAAAAGAACTTTTCTTTCAATGACAACGCCTAAAATTTTGGACAACGCATAAAAAAGTCGCATGAACCTTGGAGCTGCGTCACATGCATGTCGAATGCACCGCATTTGCACATTCATTGATTAACAACTTCTTTGGGTCAAAATTATCGGCTAGACTTGTAAAGTGATGTTTTCCCATTAGGCTGAAAATCTACCACGCATGTTTACACGACAATAGACATTTTCCCACCATGTGAAATTTTTTCACAAAAGTTTCGGCTCATTGCTATTCTTTCAAATGTAGTGTAAATTCGCGATAGATCAAAAAATCGATACATCAATACATTCCACGTCTTATGTCGTATCAATTTCTCTCCGATACTTCGTCTTATACATAGAAAGCGCTGAAATGAGTAATTGTATTCAAATATTGTGATGAAGGCAGCAGGTGAATCATAAATCTTTGTATTCATTAGCTTTTTTTGTCACACTCGCACACAATTAGATCGTTAAAATTTGTTCCAAAAGCAAAGTTGTCTTTTATTTATTGCTCTCTTCTTTCTTTTTCAGCTAGAAACACGGAAGAAACGACATTCGTGTGCTTTTCTGCTTGCTTATGGCCGTCAGCTCCATAAGGAAATATTGCTCTCGCCTAAAATTCTGTCTCGAAGAAGAATTATTGAGATATAAGCGTTTTCTGTTTTTTATAGAATATCCGAAACATATTCTTGTTTGTCACTCTATCGCCCATAAGTTACCAAAATTTCGACTTGTTCTTCCCTAGAATTGCAGGTTATCTGTAAAAAAGGGGGCGAAGATGTTCTGAACGTGTTTTTTTCACGCTACATCATTGCTTTCTTGCTCTCACGCCATTAACGTCATTAAATATTGTTCTGCTTTGATATAAGATGAATAAAGCAGACGACAAGCTCATGGTTTGTTTTCCCCTCCCTTGGATAAGAAGTGTTCTTCTCGAATTTATCGTTTTATTAGCTATTATAGTCTGATTTTCAAACTACAAAATGATCGTCAACTATGATTTCCCTATTTCTGTGATTCTATGGTAGTAGTTTATGGAAACTTCAAAAATGCATTTGATCCATGGTAATACAGTAATCTATCAAGTACGATATGTATAAAAGAAAAATTACATTTTTGTCCTTCGTGTTATATTTCTCATTTTACCTTTTGAACATTTTAAATCTCGGTTTTTGTTTTCTTCTCTTCCCGCCCTGCTCCTGTTCTCTCCATAAATTCTTTTGGATTGATGAGAAAGTTTACGTCTTCAACTATATGTTCATCAAACAAGTTCTTCGAAAGTTCAATGCTGAATGTCACGCTTCCAAAAAGCAGATTGCAGATTGTTTTCGGTCTCTATGTGAATAAACGGAGAACAAAAATGCGTCTTGTAGCACCATTTGAGATACGATTTCCTCAAGGAGATTTAAGCTTCAGTTGAGCTGCAGCTTAAGCTTTAGCTTAACTCTTTCTGTTATGCCACTGGCGTTAAGGTGCAGCTCAGCTGCAGCTTAACTCATAGACACAAGATATATCGAGAAAGTTTAGCTGGAGCTGAGCTGTAGCTTAACTTTCTGTTTTAACGCTGCCGTTAAGGTGCAGCTCAGCAGGAATTTAAGTCGCTTTGATGAAACTGAGACTTGCTGAATGAATACAAAATGACACTGTCGGTGCTGTTCGAAAACGGAGGCGTCATGGATAAATCGCGAATGGACGATGAAGGGAATACTTGAAATCCATTTTAATACAATTGTCTGTGAAACAAGTTAGAATCCATGCGCCATTGTATGCATTTATCAGTGCTCTGAATTTTCTCTGCAAATTAAGACAATCGATTGGAAATCGATCACCCTTCGAACCGAAAAGTTAGATAGGATTAACATGTCATTCTTTCACAAAACGGGTGCAAGACTTTTTCAATATCGAATCCCTACTGAACATGAGAAATGTAACGCCGAGGTCACCGACATTCACCAAACGTCTATAGTCTATTTATTCTGAAATGACAGTTGCAGCGGTCCCATGAAAGTAAGTGCAACACGAAAAAGCTTGCAAGCTTACTACAGTACTGTTATCAATGCAAAAAGTAAAACTTGGATAAAACGGTCAAAAAAATAATTCAGGTGTCGAAACAGTTTAATATAAATCAAAAGTAGACGAATATGGTGCTTTTTCACGATTTTAGCCTCAAATCGTAATGAAAAAAACTTGGCGTTTATCTACAGTAAAAAGCTTTTCATTACGTAAAAATTAAATGTCAAATGGAACCTACTGTTCTGGTTGTCTCCACTTCTATCATTTCACCAGTAAATGGGCAATAGCATATTATGGAGGACATGCATCTACATGCAACACACTGTCCATATTACTGTCAATCATCAACTAAAAGCAACAGTGATCCGGCATTACGTTATGCTCAGCAGTTGTTATAGTATAAATGGCTAAAAACAGTTTGTTTTGATCGTCGTACGATTACGTTATTCTCTAGAGATCACATACGCGCTTAGTAGTTTCACGTTCTTTTTTTACATTTGCTTTTTGCTTGACTGACATCATTCATATTCCGTATTGTAGCATTTTCAACCGTCTTCCGTGGCTAGCTATCACAAAAGCACTTCTCAGCTTATTATAAATGAATAATCGCCACTCGTTAACTTCTTTCCGAGGTCTAAAGTCTGCTTTTGCTATTAAAAATCGCAAAACAAAACAAGCGCTGTCATAAAAGATACTGGCACAATGTCTTTACCGTAAAGTTTTTGCTAAAAACTTCTTGCGGGTTAGCCCGCTCTATATTTCTAGATTTTTCCAGAATTTTTTCTATAAAATAAAAATAGTACTTGTTTTCCAGTTTATTTACGGCATTTTTAGGAAGACACAATTTTTTCCGTACTTTTTTCATTATACTACTTACTATGCTACACTGTAAAAGCTTTGTGTAAACGACTTTGAGGGCGTTTCTTATCTTTTATCATTTTTCAATTTACAAGAATTTTATAAAAGACTGACTGTTTGTGAATTGAAGCGTTTTCTACTGGCTGTCACAAAATCATATTCAAGGACAAGCACTACTTTGAGTGACAACTAATCATCAGTTAACCTGATCAACGAATCAATTATGAATTTTTGGGGAAACCTGGGTGAGTTTTCATGTAGACGGTTCCTAATGTACTTGCATACACCAAAAGTCATTGGTAGCTTTTCTTTATCGACAAGAACTGGAAGAAAAGAGCAATTTGGAACACCTAGTTTGCATCAGAAGATTTTTTGATCGACGTATAATAATGAGGAAAATATATTGCGTTTAATGAATCGTATTAATCTATATGATAGATTATTAGCACCAAAATTTGGACGCTAATAATTTGTGCATGGCAAAGCTTTAGCGCGCGATAAGCGTCTGAAGTGGAGCGAGAAAATCATGTTTTTTGGAACGCGATGCTACGCATTGTTTAGGATTGGCATTCAAAAACTCGAAGTTTGATTGCCGTGGGTTTTCGGGGAGATACATTTTTAATTGGAGCTCTATATTGAGCTGACTAAAGCTCGTGTCGATTGCGAGAAAAGCGAGGTATGTTTTCAAGCTTTTACCGTAAAATTTATTTTTCAAAGTTTTTTAAACGCTGAAATTCTCAGACTCTGAACCTTCAGTCTGATGTGTGATTAGCAGAAAATAAATTATAAAAAACTTACTACTTCCTTACTCCGTGAGCTATACAAACGAAGAAAACAAGGCAAACACATACAGTATACCTGATACAATATAAATTTATTGCTTATCTGAAACTCTAGAACATTATCCGGAAATCGACGACAAGCGTTGGGGCTTGCCAAATATTTTGTAATTGGTCAAGTATACAAGCGAGTTTTCAGGACCGCATTCAGGCTCAAGCAACAAGGCGATGAAACGTCTTCAAGTGTCAAAATTATTTCAAGAAGTTTTTTTCGATTTTTTCTGTACTCCATTCATGCTGAAATGATCGATGCAGTGAGGCTAAAGCCAAACTTTTATTCGGAATTATGAAGGGTCACTCTATTCAATAAATTTTATTTTCGTAATGCAGACCCTTGATGTTCACTTTTTTCAACGGTTTCAACATTATCGAAATTGATTTCCTGATAAGGCTGCATTTTCCGAACCCCCGACCGCTGCATGTATCATTTAAATATGAATGGAGTATAAAGAACACAAAAGTTGCTGAACGAGTCTATTTTGCTAGTTCAATCTGTTTTTTATAATATTTGATTAGATTTTATGACTGAAAAATATATAGGATAACTGTTGTTAGCTTTTTATTACACATCCATCCCCAACAGATGATCAAAGAAAACTGCCTTAGTTTTTTAGTATACACGAATGCCTAAAATGCCCATGGCAGCACACTTTGAAGAAATTAAAATACTGATAGTCAAAATTCGGAGAAAAAACGCCCGAAATACTATATCAGACTATGAAATCGTCTGTATTACTGTCGTATTGCCGTAGCTAGTAATCCAGTAGTTCTGTTTCGTTCAATAGCCGAGCACCTTATTGAGGAAACGTCTTGGATAACAGGAATTGCTTAAAATCCGGATTGTTGTGTAATTTCTCAAATTTTTGACGTTAACTAATTTGTCACATGCTTTATTAGCCACAGAGATCATTTTTCGTATCTATGAGAAAATTTATCAAGGGCTCGATCTGCCTATGTTTCTTATTTTTGTTTTTTCGCGTTTGCTTACGCCATCAGTTCTCTCACCCATTATCCCACGTTGTGAGATCGTGTTTCCCAGAAATGAAACGAGTTTCAATCAAAATTCTCTCAATTTCCTCCCCTCTCGCTTTTTTGATAATCTCACGGAATAATGAACTTTTGCATTTTTTATCGCCAATTAGAGTTTATATCATGCGTGAATGTATTTCTATGCTTCTACGTGTCCATGTTAATTTACTCTGCTTCTGTTTCTCTCAGTTAATCATCATAGATATTTTTTCTTTTTCGCATACTTTCCACCGCGTTGCTTAGCTTAATGGTTAATATTACGAGGAAGCAGAGAAACAGTAATCAGTTGAACTGCCGCCATTCATTGAATTAACACTCTGATTGCTAGCATGTCCGATTTTCTGATAAGCTATCATGATCAAGAAAAACCGCGAGTTATCAAAATTAAATTCTTCTTTCTTTTCCTTTCCTTTGCATGAAATCACACTGAACAATAATGTCTGGGCATCCTAGCTTTGTGCGTAGAATTGCAATTCGTAATACCTTTATATCATCGGTTGAAAACGTTTTGCACTCCTGGTGACCTATTCGGACGCCGTAGTGGCCGATCTCTAGTTATTAAACTCACAGCTCACAACGAAAGAACGAAATTCTGAATCAGTTGACGTTGTACATTTTCGCCCACTCAATGGCGAAAACGAAAATGTGTAACAACGAAAATCACTTTCATCAACACTGGAAAATATTATTTTGTAATTGCGTTACGACAAATTCCTTTTAATGCGGCTCATTTCTTTTTCTTCTTTTAAGTATGTAGATCGAAGAGCAGTTGTAAAAGACGCAGCTCTTCTGAATCTGGATCTGAAACTCTGAATTATTCTGGTTTTTTCCAGTAAAACTCTACCAAATCTGACATTCACAGTGGCTTACATACTCCATTTATTTCTAAATGATCGATGCAGCGATCGAAGTTTTGGCGAAAGCTGTCTTACTAGAGATCAGGAAATCAATTCCGATAATTTTGAAATGGTTGAAAAGAGTGATCATCAAGGAGTCTGTATCACCAAGAAAAAAATTATTGAATAGAGTCAACGAGCCTTCATTCATTTTGGATAAAAGTCTGGCTGCATCGATTATTTCAAAATGAATGGAGTGTAGGACATTCCATGGAATGACATTACTTTTGTGACATTGCAGGGTGGCAGGTCAAAAGTTTTGAGTAAAGAATTTTTGTGGGTAGATTTGTTTTGTATGAACGGAACTCATCCAAAATAGGTGAACCAGATGCGTTGCTGTGTGGCAGTCGATGCTTGGCGATGCGGGAACTATAATTTCCTATGATTTCGAGTTTTGAAACAAACCATTTCTCGTCAGGAGTCGGCCAACTTTTCGCTTACGGATTTCTCTGAATATTTTTGCATTTTGATACTCGTTTGAAAATGAATGGACTATAGTGTTTCAGTTGTCGTTTTTGGTGGTACAGTAGTTCAGTATTTTTCAGTGTGGAGCCAATTACTGTTCTATAGATGTATTCAGTTCCATACATCGGCATCTTCATTTACTTTCTTGCCATGATTGTTATAACGTGGCGGTTCAACCCCAAAATTTGGTCGATTTCACTAATTGAAACTGAGGATCATCCCGACGTCGGTATTAAGTGCTTGAAACTGTGTTTCAGCTGAGCGCGACGTCAGTTTCATAACTTGGTTCTAGGACAATTCGCCAGCAGTAATTCGCCCCCAACAATTCGTCCCTGAGCAATTCGTCCCTCAGTAACGCAAAAAAATCCATAAAGCAAAAAAAATCATTTCTAACAATATCAATGGTAAAAAAATAAAACAGAAAAGTTCGGACTTAAACCTTTTCGATAGCAAGATTAACTTTTGTGTGTGGCTGAAACCGACATCAGGATGGATGAAAAATGCTGGTGAAACCTAACATCTCGAGCTCGGACCTCGAGCTCGAGATGAGCTCGACATCGCGATAATCTTAACCTCGGGATGATCTCGACGTTAGTCAAACCGCTGAAACCGATTTTTTATTTTTTCGTATAATCTCGAGCTCGAGCTTAAACCACTTCAATGAAACAGACCAAAACTTTGTTTCAAGCCGTCGTGGTCTGCTGGACTGGATGTTGTCTCAAAATTTAAAAAAAAAATCATCGTTGATACGAGTCTAACCGATTTTTTTGACATCAGGGCAATGGAGAAATGAGAAAGAGTGATATACTTAATTTAGAGCAGACTACAGCATACCTTATCGATTTATTCTATAATTTTGCCATGAAAATGTTACAGTATGTTTAATTTTTTCAAGTTTCTGGATGTTCGGATCACAAGAATAGGAGACTTTTGCTTTGATGAACGCCTATCTATGTCACTATATTTACAATGATAGTAAACGTGGACGTGAAGAATGATTGGTTTATAATATCTACTTGTTTACTAATGTATGAGAAATCGGAGAGCGTTTTGTCCTCCATTCTAAAATATGGATAACAAACTAAAAAAACTTAATTAGAACTCTCATGTCTGCGTTTGATTAATCTACGATTTTCCTTCCATGATAATAGGCTTAGCATCTTCATTGTGTTTTGATTAATATCACGTTTTTTCCGTAATCGATAGTAGTTCAATGAACGATTTGCAGAACATTTACAAAATAAATAATTGAACCCAATGTTCATTGTAAGATTTATGGACTTAAATAGGTATGTGATGCAACTAAAATGGTTCATTTCAACTTTTTTTCCATACCGTAACAAGATAAATAATGAGACGTTGGGATACTGCTACTCTTATTGTTATCTTGGCTGTAAGAAGTCTCGCTTTCGGCCCTAACATACAATAGATTGGGAGTCACTTGGCCAGCGTGTTCACTTGGCCAGCGTGTTCACTTGGCCAGCATAGTCAGATGGCCAGCCAATCCGCATTATATACTCGTATGTATCGTATACTCACAATGCACATTATATATAATGATCGTGTACATTGGAATTGTGGAAGTACGTTTATGAATTATAGACAATTGACAAAGACAAAAACAAACGTACAATGTCAAAAATTTATTCAATATTGATAACCACTCGACTCTTTTTTCCAATCAAAAATCGAACACATCTCAAAAACCGATGAACTTCAGCCATAAGTACATGAAAATCATTTTGAGGTAAGGCGTCTGGATTAAAGTCAGGTATATTCCAAAATTGTTCAAAATTGTTCAAAAATGTTCGCAGACAATAATCGTAGAATAATTTTCGTTTTCCTGGACGCCGTTTTGTCGTTTAATTTTTTTGCAGTCGATACATTCCCAATATTCGTTCACAAGTCCATTCGAAAGCAACCGAGAACTTTTTTTTGAAAATTGATAGAATCGCTCAGGATGATTCAAAGACTGATAAGATATAACTGAATTTGCAAGCTTGGAGCTCAAAATGAAGTCGGCCTCACCGTAGTCCATTTTTCAATACAAAATTGTGGTCAAAAATGTTTCTGTATTTTGCAAGTTTTGATTTATTGCTACTGTACTTTTGTCATGAGACCACCAATGATCTCATAATTAATGAATTTTTAATTTATTGCTGTCTTGTCTTTATCATTTGGCTACTGTATTGCCTCTTACCTCCTTAGTCACACGTTTTCTTCACTAGCAATTTTATTTTTTTCATGTACAGTATCTTTTAAGTTTTGCCGACCATTGTTGTTTTTTTACTAAGGTTACCGAGAGTTAGAGTTCATTGTTTATAACGTCCATTCTGTCTAGCACAAAAAAATGTGCAATACGTCTTTCATTATTTGTACGAGCTGGCCATCTGACTACGCTGGCCAAGTGAACACGCTGGCCAAGTGGATATGCTGGCCAAGTGAATACGCTGGCCAAGTGATTCCTACCCCATACAATATATCTTTGCAAGCGGAGATAATCGAAAATAATACCGTCGGGGATTGCTAGAGCATAACGTCTTCGGAAAATGAGAAGAGAGAAATCAAAAAGTAGCACTCGAAAAGCCAGTTTTTGTCCTCTTTTTGTATTTCCTGCCTTCTGGGGATGAATATCTCTGTCTCTCTCTCTCTCTCTCTCTCTCTGCGGCTGTCGTGGACTTTCCACCGTTTTTCTGAAAAGGAACCTTTTTTCGGCGTTGGACAATTTATGGAGAAAGTTGGTTGAAGAATAGAGTAACTTGCAACTTTAATTTTATAACTTGATTTTAAAGACCGTTTTGTAGAGGACTATGATAGAGTAATTTACTTCCATTATAAAATCTTGTGATCAACAGTTTGGGACGAATTTGTTTGCAAGATTTTTTGCGACAATTGTGATGCTTTTCGAGATAACGTTTGGGTGGTGAGATAAGGCTTCTTCTTTTCTGGAATTCGATTGTTTCACAATCGGACGATGGAAGATCTTTAGCTAGACAAATTAGGAGGGATTGTAGAATACCCGAAAGTTGTTAAACTAATTTACGAGCAACTGTCTCCAAGTTTAAATCCTGAAATCATACTTGTTATAGTGCATTCGATAGGCCACTTCAACTTGATTTACTTACACTTGATTATTTCAAATAAGCCTACTTTACACTGAAATTTGCTTTAATGAAAAATCAAAAGTTTACAAATACCAGTTCTCTATAACAGATATGGACTAGTGCAAAGTCACATTCGATAAAGCTCGCTGGCGGCATAGAAAAGTTTCTCACAGGAAGGCAATCTGACTTTCGATATATGAACTATTTAGTTTCATCAAAGTTCAGAACTTTGTATTTCATAGGGCATTAGAGATGAAAGCTTCTTCTGATGGACATTTTTTGTAGTGCACATAACTACATATCTAATGTATGTCTCAACATCTTTAATAGCTTCGTTCACGCAGATGTAGATGCATGCCTATAGAGGCTATCAAATGCACTATAACATATAAATATTAGAATTTAAACCTGATGACCTTACCCCGTCAGAGCACGGAAAAATTCTTCATTGTTGAACGTAGCAGACTGAACTACAATCGAGAGGACTTGTTGAGACCCATTTGTACGTATGAATCCAAGTGATGTATCCATTACTCATATATTTTTGACGGTTATGAAATGATGAAGTGAATCACTTCCTGTAAGGACCACCGTGAGGTTCGATAACCTAAAAAAAGTTGCCATGAATTTCTCATATGGTGTTCAATTTTTGACGCTTATTATCAAGATGACAATCATTTTACACAAAAATCATTTTTCACGATGTTATAGGCATGTAAAGTTGCAAAAATTTGCATAAAACTGCAAAATGGTTGATGTCGTTTTCATTACGTTTTGTTCGATTTTTAAAATGATAGAGCAGATGTTATACTACAACTACATGTCATGTTCAATGCAAAACAAAGTTCATCAATATTTTTATAAACGAATGAACGGAACAATTTTAAAATTCACCAATAGAAATTTCACACATTTAAGTTTGGGCCGAACTCCAAATTTTGTCAGCTTTAGGAGAGCAAAAATTCAATGAGCAAAAAGTTTAAAAAAATAAAAGTATCGTTTATTGAGGTACATTACTTCAAGGAACATCACCTCATGATGCATAAGATTGTAATTCTGGTCAAAAAGAATACCAGTGACAGTTTATAATTTTTCTGGTGCCAAAAATGTGGCAACAACCTAAAAATATTTTAAAGCTCATTTTTTTCTATATCAGGAGTTACTTGGGCGAAGTTAACTAAATTATAAACCGTGTGTTACAAAAGCAAATTAATTATTTAAAAGGACAGCTTCAAAACTTCGAGACAACGTGTGATGGGGTTAAGAGTGGTCCTAGGACGATTCGCCCCCCAGTACTTTACACCATAAATTCGTCCCCCACTATTCACCCTCAGAAATTCGCTCCCACTGTAGTTCGCCCTCGGACAATTCGCCCCTGAGCAATTTATTCCCAACAATTCGCCCCTGGTTACTCGCCCTGGTACTTATATATTCCCTAGATTTTAGATTTAAAAGCAATTCCATGCTATATGTAAGTATCGCCGTTTGTGAAAACCCTTTGTGAGTAGATCAACGGCAGAATCGATATTTGTTCGAATAGTTAGTAAAAAGATGGGGTATGCAAATCTTTCATACAAAAGTTGCGAAAGACACACAGAATCGCGAATATTTGACGTTGAGCCAATTTGTTTCATTTTGTTATTTTCGAATTCATCTTGAATTTCTAACTCGCATTCAGAATGACACACGCAGTTTTTTGTCAGCTTTTGAAAACGTTAACTTTTGAAATAGAGCCGCTTGCTAAGTATTCTTTTTTATGTTCAAAAACAATTTAAAATTTGCGTTCATTACAGACCAGGGAACGTTGGTTCGAAAAAATCAGTTTTTTCAAATGCACTCTAATGTCCCTGCACTCTAATGTACTGCGCTTTAATGTCCCTGGGCTCTATTGTCCTGCGTTCTATTGTCCCTGCGCTCTATTGTCCCTGCGCTTTACTGTCCTGCGCTCCAATGTCACTGTGCTCTAATGTCCAGGGGCCGGTTGCAATAACTAATGCTGAGGATCATCGCGAGTTCGATATTAAGTTGTTAATGCTGAGAATTAGCTAATCGCGAGCTCAGTTTCATCTTTCTCGGGTTGCAATAAAAAAATCGAGCTCGCGATTAACTGATGCTCAGGTTTAAGTCCGAGCTCGCGATTATCTCGACCTTCCAGGAAGAAACATCGCCAATACTTTATATTACGCGCATGAAGTGAAAAGTAAACAAATGTTGGTGAAAAAAACACTGTGTCCAACATTGTTTGTTTTTCTGTTTGCCGTTCGTATGTCTTTTGTTCCCGCTTAAATTTCGAGTACTTTCAAGGAGAAAACACATTCCAAAGTGAACATCTAGAAAAGAAGTACTTTTGTGAGAAATTTGTCTCAAATATCGATTAGTTTTGGATTTGGACAGCTCATCTGCATCTTAACCTTCTCGATATGTTTACGACAATGGTATAATATATAGTTGAGCTACTAGTTAAGCTGCAGCTCAGCTGTAGCTTAAGTTTCTTTGATGAAACTGGCCCCACGTCTGGAATATAATCGGAGCCGAAGACAATGCACAAAATGCCATTGTCCATAGGTCTCTGGAAAGTATAAGAATTACATTGAAAAATGTGAAAAGCCGTACAAAAGAAGATTTGAGAAAGGAAAAAAAGCGGTTTGGAAAACGGTCGGTGGACCGCCTGATTCTTGTCTACTACGAAAATTCTCAAACCATCATAGAAGCACACCAGCAGAATTCCAAGAGATCCGGGGAGGTCTGTAATCCGATACTAGTTTATCTGAATTGGCCGCTGTTTCATCGAAAGTTTCATGGGGAAGCCTAGGTATGATGGTTGAAGAGCCAAAGTGGCAAAAAGTGGATCCTTTGGAATGAAACAGTGTTTCTATTAAGCAAGAAAAATTAGCGTCGGAAAGAGAAAAGCTCAGTTTAGAAAAAGAAAAATTCGAATCCGAAAAATCGGAATTCGCATTTTAGCAACATTGGATACAGGTCAAAACCAAATATTTATTGTCAAAATGTTGAAAAAATCCAACTCGATTCGCTTGGTGATTATTTAGTTGATAATGTAGAAAATTCATTATGACAAGTATAAAAAACAACAAATTTCTCGGACTTAAACCTACTACCGATGACGATTAAATTTACTTCCACTGACACCGACTTCGCGATCAGAATTAGACTAGAAAATTTATTGCAACACCACTGCTCGAGCGCGGGTTTAAGTCCGAGCTCACGCGAGCTGGGACTTAAACCCGAATATTGCAACCGGCCCCTGCGCTCTATTGTCCTGCGTTCTATTGTCCCTGCGCTCTATTGTCCCTGCGCTCTATTGTCCCTGCGCTCTATTCACGATTTTCCCCATTACGTAACCATATTTTATGTAAAGCATAAAGGAGATGAAAAGATGATTTTTCATTGACTGCATTGTAAAACTGAGTGTGTATACCTAAAAATGTAAGAAAGTAAAAAAAACAATCAATACTATTTTATGATAGATTAGAAAAATCAAAATTCAAAATTATGAGCAACCCCACGCAAATAATCAATCCGGTTGCGGTTGTCGTTATCAAGCGCAGGACGATTTAACTGAGTGGAATTGGCAGCATAACGCTTCTTTTTTCATGAGATGGCTGATCAGCTGACCTGATCCTTTGACAAGAATCCATTCTTTATTGAATTTGCTATATTTTGTTAATCCTGAAGCTACTTAAGTCGGGAATGTCACATTTTTAGCTGCACTGTCGATCTTGCTGTCGCCTGATATGATAAAAACATATAAACTAGTGTCTGTTTTTTATAAAATGCTTCCAAAAAGAAAAGTGACAAAAATCAGCACTGTCGTCACAATCGTTTACATAGAGCTCCTACTGTAAAATTTTTCACTCAAAAAATTTTCAAAGGTTTGGTCAGTATGGTCACAAATTTTCAGTTCTATGTGATGCATTGTTTATCAGAAAACCGTGAAAATCTGAAATACGCTTTCCACATTAATTCTTTAGGAGCATTTCAAGAAAAACAGACTATAGCCATGTTCAGCATAGTGTTTCCGATAATTTTTCTCCCATCTCATTGAAAACACCACGTGACAAAATCAAGTCGGCTTGATTGTCCACTCCAGCGATCGTTGGTAAATCTTCTAAGGTTATTGTCTGACATCTTGTGAAGTTCACTTTATTTATCAATACTACATTCTGTAACGTCAGTCTAATTTTGAGCATGCTTAAGGAGGTACTTTTGTTCACCTCCTGAATCAATCGAATTTTGAGAGACTAAAAACATAAATGACTTCATCGTTATTACTCGTGTCGTGCACCCTCAATCGTAACTGTAATTGTATCACCAGGCAAAAGATTGCCTCAATGTTGATTTTTTTGGAGATGGTTCATAATTGGCTCAATCAAGACAGTCCTTTGGGCAGTTAACTTGCAAAATTAATGGATTTTCATGTTCAGTGTTAGCATTGTATAATGATACTGTTCTATTGCTAATTATCACAGCTGATAAATCTTGTTAGTGCGGTGGCATATACTTCTGACTGCAAAACGGACCTGCTGCCAAGCTGATTGTAGGGTCATTATCTAAACGAGAAATAGAATTGGTGTCCTGTACAGTGGTTTGGTCCTCCTGGTGTTGGCCTTTCAACTGTGAATGACTTACGGTGAAAAGGCGTAGACATGCATTCATTGGGCATTTACCAAGGGAAAAGGTCTCGAATTTTTCATTATTCAGTTCATGATAAACGTAATTTCTCGTAAAATTGAAGTCCGTATTTATTGCATGAAGTATCAGACAATGATCAATTGGCACTTTTTGCGTTAATTATCATATCCACAGCATGACATTGTCTGAAATTCGATGAAATAACTGTTACGTAAGAAATGCCTTGGCACGATAGATGGAAATTTGTGTTCATGAATTGTTGTCAGATAATTAAATTTTTTTGTCATTTGTTGAGGTACATTCAAGACGTAGTAAAACAGTAGGAAATTTCAAACAGAATAATATCGTATTTCCATGTTCCCAGATCATTTTTGTGGCACACACACGATTTTCTGTTGTCTTAACCACTTCACACACCGTCTAAAATTTTTGAGGCAGTCTTTTTGAATAATTAACTTGCTTTTGTAACAGTTTATCATTTAGTCAATTTCGCCCAAGTAACTCCTGATGTAGAATAAAATTAGCTCTAAAAGGTTTTTGGGTTTTTGGTACATTTCTGGCACCATAAAAACTATAAACTTGTACTAGAATTCATTTTCATCAGAATTACAATGTTGTGCATCATGAGGAGATGTTCTTTGAACTGCTGTAGCTCAATAAACAATACTTGTATTTTTCTAGTTTTTTGCTCATTGAAGGCCATATTGTTGCTCTTGAAGCTGACGAAATTTGGAGTTTGGCTAGAAGCTGTTTGAGTTACTGTAGGCCAAAATGTTTGAAACTTTTATTAATGACTTATAAAAATTTTGCATTCATTTGTTCATAAAAATTAATAAATATTGTTTTGCATTGAATATGACGTATATTTGTAGCGCAACATCTGCTTTATCATTTGAAAAAACCCGAGTAAAATGTAATGCAAACTGACAGAACGGTAGGTGAAAATGCAACATCAACCATTTTGCAGTTTTATACAAATTTTCACAACTTTGCATGCCCATAACATAGTGGAAAATGTCATCTTGATAATCAGCGTCAAAAACTGAATAACATATGTAAAATTCAGGGCTCAGCTCATCGCCACAGTAACATAGCGATGTTGAATGTTTTTTTGTACTACCCCATTTGTGTCAGTTCAAACGAACGGCTCAAACCCAAACTCAAGTGTTTTCAAACTGGTTTTTTAAGTAAGCTCAATTTTTTTTAAATTTATGTTCCAACAAGTTGAAAATTGATTTTTTCGATGTTCAAGTACAAAATTAGATACATAAATGACATGTAACGAATCCAACAACTTTTCACGAGCTCAGATTGCACAATAGTTTGTTTGCTTCACGGAAAAACTATATAAAAGCAATCATTTTCATGAAATGAAGAGCTGATGATCAAATCGACATTGAGAGTAAAGTACATCGAATGAATGCAAGTTTTTCACATATCAAAAGTAGAAATTTGAATATATTTGATGACTGAAAAGACATCAATAAGCAGTTACGTTTATAATATGAGCTTGGAAAAAGTACGAAAGTAGTATTTGTCTTGTTTAAACCACTCTACATACAACTGGCACTGAAGTTTCTTCATGAATAAATGAATTGAGTGTACAAATCAAGGATTTTATGAGCTAGTGGAACTTAAGAGAGTCTAGAAGTGTCTGATAGTGGCCCTTTCGCACTTGAAGTACAAGTCCGTGTTAAACTGATCATTTTTTAAACAACGACAGTAAATTACTGGGGCCGGTTGCAATAACTAATGCTGAGGATCATCACGAGCTTGGTATTTAGTCATTAACGCTGAGCATTAGTTAATCGCGAGCTCGGTTTCATCTTTTTTGGGTTGCAATAAAAAAATCGAGCTCTCGATTAACTGATCCTCAGGTTTAAGTCTGAGCTCGCGATTATCTCGACCTTCCAGAAAGAAACATCACCCATAGTTATGTGACAACATGTAGAAGTGAAAAGTAAATAAAAGTTGGTGAGAAACACTGTGTCCAACATTTTTTGTGTTACCGTTTGGGGTTTCTACGTCTATAAATTATAAGTGGTTCCAACGAGAAAAAATGCATGTCAAATTGGACACCTAAAGAAGAATTACGTTTGAGAGAAATTTGTCTCGAATATCGATTAGTTTTGGATTCAGCAGATAGAAATTCTGATACGACCAAGAAAAAAGACCACATTTGGAAAATAATCGAAGCCGAAGTCAATGCAAAAAATCCTGACGTCCGCAGGTCTCTGGAAAATATAAAAATTAAATGGAAGAATTTGAAAATCCGAGCAAAAGAAGATTTGAGCAATGCAAAAAAATCGGTTTCGAAAACGGGTGGCGGACCTCCTGATACTCGTCTGCCTTCCGAAAACTCTCAAGCCATCATTGAAGCATATGGAGAATGAGCAGCATTCCAAGAGATCGAGGGAGGCCTAGAATCTGACATGAATTTATCCGAATTGGCTATTGTTTCCTCAAAATTTTCATCAGAAAGCTTAAGTTCGATGGTTGAAGAGCCTAGGTCGAAGCGGCAAAAAGTGGATCCTTTGGAAGAAGACATCGTCACAAATTGGCATTGGAAAAAGAAAAGCTCAATTTAGAAAAAGAAAAATTCGAATTCGAAAAATCGAAATTCACAGTTGAGCAACGCTCGATGCAGGCCAAAACCAAATATTTCTTGTTGAAATGTGAAAAACTCGGAAATGAACTACTTTCTCATCATATGATGTGAGCATAAAGTATAATTTCATGATTCAAAGCTGACGAATAAAAATTGATGGAATTGTCAACATTTATTCTTACAGTAACTCATGATTCATAACTTTATTCTTCAAAATATTCTCGTATAATGTGTTCTCGATATGCATTACCAGTTTCAGGATCTTCGTAGTCAGCGATTTCGAGACCACCAGCATCATCTTCTAGCTCTCTGTAGTCTGGTTGATTTCTTTCAATAGCAATATTATGTGATATGCATGTTGCCATGATTACTCTGCAAGCTTTTGGAGGTTGAATTCTCAACTCACTGTGCATAGAATAAAAACGTCGTTTCCAACGCTCAAATGTTTGTTCAATGAGCACTCTCGCTTTTTTTTGTGTGGTCCATTGTACCTATTTTCGGCGTTGGATTCAGCATCACGTAAGGGGGTCATTAACCATGGTCTGCAAGGGTATCTACTATTCCCCAGTAAAAATCTGTCAAATTCATGATTCTCGAATTGCTGGTATAAATTTGACAAATGTAGATCCAGCTATCATGAGTGCTGTCTGGCCACCTGGCAACAACATTACTGAAAGTCCCATTTGGTGAGCAGACACACTGTATGTTAATAGAATGGTAAAACTTTCGATTTAGGTATTGATGCTCATGTTTTATGGGCCGCCGAATCCGGACATGCCTACCGTCGACGCAGCCTAGAACACCTGGGAATGTTGCTATACTGTAGAAATTTTCTTTTATTTGATCGCTTTCTTGGAATTTTATGAATCTGGACTGGTAACGAAGAAGAACGTTCGTAACTCTCCACATTGCTCTACTTGCCGTCACTTTGTTCACACCAACCAAATCACTGCAACTTTCCTGAAAACATCCGCTGGCGTGAAATCGCAGAGCAATAATTCAATAATTACTTGTTGAGTTGGATGGAGGGTGTGATTACCGTTGCATCGATTCAAGTCTGCACGGATCAAATCAACTATGAAGAAGATCGATGCGCAATCAAATCTGTAGCCATCGTGTAATTCTGCATCGTTCATCGAGTCCAACGGATTCCTATGATCGCGAAAAATTCGTTCCTGATTCAATTGACAATTAATTAGTCGATAACGCAAAAAAATTCATTATGACAGAAGTATAAAAAACAACAACTTTCTCGGACTTAAACCTACTACCGATGACGATTAACTTTTGTGTACCACTGAAACCGACCTCCTGCTCGAGCTCGGGTTTAAGTCCGAGCTCGCGATTATCTCGAGCTCGAGATAATCGCGACGTCAGGATCATCCCGAGGTTATCGCAACTGCTGATCGTAAGCTCGCGATTATTTTGCTGGAGATAATCGCGAGCTCGGACTTAAACCTGAATATTGCAACCGGCCCCTGATCATGGGCCGGTTGCAATAAACGAGATTAGCAGTGTGCAAAAAAGTTCGCGATTATCTCGAGCTCGGAATCATCCTGTTTATTGCAACTGGCCCCTGGACAGCAACAAAAGCACGCAGGTTGGGACAATCAACATTTGATAGATCCTTGTGAAAAATATGCCGTAGTACTCATGTAAATAATTGATTGTTTTATACCCTGAAAAGTGTTCATAACCCAAAAACAATAAAAGATTAATCTGACAAACTGAAAGAACTCTTTTTTTGGCACAGTGAATCCATCAAACAGGATTGAATCGTAATGTTTTTTCTAAAACGTAAATTGGATATGACAAAAATTAGTGCAGTGTCCCATCGCGGAAGATTATTCCATGAAAAATGTTCAGTCATTTTCAAATGAGTTAGCAAACTAATCCGCAGAAATCCGTGAACAGGTAATAAACGTGCATCGTATGCCGAAATTTTTTTTCTCAATTTGTTCCCATAACTGCTACGAGAGAAAAAAGGTGGCCGTGTACGCAGGTTGTTCAATATTTCTATTATATTATATTATTATTTTTTTCTATTATTTTATTATTTTTTTATTGTTTCTCTTCTAGCTTCCTGATGCTCATTTGGAAAAAAATGGACAATAATTTTTTACTGTAGAATTTTGTACGCAGAAAAGTTTTATTATCTAAAAGCATTTCAAGGGTAAATTCCTTAAATTAACTATAGTCAATTCGTTTTCAAATGGGCCTCGAAATGCAAAAGTATACTAAAAAATCCGTAGCCTTGTGATGACCAAGCATCGTAAACAAAAATTTTCTTTTTTCAAATTGTAGTCCTAAATAATACGATGAATCTGAGAAAAAGGCAGCCGCGTTTGAAGATTATTGTTTATTGAGCATCTTTTTTTCAAGTCTCATTCGGAAAAAGATATGAACCAAAAAATCTGCTATAAATCAATAAGTCTCGATAAATTTGTGCAGAATTGCAAAAATCATACAAAGCTCGAACTGAAAACATGCGACCAAAATTCAGAAATCAGAAAAATTATCAAAAAAGTTTGATTTTTTACCCAACATGAACTGCTGCGATTGCGCAGCGTTGCACAATGATGATCCAAAGGACTGCATCTTGTAAATTTTCGGCTTCAATCAAGTTCATAAATATTTTTTAACCTAGAGCGAGTAAATCCTTCACTAAAAAGCCAAAGGCT
This sequence comes from Romanomermis culicivorax, assembly GCA_963922205.1. Taxonomy (NCBI): domain Eukaryota; kingdom Metazoa; phylum Nematoda; class Enoplea; order Mermithida; family Mermithidae; genus Romanomermis; species Romanomermis culicivorax. The sequence goes on along the minus strand of CAWUHX010000013.1, from coordinate 746,791 downwards.
TATCACAAAACAAATCCTTACCACAAGTTTTGCGAGAAGGCTAGTGATCGAAATTCTGATGACGTTGTCCTCTTCTTTAATCCTGATCATTTTTTTGCTTTATTCGATCAAGCTATTGGAATGCTTTCCATAATCAAGCAATATTTTGAAAAATATACTGTGTAATTTATGACGTTCATTCACCCTGTAACCTGGCCAATCTATACTTTTCTTTGGTTTTGCGTAAGCAAAATTTTCTGAAAAACATCCTCCAGCCTTTTAATCTTACTGTATTTCTATTCACGGCTCATTTTTGATCCTCGTGCATTTTTCCAGACATATGAAACATGATATACTCCAATTTAATTGATTATACTCTGAGGATCGTAGCTCCTGACCGGTGATCTATATTTTGCAGTTACGCATAATCTGTCCAAGTGTTACGTGCGTTCTGCAGGATGAACGATGGGTGAAATTTGCATAGAGGCTGTCTATGCCTACATGTATAAAACCGTAAGACACAGTTTATCAGTTCAGCTCGTTTTTAGCCTTCTCCACGAGGTCTTGTTAGATCACTCAAATTTTTTTCTATCCTGTTTCAAAGCATAGTGTTGCTATTTATAGAAAAAAACAAGGCCCTACAAAAGTGCTCCGGATTTCAGATATCATGTGAATGAAGTGAATCATGAGAGAAAATTTTAGATGTTATTGTTGATTTTGATTCTGAGCTTCCATGTTTGAAATTCCATATTCAGTTTTTCTTGAAATTTTACTAAATAAACAAACCGGAAAGCATGTTATAAACAGACTATAAAATCAAAATGTGAACTTTAACATGTGAAAAAACTGTCAAAAATTGAATATTATGTGCAACAGTTTTTAGGAAACTACTATTTTTATCAAATCTTTAGATCAGTTATCACGTCCATTCCTTCATATTGTGGCATCAACAATTTCAATAACAACCATTAACTACTCTTCTAAGTTGATCTCGGTTATCTCTTTCTTGTTCCTAAATTTTAAATTTTGTACACTATCGCGTGGGGGTGGCCTCGCCCAAATAGTGTTTGATCTTAATTAGAAAGCTGCAGACCTCACACAGAATAAACTTTTTCAAGGTGTGCAGAAATTATTTCTGTCAAAATGCATCAAATTGGACAGCAATCGACAGGCCTCGTTGCGATCTCAAAATCACGAGAAGGTATTGCGTCTCTACTTTCGACTAAATCTGCTTGATCTGTTCTAGATTTTCGTATGCAGCCGATGTATGACCTTGGTACAAAAATAAAATGGAAGATGTCACAAAATCAAAAATTATATTTTAGTCCTGAGTCGATATAATCTATTCCATAACATGGTCAAGTTCGAACATATGTCCGTGAAGTCAAAATAAACGTTAATGATTTTGCAACTTCATCTCCTAACGGCTACTGTACTATAGTCGCATACGGGTAGATTTTTGTTCCTTACAATAAACCCAGATGATATTAATTGCGTAATTCAGAAAGTTTGTACTTTCTTGTTGATAGAAAATGACAAATCCAGAAAAAAGTATGTAATTTGAGTCATTATTGAGGAAGTATTATACTGATTAGTCTTTTATTCGTTGTTTTTTGGTCAATTTGAGGTCATCAAAATCATATTATCATCCTAAAATTACAACATTTACGCAATTCCGGTATGTATCGCGGATTAAAAAATTTTTCGTCCTCAAAAGTTAGTTACAGCATTTTGAACCTTTTGGAAGAATATTTAGCTTTCGCCATTTCATCTACCATCAAATTATCCCTTTGTACATCGAACTATAATCAATCCAGAGAAATCTCTAGCTTACTGTAGCTGACGACGACGAATGGAATCTGCTCGTTATTCGTCCTGATTAAGTGACTGCGAGACTTAATTATTAGCCTATAGCTTCTACTTTCCAGCGGAGAGGTGTCTTTCGAGAGCGCTAATCGAAAAATTCGCGTAAATTTCCAAAAATAGAAACTTGGGAAAAGTATACATAGCTTATAATGTGCGGGAAAGAGAATGTCTGTCATTTTTGAGGATAAATATAATTTCGAAGGACGGGGACGATTTGTTTTAGACTTTCGCAGTCAGGGCTTTAGAGTGGGTATGAGATAATTCCGATTTGGGGTTTTTCACACAGCTGTACTCTGATTTTTCTTGAAGGAGTTGGAAGTTTTAAATTTTGATAGGAAGAACTGTCGCATTTTCTGTAAACACTCCATTACGACGCTTTTCTGACATGATTTTGAAACTGCAAATAAATTATGATTTTGTTACGAATAAATCTTACTGTTACAAGACTGCTACTTTGAAAATTGTAGTAGATTAATATATTCTTTGAATTCAGAGCAAAACTCCACGAGAAAAGGTTTCAGAAGTTTTAGAGTTTAAGTCGAAATGCATCTAACCATGAATTTCATTATTTCGTTTTTATAAAACGCTCATAAAATGAAAAATGACACAGATTGACTTGAAAATCATTCACAGTTTTTTCTCCCTGTGGCCGTCTTTACACAGAAATTTGCGTAAATGTGCAAAACAATAGAAGGTTGACCTTTACATTTTGGTGCTGCCGTTTCAGTGCCAGCTATTCTGACATCGTCTGCTGTGAGGTATCGAATGCACTATAGCATGTGAAAGGTCAGAATTTAAACTTCTAAATGTTTTTTCGTCAATGTTGATGGAGTTACCTCAGAAATTTTTAGGTTCTTATGATGACGTTTGTTTAGGTAGAAAATGACAAAATGTAAAATATACTTACTTGTTGGTCTCATTATTTAACAGAATTTTTGGACAACAGATTATAGCAAAACCTCACACTGAAAAACGAGTAAATAACTTGGGATACAGTCTTACTTTGGCGTCCGTTTCACTTTGGCGCCTCACCTTATGTACTCTGCTATTGTAACACTTATTTAATCATTTGTTTGCTTAAAGCTTAGGCTTAGACGCTTAGACTAGTCAGGGTGGCCTGAGCTATTTATAGCTATTATGGTAATGTAAAACTGGGCGTAAAATTTACATAAATGAGAACACATCGCCTGTATATCAAGACAACGCCAAAGTAAGCCGCCGTCAAAGTGAGACTGGCGCCGAAGTGCCACACAGTCAGATTATAGCCTATTTTCTATGAAAGCTCTTCGAAATTCTTATATCAAAGCTTATAAAGTGCTTGAAGTTGTTCAAAGATTCGGAAATTTTACGCAAAAGTTCATCGTTGTTTGGTGAAATGACTCACTAATGTTAATGTCTACACGATGTGTGATTTAGACCAAAACATTACAAAAGATACTTACTTCCCGGTTCATAAATAGTAAATCGTTCAAGAAAAATTGGCACAAAGTTGTGTAGTACGGTATAACTTCATTTTTACAAATTGTGGCTTATTCTGAGAATGATCAAAAGGTAACATTATGTAAATTCCCGATCAAGTCTTATTGTAGAAAACGAATTTTTTCAACCTTTCTTTGTGATAGGTACTACCCTACATCGAAACATATAAAGCAAACTCAATTTGCATATTGTGATTGTTGAATAAAGCGAAGATCAGGTTCTTTACTTCTTAAATGTTTGCCGTTGTATTCTGGGGCTTACTTTTTTGTTTGTAATAGACACTTCTCATCTAATAATCTACTTTACCAACAATAAACGAGCACACGAAATTTGATTTTAGAATACGTTTGAGGTAATCAGTTTGTAGAACACACGCAAATTGACGGTCTATTCCTTGAAAATGCTTGTAAATGTTGAAAGAGGAATGCAAGTACTACTTGAAATTTTTGTTTTTTGCTATAAACCACGCATCACATGAAAGATAAAATTTGTGATCCCACTGATCCAACCATTTCCCGAATTTTCCTTGAAAGTCTACTCTATTTTACGGTGCCTGACATTTCGAAGCCGTTGTTTTGGTGCCAGCTATTTCAGCGCTGGCCATTTCAGCGCCACGTAGCGTTTTTCATTTCATTAATTACGTCGATATGATGATGAAAACAGTGAATTTGATAATGTAATTGAGGTAATTATGATTATTGTTTGAGAGTCGAACGTCCTGAGCAGAAAATTTATGAACCACTTTTTTGTAAAAATTTTTTGAACCATGAGATGAGCAAAACAAGCGAAACGGTTAGAAATTATGTTTGAACTATTTTTGATCCCCTGTAATCAGAAATATTTTTAATTTTAAGTTCAAACTCATCCTCAGTTGTGAACCAGTTCACGATGAAATCCTCATATCGCACATGACAACACGTCAGTCTCGTTCTCTGTTGTAAATATCCGACATAATATGGCAGAAAATACAGAACACGTGTAAAATGAATGAAAAATCAAACTTAGGGAAATAGCAAGACCAGCATAAAAAATATGCTTACAGGACAGGAAACTAAAAAATAAGGTGAATCAAAATGAACTATGAAAGAGAAAGCATTAGAAGAAGGAAAATAAAAACTTGACAAAAAAGTAGAAGATATCATCACCTACTTCTTCATAACACCAGCATATCACTTTTTCGTTCTGAAAAGAAAATTTAATTTAACTGACTTCGAAGCGGCGTCGCTGATGTAACGGCGCCGAAACGTTCAATTTTGCCTATGATTATTTGTGAATCACCATATCTCATGAAACTGAGATTTGTGAGTCATGTCATCGCGCCGTTTCACAGATTTTGAGTGAAAATTTCTACAATAAAATATTTGCGTGAACGACATTACTTGTTTTTTGACGAATCCCAATTCATAGACAATCATAAAAACAGACCATGATGTAAAAAACTGACCTTTATTTTGAAACCTTGCACTTAAAAATGCAAAATCATACTTTCAATGTAGTATCTCGAAACGATTCCGGCTTGCAGCCTTATTGTAGAACTGAACTATTTTCGTACATCAGCATTCTTCATTATGACCAAGTAAAGACTGTCTTCTGTGCACGTTGCTCACTCTACATGTGCCCCCGGCCAAAACATTAATTTTTGAGATAGTTCCCTCGAAGAGATGTTTCTTATAATGCCGACAGCAGCGAGAAAAATCTTTAGAACCTTCCTTTTCCATCATTTATGCATACTTTAATCTCATGAGCTTGACTTTTGCATATGTATTCTATACACGTGAAGTTTTTTCTTTTTTGTAGATCATGTCAAACTCATTATTTAATGATACGTTGAATAATAATAATATGTTGATCAATCAAACGACGGATTCAGTCGAAGACCAGGTTCAATTCTTCATGTACGGTATCGTTTTTCCGTTGATCGTACCCATCGGCTTATTTTTCAATATTTGTTCCTTCATCGTCTTAACCAGGACATCTATGTTGTCCAGTATAAACATCTATTTAGCCGGTTTGAGTTTATTCGACAGTTTACTGTTATTTTTCACACTCTTACTTTTCCCGCCTTTTTCCTATTGCGAACGATCGCTTTATTCCGGCATTGAATCAACGTCAGGGTCAGGTAAGAAATGAAAATTTTCATAAAGATTAAAATGAGCAGTTTACCGTGGACCGTTTTGCATGCTGAAGGACACGATCATTTTTCTAATATCTTTGGAAATTTTCGATTATCTGGTGTGTAAGAAGTTGAAAAGATGATTTTGTAGCATAATCCGTTAAATTTTTAGATCCTGAATATTTGTCTGTTTCTACTGAAATACTCGTAAAAAGTAAGACCGGAAATCAAGTTTTATTTCATATTTTTATGATTTTCTGCTAAATCATCATGTCGCAGAACCATTTGAGTAAAAAATTCTACAGTAAAGCTTTTTTATAGACGATTTTCGTCATATTTCAATTTATAACTATTTTATAAAAATGAACTATATGGTCGGTACTGTCTCGGTAAATTTCATTGTTCACGTTGTCTAGAAAACAATTGTTTAGTCAGAAATCACCCCAGCATCATGCCATCTCTAGAATGAGTGATAGCAGAACAATTGAAATGTGATTTATATCGCCTGACCATAATGTAATTTTTTTGAGTAAAATTTTGGAGGTTTGAAGATTAAAAAACTGTCAGAAAGTTCTGACAGATCGATGTTAGTTCAGACTAAGAGATTAACTACAGCATTAAAATTATTATAGAATGACCAATCGAAAAAGTTAAAACACATACTATAAAATGGCACAGAAAACCAGCCACACGAAAGGTTGCGCTTTTTTATACTCATGTTTTTCGATAGCAAGTTATTTGCTGATAGGCATGTAAAAATTTGTACCGAAATAATTAGAAATAAATTTGTTAAGAAAAGCCTATGGGCCACCCCGTATCTTCTAATTTTCAGAACTGTAGTAACTCTCAAAAAGTTAAAATCCCATTTCTTAGATTTTGGTAAACAATAAATTATGTTTTTTTCTAGTCGTATATGACATTCCCAACGACCTTCTAAATTTGGATGTTTTTGTGTACATTCTCGACTCTATCAAACTGTAGTCTGTTTTTGTTATGCTTCTAAAAAATAAAAGAGGGAAAAAGTAATATTTCATGATTCGTATGAAAAATTCTGCAGTAGAAACTTCGTGTAAATAATTTTGAAGACAGAAACTATTTGTTATTTTTTATGCATCTTATAAAAAAGTACTATAGCTACCTTTTCTAACTGAGCTGTCATATCGTTTCAGTAAACATGCGATTTCAGCCACCGTGTTATTCCACTGGATTCTATTCAGCAATCCTTTTTTAATGAATATATGTTGCATCAATGCAGCCTTTACAGCAATGTTATTCTCAGGAATGACTTACGATCACAAGTTCGAAAAAATTAGTGAGGTTATAAAAACAAATATTGTGTAGGTTGACTATTTGAGGCTCCATGATACTTATTTTCGACCTCAACATGCCGATCTTCATCAACCGCTATACGATCAGTGAAGATCGAAATTTGTTTTTATTAGATTTTTTCTCGAAATGACACTGACGAAGCATTTGTCTTCAAACAGACAGTAATCACTCAGTAAAAGGAGCATAGCTGAAAGTCATTTTCTTCCTTCCCAAAATAAGATAAATTTGTGATTATTTCACAGAAACTTTTGTTTGTCGTACAAAACAATGTCGAAAGCAAATATAAATCAGAAACTTATTCTAGAGAGACCTTTGAAAGACGAAGATATCCTGACATTGTCCTGTTTCGTCTTCCTGTCTAGTCTCGCACTTTTTACAAAATACCTGAATTTTCTGCCCTTTATCCTCTCAATGTGAATAATGTACTCAAAATGATAAGTCAAATTATATTTTGATAGCTTAGGTTTCCTCTGTCTAGTTTGATACGGATTTTCATCGTATTTTTTATTAATTTCCTTCGACATTTGATCGGCATTATGTCTGTTCTTCCCGTTTCATTGCTTTTCAAAACGAAAATCACGTGCAGGTCATCGTTTCTATGAGGATTTTTCCGAAGAACAAGAAAAGGAAAGGAAAAAACAAAACAAAAATGTTGATAAATGAACGACTATTGTTCCACAATGCAACGCTTGTCCAAAAAATACCGATTTTTTGTTTCGGGGTTTTTGTCTTACCAATACACAGGAATAATCTATGCATCAAATTGATCTTTTATTCTAGACTACGTGATTATCCATGTTCATTTGTACAGTGATTGACTGTACAAGCTTGGTAAATTGAGTCATTATCTGATTTCCCACTGAATCAATATCTCTGAGACTATAGTCTGTTTTTCTTGAAATGCTTCCAAATAAAAACCTGTAAAGCAAGTACTACTTCATATTTTTAAGATTGAATGCTATCCGGTCTGCATATTTTTTACATTTTTGAGCATGTTTACCTTATCTGAAGTACTTACATGTGTAAACTGATGAATTTGTTGCATGCACTTTGGGGTTTTAAATATCGCTCAACAGAAAACGTGGTCCGTTTTTGTCTTGGGTCAGCCTTTTTATCAGAAAAATGGGCTGAAATAAGAGCCTTTGGCCCACAAAACGTGCCAGAATTGTTGTTTTGTTCAATAATGCAAAACTTTCAAAGAGCGAAATTGCAAGACGTGAAAATGTTACTAGAACAACTGTGATTGACACTATTATCAAATATTGAACAACAGGATCATACAGAGACAGCGTAAGGAGTGGACGCCTCCAGAAATTTTCTAACCAGATGCACCATTGGCTTTTATGAAAAATTGAAGAAAACCAGTGATTATCAAGCTCCGAACTTCAATATCAACTTGGAAATGGCAGTGAAATATCTGTTAATTCAACTATTCATAGATTTCTTATCCGAGCTGAATTCAAAGGCAGAGTGGTACGAAAGTCATTCTTTAGTGAAGTCAACCATCAAAAACGTTTGAATTTCGCCGTTATCATAATTATTCAAAAGTTTTGTGGTCAGACGAATCAAAGTTTGAGTATTTTAATCGAAGAACACGTGCCTATGTTCGTCATCACCCGGGGGAATGGTATTCTGTTGAATATATGATTGGAACTGTAAAACACGGGTAGTCTGGGCATCATTTGAAGCCAGTGGTGTTGGGGATCTTGTTTTTATTCCAAAATACTCCAAATTTACTGCTACACAGAATTACTCAGAAATCATATAGAAGCTTCGGTAGATGCAGCTGTACCACTGTGTGCCACTTCGAATTGGATTTATCAACAAGATAACGATCCAAAACATTCTGCCAAGTTAATGAAAAATTTTTTCACTCATGAAGGAATTTTGGTCTTGAAAAGCCTCCCCAATCGCCGGATTCGAATCCAATCGAAAGTTTATAGAGGATTTTGAAAGAATTTCTCATTCACAACGACTTCCATGCCAGAAATGAACGGGAAATGATAGAAAAGTTGTTGAAAGTTTAGTACACAATAAGTGTTGAATCTTGTTAAAGAGTTAGTTTCCTCAATGCCAGATCGATTAGAAGCTGTAATCGCTGCGAATGGTTATTCAACTAAATATTAAAAGTGTTGTATGATTGATAGTAAAGCTTTAGAAATAGTTGTACCTTATGATCTTTGCTCATTTTAATTAGAACTATGTTAAAAATCACAAAATCTTGAAAATGCTCACCTTGTCGAAAACTTTTGCACATCACTTGTAGAACTGAATATTTATTAGCTTTATGGACTTCAATATTTTTGTGACAAAAATTTCGCAACAAACTCTTTGTTGAAATGATTTGAAGACAGCACTGTAGTCCGTTTTTCTTGAAATGTTTGTAAATAATAACAGTGGAAGGAAAGTATTATTCTGTATTTTAAAGGGTTTCTCCCGATATATATGTCCTATACGACTGAAAATTTGTGAACATTCTCAGCTAACCTTCAACTATTTTTTGAGAAAAAAATTTGTCATAAAGCTTTATGTAAACGATTTCGACGTATAAGTTCGTATAGACTCACTCTGTTTAGTTCAAATAAGGTCTATTTGCAGACGCAGCGAAAACCCAAAAAGTAGGTTCAATTTGATAGGCGATTTTCGCTTGATGGAAAACTTTATACTGTAGAAAAACGCTAAATTTCTTATTGAGAATAGGAAAGGCTGAAATCATTGAAAAATGTGATGCTTAGTGATTTGGACAGAACTGCTTCGATACTTGAGTGATACTTGAGAAATTTCGACCACTTTAACCAGGTTATTGAAGGGAATTTTCAGCTGTTCTGTTTGCTGCTCACTGATGAAAAAAATTTTCATTGATTACAGCAATAAACTCGCCAGTTTTTTCGTATTGAACTTACTTTTATTGGATCGCTGGATTGACCATTTCAAAGTGAATGGAGTATAGTTTTGTCAATGAGAAAAGTTTTTTCATTCCGACGTTATGTCGTTTCTATGATTCCAGCTTCCCAATTATCGTAAAGATTATCGGACTATAGTAACCTACTTTTTGCGACTTTTTGCGGCTGCCAATTCAAAGTGAACGAGCTATAGTGAATAGTCAAAATATTGGATGGTTTTACCATCAGTAAAACTTTTTAGTTCAGACATTCCTGTGTTTCGATTACTTTTTTTATTCCAGCAGACAAAGGTATTTGGTGCGTCTACTTCTTCTCCACGGGCAGCGTCCTTTTCCCCCTGAGTTGTACTGCCCAGACCGGTTCCGTATGGACGATGGTGGCCATCAGCGTCGACCGTTTTATCGCCATCCGTTGGCCGCTGAAAGCCCGAGACGTTTTGACCGACGAAAAAGCTAAATTTTTCGTCACGGTCATCGGCGTCGGTTCCATATTGTACAACATACCGATCTATTTCGAATTGGAGCAAGACGAAAACGGCATGCTCAGAGCTACGAAATTTCGCGACAGTTCAGAATATATCACCATTTATAAAGGCTATTGCTATTTGATATTCATGTTCGTCGGGCCGGCGTTGGTCACTTTGCTGTTAAATTTGATTGTGACAAAGTCGGTGAGGTAAGACTGTATGTTTATGATGGTAGGGAAGTGGGATCGCTAGCATTAGCATCAAGAATTTTGGAGTTGTTAGACAACTTCCAGCAGTCTGCTTTTCATGGAATACTTATAAAAATAAAACTGGAAATCAAGTATACAATTCCATTTTACTGCGATTTTCTGCTTAACCATTCGCCACATAGGACTAAAATTTTGTGGGACCATTCAACTAAGCTTTTACAGTTTTTTCCTGAACCACACGCCATTATAGGGGTGCGAATTTGTGAGCTAACTAAAAGTCTAAATAATTTTGTGCACAAACACAATAAAAGCATCGTGCAAATGATTTTAAAGACGGCATTATTTCTATTTTTCACTAGTTTATTATTAAATGCCCCGATGGGGCAGAAAAAAGAAGAATATACTTGTTTGAATAGTTGCCATGCTGTAAAAAGAAGTGGTCTAGATTTTTGAGAACTTGGGTTAAAGTTGGAAAAATTCACTTTCTTTATATTGGATTTTCATTCCTTCTCAAAAAAATTTTCCATGTCTGTGAAAAAGTATATTCTGCAGCATCGCGCATTTTGTCCTTCCCCTGGCATGAACTACAGTAAAATTTTTCTTTATGAAAATTATATGCACATGATTTCAACTGCAAAGAAATGGTAAACTAATAGCATTCTTACTCCCGACCGATTCAAAACTCCTGCCTCTCACACGAGCCGAAAAATAGTGAGGGAGATATATTATAGTCATTTTCAGAACTACAAAGAAACCTGGGGTTGGTTGCACTAACCCAACATGACGATGATTTCAACACCGGGATCGAATTGATGATCATGAGTTTGAGCTAATCGCAAGGTTCAAATTATTTCCTTCAGTGCACAAACGATACTCACTTCAGGATTAACTACTACTGAGGTGTAAGTTCGAGTTCGACAATTGCAGATGTTTTTATATTTATTTGCTTTAGAGATAAGAAAATTATGCGAAAATGTTAGTGCAACCCGACAGCTTGAGCTGGGGATTATCTCGACATTGAGTTCGCTATAATCCTGATGACATTCAAATTATACCGAACTTGACATCAAATAGAGTCGCCTTTTTTTCGAGATTATCTTGAGCTCGAGCTCAGACCCCTTTAGTGAAACTGGGCCTTGGTTACAGTCATTGGGCACCGATCTGCAAATGGGCGAACCGAGTAAAGCATACAAAAATGCTCATGACTCAGCCGTGCCTATATTAGGAGTGTGCGCGAAATCCCGTACCCGGTTCTCCCCGACTCTACTAGCACTCCCTCAGGAACAGTACGACTTTTTTGACAGCAGGACGGGAGCAACAGGGATGGGTGATATTGCTTCCCGTCTATAATTCCACAAAAAGCGTTCTGCAAATTTTCTCTTTCTGCAAATTTCAGTTTAAATCCAAAAAATGTGAATGATGCTATTTTGCTGAATAGTTAAATAAAAGAGAATAAATTTAATTATAGCTTGTAATCAGTAGAACTTATGGAGTGAATTCTATACGATATGTTATATAAAATGAGTGAACGAAACGTTTATTGTACAATCGATTCAGTTCTTGGAAGAATTTGTGCTGTAGCTTTTTTTTCTAAGAAAGCTGAGTGATATTTTATGAGCCACATTCCCACAGTTGATTCCTTTTGTTGACACCAAATTCAGTGAAAATGATTAGCACAGTTCGAAGCACACATGTGTGGGGGGGCATGAGGGTACAAACTATCCCAAAGGTTTTGAAACTGGAAAATTTGTTATGAAAAAATTTTTTTGATCGACTTTTTTTGAATTTTTTGTCTCAAAAAGCGCCAAACAACCTAGGTCCACCCCTGTACCTTCCTTAAAATTTCAGAGATGCACATGTTTGGTTGGAATGTGTGTTGATGCACTCAGCTGCAGAATATACTTTTTCACAGACACGGAAAACTTTTTTGAGAAAGAATGAAAATCCAATATGAAGAAAGTGAATTTTTTCCAACTTCAACCCAAGTTCTCAAAAATCTAGTCCACTTCTTTTTCTAGCATAGCAACTAACCAAGCAAGTATATTCTTTTTATTTTCTACCCCATCAGGGCATTTTCTAATAAACTAGTTCACCTCTTTTTGGTGGGCCTCAACCATGCATGAAAACCTTCATAGAAGCACATTGAAGTTTTAAATTTGGTCATCTTAACGTCAAAAAACAATAAAGAACAATCTTCAAGCAAGCTACGAATTCTCACATTCAGTAAAAGTAAAAGATGTGTAAACCGCATAGTACTTAAAAAACGTTGTAAACAGAGTGAAAAGTGGCCATATCTATTGAATTCTCCGCAGTCGAAAACCCCTTCCACCAAAAAATCACGAAAATACGCTTGTTTACATCCGGGATAGTTTTCGTGTAAAATGATCGCATTCATCAAATTCCCCGTGGTCGAAAACCCCTTGCTCTGACAATTCACAGGAGTATCCTCATTTACATGAATGATGATTTTTTTATGTAAAGTGACCGCGTCCATTGAATTTGCTTTGGTCGAAAACCCTTTAACCAAAAAATCCTAATAATGCTACTGCTTCAATTGAAACTGCAAAAAATTCAGGCACCGTCGTAATGCATAATGCTGCAAAAAATTATTTTTTTGAAGCCGTAAGTTTATAAACAAAATTGCCAAATTTCGCGGTTCTCGGGACTTTGGACCACCATATAATAGAATTGGGACCATATTTTAAAAAAATAAAAAATCGCATTTGAGATTGCACCCCCAAGATGCTCAGGCCGAAGTATGAAGCTTGGATATGCCACACCCATTACTGGGCATGGTGGAACTGGGTGGCCTCAAAAAGTGCGTTTTTTGCATGTTTTTGAGGCCCCACCGAGCACCACATGCAGATAGAGGCGAAATGACAAATGGCACCCCATAGTTTGTCCCTATGCCCGAAATTATGAAAAAACCCGAAGGTTCTAGCTCTTACCGTTTTGGCTCTAGGGTGGGGGGGACATGAAATTTGGGAACCAAGTATATTATAGGTTGATGCTATCGCGCCACCTATTATCTTGGGCTATGTAGTGTTATCTTATTTTACCGTAATCGTGCATTTTTCGTTTGTGTGCACTGTCAAAATTATGCGGGCCGTTTTCAACGCTCACAAAATGGAAGAGAAAATTGAAACCATTAGTTGTCTGCATACATGCACAACGCTGGGGGTCAGCCAGAACAGGGGGTGGAACACAAAATTTTTTTTCGTTCATGATAACGAAAAGAAAAGTATTCTAACGTCCGAACAGCATATTCTTACAACCATAATAGTCAGAATTGTAGAATAATTATCTTAGAATGCACTTTTTAAAGTTATAATGTTATTCCTTTGGGATCAAGTATGCCTTGTTTAGAAAAATTGTTGAACTACAGCATCATTTCCATTTTTATGACGACTTTCTCTTCTCTCTTGCTCATTTTTCTTCATCAATTTCTCAATTATTGCTGGGGGCGTCAAATCTGCTGGGGGTCAGCAAGAATCTGCTGGGGGTCAAAACTCCCCCAAGCCCCCCCACGTGCATGTATGGTTGTCTGAACGCGACTTGGGAAAATTCAAGGAAAGTTGTATTAAATTAATTCGTAGGTCTCTTTTGGACCGCCACATGCACGAAATAGTAAATTTGATGTGAAAATCAAGTGATCATGGGAATTGCGCATCTGGTCCATTATGGGAAAAAATTCTCTGACATGGAATCGTCGACCACTTTCAACACATTTTGGTGGCCAGTGGATCAAATACGTTTTGAGCAACATATTTCCTTCTGACAGAAAACTCAACAACGTGAAAGTCATGAGGAAACATACTTCGCAACTGTATAATGTAAGCAGGTCCTGAAATATTATTCACAAGAATTCGTACATTCAACTTTTTCGCATGTTCATGCCTTCGACACTGTTCAAATACTTGACCCACGCAACCTGGGTATATTTCAAACTTGTTGGAAAAGATCTATCATGAATGTACTCAAGTTGATTCGCATGAAAAGCTGAGTATCAGCTACAATAAACACGAAATAACCTGCTGTCATATTTTCTCCAATTTTAAGAACCGCCTTCAAAATCCGTCGACGTTTGAGCGGACGTGAAGAAAAAGAACGCCGTTGCACGATGACGGCCGTTTTGGTAGTCGGCGTCTTCCTCCTCTTGAACCTTTTAGCAATAATAAACAATTTTTTCGAAGCCATGCGAATACCGTTCGCCAAAAATTTGACTGTGACGGGCAATTTTTTAGTGATGGTCAATTCGGTGGCCAATTTCGTCATATATTACGCCATGGGATTAAAATTTAGACGCATGTTTTGCAAAATTTTTTGCCGCAATTGCTGCCACCAAACGATGCGGGACGGCAAATCCATAGAACAGGCGCAAAGGAGCAGTTATTATGGTAGTTTCAGGCATTACAATATTTTGAATCAAAGAACAAATTCCACTATCGAGCGTCATAAAGATTCCAACACGAAAGTAAGCATATGAGTTCATTTAATTGTGAAACACCTAAGAAAACAGGGTTGACGTCAGCAATGCATGGAAAATATATTTCTCCACTGGAAATGCTGTAATTTTATTGTCCACTATAGTCTATTTTTCCTAATGAGCCTCAGAAAGGGAAAAGATGTTCATGCAAATGAATAACAACCTGCGTAAGCGGCCATTGTTTCTCCCAGATTGACTGTAGCAGTCAGGACTACAACATTGAAAAGGGAACACGTTTGCGTCCCCACGGATTTCTTGGGATTTTTTGCATTCCGAGGCTCATTTGAAAATAAATAGAGTGTATTTTAAGGGTAGTCGAGCTGTGAATTTCTAGCATGTTTTTATCCCAGTCTACTGCGTAGTTAACATGACAATAAATTTGGAACTGCAAGTGCAGTAACTGCCTTGTTTTACTGATTTACAGTATGTAAACTTTATCATAGATGGCGCGATAGCATCAACCTATAATTTACTTGGCCCCCAAAATTCATGTCCCATCACCCTGGACTCAAAACGGCAAGAGCTAGAACCTTGGGTTTTTTTCATTATTTCGGACGTAGGGGCAAATTATGGTGTGCCTATTGCGATTTCACCTCTATCTGCAAGTGGTACTCGGTGGGGCCCCCAAAACATGCAAAAAACGCACTTTTTTAGGATCCCCAGTTCCACCATGCCCCACAATGGGTGTGCCATATCCAGGCTCCATACTTCGGCTTAAGCATCTTGGGAGTACAATCTCAAATGCGTTTCTTAATTTTTTTAAAATATGGCCTCAATTCAATTATACGGTGGTCTAAAGTCCCGGGAACCACCGCGAAATTCAGTAATTTTGATACTTATGGCTTCAAAAATATAATTTTTTCCAGTATACATTACAGTACCAGAATTTTTTGAAGTTTCAATTTAGCCAGTAGCGCATTTGGGGTTTTTGATTATTGGGAATTCAATGGACGCGGTCACTTTACACAAAAAATATCGCGTAAACAAAAGTATTTCTGCGACTTTTAGGGAATGGTTTCCGACTGCGGGGAATTCAATGGATAAGGCCACTTTACACAAAAAAAGTATCTCGGGTGTAAACAAGCGTATTGCCGTGTCTTTTTTGTGGAAGATGCTTTTGACCGCGAGTAATTCAATGGACACGGTCACATTACACAAAAATTATTCAGAATGTAAATAAACCTATTTTGGCGGATCTTTGGTGGGAGGGATTTTCGAAACGGGGGAATTCAACGGATGCGACCACATTGAACGTAAAAATTTTCCTCGGTGTAAACAAACGAATTTCCCGATTTTCGGTGGGAGGGGTTTTCGACTACAGAGAATTCAATAGACGCGATCACTTTACACAAAAAAATTATTCCAAATGTAGACTAATGTATTTCTGCGATTTTTTCGAGGGAGGGGTTTCGGCTATGAAGAATTCCATCGATGCAGTCACGTCATATAAAAAATTATCCTGAGTGTAAACAAAGGTGTTTCTGTGATTTTTTGGATTGAGGAGTTCTTGATCATGGGAAATTCAATGGATACGGTCACTTTGCCCTCTGTTTACAACGTGTTTTAAGTACTATGCAGTTTACACATCTTTTACTTTTATCGAAAATAAAACTTCGTAGCTTGAATGTTTTTTATTGTTTATTTGTAATGAAGATGGGCAAATTTAAAACTTCAATGTGCTTCTATGAGGCTTTTCATGCTTGGTTGAGGCCCACTAAAAAGAGGAGGACTAGTTTAATAAAAGATGCCCTGATGGGCAGAAAAAAGAAGAATATACTTGCTTGGATAGCTGCCAAGCTAGAAAAAGGAGTGAAATATAGTCTGTTTTTTATCAAATGCTTCCAAATAATATATGTAGAAAGCAAGTACTATTTTACATTTTCAGAATTTTCTACCATGCCGTACGTCATATGGAGCTTAAATTTGGTGACGATACTCAACTAACACATAGAAATTTTTTGGGTGAAAAATGTATAGTGAAAGGTTCATGTGCAGGATTTTCAAGTCACCTAATATTTGTGTCATTTTTCATTTTAGTAGCATTTTATAAAAATCAGACTATAGATGTTTGAGAACTTGGATTAAAGTTCAAAAACTCCACGTTTGTAATATTGGACTTTCAATCTTTCTCATTAGAAAACTTCTCATATCTGTGGAAAAGTATATTCTGCAGCTTATGCATCAGCATACCTACAAACCATTGATGCACATTGGGTGGGGGAGTAAACCCTTCGACTGAGACTATGGTGTTAAGGAGCGCTTCTAACCTTTCCTTAACGGAATACGATATTTCATTTATTCTCCAACGTTCACAAATCACCACAGATTAATCCCGAAAATAAAAATCATCAGAATAAGAAAAATAATAATAAAATATCTAAAAATATTTTCTTCATATAGTTTCTTATCAGGTTTGGCCTAAATTACTCATGAGGTTCTGTTTATCAGTTTCATGAAAGTTTACTCTAGTCGCTACGCGAGGCTAGCTAAAATTTTCTCGTATTCCTTACTGTGGATTGCTGGCCGAGGCTAGCTGTAGTTTACTTTTGATTAGAATGGTCAATATAAACTTGACCAGAATTTTCTGGACAGGCTTGGTGGTTTCTCCAACAACAATCATAATAAATTAAAATGCAAACATGGTTGCTCGAAATAATATTTTCTTTCTCAATAAACAAACAGCATAAAAGAACATGACGGAATTGCGTTTCCATGAAGTGGTTGCTCTTCATCACAATGGGTACCCCTGGCTGGCATCTGGAAAAAGTCAATTGACTCCCCTGAACTTTTTCAAAATCTAAAAACCTGTGGTTTAGTAAAAATTGAAATTTGTTTTGAAAATTCATTTCATGCTCTTCAACTTTGCCCTCTTCGAAAATTCTTCCCATGCATCTCTACTCCCAACTATATATTTGCAGCTCTGAAATTTAATGGTAGGTTGGTTACAGAATCGGTGATCTCAGAAAGCTTACTAAAAATTTTTTTCACTCAGGAAAGGACTTCCAATTTAAAAACTCTGGAGTACATACCCTACATATTACCCCTCACATAAGTATGCTTCCAACTGCGCTGAACTATTTTACTTAACTTATTGTCAATCAAACAGGAATCAACTGTGGTTGACACATAAAATCCAACTCTGGTTTTTTAGAGAAAAAGCTACAGCATGAAGTCTCCTTTGAACTAGATTAATTGTGTGCCAAGCCTTAAAATTGTACAGATGAAGAAAAAATCAGAGATTCAAAAATGAGATTGACATGAAACATTGCCTTACAAATATGACATTTTCATTCCCCAGGCGCTCTTTGTATACTTTTTGTTCAATGTGACATACAATTCAATGCAGAGGTTGAGGACTATAACATATTAAGATTTCTGGCACGGAGCAGAGCAATTTTTCCCATCACATCAACAGAGAGAGATGAGTAATTAGTGAATAGTGTTTCAAATGTGGGTGTCTGATAGAATTTTGTTTGATATAAAATCAAACATGCATCTATTTAGAGACACAAGTTTGGCGATGATGACTGTGTCAAAGTAGTATGTGCGTGGCTGAATCAAAAATCTTTAAAGGCATATTTGTATGCTCTATCCTGTTGCCCACTTTGCAGGTCACATTTTCGAAATTGACCTGGTTTCAAAATATAAAATATCGAGGTATACCCACATATCTAAAATACATGGGTATCCAGTATGAAGCACGACTGAGGATCAGCAATTCAGTCCATAAAGTCAGATAATTTTTAGATTAGGCTAGTGCAACTAACTCCAAGTTTTTTTATAGTCCCTAATGACCCCTTTCAATTACAGGCATAAGTTGAAAAAAACAAAATAATTATAATATGCCAATTCCTCATTATTTTTCAGCTAGAGTTAGAGGCATAGATTCGGATCAGTCAGGACTTACAATGCTATATTGCTATTGGTTTAGCGTTTCTCCACATTTGAGTAATGTCAATCATTAGCTTGCATATAATAAGCATTCAGAATGATTTTACTGCGGTTGATACGATGCTATGGGAGGAAAAAATGCACGAAGCTGCAGAATATACTATTCTGCAGACATAAAAAATTTTTTAATGAGAAAGAATGAAAATCCAATATTACAAAAGTGGATTTTTCAAACTTTAACCCAAGTTCTCAAAAATCTAGTCCACTCATCCTTCTGACATAACTATAGAATCGGGGACCCGTACTTTCTACAGCAACGGCTAAGCATATAGGCGGTTAGTAAAGGGGCGTGGTTAAATATCGGTCATTACCTAGCACTTTATAACGCGACCATATATTTATCATGTCTCAGATGCATCATACACCTAAGAGCCGCGTTTAAAAAAGCAGTTGAATGACCAAGGCATGTCTATGCCGCTTAAGACAGATAACTATATTAATAACCTCTAACAAAAGTGCGTCCAGTTTCCAAACGCCTAATTTGCATAATCAATTTGAAGATTTTATTACTAATTTGCTGCATGTTGTTCATAGGCGAGTTTTGCAATTTTTTACTGATTGAATGAGTATTTTTTGCATTTAAACTGTACAACAAATGGAAAAGTCGAAAAGTAAGGGTACAGTGCCCGCTTGTGCGTATTATCAAGGGACGTAAAAATATCTGTTTGATCAGAAAAATGACAGAACGTATTTCACTTTCTGCACACAATGCAGATGCTTTTCTTTTCATACTTTTTATTTTTTAACTTTCCCACGCCATGACTAACCGTTTCCGCCCGCAAGACCTCAGAACTTTACAATACATTATTTAGCTAACTATCCAAGCAAGTGTACTGTTCTTTCTGCTCCATGGGGGCATTTTCTAATAAACTAGTATGTTATGATTGTTTTTAGAAAACGCTCGTAAATGAAGAAGAAGACAAAAATGTACTGACTTGAAAATCGTTTACGCACACCTTTTAGTGCAATTTTCCGTGACGCGTCACTAGGATGCAAGACATTAGGACGCAGACAATAGGACGCAGACAATAGGACGCAGACATTAGGACGCAGGGACATTAGGACGCAGGACATTCGGACGCAAGACATTAGGACGCAAAGACATTAGGACGCAGGACATTAGGACGCAAAGACATTAGGACGCAGGACATTAGGACGCAAGGACATTAGGACGCAGAAATTGAACCCCAGAATTTGTGAAAGTCAATTCACTGTTCTGGAGGCTCACTTAGAAGTGGGTTCAAAGAAACTGAAGAGTCTTGAATGCCTCCCATTTAAACAATTGTATAGAATATATGTATATAGATATAGAATGGTACTTACGGTGTACTAAATTTTTGGACAATTTTATGACTTTTAGCTGTTGGGAAATTTATTTGACTAAAGTTAGAAATTTTCCAAAAAAGTAGAAATTCTGGACGATCAGCCAAGATTCTGTTGACGGTCAGCCAGGGTTCTACAAGGGGTCAGACAGAACCCCCAGCAAATCCCTCTCTTCGGGATCATGTATGTTCACTACCATTGGAAATGAAGAGCACGCTCAGAAACATTTTATAAAAACGAAGTTTAAGAGCATTGTGATCACTTTTGGATAAGTTCTAACTACTTAATTTCAGCGAAAAAATGTTACTGTTTTCTTAAAAATTTCCAGGAAAATTTGAATACGTTGAAATTTTCAAAATTTCGGTGGGGTACTGAAATCTGGGGGATAGCTGGCCGAAGTGCTAGAATTGTAAAAACAGAAAGTGCTAGAATTGTAAAAATTCATTAATATTTGTTTCTCTCATGTTAGCATTTGGACATGCAAATGGATCAGGTGTGTCACTGGATCTCGAAAAGACAAGGGCTTGATTTTTCTTGAGTGTCACTTTCTCTCATTAGAAAAAATGAAATCATGAACACGAAATAGTACATTATTAACACATATCTTTCATATAATAAAATTAATGCTGGGAAATTCGATTATTTTGTGACACGATTATATGTTTTAACGTCCTCGGATGTTAAAAGTTCTGCGTCTTAGTGTCTTTGCGTCCTAATGTCCTTGCGTCCTAATGTCCTGCGTCCTAATGTCTTTGCGTCCTAATGTCTTGCGTCCCAATCTCCTGCGTCCTAATGTTCCAGCGTCCTAATGTCTGCGTCCTAATGTCTGCGTCCTAATGTCTTGCGTCCTAACGGCGTAGCGCCCAATTTTCAGTCTCATATGACGTACGGTTAGGCAAAAAATAAAAAATAATGAAAAATTTACAGACATTTTAAGGAAACAGTAAAGGCGTATGAGACATCCATGGAATCATTAGCTGCAAATTCAAGAAATAAAAGTACGCAGCATAGTGGTATAACGCACTTCGCTGCAAAGTAATAGAAATGTCACATTATCCAGTAGCGTCCGGTTTCTGAAACGATTTTGTTTTACTAATTATTTATGATGTGTTGTTGCTAATTGTAAAAGTTAAGGGTTATTTATACTTGCCCTTTTCGACGGAACGGAACGAAACGGAACGGACCGCCAAAAGCTTGAAACGTTCGGCCTGAAAATCCACTTTCGATCGGAAAGGATAACTGCAATTTTCCAGAAAATGACCGACGGTAACTCCGAACCAAACGGAACGAGAATTTCCTTTTCGTTCGGTTACGTTGTGTCGATTGCATTCCGTTCCGTCGGAAAAGGCAAGTATAAATGACCCTTTAGTTAGAAAGGTATGTAAAGAAGCAGCTGTAATTCGACCGACTCCTCTTCATTGAAAATGATTACTTTTTACATCAAATTTTTTGCATAGACCTCGTTGTGCAACTTTCAGGATGAGAGTTCCAATAAATCTTAATTCTATGCTTTCCTGGTCATATGAGAAAACAATTTTCGGTAGATATTATGGGGCTCGAATGACGAAAGAAAGGACAGGTCAGAAATAAGCTAGGGAAAAATGGTACACTAACAATGACACCATTACGTCATTTGGCTTCCGATTTGTCTCGGGAGTTGGCCTACCATTTGCCCCTAGCCCATCTTTCGTCATTCGGCCATAAGTCTTGTAAAACAAAATTCAAAGTATGATTTTTATTCCAGGACAAAACGTCAAATATGTTCTTGTGACTCATTTGATCTTTAGATACCTATCGTTCCATAAAACTTTTATAGCCAAGAAAATTTAGCACATGAGTACAATGTTTACTTCAAAAATCTTTGTCGTATGCAACAGTGGTTTTGAAAGGAAAACAGCATTGAATCTCTGGAATCTGTGCAAAAGTGCAATGTTTGACATAAATTTACACAAGTTCAAATTGAGTTCATCCCATTAGATTTACATAAAATGGTAGTTCGGTATAATTTAGAAGGCAACCATCAGCACTATGATATGTAGCGACAATTATATGATTCAGAGTTGATTTATAAACTGGAGTATATACCTTAAACATATAAGAAAGTGACTGATATTTTCGATCGATGTGCAGGTCCAACGAGATCTCTCCCCCTCTCAATCAGTCTATATTGCTGTGGAGTGAGTTTCTCACTACTTTAATCGTATTCCTGTAAAAACCTTGACATTTTTCAATAAACCAGGATATGCCGCTTGTAAACGTAACATTTTACGGGTACGAATATGTAGTTCTTCGGAGGTATAGAGCGTTTTATTTGCGCTCATGCAAATAAAAAAGGAAACCTGTGAACTCGGCCGCCTGTTTTCTCAAATTGCCTGTAGTAGTTATAGGATAACAACTTCAAAAAAGAGAACGAGGGCTAGCGATGATGCATGGTAATTTTCTGCTTACGAATTTCTTTGGGGTTTCCTGTATTTCGAGGCTCATTTGAAAATGAGCAGGATATAGTAGATTTGAAGTTGTCAAAAAAGTGATCATTGATTGATGATTCGACTGACGCGTGATTTCAGTTTGAAGCACTTTATTTATTTTCTTCTACAAATTTTCTAGAAAAATTTTTCGCTTCTCAGGAACCGTTAACTCCCGCCTGCAAATGCAAAATTTCTCCATCTGTACGTCATAGGCCGCAAAACGACGCCAGCGCCTGCCGGAATGGTTCTGCAGCTGAACTTCTAAATACCCCAAACATTTCGTCGGCCGTCGCTTGCGGCGGCGAGGATTCCACATCATTACATTTGCGGCATTTGGCTCTGCAACAGCCCCTACCGGCGCTCCAGTTGCCCCAGTACCCGAAACACTTTTATTTGACGATCGACGACGATTCCAGAGCCAGTCGGGGCGGAGGCGACGGAGAGGGCGTCGTGGCGACGCTGGCGCCGCGGAAAATTTGTCGTTCGTTGAACGCTTTCCCGCCATTGGCGGCTAATAATAGAATTCAGGACGCTGCGGTGGTTGTCAAACGTTGGTCGTACAACGAGGATAAGCGGCGGACCGAAGACCCGGCGCAGCGCGTGGCGTTTTTGGACGATAGTTTTTCTTGATCCTGCTCAAGGCCCGCATAATTAGATATTCAAAATATATTACACAAAAACATACATTATGGCTTCTTACTGTATATCACTGCAATTGTTGCACCATTCATTGGATTTGACGTCTGCAATGCAACACTTGATGTACCATCCGAAATTTCAGTGAAAATTGTCTGTTGTTATTATGCAATAAATAGAATGTTATACCTCGAATATTTTGCAAAATCAAGATATTTTCTCGCCAATAATAACAAGGAAATTGACAATTAGGCTTTGCCACAACGGAAGCTAGTTGGATTTTCAGTATCTAACATATTAAAATACTGCTGAAAAACAGGAATGATGATTGTAGATGTAACATATTGGTTTACCAATGATGCAAATAATAAAGGAGGAAAAATGAACAAACGAAGAAGAAAAACGAGGCAAGAAAGAGAAAATATCAAACCAAAAAAAGATACAGAAAAGGCCCCAAAAAAGGAAAAATAGATGAAGAATGAAGTTTGAAAGATAAAAAATAAACGTTAGGAAATTGAAGTGAAAAACAAGAATGGAGAAAAAAGAATAAGGAGAAAATAACAGATGGAGCTTACAAGTATATATGAGAAGAATAAAGGAATGGAGACCAGAGCAAAAAGATGAGTGAAGAACGCAAAATGAAGAGATAAAATGATAGAGAATAAGATAGAAAAAATGCACCAAAACTTAGGATAACGAAAAAGAAAAAAGAAGAGGAGAAAAATATGCGTGCAAAAATACTTGATACTCTAAAGCAGGAACTCAAATGTGGCCAAGCGTCAAGGAAGATCATCGATCAAGTTCAGGAAAATGAGAGTAAATTTACATGTGATACAAATATATTTTCGAAAGTATAAAACTTCACGAACGATTGGACACAGCAGACAGAAAAATAAGTGATAAAACAGAAATTGTGAAGTATTCCAATTTTAGTTTTCTGTTGTAGTGGATCATCTGCCCCAAGCTCAGAAAACTCATGAATATTAATGAAGCTATGTTATTTTTATAGCCATTTGGGTATGTTTTCAAAAAAAGTATCCATATTGCATGAAATGGCATTGAAAAAGTTGGGTAAATCCTAAGTAACATTCACAAACTGAATACATTTCAATAGTGTACTTAACTTTTTAATGTTAATCCAACATCAACTTCCAGAACTGTTGTAACAACGCAACAAAGTTGCGTTTTTCTTGAAGGAGCATAAGAAAGTTGAGTTAATCCAAGAATTTTTTAGTGTTGAATCAAAATGTTGACCAACCGACGTCTTTTCAGTAGGAAATAAAATTTTCTAATTTCACTTCTGCAGATCCGATTATAGATTTCACTATCTTATCAGTATTCATTATTACAACTGTTTCATCTTTTACAGCAACTAGGGTTCAGTTATTGTTTTGCACCACATAATGCAAACACTACTGAACTATAGCCCATTTACTTTGAAGTAGCAGATTAACGACAACAAAAAAAGTAGGTTCAATTTGGCACGCAATTTTCACGTTGTGGAAAATTTTATACGCAGAAAAATATATATTTCTTGGGAAGTCAAAATCAAAGCAGTAGCATCGTGCTTATCTATTTTTGATTTTGATTGAACCGTATAGATACGTAAGTGCATTTGACAAGATTATTGTAGAAAATCTACAGTCGATCTGTTTGTCGCCGGTGGACGATAAACTTTCCCCCATTGGTTACAGTAATAAGCCTACTATTTTTTCCGAATTGAACATACTTATCTGTTCGCTGCGTCTACCATTTCAAAATGACTATAATAATTAAAGGATTCACAGAATTTAAACATAGAAAGAAAGGCCAGGGAATCTTTAGATACTCAAGAATTTTATGGTTTTGTATGGCTTATACGTGCCATTGGTAGATCGATAGAGAAGGTAGACATTAGTAGAAAGACTGAAAATAAGCTCGAACTTTGTAGTATGGTAAATTTTCGGATTCAATAACAAATTCAACTTTAAAGAATCCAGTGAATCCCAATGACTAAAACTACGAACAACAGGTGCACTCATCGTGAAAATTTGATGCTTTACGATAGAACACCCGGAGCTATTGAACTAATGAATTTTTTGAGACAATATCTGAACCAATAAAATATTAAAAATTACTAGAAGCAAATACTGAGCTTGATATAATTCTGAGCGAGTATCAAACCACTGAAAATTCACTATGTGGTAGACAATAGTGTTTTAATTGATAGTCTGCATTAACATTTTACCCATGACTAACTAAATAACAATTTTAGGATGCAGTTTTTTCTGAATGCAAGATGAAAGCATTCTGCATTAACTTCTTAAGCCCAATTCAGAAGTACAGTCGCCGATTGTCGGCGACAAAAATCCTAGGATTTTTTCACTTCCGAACTGGCTTTTTGCAAATTGCCTATTCATTCCATAGAGCCGCCGACTGTCACCGACAAAAATCCTAGGATTTTTCACTTCTGAATAGGGCTTTAGTGTTATTTATGGGACTAGAACTGAGGAGTGTTTTTGTGAGTGATGTTATTGCACGGTGCAGCAACAGGATTAACCTTCAATGTTTGGAAGGCTGTAAGTGTCTTGAAAAATCGTTTAAACTAAGCATTTACGGTACAATGTTCGCGCAAAATATAGACTGGACACTGGAATGCATGAATTCATATTTTCTGCTTTATTGCGCACTTTGAAAAGGAAAAAATAGGACTAGTGATAGTTTTACATAATTGTCTGTTAAACTGTTCAGGAACGGTTTACAATTGATATGTGTAAAAGAACATAAGAATATATTTTTTTTTTGTTCATGAGGGTTGAGGCTGCGGCTTGCGTACGCAATGGGGTGTTCCTTTCTGTCGGATCCTATTTGGCTGAGAACAGCGCCTATGCCAGTGACACAAGCATCGGTTTGCAAGATAAATGGTTGTGCGAAATTTGGGTGGGACAGGATGGGTGCAGATATGAGGTGTTGCTTTAGGCCATCAAAAGCACCTTGTTGATCTTGTTTCCAGACGAAGGGAACATCTTTTTTTAACAATTTGCTAAGTGGGGAGCTGATTTTGGAACAATTTGGAATGAAC
The DNA here is from genome assembly GCA_963922205.1 of Romanomermis culicivorax. Lineage (NCBI taxonomy): Eukaryota > Metazoa > Nematoda > Enoplea > Mermithida > Mermithidae > Romanomermis > Romanomermis culicivorax. Next base: position 720,522 of record CAWUHX010000013.1, on the reverse strand, counting down.
CGACGGTAATAAGAAATCAATCCCAAAAAGGACTTTATTTGTTTTACCGTTTTTGGGGCGGGCATTTTCTGAACTGCTTCAATTTTTTCGGGGTCAGGGGAAATTCCGTCGGCTGAAACTATGTGGCCAAGATATTTCACGTGGGACTGTGAAAATTTGCATTTTTGGACTTTCAATTTTAGTCCTGCTGACTGCATTCGAGAAAGCACTTCTTTCAGCCTGTCAAGCGTTTGGTCATGGGTTTTTCCAAAAACAAGCACGTCGTCCAAGTAGACAAGACAGATTTGCCACTGCAAGTTGGATAAAAGAACATCCATGAGGCGCTGGAAAGAGGCAGGGGCGTTACACAGACCAAAGGGTAGGAAATTAAAATGATAAAGGCCGGCGGGGCTGTTAAAAGCCGTTTTTTCTCTATCGCTTTCCTTGATTGGGATACTGTAATAGGCATTGGTTTGGTCAAGGGACGTGAAAAACTGCATGCCGTGAAGGGTGTCGAAAATATCGTCAATTCAGGGGATGGGGTAACTGTCTTTTTTGGTGACTTTGTTTAGACCGCGAAAATCTATGCACAAACGCATGCCACCATCTTTTTTCTTTACAAGAACCGTGTTGGTAGAATAAGGGGATGTACTCTTGGAAATAATACCCTGGCGTTCCAAGTTTTCGACTTCTTGACGAATAATATCCTTTTCTTTTGGGGAGGTACGAAAAAGGGGTCTCTGGACGGGTTTAGTATCCTCAGTGTCAATCACATGTTCGACCAAACTAGTGCGTCCATTATCGGCTTTGGAGGTTGAGTATAGTTCGGGGAACATTGCAAGGGTGGACAAAAGTTTTTTCTTCTCGTTTGGGCTGATGGATGTTTGGGATAGGTCAACATTGGAGTTCAACCATTTCATTACATTATTGGATGTTAATGTTCCATTGGGTGTGGAATTACACTGGGCTACCATTGCTGATTTTTCGGTAAAAGTTGGGATTGTGCCCAATCTTGTTTTCTCATATAGGACAACTGGGGCTTGGGTGGGATTGAAAATGGAAACCATGATATGGCCTTGAAAAACGGTGGAGACACTGTTAGCTGCGCAAATTCCGAATTTTTCAAATAATGTATCACGCGGAAAGAATTCAACAGTTTTCGTATTTTCATACATTTTTGATACGGGTAAAGTAAACTCTGTGATGGTTCTGGGTGGAAGGGCAACAGTACCAGGCAAAGAAATTTCGCCTCGATGTTTGGGTGGGTTGTAGGTAATGCCTCTACATGGGACAACGGTTTTTCCAAAACGGACAAAGGAATTTTCATTGTTGAATTCGTAGCTTTTGAACCGGTTAGTGAAATTGGCACCTAAAATAATAGGTGAGGGACAATCATCTTGTATTTGAACCACAATTGTTTCTTCCAAATCGTCCACTTTTAGAGTCACGATGGCCGAACCTACCAAGGGGATAGGGAGTTTATTTGCAGCGGTGGCCATGATAGTGGGGGAATTTTTCCAGACAAGGTCATTTATGGAACTTGCAACTTTTTTATCTATGATCGAGTAAGCTGCGCCAGAATCGACCATAGCATAAACGGTTTTTTGGTTATTAATTGTTAGCAAAACATGTGGGATTCTATCAATTATATCATTTTCGGATGCAAAATGAAATAGGGGGCATGGGGCACTAGGAATTGCTCGTTTCACGTAACGAATGCTGCTGCTGCGCGAGTGAGTAGCTTCCGAGTTTTGGGCGTGGTGGGCTACAAGTTGGAACAGGGCTTGTCCGAGGGTTGGTAGAGGAGGCGGGTCTTCGCTAGAATGGTGGGGATTTTCGTAAAGGGATGCGGCAGATGGCAACAGTGGGGGCATTCTTTTGGCGCGCATGTTGTGGAGGTACGCACAAGACCAAAAGAGGACGCAAACTACTGCAGCAATGCTTGCTATGACCACTAGACCATTAACAATTAATTGTAAGGGACCTTTCAGCAGGTTATTCAAGCCATCTGTAGCACTGTGAGCTACGCCACCGATAATCCGTTCCAACGATTTGGAATATCCTTGCATGGCCTTTGACATGCCTTGGCCTGCTCCTGACAGGGCTTCGTAAATGACGGAGGGGTTCAACGACATTTCTGAAGTATAGTTCATTATTCTATGCACATTAGCTTCTAAGCTGTGCACTTTGTACATGTACTGCTTCAAAAAAGCTAAATTGGAGGGGATAGATCCTAACTGATCATGAAAAATGGCTGGTGAGTCAGAATGAAAGACTTTGTATTTTCCATGCCAGAAAACTTGAACGGGTACTGTAGTGACATGGGTGGGTCCAGTTTCTGTCATCCATTTGTCTCCATTTTTGTATATGCTTATGGGTCGATGATGGCAATCAATTTTTGGGCTAAAAGGAAGTAGATCTAAGGTGCCGGGGGTCACGAACCAAAGGGTATCATTAATTCTGACGGGAAGGTTTTTGTAACACGTTTCATTTACTTTATGGGACGTAAAAATCTCTGTAGCATTTAGGGATTTACATTTTGAGACGGTAAGAACGTCGCCAGTAAACTCGGCGATTATGTCAGTCCGATGTAAAAATGCACGGGCACCAAGGGTGGGGTCAAAATGTAAAAGTTGCCAAATGATGTCAAGATATCTTTGGGCTTGACGGCACAATTCTGACCAAACATTTCGGAAATTTTCGTATTCCAAGTCCAAAATTTTTTGTGTTAAGAAATTTAACTTCGCATTCACTGGGTCTGGGTTGATAGGGTCTGAATTTTCATCCGAATTTGATGAGGCGAGTTGGGTCATATTTTTAAGCACTAAAATGACTCCTTGGTGGGTTAGGACAGCTTTTTCAATTTTGGAACATTGAGTGTAAGCAGACTTTAGGGTAAATGCGCCCTGAATAGCTTCTATGACAACATAATTATCACTTAGGGTTCCGTTATATGTGCCTTTTAGTTGGAGGGAACAAGTGTCCTTAAATTTGGTATCGTCCCACAAAATTATTCCATCAGTGAGAGTGCACTGTCCGGCTAGAGGCTTGCAACTGCCGGAGTCGCCTAAATCGGTGGTCAAATGATCAGGTTCCCAAGAGGCAATGTTGCCTTCTTCGATAATCAAATTTGTTACTGTAGTACAATGATCACTACAGCACCACTGAAAATCGACTTTTAGTGGGTTTTCTGTGCTCCAAAAACCGGGGGAGACATGGGTCAAATTTTTTCTTTGGTAACTTTTGGTAAAAAATGCTTCTCTGCACTCGGACGCGGGAATTGGGGCAATTTTTGAGGAGTCCAGGACAATGCCTTTTGATCCGAAAAATCCCATGTTTGTACAAATAGTTCTCGTACGCATTTGACATTTGAAGGCAGGGGCGGTATCTGGTTGGGTTTTTGGAATATAGACATCGGCCACTATTTTACTAAGATGGGCAGGGGAATTAGGGGCTTCACATTGGACACTTTTCGGGATGTCAATTGCATGACCACTCCTAGACATACCACATAGTTGAAATGTGCCATTTATTGGCGCAAAAAAAACGACAAGAAATATAAAAAAGAAATTATGTTGGGTAACCAAAACTTTCCATTTCACCACGGTCGGCGTTGGGTCTCTTCAGGCTGCGTTGGTGATCTCGCCTGAACAAAAAACGAATTCTGGGTTGGGTTGGGTTTTGGGGATTCTTTTATATATTCACCGTCTTCCATATCGTCTGCGTAGATGATCTCAACTTGAAATTCGGCCGGGGATTTGGGGGTTGGTGGGCGAGTGGATTGGGCTGACGCTGCCGATGAATGTGATGGGAACCGTTGACGTCCAGCTGATGGGGCAGGGCTTGGGGACCTAGGGCTCGTTTCTTGATTGGTGTTGGGAGTGGGTTTTTTCGGCTTTTTCGGATTTGGATTTTTGAAAATTGCTTGAAAAAAATAAGGGCCCAATTTTTGCAATTTCGGGGAAAATTTAATTTTTAACAAAGAGATGGGCGGTTGGGTGGTTTGGGTATTTTCGGTCATGGCCATCTGGACCGACTTACTTTTATGGTTGGGCTTGTTGTTTTTCATAAACAACGTATTGATGTGGCCTGCTTTCTGTTGTCCTGAACATTGGAGGAACATTTCTCTGTCATCAAAATCAAGGGGGCAAGAGACGGCAATATCTGGGGAGCAGGATTGTTGGTGAATATTGGATGGGTACTTACTTTTTTGTGGCGCTGTGCAATGCCTGGCCAAATGGTTACGTTCGCCGCAGTTAAAGCAGCTGTTATTGGAATGGCCAAAATTATTTGGGGGTTTGGGCGGACTTTGGTTGGACCATTGGTTTTCCGAATAGGGCCGCTGGTGACCCGTGTCGGGTTTCCACGTATTGGGCCTGCGGGGATAATTGTTTTTTCATTGGTCATCTCATTGTTTCTTGCGGCACACGTTTTCCAAGTGGCCGTTCTTGCCACAATAAGTGCAGGAAACCAGCGCAGCGGTCGTTTTTCGTTCGAAAAGTTTTGACATTTTATCTGTGAGGTCAAGTAAAGAACATTCAATATTATTTTGGGTAACTGTTGCAACCATGTCAGTGGGGGGTATTCTGGGAATAGATGATGAGAAACCAGGTTGGGCTCATTGAGATTCTACGTACATGACAGCCTTATGGGCTTCATCTAAGTTTGCGAATTCATGGTATCTCAAAATTTCACGAATTTCAGGCGCTAAGCCCCCTAAAAATATGGGTTTTATCAGGTTTTCTCTATCCTCCAAGGACAAATTTGGGAAAGCTTGCCGAGCAATTTTTCTAAGTTCTGAAAGAAATTCAGTGCCAAGTTCTGAACTTTTTTGTTTTCTTTCCATCAAAACTTGTTGATGAATATCACAATCCCGGTTATTCGGGTATAAACGTTGGGAACAATTTTTATACTGCTCCTATGTGGTGGGAGGGTTCTGTCTTAGCCTCAGATCATCCAAGGTGGCTAGGGCAGTTCCAGAAAGGTAGGACTCGAAACAGGCTTTCCTTATTTCTTCATCGTCAGGTTTGATGCCTTGAAAGGTGAGGAAGGTTTCAAAATTTGTTATCCAGTCCAAAAAATTTTGACCAAAAGAACCGGAAAATAAAGGTGGGGATCTGATGGGAACGAATGGGTTGTTCCTGAAATTGGCTAGGCCAATATCATTCAACACTGTATTTATTTCACGATTTGGGGCATTTTGACCAGGAATGACATCTCTTAGCCGGTCTTCTAGACCCCTAAGTCGGTCCTCAACAACATGTTCAATGGAATGTCTAACAATTTGATCGATCTGGTCAGGGTGGATAATTTTTTGGGTGTTCAAAACTTGGTTTTTTGCTTCCTTTTCAATTTGATGAAATTGATCTGACAAACTTTTCTTTTGTTCGGCCGGATTTTGTTAACAATGAGAAGACGGGAGAGGAATGGTAAATGGAACTTTTAGAATGATGGAATGGGACTTTTTCAACAGGAAGGGCGGGAATAAAAAACTAGGGGCTTACTTTTTTTCGGTTCGAATAGGTACGGTCACCACTTGTTACGTAATGGGTAATTTCCTGGTTACGTAAACGCCTTCTGAAATATTTGTTTATTAGAATTTAATATCGGAAGGCTAAATTACAATGTGGATAAGGCAGGGGGCACGATAAAAATCACGAGAAAGGGATGAGCAGGAGAATAAGAGCAACTGAGTGAAAAGGAATTGGAGAAACTACTAAATATGGGGCGGGGAGGTGAGATTCTATGGAGAGACAGGCGTCTGGCGGATAAACGTCGCCCTAAACACAAATAACTGGACGGATGAACTTCGTCCTCAACGATACCAAACAAACCGGACAGATGAACGTCGTCCAAGAAAAACAAACAATGGGACGGATGAATGTCGTCCGAGAAATACAAGCTACTGGATGGATGAACGTCGTCCGAGAAATACGAGTTACTGGACGGATGAACGTTGTCCGAGAAAAACAGGCTACTGGACGGATGAACGTCGTCCAAGAAATACAAATAGGAAATAGGGGAACTCACGTAGTCGGTAAACTGAGACGCTGCCGATTTTCGAGAATCCCAAAGAAAGAACCGACTGTTTTCCGTTTTTCTGAGGATCCGGAAAAAGAGGTGAGGTTTTGATGAGGGGAATCTCATTCGCTAGAATTGTTTATTGGGAATGGGAGGAAAACGTTTGACCCTGATTGGTTGAACTTGCTTACGACGGGTTCCTTGAAGTTGTCCACCCACAGGGTGGGAGCTGGTAAGTGGACAAAAGGGATTAGTAGTTCTCTGTTTTTTGGCTCTTATTTTCCTACTGTAATCCTTTCCATACGTATTTTACGATTTCCGAGTAGATAATAAAACGAAAATGCATTAATGGTTTTGGCAAATTATCGTAAGAAATGTACAAAACAATAGGCTACTTAACCTACATTTTTCCTAATGGTTTCTGAGTAAAATAAAAATGGATTACTGTACACGAAACTAATTTGGACGAAATTATACAGTAAACTTAAGCTCAACTTAATTTACATAATTTACAAATTCACTTATCGTGACACTCTAAACTGTTCACTACAGAATAAAAGTGCAAATTGTTAGGAGAACTCGATTAATATGGTATTATCTGATAATGTTCATGTTGTCATATGCCGCTCAATTACCCAATGTCATGTGATTCTCATCATGTTGATACTTTATTTTTCTGTCACTTTTTGTTTTACAATCATTTACTTTAATTTCGTTCCATTTATTGTTTTTGCACATGCATTTTTATGTTTTGTTTTATTCTATTTTTCGTTTATTTTATTTCTTTTATGCACGCGGCCTACAGTACGCCCTTTAGCCAAAAACTTCCGCCAAAACGTGCTTCACGGGCACATGGCTATTTTAGGTGCATTCCATGCACCTCTTATCACCCAAATTAGCATCGTTTTTGTTATGCAAAAACGACTAGCTAAGAAGTTTTGCTAAAGACGTTCGTATGCTTAGCATAGGCACTGCAAGTCGGCCTCAGTGCTAAATGCATGCGAACAAAAAATGTCCATGTGCTCATATGCATCTTCTGCATCGTGTCTAGCTGCAGGAGTTCATACAAACCAAAATATGGAAAAATCACTAATTTTCCAAGACTTGGTACTTGGAACTTGGAATTCCAAGTACATACCAATCGGCCCCAGGCTGGTGCTGTAGCCAACAAAGTCCTTAAAAGGACATGTTTCTTTAGTTTTTTGCTAATTTTTGCGTTTACCCACTTTTGTCCGCTTTTCTTTAGCCTTTGTGTCTGCCGCCCTTATTTACATATTTTTATATACACATTGCATCCGCCGCCCTTAATTTACATATTTCTACCCATTGCTTGTGCCAGGTCACCACCCGTATGTTTATACAAATAAAGAGAGTCGCCACTGGCTTCCATCATTGCCTTCAGTTGAGAAACTGAGTCGGTACATCCCCCACCTGTTCACTAACCGAATCACCAACCAGCGACCCCGTCACCCTTCATCGAATTGTTTGAGAAGCAGGAATAGGTGAGCCTTCTCACAGGATTATTATTTGTTGTGGGATATATTTTGGGGAACCCTTCTTAAGTCGGTTTCCCCTGAGTTCCTCAAGTAAGTAGGGCTCTCTCCTTTTGGGTTTGGGCTAAAAAGTGACTTTCTGGTTCATAATCGGGACCCAGGGTTTGGGTCATTTCATGGATGACCTTGTCCCCATTCACACTGAGCAGGACCCCATAATTGTCACCCCTAACCTGGCGGTGTTGTCCATTATTCTACAGCAGCACCCTCAGAGCAACACCAGAGTATCTATGGGAATCTCCTATAGCCAGTACTAGCCGGCTTAAGTTCCCAGAGCAAGGAAAAGCCACCCGTTGGGGGTCACAGTCTGTCACTCACTGTGATAGGGTCAATCTGGCATGGTATTCTCCATCAATGTGACCGGGAAACAACATTTCCTACCCAACGGGACCGGCCCATTCCGGTTAATGTGACAATGTAAAGTAAAGCTTCTCAACTATTAAAGTGTAAAACGCTTTTCATAGAACATAATTCTAAATCGGACACTAAATTTATTCGCTTCCGGTTTTGTCCTGTAATAAGCGTAAAAGGTTTGATACAGTAATAAATCTTGTCATTTTTCTACGTACACACAATGAAAACTAGTTTTTAAACTTTATAACTCCAATAATTACAGCATGCGAACAACAAACGCTCCACGGTGGCGAGTGAAAAAAACACGTTTCAATTGAAAAGTCTTCTGCCGTCAGTTGACAAAAAAAGGTTGGCTCAAAGTGTATACGAAAGGCAGTGTGCCAAAGAAGCACTGGTTGTCAAGGTTTCTGCATGTTTTCACTGTTTAACATTTTTGTCGATTTTGTGAACAATATTGGCAATGTTTTTTCCCAGTATTCAATGAAATTTACCTGTCTTCGCGCCACTGTATATTTTTTCGCGGCACAATTTCATGTGAAACTAATTAACCACAACAGTGTCCTGGTTTTGTGAACAATAATTTTTTCATGTAAACCATAATCTTTCACTACGACATGATGTGATTGATAATTTTCGGATTTCAGTACGCGTGCGCGTTTTGATAATCTTGGTTTGCGAATTTTCTATGATTTTTTGTAACGTGTCAGAAAATGTTGTATGGAACATACAAGATTCCACCCGTAGGATTGATACTTCAGCTAATAAACGGGTTGCGAACCCGGCCGTATTTAAAGGACGTTGGTCGGATGATCGTACTCAACGATAATAGGCAGTGGTTGTACATCTCCGGCGCCACCCGGGAAGCCCATTAACAAAGATAATGATACTTAGAAATGACAAGCACTGCAGTCCTGATTTTTGTCTTTTGAGACGTTTCCTATATAGGAAAAGATGTGATACTCGACCTCCAACGACTATAATTTAAAATGGTGAAGTAAAGTAAGACGAACATTGTATGATATGAGTTCTTAAAATTGTTTTACATTTTTCATCATACAACCTTCCTGACGAGTGAGGGGTTTTTAGAATTCTGACGAGGAATCTCCCAGTGTAAATTCTGGAATCATACGAGTTATAGAGCATTTGATAGTCTCAGCAACCTGAGTAATGTTGCACTGACCATGTTTGGCCATAAAGCTTTTTTATACTGAAATTTGCGTAAATGTGCTAAGCAATCGAAAGTTTACCCATACCCGATCTCAGGAACTATACCAGCTATGGACAAGAGGAACATTATGTATTCGATAGAGCTCGCTGACATGAGAAAATTTCTTCACAGAAAGGAAATCTGATCAATTTTCAATCTGTGAGCTCTTGAACTTTATCAAAGTTCAGAACTATGTATTTTACAGGGTATTAGGGGTTAACTTTTCTTCAATAGACAAAATTACATAATGCAGGTTTTACCGTCTTTTGAACTTCGACTGTTACTGAGTTCAGGTCATGCCATTTTTAGCATAAATATGGGCTATGGACAAAAAATCTGCTGCCTATTGAACGTCTGTCTGTCTGTCGCACTTTATTTAATATTAGGAATTTACACCTAACGACATTCCCTTTTAGGGTTCTGAGTGTGAGGTTACCAAATCAATACTCTTCTTACAGTGAACATAGCCTCATTACTCTATTAGTGGGATTTCACTTTATACACTGCAATTTTTTACTGAATGCGAAAATGACCATTTTTACCTCTGTCAAGTTTTTTCGAAAGTGCTGCTCTAGGTATACAACAGTAGTTATTTGTTGAAGAACTTTTGAGCATTCGAAAACTGTATTTGCTGCTCACATATGTCACCAGAATTTTTTATATCCAGAAGTAAAGTACTGAAACGAGTCATTAGGCCAGTAGGAAACTAGTCTTGCTTTTCACGTGTATCAATAGTGATTATCAGTAAACTTTTCCTGTATTTTATACCTCCTTTTCCCTACAGAACACAGCAGCGTTTATTTTTTCGAACTATGATTTTTATTAGCTCATCATGTTTTCAGGAAAAAAGGGTTTCCATCCATTCCAATACCATTGGTGACGTCATATTTGCTAAGCACTGAATAGCTTTTATGTAAGCAAACTTTCTTGTGTTGGTATGCTTGAAAATTGTGGGGAGTTGGGGCTTTCATACGTCAAAAAATTGTACAGTTTGATATTTATAGCACAATGTGTTCTACTCCTATTGGTTCCTACTGGAAAAAGACTGGTTTTTCTAATGTCAATCAAAGCACCTGGGATTTTAACCCAATACATTCACTTTTACAGGTTCACAAATTTTTGGCACCTTGCACGATATTTTAGCCGTTTTATAAACGCCTCATCGTTTGGAACCATTTGAAAACATTGTTCACTTTTGTCTACGGTTGTTGGACAGTAGGGATTAATACGTCGTCTATAGTGAACCTAAAATTTTTCGCATAACTCGAAAAAACAAGCCAACAGGCGAGCTTTATCGCCGACGGAAGGAGAATTTGTTTCATAAAGGAAAAAACTGGAATTTCGATCACCCGAACTCTCACAAAAATTTGGAACCCCATTGCGTTTTAGGGACCGAAAAAATTGAAAAACTAAATTAAAGTCGAGTTCATTAGTCGATAGTTTATTGTCGTCATCGGAGAAAGTAAGTTTTTCCCATCATCAATTATTTTTGTATTTTTGTATGAGGATGTGATTTGTGAATTTATATGAATTTTTCAGACAAAATAGGATTAAATGTTTAGGAGGAGTTAATTTTCCTTAGTTAGGTGTGGTTCTTTGAAGGTCAAAAGTCGATACTTTATTTTGAATCGTTCGGCCAAGTTCAAAATGTGATAATTTAGCTCTACAAAGGATTGGTCGCATATGTATTACTATTTTAGCAGCCCATAGAGAAAATAGTCAGTTTTGTTGACCTCGGTTTTGAGTTAAAATTGGATTTTTCCCTTTGTGGCTGATTTGCATCAGGTTTTATTTTCGCTTTCCTCGTATTTATTTTTTGTTCCTTCCCGTTTTTTAATCATGTTGAAACTATTCACACAAGACATGATCTGGTGCTGAAACCCCGCCTATCTGTTACGGTCGTCTAGTACACAGTTGCATCGAGGTATTGTTCAAGTCGGGGTCGACAACAAGAGAACATTAGATATGACCATGTCTTCCTTTTTTTCCTCCTTTTTCTTTTTCTTTTTCTTTTTCTTTTTCTTTTTCTTTTCCTGTTTCTCTTCTTTTTCTTCGTTTCTTTTTTCCCTTCTACATAATGTAAAGGCCCCATTGTGGCCTGGCACATCCCCATCTCCAAGTTTAGTGTTTCTTGAAGTTTAACTGTTCTTCGAAGTGATCTTAAATAAGATGCATCCTCATAGGCACATTGAAGAACGAATTTACAATGTAATGTGAAAAGACTGCTACCCAATGTGCATAATAATAATAATAATAAATAATAATGATGATAATAATAATAATAATCATAATAATAATAATAATAATAATAATAATAATAATAATAATAATAATAATAATAATAATAATAATAATAATAATAATAATAATAATAATAATAATAATAATAATAATAATAATAATAATAATAATAATAATAATAATAATAAATAATAATAATAATAATAATAATAATAATAATAATAATAATAATGCAGTGCTGCTAAAAGGTCCAGCCGCACTTCGTAAAATGTTGTTCTTTGTACACTAGCTTTTCCACAACTTTTCTTGGAAACAAGAACTGCAGGCAGCTAAGCTGTCTCATACTTTCTACCAGCCTGACAAATCTACTCTACTGGTAATTTTTATATTGTTTTGATTTCCTTGTTAGGTTGTCGAGGACAAAGGTCCTTTACCGCAAAAAGGCCATAAATTGACCATGTTCAAAAAGCTAAACTTATAAGAGAGATACCCCCATCATTCGAAGGTTGATGAAAAGGCTATGATTATGTCTGTGTTCAAATATGGATGGTCGTGGTTCATCAGCTTCAATCTATGACGCTTCTGTAGGTTGAACTTTTAAACGTTTTGGGGAAAAGTTGGTAATTTTTGAGTGAAACTGTACACGCTTCATAGTTTAATCAAAAGATAATCATTCTAGACAGAAAAAACTTGTTCGAGAAACTGATTTACGATGAAAACACTTCACTTTTATGCAACCAAGCACAAACTCGTTCTAAATTTCAGACATAAACCATAAAAAAATCATCGGCCAATCGGCCTTTGGCCGAAAAACCTTAATCGGCCAATCACTAAGTGGGACGTACAGTACATTCTTTTACGTCGTTCCGTGAGCAGAGGTGCCCAGCACATGAAAATAATCTGTTATATTGTCATGAAGCTCCCACAATTGAAACTAGAAATCATGAACAAACTCGTGTACTCCACTTATCTGATCCGAGAAAAATTATGCTAGCTAAAGTTTGTTTTTTGAACTAGTGCTTCATATGTTTACGATTTTCTGCTTAACTTGTGTTACATAGGACCGGGAGTTTGTGATATTACTAAACTAACCATTACCAATCTTTCAAGTAAAAAATTTTACGGTAAATTTTTTGTGTAAATTACTTTAAGAGGGTACTTGTTTTTTCGTTTTTCAATTTACACGCATTTAAAAAACATACTAGTATTACTGTTGAATGAAAACTCTAAAAACTGTCCTAGAGTTCATACCATTTACATTATAAGTCCGTATCATCACAAATATACAGTACTGCATTTGGCTCATTTTCATTTTTTAGTGTCGTCACCACTATCGTAAAGCATTGAACCCTTAAAACCGTTAAGAGCGTAAAAAACATGTTTGTGATATCATAGACTCTGACGATGGAAGTCGCTTGATTAATTTATTTCGTTGTGTGAAAACTCCATGTTCATCTGTGCCATCTTTATTAAGAACCTGCAATCTCATCAGCCATAAACTGAATTGAATTTTTGTTTCATCAAGATTCGACGTTCTACACATACGACTTACTGTTGCAGCGATTCGAAAACTAAGAATCAAAAAAAAGAATCAAACTGTCTTGGAAATAATCTTCCTTGTAAAACGACTTTTAAAACGGACATTTTCATTTATGCTCAAAAATGAGTTTCTGATCACATTCAAAAAGTGAGTAAATTCTTGCCGAAATTCTTTCCCAAGCACTGAATGAAACGAATAGTTCACGTTCAATAATATGATGTCTGAGTACGGGATTTCAGTTACTCATAAATTTGAAAACTTATAGTTTCTTTTTGTTTTAGTCTTAGTTTGAAAACAGTTAGTTACTTCAATCACTGACGTTTGCGATGTGCTCCAGCACCTTTTTCCAAATATTGTAGTCCTACCAGCTAAAGTCAACTCTAGAAAAAAATGTGACCTTATTTTTGCATTTCATGTCTCGATTGGAAGACATGGACAACAAAATTTCTCAAAAGTGTTATTTCTAGAGTTAGAGTTTGCTTTGTGAACTTTCACTGTTGATGGAGTTGGATTTTATGAATGAGCTCTTATTCTGCCGTTTTAGAATACGAGTTCGCCCAGAATGCTAAAGTGAACGCCGAAAAAATGTTTTTTATCGTTCATAGATCCTTCAAATGTACGACTTTACAAGAAATCGCCGCGTAAAGATTCCCTCTAGCGGTTCCACCACCCCGTCGCCAACCCTTTCCCCGGGCACTTCCTCCAATGTCACAAATGTTTATTCCTCACCGTGGTCGATCTGTCGTTCGAGACATTTGTCTTTGTTATCCAACCGTCACAAGTTGCACCGATTTCATATATTTCCGAAACGCGGGGCCTCGTCGGCCGCGACATCACCCTTTCCGTCACTCGAAAAAAGTCACGACGCCGAGAAACGTGATGATCAGGCGAAATTAGAAGAATTAGCATACGATGATAATTTTGGATTGAATGACAAGGCGGTTAATTGGAGTGATAAGAAAAATAACAGCAACATGACGGTCAGCATGCTGGAATTTGATAAGGCCAGCATTGTTTTGGAAAAAATGTTGGAGAAATGTAAAACCTATCTTCCGGTCTTACAGTCGGATGGTAAGTGCCATTATTTGACGCCGTTCAAAGAAAGCGATGGAGAAAAAGATTCTGGTAAGTGTGCGTGTTAATTTTGAAGTAACTGTTGTCGTCTTTTGGTCTGCTTCCTTTTGTACAGACTGAGCATTATCTATTTTCTTATGCTTCTATTCAGAATACGAGAAAAGCCATTTGAAAAAATTTGATACCACCTGAAAAAAGTCGATACCTCCGACATGATGCACAACATTTTTTTAAGATGCATGGCAAAAATATCAAGATGCATAAAAAAATTAAGCCGCAAGAGTTTTTTGATATTTGACTTTATTTTCAAAGGCATCGCATTTTCTTCAACATACTCTTAAAAAAATCAAGGTGGCAACTTAAAAAAATCAAGATTGGCGGCACAAGAAGGAAAATTTCTGAAACTAGACAATCAAAGGCGTTGCTCCGCCTCCTATGTTTATATATACCGGAACCCTTCAAAAAAGATTTCTGAGGTCGAGGATTGTTGACGGAAGTCGCGTTTGGTTTTTACGGCGGGTTTTTACGGGGGTAGGTTATTTTGCTCCGGCAATTCAATGAACATATAAATTTTTCATTAAAAAATTTTGTTTTTCGAGATTTTTCAGAAAATCGTTAAAGATGATTGTTTTTCATCCAAAATGTAGTTATTTCGGAAAATAATCCAAATTTTGGATTTCATCAGCTGTTCCATTGCCGTTCTCTGCCTTCTCTGGAACCCGAAAAAAACGAAAATTTTGATTATTTCCCGAAATCACTGTATCTTGGGTAAAAAATGCGCTTTTGACGTTTTTCTGAAAAGCCTCCCACATAAGAATTTTTATGTGAAAATAATATGTCCCATCGGATTCCCCCGTGCAAAATAACATCCCCCTTTGCCAACCTCCCCAAATCATCGTGAAACCAAGGGCGCACGCCGCCATTAAGACCTTACCTCAGAAGTCCACTTTGGAGGGTTCCAGTATAAACATATTTGGAAGCATTTATAAAATGCTTCCAAATAAAGTGACACACAAATCGACCATCGTCAAAATCGCTTACACAGAGCTCTTACTGTAAAATTTTTTGCTCGAAAAATCCCTAAAAATTATGCCATTATGATCACAAATTTCCAGTCCAATATGATATATTGTTTATCAGCAAAGCGTGAAAATCTGAATTACTACTTGCTTTCCACTTTCATTATTTAGAAGCATTTCAAGAAAAACAGGCTATAGGAGGCTGAGCAACGCTTTGATTGGTTGAATTTCGATGTGTCCCCATCTTGATTTATTCCACATGGCATCTTGATTTTTTCAAGATTATCTTGGAAAAAAGTGCGATGCACTTGAGAAGAAAGTCGAACACAGAAAAACTCTAACATCTTAATTTTTTTTGCGATGCATGCTGAAAAATTTCTGCGATGCTTCTTCAAAAAATGTTGCGCATCATGTTCGCAAGTAACGGTTTCTTTTCAAGTGGTATCAAATTTTTTCAGGTGGAAAACAATTTTTTTAAATGGCCCTTCTCGTATAACGTATTTATATTTCTCGTGACGCGATAGCGTTAACCTATAATATACTTGACCCCCAAATTTCATGCCCCCCCTCTAGAGCTAAAACGGTGAAAGCTAGAACCTTCGGGTTTTTTGCATAACTTCGGGCATAGGGGCAAACTATGGGGCGCCTTTTGTCATTTCGCCTCTATCTGCAAGTGGTGCTCGGTGGGGCCCCAAAAACATGAAAAAAACGTACTTTTTGAGGCCACCCAGTTCCACCATGCCCAGCAATGGGTGTGCCATATCCAAGCTCCATACTTCGGCCTAAGCATCTTGGGGGTGCAATCTCAAATGCGATTTTTTATTTTTTTGAAATATGGCCTCAATTCAATTATTGGTTGTCCAAAGTCCCGAGAACCGCGAAATTTGGCAATTTTGTTTATAAACTTACGGCTTCAAAAGAATAATTTTTTGCAGCATTATGCATTACGACGGTGCCTGAATTTTTTGCAGTTTCAATTGAAGCAGTAGCATTATTAGGATTTTTTGGTTAAAGGGTTTTCGACCAAAGCAAATTCAATGGACGCGGTCACTTTACATAAAAAAATCATCATTCATGTAAATGAGGATACTCCTGTGAATTGTCAGAGCAAGGGGTTTTCGACCATTGGGAATTTGATTGACGCAGCCACTTTACACGAAAAAATATTCTAGGTGTAAATAAGCGTATTTTCGTAATATTTTGGTGGAAGGTGTTTTCGACCGAAGCGAATTCAATGGATGCGGTCACTTTACACAAAAAAATCATCATTAATGTAAATGAAGGTACTCCACTCCCGTGACTTTTTGAAGGTAGGGATTTTCGAACATTGGGAATTCGAAGGACGCGGTCACTTTACACAAAAAATTATCTGGGGTGTAAACAGGCGTATTTTAATGATAATTCTGAGGAAGGGGTTCTCGACCACAAGGAATTCAATGAATGCGATCACTTTGCACAAAAAACTATCCCGGGTGTAACGTGGTTTTATGGTGGAAGGGGTTTTTGACCGAAGCGAATTTAATGGATGCGGTCACTTTGCACAAAAAAATCATCATTAATGTAAATGAAGGTACTCCCATCACTTTTTGGAGGAAAGGGTTTTTGATCATTGGGAATTCGATGAACGCGGTCATTCTACACGAAAAATTATCTCGAACAAGCGTATTTTCGGGATAATTTGGGGCAAAGAGTTTTGGACCACGGGGAATTCAATGAATGCGGTCACTTTACATAAAAAATTATCCTGGGAGCAGTGTTTTTTTTGCACGAGCTGTTTTGCACGGTGCAAAAAAATCACCAAAAAAGTTGGCCAAAAAAATTTTTTGTACTATAAACAGGTTTTTTTGTACATGACCCATTTGCACATGTACAAACAGCAGCCAATATTTCATTTGTACAATTTGAACATAGCAAAAATAGGTACAAATAAGTAACCTGTGTTATTCTACGTCATAGCCAAAGACTAATAACCAAATCAGTGTAATTTTAAAATTTTATTTATGACTACAAACATTGAAATTGAGCAAAAAACTGAAATTTTCCAGTTTGACAGGCATTGTGGAACAAATTTTCTAGAAAACTGTCCAATAGCATAATGAATCTGCATTAGATGATAAAGATGGTTAAGTCCTCTATGATGACAAGTGTAAGCCCAAAAAACATGTTAATCATTCCGGCGCGAAGTGCCGGAAAATTTTTTTGTGTATTGACATTCGTTGACGCAGCAAAATCAATTTTCCAAACCTTTATTTCAAGAATTAGATCCAATTTTTGTGTTCAAAAGTCGTAATTTTTAGAATTTTATTATTTGAAAAATTTTAAAACCAGCAATTTATTCGTTGACTCTCATGAACTTGGCAGAAAAGATATGAGTGGAAGAGTCAAAATTTCCGAAAAACTACTTCCATGAAGCTTTTTTTTTTCTTTTCGTTAAGAAAGGAATAATCGCTTGGAAAAGTTTAGAGACTTGACGTATTGATCTTTCTCAAAAAAATTTAAGGAAAAACTGTGAATCTTCATTAAATATCAAGATAATATTGAAGATTACCATTTAAAACATGAGATAATACGTTTGGATGATGAGAACTATTATACATTAAATGAGAGATGAAGGTAGACAATCTGAAAGCCGCGTCTGAGCTATGTAATACATATTAATGATTATTAAAGTTATAACCGGCGCGAAGCGTCGGAAAATTTTGAGATTATGACCTTCTAAAATGCACCAAGTTGATGTGCTGATCCTTCTCAAAAAATGTATGAAGGAAAAATGGGGATCTTCACTAGACATGAAATAATACGTGATAAGTGAAGGTAGCCGTGCCTGAGCTTGACAATAAATAATAATGATAATTAAAGTTATAACCGGTGCGAAGTGCCGGAAAATTTTGAGATTTGGACCTACTAGAATGCACCAAAGTGCATCTTTTCTATATGAAAACACCAAATTTTTCTCCACATTTGATAAATATTTTTTTGCACGGTGCAAAAAACCTGAAAAAAAAGTTTTGCACGGGCGGAAAAAGTTTTGCACAGTGCAGAAAAAAACACTGCCCGGGTGTAAACAAGCGTATCTTCGTGATTTTTTATGGAAGGGGTTTTCGACCAGGGAATTTAATGAATGCCATCACTTTACCCACAAAATTATACTGAGTGTATACAAATTCTAACCCTGGGGAATTCAATGGACACAGGCACTTCACACAGAAAAATTTCTGTGTGTAAACCAAGGTATTTCTGCAGTTTTTTGGGTTGGCAAGTTCTTGATCATGGGGAATTCAATGGAAAAAATCACTTTATACTAGTTCACAACGTGTTTTAAGTTCTATCTGGTTTACACATCTTTTACTTTTACCGAAAGTGAGAATTCGTTGCTTTTAAGATTGTTTTTGATTGTTTCTTTGATGTGAGTATGACCAAATTTAAAACTTCAATGTGCTTCAACGAAAGGTTTTCATGCATGGCTGAGCCCACTAAAAAAGATGAACTAGTTTATTAGAAAATGTACCGATGTCGCAGAAAAAAGAAGAATATACTTGTTTGGATAGTTGCCATGCTAGAAAAAGAAGTGGACTAGATTTTTGAGCTCAAAAAAATTTTCCATGTCTGTGAAAAAGTATATTCTGCAGGTGAGTGCATCAAAACACTTTCCAACCAAACATGTGCATCTCTGAAATTTTTAGGAAGGTACAGGGGTGGACCTAGGTTGTTTGGCGTTTTTCGAGGCAAAAAATTCAAAAAAAGTCGACCAAAAATTTTTTTTCATAACAAGTTTTCCAGTTTCAAACCTTTGGAGTACTTTGTACCCTCATGTCCACCTCACACATGTGTGCTTCGAACTGTGATAAGGTTTTTCACTGAATTTGATGTCAACAAAAGGAATCAACTGTGGGAAAGTGGCTCATAAAATCCCACTCAGTATTTTTAGAAAAAAAGCAACAGCACAAAGTCTTCTAAGAATTAAATCGATCGTGCAAGATACGTTTCATTCACTCATTTTATATAATATATCGTTTAGAGTTCGCTCCATAAGTTCTACTGATTACAAGCTATTAATAAATTCATTCTCTTCTATTTAACTATTGAACAAAATAGCATCATTCACAGTTTTTAGATTTAAACTGAAATTTTCAGAAAAAGCGCTTTTTGCGGGATTCCACACGGGAAGCATTTTCACCCATCCCTGTCGCTCCCGTCCTGCTTCCAAAAAAGTCGTACTGCTGCCGCGGGACTTCTTCGAGTAAAGTGGGGTAGAACCGGGTACGGGATTTGGCGCACACCGCTAATATAGGAATGGCTGAACCAGGAGCATTTTTGTATGCTTTACCTTGTTCTCCCATTTGCAGATCGGTGCCCAATGACTGTAACCAAGGCCCAGTTGCACTAAAGAGGTCTAAGCTCGACCTAAAGATAATATTGAACAAAAAAGTGACTCGGTTTTATCTCAAGTTCGGTATAATTTGAATGTCATCAGGATTATAACGAGCTCAATGTCGAGATTATCCCCAGCTCGAGCTGTCGGTTTTCACTAATATTTTCGCATAATTTTCTTATCTCTAAAGCAAATAAATATAAAAATGTCTGCAATTCCCAAACTCGAACTTAACCCTCGGTATTAGTTAATCCTGAAGTGAATATGGTTTGTGCACTCGACGGAAATAATTTGGACATTGCGATTAGCTCAAACCACTGTTTCTTGTACTCGACCCGTTTGTACTGGTACAAACGATGGTCTAAAATTTGTTTGTACTTTTCTAAAAATTTTTGTACCACCAATTTTAGATGAAAATTAACGTGACATATTCATCCTTACTACTTAATACTTGACAAATTATAGTGTAATAAAGTCCGATTATTAACTAGAATTCAATTCTTAATTTTTTTCTCAAGTATAGTGGCATTGGACAGACTCAAAAGTAAAATTACTGGACAGTATCATAGTAGTTGATTGGGAAACCAAAGTTCTCTTTTCAACTTTATTCCACACTCACACCTAGTACAACTCAACATTTTCGGGATCAGTAATCGGTTCGTTTGCGAGATCATTGTCAGTTTTATCATTAAATTAATCTATGTCACATTCAGCAGACTCTACTTCCTCGGCAATATCAGCGTTCTCCTCACTATTTTCACAAAAAACGGCGTTTTCATTAAACGGATCTGGTGGTGGTGGAGACTTTCGTTTACGAGAAAAAAAGTCGCTTAAATTTTTCTGCATCCTTGACTACATATATCGTACCTGAAAATTGTTTGTACTGGTACAAACAAGACCCAAATTTTTGTTTGTACTCAAGCCAAAAAGTTGGTAAAGTACAAAAAAACTATGGCTCAAACTTTCGATTATCAATTTGATCCCGATGTTGAGATTATCTTCATATTGGATTAGTGCAACCAACCTCAGGTTTCTTTATAGTTCTGCAAATGACTACGATATGTCTCCTTCACTATTTTTTAGCTAGTGTAAGAGGCAGAAGTTTTGAGTCGGTCGGGAGTTAGAATGCTATTGGCTTACCATTTCCTTACATTTGAAATCATGTGCATATAATTTTCATATAGAAAAATGTTACTGTAGTTGATGCCAGAGGAAGGACAAAATGCACGATGCTGCAGAATGTACCTTTTCACAGACATGGAAAATTTTTTTTGAGAAAGAATGAAAATCCAGTATAACGAAAGTGATTTTTTTCCAACTTTAACCCAAGCTCTCAAAAATCTAGTCCACTTCTTTCTCTAGCTTGGCAACTATCCAAGCAAGTATATTCTTTGTTCTGCCCCATTGGGGCGTTTTCTAATAAACTAGTATGCTATGCTTGTTTGTCTTCGCTCTTTTCTTTTCCCTTTTCTCGTTTGGCTGCTTTTTCTTTTGTTGATCGGTTGTTTCTTTTCAACATTTTAATGTTTCTGCCATAATTTTTTCTATTATGTTCTGTCCGCTCTTACATTACTTACCATGTGTTGACGTTGAATGTTTTGCCCACATAAGAGTATGGCGTGGGTGTTTTTTGCTTCTCTTGCTTCTAAATTGAATTCCCTCACTGCAGGTTATGCTCCATCTGACATATCCTCGAATGATAATAAAGTGACGCTTTTAAAATACGACAGCGACTGGCTCTCGAGACCCGACACCACTTTTTTGGCTCCTTTGCCCATCATTCGTTGGACCAAAGACTCGAGCAGCGACGAATTTCTGAATTTGGAGTACGAATTTGACTACTTGTTAAGCAAAGTTTCCGAAACAAAAATCGTCACTGCTATTTTCGAAGCGCAAGGTTTAGGTTTGGAAGAATTTGTCGAAGATTTCGATCGCGAAATGTATGCCTGGATCGAAGAGAATAACAAAATAGACGAAAATAATAATTTTGAGGCGCTAAGTGATGAGTCAGGTCATTTCGTGGCAGTTTGTTGTGAAATTTTTTGGTCCGTCCCTCAAAAAAAGCGAAATGTAAATACGGAAACAAAGATGAAACAGAGTTTCTCGAAATATATGCGCCACAATAATTGGCGCGTTTGGAATACTATTGACAAAATCAACGAGAAATCTAATCAAGCGGATCAACAGTCGAGATTTGTCGTTCTGCCCGCAAGTTCCGTCAACGAACAGTACTGTAATAACGGATCTTGTTTCACCGGTTCGTATAAAAGGTTCTACGACGGACTGTTGCCCATGAAGCACAGCGAAGCCGAAACGGCACATCGACCGATTTGGGATTTCGGGAGAAGCGGTGTAGGCGAGGACAGCTTCATTGCGGCCGTCCCCAATATGCCGTGGCCGATGATTGGACCGAAATCGAAGACAGCCATTTTGATGTTGAATTTACTGTGTCTGCGTTTCGAACACTTGTGAAAAGTTTATGGTTTTCGACCTATGGCTGAACATTGTATTGATTTTTATACAATCTATACCCTGTTTTTTATAAAATGCTTCCAAATAGAAAAGTGACACAAATCAGTACTGTCGTCAAAATCGTTTACATAAAGTTCTTACCGTAAAATTTTCCACTCGAAAAATTGGTTAAGGTTAGGTCAGTACGCTCACAAATTTCCAGTCCTTTATGATATATTGTTGATCAGAAAACCGCAAAAATCTGAAATACTACTTGCTTTCCACTTTCATTTTTTGGAAGCGTTTCAAGAAAAACAGAATATAGATTATTGTAGCTGATGATTATGATTTGCCCAATCTTCGGCATGTAATTGAATATAATGAAATGAAAAGTAATTTTCGGTCGCTTTGAGCACGGTTCATCGAGAAAAATGCGGAACTCAAACAAAACATAATTTTCTTGCTGTATTACTATACTCCATTCAATTTCAAATGATCGATGCAGAGTGTTGTATATGGCCATATGCCCTCGGCTACCTTTCTGCGATTCGTGGGGGCTTCCTTACTTGGTTCTTACCTTGACGTTAACTGCACGTGACATAAGTAAGACAAAGTAAAGACTCCACCGGAAATTCCAAGAGGAAATTGTAAACTCCACACAGGTCAACAAAATCACACTTTGATGTGAAAAAATAAATTAGGTATTATAAACCAAAACGTCAAACGCAGAAGATAAAGACATATCGATTACAGAGGGGAGAAATTCACAAAATTAATTGCAAACGGACAGTGATGTCCGCGGGCAAAAATAGAAAAATAGTTTGCACCAGAACACAGAGTCTAAAGACAAAAAAGACATAAATAAGGACATGACGATAAGAAACAACCTCAAATAATATTTAATGAACGATTCATGAACAACTTTTGCCTACCAAAATAAAGATTTCTGCCAAAAATAAGCATATTCGCACAAACTTTACTAGAACATATATTTACTTAAAGAAAGCTGAACCTGCTTTTACAAAGAAGACCTTAAGATATGAAAAGATAAAAAGAGAAGCAGAGGGATTAACACTGACAAGAGCGGGGTCGCAGTGCAACTTCTATTTGAAATTATGTTCAAGGCTCATTGAAACTATCGAAATATTTTAAGTTGATGGTGCAGATTCGATGATGATAATCTTTTTCAACCATTCTATGATTTCTAACTGACTGGATGAAACTTTGATCATTATGTGTCTATCATTATAAAATAAATGGTGTGCAGTAAACGCTGCTTCCAGGTATGATCTGATTGAAAGGAGTGTCGTAGGCCAAATGGAAGATGAGATGTCTAAGCCGTAGGGGGAGTGAACGACCAGAGAACTTCCTAAACTAATTAGAATTATCGATGGCTAATATCTAGAAAAAGCTATACAGGACTTAAATATACCTCCTTTCGGCTACAGTATCTTACCGTTGTTCTCGATTGGCAAGCTGTCAATCGATCTTGAATTTGACAACCTCACAAAATTTTTCCCACTAACGAAAGTTATCGGGAGTGATTTCCACAACTATTGAGCATGCTTTGTTGGAAAAGAATTGAGAACAAGGTACAACACGGTAGTACATGCCTTTGTAAATCGATTCCTGAACTGTATAAATTTGACTGTGAAACAGTGTTTTTTTTTGTGCCAAAACATGGTTTTTGGCACAAAAAAATTTGGAATGCCACAAAAAATTTTGAGCGTTTGTGACAATTGGCATAAAATTTTTGGCTGGTCAAACTTAAAATTTCCTTGATTTTTAGACGTTTTAGGGGCTGAAAATGCCAAAATTTTTCGGCGCTTCGCGCCGAGTCAATGAACATAATAATTCTTATTCGTACATTTGGCCTGAACGCGAACTATTTCTCTTCGATTCGAACAGTGTATTGGTATCGTTAGAGCAAACTTTATAGGCTGTCAAGACTGGTGAGTAAAAAGAAATTCTGAATATTCTCCGTTCATTCAGTCAGATTCGGATTTTAAACCGAAATTCTTACTTTTTGTGTTTGATTGATTCAAACAGAAAAATCGATATCGTTCGTTGATAATGGTACAATGTTTGGATCGAAAATTTACACGATTTTCGACTTTATTTTCTCTAATCTTAACATTGTTGTTAAATAACAGATATTCGTAGTCGAAAATTGAATCAATTTGAACTTCCTGAACAATTCAAGACCTATTCAAATTTTATCAGCATTCTATTTCTTTTAGGATTTTCGTCAACTATTTTGTTGCACAGTTTTTTCTTATCTCACTGACATCATGGCGAGCTGAAAAATAGATTTGGGCACGATTTTTACAAAAAATTAATGCGTTAAACGTTGACTTTTTTTATCAAACTTTTGGCCTAAAACTTTTCCGCAGTTTTCAGTTATGTTTCTAGTTAAAAAAATTTTTTTGTGACATTGGCACAAATTTTTTTGGCCTCTTGTGCCAATTGGCACAAATGTCCGTGCACAAAAAAAAACGCTGCTGTGAAAACAATTTGACGAATCAGCAACCAACCAGCACCGTTTTTTTTCCTCAAATGGGTCTTTTGAGGAAAAAATTTCGAAATCGGGAAAAAAATTTTGGGTATGGTTCTCATAGTGGAAAAAATTTTGGGGAACTCAAAACCGAAAAGATGCGTTTTGGTGGACTTAAAAGAGTCAAAATCTCAAATTTTTCGGCGCTTCGCGCCGGTCATGGGTATAATCTTAACTATTTTCTATCGGGTGCGGCCTTTAGCATATCTACTTCGACTTACTAATTAATGCTCAACAGTTTCTATCAGTCAAGGTAGCTCGTTTCATTTTCTAATCGTTTACGGTCAATTATGTCGCCCAAAATTGAGATTTTTCATCCATTCTTCCAATTTTTTCTCTCGATGCTTGGAATTTTTTAAACGTTTGCAACCTGAACACTTGCGCTTATTAAAGATGGAAATTGAAGACACCATTCTAGACTGCGATTTTAGAACTTCTGTTCCTTAATATCTGTCTTAGAGAGATTTATTTTCCAGCGTTTTAGAATATAAGAACCCGGAAATTTTTCCGGCGCTTTGCGCCGGAATTTGAAACAAATTACACTTCATCAGTTTGATTTTAATTTATTTCTCAACGTTGTGAAGGTTCATTTTCCAGCGTTCTAGAAAGTGTAAATCCAAAAATTTTTCCGGCGCTCTGCGCCGGACCAAGAACTACATAAAATTAGACGCCAATCGGAACCACAGAAATGTCAATAGCGGACAAATTCCTGAGAGCTCTATCGTTAACATGCTCCACCCGCTCCTGTAGAACACCAATATATTCTTCAAGAGCTCATTTTAATTAACATAACCAGAATTTTCTCAATTTTTTTCCTCATTTTTGCAGGTTTCTTACTCCAAATACAACAAAATGCTTGGGTATGCTCCTAAAATGCACAAAAAAGCATCCGTAGGCACATTATAAACGTTTTTAAAAATGTAGAAAATTTTTTGAAAATAAGGAAAAAAATTTTGGGTCCGGTTCTCATCTGGAAAAAATCTTCGAGGAAAAAAAACGATGCCAACCTGCTGTGTTTTTTTGTGCCCGGACATTTGTGCCAATTGGCACAAAGAAGGGCCAAGCACAAAAAATATTTTTACCCTCTAGAAACCTGAAAACCTTTAAAAAGTTTTATATCAAAAGTTTGATACAAAACATCAACTAAAGATACTTTCATCCACTGTTTTTCTCCACATTTGCACTATGATCTGGAAAAATTTTTTGAGGTCTTTCCACAAATGTGGAAGAAACATTTGGGATTTTCATATTGAAAAGATGCATTTTGGTGCATTTTAGGAGGTCCAAATCTCAAAATTTTCCAAGTTTAACAATCATTATTATTTATTATTACCAAGCTCAGGCGCGGCTTTTAGCATGTCTAGCTTCGCTTACCATTTAATCTTTAATAGTTTTCATCATCTTAAACGTATGTATTATTTCATGTTTAATTGCTAATCCTGAATATTATATCTTTATATTTAATGAAGATCCGCAGTTTTCCTTGATAGATTTTTGAGAAAGATCAACACGTCAACTTTCTAAACTTTTTGAAGCGTTTGTTTCTTTCTTAACGTAAATTGAATTCATGATGATGATAATGATGATGATTTTATTCCCAACGGCACTAAGCAATGTTAGGAGAATATAATAGAATAAGCAAATAAGTTAAATATGGAATAAATATGCAGTACATTAACGAATATGCTGTGCTTGGTCAAAAAGGCATTTAGCTCTTACAGTTGACCAAAATTGAACTTATCCAATTTAGAGCCAAAAATTTTACTATTTCTAGATGTTATTATCGATTCAGGAAGTTTATTCCAAATAGGAATAACTGTATTTGTAAAGAAGTATTTTTTAATATCAGTCCTTGGAATGTCTGTTTCTTACTTCCAGTTGTGGTTGGATCGGGTCTGAGAATGTGTAATGGTGCAGAAATCATTCAATTTTACGTCTACTTCATGGTTTATTATCTTATATTCCATAACCAAGTCATTCGAACGCCTTCTACTTTCAAGTGTCTCTACCTTTAATATAGTCAAACAATCATTATAAGAAACCTCAGGATAGTTGAGAACCTTTTTTGTAAAGTGTTTCTGTACTTTTTCAATAACTCTGATGTTCTTAGTTGAGTGGGGTGACCAGATGGTAGTTGCATATTCCAGAATCGGTCTGACGTACGTTTTGTATGCATTAGTCTGTAAGAATTTATCTTTGCTTACAAATCGACGAAATATAAGATATAATCTGTAGTCAGCATTCTTTATAATATGGCCTATATGTTCATCAAATTTAAAATTTTTGGTTAAAAAAATAAGTGGGGTAATTCCGGACAGTGGGGTAATTTCGGACAAAACTTTTTTTTTCACGTTCGCAGGTTCA
This sequence comes from Romanomermis culicivorax, assembly GCA_963922205.1. Lineage (NCBI taxonomy): Eukaryota > Metazoa > Nematoda > Enoplea > Mermithida > Mermithidae > Romanomermis > Romanomermis culicivorax. The sequence goes on along the minus strand of CAWUHX010000013.1, from coordinate 693,793 downwards.
TATCTTTAAAAATATTGATTTACCGTGAATAAATTTTTTTTCTGTGAAAGTGTTCTTTTTCACAAATAATGCACTTAAATTTATTGGTTTTATGCGTTGTACCATTTTCAGCATGTTGATTTTCGTGAAAGAATTTTTTTCAGAAATTTTAGGTGGTGTCGAAACTTTTCTCGTATATCGGTACTTAACAGTTCATGAAGTGATTTTTCGTTTTTAAACTACCAATATATCGAACTAAATAACTTCAAAATATGTCTGGGTTTTATTAAGTTTTGATAAAGTAATGATTTTTTAAATTTCAAAATTTCATTTTTACAAAATGTGGGGGTAATTTCGGACAGGCTGTCCGAAATTACCCCACTATAAAATATACATAATTTAGTGTTATTGGATCATTTTTAAATATGCCTCGCAACTATAAACGAAAACGGCCTGATCCAGTGAGCAATGATACAATAAAAAATGCCATTCAAGTGGTAGAAGACGGCATGAGTATCTGAGAAGCAGCAGATGTTTATGGTTACAAAAGATGGAAACTTGATTAAGTATATTTTCAAATTATATTCAGGAATTTCTAAGTCAACTTTACACGATAAGTACAAAAGCAATCATTCAAATAAAGTTGGGCGCCCGACGGTCTTCACTCAGGCAGAAGAATTGGCTTTCGTTGATGTCATGATCAAAGTAGCAGAATGGGGTTTTCCATTGTCGATTTTAGACTTGAAGCACATCGTCAAAGGCTATTTGGATAGAGCAGGCAGAGAAGTTGAGAATTTTGTTGAAAATAAACCGGGAAAAAATGGTGCTTATCTTTCTTGAAACGTCATGAAAATGCATTGTCGCAAAGATTTGCCAACAATATCAAGAGATCCAGAGCGCTGGTTAGTGTCGAAGAAATGGAAAAGTATTTCCGACATTTGAAAACATCGTTGGAAGGAGCGTCGCCTGAAAACATCTTCAATTACGATGAAACCAATTTAACCGACGATCCAAAGAAATCAAAAGTAATTGCAAAAAAAGGCACAAAATACGTCGACCGTATCATGAATACATCAAAGGCATCAATTTTAGTTATGTTTTGTGGTTCTGCGAGTGGATCTTAAGATATTGAGCTTACTCGCGGGTTGTTGAATTACCTTAATCTACCGTATAACGGGTCTTTAAAACCAATTTGTTTAGTTAAACAGTGAGAAACGCTTCATTATGAGTATGTACCTACCTATTCATTAAATTTCAGTCATTTTCAGCCATTCCAGTATTGTTTGACGTTTGTGCCTTGCCCAGTTCAGCCAAAGCTTCGCATATGATCTTGATTTCGGTGCTATTAATCTTCCGTGTGACGTGTGTTTATGCAATAAATTTTTTTAAAACTTGCCAAATGTCCGAAATTGCCCTTACAATGGGTAAAATGTAGTCAAAAACTAATAAAAAGCAGATTTCCTATGTAAAATACCCCTCTGTCCAAAAATACCCCACTTGGCGGGTAACTTCGGACACCCAGGTTTTTTAAAAAAAACACATGGATGCACATGGTGTGCATCCATGTGGCTTTTTATACATGAAATATAGCTGGCGACCAGACTTTTGAAAGAATAGTTATCGTTTTTCATCCACGGGTTCAAAACTTATATCACTTCAAACTTTGAAATCGTCTGAAATTACCCCATTTTACAGTACCAAGATCTTTAACATAATTATCAGTATCCTCAATTATTCTATCGTCAATTTTGTATTTCTTCATTTTGTTATCAAATCCAAAATGCATTACTTTACTTTTAGAAGTAGAGAGAGTTAGTTGACATCTTTCAGACCATCTGACAATAGATTCTAGAAATTTTTGAAGGTCCCCACTGTTTTGGAAAATTTCTATGCTTCTGATTCATAGCTTTCCGGCCAAATTTATGAAAGGTTACGAACAAATTAATGGTTTTAAAATTTTTTGAATGATAAATTTTTAGAAATTACGATTTATGAACACATAATTTAAATCTAATTTTTTATATATATGTTCAGAATGATTATCAGAATGCTTTAAAAAGCCCTTAAACACTTAAATAAAGCATTTATGAGCATTTTCAAGCGAAAAAACGATGATTTTGAGACGAAAACTTGTCGTCAAAAAATTTTCCACATGTGGAAAAAGATTTGACCTCTTTCCACATTTGTTGAAAAAAGTTCGGGGAAAAAACAGTGGTTTGAAGTCTAATCTGCAAGCATCGTGGAACAAATTTTCCAGCAAACTATCCAAGAGGGTAATGTCTTTGGATTACATGAGAAATGGATGTGAAGTCCTCTGTAATGATAAGTGAAAGCCCAAAAAAGAGTTAATCTTTTCGGCGCCAAGCGCCAGAAAATCTTTTTGAATAATGAATGACATTGGATGAGGCTGGAAAATCAATTTTCCGAACATTTATTTCAACAATTAGATTCGAATTTTGTGTTCAAAGGTCGTACTTTCTAGAATTTTATAATTTGGAAAATTTTAAAACCAGTATAATTTATTCGTAAACTCTCATGAACTTGGCCGAAAAGATATGAGTAAGAAGAGTATAAATTTCCGAAAACTCCTATGAAGCTTTTGAATTGATTTTATGTTAAGAATGGAATAATCGCCTCATAAAGTTTAGGGGCTTGAACTATGATCTTTCTCAGGAAATATGTGAAGGAAAAAATGTGAATCTTCATTAAATATCAAGATAAAATATTGAAGATTACCAATTAAAACATGAGATGATATGTTTAAGATGATGAAAACTATTATAGATTTAATGATATTGGTGAAGGCAGACTTTTTTAATTTTTGCACAGGTTAGATGTGCAACTTGGGTGAAAAATTCGATTGCACAGAGAAATTTTTGGAGGCTCACACTAAAATTGATGAATTCATCTGATTTTATCAGAAAAATGATGAAAATCTAGTTTTTTGTCTTGCATTTAATTCGCGTCAATTTTAGACTTTTGAGACTGAATTTCCAGAGTTATAGAGAAAAAATGAAAAGTCTGGCAACTGTAACTTGTTCAGTGCGGTGCGCCGGGAAAATTTAGATTTTAAGACTTCTGAAACATCGGAAAATTTATTTTTCCATCTCATTCTTCTGCAACTATCATTATCAAGCTTAGTTTTTTCACCATTTGGCAAAGAGGTCAAACATTTGTCTACCATTTTATCGATCATGATTAAATGTAAAAAAATTGTTTTTAAATGATATAAAGCATGAAAAAGCGTGACATTTGGTCTCGGATTCTAATAGTAATTCCGGCGCAATTCCGCAGAACAAATGTGTATTTTGACATTCTAGAATGCTGGAGAATGAATCTTTTCAACCCTTATTCTGTGATGAAAGATCTTATTTTTCTGTGGATTCAATGAGTTTTCAGTTGGGTAGAAAAAATTGAAATTCGAAAATTAGGCAAGCAATCAAGAATTTGGATTCATCATTCTTCAACCAGCAGGAGCTCTGGTCAATGTCCTCTGTTGAGCTGATGATGTTTTAATTATTTTCTGAATGAAAAAAGTTCATGCTTACGAAAGTCAAACTTCAAAACGCGGATTGCAGAAATTAGGAAAACCTATTCATACTTCAAAGGTGGTATCGCACAGTACCGCACGGCACCGCCATCAAGTTTCAACCGAACCGAAATTTTCGAACAAGTTATGTGTTCTAAAGTTGCAGCATACTGTTGTTATATCATATTGTTGCATACTGTGACATCTATATATGTAGTTGAATCGCGCGGTACCGTGCGGTGAAGTATGACAGGGCTTTCAGGCTCAGGCTTAGGCTTAGGACGCAAGCACTGTTTTCCCCCCAAATGGTGATTTTTGGGGCAAAAATTTCAGAAAAGGGAAAAATTTTGGGCTCTTCCCCCATTTATGAAAAAATTTGAGGATCGGATACAGAAAAAATGCATTTTGGTGCATTTCAGAAGGTCAATCTCAAAATTTTCCGCTTCGCGCCACTTAAGTTTTGCTGGAGGCAAATGAAAATTTTTGGGGGCATACGAAATTGAGGTAGTCATTTGTACATGTATACGAACGGCTCTTTCCCCATTGAGGAAAGGAACGTTTGGGGATAAGATATAGAAAATATGTATTTTGTTGCATTTTAGAAGTTCATAATCTCAAAAATTTCTGGCGCTTGGCGCCGCTTATAACTTTAATAATCATTAATATGTATTACCTATAGCTCAGACGTGACTTTCAGAATGTCTAGCTTCATCTATCATTTAATGTATAATAGTTTTAATCATCTGGAATGCATTATCTCATGTTAAAGTGGTAATCTTCAATATTTCATTTGATATTAAATGAAGATTCACAGTTTTTCCTTGAAACATTTTTGAGAAGGATCAATACGTCAAGTCACTAAAATTTTTGGAGCAGTTATTCCTTTCTTAACGTAAAATTAATTCGGAAGCTTCATGGAAGTAGTTTTCGGAAATTTCTACTCTTCCACTCATATCTTTCCGGCCAAGTTCATGAGAGTTAACGCATAAATTACTGATTTTAAAATTTTTCAAATAATAAAATTCCAAAAATTACGACTTATGAACACAAATCTTATAACACAATCTTATTCTTAGAATACATGTTTGGAAAATTGATTTTCCAGTGTTGCCAAATGTCAATACACAAAACTTTTTTTGGCGTTTCGCGCCGGAAAGATTAACATTTTTTTTGGTTTTCACTTGTCATCATAGAGGACAGAACCATCGATTTATCATCTAATGCTAATTCATTATACTGTTGGATAGTTTTCTAGAAAATTTGTTCCACAATGCTCGTAAATTAGACTTGAAACTCGAAAATTTCAATTTTTTCGCTCAATTTAAATGAATTATTTTCGTAGTTTTAAATGAATTTCAAAATTGCACTGATTTGGTTATTAGTCTTTGGCTATGATTTAGAGGAAAAGGTTACTTATTTATACCTGTTTTTGCTATGTACAAATTTTACGAATGAAATATTGGCTGCCGTTTGTACATGGGCAAAGGGTCGTGAACAAAAAAAAAACCCTGCTGTGCACTGATAAAATTTTGTTGCGTTAATGGAGTCAAACTGTCGTTAGCGGCACTGCTAATGGGTGTGCCCCTAAAAAACACTGTTATGTATTACCTAGCTCAGGCGCGGCTTTTAGCATGTTCACCTCCACTTATCATTTAATCTATAATAGTTTTCATCATCTTAAATGCATTATGTCATGTTTTAATTGGTATTCTTCAATATTTTATATTGATATCTAATGAAGATTAACTTCTTTTTTGGGCGCTTATTTGTCATCAGAGGACTTAACCATCGATTTCTCATGTAATTCAGAGCCCTTATACTCTCGAATAGTTTGCTGAGAAATTTGTTCCACAATCAGAGCACCCCATGGGGGGTTATGGGGGGGGGGTATTACCCCGGTCTTAGATTTGGAAATTCATTTACTACCCCCATAAAAACAGCTCACTATAGCAAAAAATTTTGGTAAACCTCATACTCTCCTCAGTAGGTTATAGTAATTCCAGAAAAATTGCACAATGTGTGCTTGAGATGAATTACTCACTGGTGTTTTTGACACATTTACTGAGCAAATGATAATGGGAAAGTATGCAACTTCTGTGCCATACACAGCGATTTTTAGGAAAGGATATCAGCACATTAATATATACTACTTGTAGGAAATCATTGTATATATAATTGGAAGATCAAATAATGACTTATGTATATGTGATTTATCAAAAAATCGCCCCTTGGGAAGAAAAACATTATGTTCTTAAAATTCTTCATCTTCATGCTCTCCTTTCCTTTCTGTGTGCATATGGTTACCCAAGCTGTGGTATACTTTCCTACTATGAGTTGAGACATGCGAGGTCCATTGATGTGGATTAGGAGTGGTTACCTGGTTTCAAACTCGTGGTTCATAATGTAGTAGGATTAATAATACTTTTCAACCCTTATCAGTGATGAAATAAGGTCATACTCCTGAAGGTGCTGGTTCAAATAATGTTTCCAAAAGTATGTTGCGCCCGACTCTTGAAATGTGCAGGAATCAGTTGACACGACACTCTTCAAAGTGTGACTATTCTATGCGTATAATTACTACATTCAAGTTGTTTTTTGTAAGTTGGTAAGTTGTAATTGAGAATTGATTTGTGGTGAGAGCACTACACCACCCCCCCCTCTGGAAAAAAGTCGGGAGCAAAAAAAAGGTCACATCATATTTCAAGTACTACCCTTACAATTTACGATTTTACCCCTACCTCAATTTCCGACCTTGGGGACCTCTGTCCACAATGCTTGTAGATGACTTCAAACTCGTAAATTCCAATTTTTTCCTCAATTTTAGTGAATTAGTGGCTCTAAAAATACCAGAAGGTTTGAAAAAGCTCAAAAACGCTTAAATAGAGCGTCTATGAGCGTTTTTGAGCGAAAAACGACTTCTTGAAAATGGGGAAACAAAGTTTGACCCCTTTCCCCATTTGGGGGAAAGGTCTGGGCAAAAAACGGTGGGCGCAAGCCTAAATAATATCAATGCCTAAGCCTAAGAATAAGCCTAAACCTCGTGAATAAATGAATGAATGAATAAAATATTGTACCCGTCAAAGGAAAAATGACAAAACTGTTATCAAACAACTGGAAAAAAGGCATGCGGAGAACTTGGAAAACTCTTCACCGTTTAGTTTAGATGGGAAAAGGATGAGAAAATGTAACGAATGAAATATGAATTACAGTAAACATCAAGTGACAGGTAAAAGGAAGCACAAGCACAGGCTACAATTTTGTAACAGGCTAACGCGCTCCCCTAAGATACTTTGAGAAATCAATTTTGGTAATTTTCGTTTTGAAAATTTTTAAATTGGAAGAACCGAGAACTTCATTTGGAGTTCATTCTAAATGTTATTATATCTATTTCAAAAATCATACAGCCTTATATTCGTTTTTGCCTTACCAGTTTTCAGCTTATGATCATTTTTACGGCGGGTGGACTCGAGATTACTACTGATAAAAAAATCCGATTTATTAAGGCAGGATTGCCGTTCAACAATTTGAAACATCAGACATAGTGCATTGTGTAGTCGACGTATATCCAATCTTTCTAAGCTTAGCTTGCTTAAACGCTCATGATACGTAAGCATGGAACTGAAACCAAGTAATGTCTTAGCGAAGTTTCTCTGGACCCTTTCAATGAGGTTTATGTCAGAAGTATAAAAAGGATTCCAAACAGTAGAACAGTGTTCTAAAAGAGGTCGGACATATACTGTAAATGCACGTATAAGGTTAAGGGTATCATGGGACCATACCTGTAAGACCTCCGACCAGTTGTTGGGGGGGAGGGGGTAGGAAAAAGTTGAAATTTTTCCCAAGAAAGGCCAAAAAACATACACTTTTTTGAAAATTTTTTTAATTTTTTCCAAACTGGGGGGGGGGGAAATGATTTTGGGTACAGGGTTGGCCGAGTTGGGGGGGGTCCCCCCCCAACCCCCCCAAGTACAGGTATGCATGGGACGTAAATGCCCTGATTATCAAAAAACTTAGCAATGGACTTTTTTGGCTATGGAGTTTATGTGATCTCTAAAGCTCGGGTTTTGAGATATGAGTGTTGTGCAGGTCCTTTCTTAGGAGTTAAGAAAAGATGGAGGCTTCTGGTCTGAATTGACCTGTTAGAACTACTCCCTTGGCTAAGCCTCGGTGATAGTGCAACAGTCCGGTTCCCTAGACGTACAACAACAAAGATAAATTAACTTCAAATGCGGGGCCTCACCAGAGAGCTCCGCAGTCTCCTAGATGAGACGAGGAATCCCCTCAGGGATAAACTTACTTTTCTGGATCCCCTAATGGGTCTTCCAGAGCTTGCAGTCAGCAAGCTGGCGCCTGAGCCTTTGGCCCTTCCCTGTCGTCAATTAGTCGAATCTGAAGAATAAATAAATATATGAAACAATAAATCTGATGAATTATAGAAAAAAGGTGGAATGACCACTATTATTTTTATGCAAATATAAGACGTTGTTGCTTTGAATGTTTTAATGGACACCAGCAAAATATATGTCAAAAATATAATAAAAACGAATATAGTGAAAGAATGATTTCACTATCATTTTTCGGTCTTTCTTTGGCGCTCCATTTCTATACAAATGTTTGCGCCCCTGGTCGTCCATTTCGTCGATTTGCATGGTGATTTCCTGACGCAGCTTGCCATCAACAGGGTGCCCAACATGAGTACACTAAGGTCTCTGACATACACACTTTTTCCTGGAATGAAAGACGATCCTAAATTGTACTGAAGCTTAGAATTTGCATGGCCCATGTAGAGAATAGTGCTTTTGTCCGCGGACATTTCGAGTTGCCATGTTTTGGATCAATTAAAGATTTGATCGAGATCATCTTGGAGAACTTCGTGTTGAGAACACGTTAAAAATTTTGACGTGTTCTCAACAAAAACCATTTTGACGTCATCTGCAAAAAGATAAATATCAGATTTTAGTGTATTTTACTGTAACCTAAGAATAAGCCTGAGCCTGAGCCCCGCCCCGTTAATCTCCTTTCAATAAGCCACTATGCTCAAGTGTGTACTTACTGTATATAACGTTATAAGATGAGTGTGAACCAACTTGTAATTGGGCGGGTTGGGAGGGGATCCCCAACATGGTCAAACCCTATACCCAAATGTCTGAACCTCCCCAACTTGGTCAACCCTATACCCAACCAGCGTTTTTTTTTGTACTCGGTCCATTTGTACTGGTACAAACGACCTCTCAAAAACCGTTTGTACTCCAAAATTTGCGAAAAATTGCTGAAAAAAGGATTCATTGTTATAAAATGCAACAAACATGCTGTAAAATATGAATACGTTGGCTATTTCCACGAGACACATAAGAAGGCTACAAATTCAGACACATAAAACACTTGATCATGAGGCACATAACATGCACTAGTGAAATACTCCACAAAAAGCTTTTATTATTATGCCACAGCTGCTAGTTTGTCGTTTTCGATGTGGACGCATAACAAACAAGTCCTACAGAGTCCATTGATACTGAATACTGACAGCTGTTGACTAACAAAAATTTTTTTTGTCCGAAAATTTTCGTTTGTACCGGTACAAACGAAGCCCAAATTTCCGTTTGTACTCTGGACCGTTTCGTTTGTAAAGTACAAAAAGAAACACTGTACCCAACTCCCCCTAAACTCGGAAAAATTAAGGAAAAAGTACTTTTTTTGGCCTTTTTTCGTTAAATTTTCGGAATTTTTTTAACTTTTTTGAGATTTTTTCGATCCCACCTCAAATTTTTGAAATATTGGGACCCCCATACCAAAACTTTGGGTTTACCCCCCCCCTCCCCCAACTGGTCGTGTATGGTGTGAACCAGACGCGATGATACCCAAATGTTTGATAAAAATATAATTAAAGCTCATTTATGTTACCGCACTGCACTAATGTTCCTAACAGACTTTTTTAGTTTTGCACATGGTTGCAATAACCAGGGTTTTTCCTCACCGGCCCTTCCGCGCCTTGCGGAAATCGACCGGAAACATTTTCGGACCACCATTAAAAAACACTAAGAAGGTTTTCGTTCCGTGCGGAAAACTCAAAAAAATTTCTCACGAGCCCCCAAAAAAAATCCGCACTGTGCGAAAAAAACCATGTGTGAAACATGGGGCAAAAATGGATAAAATTGAATAAATTCATAAATTTTTTCTTGTATTTAATTCAATTCGCGTCTGTTTTAGATGACTGAATTTCTCGAGTTTTAGAAAAAAAATGGAAAGTCGGTAATAGTAACTTGTTCGACGTGGGGCGCCGAAAAAACTTTGGGTTTGAGACTTCTAAAACGTGAGAAAATTCATTTTTAAGATCATTTAAAAAAATAAAATTGATTTATTCGTCAAAAAAATATTACGAAAAATAGTTAGAATGCGTGAGTATGCTATTAAATAGCGCGCAAGACTACAACGCTTTGAGAAATTTCTTCAAATCAATCCCTTTAATTTTTCGTAAAATTGCCTTCATATTGGGGAAGACATAACTACATCAACTGACAAGAAATTCCATATAGGTGTTACCTATTACTAAAGTCATTCTTTCACACATTCAAACGATACTTGGGCATATTTAATTTAAAGCAATTACTAGAACGAATCAAATTTGAATTGAAAGCGGTAATATTACCATTGAATAAATTTTTAATAGTATGAATAATATTATTTATAATATTATGGATTATCTTATAAACACACGATAAGTCTATGTACAGACGACTAAGTTAACCGTTCCAGTCCTAAAATCTTCAATTTTGAATCATAATCATGATAATTATTCTTTAAACCCCGTTTTCTGAATACCCGTTGAACACGCTCTACCATTTTAATGTCATTAGCCTGATGAGGATTCCAAGCGACAGACGCACATTCTAGTACAGGGCGTACATAAACGGCCCGCATCATTAAACCAATGTTTTTTGACTTGAAACAACGCAAAATTAAATTTGCTTTTCGCACACCTTTCTTGGCGGTATGATTACAATGTGCATGTGATGAAAGATCATTGGATACAATGATTCCCAGATCTCTTACACTTTTTCCTTGTCTAGAAGGACGTCATGTGCATTTTGGATTATTTTGGTCAATGTGCAAAACAAAACATTTTGTGATTCTTCATCATTGCGACACGCAGTGCCCGAAAAATTATTGGAAAAATTCAGGAATCAATATAAATATATAATAATAGTTGAAGACTAATTTTCCAACGTTTTAAAATATAAAACTCCGAAAAGATTTTTTGTACATTTACAGTCTGCAATGATGTTTCCATCCCCAAAAATTTATTTTCTCAATGAGAACCATGAAAAACTTTTTTCCACATTTCCGATTTTGTTTTCTCAAAACACTTCAAACTTTCTTGCAACATTGCGAAGAAGACCAAAATTTTTTTCAAATTGCGCTTTCTGCTCAATAATGCTTGCAGTCACCGTTTCTCTGTATTTTTGAACGTTGTTTTGCATTACGATGTTATGGCATCGAAAATTCTCAAAATATCCCGGTAAAAAATTGAAATTACAAAGCCGTAAATGATGTACAGACATCTTTACATAAGAGTCGCTTGTTTTTAAAGCTGTTTTTTAATCAAGGAGTGAATATTTATAATCACTGCATAAATGTGCCAAAAGAACCTCCGTTAGGCGTCAAAATTTTGGTTCGAGTCGAAAAAATGTAAAAAACGACATTTTCCAACAAAATACAGTCGTCAGTGAAATATGAAACAAGTCCTGAATTTCAGTTGAATCAAATTCGTGAAAATCAGACCGAATGAACAGTAAACATAAAACTGAATTCTTCCCAGCAGATGGACATGAAAAAAATTGATAAATTACGTGCTAAAATATTTTTGACGTTCATCAATGACAAAATCGAGAAATTTCCGTATTTCAATTGGCCTTATTAATTTAACAATCATCAACAACTAAGAATAAAATTATCAAAAAAATTAGAATCTAACCCAACTTCTGTCGCATGGAAAGTTTATAAAAATTCGAACACAGTAATTGTCATCTAAAAAACAAAAAAAAAACTTGTATTTATGGCGCGGAGCGTCAAAAAATTGACATTTTAGCATTTTCTGTTCAAAAAAGACTATTTCTACTAAAAATTAACATTTTTCAGTTGTTTCGTCAAAAAGGACGAGTTTTCTATGATTAGCCCATTTCAGCCATAATCGTCAATTTTTCACGTACTGTTTACTCGAATTCCGAAAAATTTTACATTTATATGCTTCGCGCCGACTCTTTTTTAGCAGGCCCAACGCATGTGTAGATTGATTTACCCTTCTGACCTAAGAAGAATTTTAAAATGTAAAACTTATGGGAGAAGCTTTGCACAGCCTTTTTTATCGCTTTGTACAGTTTAACGTAGAGTTCATCATTCATTTAGGCCATACATGTAACGGAGCTCCGAGATCTGGGGGGGGGGGGGTTGGAGCACTTTTTTGGGGCCGGGGGTCAGTAATTCCCAAAATTTTGGGGAGAGGGGTCCCTGAAGGAAAAAAAATTATATTTTTTCCATGAAAAATGTCCGAATAACGGTTCAAAAAGTAGTAATTTTTGTCTAAAAAATGATAAAATATGTACTTATGGCGCGAAGCGCCGAAAAAATTGACGTTTTTGACCATTTTTTGTTCAAAGTTTGACATTTTCCATGAAAAAAATGACATTTTTCAGTATTTTTCCGACTATAACTATGGGGGTCCCTAGGGCTACCATATGGCTAGCCATAGGATTGGAAAATCCTGGGGGGGGGGGTCGCTCAATGGCTAGCCATATGGTCGACGATTTCTGGGGGGGGGTTTCCCATAGCACTTCCCCCCCAATTACATGTATGATTTAGGCCAATGTTCAGAAATTTCGTTTTCTACCTAAATTTTGGAAATTTTGCGTCAGGTATGCTGCATCTATTGCGTTTAAATTCTTTTCATGTGTTCTAAAGCATAATAGGCATAAGAGATTTGTTTCCAGTTTCTTCGCGCTTCAAATCAATTTACCATTTGAAAGTATTTTGAGTGTTATCTCAATTCTTCGTCATCGAGGTGTTTAAATTATCTAGTGTCCAAAATTTAATTTGTCGACATTATATGTGAAATAGTTTTCGTTCACTTAGTATGTTAAAAGTCGGGCCTTTCTCATTAATCATTATAAGCTTCGTTATCAATTTAAAATGACGTCCTACCAAATCAAATCAGAAAGCTAAAGTCGTTTGCTGGCTCTATTATCGTATGAAATATTTGGTTACGACTGAAGAAGATCAAAGTCGGAAACTGTTTCATGGATGTTTGATTGGGAATGAATTTCATCTTCATACTCGAATCCCGTGATGTTAGGTGGAAATCAATGATCGAAATGGTTCCAACTTCTGTCCTTTTCTCCAAAGATGGGAACATGAAAAGTAACGATTTTTTCTACATAACTGAGTTAAATTGAATTCAGACAATTAATATATTCTTTTAAGTTATTTAAAGTACTTTTTCGACTAAACGACTTCTTTTACAGAAATCAGATCGTGTCAGTCACGTTCAGAATTTCAGTGTTCAATCTCTAGCAGAGTTTGTTTTTTTTAGTTTATTGATTTTCATCTGTGATGTCCTGGTACCATGTATGTAATTGAGGGTGTGAGATGCTATGAGAACACCTCTTATCCATGGATCATCACATACAATTATATCGGCTCCTCTATTGGACGTATGTCGACAGCATACATGAACTCAGGGATAATTGAGGCAACTGTTCGAATCCTCACCTTTGTCGTCCGACCAAGACTGGGGAAAATGTCAATTTTTAGGCTAAAAATAGCGAATTTTGATTGAAGAAGTGTGAAAGAAATCAATTTTTCGGAGCTTTGCACTATAAAGTGCCTTTTTGAGGACTTGAACACGCATTTGCGATCGAGACATTTTAGCAGTTTTTTAGGTCAAATCCTGTTTTTTGCAGCGTACATGTAATGGATGAGGTCATAAGTTTTTCTAAATTTTGGGGGTCATTGGAGGATAAAATGTAGGTATTTTCGCCTAAAAGATCTGAAGAATGGGTCAAAAATAGTAATTGCTGTCTAAAAAACTATAAAAATATTTAGGGTACAAAGCGCCGAAAAATTGAAATGTTTGATTTTTTTTCAAAAATGATTTTCTACCAAAAAGTTGAAATTTATCGGTTTTTTTCGTACTAATGGATGATGTACCTATGGCTAGTCCTTGGATTGCCAAATGTGGCCAATCTTGGGTGTTATTATTAGAGATGAAACGGGTAGCATATCGGGTCTGGGTCCAGGTCCGGGTCCCAAATGTTAAGAATGTCGGGTTCGGGTCCGGTTCCGGATCCAAAATTTTAAGAATATCGCGTTCGGGTCCGGGTAAAACAAAATGGTCGGGTAATTTCGGGCCATTTTATTCGATACATCTCTAGTTATTATACATACCTCAAGAGTATCTACCGAACCTGGAAAACCTGGAAAAGTCGGGCGAAAAATATTGGACTGGAAAACCTGGAAAAGTCAGGGAATTTTGATTAAGATTGTTATGATGTAGCTTTTTTATGGAAAAATTACCCCGAATTATTGAATGATGAGCCAAATTTGCGTCTCAGACTTTGAAAATCTCTAAATTTTCCGGCGCGTCGCGCCGATTAGCATTAGTATAATTATCTGGCTTTGGCTAATGTGTGGTTCTTATGAAATTCAGTACCATTAATCAATCAAAATTCAATGGTTTTAGTGCATCTGTAATTCTTTTTCGTCTCTAACTATTAATATTTAACGGTTGATGAAGAGTAATTAGGATTTCAGCTTTTCTAATGATATTATGTTCGCTAACTTGATGATTGTTAAACCGTTGTTATTGATGAATATCAAGAAAACATTTTGGAAGCTTACTTTCAATTACGATTTCCATATACTGATAGCTAGTAATGCAGCGAGATTTATTGCTCAGGTCGAAGAAATACTAAAGCATGGGAGATGCTTTGTATAAAATTTATTGCTTCTCACACGATGGAATGGGAACGAATTTCATGACATTTCATTTTCTTTGATCTTGAGAATTTTCAGCGTGAGTAACAATGCACTGCAAGAATGCGTTGAAGAATAAGAATGATAACATCAATTGCAGCAGCATTACGAAAGAGAGCACGTTTTACTATCTTACTTATATCCAATTATATTTCTAATTTTCTCATAACATTACACCCAAATTTTTGATCCAATTGTCTGTTTTGAGCAGGAGTTCATCATTAATCCCGTGTCCATATTTCGAATTATTGCTGCCGAAATAAAGATTCAGTTGAAATTCTACTGATCATTTGGCCACTAGATTTAGAGTACATTATGTTGTAGATAGGTACTTTAAATTATTTCGACTGTAAAGATTTTAACATCATCGGCAAGGATAAATGTTTGAATATTAATGCTGTGTTTCAATAAATGAGAAATGTCATTTATGTAAAGTAGGAATAAAACAGAGCCTGAAACCTACCTCGAGATATAGCTTTTTTGAGCAGGAACGTGTTTTAAAATGATCTTTCTTATTTGAGAAAAGGCAAAAAGTTAGTGCAAAAAACATCTATTTTTGGCGCAAAAAAAATTGTCTATGAGTTTAAACATAATTGCTTAAAGAAAAATATATACATCTACTCAGGGCCGTGCGCAGGATTTTTTCATGGGGGGCGGACTAGGTTTTTTTACTGAATAGCCCCAGAAGATGTTTATTTTATGCGGATATACTGTGTGCATGCTGCCTCAATGGGGGGGGGGGGGGGCGGCCGCCCCCCGCCCCCCCCTTGTGCACGGCCCTGCATCTACTCAAACAGCTACAGCGGCTGAAATTAATCTCTCGGAATATATGCGCTGTAATACGCAAGAAAAATCAAATGTTTCTGCAATATTGTAAAATCAATGCGATTGATTTTTTCATTATCATGTCTGCATCATAATGTTTTACGTGTTTACTGCTCTTGTTGAGTACTGAGAACTGACAGAAGTTTTTTCTGGTCGAAAAATCACAATTTGGGTTGGTTGCCTGATTTCTGATTTTTACTTGCTTTTTTCAGTTCAAAGCTGATTTGATTTCTGTCGTTTTGACCCAGTTTATCTAAAATTACTATCATTTTTGGTTTTATAGTTTGTTGGTGGCATTATCTAGGCGATTGGAAACATGAGCACATTGCTCGGGTAATCATATTTGATGTAGGAATTATTGATTTTAACCCCGGAAAAACCTGGAAAATTCTTGAAAAATGGCGTGTAAAATTTGGAAAAGTCAGGGAATTTCATTTTACAGAACTGGTGGACACCCTGATACCTAGAAAAACTCTCTCGGTTTATCTGGTACTAGCCAATAGTTGATTCCCGAATCGTTATGGTGGTGCCAAGTCAAACAAGGGTAGGCAACCAGTAGAGGACATTTATTGTGTAGAAAATTGACAGAATGCAATCTACACACTTTTTAGGACATAACAATTTATCCAGGTAATCTGGAAAACCTGGAAAGTGAGGGGAACATTTATGTCTGGAAAACCCGGTAAAGTCAGAGAATGTTGGTTGATTCCCTGACTGGTGGGCTGATTCCCTTGTTGAATTCGAGGGTTGATTGATTTCCTGATGGGTTGATTCGTTGATTCTCTGATTGGTCGGTTCGTTCATTGATTCAACGGTTGTTGGTTGATTTTCTTTTTGATTGACTGCTTGATTATCTGGTTGAATGGTTGGTTGATTTTCTGCTTGATTGCTTCGTTGATTTTTTGATTGATCAGTTAATTCGCAGATTGGTTAGTTGATTTTCTGATTCAATAGTTGGTTGACTGATTGATTGCTGGTTAAGGGCTGGTTCGTTGATTCCTTGGTTATTTGGTTGATACCCTGGTTCTCTGATTGGTTGATTTCCTGATTCGCTCCTTATCTGATTGGTTGATTGGAGCAACTAATGCTTGGTCAACTCCTTGATTTGCTGCTCAATTTCCTAGTTGGTTGCGTCATTGATTTCTTTTTTGTTTGTTTAGTTCTTTGATTTGTTAGTTTGTTGATTCCCTTATTACTTGGTTCATTAGAGGATTGCTCTCTCATAAGTTGGTTGGTTGGTCATCTAGCTTTTAGTAGTTAATGGTCTTTCTCTAAGTCCACAATCCCGCTTTTACGGTTAAAATTGCTTCGCACACAGAATATGATCTGTTACTGAGAATAAAATTATCTGGTACCGAAGTTGCCTCGTCTGGTACTGAGTTGCATCCAGTTGAACCTATTGTCCGGCATACATGTAATTGGGGGGAGTGCTATTGGAACCCCCCAGAAATCGTCGGCCTTATGGCTAGCCATTGGGCGACCCCCTCCCCAGGATTTTCCAATCCTATGGCCAGCCATATGCTAGTCATAGGGACTCCCATACTTTTGGTTGGAAAAATACTGAAAAATGTCAATTTTTGAACAAAAAATGATCAAAAATGTCAATTTTCTCGGCGCTTCAAGCCATGAATACACTTTTTACAGTTTTATAAATCAAAATTACTATTTGTCGAACCGCTTTTCGCACGTTTTTGGTGAAAAAATCAAATTTTTTTCAGAGACTTCTTCCCCTAAAATTTTGGGATCAGTGACTCCCGGCCCCAAAAAAATGCGTTCGACCCCCCCCCGGACCTCAGGACCCCGTTACATGTATGTTGTCCGGGTATGATATCATATCATATGACTAGCCATAGGATCGACCATCATCTAAAAACGAAAGTTTGGAAATCACATTTTGCCAGTTTCGACAGTACAAGACAGACAACCCCGTAGGGAGGGATATGAGGGTGGTATTACCCCTACCTAAGGTCCCAAAAATTCATCACTTTGTGCCTAATTTTGAGGCAAAATTAAGTTTTTAGTGGACATTTAGCTACACTACCTCCGAAAATTTTCAAATTCAGCCCTACCTGAAAAATCTGACCTTGGGGACCTCTGGTACAAGAGGTACCTGTGCGTTTCATGTTTTTGGTTAATTGTCTGAAATATAAAAAAGTGCTGCAACCGGCGGCGGTCAAAGGTCACATTACTAGTTTTCTCATGACTATTTGAATAATTGGCGTTTCGGTTGCGATATATATATATATATATACCTTTTTGAATTTAAGCGTGTTTGCGTAATTTTCTGTTTGAGCGTGACTATAAACGATCAATTTGGCGCCAGACTGTCTGGTTTTATGGTCTGTCATGGTCATTTTCTGTTAGCTAGTACAAGAATGTTTAACGGACTATTAGTAAAAACTTGAATAAACAGGAAAAATATAGCATTGGCTCGTCAATTTTATTCACCATTTATACAAAAATTTTCTTCCGCTCTACACGAAATGTTTATTGTACTGCATATTTGAGTTAATTAATCAGTTTTTTAGTGAATCTTCTTTCTAGTCAACCATTATTGAAACCATACGTTACCAGAGCAATGAAGCCCATGACCAAAGGTTACTGAGCAACAGAAGAAAAAGCGACGTTGGTGTTCACGTATCGATTGCCTCCTGTTTGAAATACTCCATCCTTGTGACCAAACAGTTCAGTTATGTCTCAAAAAGTATGTAGCTGGTTTAGTGCCACATTGCAACTCATGAGTGAAGTGAATGTTTTTTCAAGCGGCTTATATACTGCATGTTCGAGTGTAGGATTTGACATAAGAAGGTCTGGCGTGTGCTT
Organism: Romanomermis culicivorax; assembly: GCA_963922205.1. Classification (NCBI taxonomy): domain Eukaryota; kingdom Metazoa; phylum Nematoda; class Enoplea; order Mermithida; family Mermithidae; genus Romanomermis; species Romanomermis culicivorax. The sequence continues at coordinate 675,612 of CAWUHX010000013.1, read as the reverse complement.
TCGGATATCCGAGGTTGAGTTCCCATTCCACTTTTTTGCGATCCTTCTGAGCGGATTCTTATGAATATTTTTAGTTTTTTGACGAAAATTACCGCCTTTACCCTATCGTCCGTGAATACTGGGCGATTGAAGATCTCACCGATGATAAACTCCGCTGACCCCAATTAGATTATGATCTCTGTTTCTACGATGGTACGATGGACGAAATTTTATAGAGAATGGAGTCTTAGCTAAAATTTGAATCTGATCCGTGTTAAAATTTAATCCGACCTATGTTGAAATTTAATCCGATCTATGTTGAAAATTGACGGTTTATCAAAGGGGGTAAAATATGAAATTATTGTATCACAACTCTGCTCAAATCATTCAATGTCGGGAAGTTTCGGAGCTGATAAGAAAAAAAAATTCAGCGGCGAATCAAAAAATTTTATCAAGATGGGTTCCCAAATTTTCTAAAAAACCTCGTTTGCCAGAAACGTAACCTGTAATTAAGGATCGGGGGAGCCGACTGAACATGACCGGACTCAGTACACAAGTGTTGGTACGCCCCTCAACGGTGATCCCTTGAACCCCCCCAACTCGAAAATTTGGCAAAAAGCTGCCCTCTTGGGTCTTTTGTTAATTTTAGACTTTTTCGACTTTTTGGGATTATTTTGGACTCTCCTAAAGATTTTTTAAAAGTTGGGTGCTCCCACCCATGAATTTTATGTTTAGCCCCTCAACCGACCTGGGATATTATAGGTGCTCAAAAATACTGTTGTCATCTGATTTTCAGATTCATGAAGGAATTAATGAATGACTCTCAAGTTATCTAGTAGCCTCGACAAATGATGAGAAGCTGTATATTTTTTGTGTTTTTGTATAAAAAGTTCAGCAACAGACTTTACGCGATATTGTGCGGTATTTTTTCCGATTTTTTGACTCCATGATTTGATTTTTTTTACTTCTCTCCTAGAGTCTCAAACATAGTCGGTCTGGCTGGCAAAATCGTTAAAGTTGAATAAGGTCATTTTAATTTCATCTTTCGTTATATAACGTCCAAGCGAGCAAATATCCCGAGGTTATTGTCTGACTTCTTTCTCAAAATTACTAGTGTCCTGCCCTGCCCGTCGTCCTGTCTGAAATTTAACGACCGTCACGGGCAGAATCGAGTCTTTTTCAGTACTATATAATATAGTATTGAAAATTTTTAAAAATTGCATGTCCGACCGTGTGTGTGTGTCTACTCTTGGTTGGTTTACTATGCAATCTATAATGGTAGCCGCAGACTGGACATGTACACATAAAATTGCAGACTAAAATTTTTAAAATTTAATGGACACGGCTTAGTATACACGTCTTCTTTTGTTATCAAACTGGACGTCGTCTGGCTGGACTGGACACTGTTACGTAGATAGACATCAGACAACTAGACGGCTAGTCTAGTATAGTCTTGTCTGAGAATGACCACTAGTGACCGACTTATTCAAGCTTTGAATACACGTCTCTCTTCTGGATGCCGATGAACATTGTCCGGTTTGTTGTCACTAATTAACCTACATTAGTTACACATTCATTGCGAAATGTGAAAGACGACGACCTCTTCTTTCCCTTCGTTTTAAAAATTAAATTCCTTCGTACAATTAAAACTCGAATTTGATTTAAAAAAAACATTTTCTGACCTTTAGCGTATTTAGCCGGATTCCGGAATATTAAAGGTAAATAATTTTGTTTACTGAGACTTCGGGGAGAACAGTGTGGAGCTAAAATTCTCGAGCCGAGTCGTGGCTACAAAAGGCATGTGGTCCATATTGTCAGGAACAATTTTTTCTGGTTGTAAATGCACATAATGGTGTAAAATTGATTTAAAAGTTGATTTAGGAGCGCATAATTTTTCAGTCGGAATGTTCCACATGATATCTCATCTTGTAAGTCAGAGTAGTAGCCTATCCAAATAGAATCTATATTCAGTCCTAGTTTTGGGATCACATTTCCGACTTCGAAGTGAGAATGATTTTTTGTACAGCCAATAATCGCCTACACCACATGAGACGGTAATCGTTCAGTGCTTAAGGATATTTTGTGCCAAATTTCTTTAAACATTTTTTAAAGAACTTTATTTCTTTCTCTGCGTGTGTGGCTTAAAACATGCCGCCGTTTGTTGGATCTTTTTTCAAATTTCATTGGCAACACTAATGAAGGCTTATGGTTTATTTTTGACATCGTATGTTTTTTTCATTGTATATCTTGAAGGTATGATATGATGTTGAAGCTCAGAATTTCTATATCCCTTTAGCAATCCATGCGAACATTCTTGCGACAAAATTCGCTAAGCATGACCTTTAAGGTATCCTGTGCAGTAGGTCCCAAAGTTCACTGTAGAGGAATATAATTTCACGAAATTGCGCCTTCAAAATTACTGCAGAAGCTGTACAATAACGTAAAAAATGTGGCCATCTTTGGGTAGGTATTCGATGTTTCTGTGCATTTTATTTTCGTCCAAACATAATGGCTTCCACGGTCTCTACTTATGGCTTACCTATCCACATTTGAGAATGCTATCCTGACATAATATATTACAGCAAGAAGTCGGAGCTTCGTGGCGCGTTGCGCCTGTCCATGTGTATAAATCGTTGTGTCAATGGTTCTTGGAAGCTTAACAAAAATTGCGCAATAAAAAAGTTTCAGAATAGCCCCTGATGTTAGAAACTCGATTTTTTCGTCCCACCCAAAAATTTTCCAACATTTGGCGACTTTTCTTTTGTGGTTCCTTGTCGCAGTGTTGGAGAGGTGAAGGGAAAATAGGCGAAGAAGCTTACCTCAACTTACTAAAGTTTATGTCAGTCGTTTGAACTCGCCCATCTATTATAGATTGTGGGTAAAGTAAGTTTTATCATTAAAAAAGTTGCTGGTGGGAATGGTTGGTAAGGTAGGCGAAGGACTACGCGCCCTACGAAACCTCTCTGAACCAGATCATTGTTACATAAAAGAAGTATCTGCTGCCTACTACGTAGCCAGCACTATGTACTCTGCTGCTTTTGCTGCATATGCGCGGTGTGTGTGGATGCAGTGCAGGTTAGGCCATTCGATATATCGCGGAAAAAAAGAAAAACTTGTTGCAAAAACTTTGGGGAAATGTCGAAACTTGCGTCCTAACGACATACACGCGCAAAAGCGCGCGGCTAGCATTTTTCTGAATGCATAGCTAACTAGCGAGACTTTTCTTGGAAATGTTGTGATAGAGTAGAGGTTCCGCTTCCTTTTTTGGAAATAAGGTCATTTTATAAAAAAATTTATCCGATTAGTTGGTATATCTACCTGATAAAATTTAGAAATGGCTTGATTCTATGACCTCTTTTTTATTGGTCCTGTTTAGTAGTGTTAGATAGAATTTCGATCGATTGTTCCATCTGGCATTGTCTGGATTGTCAAATGTGGCGTATAATCGATGGAACTTTTCAACTGTCATACTTTTCGCCAGGATTATTCCTGCCTGAACCAAAATACGTAGGCATATAAATCATAATACAAGGGGCCTCCTTTGACTTCCTGAGAGTTCCATGTTCTCAGTATTTCGGTGTAGTTTTCAGTTACTCTAGGTTTGCTTGAATGTGGTGAATTTTAATTCATGTTAAAAAGTTCATTTGCTATTAATTTTTATTGCTGAACGATCAGATTTCGCCTATAGCTAATCATTAACACTTTACTTTCTCTCCTGTATATGCAATATTTATTCTGTCTGTATGACATTTTGCAGTGTTACATGAAAAAATTCGACTTGATACAATGTTTAGAGCGAGTAATTAAACAGTTAGTTCGTCTCTTACATCGCTCATTTTCAAAAACTGCTAGTATGCCAGTTAAAATATGAGCTATATTATTGATTACTGACCGCAGTGTCATAGTTCTTCAGATTCGTACCCGTTTAAATCAAGTTTTCCGTCATCATTATTGCGAAAATGAATTAGTTGATTAGACCACAAAGTTTTTCATTCACATGTTAAAACATGTACTACTTTCATAAGAAGACCGTTGGATATTGGTACCAATTACCTATTTTGCAATTTTTTCTCGTCGGGTTTTGTGGTGGTGGGGGGAGAGAGTTGTTGTCCGTTCGACTGAAAGATTTTTCAAATTTTATACTTTTTCATGCGTACACTACCATTTCTGGTCTTGCGTTGCGTGCTCACCAGTATATACGGCGCATACACAGAACGCTTTGCCAAAAACTTACTGTACAATGACAATAATACTGTACTTACAACGAAAATTTTATATTCGAAAAAAGGATGCAAGAAACAATAGGTAGACCAGAACTGGTTTAGTTTACTCCTGATAGAAGGTCCAACAAACTTTTGTGTCCATTGGTGATCCTAGGAGCAATTGTGATTGTTTGCTTCGCATGGTCCGGCTGTCTTTTCTTCGGGTAATTGATCGGGCCCGCCCATCATGAGCAGTATTAATGGTAACAGAATTGAATGACCTGTTGATGTTTAAAATGACGTCACATGAGCGTCAGCTGCAACCGAATTTGTATTGTAGGCGATACTCTGTGTATCACCATGAGTATGGTTTATATTTAAAAAAGGTTTGATTTCATCTGTTATATTTGCTTTTCGGCGTAAGGAGTCCATGTTCATTCATTTTTTAAACCTCTCGGTCTGGAAATATTTCTACACCTTCACATGCGCCATCCTCAATTTATGTCCATAATCTTGAAGATCTTTTTGGCATTGACAAATTTTAGAAGTTCGGAAATATGCCCGCTGAGCGTATTATCCCAACAAGGCATGTTACTTGAAATCAAATATGCCAATAGTTGGAAAATACAAAGATGAATGAGCATCCTGTGATCCTTGCGTGAGAGATGCTGGTATCCTGGCCTGACGTAAAACCTCGGGATCTTTAAAATCGATAAATTTTTGAGACTACTAGTGCCATCGATGCGGAAATGATTAAAAACGACTATTTTTTACATTTCCTCAAGTCATTTGAACTCCGATGATTTATGTCTTGCACTATGTCTATGACTGAAATTTGCATGCCTGAAAACGACGGGGTACACGTCTTTTCGTTTTGCTCTGTTATTCGTGGAAATTAGTTAATGTCCGACAGGCCACTGCACATGTTATGATTGAGAACTGTTTTTTCTCAGCACTATTGACCAAGGGCCGGTTTCATCAAAGAGACTTAAGCTCCAGCTGAGCTGTAGCTCAGCTGCAGCTTAACTTTCCCGATGTGTTTGAAGCGTATGAGTCTATGAAGCCGAAAGCGTCATAATTTATACTTGCCTATCACTGTGATATTTTGAAATACAAGCGATAAACCGCTTATGACACGGTAATACTGGTGCCCTGTTGTGACAAGTGTATTTGCGGCCGAATATGCCAAATTATTCCTTCTATCGAGAAACTGTCATATCGAAGTGATTCACTTCAGTCGTTTTCATTAAAAAAGTCCTCTTTACCCATGATTTCGGGCGCATACGCAATGTGCATGGTCACTACTCGTCGTTATCTTAGAAAACCCAAGGACTAGTTTTTACGTTGAACCAGTTTGTTTGGTTCGTTGCCGCAGCGCGTCGGCAATCTCCAGTTTTTGTTGACCATTGCAAATTTTCAATTTTTTCGCTTCAAATTCCAAAAACCTTTGTTGGCTGTTGGTTGTTGGGGGTCCGGTTGGTTGTTGGTTGGTTAGTGTCAGCAGGCCGCTGCCCCTTTGGAGAACTTTTTTCATGTAACGCATTGTTGAAAGAGCTTGTCAGCAGTGCACCACAGGGGACCAGTTTCTGCATTTGAAAATAACGTTACCCCCTGCTTAAGGGCTATTGGATAGTTTTGGCTTGGTTTGTTAGAACACCTTGCTGAAAAGAGGAGTTTTTAGTTGGACGTCATTCACTTTGTGGATAGTGTGTGTGCGCCGTAGATGTATAACCAACCATCCAATCCAATGTGCATATTATTCTTTGTTGGAACATGTTATATAATGATAACAGGGTGGAGAGAAAGGGGCGAAACGGAAAAAAAGTAGAAGGGGGACATCGGAAGAAGAACACACCACCCACACACACACAGTTCAGCAGAAAGAATCCTTCTCTGGCTGGCCTTCGTTCTGTGCTTCTCCAATCACATAGTGGCCTTATAGTGATAAGGGACTTCTTGCTGCCATGTCCATTCCTTTTTTCCAACTGTCTTTTCTTTTTTCAGGCTACCCAGCCAGCAGCAGCGTTATCCGGTGATTATACAGAACGTTTTGTACAGTATATATTTCGATATTGATTATTTTATTGTGTACAGTATTGCGGACTTTGCGTCGGACGATTATATTCCGGTGACTTGGCCAATTCAACAAAAACACTGAGCAGGAGACAAAAGCGTCAAGTTTATCGTGCTTACTCTCCCGCTGTGTTCAGAGTTCGAATCCGAAAATCGAGTCCGTTTTATCCTCCGAGGAAAAAAGTTATATGAATGTTATTGAGGCCAAGGCTGCAACTGTTATGTCGAGGCGAAAGCAAGATCACCCGCAACCCATCCGAGTTGCCGATGATGCTGATCGTAAGTTCATTTTCATGATTTCTATCATGTAATTCTTATGGACGATTTTTTATGCTTTATATTTTCACCTAGGCTTGTTCCTTAATGTTTCCGAATTTGCTGCTGTGTGATATATAAGATGCAATTACCACACCAGGTGGTAGTTTATCGGATCTGTAGAGAATTCTGAGATCGCTTATTTGTGAACATATTTTAAGTGTATTACACACGCTCGTAGATATCACCAATTTTCTAATGGTTTGAATTGTTTGTCGAAAAGTTATTACTTTTCTAGAAAGTACTAGATGACTTTTGGCGTCTCAGAACTCACCAATCATCTTTAGGTGTGGTACTCGATTCACAGGGAAATAAAGGGTTGAAAATTGATGAATTTTGGATCGAGAGCTGTCATTTTGGGGCTAAGTATCGTCAAAAATGCCAACTTTCCCTTCGTTCCGCGCCATACTGTATGTATTGTTGATCACAATCACTGATTTTGGGCTATTTTTCCTGACATCGCAGGCAAAAATTTTAATTTTTCCATCAATAGTACCCGCCCCTAAAGTTTGTGTATACAGCAATGCCATTCCAGAAAAAACCTAGTCAAACTACCTTCACCTCCAAGCCATACATGTTATCGGGGGGGGGGGGGGGTTATAAAGTTCTATGAAAATCTGCTAGCGAGGTGTCTTCACATACCTTGATATCCGTGCTTGACTCTCTCTAGCATGGACCGACGAGATATCTGAACGTTATAAAGTTAGGGAGGTTATCCCAACTCCAACCATTTTCAGACCAGGATATACAAAAAAGTCAGTCTTGAGGCTGAGCCCTCTCCTAATGAGGCAGCTCACCACTCTGCGTCGGAGAACTTCGTTGCTGAAATTCTGGGAAATGAAAACATGAATTGCATTTTTGAGTAGGTCTCTTGTGATTCGTGACCATTGTCCAACCGGGGCAAAAAGGTCTCATTCCTCGGACAGGTTCTTTCAGATTTTAAACTTAATTAAAAAAATATCCCGGTGTGTCACAAAAATATCAGACCGATCTTATTAGTGGCTCACATCGTTTTGATCTATGAACTCTTCAAAACACTTTTGCGTCAAAGTTCTTGCCTGGATGAAGTCTAAATTCCTATTCCTCAGGCCGATATCTGCTTGCTATGTTTCTCAAGTTCTACAATTGATAAATAAGGCGCCTTTATTTTCTATGCTTTATTTCACTTTTTTATAATCGAACCAAATGTCATTCGGCCGTCTTAAAATTGAAACTTTTTGAACACTCACAAAACCTTAAACAAACACATAGAGGACACCGACCTGGACGCTGGTACGGCCAATCTCGATTATATACTTATAAAATTCTCCCCGCCCCTAGACAAGAAACGTCGCCCTAGATACAAAAATGGTCGACCAGAAAAATTGAAAAATTTGATCGTCGTGTTCATCGACCATCATTAACTTTTATCAACTTTTATTTATTTTTCGCTGCACGCTAGTTCTGTTTCTTTGTCGAATATTCGGAAGGTCATTTTGATGGCCTAGTTTTTTCAATGCGACTTGGACAATGTATATGTTATACAGAGACTATCCGGAAAAGTGTATAGACAAGTTTATTTTTAAAGCGAAGTGAAAAAGTGACAAATGGTTAGGGGGATAATAAAGGTCATCTTTGACGGATTTTCCTGTGCCAGCATGTGTACTTGTGACCTGCAGAATTATGGGAAGAGTTTTTCAAAATTTTCGTTTGCGGTTTTCACGAGTAAATGACCAGTTCATTAAGGGGAAAGAAATCGTAGATGAAACAAACTGACAGATGGATCAAAAAATCCATTTTGTAGTATTTTTTATATTCATAATAACTGTTTATTTTTTTAAATATTTTACTATATTTTCTCGATACTCAAAATATGCAAATTTAGTTTGACAGCTTAAATTATACATATCTTCAAAAAATGCCCTAACGAAATCCAGATCCATTCCACTTATTTTCGTTTTGAATTTTGAGAATTTTATCGAAATTGTCACTTGATCAATAATCTGCTTAAAATGAACCATTTTGTCGAATTCCTGAGGCAAGTCCAGTATCGGGCATGGGCTAGTGCAGCTGGCCCCTTATCGGGGCTGGAACGGAGTGGAGCGTGGGACAACCCTGCTTTCCGCCATCATGTCGGTATCCGAGAAATTAACGTTGGGATCTTTAATCCTTGTCCTGAACGATTATATCAAGGCTTCTTGTCTTCTAGTAAATCTCACGTAAGCTTTGAAACCTGCTGCAAATTCGAAATTGGAACCACTGTGTAATCACACTCTGGAACCAAAAATTGAAAGCTGTTGGAATCTTTCCCAAAAAGTTTTTGTACTGGAATCGGAATCATCATTTTATTCAGTCCACAATAAATCAATTAGCACTAAATAAATCGAAAAGGTCTCAAAATTGATCAATTTCAACGTTAGAAATTTTGATTTGTAAAGATGTCCCTGAGTTACTTACCCCCCCCCCACACAGGAATCTTTTGTCATTTCAGTGCTCACTTATCATACTGCACTTATCTTGAAGTGTGACTGTGCCTTCTCACACAAAAATCATTACAAATGTGCATTCGGTCTTTTACTGAAACCATTATCGAATTTCATTACTTTTTGAATTACTTTTAAGCTTAAAGGTCGAAGATTCTTGCTCTAGTCTTATACGTGTGTGAGCCTTTCGATTCTTGCCTTTTTTTACGCCCGATCCAGACGACCTACTTTCGTATTGACCGCTAAGTCTCCATGGCCGCTGGTTTCTTTCTTTTCTTACATATATGGTGAACTGATAACGATAAGTTCTTCCTCCTACGACTACTACTATTCCTTTCATTACCATTTTTCTCCTCCTTCTTTCTCTTTCACTAAACTAGAGAAAATTCCTTCTCTTTTCCTATACGAGTATATTATACGCTGCCGGGCAACCAGAAAAGAAGCGAACGGATAGAGAAAGGTAGAGTGAAGAGTGAAAGAGAACAATCCGTGCCATTTAGACTCGAGGCTAGTAGAATAGCCATTTTTTCTTTTTTCAACCTCTGTTCTAGAAGCCCTAAAGCTTGTCCGTCGTTGGGGCGAAGACGATGACGGCTATCCTCGAGGCCGATTTTCTCTCGGAATTTTTCTTCCGTCAATACTATTGATCTGCTGCCTTGGTAACACAAGGGTCTTCATCGGTTAACTGCTCACGACCAAGCTGGACTGAATTTTTTCCAGCTTTTCGTCCTCAGAGATTGGGAATAACAAAAGCTTTTAAAGTAAACGTTTGGCTGGACACTTGAAACAGCTTTTTGTGATAAGTGCTGCGTTTTATTATAATTCTTTTGTTTCAGAAACATATAAAAGTCGGGAAAAGAAGCAATTTAAACGTAAACATGAAAAACTAATTAAGATATGTATTAATATTATGCAAAAATTATGGGATCGACGTGTTTTGATTTCACTCAGACGTCAGAACATCGATAATAATCTACCATTAAAATTTTCTTTGAGTTTATAACACAGGACATTTTTCAATAAGATTCAATGTCAGTAAGATTTCAAATTCACCAAGAATTTTCGATGCCAATTAATGAATCTCTTAATGATGTAATATGCTCTACTTTTCCAAGGACCTGGACAAGTTCGAATTTTTGGTGGACAAGCGAGATCTCTTCGTTGCCACAAGTCTGCAAAGCTTTGGAGGACAGCATTTTCAGATAGTCAATCTTGGCTGGATCTAAATTGATCAGGGGCCGTATGTTAAAGCCTAGCTTGTGTTTAATCAACCCTAGAAAATGTATATTCTTGTCCTAGTAGCAGCTAGTTCATATGCTAAGAAGAGCCTATAGGATAATACTTCGTGTATATTAAAACGTATGATTGTATGGTAAAATCTAGCTCGTGCTCTGGTGGCATCTACCCTGGTAGCATCTATCTAGGAGCTGCTATTTTTCAACATATGGCTCCAGCTTCTCAATATGAGCTGGGGTCATTAATATCCACTAAATATTTTGACCCTTGATGTTATTAATTTGTCTTTAATCATGTGGCTGAAGCTTTCTTTTTTATCGTCCCAATGTAGAGTAGAAAACCTGTTTTTTAATGTTGGTTTTATGCAACTTCTACAGTACGAAAAAAAAGCTTTTATTGATTTAGCATTGAACTTGAAAGTCACTCGCAAATCATTGTTGCTTTTGTGGTTTTATTTCTCTGTTTGATTCTATCCCAGCTCTTTCGTTGTATCCAGCAAAAGTATGGTAACTTGGATTTTCAACTGCTGGCCCGACTAGTTCAGTGGACTGTTTGGTTTATGGTGGCAACTTAGCCCACTCTTTTGTTATCCCATTCTAGTTCTGGAAACATTTTAGCTGCGTTGTTTTTTGATCAAAACCAGTCAAAGAATTATAGAAGCCTGTTTTTTTGCAAAAAATGGCTTGCGCTGCAAGCGTAGACAAATAAGGACAGAGGTGGAGATACGAAAATAATAAAAATAAAGTATAGAGGCTGTTAGAATTGCAGGTGTCAGCTAACATGAGATATATCCGGAGATCAAATACGCATAGAAAAATAAACGTGTTTTTTTCAGTAAATACTTATCGAGTTTAAAAGAGACTAAAATGAATAACATACTGTCGTCAAAATCTTTTACATACGGCCGTTACCGCAAAATGACACCAGAAAACCGCAACAATAAGAAATCGTATTTGCATTCCGATTTCATTATTTACAAATACGGATGTTCCGGTGCCGAAAATTTTGCCGGTGCGGATGCCGCTTTTACTGCCACATTGAAGGGAAATGTGAGCTCAGAATTCTTGCCAGAAAACGCTTGTGTTCAATCGACAATTAGTGGTGGTTGTCTTGAAGCCGGAATCAACTTAACCAATGCTCCAGGACCACAAAGTTGAAACTGATCATCAAACTTTTACATTGAATATGGCATATCCATACTTACTAGTTGTTTTCCAATTTATTTCTCAACTTTATCTCAATGTTTTCCTAATTCTATTCCTAAATGTCTAATCTTTATTGCTTTTCAGGAAACGAGCCGTCGACATCCTCCAACCACTCCGCCTCTGACCAAGACGCTGCTTCTTCGGTAGTGCTAGCCAAAAACAGTAATGTCGGCGATGTGGACAACTCTGCAGCGACGGCAGCGCGAACGCTCCTGCGGCCCACGTCACCTAAAATATCAAAGAGTTCAGCAATCCGCAACCACCTCCCGGCGCTGATCTCGCCACCGGCGCCAAATACCCCTTGGGACTGTGATACGACCAACAATGTTCAAGATGTCATAAGCTGCGGCGAATGTAGGCGACGTTTTTTATTGACCGATATCTCAAGTTTTATAAATCATAAAGTAAGAATTTGCTAAGCAAATTTTTGAGTTCATTTTTTAGAATTCCAGAAAGTCTCACAAAATTTTCGACATTCTTCTCGATTTTCCGCTTCCGTCAGATAATAAAATTCGAATATTTTTTCCTATTTTTATCGTAGCATATTATTTGCTGTTTTGGGAAAATATTTTATTTCGCAGGTTTTACGCTGTGATAGTGATTACAATAACAATATTGATGTAGATAGCAGGTCGAAATTCCTTCCGAATAATGATACAAATAATTCCTTTTCGCTCGAAAATGACCTCTTTTGCGACAAAACCATTGATTCAAAATCAAAATCAGCGTACAGACAAATTTCAAGCTCTTACTGCTCCGGTAAAATGCAAAGAAACGACACAATATTCACGAATGGAAATGGATCGAATCGATTCTGTCAAAACGGTATCACCTGTAAAAAAGACGCCGCAACAGACGTTCCAGATTTCCGTAAGCATTTAACCAAAATCGCAGAAAACGAGATTTTTTACTAATATTTCGAAATCTGCTTTTTTAAGTCATTTTGATCGTCATTTTTTCTTTTCAGAGTCTGGTTCGAAATATGTTTGCATAATGTGCCGCGAAAGAAACTCGGACGTTTATTCATTGCTGGAACACTTGAAATTAGTTCACAATATTCGCCTTTACGTGGAAGAGCAGCAACATAAATTCGAAACACCGAAAAGTTTGAGGTCGAATAAATTATCGTCAGGAAGTAGCGGCGTCATTGCCAGGTTGCGCGTTCCACTGACACCCAATTCCCGTATAAGTACGTTTCCAAATTTTAGAATTAAAAAGATTAATATGTGCTTGTTTTACTATTTTGTGAATTTGTGGGCTGACTTTCAAATCTAAATTTATTTGTATCGGAGGTGAAAAGCCGAATTTTATGGCAATAGAGTTTTGAAATCATAACTTTATCAACTGTTCCTCTTTCGACCGGGATAATTTCGATTGGTTCTAATCGAATCTCTAAGTTGTCTTCTTGAATAGACGTTTAGTCAGAAATTCGTGTTCTCAAAGTCGTATACTAGTCAGTTTTACCACTTATGTTTCATGACAGTTGAATGTTCAATCATGCGGGAAATCTCAATCTCTGATCTATTCCTTTTTAGATCCTTCTGATTCATCAACTTCGTCAAATTTCGATTCAAAGTTGAACCAAAATTCTCCGAAGAACACAAAAAAAGTTTCGCACGGCGGTCAGACGACTAACGTCGATACGCTGGCTAGATCGTTATTGGCCGGTTTAGGCGTACAATTTTCGTCGTTGACTAATCATGACAATAACGATCATTTAAACTTGTCGGGCGATTGCGTTAGTAGCGAGAATTCGTCTTTCGAAGCACTGTACTCGGAAAAATTGCGCGAATTGGCCACAAAAACGGCTTTGCTGACCGGTGTCGGTCAACAGCATCAAGGGAAAAATAACGACAATTCGCTATTACTAACACCGACTTTGCTAGCGTTAAGTGGCCTCAATCACAATACACCTTTGTTGCCAGTAACTGGACGTTTGGCGAATAGCGAGGAGAAAAAACTCAGTAATTCTGAATGTAAGCTCATATTTTAATGCTAAAAAATCTGTCATATGGAAATGATTTTTTAAGATAAAATTACAAGAAACTAAAAACTAAAACAAAATCGTAGCAATAATAAAATTGGAATATTAGAATAAAAAATGATAACGATGATCGACATACCTGTACTTGGGGACTTGGCCAACCCAGTACCCAAAATCATTTACCCCCCCCCCCACCCCCCCCCAGTTGGGAAAAAAATTTGCCAAAAAGTGTATGTTTTTTGGCCTTTTTTTGGGAAAATTTTCGACTTTTTCCTACCCCCCCCCCCCAAAAAATTTCGGATTTACCCCCCCCCCCCCAACTGGTCGGAGGTCTTACAGGTATGCTCTGATTGGTGTCATACCTGTACTTAGGGGGGGGACCCCCCCAACTTGGCCAACCCTGTACCCAAAATCATTCCCCCCGACCCCCCCCCCCAGTTTGGAAAAAATTAAAAAAATTTTCAAAAAAAGTGCATGTTTTTTGGCCTTTTTTGGGAAAAATTTCGACTTTTTCCTACTCCCCCCCCCCCCAAATTTCGGATTTACCCCCCCCCAACTGGTCGGAGGTCTTACAGGTATGATGATCGAATATATTTTTCACTTCGGAAAGATTCAAATACCCTCCTACCAGAGGTCCCCAAGGTCAGATTTTTCAGGTAGAGGTAAAATTGAAAATTTGTAGCTAAATGTCCACTAAACATGTCATTTGGTCTCAAAATTAGGCAGCCAGTGATCGATTTTAAGGACTTTTGGTAGGGGTAATACCCCCCTCATACATCTCCCCATGGGGCGCTTTGCCTCCTACCATACATGTTATTGGGGGAAAGTGCTATAGGAACAACTGTTTTTTTTTGTACTCGAACTGTTTGTACTGGTACAAACGTCGGTCTAAAATTTGTTTGTACTTTTCTAAAAATATTTGTACGAGTTTTAGATGGAAATTAACGTGACATAATCATCCTTACTACTTAATACTTAGCAAATTATACTGTAACGAAGTCTGATTATTAACTAGTACTCGATTCTTAATTTCTTTCTTGAGGATAGTGGCATTAGACAGACTCGAAACTAAAATTACTGGATAGTAGTAGATTGGAAAGCCAAACTTCTCTTTTCAACTTTATTCCACTTTGCTTGTGAGTTGTGTGTATGGTACATAAATAGATCATTGTTTACAGTGTGATTGATACAATCAAAATGAATATTTATACCGGAAAATTGTTTGTACTGGTACAAACAAGATCCAAATTTTTGTTTGTACCCAAGCCAAAAGTTTGTAAAGTACAAAAAACTATGATAGCAACCCCCCTAGAAATCGTCGGCCATATGGCTAGCCATTGGGCGGTCCCCCTAGGATTTTCCAATCCTATGGCTAGACATATGGAAGTCATAGGGACCCCCATACTTTTGATTGGAAAATTACTGAAAAATGTCAATTTTTTAATGAAAAGTGTCAATTTTTGAACAAAAAATGGTCAAAAATGTCAGTTTTAAATGAATCTCCAATCAGAGAGATTTAGATTATAAGTTTCGGATTGTCAGTTTCCTCTCGAATGAGTTTCGTACAGGAAACAGAAAAATTTTTTCCCTTCTATTATACACTGCAAAGATTTTTGGCCGATCTGCGTACATGTACAGACGGGCTTGAGGGTGGAAGTCAGAGGTGAGCAATGTGCAGATGTACTGACGATCTCAATCAGCTAGATAATGCCGTCAACCGGCAAAAGAACAAATAAATTCAGCTATAAATCGGTAAATTCAAGCTACGTATCAAAAATCGTATCAGCTTTAAGCTAGGAAGGCAATAGGCAACCAAAACACAAATTTGACGGAGTTTTTTTTACTATTTAGCCGATAGTCCCCAATTCAAATGTATACTGTGTCCTTTTACGTGTCAAAACGCGGGCAAATATCGGAGTCACGTGATCATTTCCCACGCCGCCGAAATTTATAGTCAAGCTTCAGCGTCAACCAGCGCCACGAATCAAGACGATCACGTATTCGAATCTTTCAATCGTGGCGTTAGCAGTCTTTCGCCGGATAAAAAATCGAAAAATCGTCGTTCCGACTCGTTAGATTCTAGCGGTGGCGATTTGATCGTGGTTCACGATGACGAGGAAGCCGCCGATCTAGAAACAAATCGAACATCGACGGTCGAAGCACCTATAGTTCAAAATTTGCTAGGTATGGGTTCAGATGAATTCTTTTTTCATTGGAATCGAATTTAGTTTGAAATTTCAATTTTTATTGATTTTTATTTTCGTCTAAGGCCTTATTTGAAAATTTCTTGCTAATAATATCACTTAGGTATTTAATTAAATTTCAATAAGTTCGAATTCGTTGTTTTGTTTTTCAGATCTTCTCGTAGCTACCTGATTTGAAATTTCCGTCCAATTTTGTCAGAATCATATCTAGAGCTTCACACGACAAAAATTTCGTACCCGGGTACCCGTTTATTCATTACCCGGGTACCCGAATTACCCGGGTACATGTTAAAATGAGTTGTAATGTTAATGTACATATATAATATTAGACAGATACACTGTGAAAATAGTATGATGCATTACACACACTCCGTAGTCCCTACTACATAATATTTTTCAACACTTGTGTTGAAACACTGGTTGCGTTGTTATATACAATAGGCTGCATAGGTAGGTATATGGCGAATATAATGCTAGAGATGATGATTGATAGACATCATCGACGTACCTACGCTGCAAAATACTACACATCACATCACGATAGCTCAATATTATTGACGAGACAAAGCAAAATTCGCATACCTCCAGGTTTTTTTTGACCAACGAGTCACAAGCCAAGCGGCTTGTTGACCTTAAATTTTACAAGCCATTCCAAATTTTTGCAAGCCAATTTTATAATATCAGTATACGTGAATAAATTCCAATGCTAGGTTATTTTTTAAAGAAATGTATATATTGAGCATTACGGCAATCGATCAGAAAAGAGATGTCATTCAACATTTATTCAATAACATTTTAGAGTCGTTAATTCATTAAAATTCAGGAAAGATTTGAAATTTTAGAGTTTGATCGAAGTCTAATCTACAAGCATTGTGGAAAGATTTTCCAGCAAACTATCCAAGAACATAATGACTTTGAATTACATGAGAAATCGACGGTTAAGTCGTCTATGATGACAAGTGAGAGCCCAAAAAGCTATTAATCTTTCTTGCCTGAAACGCCGGAAATTTTTTTGGGTATTGACATTCTGCGATACTGGAAAATCAATTTTCCAACCACTTATTTGAAGAATTAGTTTCGAATTTTTTGTTCAAAGGTCGTAATTTCTGGAATTTCATGTTTGAAAAATTTTAAAATCATTAATTTATTCACACACTCTAATGAACTTGGCCAAAAAGATATGAGCAAGAAGAGTAGAAATTTCCGAAAAATACTTCCATGAAGCTTTTGGATTGATTTTACGTTAAGAAAGGAATAATCACTTCAAAAAGTTTACAGACTTGACGTATTGATATTTCTCAAAAAATGTGTCAAGGGAAAAATGTGAATCTTCATTAAATATCAAGATGAAATATTGAAGATTACCAATTAAAACATGAGATAATACGTTTAAGATGATTAAAACTATTAAAGATTAAATGATAAATGAAGGTAGACATGCTAGAAGCAGCGCCTGAGCTAGGAAATAAATAATAATGCTTATTTAAGCTATAACCGCGCCGGTTAAAATTTTGACATTGTGACCTTCTAAAATGCACCAAAATGCATCTTTTCTGTATCCGATATGATCAAACACATGACTCAAAAAATTCTGACAAGCCATTTTGGCTTGTTGAACTAAAATTCTACAAGCCATTTTGTCAGTCCAACAAGCCATGGCTTGTAAAAGGCTAAAAAAACTATGCATGCCTCTACTCTCAAGTCTACATATACGTGATACAAAACGGGTACCCGAATTACCCGAGTACCCGGGTACCCGCGGGTACCCGGGTAATGGTTTTCATTTTTTACCCGGGTATACCCGGGTATATCGGGTACCCGGTGTGAAGCTCTAATCATATCCTAAAATGGCTGTATGCGAACATCCGAATTAGAGCATGTATTCCTTGTTTTGTCGGTCGAACTTTTGATAGATATTTGATTAAATTTCAATCCACTATCAACATCTTAAATTGAATCCATGAAAATTTGGATCAGCTTAATTTTTTTAAAAAAGTTTTTGAAAATAATATCCAGGTTTTTATTCGGTCTTATTTGAATTAATTTTTTAAATAGTTTAATTGGCGTCAGTATTTGTTTAAGTCACAGTGATTTGTTTCTTTAAATGGGTGAAAAATTAGATATCCTTAGTTGATCTAGTTCGTGGGTCAATCTCATAAGATTTCTAATTCAAATTTCTTGAAGACTTTGTTGGTAGATATTTAAATCGTGATTTATTTCAGACGATTTCGCCGACTAAACATTCGCAATATCCGAGTTGAGTTTTTTGCAAATTGTTTTCAAGTGCTTTATTGACTGACGGTATTATATATATATATATATATATATATATACAGGGCCGTGCGCAGGATTTTTTCAATGGGGGGGGGGCGGACTAACTTTTTTTTACTGAATAGCCCCAGAGAATGTTGATTTTTTTTTCACTGTTAGAATACTGGCTCAATGGGCGGGGGGGGCGGCCGCCACCCCCGCCCCTCATGTATATATATAACAGGCCTAGTAGCTGAAATGAGGCAGCCAGCCAAAACAACTAGGCAGTGTTTTTTTTTCTTCTAGAAAAAGTCGAGTCGGGAACGCGAATTTTATAGTAAATTTAAAAAATGGATGGCCCCCCAAAAAAATTCCTCGCTACAGGCCTGTTATATATGCGGCATCGCTTTCGCGGCTGCATTGTTTTCGCTAAATATCTGCAAATGAGAAACTCTGAGCGAACGTAAGGGTATGCAAATTCTCCAATCCAAAGAAAATGAAATTTCCTGAAAAATGCATCTCTAGTATTCCTCTAGCTAATTGTTAGCAGTGTATTGATTCTGTCCGGTCTTGTAATGTAATTTTTTCATCCAATCCTGCTAGAATCACATTTTAAAAAAATTGAATACCGAGAAAATTTAGATTATGCTGTTTTTTTAATATTCAATTTAGCTGTTTTTCAGCCAATCTGTATTCGAGCCCAGCCGCTAGCATCGCGCTCGACTCTTATTACAGCAGTCTTTGCATGCTGGCAGCCGCCCAACAACCGCCAAGTATTTCGAACAAAGATCCTTTGAATAGCCCCACCTCATCGATCAACGCTGCCAACGCCAATAATACGACAACCGCCCTTTTCGGACCGACGATCAATAGTTCCAGCCTGAATAGCTGCTTGGCGAATGAAGGTGCCTTATTTGGTGGCCAAAGCCCCCAACAACAGCAACAATCGACCCTCAACGTCGACGCTTCATCTAAAATGACTGAAAATTCACCTTTCGCGTCGCCCGGTTCGGCGTTGGCCGGTTTGATTATGGCGTCAGATGCAACTGCGCCCAAAGCATTGCTGACAAATTTGAATAGCGGTGATCAAACGTCGATGGTCAGCCCGACGTTGGACAGCGGTTTGACAATCGGCGGTGTTAAACGCGAA
Organism: Romanomermis culicivorax; assembly: GCA_963922205.1. NCBI lineage: Eukaryota > Metazoa > Nematoda > Enoplea > Mermithida > Mermithidae > Romanomermis > Romanomermis culicivorax. The sequence goes on along the minus strand of CAWUHX010000013.1, from coordinate 656,552 downwards.
AAAAGATGCGACAAGTGCGACTATTGTGGAAAAGTAATGGCTCGATAGGAGTTGTTACCATTCATAATATTAATTTTGCACAAAATACGTGTGTTGAATGTAGATGCCTCAGGGCAGGGTCACGGTTTTTTCTCCGACTTTCTTTCTACATTTGTGGAAAGACCTTGAACAAATTTTCATTTTAAATTTTTTTGCATTTTGCATTATTTCAGCCCTCCGAAAGACTTGAGCAACTTTATAATATTTTAATACTACAGAGACGACAGATGATAATTATGATGACGATGATGATATTACATAACTGTTAATATGGAAAATGAATGTTTTGATTTCATTTTTTCTCCGACCCAAAAAACCAATTTTTTTATTAAAGAAGCTTCGTCCAGAGTTATAAAATTTTGTTCCATATTTGTGGAAAGACCCTAAATTTTTTTCACTCAAAATTTTCCAGAAATAATGTTGTTTGTAGAAAAAACATTGCTCAGGGCATTGAAAAGATCCAAAAACGAGACATATTACAAAAATTTTTGAAGACTTTTAAGTGGGTAAACCTTTGTAGTTAAAATGTCGCAGCTCATAATAAATCAGTTTTGTAAAAGCTTTTTATTGTTTTTCTCATTCACACAGGTTTTTGACCATTTTTACCTTTAAAGAAGCTGACAAGCAAGCCTTTGCCTAGATGTTCAGTAATCAGATATCCTATGTGCATATACGACGCGAGATCATTCCCTTTAAAAACTGAAAGAATTGAAAAAATAATTCTACTAAATTCCGACAAAGTGAGCTGATCCACTGAACATAAATGTCGAAGCTTCTGTGCTTATTTTGGAACTTCATTCCCTGTTCCGTTCTACACTTTATATCTTTTATCACAAGTTATTTTCTGAGCTTGATTGAATATGCCGTATCCAATTAGAAACATTTGAGCTTCTTTCATCTGAATAACTTGAAACAATCGTCGGAAATTTTCACCTACAAAACCTATAAATTAGCAGTTCCAAGTTTAGTTTTTAGTGTTGGTTTCAAATCGTCAACATTTTCTGATCTCTTTGATGATCTCGTAAATCATTTCGTCATACGTACATAGTTATTGTAATATTTATTTTATTTTCTCATTTTAATCACTTATTAGAGTTGTCATTTTTTCCAGATATTCACCAATCGGTCGAATTTGATTGTTCACCTTCGATCGCACACAGGTAATTTTTGAAGGAGTTCTAGAAAATAGCTTTGCCAAGGGGCTAATAGCAATTTGTTCCGTGGCATCACCGATTCATCCGAAATTTGCACTCCATCGAACAAGATTAAATTAGTTGGTTGAAGAAAAGCATTTATCGATTTCTCTTTGTATTTTTGAATATTCGATCGCTACAGTGCACTTTTTATACTTACATTTTGTAAATTTCTAGGCGAGAAGCCATACAAGTGCAAAGAATGTTCTTATGCTTGCGCTCAAAGCAGTAAATTAACGCGGCACATGAAAACACACGGGCAGCATGGTGGGGTAAGTGTAAAACATGAAAAAGTGGAACTAGTTTGATGTTTACCTTAAAGCCGAAAATAGGTCAGCAAGTTAGATTCATTTTTATGAATCTAAGTGTCTTGCTTTCAATAATTAATAACGTAGATGTTAATTTCCTTCATAGAAAAGTTCGATATGTATTTTCGAACAGTCTACCTGGAAATTTCCCTTCATCCTACTATCAAGATTTTGGCTCCCGGACATCAGAGCGCCGTCCGTCGCTCTACTGTCTAAGCCTACGTCTAAGCTAATGTCCGGCGCTCCAGTGTCCAGGCGCGCAAAATTTTTACGCCATTCTGTCGCTTAGTTGAATAATTATTTAAAAACATTCTATTTTTTCTATCCTTCCCCTAAATTATTCGTTTCTTGTCACGAATCGAATATTGAAAAAATATTTTGTTGTTTTAGTTTCATCGTAACAGAGACATGGATTTTTCAGTTTGAATTATTGTAATGCCGAAGGTTGTCAGAAGTATTGAACATTTTATTATCATTTATCGTGCCTTCCTATGAATTTTATCGGTAACATATTTCAAAATATTTGACGGATTACTTTTCTTTATGACAAAGGGCCAAATCGCTGAAGGTGAGCAAAGAAGGAGTATTGTAGGAACAATCTTGGAGCAAACTTGGAGAGAAGGTGTAAATTCTCCGGGTTTACTTCATGATTTTATTTGCTCCAAATTTTTTCCGTCGCATCGCAGAAGCTAGAATGAAGTAAAAAATTTTTCTCCAGAACAAAGTCGGAGGAACTTTGGAGCATGCACAGAAGTTTTGTATGTCTATTTTTCGAGTACATCGTTTCATAGGTCCTCAAGGTCAGATTTTCGGGTCGCCATAAAGTTAAAAATTTTCGGGGGTAGTGCAGCTAAATGTTCACTCTGGTAGAGGTAATACCCCCTCATTCCCTTCTCTATGGGGCCGTCTACGTCGTCCACCACATTCACAGTGTGCACTGCTTATGAAAAGTAAACATTTCTCGCCTGGTCATCGATCGTCTCGTCTCGCTTTGATCACCGATTTTCAAATATGGAGAGTACAAAATGGAATACAAATTTCACTTCCTAAGTGCGCTATTACTTGTTTGAGTCCCTGGTTCAACAAGTTTTGTAAAACAAAAAACCAGCTTGGTAGTTTCTGGATAAGAAAAAATGCAATTTGGCACAAAATTGAAAAAGCTTTCAAATCAAATCTTAACTTTAGTTCTCGAAAATCAGCTCATATAGAAATTGGATGGAACGACTTGAAAAAAGTAAATTATTTCTTTTCACATCCGGCGATATTGTCAATGTTATCCAAATGATCAAAATGCCTACTATTCGTATTGTCACTCTTTTTTCACCTTGCAGAAGTATGCCATTCTCCGAACTTACTTCTGCTCCCAGCAGAAGTAATTATCTAGAACAATTTTTTTGTTTTTCCAGTTTGCTCCACGATTTTTCTGAGTTTTTTGCTGTTTCAGGTTCTCAACTTTATGCGATGCTGAAAAAAGGTTTCTCTCTGCATTTACTCCACATTTTTCTCATACTTCGCTCCTTGAAGGCTGCCAATGTTTTCTCTCATTTTACTTATTTCACCTTCAACGATTCGGCTTTAAGTATTTTACGATGTCAATCAATTTTTCGGTTGTAATATTTTTCCAAGAGAAGAACCGGTTAAAGCACCCAGTTTTTCGCTTCATGTTCATTCGAAAATGCGACCTTTTAGGCCGTCTATCGATGCGACGTCTGCGGTATGCCTTTTTCCGTCCCTAGCACGTTGGACAAACATAAACGTAAATGCGTCGTCAATCGCGCCGGCAGCTCGACGTCAGCAACGGGCGGCGTCGCAGCTGGTCACGCCCGCGCGGCGTCTCAAAAATCCACGAACGCCGTCGCTACCAGTAACACCGGCGAAGAATTTTTTGTTGACGAGGACGATAAATTGGCCGTCACCGTCGGTTTAGATTTGGCAGCCGCGGTTGATCAGTCGTCGACTGTAGCTGCGTGGTTACGCGACCAGCTGCAATTGAATGCCGAGGAAGTCGTCAACAGTGACGATGAGGAAGAAGTACAAAAGTGAGTGGAAATTAGAGATCAAACCTGTGCATTGGGGTTTATCACCTCTACCAGACCTGGAGGATCTCATTTACTATACATTGATTTCTAACAGAATCATTTACCGTCTAGGTTTTTTGAACCACATGTGAGTTTCTACCTGTCTTTTTAACCCAGAAGCTGCTCTACTTACACTTTGTGACAAAAGCTACCAGAGCACTTTGGCCGTTTTAGCTTTCTCTGCATGGGTCTTCTTAGACAAGACCAATTACTGTTAGTCTTTCCCGACCAGAAGATGCCCCTGATAAAATTTACTATCGCGACAAAATCTCAGTTTACTCCGTCAGGCTGACTAACCATGGACGGGTATGTTAGAGACCATCTGCTGCTTTGCTCGCTTAGCTCTGAGTATGCTGAAAATAATAGCTAAAAGGAAGGGGATGCCTTCACTTACGATTATTTAATGTGTAAGTGGAACAAAGACTCAGCTCTCAAAATATATTAGACTTCGGTTCTATTGATTCTTGACCTAAAAACAACATTTCACTCATTTCTCTATCTGTTATTTTACTACACCTCCAAAGATTTTTGGGTTCCTGGATTCTGTCGTCGTGTTAGATGACAATCAGTCCTCTTACAAAATGTATGTTTAGGTAATGTTCAGTTTATCCAATTATTCTTAAGGAAAAAGTATTGCTAGCGTTATCCTCAGACGTCCCTTTTCGGGATCACATTCTTCTAATCAAGACGATTTAGAATTACTGAAAAACAGTGTTTTGCCCGAAACTTATATTTCGAAATACATATCCCCTCGAAAGTCGAATTTCTTGCATGTTAAACGTATTTTTCGAATAATTGAACATTTTTGGATGCATGGTGAACAGTGATGTCCTAGCCTGGTGCCGGTGCTTCGGCACCTGCCTCATTGGTTCCTGTGATTGTTGATTTTGTCACAAGTGTGGCTTTTTAGAACCCGGAGCAATCTAAGAAGGTGTGTATTTTAACCACAAGAAAGTAATAAGGTTTTATTTTAGTAATAAATTAGTCTTGATTTGTACAAAATAGATGAGAATGCGAAGACAAATGAAATTACAGTTCCACCTAAGAGTATGGCGCTTGACAAAGGTTTTCTAGCCAATGCAAAGGTCTCACAAATAGTTCTGCTGTAACACTATCCCTTGGAAGCTGCTCCAGCCCAGATCAATGAGGTTCGTATAGTCGGCGGCTTTAGCCAAGACTATTGGAAATGTACAAGTTGAAAGATGACCACTTCCAAAAGAAACATAGCGTCTACGAGTTTTACCTTATTGATCGACTTAAACACGCACGCATGGTCACCTCATATTTTATAATGCCCAAGGGTGAGCCAAAAAAAGGCGACCGGTGCTGACTTCCATAACTTTTGAACGGATTAAGTTTTTTTAATGCAGATTGCTGCATCAAATCTGATAATTTTTTTCGAATAGACATGGCAAAAACTTTACAGCAATAAATGAAATGCCACAAATAAATCTAGCGATTAGGTATGTATCGGATATTTTGACCAGATATGCTACCCGATCGTACCCGATATTTTCTGACCTGACCCGAAAGATGAAAAAAATACTCCTGACCTTATCCGTTATCGAGTATACCTCCTGTGCCTTGAAGGTCACGGGTCAAAAAATTTAGTTGATCATTTTCACCGGTCGATGGTTTTTTGGGCGAGCATTGACCGATAATACCTATCCTGTTTTCTTTGGCAATTTTCGCATTAATCAACCCTGCATGTGATTATTTACTGGGCAAGTGTAAATCTTAAGTCACTTTTGGTTATTTTTTGTTTTTTAATGCATTATGACACGGTGGTTGATGAATAATTTTTAGCCTTCACCTTATCATGTTAAGAGCAATGATATGGTGTTCAAAACTTTTTGAGATAGGATACTGTTTCAAATTGAATGCCCTATAATTTCAATTGTGTTCAAAAAGTTCTATAGTGAAACTTTGGTGTGAACAATGTGGTACCAATGTTGGTCATTCTTCAATTTACAAAGATTTAATAAAAAAAGAGACAAAAATAAGTCTTGTATCTGAGGGAAAGTTCTCAAGGAGCAGGTTTTGAGATTGAGCAAAAATGAAATTCTAGACAAAAAATTGTTCTGCAGACAAGAAGGGCGTACCATCTTTGGCTATCATTTCAGATTTTTTTGATCTATTTTCAATAATCGTAGATCGTTTGTTTTTCGTTTTTTGCCTTGAATAAGAGAAAGATTTTGCTTATTTCTAATTTCCCTGTCTCGTTACTCAAAACAGCAATTAGTATCTAAAAGCAATAAGATGAGTCATTTCTCATTTTCAATGTTCATTTACACTAAATAACAGAGGTCCCCAAGGTCAGATTTTTCAGGTAGGGGTACAGTTTAAAATTTTCGGGGGTAGTGTAATCTAAATGTTCATTAAGCACTTCATTTTGTCTCAAAATTAGGCAACCAGTGATCAATTTTTAGGACTTTAGGGCGGGTAATACCCCCTCATATCCCTCCCCATGGGGCAGTCTGCTAAATAATAAACAAGCATGCAACATGGCGAGTATGTGCTCGTGTTACACTTTAAGAACTGAACATATTTTTTTTTACCCTTGACCTGGTTTGCTAGAGGTCTCTGACCCGACCCGGGACGTGACTTGGTATTTTTACTGCCTGACCTGATCTTTTCTAGCCCGATATATCCCTACTACCGACTAGTGATGTTCCGGTACCGCTTTTCCAGCCGGTACCGGTACTTTTATATAACATGTAATAAAGAGTTGTATTTTTATTCTTAACTTAGTACACTACACCTATACATAACATTAGTATTGAAAAACGAATCTGTATATTTTACATCGAAACTCAAAAAGCCATTATAGATTGAGTTTATATCAAAAACCTTTTGAAAAGTAATAAATACAAATTATTCGGAAAGATTCAAAAGATGATTAGTTTAACAATTTAACACCATCACTACTACCGACCAATCAGAGCGCGCAAAATTTCGCGTTGGTCGTGCGCGCATTGTTCAATTTTTGGTAAATTAGTCCAGTTTGGGACATGTGTATACGCATAACGTGTGTTGGTCGCCGAGCATGCTCGGAGATGTAGAAAAATTTTCTACTACCCCGAGTAAATTTTTTGTGCTCAGGGTTCTGCTCGCTGAGCAACTATTTGCTGGCCGAGCATGCTCGGCGAGCAACGAGCAGATGTATGAACCAGGCTTAAGACTCATATTGATAACATAATTATTTTTTCTTGAAATTTCGCGTGCACATAGCTGGGCTTAATTGATGCCTATACACCACATTTTATTTTCCAGGAGTCTAAATTAAAATTATACTTCAACTTTAATGAAAGCGACAACAATAAAAAAATTAATCAACAAAAATTTTAATTCCGCTCAGTGATCAAATTGCTCACAAAGGAAGACTTATTCCCCAATGAAATTCAATTTAAATTGGCCAAGAATGAATGTCATTCCAAAGCAACAATCTGCCATTATGCTGCAGAATTTCGTCATGATAGGGTGTCATTTGAAGATGATCCTCGCCCTGCTTGATCTACGGAAACAATTGATCAGCCAAAGTGTGAAGCTGTAAGACAACTTGTTTCAAGTCATTGTTGAATTAGGTTAGGCCAAATTGACGAAGAAATGAGCCTCTCTACTGATAGTATTGAAAAAGCTGTACACGAAAAGTTAAGCCTTTCAAAGGTGTGCACCCGATGGATACCCAGAATGCTCTCGGCGGTGAACAGGGACAATCGGATCGTGTTTAGTTCAGCAATCCAAAACATTTGCGTAACTTGATATGTATTAATACCCCTATTTATTACATTTGTGAGAACACCCTAATTCTCTGCCACGTTCTGAAAATTTTTTTTACTAATAGGTTCATATGTGGAAAAAAGAATGGTTGCCACTAGTTAATCATAAGTGTACTCAAAATTCAAATTCTTCCGAGTATGTTGACTTCTGAGTAATTTCAATTACAAGAAGTATGCCACGCATAGTGCTTATATTGAATAATGCCATAATGAGACAAGTGAACTTAACGGCCGAAACTGTACCAGAAAAGATGCAAATTATGTTATAATTTTTAATCCGGGTGTCGGAAAACTTCAGGATTTTTATTCGCTGAAAGATCAGGAAATGCATCTTTCCATCGATTCGATCAGTAGAAAACCCAAACTTTCGAAAATTTCTCGATCACTAATTTCTGTTCTATGCTGAAATGGTTCGAAATTTTTTCTTCATGGTCACCAAAAACACTGCACTATGTGAAAAAGCCTGATTGGCATCTGAAAATTTGTCGTCATGATTTTGACTGTTCCATTATCTTGTTGACGTGAGGTAAATTATTCTGAACACGACCTTTCTCGTGTTGTACAATTCTCCAGCAAAAAATTTGAACTAAACTTTACTTTTCGGTCATCGTATAAAATATGCATAGATTGTCTGTGCAACCCATTCTGCAAATTTTAGGGCATTACTCTGAAAGATGTTTTGTCAACATAGTAGAAAAGTGTGTTATTTATGCTTTTTTGCAGTCTAGAAAAAGTTTCAGCCTACAAACTTTAATCCAATTATTTTTTGGATCCACGAACACTCGCATTTCATTGTTCCAAAACATTCATTCCTCATTTTTAGGTCTATTCTGGTCGAGGACAATGAAGGTGAACACAAACCGGTGATCGCGTCCGTTAATCACGATGACGGCACGGCCGTCGTCGTCGCTACCACCCACGACGACGTCAACAATAGTGTTTTTAATAACAAAAATAATAATAGCGACAAAACAATCAACGACGAACACCCTCCGGTAAAGAAAATAAAATTGGAACCTGCATCCACGAATAGCTGTGATAATATGGCCTTGCGCGGTGACGAATTCATAGCGTCGAACGTCGTTGGCCACCATTTATAACCATGAATGTCTTTTTTCGTTTGGTTCGTTTCATTTTTTCGATGGCGCCACCGGTGATCTTGTACAGAATTTTAGGTTAGTTTGGTTTTTAGGTTTTTGTGCTTCTGGAGTATATTGTCGGGTTTCTTCGAGGACAATTTTCAAAAAAGTGGTCGAAAGTAACAACTCTCCTCTAAAGTGACTAAATCCTCCCAAGGAATTCCGCAGATATGCTTTGTTGGTCAACTTATTTTTCCAGTCTGCAATTTCCCGCTAATTTTTTTCTTCAAACTCCTAGTGCTTTTTTATATTTTTCCGGTTATATGAATTTTGTTGTGTAAGTTCTCCATTTCTATTTCCTTCGTTGGCCAGGTACACCGCGTGATGTTATATTCTTGAAAATTTGTGAAAACTATGTTTCATATTTATTATAATATTCATTTTTATTTCGTTTATCGTCGAATCAATTCTGCGACATGTACAGGAAAATATACTTCAGTCGTGGGATTACTGAAGACGATTGGAAATTTCTCGTGTGTGTACTATACTCGTTTACCTCCCAATTTTTTTCGTTTTTCGTTTTTAATGTGTCCTTTAGTTGTTATAGGAACTGGCTGGACTAGAATGAGAACACTTTCGACTTTTAGTGAATCAATCACCAACATTTTCTGGGTTGTCCATTCTTGCCTGTATCGTCAAATTTATTTCGTTGAGGAATTTTAGGAAATTTTTTAGATGGTGTGACTATTTTCTCTGTAGTTAATGTAATGCACCATTTTCTATACGCGAGCGTGCTATTAGATGACACGTTACAATGCGATGGAATGGATTTTATTCGGTGATGTGTATGAAAGCAGTTTATATGTTTGAAAACTCGTGATTAAACATACGCCCAATTTTCGATATCTGTCGATTCTGAAACGTTAAGGCGGATTCATACTTCATCCGGCGTCCGGCAAGCTATCTTTAGCTTCCGGCATCCGGCAAACTGGCTTCCGGCAAGTTGCCGGATGGGATGGCAATTCATACTTCTTCCGGCGCCGGAAATGCCGGATGACAATTTATTCTTGCTTTTACTATGTTAAAATACTTTGAAATCTGTGAGGTATTTTGTTTCAGGAGAAATTGTGTATGGAAAATATATATAATATTTTCCATGTCTACTCGTAATTATTACGATGTCAGACGAAGAAAACTTGCTTGATCTAGCAATTTTGTACTATTTATTGAAGAGAAATTTGTCAGTCTTCCATAGGCGTAACCAAACTATAATTACGCCTAGAAAAAAGTCTGTATATGACTACCCTGCACATATATATTCTTTCAAGAACGAAAAAAACATACAAAATAATCAGCAATCAAAAATTAAACGAACGCCGTGATAAAAAACAAAAAATTTTGCCAACTAAAAAAATCGATATCTCTCGCATATATTGTATATGCAAAAATCAATCAAACACGCGCTTCAATTGAAATTACATACAAAATATGCTTTCCGGCATCCGGAAAAGTACAAACTGTTTCTACTCTTCCCAGCCGGCAAAATTCCAGTCATCGGGCAAAAAAATGAGACGGCAGCGTGGGAAAAGGAAAAAAATGACGTCATCCGGTGCCGGATTGCCGGACGATTTGCCGGATGAAAAATCTAAAAATAGGCTTTTTTCAGATGCCGGATGCCGGACGAAGTATGAATCTGCCTCTAGTCGGATATGGTTAATAAGATTATAATCGTCTTGTAACTGTATTCGATGCGATCGACGGTCTAATCCTATTTTGTGTTTGCACCAGCGTTGCCAGACAGGCATTTTCGATGCCAGATCTGTTTCTTGGCGGAATTCTGTCATTTTTCAAAACCAGGTTTTTATGGGCTCTTTATTTTAGTTTTTCGCCAAAATTTACTGTACAATCGAAGCAACGTCGCTTTTTCGAATTTCTTTCAGATCCAGTGTTTTTTTTTGTGCCAAAACATGGTTTTTGGCACAAAAAAATTTGGAATGGCACAAAAAATTTCGAGCGTTTGTGCCAATTGGCACAAATTTTTTTGGCTGGTCAAACATTAAATTTCCTTGATTTTTAGACGTTTTAGGGGCTGAAAATGCAAAAAATTTTCGGCGCGAAGCGCCGAACCAATGAATATAATATTTCCTATTCGTATATTTGACCCGAACGCGAACGATTTCTCTTTGAACAGTGTATTAGTATCGTTGCAGCAAACTTTATAGGCTGTCAAGACTGATGAGTGAAAAGAAATTCTGAATATTCTCTCTTCATTCAGTCGATTCGGATTTAAAACTTGTCGTGCGTGGGAAAATAAGATGAATAGACGACGACGCAAAGCTGTGTAGCTTGACGATTTTTCGCGCGTTTAGAATAGACGTACGGAACGTAGAAGAGCGTGCGGAACGCTATAGACGAAACACTCGGAGTGTTTTACGGAATCAACGCAACGATAGTCGAACGCAGGAGATTGACGGGCTCGTAGAGAGCGCTGTGTCAATTATCCAGGGATCTTCGCTCAGGTCGCCAAAGGTTTTCGGATGCCGAAACTCGCGCCGTAATATCTTAACCGCTTAGGAGTTTCGCTCGCTTACTCAAACTATTTTCCAAATAGTTTGACTCAGCCTAGAACACACTTTTCACACGATTTTACTAATGTACAAGTAGCCGCCTCACACTTTCAGACAAAACGCAAAACACAACCGTCTCTGCTACAGTACAACGGAATCTAATGAAAAAACACTTTCATAATTTCTTCACGTTGTAGCCACGCCTCTTCGGTGGTCTCGTCACGATCTTTCTTATTCAAACTTGCCGATCTTTTTTCCCAAACGACACGAGCTTTACAAATACGCCAAATCGCTCCACAACACTCCTCCCCCTTTCGATATAAATCGCCTCAAGCGATTTCGACGTGTCGTGGTGAATTGACGTTTTGATCGTATGAGAGCGTTTAGCTCGTTTTTTAGGCAAGTTTCTTTCGACGGCTTGTCTTTCTTGTTTCTTTACTCTGCGGCACATACTACACAAACAAAGAAAATTTAAACAATGTTATCACAAAAATGTTACGGCACAAGGTGATGAGCAAATGAAAACTAGTATTTCACACCAAGAAATTTAAAATTTTAGAGATTTGAAAGAAAAGATTCTAGTGGAAAAAGAATAAACTAATGAAAGGAAAAGAGATGCGTTAGCATCGTGACACTTATCCATTTCAACTCATTTCGGCAGAAATCCGCGACCTTTAGGCAAAACTTTGACCGGGGTTTTGCTCGCTTTCAGAATACCCGGCGGGGGCATCTGTATCGGTTGGCTTGTAGTCGGCCATACATGGCCACAGGGTATACATAGGGTATACATTATCCCTACCCTAAACTTTAGAGTAACCATTTGCTATCTGGCGATTTTTGGACAAAATTACAAAAATTACAAAGAAAAATACATTGACAAAAAATAACTGATGCAAGCAATGCACAGTATATGGTTGACAATAAGTATGAGAACATCAAAATAAGTTACTGGTTGGCAAATACACATCATCTTCCATTTCAGTATCGTCAGAAAAACTAACCTGGCATTTACTGAGTTTGAGTTTGGTTTTATCATCAATCAACATGCTCATTTATTTATTTCAGAAAAACAATGCTTCCAGTTTTTATCACCAACATAATCCAAAAAATACGAAAAGCAAAGCAAACACATCTAAAATTGACTTTTATCATTGTCACAAAAATGATTTGCTATATGTCAATTTTAGGATTTTTCCCTACCCTAAAATTTTGACCGTGGCCATGTATGTAGTCGGCGCACGTGGGGCCAAAGCTCGTTGCGCGGCGCCCAATAATGTTCGAACTCCAACGGTCGATGGTTGAGTCGTCGCGGCCGTTGTCATAGTGATGATCGGAGCGGGTGTCATTTGGTACTTTTGCAGTACGACCGCTTTTGCCTTTATCATCGCGTCTTTCTTTTTCTTTTCTTCGGCTCGCTTGTCCATTTCGATTTGATATTCGCGATGAATGTCTTGGATGATGGCCTTTCTTTCTTCGGTCGCCGGATAATTCGGGGCTCGCGTATTGGTGAGGCATTGCAAAATGTAGCGTAGAGCCATCGAATACGAATTATCGGTCGTTTTGTAATCGTAGGCCTGTCTGGCGTGGAAGAGGAACAGCGTGAGCTGTGTTATCACGATTGCGTTTTCAGCGCCGTAATACTTGTAGTAATCACACATCCAACTTAGAAGAACTGCGGTGAGTTCTTCTGTGCAATGCGGATCTCGTCGCAAATATTGCGCTTGGAAATAGTCAGGAAAGTCCTGCGCTATTTGTTGCGAAGCCGCGGTGGCTTGACGTAAAATGACGGGATCGAAATCCAAATGAGCACGATTGAAGTAATTAATGATAATTACTTCGTCGGTCGTTCTCGGTTGGATTTGGGCCGTAATAGGCGCTGTAGGTACGCTGGGGTACCGTTGTTCAGGTGGTGTACGCTGTCTACCGTGTCGTCGATACGGAACTTTGTATTCTCGGACGGTTCGTTGCAATTTTTGTTGTTCGCTAGCCGTTTCCGCTTGTTGCGACGTTGTTGGTTCATCGATCATCGGTTCAGAGCCAGCCGTCGGAGGCTGTTGGCCCTCTAACTGTTCTTTTCGCAATTGATCGCGTTTCAAGGCACTAGCCCATTCGATTCTCTTTTGTCGATCTTTTGATTCGCTAGGATGTTCTCGTCCATATTCGCGATCTCGGTGAAATTTTCTAGGATGCTCGTTTGACGCGTATTCACCATGTCGATATTTTCGACTGTCATAATCCTTGCTTTCTTTTTGGGCAGTAGACCGCGAGGGTCGTTCTCGTGACCGTGATTCGGTTTCTTTTCATTCCTCACTACGAGTATCTTCTCGTGATTCGCGTCATTTTTTAGGTGGAGGCACGTAATTAGGATCTTCTGGGTGAGTGTCCAGATAATCCTGTATTGTGCGCAGCTGTTTATCAATAGCATTTCGTCTGTGAAACAGTGAAAACTGATACGCTCTGACGTTGCGAATGGGTACACAGTGTTCGTCGCACAGTCGATCGTCTTTCACCTCCAAAACTGGAGTGGCGGTTTCGGTACTGATAGGAGTAGAGGTGTCTTCCTCGTTTTTCTTCGGTATTCGGTATCGCGTAGGTACTATTTTCGGAGGTACCATTTTCGTTTCGTCTTCTTCTACGTCATCCATTCCCGAGATATCGTACATCGAAGTGGTTTTTACCAGCGCGGCTTTTTCTTGTATGTTTTGATTTTTTAGCGCTTCCGATTCCAATTCGAATGTGCTGTACGATAAGTTTTTGGATAAAGGAGTTAACGAGGACGTTGTTTTAGTCGTCGTTATAGGAGCAGTAGTATCAGCTGTGGATACGTCTTCTTCTTCGCTTTCGAGTTGTATGACGTCGGTTTCGGACGGTAGTTCCGTTTTTACCATGAATGATTCTTCAGCGGTTTGTTTGAGCAACGAATCAACGGCCATCGCCGTTTCCGTGTCAAATTCAGTATCCGCGGTGGATTGTGTAGGAGCCTGTGTAGGCGTTTTCGTCGGACTCAATCCCGTCAATATAGCGGTCGGTATTACGGGCAAATTCGAACTCATTGTTAGAATATGGCTCGGCGGGAAACAAATGAGTTGCTCGCATTTTCTCGACCTCAAAATCGGCGAATTGTATGAAAAATAGTAGTAGGGATTTTCCCTATACTTCTTTTTCGTTACGAGATCGGTTTCGTTGGAGACAGGGAAGCTGTCGTTTTTGAATACGATTTGGCGCATAAAATATCGATTCGCGTATATCGGTCCTTTATTGTCGCTGCGACTCTTTTCGTTATAGGGCAAGCGACTAGCCCATTCCATTAGTTCGAATTCGAAGGTTCCGTCTCGTTTCACCCAATTTTGTTCGCAGATGAGATCTATGTCGATACTGTCACTTTTAGATAACAGTTTCGAGATCTCATTTTTGATGATGGCTCGCAATTCCATTTCGGAATGTGGTGAGCAGACATGAGCGACTAGCGGCATAGTTCCGCGAACAGCGTTCATCCATTGATGATGATTCAGAAGTGCGTAGAGCGGCGTTAGAGCCGGCTTCTTCGGCGATCTGATGATCGCATTTTATTTCGTAGATCGGCCACGTTTCGGGAGGACCGTAGGTCGTGAACGGATCGTTTACGACTAAGTTGAAGTTTATTTGTTTCGCTTCATCGCTCGTCACCATGTTTTGATCTATTTCGGAAAGAAATAGTAGCGACATAGGAGCGCCGACTTCGTGATGAATACTAACTACGTCATTGGAGCGTAAAGCTCCCTCTATAACTCTCGCGCATACAGCGGCGTCCTCGTACGGTTCAATTTTTCCGTCGTCGGTCAAAGAAGACGTGTTGTTTCTGCTACCCTTTATCGTCGGTAGTTTCGTAGGGTGCATTTTCAATCCGAGTGGTTTAGTGGAGTGCTCCACGTTTACGTGATTATACATGCAGAATCGCATGTTCGGGACGTTGTAGTCGTAGCATACCTGTAAGACCTCTGACCAGTTGGGGGGGGGGGGTAAATCCGAAATTTTGGGGGGGGGGTAGGAAAAAGTCGAAACTTTTCCCAAAAAAGGCCAAAAAACATACACTTTTTTGAAAAAAAAAATTTTTTTTCCAAACTGGGGGGGTTGGGGGGGGGGGGAAATGATTTTGGGTATAGGGTTGGCCGAGTTGGGGGGGGGGGTCCCCCCAACCCCCCCCAAGTACAGGTATGAGTCGTAGTATATGATTCGATTTAACGCTAACATTTTGTCGCGCATGATCGCATGCAACATACTTTTCGAGAGCGTCGGATCTACGACGCCGAAAGCGCCCTTTTCATCGCCTTCGCGATTGACGTTTGCGTTGTCATACAGATTTTGCGTAGCAATGTGTATGTATTCGGGCGGCAAAAAATCGTGCGGGAAGATTTGTATATTATCGTAGACGCTGTCTACGAAGCCGTAGCGCCCGTACGCTAAAAACATTAGTATAGGATAATACGCGTCTAGAATCGAATAGGTCAACACTTGTTCGTCAAGTTTGCCTGCTTGGGCGATGGGATCGTTCGCTTGCGGGAAATACAACGTGTAGCGTTCTACGTCTAGCGCGAACGCGTCGGCAACGATTCCTTTCAATTTTTTGTTCTCGGGGCACAAGCCGATCAGACGAGCTCTTTCCCACTTTTCGGGTGAGCGTTCGATATTTTCTAGTATTATCTGGACGTCGTCCAGAATATTAGGCGCGAGCACGTTAGAGTGAGTTTTTCAAGCGTCGGAAGAGTAATAGTCGCGTCCGTGCATGTCTTTGAGACATTTCCAATCATCGGCTTGATTGAATCCGATTATGATCGTTTTAGGGGCTGACACGAACTCGTAGAAGGCCGTCCAATCCTCGGGTGTCGCCGCTAGGGCGTCGAACATTATAGTGTATCCAGTGGGAAAACCCAGCTGGACGAACCGAGCGACGTGGGTCGCGTTCTGGTTCACTATATTCATCTTCGTTTTTTTGTGTATGTATAGTTGATTAGTCGAGATTTTTTCGACGTCGAATCCGACTAGCACGTGGCCGCGGAAGTTTGGTTTTGCGTATGCCGATAGGGCGCCTTTCAACTATCTGCTCTCAACGTATTGTGGATCGCGTAGGACGTTGAGCGGTCTTGCATATACCGTCTCGAACCACCGTTCGAATTCCGTGATCCGAATCATTCTTTTGATATTGTATTCTATAAAATATCATAAAATTTCGATTAATTTTTGTGAGATTTAGTTTTGCATGGAAACGTCACTCTTTCGAATCGCAGTCTGCAAATCTTCTAGCGAAGTTACCGTGACTCACATTTTTTATCGATGGATCGATACTTTACTCTTCCCAGGGGAAGTGAAACCCGGAGTTTCTTTTTTAGAGACTTTAGTCTATTTGGCAGTGCAGAACTTACCATCGGCAAAGAAAAATCTGTCGTCTTGACGGTATTGCTTTTTCTGATACGCCACGTATCAGTCTTGATCGTTAAAATATTTTTTAAATATAGGCGGCGGATTTATTAGCGACGTGGATATCGCAGATCCTTGCGACGTTGTCGCCTCCGATTCGCTCGCCATCGGTTTTCTCTATCAACTTTGTTTTTGAACAATTTCAAATTGATGCGACCGTTCTCTATCGTTTCAATTATCCGAAATGAAAATATAAGCCAAACTATCTTGCTAAAAGATGAAGGTGTAAAGTGGAAAGTTGTTAAACCACGAATTTAAATTTTCATGCACATAGCGAAAAATGTAAAATTCAGATTGGGTGGGACCAGAGGAAGATTTTCCTACGGCGCGCGCTTTTTACTCATTTTCTTTTCTGCGCAACTACTTATGGAAGGTCAATTTATTCGAAATGGAAGTGAATAAATACAAAATCACACGATAATATCTCACACATTCCTTTCACTCATTCCACATAGAATCTGTATGAGCGCGTTTAGCGCGTTTTGAATATTCGAAGCTTTATACTCATCGCTTTGCTCACGATCATTAAATAGTTAGAATTTATTTAACAAAATTAAAAATTAATGTTGGTTGAAATGTATCAAAATTAACAGTTTTAATTTTTATGAAGTTTTGGAGGACCGTTGTCTTCCGTTTCTAAGATTGCCGATGCCGTACGAGGCATGTATGGCTTTACGCGAGAAAGTGAGACTTTCTGAGATTGTCCGGGACAATCTAAACTATCGATCGTTATGACGTTATTTGAGATTTCGGAATTTCCGACCACTATGAAGGGTCCGATGTAGTCTTTGTCGATTTTAGTTGCTTTTTTGTTGTTAAGCAACAGTATGAGATCGTTTAGATCGTATTTCTGGTCTTTCGCTTTCTTATCAAAGTATCGTTTATGCGATTCGGACGCGTTTTTTAAGTTTTCGGAAACTTCGTTATATAGCGTTAGTTGCGCTTGCGTGAAGATATACTGATACGCATCGTAGTTTAGCGGTAGTGTTAGACTTTTAGCGCAGTCGAAATCTATAGCGATTCTGGGTTCATACCCTCGCAAAAGTCGAAATGGAGAAAAATGAGTAGCTGTGTGAGGAACAGCGTTATAGGGGAATGTCGCGAAAGGTAGATACCGTTCCCAATTATCGGGATCTTCAGCGGTAAATTTTTTGAGTTGCGAAATCAACGTTTGATTGAATCTTTCGACCATTCCATTACATTGTGGATGATACGCAGTGGTATTGATTTTCTGTACTTTTAGAAGTTTCGCGATGTCTTTCATCAAGTTTGAAGTGAATCCTAATCCCTGATCTGATAGTAGATGTTTCGGGCTGCCATGAACCAAAACTACGTTGTTTACGAAACTTTCAACTATAGTGGCTGCTTTTTGATCCGGAATCAAATGAGCGCTTACCCATTTAGTGAAGTAGTCTTGAAATACGATGACGTATGATCTTTTCTCACCCAGAGGAGATATGTTTACTATGTCTGTCGCGACGATTTCAAATGGATATTTTGGCTGTATCGGCATCAACGGAGGAGGTTTCGGCAACTGAGAAGTCGTTTGTTGACAAGTTTTACAGGTTTTGATCCACTTTATTATCGATTCTTCCATTTTTGGCCACCAGAAATGCTGTCGAATCATTGCTGTAGTGCGTCTATGACCTTGATGACTCAAAATCTTTGCGCCGTGGAATTGATACAAAACGCTTTCAATCAAAGTAGTCGGAACTACTATCGCGGAAGCTGTATTAGCTTGTTTCGATGTTCGGTATACTATTTCGTTTTCGGTATGAAAAGCAGATGAAATTGTAGAGATTTGGTTTTGTTCCAGAACTTTTACCAGCTTCGCGATGTACGGATCTTTTCTTTGAGCTTCTCTGATTTCTTCCGGCGATTCTATAGTTACTAGCCATTTTTCAGGCTGTTGGAAATCTTCTTCGAACTTCGGCACTTTATTTCTTTCTTCTTTTTGCGTCATTTACCTTGTTATGGCTGCTGCGACAGTTTTTTTCTCTTCGCGAAACGTCGATCTGAATATTTCATTTGTTACTTCTTCACTAGTCTTTGACTTCACTTTAGCGCGAGGCTCATTACGAGATAGAAAATCAGTGCAAGCGTTTTCCTTGCCTTTCACATATTCTACACGATAGTCGTAATCTTGAAGCTTTATTGCGAAGTTTTGGAGTCGTGAATTTCGATGTTTTTCTTCTTTGATCCATTGCAAGGGTTTGTGGTCAGTTCTGACCGTTACTTTTTGTCCATAGACATAGTGCCTGTACCAATGAAAAGCTTCTACAATTGCGAGACATTCACGCTCAGTCGTACTGTATCGGGTTTCTACGTCAGACAGAACTCTACTATTATACGCGATGACCCATTGATCATTTTCATTTTCTTGATACAAAATCGCACCGATAGCAGTTGTGCTAGCATCAGTTTGAATGATGAATTTCGATTTTTCGTCGTTATAGACAGGATATCGCAAAAAAGGAGTTGAGGTTAGAGATGTTTTAATCTCATTAAAAGCTGTACGATGTTCTTCACTTATCTCATATTTTGAGTTTTTTCGTAGTAGTTGATAGAGCGGTCGCGAAAGAGTGGCAAGATTCGGTATGAATCGTCTACACCATTGGACAAGGCCCAAAAAACTTTGAAGATCTTTGACTGTTTCTGGCATTTCATAGTTTACGATCGCAGAGACCTTTTCGGGATCAGGCGAGATTCCATTTTCGCTTAGCAAGTGACCAAGAAATTTTACTTGTTTCGGCACAAAATCGCATTTATCTGGTCTTAGCATTAGATTTGCATCACGAAGAGCATCAAAGATCAGTTGGATATGCGCTAGATGATTGTTATACGTTTGCGAAAAAACTATGATATCGTCCATATAGACCAAACATATTTTCCAGATGTATGGATGCAGGATCCGTTCCATTAGTCTTTGAAATTCAGCAGGAGCATTTTTCAAACCAAAAGGTAGAACTTTGAAACGAAACAAGCCTTCTTGACTGACGAAAGTAGTTTTATCACGTGAAGCAATGTCTAAAGGGATTTGCCAGTACCCTGCTTTCAAGTCTAGAGTTGAGAAAAATCTTGCATTGCCTAAAGCATCTAGATAGTCATCGATTCTCGGGATCGGAAACTTATCGCTAGGAGTAACTTCATTTATACCTCTATAATCGACTACGGGTCACCAACTTCCATCTTTTTTCGTTACCAGAAACATAGGTGCAGCCCATGGTGATCGCGAAGGTTCTATGAGACCTTTTTCTAGCATTTCTTGGATTTTCTGACGAACCATTGGTCTTTGTTCAATCGGCGCACGATAGTAGTGTTTCGCGACTGGTTTTGCATCACCGGTGTCTATAGAGACCGTTAACTCGTGAGTGAGAGTAGGCCGATCTCCAGTGAGACTGGAAACATCACGATACTGCTTGAAGACTTCAATAGCGATTTTTCTATCTTCATCGTCGATATTCGACTTTTCCGTCATTTTTTCGAGAGCGAGTTGAAGTTTTTCTTCTTCCGACATAGTTGACTGATCTTTAACCAATGTCGCTGGCTCATAGTCTTCTTCATGATCGCTTAGCGACGCGATGGTCATTTTCGATTCTTCGAGTTTGAATTTAACCTCAGCGATGAGCTGGTTAGGTTGTAGATGAATACCGTTTGCACTATTATTGACGAATAATAGTGGACATTTGCCTTCGGTTATGTTGATTATCGCTAGTTCGATCGGATATTCCCAGTTTTCTTTTCCGAAGTTCACGGGTTGAACTATAACGCTTTTGAAACTTTCGTTTGTGAAAGGGAAGATTTTCCCGTTAACCCAAGTTTGACAATTTGGTTCTACGTAGCATGACGAGATGTTCAAAATCGGTAGCAATCTGTCGATTTTTACGATTTGCGTTTGACTTTGTCCCGTAGAAGTATTTGAAAATACTTCATCGTAGGGCGCTTTTTCGATTGGTTTCAAAACTAGGTTTAGTTCTTGTTGAACGTCTCCGATTCTGATGAAATTTTCGCGAAAGTTTATTACGGCTCGAATGCTCGGATGTACTAGGAAATCGGTTCCTAGGAGGCATTGCTCTCCTGTAGTAGGCAGTATCCAGCATCGTACTAGATGCGTTCCGAAAGATGAACTGATTTTGAAGATTATCGGACCTCGGGCATCGACGATAGCACCGTCGGCTACTTTTATCTGCGCGGATGTTTCTAAAGTATCATAGTCAATCCCCAAAGAGCGTTGAGCTAGACATGAGGAAATGACTGAACATTGAGCACCAGTATCGATTAACGCTTTCGTTTTGATTTTTCCGATTTCGGCATCGATATGAAAAGCACGAGTAGGAGCGTATAAGCTCAGAAGTTTAATATCTTTTTGCGAACATTCTTCGATTCGACACACGCTAGATCTTGCGATCCATGGTTCAGTAGGTTTTTCGATTGTGAAATCAGTGATTCCAGGAGGGAGGAAGAAGTTTGTAGCTTTAGAAGCTTCTGTCGGTTCAAGCATATTAGCTGTACTAGTTGTCGGTTTCATCGGAACGAAAGGTTTAGGTGAGTTGGACACCATTTTGGTTTCTGATGGCAAAACTTGTTGCGAAGATTTCGGAGAAGTTAGCTGAGTCTGTATAGACTGTGAGTTGTTCATCGGATAGTAGTAGTGCTTTTCGATTATCTTTTCTTGTCGGGATTCGGAATCGCAGAGAGAAATGTTTGCAACATCTCGCTGATAGTTTCGATTATCACGATTGAAGAATCGGTTATTTCGGTCAAAATTTTGATTCTGATTGAGCGTGTAGTTACGGGTATTTTGTTGAAAACAAGGACGCCAATTATGGTTATTTTGCCATTGATGATTCGGTTGCTGTTGACGAGGCTGAGAAGCCTGTGGTTTCAATTGATAGCATTCGGAGCTGTTGTGTTTACACTGACCATGATAGGTGCAATATTTCATGGGTCGTTCACGTGACTGATTTCGTTAGAAGTTTCGATTTTGAGAGAAATCCCGTATAGGAATGTTTTCTCTGTTCCGGAAATTCGGACTCGTCCCACGATCGAATCGCGATCTTTGATTTTCGAAATTGTTAGCGTTTTGCGAATTTTCTCAGATTCCGAACTTTTCTAGGACTCATTTTATGCTTTCTTCCAATTCTTTCGTTTTCGTTAGAGTCGAATTTTCCTGAAATCTCACGCTATTTCGCTGTCTAGAGTCATCTCTATTTTGGGATTGAGAGTTATCCCTGAAACGAGGTTTCGAATCATCTCTGAAGCGCGATTGAGCTGGTTGCTCTTCCGACGGATTTTCGAGTGTATTAACCACTATAGGTTGTTCTACTCTAACAGTTGACTGTTTATTCGCTCGCTGAATTTTCTGAACTTTCGCGACGGCTATAGCTAAGTCAGTGATCGTTTCTAGAGTACTCGCGTCAATCGAGACTCTGTAAATTTCCGGCATTTTCCAAAGAAAAGTTGTAATAACTTTTCTATGGCGATACTGAGCGCTTCTGTCATAGTACAGTAGATGTACGTAGGTGCTGATTCGATTTAAGAAAGCTGACGGATCTTCGGTTTCAAAAGGAGCCATAGACTGGAGCTCGCATTGGAGCGTATCTTGGTCGCAATTCGGTGCATTCATACACATCAAAATCTGTTTCGCTTCATCATATGATCGGACATCTCTTATGGTGTTCAGAGCACCATCGCAAGTCAAGCGACGCAATGTGTGAAGTTTTACATACTCAGACGCATCAAGGCGGAACTCGTTTTCAAGCGCGATGAAGAATTTCAAAACTTGCTGATTTCGGGTCGAATTATCTAGTTTTTGTGGCGCTATCTTTTTACAGATAGTCTTAATTCTCGTTTCGTCATCAGCGAAAGATCTATGCACCTGAGAAGGTGGGATAGACGGAAAATTTATCTGAGAGTTTAGCAGGTTTAGCGCGTTTGAGCGGTCGAAAGTTTGCGTCGGGATGATTAGATCATCATCATCATCGATTATACTTCGAAAACTGAGTTGACTTTTTCGATCGCTAGTGACCTTTTTCGGTTTATTCGATTTCTGAGACTGAGCGTAAGAGCTCGTAGGTCTCGCGATATTTTCGATTTCAGGAACATTCGGTTTCGATAGCTCTTCTTTCTGAGCTCTCATCGCTTTGATTTCGGTTTTAAACTCATCTAGAAGTTTTCGTTGTTAAGTCGCGATAGTTACGATTTCGCTTAACGCGTTAGTAGCGTCGCCACGAAAATTTATCATTTCGGCATCACATTTTTGCATTACGTCGATGTACGCGTCATTATCGAAGATTTTTCGAGGATCGATCTCCTTCAGTTTCGGTTTCAGAAAGTTGAATTTTCGATTTTCGACGTTTTTTGGAGATAGAGATCGTGAAGTTTTTCGCGTTTTTAACGGAGCGGACGTTTCTGGTAAATCGAAATTACGCTTATCTGCTTCGTAGAGAAGCGGTAGATTTGCGTTTTCGCAATCGAAATTTTCGATTTCTAGATTATCGGGATTTGCTAGTTTCTTATAGAAACCTTTTTGTAACCGAGCGCTGTAGAGCGACGCGTGCGGTTTTCCTCCATTTTTCGGATTTTCGATTTTTCGCAAATTTCGGCATTTCCTCAACCTTTAGACGAGCTGGTACGGTCACCAAATTATGTCATGCGTGGGAAAATAAGATGAATAGACGACGACGCAAAGCTGTGTAGCTTGACGATTTTTCGCGCGTTTAGAATAGACGTACGGAACGTAGAAGAGCGTGCGGAACGCTATAGACGAAACACTGGGAGTGTTTTACGGAATCAACGCAAGGATAGTCGAACGCAGGAGATTGACGGGCTCGTAGAGAGCGCTGTGTCAATTATCCAGGGATCTTCGCTCAGGTCGCCAAAGGTTTTCGGATGCCGAAACTCGCGCCGTAATATCTTAACCGCTTAGGAGTTTTGCTCGCTTACTCAAACTATTTTCCAAATAGTTTGACTCAACCTAGAACACACTTTTCACACGATTTTACTAATGTACAAGTAGCCGCCTCACACTTTCAGACAAAACGCAAAACACAACCGTCTCTGCTACAGTACAACGGAATCTAATGAAAAAACACTTTCATAATTTCTTCACGTTGTAGCCACGCCTCTTCGGTGGTCTCGTCACGATCTTTCTTATTCAAACTTGCCGATCTTTTTTCGCAAACGACACGAGCTTTACAAATACGCCAAATCGCTCCACAACAAACTGAAATTGTTACTTTTTGTGTTTGAAGAAGAAGAAAGAAGAAGAAAAATTTATTTTTCGAACGAAGAGAAAAGAACAAAAACACATGTTAGTCTAGAAAAAGAAATACAACAGACATCAAGATTATTGATTACATAACCTGGGGGGTTGGGGGCATACCTGTACATCATACCTGTAAGACCTCCGACCAGTTGGGGGGGGGGGGAAATCCGAAATTTTATGGGGGGGGGGGTAGGGAAAAGTCGAAATTTTTCCCAAAAAAGGCCAGAAAACATACACTTTTTTGAAATTTTTTTTTTCAAACTGGGGGGGGGAAATGATTTTGGGTACAGAGGGTTGGCCAACCCCCCCCCCCAAGTACAGGTATGCTGTACATACCTGTACTTGAGGGGGGGTTGGGGGGGGGACCCCACCCCAACATACCTGTCAGACCTCCGACCAGTTGGGGGGGGGGTAGGAAAAAGTCGAAATTTTTCCCAAAAAAAGGCCAAAAAACATACACTTTCTTGAAAATTTTTTCCAAACTGGGGGGGTTGGGGGGGGAATGATTTTGGGTACAGGGTTGGCCAAGTTGGGGGGTCCCACCCCCAACCATACCTATACTTGGGGGGGTTGGGGGGGGGACCCCCCCCCCCAACTTGGCCAACCCAGTACCCAAAATCATTTACCCCCCCAACCCTCCCCCCAGTTGGGAAAAAATTAAAAAATTTGCCAAAAAGTGTATGTTTTTTGGGAAAAATTTCGACTTTTTCCTACCCCCCCCCCCAAATTTCGGATTTACCCCCCCCCCCCCCAACTGGTCGGAGGTCTTACAGGTATGGGTTAACCCTGTACCCAAAATCATTTCCCCCCCCCAGTTTGGAAAAAATTAAAAAAATTTGCCAAAAAGTGTATGTTTTTTGGCCTTTTTTGGGAAAAATTTCGACTTTTTTCTACCCCCCCCCCCCCCAAAATTTCGGATTTACCCCCCCAACTGGTCGGAGGTCTTACAGGTATGATTGGTTATCAATGCAGTACAAAATAAAGAGCAATGTGAAAATGTTAGCATATTGAAAAATCAAAAAATACAGTGAGTGAGTGAAAGACATATGAATTAATTTGCATACGGAGACATGCAGGTACAGAAGTACACTTACGCGCGCCCCGATGAACGAAAAGGAGAAATCAACACAGAAATGAAGAGAAAAAAAATCATATTATATTAATGTCCTCGTATAAATTTTGAAAAATCGAAATCTTTAAGTTTTCGAGAAAAAGATTCTACTGAGGTTGCTTTTACGACGTGATCAGGTAATGTGTTCCATGTATGAACAACTCGTTTAGCAAAGCTATATTTGTCAATGTCAAGATGAGAATTGCCTATGTTGAGTTTAAATGAGTTTCTGGCTGTTTCAAATAGAAAAATTGATATCGTTGATAATGGCACAATGTTTCGATCGAAAATCAACACGATTTTCGACTTTATTTTCTCTAGTCTTTACATGATTGTTAAATATACATAACATAGATATTCGTTCGTAGTCGAAAATTGAATCAATTTGAACTTCCTGAACAATTCTAGAGCTATTTAAATTGTCTCAGCATTCCCATTTCTTTTTGGGATTTCGTGAACTTTTTTGTTGCACAGTTTTTTCTCTTCTCACTGACATGGTTAGCTGGAAAATAGGTTGGGCACGATTTTTACAAAAAATTAATGCGTTAAACAATAACTTTTTATCAAACTTTTGGCCTAAAACTTTTGCGCAGTTTTCAGTATGTCTCTAGTAAAAAAAAATTTTTGTGCCATTGGCACAAATTTTTTTGGCCTCTTGTGCCAATTGGTACAAATGTCCGTGCACAAAAAAAACGCTGTTCAGATCACTTTGTTCTGTTCTCATCACTGTTTTTTTTCCCCCGGGCCTTTTCCCCAAATGGGGAAAGGGATCAAAATTTTTCCCCCCCATTTTCCCGAAGTCGTTTTTTTTCGCTTAAAAATGCTCACAGACGCTTTATTTAGGTGTTTTTGAGCCTTTTCAAGCCTGCTGGTGTTTTTAGACCCGTTAATTCATTAAAATTTAGGAAAAAATTGAAAATTTCGAGTTCAAAGTTTAATCTACAAGCATTGGAACAAATCTTCAAGCAAACTATCCAAAAGTATAATGACTTTGAGAATTACATGAGAAATCGATGGTCGAGTCCCCTATGATGACAAGTGAAAGCCCAAAAAAGATGGTAATCATTCCGGCGCGTAGTGCCGGAAAATTTTTTAGGGTATGTTGACATTCTGGGATGCTGGAAAATCAATTTTCCGAACAGAATTAGATTTGAATTTTGTGTTCAAAAGTCGTAATTTCTTGAATTTTACTTGAAAAATTTTAAAACCAGTATAATTTATTTGTAAACTCTATAGAACTACTATAGATTATATGATATATGAAGGTAGACGTGCTAAAAGCTGCGCCTGAGCTAAGTAATGCATAATAATGATTATTAAAGTTATAAACGGCCCGAAGCGCCGGGAAATTTTTGAGATTATGACATTCTAAAATGCACCAAAATGCATCTTTTCTGTATCTGATCCCCAAAATTTTCTTCCCCAAATGGGGAAAGAGGCCAAAATTTTTTTGCCCTTTCCGAATTTTTTTTCCCCGAAAAAAGCACGATTTGGGGGGGAAAAAAACAGTGGTTCTCATACAGCGTTTTTTTCCTTGAATGTTTTTTCCACATGAGAACCGGACTCAAAATTTTTTTCCCTCATTTTCCAGAAATTTTCCACGTTTTTAAAAACGTTTATAATGTGCCTACGGATGCTTTTTTTATGCATTTTAGGAGCATACCTGAAAGACCTCCGACCAGTTGGGGGGGGGGGGGGTAGAAAAAAGTCGAAATTTTTCTCAAAAAAAGGCTAAAAAAACATGCACTTTTTTGCAAATTTTTCAATTTTTTCCAAACTGGGGGAGGGATTGGATGAATTTGGGTACATGGTTGGCCAAGTTGGGTGTGAGGGAGGTTCCCCCCAAGTACAGGTATGTTTAGGAGCATACCCAAGCGTTTTGTTGTATTTGGAGTAAGAAACCTTCAAAAATGAGGAAAAAAAATTGAGAAAATTCTGTATATGTTAGCTAAAATGAGCTCTTGAAGAATATATTGATGTTCTACAGCAGCGGGTGAAGCATATTAAACGAACTATAGAGTTCTCAGGAATTTATCCGCTATTGACATTTCTGTGGTTCCGCTTAGCGTCTAATTTTATGTAGTTCTTGGTGCCGGAAAATTTTTTGGATTTTCACTTTCTAAAACGCTGGAAAATGAACCTTCACTACGTTGAGAAATAAATTAAAATGAAACTGATGAAGTGTGATTTGTTTCAAATTCCGGCGCAAAGCGCCGGAAAAAATTTTCGGGTTTTTGTATTCTAAAACGCTGGGAAATAAATCTCCCTAACAGATATTAATGAACAGAAGTTTTAAAATCGCAGTCTAGAATGATGTCTTCAATTTCCTTTCTGGAATAAGCGCAAATGTTCATACCAAAATTTTTTTCTTAGTTCGAAATTTTTCCCTCAAAAGACCCCATTTGAGGAAAAACGGTGTTCTCATACCTGTAATTGGGGGGGGGGGACCCCCACCCTTAACTTGATCAAACCCTATATAACCACCCCCCCCGACCCCAAACCATACCTGTAGGAGGCCCGACCAGTTGGGGGGGGGGTCGAAAAAAGTCGAAATTTTTCCAAAAAAGGCACCTTTTTGCCAATTTTTTCTAATTTGTTCCAAACTGGGGGGCGTGGTTTGGCCAAGTTGGGGGGGGTTCCCCCAACCATACATGTAATTGGAGGGGAAGTGCTATGGGAACCCCCCCCCCCAGAAATCGTCGACCATATGGCTAGAGCGGCCGTCCCCCAGGATTTTTCAATCCAATGGCTAGCCATATGGTAGCCGTTGGGACCCTCATACTTTTGGGTCGGAAAAATGCTGAAAAATGTCAATTTTTTTGATTAAAATGCCAATTTTTGAACGAAAAATAGTAATAAATGTGAATTTTCTTGGCGCTTCGCGCCATGGATTTATTTTTTCTGTCATTTTAGAAAAAAATTACTATTTTTGGGACTATTTTCGTGAAAAAATCGAATTTTTTATCCTTGAAAGAGCCCTCCCCCCAAATTTTGGGAATTACTGACCCCCCAGCTCTAAAAAAGTCGCTCAACCCCCCTCAGACCAGCGCGGCTCCGTTACATGTATTGCCCCCAACCCCCCCCCCCAATTACAGGATGCCCCAAACTAGGAAAAAAATGAGGAAAAAGGTGGCTTTTTTTTTTGGCGTTTTTCGGGAAAATTTTCGAAATTTTTTTCAACTTTTTTGGGGTCTTTTCGGCCCCTTCCCCAACAACGTGCCTTTTGACATGCTTTTTGTGTACGAAGGAATATGTTGATTTACAATGAAAATCAATCAAGAAGCAGTAGAGTAGCCGTAATTAAATGTTTTCTAGTTGGGGCTGCCTAATTTTTGCTAATTTTTTGAATGGTAAATTGCAGAGCACTGTTTTTTTTTCCGCGGCCCTTTTTTCCACAAATTTGGAAAGAGGTTAAATTTTTTTCACATGTGGAAAATTTTTTGACGACAAGTTTTCGTCTTAAAATTCTCGTTTTTTTCGCTTGAAAATGCTCATAAACGTTTATTTTCAAGTGTTTTTGAGCTTTTTAAAGCATTGTGATAATCATTCTGAACATATATCTCAAAAATTAGATTTAAATTTTATGTTCATAAATCGTAATTTCTAGAAATTTATCATTCAAAAAATTTTTAAACCATTAATTTGTTCGTAAACCTTTCATAAATTGGCCGAAAAGCTATGAGTCAGAAGCGTAGAAATTTTCCAAAAATACTTCCATGAAGCTTTTCAATTGAATTTACGTTAAGAAAGGAACAAACGCTTCAAAAAGTTTAGAAAGTTGACGTGTTGATCTTTCTCAAAAAGTCTATGAAGGAAAAATGCAGATCTTCATTAAATATAAAGATATAATATTCAAAATTGACAATTAAACATGAAATAATACGTTTAAGATGATGAAAACTACTAAAACTTAAATTGTAAGTGGCTAAAAGCCGCGCCTGAGCTTGGTAATAGATAATAATTACTATTAAAGTTGGAAAATTTTGAGATTTGGACCTTCTAAAATGCACCAAAATGCATGTTTTCAATATGCAAACTCCAAATTTTTCTTCCACATTTGTGGAAAGACCTCAAAAACTTTTTCCACATTCCAGTTTTTTTTTCCACATTATATTGCAAATGTGGAAATAAAACAGTGGAGCAGAGCTAGGGATTGCATTAGTTATAACCTGCAAGCTTATTGATGACATGTTAATAAAAATCGTGAAATTTTTGGCACACACTGTCGTTATATAATTATGATTGAGATGTCGAGAAATCGATTTCACGTAAGGTAATTCATTTGGAAAGTACAAAGTACTGTTCCGGTCATGTGCCGCTAAAAGCCACATATACCGTTCTATCCCAGAGAAAATTGTGGTTTTTCTGGAACGATTATTGTTGAAAACAAATTTTGAGTAATTTTCTATATTTTTTGTTTTTTTGATTGGTTCTAGCCTACAACTGGCATATTGTATGTCGTTTTAGAGTGCTCGTCAGTGTTCTCTATTCGAACCCCAACTTACCTGACAGATAAACTCAACAAAAATCCCACAAAGTCTAAATTTTGAAAAGTGAGTTTTTGCCAGCTTTCGCCCGAACAAGAGAATTTGTCTTTAAATGGTACATTTGTATCATTTTAGCAAACTTAGTCCAGTCCTGATGACCCGTGCATAGGCATCACTTTTTTACGCCAAAAATCATTGAAAAAATAGGGATGGTGCTTATATACCAGTGTTTTTTCTGCACAATGCAGACTTTTTAGGCTTCGTGCAGAATTTTTTTTGTGATTTCTGCACTGGTGCAGCATTTTTTGAGCCATGAGTTTGATCACCTCGGATACACAAAAATGCATTCTGGTGCATTTGAAAGTCATAACCTCAAAATTTTCCGGCGCTTTGCGCCGGTTATAACTTTGATAAGCATTATTATTTATTTCCTAGCTCAGGGGCGGCTTCTAGCATGTCTACCTTCACTTATCACTTCATCTATTTTCTTCATCCCAAATGTATTATCTCATGTTTTAATTGGTGATCTTCAATATTTTATCTTGATATTTAATGAAGATTCACATCTTTTCCTATTTTCATTGACACAATTTCTGAGAAGGATCAATACGCTCATCCACCACTCATTTCTTTGTGTATTTATCAGATTATATTTTATTTGATTATATTTGAATTGGTAACTTTCCCGGGAACAATCAAAATGCACATTTCTTCATTTTACTATTACCGTATTATTCGAGTGACTTGTTCACATAAACAATAATAGCTAACTAGTGGCTGAAGTTACAAACAATATACAATGACTGGATCGCTCTCAGTTACTCAATGCGCTTGGGACCGGATCGAGACACAAGAAATTAAATGCACGCTACTCTTCCTACATGGTCATTATGAAAGGTGGACTTTCAAGGATACATGTAACGGGGCCTGGAGGCATACATGCACGTGGAGGGGGGTTTGGGGGGTTTTGACCCCCAACAGATTCTTGCTGACCCCCAGCAGATTTGACTCCCCCAGCATTGATTGAGAAGTTGACGAAGGAAAATAAGCAAGAGAGAAGAGAAAGTTGTCATAAAAATGGAAATGATGCTGTAGTTTAACAATTTTTTTAAACAAAGCATACCTGATTCCAAACGAGTAACATTATAACTTTAAAAAGTGCTGTCTAAGCAAATTATTCCTCATATATGACTAATATAGTTGTAAAAGTATGCTGTTTGGATATTAGAAGACCCTTCTTTTCATTATCAAGAACGAAAAAATTTTTTGTATTCCACCCCCTGTCTTGGCTGCAGCAGAATTTCTATGCTCTGCAGGTATGCCTGAAGGGCTGGGGGGTCAAACGACATTTTTTGGGTCGGGGTCACTAATTCCCCAAAATAGTAGGGAGGGGTCTCTGAAAGGAAAAAATTCGATTTTTTTTATCAAAAAGTTCGACAAACGGTCCATAAAACAGTAATTTTTGTCTAAAAAACCGTAAGAAATGTATTCATGGCGCGAAGCGCCGATGAAATTGACGTTTTTGACCATTTTTTGTTCAATAATTGACATTTTTCGGTATTTTCCCTCCCAAAAATATAGGGGTCCCTATGACTACCATTTGGCTAGCTATAAGTTCGGAAATTCCTGGGGGGGGGATCGTCGCCCAATGGCTAGCCGTGGTCGACAATTTCTGGAGTGGGGGGTCCTATAGCACTTTCCTCCAATTACGTGTATGCTTTTAAGGATATTTCTTCCTAAAATTCGGGTTGAAAACTAGGAAGAAGTAATGATTTGTCTTCATATAAAAATAGACAGCATCTCAGTATGCTTCAAACTTCAATACAGACCTTATTGTCTTTTTGGTCAAAGCTAAAAATAACGTTCACTAAGCGTACTATAACACAAAAAAGAGCCATAAGCGTAACGAACGTTCCTGTAAAAAAATATATATTATGTCAAAAAACCCCTTACATGGACTACCCTTTTCCCAAACAAGGCTTGCTCGCTGCTCACCTTTCCCAAGTCAAAAATCGAAAAGAATCTAAAAAGAAAAAAGTCGCATAAAAACTACGTTAATATCTTCTGTCTGGAAGTTGGCAATCATAATCTTTTCGATTTGATGACGTTATAGTACGTTTCTTGAAACGCTTCTAAATCAAAAATTTGTAAACAACTATTTCACATTTAACTAGAAGTATATAGTGGCAGAATGGGTAGGGTTCATAAGCGCAGCGGGTTCAAAAGCGCAGCAAAAGTTTCAAAAGAGTAGCACACGCAAGAATTTCAAAAGCGCAGCAATGCTGTCTATACCCTGATGGTAAAAGGCTCAAAAGCGAAGCCAATGGTGTAACAGTGTTTCAAAATCCCAGCCAGTTATAAATTTTCATATGGTATGTGTTTCATAAAAAGATGTTATTGGATTATCATTGACTTGACGAAGTAACTTGGTCAATGATACTCGAACATGTACATATAATAGCTATATACACTTTTTAAATATCAAACAAAAATGGACACAATTTCATTAACATAAAAAAATTTCCGGCGTCCATCACGATTCCAAAAATAGGTAAATGTATAACATGTGAATTGAACTTAGAATGCCTTTTTGATCTGAGTATCTAGAAACTCAGTCACTAAAATGATGTGGGAGTACTATGTATGAACACCTTAAAATATTTTTCGGCGAAGCGCATTATGCTTTCAATCATTCTCTAAAACCGCATCCGATTTCTTATGCAAATCCATTGTTTCATATCACCGTCCCTTTGCTCTTTCTTTTTGTGTCTCATTATTCTCCATGTTTTTCTGAGCAAATACAGACATTGATATGGTTAAATTTTGTGACATGATATGCAAAAAACTATGTTTTTAAACCCTGTAAAAAAGTAATGAAAAAATATCTTCCGAAAAAGGCGGCCCCGGGACATCCCTTGCAGTTCAGTATAGAGATGTACACAAATAATGTTTTTTTCTGCACAATGCAGACCTTTTAGGCTTGGTGCAGAATTTTTTGAGTCATGTGTTTGATCACATCGGACACAGAAAGGATGCATTTTGATGCATTTTAGAAGGTCATAATCTCAAAATTTTCCGGGGCTTCGCGCTGGTTATAACTTTAATAATCATTATTTATTTCCTAGCTTAGGCTTGGCCTCTAACATGTCTACGTTCACTTATCATTTAATCTTTAGTAGTTTTCATCAACTTAATCGTATTATCTCATGTTTTAATTGGTAATCTTCAATATTTTATCTTGATATTTAGTGAAGATTCGAATTTTTTCCTTGACAAATTTTTTAGAAAGATCAATGCGTCAAGTCTCTAAACTTTTTGAATCGATTATTCCTTTTCTAACGTAAAATCAACCCAGGAGCTTCATGGAAGTAGTTTTCGGAAATTTCTACTCTTCTTACTCATATCTTTTAATATGAGTAAGAAGAGTAGAAATTTCAAGTTCATGAGAGTTTGCGAATAAATTACTGGTTTTCAAATTTTCCAAATATAGAATTCTAGAAATAACGACTTATGAACACAAAATTCGAATCTAATTCTTGAAATAGATGTTCGGAAAAGTGATTTTCCAGCGTCGCAGAATGTCAATACGCAAAAAATTATTTCGGTGCTTGGCGCCGGAAGATCAATATCTTTTTAGGGTTCTCACTTGTCATCATAGAGGAATTAACCGTCGATTTCTCATGTAATTTAAGGTCATTATGTTCTTGGATAGTTTGCTGGAAAATTTGTACCACAGTGATTGTAGATTAGACTTCGATCAAACTCAAAAATTTCAAATGTTTCCTCAATTTTAATGAGTTAACGGCTCTAAAAAACAGCAGAAGGTTTGAAAAAGCTCAAAAATACATAAAGGAAACGTCTATGAGCATTCTTAAGCGAAAAACGACTTCGGGAAAATGGGGAAACAAATTTTAACCCCTTCTCCATTTGGGGAAAAGGCCTGGGAGAAAAACTGTGGTAACAGGAGAAAACCGCAGTGCAGAAACTTTTTTTTAGCTCTTCTGCACTGTGCAGAAAAAACACTGTACAAAAATCAGAATTTTATAAGCTTATACATATGCTTAATGACGTCGATGATTCTTCAAGTGGCCCTGTTTCATGAACTAATATGTTCAATACCAACAGAAGACAAAAGAGGCTGAATATACACTTGCTGCGCTTTTGAAACTTTGGCTGCGCTTTTGAAATTTTCAGCTGCGCTTTTGAAACACTTGCTGCGCCTTTGAAACACTTGCTGCGCCTTTGAAACAGACTGCGCTTTTGAACCGGATGCGCGTTTGCACCGGCTACGCTTTTGACTCGTTACCAGCTGAAATGCTCAGTGGCTATGAAAATAAAAACTCATTCCTTCTTTTTTGTTTTTTCCGTTACAGACTTGTAGCAGAGGTCCCCAAGGTCAGATTCTTCAGGTAGGGGTAAAATTGAAAATTCGCGGGGGTAGTGTTGCTAAATGTCCACTAAACACGTCATTTCGTCTCAAAATTAGGCAGCCAGTGATCGATTTAAAGGACTTTAGGGAGGGGTAATACCCCCCTCATACCCCTCCCCATGGGGCACTCTGACTTGTAGGTAAGAAAACAACTTCATGCTTTTCGCTTCATTAGAATTAATAAGGATGGCGGACGCCTTTATTTTTGTGAAAGAGAAAAACACAAAGCAGACTCCAGACCAAAACTAAGGACATCGTATTAATTACTTGCATGGAAATGGTAAGCGAGTATTTTATTGAAAAATGATCAGTGATCCACTAGTGCCATGGCCGCCAAACAGTCAACTAGTACAGCACCGGTAATCTGCCATTTTATCTCAAATTTTCTACCAAGACATTCACCAAAAGATTAATAGTGCTGCAACCAATTTGGCTCGTACAGCTATTAAATGTTCGCTTAAAGTACATTTTCTGTAGTATGAGCAAGCACTTTCATTTCCTTAAGGCTACGTTGGTATCTGTTTGAGCCTCTTCTATGGTAATTAATCATTTTTATATTGTCTCATTTTCAGCATTTTGCAATGACTCGCGTTCATTTTTCTGGCCGTCGATCTTTCGGCGTCAAGTCTGAACTGTGGCAAAGTTTCAATAAACAGCAAAAGAAACATATTTACACAATAAGTCAGAGGATGAAAATCGAGTACGAAAACATGATCGATCCGTTTACCGAAGAAGTGGTCGCTCCTCTGTTGCCTTATATTGATCTTCTAGATTTAGGGAACTTACAGAAGGTCAACAGTTTGTTCGAAAAATACGTCAATGAACGTTTCAAAATGTTTGAAGAAATCGATATTGGAAAATTTGAACGTGAAAAAGAGACTACTCCCAATCAGTTACCAAACTCAGAAGGTGAAAATGATGGTGTCATTACGCAAATGACAGATCGGAAACACAACAAAAAAATTTCAAAAAGAGAAATTTTCAAACAATTCGTGTGCACATTGGTCACTAAATGCCCTAATTTGACGAAAATTTACGGCTCTTCGCCCGCCATTAAATTTTTCGACGACGTGACGATGCGACAATTTTCGTCAATGAAAAAATTGTCGAAAATCAGTTTCGCAAACGTTACATTTGGCGCCGATACCTTAGACCAATTTTTATTGGCCGTTGGACGGCAGCTCACGGAATTATCGTTCATAGATGTCAAAGCATTGACTAAAAATGGAATGAAAAGATACAGTTACTACGATGTTATTATGGACGACAAAAAAGAAAAGTTAGTTTATATGTTCGTATTAAATGACTAAAGTTTGAAAATTCCATGTCAAGAAGTTTTGTGAAAACCCCCTGATCCGAATCAGTAAGTCTACATTTTGCCAAAGTAAAAAAATATGAATCTTACCCATCGAAAAATATTTGTTAAAGAGTCAATAGCATGTCAATCTAATAAATCATGCATATCTGAAATTTTTGATTTGAAGTGTTTAAATCTGAAATCACGACGATTCCGAGTGTTCACCCTGTATGTACTTTTCAGCATTGAAAATGTTCATGGTCAGGGCCCGGTTCCACCAAAATCCCGAATCCCTGAACCAATAGAAATGTCTAGAGTTACTTCTGGAAACAGTAAACTCCAGTTTTTTAAAGCACGAGTCACATTAGCATTCCTGCTAATAAAAATATTTCATTAGCACAGTTGACAAATGGTACTTCGTTAGTCTGGAACTATTGTATGAGTTTGTCAATTCTAGTAACATGCTCTTATTGTATTATCGATTCATGAAATTAAGCTTGATGTTGGTACTTTCAGGAAGAATTTGAACGAAAAAGAAAACATTCAGAATGAATTTTTTATTTTGTGGAAGTCATGGAATAAATGTTAGAAAATGACGATTTTTGATTTTTGGCCACAATTTTTTGATATATTTTATCCAATGTTGTTCTCAAATTTGTCTTAAAAATTTCTCACTTTCAGTTATTTGCACGTTTGCTAACGTCTGAAATTTCTATTAGTAAACTCTGGTTTCATTAGCACCACGATAAAAAACTCATGGTACTCTGCATCTTTCTAAAGGTTCAAAGGACCTCTAAAAATGTATCTCGAGAAAATTTTCGGTTAAATTAATGTCTAGTGGCTCAGTGATTCAAAGGCGATTTGTACACGAATTCTTAATGGTCAAATTTTTCTTCTGGTGAACATTCTGTGTGAATTTATATCAACTAAAAGTGTATTCACCTTGTGAGTTTTAAATTTTTCGTTTTGACATACCTCTTTCATTTGCCCCTATCCTCGAACAAACTAATGCTTGGGATCCTGCAACGTGTAATCACCTTCAAATTCCCACCAGACATGTAATTGGGGGGGGGAGTGCTATGGGAACCCCCCCAGAAATCGTCGACCACATGGCTAGCCATTAGGCGACCCCCTCCCAGGATTTTCCAATCTCCTATAGTAGCCATAGGAACCCCCATACTTTTAGTCAGAAAAATACTGAAAAATGCCAGGTTTTGAAATGGAAAAAGTTTTCCATAAGTGAGAACCATGCCCAAAATTTTGTCTTGTAACTAATGAAAAAAGAGATGAGATAATTCAGTTGATTGAAACTGTTGAAGTTTAATTAGTAGGTCGAAGTAGATATGCTAATGGCCGTGGCTGATAGAAAACAATGACTGTTACACTCATTGACCAGCACAAAGCGCCGGAAAATTTTGAGATTTTTCTCAGTGATAGACACAACATCAACATATAACAAAGTCCCATGGGGGGTGGCGGCCGCCCCTCCCCCTAAATACGACCTTGGTCTGATGTGACATGGTTGAGCAGAAAATCATAAAAATATGAAATTGTACTTGCTTTCCACTTTCGTGATTCGGAAGCATTTAAGGAAAAACACATTATAGAATGCAAAGCCGCGCACTGCTATATAATGATATTGAAAGATGAGCATTAGGTGGTGGGGCCGTTGGAGAGGCGGGCGGGGGACCAGGTTGGACCACGGCTGGGTAGGGGGGTCGGTAAGCAGGGATAACGGTGGGCGAAGTACGAAACAATAATAATGGATACCATCCAGAATGCCTGGTGGTAGATGAAGTCGATTTTCTCACTTTTATTCTAACTAAACATAAAAAAACTAACAACAAAAATTGCCTTTATGGCCACAACAACATTAAGGGGGTGGCCTAACATGATTTCATTGATAGTTGATGTTGATGGCGGAGGAGAAGATGTCACTGGCGGATGTGGTAGCATTAGTGCCCATAAGGGTGATTCTGGGCATTGAACATTGAAGGTCACTTGTTAGCGTTTGTTAGCTTTTGGTTTCGAAAGTCAAAAATAGCTCCGATGGTTTCGTGGGCTAGAAAGTCTGTGCCCAAAATAATTGTCGGTTTAGGTGAAATTAAAACTGTATAATGGAAATGGATACTGTGGGTACCCAAATCTTCCAATTTCGTATAAAAGTTTACAGGTCCCAAGGTGGGAACCCATTGGCCATTTGCCACCGTGATGTACCCTGAAGTAGGTAAGTTGCTGGGGTCCGTATGAGTAATGTGTTGGTACACGTCACATCCCTTGACGGAGGTAGTGGTGGCCCCTGTGTCTAACAGCGCTAAACCCCTCCAGTTACCTATTTTCACTTCTATTTCCAAAGGGCACATTTTGTAATATTTTTGAAAAAACATGCTTTCCCTAGGTGTCAAATGTGGAAAAAATCAGGGGTTCTTGTCAGTGGCACTAAGGGTAGAAATGGTGTTTTCAAACTAGTCCATTGTGTCCTGAAAAATAGTTAAATTTTGCGAATTTTCGATTTTATTACCTCCAGTTTTTTCGATCAAAGGCATCGCATCATCACTATAAAACGACATTGTTTCATTCTCCTTTCCATTGTTAGCATTTGACTCCTGCTTAGTGGGTGCCTGCAACTTGTTACTAGAAGTATTAATAGAATTATTTTGCACAAACGGGGCAGCAGTAGTTTGATCCTGCGAAGAAGTTGAAGGTGGAAAAGATACAAAATAATTAGGATTATAATACTGAGGTGGAAACTGGTTTTGTGTAGTTGGGTTCTCACCTATACTTTGAATATTCGTCGTTCGCTGTGGGTTACTGTAATAGGTAAATTGTTAAAAGTTTCCATGCAGGTGGTCTCCCGGGAGGTGTGGTATAGCTACCATAACCACCATACAGAAGGAGTCGCAAAGGAGGTTGGTTGGGAGTTGGTGCGGGTGCGCGTGGTTGGTAAGAGCTTTCGGGGGTATTACGATAATGGATTGAGATATCAGCTGTTGGGTTTTGGGCTGCATATTCTTGCAATTTAACACATCGCTCGGTTGAATGGCCAAACATACAGTGATAACCACAATAAAGGTGGGCTCTAGCCATACCAGGTGGTTGCGATGCTGCGGGAGGTGCTGGAGGAGGTTGCAGTGCAATATTAGTCTTTTGCAGTATGTCTATTAGCTGTCCTAAGAGCACATTATTTGCCAGAATTGCATCATTACTGGATTGCGGTGTGGGTGCAGGGGTTTGCAGCGCTATGGGTGGTGCAGGGGGTGCCTGTTGCTGATGCCATGAGGGGTTACCAGCATAACTGCCATGCTGGGTGCCCGCATTCTGATTTCCTCGACCCCTATAAGACACATTACTATTGGAATTTCTAAAATTATTACCTCAGAATCTGTTATAAGTTTGTGGCGGCAGCGTGGGATCTTGATTTGACACGTGGCTCACCGTGGGATCTTGATTTGACACGTGGCTCGCTTTATTTATTGTGAGTCGATGATGCTTTTGCAATCATTGCTCAAATAACCCATCCTGTATTTTCAATTCTTTCTCAAGGTTGTTGCAAAACATCACCAAGTCCTGAAGGGAGACGATTTATCCTTTGTGTTTGTCTATTGTCGCCTGTATTACAGGTGATGATTTGCTGTAAAACTGTATGATGATCATTTGATCTCTTTCCTTCTCTGTTTTATCCTGAAAAAGAGTAGGCACATAGGAATATAAATGATATAAAAATTGAACATAACTCTCTGAGTCTCCCTGGGAAATGGTGGACCATTCACGGTGAAGGTCACTGAGAGTTCCAGGAGAGGCTAAAAAACTTAAAATAATCTGTTTGGCATCGTTATATTAAGTGCGATCTTCCATAAAGTGATGTACGTCAGGATCGGTGGCTCGTGGCAAAATTTCCAATTTGACACTTTTGGGCAACAGCAGGTTGTCTCTAAATTGTTGATCTAAGGTCTTAAAGAATTGTAATACTAACTTAGGTTTAATTCCCATTTGCAGGGTAAAATTGGCTACTCCTTGCTGGATTTGGTTCAAAATTTGTAACACCTCTTTTCGTGTCAATTGAAAAACGTTGTTGCTGACGTCAACATCACGGGGGTTATCAGCTGGCAAGGTGAGGGGTGGATTTGATAACCCATAGTCCCCTTGCTCAGTGGGCAGGGGGCCCAGAGGGGCGAAGAGGGTCCTGCATTGGATGTACATACAGGAAAATTACCTGTTGCCAGATTCGCAACTTTTTGCTGTTGTGTGACGATTTGGTTCTGCATTTAGCCTAGAATGACCATCATTTTCTCCATCTGGGCCGCCATAAGTTCTAATTTATCCTGTGCCATGGGGGTGGCGACAGGCGGCAGCTGAGCCGTTTGTTCAGGGGTGTCCGGCAGTGGAATTACTAATTTCGACGGTTGTTTCGACATAGGTTTTAGTCCGGCAAGAATTTGGTAATATTGGTCTTCGAAACGACCATGTATGAACCTTTTTTGCTCGATTTTCGGTAGAAAACGAAAGAAAATATGCAAAAACATAAACAATATATATATAACAGTAAACAAATATTATACAAATCAATAAATGCACAAAATAAATAACAAGTAAACAACTTACCTTACTTACCTGTACCTCACCCGATCCAAGCTGGTACAGTCACCAGTGAAAGATGAGCATGAGGTGGTGGGGCGTTGGAGAGGCGGGCAGGGGACCAGGTTGGACCATGGCTGGGTACGGGGTCAGTAAGCAGGGATAATGGTGGGCAAAGTACGAAACAATAATAATAGATACCACCCAGAATGCCTGGTGGTAGACGAAGTCGATTTTCTCGCTTTTCTTCTGACTAAACATAAAAAAAACTAACAACAAAAATTGCCTTTATGGCCACAACAACATTACCAAAGGTTTATGCAAATATATACAAGTGACGTTTTAAATACAATAACTTTTATTTACGAATGTGTTTATTGTTTTTGTTTACTGTAATTGAATTGAAAAATAAATGATAATATCGGTTTAGCTCAGTGTGGTATACTACAATATATAGATGTGCCAGTTGAATGTCTTAGAAGAAAAAAGTATTTCAAATTTATTTAGTGTAGATTTTCAGAAAAATCATTGTTTTATTAAAATAAATTTTTGCCTAATAATGAATTCTAATTAACTTTATGTATGTTTGTTGAGTCATTACTTTTTTTCGGCCATTAGGGATGGGACGGATTTACTTTTTTGATGATATTGGGTCCAGATCCGAAAAAATGCTTCAACGGATTCGTATCCTGAATGATAGATCCGACCGGATCCGGATTGGATCTGGATCTTGTATGATGGTATATACACGTCCAGATATTCAAGAAAAATTATGTATCATGTTTATTCTAAATCAAGTTGTATGAATCTATTTTTTTCTGTGTTATATTCATTCATTAAATTGCACTTATGTTTTAGCTACAGTTTGTTGCATCAAAAAAATGAATAAAAATCAAGACAGTGATTTTTCAGAAATTATGGATTCAAGTTTATTGACTAGCAGTTACTTCACAGTGTCCCCAGAAGATGAAGAAAAAGCGAAGTGCAATGAATGCGAAATACAACTATCCAGAAAATGCCATGATACTAAAGGTCAGCAAAAACATCTGTAGAGGAAACACCCTGCAATATATAGGCAACTTGTGGCTAAAGTAAAAGAAGATACAAAAAATAAAACTAATGTAAGACAGGGTTTTTTAGCTGGGTGCTAATGAAACCAGAGCCGTGCTAATAGAAATTCTTTGACGCTAGCACACGTGCTGATGAGTGAAAAAGAGAAATTCTTAAAAAAAGTTCGAGAAGGAAGTTAGATATAAGATATCACAACATCGTGGCGAAAAATCAAAAATCGTCGTTTTCACAAGTAACAACTTCGCCAATATCCTCATTCTCGTCGTTTTGCCTAGTAAACGACTGTGACTCGAATCTGAATCAGCCTCGGCTCTAATCTCTTGGACACTAGTCAAGTAATTTGAAAACAGCTGTCTTCACATATGCTGAACTCTACGCAAATCAATAGAATAGCCAATATAATTGTACGTTTTCTGAAAAAATCGATCGAGAGCCTATATCAGATGAGAGTGTTATTCCTTTTGAAAGTACTAACATTAAGCATAATTTTATGAGTTGAAAGTACAGTAAGAGCAGGTTATTAGAATTGACAAACTCACACATTAGATTGACGCCAACAAGGTAACATTTGTCAACCGTGTTAACTGTACTAAAGAATATTTTTTCATTAGCACGAATGCTAATGGGACTCGTGCTGAAAAAACCTTGATCCAAGAACACATCGTTACAAGTGATTTCAAATAACTAACTATTGTATTGTTATCTAAAGATAGCCAAAAAATTGCCTCAAGTGATCCAAAAACCAAATTAGAGCATGAACTCAAATCTCAAACGTCTTTGAACAATTGCTTCATGCAGAAAGTAAAGTTAAATCCCCAGATTCAATAACAAATAAAGTCATAATATGTAGCATGTTGTTTTTGCAGAAAATTTTTTTGTGAAACTCATTTCAAATCGAAATGAATAAAGGTCTGATTATGACCGGATCCTAACCTTTAGCAGTAGTGGATCCAGACGTAAAAAAAAATTGGTTCAGCGGATTCGGACCGGATCCAGATCCAAAAAAACTGGTTCAGTTGATCCCGATCCGGATACCCGTCTTATCCCTATCGACCATGCCAAGTTCTGTTGTTAAAAATACTTATGATTCGATATATTGTAAAATTTTGCTTCGTCTGCTGTTTGCTCTACTCCTTATTTTACTGAGCATAAAAAGTTTCTGCAAGTATAAAAGTTTTTTTAAAAATCCGCGGTATTATAAAAAAAATCCCGAGTGCGGACCTGCTACAATAAACGGTAATCTAAGAAGTCTTAGTTTGTCTAGATGCAACAAATGAATGTATAATTGTGAGAATGTTATGTATTGTGTTAAATCTCGACAAAATTGAATCGTACACCATACTCGTTACAGAGGTTTCGATTCATTGACAAATTTGCAAGTCTTCATCGCCCACAACTTCCGCTTCGTTCATGAGGACTATTATTGTACATTGGGCTCGGATAAATTGAAAATTTTACGTTTACGTTCGTCGCGCGTAGAACAAAAGGAAAGCCTACAGAAGTTGGAATTGGTTTTGAAGAGAAGCCCAAATTTAGAACTGCTGGACGTTTCTGGCTCTCGAGTCTACGACGATAAGCTTTTTCGAGCAATGATCGGGTTGAAGAAATTGGTCGTATTGGATGTCAGTAATTTGAGAGTGATTTCACGGAACCCGCTGGATGAAAATCGGATCGCAGCAGTGCGAATTTTCCGGGAGTGTTTGACTGAAATGACAGGTTTGAAAGTACTGAACGCATATTCGATGAATCCACTTTATGCTTTATCGTGCGATCAATATCTTAATATTATTGGCGAGTAAGTAGAGATTGAATTTTTACTGCCACTCTTCTTTCCAATCACATTACTTGAGTGGAAACATTCCCTACCTCATAACTTTTTAGGTATTATTGAGGGTAGTCATTTACAATTCATAAAACTAAAATGCCCCTGTCTCCTATGATGGCCATCATAAAGCAGCAATGCTATAACATGCGGAGCTGTAGCTGAGCTGCAACTTAACGGCAATGGTATAACACATAGAGTTCAGCTTAAGCTGCAGCTCAGCTGAAGCGCACAAGAAAAATCATATTCCTCCGCCGACTCCCTCTTCTTTTTCACAGCAGCATCTTATGTTCCAGAGCAAAGGGGTGCCAAAAAATCGGCTATTCAATGGAACGTTGAAGAACCTACGTGCTGTTAATACTCTCAAATTTTACGAAACAAAGGTCTAAAAATTGCAGTCAATTTGAAAACTCAGTTTTACAGTTAAAACCCAGTTTAACGAAAACGGCGTTCGGTAAATTACAGAATTTTTTAGACTCAATTATGACCGTCATTAAACTGCATTTGACGGTAAACAGTCTATATTTTTCAATAAAATTTTCGCAACGAAAACATTGCCCGGTTTCTCAGTCACTGGTTTAAGTAGTCACATTTAACTTAGATAATGCATTTTTCAAATGATGTCTACCCACCAAGAATACATAAAGCATGTAATGCGGGAAGAGGAACCCCAAAAAATCGTCGGCCATATAGTATAGCCATCGGGTGATTTCCTTACAGGATTTGCCCATCAGATATCTAGCCATATGTAAGTCATAGGGAGACCCATAATTTTACTCGGAAAAATACAGAAAAATGTCATTTCCTCGAGTCTTTGCACCATAAATACATTTTATATGGTTTTGGAAAAAAATTGCCATTTTTTGAACCATCGGACTTTCTTGGTGAACAAATGAATTTTTTTCTTCAGGGACCCTCTCCCTAAGATTTTGAGCAATCGATGAACCTCCGACCCAAAAAAATCCGATTGACCCCCAGCAGATCTCGGGGCTCCGTGTATGGTATAAAATACGTTAGTGATAGACGCTTCTTACTTATATGAATGTGACTAAGTGTTTTGACTTAACAAAGTGTTTTAGTGACTGAGAAACCGGACGTTGAAGTATCTGTCTACTTAAATTTGCCAATACTTGTTAGTAATATAAGTTTGCTAAATTTGCTTTTACAGTTTTCACTATTTAGGTTTTCAACTCTTGGCTAGATAAACATATTTCACAGTTTCGCCTTTCATCAGAGTCGGATTTAATGCCACCTTTTTTGAAAGGCACTGAAATGAAAGTACATAATTTTATTCAGTATTCCGGATTTTTCCTGGGTTCCGTTTTTTAACGCTTTTATGATCTGTGCCGTGCTTTTAATGAAGGATCTGATCTGATATTTTATTAGACGACTCAAAGTCAGTTTTTTTCTCCATTTCTATTTTTCAGGAATTTGCCAAGTCTGACACAGATTCGCGGCTTGGGTGCACCTGTTTTGACATCGATCGCCCAATTTTGGAGTCGTTTAACAACCGTTCATCTCAATTTCCATTCCCAAAACGCCACATTTGCTGTTCGCGACTTAGCCGCTTATTTTCGGAAAATTAATTTTGACCAAAATTTGCACGAATTTTCGTTCGAATGTGTTCGGCTAGATTTCTCGGGCGAATATTTACGACCCTTTACAGCTGCAAAATCATTGAGGAAATTAGCGATCAGAAGTCAAAATTCATCGGGCGACGAATCGGATGGTTTCAGAAATTATATTTTCGCATTTTTGGCCGAAAATTTAGAAAACTTGACCATTAATGTACCTGGAAATAACGGTAAAATACGCGACCACGATTTCATAATTTTGGCTGATATGTCGCCCAAGTTGAGAAGTCTCAATTTGCATAATTTGTGCACAAATTCGTTCGATTTAAAATCTACTGTGTCGGAAAAGATGACCAATTTAAGGAGCGTTCATTTTTGTTTCGGCCAACACGGTGTAACAACGAAAATGAATCCGAAAAAAGTCTTATCATGCTTTGAAACGTGCGTCAATTTGAAGCGCTTAGTTCTATGCCACCCGTTATACTACCAGGCGAAACTTGTCGGTGGAAATCGATACGCCCTAGATTTTTGCGAAAATGTTGAGAGAGAAGTCCATTTTTAAGCTTATCGAATATTTACCTATGGTTTGTTTTTTATAAAATGCTTCTAAGTTGGAAAAAGACAAATATCAACTATGCAGTCAAAATCGCGTACACGAGGCTTTCAAGGTAAGATTTTTCACTCTAAAAATTGTTAAAAGTTGATTGAATAAGCCCAAAAATTTTCGATCTCTCGTGATGAATGGTTCAGTTGAAAATTGTAAAAATCCA
The DNA here is from genome assembly GCA_963922205.1 of Romanomermis culicivorax. Taxonomy (NCBI): domain Eukaryota; kingdom Metazoa; phylum Nematoda; class Enoplea; order Mermithida; family Mermithidae; genus Romanomermis; species Romanomermis culicivorax. The sequence continues at coordinate 611,652 of CAWUHX010000013.1, read as the reverse complement.
AAATAATACTCGCTTTCCACTTTTATAATTTAGAAGCATTTCAAGAAAAACAAACTATATATATATATATATATATATATATGTGTGTGTTTATCGAGCATTGAACTTGCATTTATTGTGCCGCACCACATAGTTGTAGTTAGAAAGCTTTCCTGTCGTTGTTTCCGGTAAAATTTGGAATTAAGGTTACAGAACAATTATAGGAATTAGTCGGTTCGGATACAACATGAAGTACATTGCAAGTTATTCTGTTTATCTATTTTGTAATCCTGAGATAGTTACTGTAGTTATCAGCATACAGAAATCAGAAAGCATTGCGTGTTGCGTTGCCATACTGGCATTTTCGATGCCAAATCTGGCGCTGTTTGGAATGATCTGGCATAATGTTCTGATTTTTGGCATATTTCTGGCAAAATGTTCTAATTTTTGGCATAATTCGGGCATTATTTGAGAATAAAGTTTTTGCCGGTTTCAGCTCAAGTTCACCGTAGAATAGGAGCAAAATAATTTGTTCTTCGAATTTCAGGTTTTTTGTGCCAAACTATGTTTTTTTGCACAAAAATATGGAATGGCTCAAAAGGATTTGTGCGTTTGTGCTAATTAGCACAAACTTTTTGACTAGCCAAAAACTAAATTTCCTGGATTTTTAGGCATTTTAGGGGCTGAAAACGTGAAATTTTTTAACTAATTCTATTTGGCTCGATCGCTGGCAAATTCTTTCCAAAAAGTATACTTGCATCGTCGCAGCAAATTTATATTTTGTCAAATACTGATAAATGAATAGGAAATCTGAACTTCCTCTGTTCATTCAGCGGGATTCGCATGGAAAAATCCTCATTTTTGGCGTTTGGTTCAAATAGAAAAATTGATATTGTTGGCACAATGTTTCGACCAAAAATTACTCAATTTTCAACTTGATTTTTGTTGACATTTTGTGGACATTTAAACATTTTGAGCTCCTGTTATGTGCAAATTATCGAATGAAGTTTCTATTGTGTTATCAATTTTGTAATTTTTATGTTTAGAAAGACTTTTTGTCCCGTTATGTTCAGCATTGAAAATCTGGCATTATTTGAAACCGATCTGGCATTTTTCTGGCACTATTTTCTAAAAAATCTGACATTTCCTAAAAATTTGATCTGGCAACACTGTTGCGCAGCGAGATCTGTCATCAATTTGATTGGTCGAAAAATTTTACACCTTCAATTTGATTGGTCGAAAATTGCAGTGTACTCCTTCTTAACCGTAAGTCCAAGCCTAAGCCTACGTCTAAACCTAAACCTAAAGGCCCATCTAAGGTACAGTGGGGTGACTTTGATCAGAGTATGGCATTTGATAACTGTTTGAGATCAGCAGGTCATTTTTGCTGTGTAGACAACCTCACAGCATCACAATTCCCAAATTAAATTATTATATTTACATACTTTTCGTCAAACATAGAATTTAGCCTCTAATCCAAGCACCAATAAACTAACTGAAAATAAGTCGTTTTTAAATGAGTTTGATTTTCTTTTTATTCAGTAAATTCTAAAAAAAGAAATTCCCCCCCCCCCTTTTTGAAAATCCTGGATACAGGTATGGTTTTTGCCAGGGTTTTTTTTGAACAGGCCACGTTGCAGTGTGCAACTTGAGGAAAAATTTTGGTTGCACCGATAAATTTTTGGTTGCTCACTCTAAAATCGATAAATTTGCTTAAATTTATCGGAAAAACAATCGCAAACCAGTTTTCTCGAATTCGATCCGCGTCGGTTTTAGGAATTTAAAACCTAATTTTCTGAGTTTTGGAGAGAAAATGAAAAGATTAATATAGCTAGACTAGTGTAATTTATTCGGCGCGTAGCGCCGAAAACCTATCCTGAATTTCAATATTTTAGAACGCTGGAAAATGAATCTTGCCACCTTTTCTTTCCCAGACAGAAGATTTGATTTCTCAGTGAATTTTATGAATTTTTAATCGGACAAACTAAAATTCAAAAACTAGGCAAGCGACTAAGAATTTGGATCTTTTAACCGGCAAGATTTTCTAGCATTGTCTTACACTCAAAATGTTTCAATCACATGAAAGTCAAAATTTTTATGAAGATCGCAAAAAATTTTTGGGAAAATGACCGAGAAAAATGCTAGTTTTCATAGAATTCGTCAGAAAACAACTTACAGAATCAAACCTTTATCCATATTATGTTGATAATTAGAACCTACAAGCATTAACTAGAATGACATTTTCTAACCGCGCACTAGAATAATTATAAAAAATTATAAATGAATTGAAATCCGGCGCGAAGCGCCGGAAAATTTTCACTTTTTTCCATTTTAGAACGCATAAAAAAGCATCTCCGGACAGAAAACCCTATAACCTAATCGAGAGAGCTGTCAGGCCTCAAGTTGCACTGTGCAACTTGGTAGAAAAAATTTTTTGCACAGCCCGAAATTTGGTTGCTGTGTGCAAAAAAACCCTGGATTTTGCAACAAAAAATTTCGGATGACATAAAAAATTTTGAGCGAACATTTTTAGACTGATCTAAGGCTAAATTTGCTTGATTTTAAGTCATTTTTGGGGTTGAAAACGAAGCGCCGAGTCAATGACTTAATATTAACTAAGTCACTGATTTTTTTCCACGAAATTTTTTCCACAAATGTGGAAAGAGGTCAAATTTTTTTCCACATGTGGAAAATTTTTTGACGACAAGTTTTCGTCTTAAAATCCTCCTTTTTACGCATGAAAATGCTCATAAACGCTTTACTTAAGTGTTTTTGAACTTTTTAAAGCATTCTGATAATCATCTGAACCACAGTTTTTTTCCTCAATCGACCACTTTTGAGGATTTTTTTTGGAATTGAGGAAAATTTTTTGTACATAGGCACCAATTTGAGGAAAATTTTTTGATGGTTTCCTGTTCGGAAATGCATTTTACACGTTATAAAACTGAAAACTGTTGAAATTTTCCAGCGCTTCTCGCCGGATTTTAATTATTTAATGATTTTTCTGTATGATTCCAGTGCGCGGTAAATTTCACTCTAGTTAATGCTTATAGCTTTTAATTATCAATATATTTTGGATAAATGTTCGATCCTGTGTCGTTTTTTGAGAATTTGATTGACGAAAAGCAAGATTATTCTTGGTTATTTTCCCAAAGTCTTTTTTCAGTCTTTAAAAATATTTTCACATCTGTGTGTCTAAAACATTTTGAGTCCAAGTGGGAATTCTTGCTGGTTGAAGAATAAAAATTCTTGTTTGCGTTCCTAGTTTTTGAATTGAATTAATTGAATTCACTGAAAAATTCAACCTTCAGTCTATGAGATAGAAATTGAAAAGGTTCATTTTCCAGCGTTCTAGTGTATCAAAATCCCAGAAAAATTTTCGGCGTCTTACCAATCTTTTCATTTTCTCTTCAAAATTCAGAAAATTGGGTTTTAAAAACCTGAAACCGAAGAGAATCAAATGAAATAGAAGAAAACTAGCCTTTGGTGGTTTTTCCGATAAAATTTAAGCTAATTTATCGATTTTAGAGTGAACAACCAAAAGTTTATCTGTGCAACCAAAATTTTCCCCCAATTTGAACATTGGAACCTTGCCTATGTGCAGTAAAAAAGCCCTGTGGTCAAGTTCATACCTCTATGTCAGATTGTCACTTGTTCAGAATCAGTTTTAAAATTTTATTTTTCATTGTTATCTTTCTATCAAAGTTTACTGTTTGATTTACTGTCAAAGTTAGGTTGTTTTATGTCGTCAAAGGGATAATAAAGATTATGCCGTTGAATTATTCTCTTGCTTGGCTCATGTAAACTCACTTGAATATCTATTTTTAAGAAGGTCATAGTTAGAAACTTTTTGCAAAAAATGTCGGTTTTTCGGCGGAATAAGACGCGAGTTAATGAGAAACGTTCAAAAAACACATAAGAAATGGTTTTGAGCGATTTTTAAGCAAGGAAACTGAAAAAAAACTGTTTTTTCCTGATGAGGAAAAATTTTTTGGGGTTTTTCCTCAAATGGGCAAAAAGTTTTCAGCAAAAAACACTGTTCTGAACATATATCTCTAAAATTAGATTTCAATTCTGTGTTCATAAATCGTAATTTCTAGAAATCTATCATTCGCAAAATTTTAAAACCATTAATTTTTTCGTAACCTTTCATAAATTTGGCCGAAAAGCTATGAGTTAAAAGCGTAGAAATTTTCCAAAAATACTTCCATGAAGCTTTTGAATTGAATTTACGTTAATAAAGGAACAAACGCTTCAAAAAGTTTAGAAAGTTGACGCGTTGATCTTTCTCAAAAAATCTATGAAGGAAAAAATGCGGATCTTCATTAAATATAAAGATATAATATTCAAGATTGCCAATTAAACATGAAATAATACGTTTAAGATGATGAAAACTATCAAAGATTAAATGGTAAGTGAAGGTAGACATGCTAAAAGCCGCGCCTAAGCTTGGTAATAAATAATGATTATTAAAGTTTTGAGATTTCGACTTCCTAAAATGCATAAAAATGCGTCTTTTCATTATGAAAACCCCAAATTTTTCTTCCACATTTGTAGAAAGACGTCAAAAAAATTTCCACATTATAGTGCAAATGTCGAAAAAAAAGTGCTACTAGTCTCGGTCCGAGCGAATTCTATTCGAATTTCGAATATTGCATTTGTATTATCGCAACAGAATTTGAGATTGTCAATGACTGGTGAATGAATAGAAATTGTTACTTCCCTCTATTTATCCGTGGTTTGGGAACCGAAAGTTTTCTTTTTGGTGTTTGATTCGAATAGAAAAATTAACATTGTTATATTTTGACTGGAAACAGGGATTCCTATGGCAAATTTTTTCTCTCTAAATTTGCATATTTGTGATCATGTTAAGCCCTATTCAGAAGTGAAAAATCCTAGCATTTTTGTCGGCGACAGTCGGCGGCTCTATGGAATGAATAGGCAATTTGCAGAAAGCCCAATTCAGAAGTGAAAAAATCCTAGGATTTTTGTCGGCGACTGCACCCTTAATTGGGTTTTATGGATAAACTAATGATGCTGATCAGGAATGCGCCAGCAGTTTACCGTACTATCAAATATATTGATCGGAAAACATTTGCTGTGAGGTTTGCATTTTCATCAACCTATAGTTTATTGCGTGAGAGTCAATAATTCACTTCGAATGAGTGTAGTGTGCATAATTTGGTCGTTCTCGTTTTTCTATTGTGTGACATCATTTGGGTTTCATCGACTTACCAAATTTCAACCAAAAAAATCGGTTTTGTCATAATTCGTAAAAAAGCAAATTTCGAAAGACATGTATGATACACCTACACAATAAACTACAGGCTGATAAAAATGCAAATCACACGGTCAATAAAATTGATAGAATGGAAACCTACTGGCATATTCGTGGTCAGCATCATCGATTTACCCATAACATGATCACAAATATGTAAATTTGGAAAAAAAATTATCATAGGACACCCTGTTTCCAGTCAAAACATTTGATTTCATGGAAAACATTGACATATTTGTAAACAGCATCATCATTTTAGTCGGAAATATGCAAATTTGAGAAAATTGTGGAAAAAAATTCCCTACCCTCTAAACTACATAAGTGCCAAGGTTATGATGATGATTCTATTTGCAACGGCACTAAGCAATGTTAGAAGAATACAATAAAAATAAACAAATAAGTTAATTAAATACGGAATAAATATGCAGTATATTAACGAATATGCTGTGCCTGGTCAAAAAAATATAGCTCTTACAGTTGAATAAAATTGAATTTATCTAATTTCGAGCGAAAAATGTTACTATTTCTAGATGTTGTTATCGATTCAGGAAGTTTATTCCAGATAGGAATAACTATATTCGTAAAGAAATAATTATTGATATCAGTCCTTGGCAGTGTTTTTTTCCGCACCCGGTTTTCTGCACAGTGCAGAAGAGCCAAAAAAAGTTTCTGCACTCCGGTTTTCTCCTGTTCATACCTGTAAGAGGTCTGACCAGTTGGGGGGGGGGGTCGAAAAATGCAGAAATTTTTCCCAAAAAAGGCCAAAAACATACGCTTTTTTGCAAATTTTTTTAATTTTTTCCGAAGTGGGGTGGCGGTTGGGTACATACATGTAACGGAGCTCCGAGGTCTAGGGGGGTTGGAGCACTTTTTTGGGGCCGGGGGTCGGTAATTCCCAAAATTTTGGGGGGAGGGGTCCCTGAAGGAAAAAAAAATTCGATTTTTTCCATGAAAAATGTCCGAAAAAACGGTTTAAAAAGTAGTAATTTTTGTCTAAAAACTGATAATATATGTACTTATGGCGCGAAGCGCCGAGAAAATTGACGTTTTCGACCATTTTTTGTTCAAAAATTGACATTTTTCATGGAAAAAATGACATTTTTCAGTATTTTTCCGACTAAAACTATGGGGGGTCCCTAGGGCTACCATATGGCTAGCCATAGGATTGGAAAATCCTGGGGGGTCGCCCAATGGCTAGCCATATGGTCGACGATTTCTGGGGGGGGGGTTCCCATAGCACTTCCCCCCCCAATTACATGTATGGTTGGGTATATAGTTGGCCATGTTGGGGGGTCCTCCCCCCAAGTACAGGTATGCTCCTGTTACGACTGTTTTTCCCCCTAGCATTTTCCCCAAATGGAAAAAGGAGTCAAAATTGTTTCCCATCTTCCCGGAGTCGTTTTTTTCGCTTTAAAGTGCTCATAGACGCTTCATGAAAGCGTTTTTGAGCTTCTTCTGACCTGGTGTTTTTAGAGCTGTTAATTCATTATAATTGAGGAAAAAATTGAAATTTTCGAATTTGAAGTCTAATCTACAAGCATCGTGATAATAAATTTTCCAGCAAACTATCCAAGAGCGTTATGTCTTTGGATTACATGAGAAATTGACGGTTAAGTCCTCTATGATGACAAGTGATAGCCCAAAAAAGATTATTAATCTTTATGCGTGAAGCGCAGGAAAATTTTTTGTGTATTGACATTCTGGAACGCTGGAAAATCAATTTTCCGAACATTTGTTTCAATGATTAGATTCGAATTTTGTGTTCAAAAGTCGTAATTTCTAGAATTTTATATTTGAAAAATTTTAAAACTAGTAATTTATTCGCAAACTCTCATGAACTTGAAATTTCTACTCTTCTTACTCATATCAAAAGATATGAGTAAGAAGAGTAGAAGTTTCTGAAAACTACTTTCACGAAGCTTTTGGAGTGATTTTGCGTTAAGAAAGGAATATTCGCTTCAAAAATTTTAGAGAGTTGATATACTGATCTTTCTCAAAAAAATGTGTCAAGGAAAAAATGCGAATCTTCATTAAATATCAAGATAAAATATTGAACATTACCAATTAAAACATTAGATAATACGCTTAAGATGATGGAAATTACTGAAGATTAAATGATAAGTGAAGGTAGACTTGTTAGAAGCCGCGCGTGAGCTAGGAAATAAATAATAATGATTACTAAAGTTATAACTGGCGCGAAGCGCCGGAGAATTTGGAGATTAGGACCTTCTAAAATGCACCAAAATACATCTTTTCTGTATCCGATGTGATCAAACTCATGACTCAACAAATTCTGAACCAGTGCATAAATCACAAAAAAAATTTTACACGAAGCCTGAAAAGTCTGCACCGTGCAGAAAAACGCTGGTCCTTGGAATATCTTTTTTTAACTTCCAACTGTGACTGAACCGGGTCTGAGAATGTGTAATCGTGCAGAAATGACTCAATTTTATGTCTACTTCATGGTTTATTATCTATATAACATAACCAAATCATTCAAACGTCTTCTACTTTCAAGTCTAACCTCAATGTAGTCAAACAATCATTATAAGAAACCTCAGGAAAGTTGAGAACCCCATTTTGTGAAGTGTTTCTGTACTTTTTCAATGGCTCTGATGTTCTTAGTTGAGTGGGATGACCAGATGGTAGTTGCATGTTCCAGAATACGTCTGACGTACGTTTTGTATGCATTTGTTAGTAGGATTTTATCTTTGCTTACAAATCGTCGAAATATAAGATATAAGTTGCAGTAAACATTCTTTATAATATGGCCTAATGTTCATCAAATATTAAGTTTTTGGTTAAAAAATACCACGATCTTCAACATAATTATCAGTATCCTTAATTATTCTATCATCAATTTTGTACTTCGTCATTTTGTTATTAAATCCAAAATGCATTACCTTACTTTTAGAAGTAGAGAGAGTTAGTTGAGATCTTTCAGACCATCTGACAATAGATTCTAGAAATTTTTGAAGGTCCCCACTGTTTTCAGTACAGCTATAAATTTTTATATCATCAGCGAACAAAAACATGCTTATTTCAGGTGATCGTGGTAGGTTATCTATATCATTGACATTTAAAAGGAATAATAAAGGACCCAAAATACTGCCGTGTGGGAAGCCACTTGATTAAGGATGTCTATAATTGCTTCTCCTGATAACCAAGTCGAAAGTCGCGTCGCGTAGATTTTTGGCCGAAGCCTGACTGCCCTTTTGATTAGGTTATAGGGTTTCCTGTCCGGAGATGCATTTTTATACGTTATAAAATGGAAAAGAGTGAAAATTTTCCCATGTTTGGCGCCGACTTTTAATTATTTAATAATTTTTCTATATTATTCTAGTGCGCGGTTTGAAAATGTCATCCTAGCTAATGCTTATAGACTAATTATCGACATAATGGGTGAATGTTTGATCCTGTGTTGTTTTTTGGCGAATTTAACGGAAAGCTAGATTTTTCTCGGTTATTTTCCTAAAAATTTTTTGCGATCTTTAAAAACATTTTGACATTTGTGTGATTAGAACATTTTGAGTCCAAGTAGAAATTCTTGCTGATTGAAGAAAGAAATTCTTGGTTGCTTTCCTCTAGTTTTTGAATTGTAGTCTGCCCGACCGAAAATTTATTGAATTCACTGAAAAATCAAACCTTGTGTCTTGGAAATAACAGTTGAAAAGATTCGTTTTCCAGCAATCTAGAATATCAAAATCCCAGAAAAATATTTGACGCTACGCGCTGAACATAGTTACTCATACCAACCTTTTCATTTTCTCTTCAAAACTCAGAAAATGGAGTTTTAAGAGCCTAAAATCGACGTGATTCAAATGAAATACAGTAAAACTAGCTTTTGGTGGGTTTTTCCAATTGAATTAAGTGTAAATCTGTGCAACCAACATTTTTTTCCCAAGTTGCACATTGCAACCTGGCGTGTGCAAAAAAGCCCTGGCTCGGGGTCTTTTGAGGAAACAATGCGGTGATGAATAAAAAAGTTTGGGCATCGTTCTCATTGTGGAAAAAGCTTTTGTTGGTGAACTTCAAAAGGTCAAAATCTGAAAATTTTTAGCGCAGCGCCGGTCATGAGCAGTGAGCACTGTCTTTTTGTCCCGATGGCCTTTTCCTTAGATATGAAAGGGATCAAAATTTTGAGATTATCACCATCAAAAATGCCTTTTCTGTATGGGATCCCCAAAATTTTCTTCCCCAAATGGGGAAAGAGCCCAACATTTTCCCCTTCCCTAATTTTCCCTCCCCCAAAAGCACGATTTGGGGAAAAACAGTGCCGGTTACAACACAATAATAGTGAACATGGGAAAAAGACAAAAAAATGTGATTAAACATCTGCTGCTTATGAATAATCTTGATTCTTAGAATTAAAAAAAAAACTTCCCTCCATGTTCACTTTAAAAAGCATGGGATGTGATTGCTTATTCGATTGCATTTTTAAATCGCTATCGTTGCATAGAATAAAAAGATTGAAAGAATGATCGGATTCAATGTAAAATGTCAAAACTCAATTGCCTTAGTTCAATTGTCATCCACGGCAGGAACGCTGGCTCAATTGAAAAAAACCCCATGTATTTGTCAAGAATCTATTCATTTTTAATTTGAGTCATAAATCACGAAAAATTAATAACTACAACCAGGGTTTTTTTTTGACCTATGAGTCACAAGCCAAGTGGCTTGTTGACCTAAAATTTTACAAGCCATTCTAAATTTTTACAAGCCAATTTTATAATATCAGTATACGTGAATAAATTCCAATGCTAGGTTGTTTTTTAAAGAAATGTATATATTAAGCGTCATGGCAATCGATCAGAAAAGAGATGTCATTCAACATTTATTCAATAACATTTTAGAGCCGTTAATTCATTAAAATTCAGGAAACTTTTGAAATTTTTGAGTTTGATCGAAGTCGAATCTACAAGCGTTGTGGAACAAATTTTCGAACAAACTATCCAAGAACATAATGACTTTGAATTACATGAGAAATCGGCGGTTAAATCTTCTATGATGACAAGTGAGAGCCCAAAAAAGATATTAATCTTTCCTGCCCGAAACGCCGGAAAATTTTTTGGGTATTGACATTCTGCAATGTTGGAAAATCAATTTTCCAAACACATATTTGAAGAATTAGATTCGAATTTTCTGTTCGAAAGTCGTAATTTCCAGAATTTTATGTTTGAAAAACCATTAATTTATTCTCACACTCTCATGAACTTGGTCAAAAAGATATGAGTAAGAAGAGTAGAAATTTCCGAAAACTACTTCCACGAAGCTTTAGACGTACGCATCAGTGACTTATAACGTACGCGTATTAAATGGGCGTCAACCAGCTCCACTAATACCGAAAATATTTCCGGCGCTTAGAGGCGTAATGAGAAACAAATTACAATGTATTAAGATTGATTTTTATTTATTTCTCAATGTTGCGAAGATTCATATTCCGGGCGTTTTGAAATGTGGAAACCCGAAAATTTTTACGGTTCGTCTGAACTGATGTGTCGTTTGGAAGCACAATCTGACTGACCTGTGACCTGACTAAAAATTTTTTCTATTTTTTCAATTTTTTTGGTTACTGACTCCAGGTACTCGAGTTTACCCGGGTATATATTATAATAGTGACATATAATTATGTGTTCAATAGTTTGTAAGTAGTAACATATGTACGCTGTTGAGTAATTATCATTATATGTTTTTATCATTATGTAACCGCAACCAGACGGGTGTCAGGACATTTTTATAAGAGGAAGAGGACCAATTGATAGCATTTGTTTAAAGCAGATGATCGTTTATGCCCAAAACTCGTTTTTATAACGCAAAAAGTCTACCAAATAATCATTAACGAGTGAAGCACAGTGAAAACTAACAATCTACGCTTTTGGAAACCAAATTTACTTCTTTTATTCTGATCACAGTTTCTTTTAGCGACATACCTATTAGCGCAGCTGCTAATTTTTCTCGATTACTATTAATTTTCCTTAGCGCGACTAAAATTTTCCTTAGCGCAGGCCCATCTTCATTAGGTCGCGTTTTATAAAAACACTGTTTCTAAAAATATTCAATTTCGGCCATTTTTTCTTAGCTTAGACATCTAATTAAATGCGTATATGTGATGATGCTTCGCCCAGAATCGGTCTCTCTAGCGATATTCTCATATGTATTTGATCTGCTCACTTCACTGTGAGGTATAGCACATTAGGCAGACCGTTTTTTTTTTGTTCACCCACAATGTATTATTCTTGGAAACTTGATTTTTTCAGCTTTTTCGGGTCGTATGACATCAAAGATGGCAATGCTGGCTAATGGCACGGTTGTGGGCGACGGTAGTTGGGTTTTAAACGTTTTTATAACAGATCTAGAGGTAGCTATGCAATTTCGTGTCAAGGGCGATATGCATATCGGCGGCGTTATGCTAAAAATCGTTCAAGATCTTGGTAAGGTGCAAAATTTCCATCTGCAAATCGTCTTTCACCTGATTTTTCTCGCCAAGATGTCAGTCGCGATTGGTCGGATCACGCCCTCTGGTGGCCGGAACGCAATAGATGGCTGACGCATACAAGATCGACCCTCGATCAGTGAAAATTTCGCTAAATTCTGTTTTCGTGCAGAGCTTACGTTACAGTTGTTGATCGATTTTTCAGGTACGGCGTTTCCGCAGAGGCTCTACTGAATTTTACTCCTATGCATAAAAATGTTCGGATTCAATTGCCTGATTTGCAATCTATCGTTAAACGGGTGGACTTTAGTGTTCCAGTTTTCAAAAGCGTTGTTCAAGTGTGCAAAGAAATCGGTAATGAATACTATTTTTTGCTTACGAATATTTCAGTACTGTATATTTTTTGTCCCTTTTTTAAATTTTTAGGAATTCGTTACTCCGAAGAGTTATCTTTCAAAAGGTTCATTCCGCCCGACGTTTTAAGCAAAGGTGCATCGTTCGGCGCCTCAGAAACGGCGAGGGACGCGTCTTCTGCTAACGCTTTGGTCAATAAAAATATAGCCCAATCGCAGTCCGTCCAACATTTAGATAGTACGACGATTAATATTGCCACTGGCAAAATGCCGATTTACAATTCGTCGATAAATTTGGCCGGTGGACGTACAGGGTCATTGCCCAATACTCCAAATCATAAGGGCGTGAAATCAAAGGTACAAATGCAGAATTTCCGAAAAGTTATCGATATTAGGTTGATTGCCTTAAGATATTCCGAATCATACTACTAATTCTGAAAGTATGGTAATTCTGTTTTATATTGTGGGTGGCCACAGGGGCTACCACAACTCCGAATTGCTGCAAACTAATATAAGTTTAGAAGAGCGCATTTCCCGTTGCTCGGTTGTTGGATCAGTTGGTCAGCGGCATCAGTCACAAGGTTCTGGGTTCGTGCAAAGAAGAGTGCTTCAACATTTTTTTAATTGGAATCATCAAACCATCGTGTTTCCCTCAGTTCTGAAATTTTAATGCACCCGCAAAAACTTTTCTTACTTTTTTGCATGATGCGGGATCCGGTACAGAAATTTTGGAGTTGAAAATTGACTTTGATGTGTCTTGTAAACCAAGAAAAGCTAGCAAATTTTTTACATACCTGTGTAGTTGTTCCAATTTCTAGCCTGTTGGCGATCGTTATTGAATCGTTGGTTTTTCAATTTCAAGTATAGATTTACTGTTTATTTTATTTGCGGAAAAGTGGAATTCAAATCATAAGTTTCTTGAAATGTCTTCTTGTTTCGTGTCTCTCAAATGCTTCAATTTCAACAAGATGGAGCGCGAGCAATCCATGTTAAGGGTCTCTCGTACATCATTTATTATTTTGCTTTTGCATCGTGTGTTTTGCTTACTAATATTTATTTTTTGTTTCATTATTTGGTGAAGCAATACTTCCTCGCAAAGAATTTTTAGCGTCACAGGGGAAGTGCCATGAGAACCCCCAGATATTCGGCCATATTGCTAGACATATGATGACCCACCCTCCCCCACATTTTACTCATGTAACTGAAATAGTTTAGCCATAGGAATCCACATCCTTCTGATCGGAAAATACTGAAAAAGGTCAATTTTTCGGCGCCGAAAGATATGTGTACGGCTTAGACACAAATTACTATTTTTGAGCCTTTTTTCGGTTCTTTAGGTTGAAAAATAGACATTTTTTCTTTAAATGATTCCCCTAAAACTTTGGGCACATACCTGTGATTGGGGGGGATTGGGGGACCCCCCTCCAACTTGGCCGGCCCTATACCCAACCCCCCCCAAACTAGGAGAACTTGGAAAAATGAGAAAGAATTTGGAAAAAAGTGTTTTTTGGCCTTTTTTGGGAAAATTTTCGACTTTTTTCGACCTCCTCAATTAAATTTCGGGTTTACCCCCTCAAACTGGTTGGGCCTCTTACAAGTATGTTTGGGCAATCAATCAATCTCCTCCAGCAAGTTTCTCCAAACCTCGGAGCTCCGTCACATGTGTGTTTCTTAGTGTTTGGTACCATTGGTTGTTGCGATATAAGCCATGTAAAACATATTATCTGTTCAAACGTTATTGATGAGATTTATTTTTTGGACAATTTCTTTATATAATTGAATTGGCAGCATAGGAAATTTTCCGCCCTTTTTCGTCTTCTTACTTTCAGTGCTTTTCAGAACTTGGATCACACGAAAACTCTGCCCTTAAATCGTGGCAGTTTGCCAAGATCTGCCGCGATGCATCAAATAAAAGCTAGTTCGAGTTTTGAGAATGGAGTCAATAATTTGTTTGATCAACAAAAATCTATCGATCAGGAATCAAATTACTATCAAAATTTTGTCAATAGCCCTAAAACGTCCGTTTCGACGTTGAATTTGGCGGCCAATGTTACGATCAAACCTAAAAATTTCGCTCAAAAGGCTGCCTTGAACGCCGCTTGGTTAGATTCGAGTCGATCGTTGGCTGAGCAAGGCATTGGCGAAGATGATCTTATTTTACTTAGATTCAAGTTTCTGTCGTTCTTCGACCTGAATCCGAAGGTATAAGTGCAAAAACGTTGATCGTGAATCATCATATCAGTTGATCTTTATATTATTGTTATCTAAATTTCTAAAGATTCAAAAAGCTATCGATCTTGATGTGACTCGTAATCGTAGCGTATTTATGATCTTCGACTATTTCTGTTTCAGTATGATGCAGTTCGTATTAATCAGCTTTACGAACAAGCCAAGTGGGCTTTATTAATGGAGGAGCACGATTACACCGAAGAAGAAGCATTCATGTTCGCAGCCTTACAGGTTTCAACAGCGCGAAAATATAGCCTACATTTATGGAATTTTATCTTTCAGCTTCAAGTTCAATTGAAAGGTCAATTAAAACGTGGCGGAGAATCTGAGAAGGAATTAGATGATGTCGACGTCCTCCTCAATGAGTTAGAAAATACTCTCGAAACATCGGCTTCCAAAAGTCAAACCGATATTACTGCCGTTCCTGAATTGGCTGATTACCTCAAATTTTTCAAGTAAGCATTTTTCGTCGACAAGTGTTTAGAAAATCTATACTTCTTGCTCAAGTTCAGTTTTTATCGTGGTTCGATTTCTCCACTTTTTTGAATTGATCAAAAACGCTTCATTTATCCGCTATTTTACGTATGAGTGTCCTTACTTGTATAAGACCTCCGGTCAGTTAGTGGGGGGGGGTACTCTTTCTCCCAAAATCCTGAGTGAGGTCTCCAAAAATGTCGAAAATTTTGAAAATTTTCCCCCAAAAATGTTTATTTGTTCAATTTTTTCAAGTTGGGGGACCGTCCTAACATCCGGGTGGTGGGTCCGAACGAGTTTGGGGACCTCCCCAATCATGGGTGTGGTATTATGACCGTAACTTTTGATTACATACAATACATAAAAATCATAAGTTGAGCAGTAACGAAAATGTAAATTTCTCGGTTTTGACATTCATTTGTAAAACTATCCAGTATTGCTGGAATTTCAAATTTCTCGAGAAGGAGTTGACAATTACTGATGCTTCTTTTCTGACAGATTTTGATTAATGAACAAATATCGTTACTTTGAATAAAAAACGACTCATATTTTAAACTAATTATAGTTGGTCTCAGTGGTGATCTGAAAGCTTTTTTAAAGCCCTTCGTTGTCAAGAGCTCAAAATTTGAAAAACTTCAAATTTTGCTGAAACATTTTTGTTTGTATATATAAATTAAAGATAAAGGACTGATTCAAAAATATAAAATCCGCTGAATGCGTAATGTTTAATTTAACTTCCTATTTTATTCGATGAGTTTGATAAATTAATGTTTAGACCGAAAAAATTCACGCTGAAAGGGTGGCGACGCGCATATTTTACGTTTAAAGATCTGACTATTCGCTGGTTCAATAGTCGAGAAGATACCGCCTTGCCAACCGGTAACGAACTCCATTTGAAAGGCGTCGAAGTGTCCAACGATGTAAATCTATCGGAAGGAAAGTTCACTATCAAATTACTGATTCCTTCAATCGAAGGAATGACCGAATTTTGGATCAGATGTGATACAGTAAGCCTATAACGGAATTTATACGCTATCTGAAAAAAGTTAGGAGATTTTGAACAAAAGTGAATAATTTTGCATAATTTGTCTTAAAATTCGTTGTTAGCTACTGTAATTATGGAAATTTTTCGCCGAATATTTTCTGTTTGTCCTGAAAATTTCTCTAATAAAGCGCACTATATCTTTGTTCACTTTTGTGAAATTGTCGAAAAATTTTTCTTTTTCCAGGAAGATCAATACGTAAAATGGTTTTCTGGTTTTAAATTGGCCACCAAAGGTAAAACCATGGCCGACGTCTGTTTCGGCCACGAAATCGAAGCCGTCCGTCGTCTATTGGCGATGCAACATCCGGCTCCCGTATCGTCATCCAATACGATATTGAGAAACGGCGCGGCTAAAAATGGTCGATTAATCTCCGCAATTTTGACCGTCAGTCCGCAAGATTTCAACCCCGAAGAATTATTGCCTTCGCGTTATATCAAAAAATTACGATCCCGCCAATATATGGTTCAACGTATAATGGAAGCGCATACGAACGTCAACGAACTCAATTTGACAGATGCAAAATTGGAATTTATTAAAGCGTGGCAGGCTCTACCCGAATATGGGCATCATTATTTTGTAGTTCGGTTCAGAGGAAGCAAAAAACAAGTAAATTTCGTTGTCTTGTAAATTTTACCTACAGCTTATTGTGCACGATACGGTCCTCCTAAAAAGCATAAATCGACATTTTTTCTACCTCAATGACAATAAAATGAGAGTTCGAATGACTGCTTGAGTTTAGATATATAGAGCGGAGACTTGTAGATACCGTTGTTATGTGATGACCAGGGCCGTGCACAAGGGGGGGCGGGGGGCGCCCCCCCCCCCATTGAGGCAGTATTTCTAAACCGAAAAGATGCGTTTTGGTGGACTTTAAAAGGTCAAAATCTCAAAATTTTCCGGCGCTTCGCGCCGGTCATGGGTATAATTATAATTATATTCTATCAGGCGCGGCCGTTAGCATATCTACTTCGACTTACTAATTAATGCTCAACAGTTTCTATCAATCAGGTTAGCTCGTTTCATTTTCTAATCGTTCACAGTCAATTATGTCGCCGAAAATAGAGATTTTTCATTAAGTCTCTCAATTTTTTCTCTCGATGATTGGAATTTTTCAAACGTTTGCAATCTGAACTTTTGCGTTTATTGAAGGTGGAAATTGAAGACATTACTCTAGAACGCGATTTCAAAACATTTGTTCACGAATTATCTGTTGGAGAGATTTATTTTTCAGCGTTTTAGAATATAAAAACCCGAAAATTTTTCCGGCGCT
This sequence comes from Romanomermis culicivorax, assembly GCA_963922205.1. Classification (NCBI taxonomy): domain Eukaryota; kingdom Metazoa; phylum Nematoda; class Enoplea; order Mermithida; family Mermithidae; genus Romanomermis; species Romanomermis culicivorax. The sequence continues at coordinate 594,590 of CAWUHX010000013.1, read as the reverse complement.
TGGCGCCGGAATGAGAGGCAAATTACGCTTCATCAGTCTGATTTTAATTTATTTCCCAACGTTATGAAAGTTCATTTTCCAGCGTTTTAGAAAGTGAAAATCAAAAAATTTTTCCGGCGCTCCGCCACCAATATAATATATTATTCTTCATGAGCTCATTTTGACTAACATAACCAGAATTTTCTCAATTTTTTTCCTCATTTTTGCAGGTTTCTGACTACAAATACAACAAAATGCTTGGGTATGCTCCTAAAATGCATAAAAAAGCATCCGTAGCCACATTATAAGCGTTTTTAAAAATGTGGAAAATTTTTGGAAAATGAGGAAAAAAATTTTGGTTCCGGTTCTCATGTGGAAAAAATCTTTTCTGGGGCTATTCAGTGAAAAAATCTAGTCCGCCCCCCCCCCCTCATGAAAAAATCCTGCGCACGGCCCTGGTGATGACCCTTGGCTAAGAAGTGCTGCCCTGCACGCCCCTACATGTATGAGCTAGAGTAAGTTTTGTTTATCGGATACATACATGCACATGTTCACAGGCCGAAACTGACCCTGTAGTAATTTTTCCGGAAAACTTACAGATACTAATTTTTGAACAAAGTCATTGCAAATGGTCAAAAGGTTGCGCAAGTGAATCTTAATGACCAAAACTTCCCCTGTAGCAAATCTTCGCTGGCAAAAATTGTCCTGTATCTTACATGATGAAAAATTTGTTTGTAGTGAACCTTAATGGCCAATCTACACTTTCCAGTAAAGAATTAGCCTATAGTAAATTCTTCATGGTAGAAAATTAATTTATACAGTAACCTTGATGGTAAAAATTGACCTATTGCGAGCCTTAGATGACAAAAATTGACCTATATTAAACATCAGTGAAGATTTTGTAAATACACATCCTATGTACACCCGGTATGCATGTACGATCATATAGCTTATCTACTCTAATTTTTTAGCTTAAAATTTGTGTTGGTAACTACAGTGTACTATGAGCTGCTTCCTCTCATTATTAATCAATTTTTCACATATTTCAGTATTTGTTTCATTTTTTGAAAATTAAGTATACAGCTGTACTGGCTGTAAGTTTATTGTGAAAATGTTTTTAGTGACGGAAACTAGGCGAACGTAACTGTAAAGGCCTGGTTTCTGACATGAAATTATTGTTTTTTTCGCACCGCACGGGTTTTTTTGGGGTCGTGCGGAAAATTTTTGGAGAGTTTTTCGGACGGAACGTAAACTTATTTGATGTTTTAGTGGTTTTAATGGTGGTGCGGAAAATTTTCTGGTCGATTTCCCCAAGGTGAGGAACGGCCGGTGCAGGAAAAAGCCTGTATGAAATTATTTATTTCGATAACAAAAGCAAAAGTATTATTTACAGTTTTTTGAATTTTCAATTCTTTTTCAGCTGTTAGCTGATTCAAAGTTGGTTTAGAACCGATTAAAATTAAACATCCACTATTTTTCATCCGGAACAGAGTTTTCTATCAGTAATTTCCTTAGATTCTCCAATTTCTCCAGGATGTGTCAAAAAGTATATATGGGAATTATATAGAAGTTTTTGGAGTGAAAATAAATTTGAAAAATAGGGTGTAGCCAGGAGTCGAATCTGGGTTACCAGCATTCCGGGATGATGTCCTCACCATTAGACCATTATACCACGAGGTGAACCCTGATTAAGGTGCTCCCCTCGGCTACGATTTTTAGCGTACAGCTCCAGTGCTTAGTGATCGTAAACCTACGACCTTTGGCAAGTAACAGCATACCTGCTGCTTTTAACTGCCGACCAATGAAGTTGCTGACTTTTAAGAAATGAAAATTATACGGAATTTTTTGGAGTGAAAATAAATTTGAAAAATAGAAAAATAGCATTGGAGTTGTATGCTAAAAATCTTAGCCAAGGGGCTTAATCTGGGTTCACCTCGTGGTGTGGTGGTCTAGTGCTGAGGACATCAGCCTCGAATGCTGGTAACCCAGGTTCGACTCATGGCTACACCTTTCTCAAAGTGCTCAAAATTAATAAAATACTGAATATTATACATAAGGCTTTGTTATTACGATCGACTCTAAAATTAAGCTCAATGAAAACGGAAAGTACTTCTCGATTTCTAGTTTTTGATTCATGGAATATTTTGTTATCATCGACAGATATTCAGCAAATTGAATATAAAAACATCGATAATATCTGGTGTCGCGACAAAATGTCTCCAACAAAATATCCCCAACATATGATCTCCATACAAAACATCTCCAGCAGAATGTCTCCAACAAAATATCCCCAGCTTATGGTCCCCAAACAAAATGTCCCCATAGCAGAATATTCTCTTTAATAAATATCATGTACGAATTCTACTGATGAATCTTGTTAACCTAAGCGCCCAGGGCCGTTCTTAGAGGGGCGAGCTGGGCGGCCGCCCAGGGCCGCTAAAAATCTTTTAGTGTATGCTTGAAGAATGCCTTTTTTAGCGGCGCTTGATAAAATTTTCTTTTTTGTGTGCAAACAGTACTCCACAAACATAATTTTGGTGCTAGTTTATTAAATTCTTTCGCTACCTATCCAGAAACCTAGGAAACCTGGAAAAGCCAGGGTAAAAGTTTGTTCCTGAAAAACCTGGAAAAGTCAGAGAATTCCGATTAAGATTGTCATGATGCAGTTGTTTTTATTTCAAGATAATCCCGAATTATTGCACGATAAACCAATTTTCATTTTAAAAGTTCAAAACCTCAAAATTTCCCCTGCTCTTCGCACCAATTTTAAATATTACTATCATTATTCATCTGGTTTTAGCTAAAGTGCACATAGGAATCATTACTGAATTAACAGTTTTAGTGCATCTGTAGATCTGTTTCGTCTCTTATTAATATTTAACACTTTCTGAGTAGTGATTAGGATTTCAACTTTTCTGCTGATATTATTATGTTTGCCAACTCAATGACTCTATAACATTATCATTAATGAATATTAAGAAACATTGTGGAAGCTTACTTTTAGTTACTATGTCCAGGGGCCAGTTGCACCAACGTTCAGTAGTTAAGTGGTTCAGTAGTTCAGTGGACCAGTAGCAGTTGAGTAATCCAGTGTTTTTCGGTTGCACCGACGATTAATAGAATGGTCGATTTTCTAGGAGTTCAGTAGTTGTTTTTAGTAGTAGTTCGGTAGAAATCGATGTTGAAATTTGATGTGCATTTGTAATGTTTTGCAAAATCTTTTGATTTTACTTTTTTCTTTTTTTTTAACTTTGGAACTGGACATTCTTTGCAAAATCTTTTTACTTTAGACGATTGTTCATTTTTTTCGTTTGTCTATTTTTTGTTATTACTCCTATTTCCTGGTAGTTTGTACAAAGGCAGTAAATTTGCAACTTACTGCATCATTGCTACAGAAAAATAAGTGCCAGATTGCATGAAATGATTCAGAATGATTTTATTTCGTCAAGTTTCTTGCTCATCCCTGGCTTCCCTGCCTCTTGTATTATCGGTTTCTAACCATTCCTGGTCATCGTCAGGCATAGTGCCCTCATCTGGCTCATTTTAAGAATTAAATTCTGCAGTATGCAACATGCCATAACAATTTTTGCAGCATATAAGGGATCAACAATTATGTACTGGGGCCGGTTTTATGTACGTTCTGAAATTTTAGCGCTGAAGTTGAAACTTCAGCCAGCTTCAGCTCTGACACTGCAGCGAAGCTAACATTTGAGTTTTATAAAGCTACTGAAGTTCGGCTCCAATGAAAGAGTCAAAATAACGGTCAATTAACAATTCTGTAACTTGAGCGTCGCCAACGATTTGCATAAACGCAACGGTAGCAAACAAAATCTTACATCCAAAGGTAACTGTTCCTTAGGATCGAGCGGAACATTTCGATCTGTGTCATAGCTTAGCTCTAGTCCGATCTTATCGAGTATATCATCCATAATAGCCTGATTAATTTTAAATCTAGACACGAGATCATCCAAAACAAAATTAATACGTGGTTGAACAAGTCGTTTTTAGAAGGAATTTCCACATTATCATTACCTTCGTCCTCACTCAAACTCCACAACGTTATTAACTCCAAAGAAATTATTCAAATTGACAAAAATTACTCTAACTACCGTTCATCGAAAATCTTTTTCGACTACTAGAAAACCTGATGTTAACGATTACTGAACTACTGAACATTTAAATCTTTGATGCAACCGTAGCTTTTCTAGTAGTCGTTTTTCGACTACTAGGAAAGCTTATCAAACTACTGAACTTCTACTAGAATAGTTCAGTAGAAAACGCGTTGGTGCAACCAAATTTTTCGACTACTGAACTTCAGTAAGCATTCAGTAGTTCAGTAGTCGTTGGTGCAACTAGCCCCAGATGCTGAAAGCTAGTAATGCAGTGAGATTTACTGTTCTGACCAAAGAACAGCTAAAGCATAATCCTTCTATGAGAGATGCTTTGTATGACATTAATTATTTTGAACACGATAAAATCGAAACGAATTTCAGGAAATTCTATTTTTCTTGGTTATGAAAATTTTCCATGTCAAACTCCGTTCATTTTGAAGTGATCGATGCAGCGAGGTCACAGCCAAACTTTTAATCAAAATTATGGAATGCTCGTTTGCTCTATTTAACAAAAATGTTTTTCATGATGCAGACACTTTGTTGACCATTCCTTTCAATTTTTTGGTACCACTTTTAGTTTCAAGTTGTTTCCTGATCTGGTGGTCGACTGCATGATAGCGCAGAAGTCTTCCAACTTCAAATCAGTTTTTTAAAAGGATATTTTATATAACATGGCAATATGATTTAGGACTCTTCTTTTTTAAAGGTATCGAGTTGAATAGCGATTCTCCCAGGATGACAATAATCCGGGAAGTTTATGATATACTTTGAAACAAATTTCTGTACCTTGTCAACCGTTAGGAATGACAGATTTAATTGATATTATAATTACCATTTAGCCACTAGATGCAGATTAGATTATGTTTCAGATGCATAAAATTTGTAGAGAGGAATAAAACAGGTACTAAAACCCTCCTTAAGGTGCATATAGTTGATCATTCTAACTTGTAAATAAACTTTGATCATTCTAACTTGTGCACAAACAGCAGCTATATAAGCTTTTTTGAGCAGAAATGTGTTCAAGAAAAATATTTTCTATTCGGGAGAAATTTGGGAGCTTTACAGTTCACACAATGTGCATCGGAACGGACAAAGTCCACTATTTTGTAAAGCACCTGTTTTTTCCACTCTGCGCTTCTTTGTGCCAAGCATGGCAAAAAATAGCTACTCTCGGCACCGACACGTTATAGACACCTACTGAAACGAAAAAATGTAGAAATTAAACTGTCGAATACTGAAGAAAATTTATTTTCGGAAAAAATGTTGAGTTCACGCACTGTAGAATCTAAGAAATGTTGTTGAAATATTTTGAAATCAATTTCTCAGAATTTTTGATTATCATGTCTGCTCTGTAATGTTATACATGCTTACAGTTTCTGGTTAGTACTGGGCAATGACAAAAGTTCTTGCTGGTCAAAGAATCTCTACTTTTTGGTGGTTGCCTGATTTCTGAATTTTACTCGAGTTTTTCAGTCCAAAACTAACCGCTGTACACCCTGTGCCTGGCGTTTTATTAAGGTGTGTGCGGACGTTGCATTACATACAAGTTATATATTACTATGTAATGTCGTTTATGTTGCATGAGCATAAACAGCGTTGGAAGGCTGTAGTTATTCAATCTGGATACATTTTGTTGGAGACGTTTCTGCACGGGGATCATTTGTTAGAGATATTTTGTTGAGGACATTTTGTTGGAGACACTTTGTTGGGGACATTATGTTGGAGACATTTTGTTGAGGATATTTTGTGGGAGACATTTTGTCGTAGATCCGTAATATATATGTTCGATTTCTAGAGATGAAACGGATCCCAGATTTCAATCTTCCGGATCCGGGTGATCAACTTGCCTCCATCCGGTTCCGGATCCGGGTAATTGGCAATGAGTTTCACGGATCCGGATCCGGGTAATCAGGTCAACTACATACGGATCCGGATCCGGGTAGTAATAATCTATTATAGCTACTGTGATTATGCAGGCATTTTAATTCATGCGTCTTTAAATGATTCTGTTTAAGTGTTTATCAGATGCATAATATCTGTTGTGTAAAGCTACACAAATTCAGGAATGTAAATTACTGTAGCAATCTGCATAATGAAATCTTAAATGGTGAATAGAACAAAAACTCCATCCTCCTCTGAGTCTAGTCTACACTGAGAAAAAAATCTGCACTTTCATAACATGAATTCATGTGATACTGAACCACTGTCGCTGACATATGAGTAAGAGGCTGTGAGACTGGAAACCGTTCTAACGTCTGCAGCTTTAAAATAAGCGATTTCGCTGGAACCAAAACTGAGGAAAAAATCCTAAATTTCACTGGCGACATCTCTGTGATCAGTCAAAGTAAAAAACTATAAACTGCTTTTAATTTATCCCTCATTCCGGCGCCAAGCGCCGGAAAATGTTTTGTGGTTTTATACTCTAGTTGTATACTCTTGATGACATTCTAAATCAGTGTTGAGACTTATTCCATGGCTAAGGTTTTATTTTTAAGTTTAAATGATGTTCTGACTTGAGCAATGACATGATGCTTTCAATCAACTAACCAGCGAGAAAATCAGTTTGAAGCAAATGATGCTTGATAAATTCAGTCTAAACAGCGAGAATGGTGAAAAAATACCAGGACAAAGGGCCAAAAATTTCAATGGATTTTGATGTCACATTTTGATGTTGTATATTTGATGTTACAGAACATGAGTTCTGGCAACAGTTATTTCCTGAAAAAAGCGGTCTAATTTGCAGTCAATTAAACCATTTTGCATTCAAGAATCATATCTACGGCATGCAAGTGCAACTCAAAAATCGAACTAGCAACCAAAAATTTAGATTCTTCAAATTTTGATTCTGAATACCAAGATGAAGATCATAGATTAAAAAATCAAAAATCATAGACTAAACAATAAAGTGAGACATTCAAAGTTGTGAAAGAATCGGCTAAAACAACAACATACGATCCGCACTGAAAACCTGTATGATATGAAAATTGACTTCTGCCCTGTGCACAAAACATCATAAAAAATTTTTACACGAGCTCCAAAACTGTGCTCAGTGCACAGAAAACCATGGTTGAAACTGTTGTAAAACTTCTGTTTTTGAAATACAATTTGCCAAAAATCAACTTCAAATCAATCAAATAAATGTTTGTTTTTTTACCTTGTAACTTTACCTTAGTGTCAAAATATTAGTATCAGTTATGTCTAAACTGTATTTGGAATTATCCGGATCCGGGTAGTTGAGATGGGTTCTTCCGGATCCGGGTAATTGAAAATGCTTCTTCCGGATCCGGATCCTGAAAACTTCCGGGTAATGCGGATCCGGATCCGGGTACTCGTTTCATCTCTATCGATTTCAGCTTCCTCCTCAGATATCTTGTTTTCTTTTTCTTGTTTAACTAGTAGGGTCGGCGACCATTTGATTACCGGGAGAAAAACCAAGTTTAGAGGGATTAAGTAGACGGGTTTGACATATTTCGATGATGCGTGGTCATCAGGCGCTGAAAAATGTTCTTTGCTCAAAAAGTGGAAAAAAATAATTTAGTTTTTTTCCTTTTTACGTTAAAAGTTGCACTAAGTACTTTTTTGACCTGCTTGAGTGTCGATAACTGCCTTCCTCCCAATCCCCACTTCTACAATTAGGGTTTGTTTCATCTTTGCCTATTTTTTTATTTCTGCGGATTATGAAATTTTCATTTTTTTTAATCTGCCTTTTTCTAATTTGCAGTCAATTAAACCATTTTGCATTTTTAATCCTGCCTTTTTCGCACATGCTTAATCTAAAGTTATCGTTTTTTCTTTTTAATTTTTTTGTTTTGTTTTGTGTTAGATTTTTTTCTATTGTCAAAGAGAATTTTATTTGCTATTGAATTCTAATATAACTCTGTCTTTTGCATGTAATTTTCATCTATAGCGGTCTTCGTTTTTCTTAAATGTGTTTCTATTACGGTTCTAATTTTTGCAATACGCCTTACTTAATATGTGTATGTCATTATTTTAGGAGCTTTTCAGCGTCACTTATAACAAAATCGCTCGGATGTGTTTGGAAAACGGCGAAACATTGAAAACATGGCGATTTAGTGGCGTGAAAAAATGGCACGTCAATTGGGAGATCAAACATATCTTTGTAAGGTCAACTAAGATGAAGTTTTAGAATTTACCTGCAAAGTTGACGGTCTAATATTGTTTCTATCGTTTTTATAGTACACGTATATGGTCCTTAATTTTGACAGGGGTAAATCGGTGATTTCAGCAGGGTATTGTCCTGATACTTTTTGGTTAACGGCATGTGCTACGGGGGAGAGTGTCACAGCACACTATATCTACCAAGCATGTCCTCTTATTCGCCAAGGGTCTGCTACAGTGATGTTAAGCGGTTAGAAAACTCAACAGCTACCTAGAAATCAACCTTTTTCCATGAATTCGCACAAATTATGCGGATTTTAAGCGAAGAGCTTACAAACTGATTTCATAACTAAGGAAATCAATCAACAATGTTGTTTACTTTTACAATGTTTTTGTGCTCAGCTGAATTCTTGTCTCCATTTTTCTTTTTTTAATGATAATAACCGTTTAACTAACGATGAAAACAGTATGCTATTATTTGAAGTACACTGTAATATTAGCCTAAATCAAGTTTTCTCACACCATTTTCCAATAAATTTGACAACCCAGTCCACTACTTTTGCCGGGGTAAGGAAATGTTTTTTTGGACAACCCATTCCCATACCTCCCCATATTGTTGCCTGATAGCACACACAGCTACGTCTAATGCAATCCGAAAAATATTGTGTCTTTATAATGACTCTGGATTTAGATAATTTCAAGCGTAAATTCTTCTGCCAATTTTTCGTCAAAACTTTTTATGCCCGTAAAATTTTCCTGTCAATTTTCAAATGATTTTTTTCGCTTAGCTTCTCCCATTACACCGGCAGAAAAAAATTTTTCATTTCACACCTGTAGAATAATTTATAGAATCGTCTTTTCTAGATACAAACCGACGAAGGTGAAATAGAATTTAGTTGTCTGTCGGCCGACTGTAAAATCGTTCACGAATTTATCGGTGGATATATATTTTTATCGTTACGATCGAAAGATCAAAATCACGTATTAAACGAGGAATTATTCCACCAATTAACTGGTGGATGGCAATAGGAACAATGCAAAAAAAAAGCTTTTGCAATGAAAGGTTATATCTATTTATTCATTTAACATGTTTTTCACTTTATATATGTTCCCGATTTTGAACAATGTTGTCATTTTCGTTTTTGCCGCTTAAAATTTGCTTTATAATTTTTTATGAAAAATGCGAGTTTTTATTTTCGTTATTTGTAGGTTTCACATTTTTTGTTTCATTCATCGCTGTTATTGCTCTTCTTTGCGGATCGTTTTTGCAATAGGTTTTGTTGTTTGTGCCCCTTAAGGCCCTGCTATACTTCGACGGCCGGCGCCAGCCGTCACTGTTACAAGTATAGCAGCTCGTAGCCAGTGTCGGCCGGCGCCAGTTTCGAGCTGCTATACTTCGTCTTTTCGATTCAATCGAAATTTCTGAACCGTCGCCTATGTTATAACATATAAATTATGATGCGAAAAAATGCATCTTCATTTTGCCGTAGGTTTGCAGTAGGTACGGCACCGATTGAAATATAGCAGCGAAAATTTGCAACTGCGCCGGCCGGCGCCTGTTTAAAAATATTTCATCCGGCTGGCGAAGTATACACTACCAGGCGAAACTAACCGTCCATGCCGGTCGCGTTCGGAACGCGTCCCGGACGCACCCAGGACGCGAAAAGCACACCATACCGACAATAAAATTGACAGGCCATGTGCTTGTGTCACACAAAGCCAAAGAATTTTGCTGAGGCTTCCTTCTTACCTCTATAGAAAGCACACATTATTTACCAGATATAAACGAAAGGTCAACTGTTGTCATACTGTAGGTCAAAACAAAGTGCATATCCACTACACATTATGAAAGAACTATGATTGACAGTTGTTGCATGAATGTCAATTACTAAGAAAGATATAAGTTTTCTTTGTGCTGCCGAAAAAGACGCGTTCCGGACGCGAATTTTTGAGGGTTAGTTTCGCCTGGTAGTGTAGCAGGACCTTTATTGTATATTGCTGTTCTTCTTCCGTTTTACTTATTTATGTATAGAAAAACCTGATTTTGATCCAGAATAAATTGTTTTATTCAGCTGCAGCCTTTTTGCATAAACGATAAGCCCTTGAGTGCGATTTGAAAGATCAAGAAGCATTTTTAGCATATGCCGTTAAACGAACGATTACAAGACCCGTACCCTGTATTATGAAGAAGTACGGAAACGGATCATCCTTCAATCATTCGGGCAGACGCAACGATAACCACAAAAGTAGGTTCAATTGGGCACGCGATTTTTATGGTGTGGATACGACTTACATAGTAAAGTTATAAATATAAATATCAGGATCGTTCTTTGGGTTTTAGCAGCCCTGGTCGAACTCAGGTTTAGCGACCCTCAATTTTTTTACAGAACGCCACTTTTAGGTAGATGATTTACTACTCTTTGTACTGTTCGTATACAACAATAGAAAATTTTATTAAGCGCCGCTAAAAAAGACATTGTTCGAGCATATACTAAAATAAATTTTAAGGTCCTCCCCCCCCCCCCCCCTAGGAACGGGTCTGATAAATATTGTCGAAAGGCGCTAAATTGAGAATTTTTGATGTTTTTTGTCTCGAAAAATTAAACTTCTCATGAAAGATCAATATGTTCATCGCATTCCCATTGCAAAATAATCTCCCCCATTTGCCATCCCTGTAAAAACCAAGGGCGCCTTCCGTCAGCAAGTCTTAAACTCAGAAATCCACTTTGAAGGGTTTCTTTAAAAATTTTTTCAAGATGACATCTTGATTTTTCTCTAAGATGCCTTTTCAATTTTTTCCAAGATTATCTTGAAAAAATTGCGATGCATCGAAAAAATTGCGACGCACTTGGAAAGAAAGTCGAGAATCGAAAAACTTACATCTTGAAATTTTAACGATGTAACTTGATAAAATAGTGTTCGAAGCGAAAGCTTTTTTCAATTGGTTACAAATTTTTTTCAAATTGTAACGAATTTTTTCAAGCATGGTAACAATTTTTTAAGTGGCCCATCCCGTAACTACGATTTCACAATGAGGTTAATTTAGGTCGCATTGTATCACAAAAATAGTGCATCATGTCAACCTGTACGTAGTAAAAATATAAATTTTCAGTATAAGGGGACGGCATTGAGATATGATTATTCATTCATCATTCAAATTTCAGAGAACAATTTACGATAGAAAGTACTTAATTTTCAAAATGTGGTAGGAGTGAATTTTAGAGAGCACACAAAATTTCGATTAATGCCGGTTTTTATGATTTGAAATTCTAATGGAAAAGAGGTTCAAAATCTATGCGTGTACCTTTTATGCATTCCCGACGATTTTCCGTCGTGTGAATATTCGGAAGAACAGCTGACGAGTGTTGAATGAGAGATGAATTTTTAATCTAAATAACCCAAACATTCATGCATTGAGAAGTGAAAGAAGTTTCAGCTTGATCCTGGATATCAGTCTTTATTCTAATGTAAAAAATTCTTATTCGTCAGTCGGTATCAAAATTTATTTCACATAACATAACGCATCGTCAGCAACTGACCTTCAGCGGTACCACATTGGCGACGGCGGCCTCGGAGTCTCTCGCCGTCGGTAGGACCACTCTAATTCTGCAGCAGGAACGGTGACAAGAATTTCTACTACGAGGATTAACGAAACTCATGAAATATCAACTTTTCAAAAAAATACATATCACATAAAATTAAGAATTATGGATCCACCAATCGGCTATGTTTCAATTAAAAATACTTGCTTTTCTAAATTCATATGATGCATTCACTGAATGTAATTTCAATAACTTGTATTTGTCTGTTTGTTTGGTAGGATCTTGATTCACTCAAAACAGAAAGTATATTTTGAATATATCAATCTTACGTTTCCACGAATTTGCATTCCTTTGACGTGGCTTCTCATTGCGGAAGTATTTACAAAGGAAATTAAAATCGACGCTCGGTATTGGCGGACCATGGCAACGGTTCTTGAACACTTCCAGCTCTTTCATTCTTTCTGGATCGGCGACCCCTGTAGAATTAATCATTAATCAAAAATTAATTAATCACGAAATCCATGGTTCTACTATCTTGTTTCCATAGTAGAGTTATTAAAAAATTTAAGGCCTATGTATACTATTTGCATTATTAAGCAAAATATTTCATTCTCTGAGCCTGGTTTTCTAAATTCGGAAATTTTTCTTGGATGATTTCAAGCAATATCACAATCTGGGAAGATAATAGTAAGAAAGGTCATCATGGAGAATTAAACTTACCGCGCTGAATTATACGGGTACTAGTGAATCCCATCATATAGGTACTAAAGCATACCACAATAACTATGTTAAAGTTGTTCATGCTGAAGTGGAAATAATCACTGCAATAAAAAATTGTGGTTATGTTTCTATCCGAATCTCGTCAGCATTATAAATTCCTATCTGTAGATATTTAGAATGAAAATCATAGAATTCCATATAATTAAAACCATCTTTTGTTTCTGGATACCGGAAGAAAGATTTTCTCAGATTTTAACGTACTACGTAGCTAAAGAAATTTAATCAGATGCAGAATCTGAATACTCTATTCGAACGCATCAAACAACAATGATTGTTCACTGTATTTTTACGAAATATGCAAATTGAATCTATATGCTTTTAAGCAGTTTTAAGCTTCCAACAAAAGTCTGTTTGAGAAAGACAAAGAGATTCGGTGCACGTTCAATGCTTGATGATCGAAATGGAATGATTCGGAACAGAAAAATACATCAGTTTTCTGTGATCAGTAGAAAATAGGAATAGTCAGTTCTTAAGTCCCCGAAATGGGAGTCGCTTCTTCTGCAAAAAATTGTGATAAAGTAAATCAGTTTTATACGTCAACATGATAGGTAAAAGCCATATAGAAAACTATATCAAGGTAAAAAATAATATCGTGGTTTGTCCTCAGTACCTATTTGCACGAATTTTCAGCACCTCCCTATTTTTGGGCTACTTTGACAATTCTTGGAAACCAAACGAAGAGACTTACCACCTTCTGTATAAATGACTTTTGATCAAATCGAAGTGTAAAGCCGCATTTATACTTCAGTGCAACCAATCATATTTAACGTCAATTTTTTTGCAGCGCAATCTGATTGGTTACGGCCGCCGTGTCCGTGGCTGTGCCGAGAATCATAAATGCGTCCTAATTTTTTAAGCGTACAGCACTTATACCTACAGCTGCTCTTTTTCGAAGAAAGAAGTGGAACTTCAGTGCTGAAACTAGCGTCGTGTCCCTTTACTCCAAGTGTCCCCTTACTACAAAAATGCAATAAAATTTTTAAAATTGCAATAAGATTGATCTTGCAGCTAATCATTTTAAAAGTATTAGAATATGCAAATTTGACTCTATGGAGCACTATTTCGTCTGAATAATGTATACATTGCCATTCTAGAACTTTTTCTGACAAGCACGTTTATCCAGACAACAAGAAAAGCAGGTATTCAAAAGTTGTTGCAGCTCTTTACCGAAAAAAGTTTTTTATGAAATGATAGAAATTTTTCAACTCATAGTTAAAATTTTTATTTCGTAATTTAAATGACCTCTAATGTGTAACGTACCTGCTAAAGCAGTACTGTAAATATGTAGCATACTGTATGTGATAGACATTTATTAGATATTATTTTATTTTCGCATTTTATCGTCTCAAGGGTGTCTGGGATTCACACCCAAACATTCCTATAAAATCACCTGAAGTACTTTATTTTGATCCGTTCACACCCCGGTAGCCCAATTAAGATGCCCTAATTAATTTGCACAAACGGCAGCTGTTCCCCTAGAACCTACACTAAACTACACATTCCACAGCTACTGTAATCCCCCGTAAAAATCGTAAACAACACCTGCACACAGTAAAATACATAGAAGCCCCGCCAGACAGTAGTCTCAAGTGTAACGGTAGCGGCAGCCCCACAAAACATGTGTATACAGAGAAGCCGATACAGGAAGCATGCACAGAAGCACAAAGGTGTGGCCAAGCCCACGGTAGGAAGCAAGCAAAGCACAGAAAGCATACAGTACCAGGAAAGCGTTAGAGAGGCGTAACTAAGTAAGCATAAAAAGCGTAGCAGGAAATGACGATTGGCGGGAGAAGATGGACAGAAGCTTGACCTCCCGCGACGCCCAGGGAGTGGCCAAAACGTCGTATAAAAGAAGAAGCAAAGCGTGATTTGATCATTCTTATTCTTGTGGTTTTACATTTCTTTGACTTCCGCGCTCGCCCCGTCCTTTTTATACATTTGCAAGCAGCCGATTATCCGAAAGCAACTTAAACCGAGGCCCCCCCGTTCGTATTATAAATCGAAACGCGTTTTTTATTGTCGACGTTCAAGCGACCGTCGATCATTCGTATATTATCGCCCCGTATTGTACCGCCGTGCCCCCTTTTGTCCCCGCCGTATCAGCCAATTGGTTAGAAGTAAAGTACCTCACACAAATCTGGTCGTTACAAATGAACATAACACGGTAAATATCTGTATAATTATTCTGATTAGATTGGAGCTAATTTTAAAAATAATTTATTGACAATTAAAACTTTATCACAAAATTATGACAAAATGCAGATGATTTGACTTTTTAAAAATAATTTTGTGAAAGTTTTTATTGCACAAAACTTCCACCAACTTTGCATCCCTTGGTTTCCCGCCAACTTTTATGCACCACCTTGTAGTCCACCCCCTTCTCTTTGCTTTGCACTAAACCGCAAGATTGCTTCAAAACATTACGATAATATTCAAAAAATAATTTTTTTCAGGTTACATTGTGATTTAAATATGGTGTGCAAGTGGCTTAAACACAGTACGCAATTGTTCGATAACATATTCAAATGGCTACCATGTATAAAAAAATGTATGTTACTCTTGGTTTTCAATTTTCATCATTGCACAACGATTTCCCTCAAGACAGACTAATGTAAAGGTAATTCAAAGTACGGGAAGGCACATTCCAGTGTCATTTCAGCGTTGTCCTTTGGGCGCCCATCAGTCCGGAACTAGTTCATTTCGACACTGACTGTATGGCGCAAGCTATTTCAGTACCGGCCACTTTGACACCGGCTATTTCGGCGCCAAACTGTTTTTCTTTTCTTTTAATTATTTTCTTCAGTTTTCTTTATTTTATTTTTTCTTATCTTTTTATTTTTTAACTATTATATTTCTTTGTATTTTTTCTTTTGTTTTCTATGTTTATGTCTTTGTTTATGTTTTGGTTTATTGCTGTTCTTTCTTTACCTTATACTTTTCTTTGATTTCTTTTTTGTTTCGTTTTCTGTATTTTGTTCAAGTTTTTGTTTAAGAATTTTTAATTTTTGAAATTTTAGAAGATTCATATAGCATTTTTGGAGTGACGGGACATCGTTTTTTTTGCAAAAAATTACATTTTTAGCATTACTCGGATGAAATAATTTGACGATTTTTTTATCTTACGTTAAAATCACTCCAAATTTATGAGTAAAGTTTTGGCTGACAGTCTCTCTGCAATCAATTTTTTCGGACGTGTACAAGCTGACTGAATATCGGATAAAAAAGATCACAAAATTTTACTTTTGCACATTCCATTTGAATAAAAACTGAGAACAGTTACGGTTTATGCTTCCGTTCCATGAATGTGATTGGTGGAAGTGTTATAGAAACCCCCAGAAATCGTTGATTTGCCAATCATTATGGCTGAAATGAGCTTGTCTAGGAACCCCATCCTTTGGACAAAAATAACTGAAAAATGTCAATTTTTGAAAATAAAATGAAAAATGTCAAGTCCAGTCCTCTTTGAGCCAGTTAAGGAGAAAATTGAATTTTGCGTCTTTGAGATTGTCTAAATATATGGACGTTTTGTTACTTAAAATAAATCTGTTGTTTTTTATTATTTGCGTTTATATCCATCAGAGTTGTAATATTATAAATATTAGTTGTAGGTATTAATCCTGTTAGCCGCAAAATCTCTTCATAGAAAGAGTTTATGAGTAAATCTAGTGTTTTTATAGAGACATTATCATCTGATAGGTTCCTAGTCCACCTGTTTTTTCGAGAAGTTGGAGGCCTTAGTTGTTTCATTTTCCAGGTTTTAGCGATCTGATTAATCATTTCACTTTCATCTTTTGTGTCACAATTTCAATATCTGAGGCCTCTATTCCTCTTTTACTATAATTTTGTAGGATCAGGACATCATGCTTCATTTTTGGTTCATGTCTATTTCACAGGAAATTTTTTGTTTTTAGTTTAGTGATAAGTTTTTTGTCAACCGGCAAGTTTGTCAGGCTGTACAAAATTTTGGGTTTCTGAAATTTTCCCATACATAGTCAAATGTCCTGTTTGCTACAAATTAAATTGTTCCTTGCATTTCTCAAACCTATCCTGAAAGTTTTCCTTATACATTTCGTCTTTATTATATGAGAATGTGATGCCTAGAACTTTTACACTATTTACTATTTCACTATCATTTAATTTTCATTTTTTTATTTATTTTTCCCTTGATTTTCAAACCAGAGTGGTATGTGAATTTTTGAATTGAATTCAGTGCTTCACTATGGTCTTCTTTGTTTCCTGCTAATTTTGTGGTTTCATAAGCATACATGCGAACTTTATGTACTTGATCATTTACTAGGAATACTGAGAATCTCGGCGAGTTCCTTAGCATATCTTCCATAATTTTCATTGCACAGATAAAAAATAAGGGGATATTGGGCACCCTTGTTTAACACCACAACATTATTCAAAGCGTTCAGTTGTCAAACCAGCATTTATAACTACAGCGTGTCAATTTTCTTATGAAGCTTTCATCCATATGTTGTATATTTTTCCCATGGTTAAAAGTTTCTAGTGTGTTGAACATTATATATTCACTGTCATCTCCATCCTCATAATATTCAATCATAGCAAATACCTTATATTCTCATCGATATATCTACCTGGAACAAAGCCTTTCTGATCCTCATGTATAATGGGTTTCAAGTTCTTTTTTAGTTGTTCTGCTGAAGGTTTTTTCCAACATTTTATAGTTCACATTCGTCAATGATATAGGTCGCCAATTTTCCATGCTCTCCAAATCTTTTTAGGGTTTTTTACTTAAAGTTATCACACTTCTTCTTTGAGATTCAGTCAGTTGATCACTTTGTAACGGATATTCATAGCACTCTTTCAATGGATTAGATAAAGTATTCTAGTATTTTTTTTAATTCGACTGTGTCGTCCGTTATCCCCACACGACATATTGTTTTTCATGCTGTTCAAAGTTGTCTCATATTCCTTCACAGTTAGCACTTCTTTCAACTCACTTTTTCGTTCTTCTGATAGTTTTGGTAATACCTTTAAATCTTCATCATCTAGAAGGGTGCATAGATTTGAGGACAAGTCCTTTGCCTTATACAGTTTGCTAAAATAGTTGAAAGTCTCTTCAAGTGTGTCTTTTGATCTATCCAGGTCAGTGCCTTCATGAGATTTAAGTTAAACGATTGTTGTCTTACTATAATTTCTTTTCTTTATGTTCAGAAAATATTTGTTAGGTTTCTCTCCAAACAAATACTATCTTGTTTTTGCTCTTTCAATTATAAATTTTGCTTTTCCCTTCATCTCTTTTCGAAGTCCTTGATCTTTATACACTCATCATGCTTATCTGCTGAATTTTCTGATGTGAATTCAAATGTTTCCATTTCCTCATGATTGCTCTTTGATTTTGTGTTCTCTTTTGAATATTTCTTTGTATTCCATTGTATTTTATACTCTAGGTATTCCCATTCTCTTGAAGGATTTAAGTTTTGCTCTTCACACTCTATATTTGTTTCGTATACAACTTCCATAAGGATTGTGTTAAAGTTTTCATCTTCAAGTAAGGAATTATTGAAATACCAATATCCTGGCACAACTTTTTATATAGCTTACCAACAATGTTTATAATTATAGCATAATGATCCCATTGAAGGCCTGGAAAAAATTGCATGTAGCAATCTCATTGACTAATACATCAGAGATCAGGTTTTTTGGATTTTTCCATCTGTAGGCATCTGATATTTGCAGTGAGTTTTTTTTTTTAGTTGTGTTCATGTTCTTAGTGCTTATGGATGGACATATGTTTTTTTCATATGAAATTTTCCCTTCAAGTTTGTCTTTTTTTGGTGTCGACAACTATATTCAGGTCCCCTCTAATTAATATTTACGAATCTTCAATACTTATGCTTTCAAGATTTCTATATATCTCATCCCAGAATTTAATCGGTTCTTTTTTCTCTTATAGGTCAATTTTTAGTTTGAGAATTAAAAATCTTCCTTCATCATCCTTGTTGATTTCAACTGTTTCAAAATTAAATATGTTACTGAGTAAAATTACTACCTCCCCCCTTGAATTTGTTTCACCATGTGAGAAAAAAGGTGTGCTTCTGTAGGCCAGCACCCCATTGAAGGCCTGCTGTACTTCATGCCATACGACACCATAGGGCGCCCGATGGCTGTTGTGACAATGTCAAAATTTTTCATATGGTGGCATGCGGCAGCAATGCTTTAATATATCTCGATCGAGTCGATAATGTTTCTATAGTTCATTTAACATAATAGGCCGTACTCATAAAAGAGGTAGATGCTACCCTGAGGTATAAATTACCCGTTTTTATGAATAGCGGTTTGGGTAGCAATTAAAATCTACCATCAGGAAGGTTTTTTGTTCACACACTGAATTCTACCTGCTTGTAGGTCTAGACGTGAGCAGAACTGAAATTCTTCCTCCAAGTATTATAAAATCTGCCAGCAGGTAGACCTAGCCGAAAGTTGTTTTCATGAATACGGCCATGTTTACTACTTTTATTTTTGTGACATTATAATTAAGTGCTTTGGATTAATTATGGATTAATAATATTTTGAAGAATATTTAGATTGCATGGCAAATAGATTAACAATATTTTAAGAAATATACTTCATTTTAATCCATGTTATGTTCTTTTTGTTTTATCAATCAGCACGAATTGATTAAATTTTCACTACACATGACTCGAACAATCACATAGATTGAACAGACATTTTTGTTCACAATTTTGTTATAATTCAATATTTTCTTCATTATCAATGAGCCTTAACTTGTAGATTCTACTTCAAATGCCTCGACTTAACTAGCGTATGTATCATCCGATTGGCCAACTCTTAGCTCGATTAAAAGCTCTGCCTAAAATAAAGTTAAACACTGGGTAAAGTTCCCCCATTATCATAGTTCATTCGAGCTGGCTAACTTTTAGCTCGTTTTTATTTTTCCATGTCATCAAGTTCTGTTTGTTCCAAAGCGCCTTTCGATTCTGTTAATATGTCATCTTTGCATGGTACTCTTTTGAGCCACCATAGCTGCAGTGTCATTCGCCACAGATCAGCTCAGTGACGTCGTTCCAGGCGCAAATTGTCTTCCAGTTCCTCTAAATCGACCAATTCTGGAAGTTCTTCAACCATTTGCGGTTCTACTGCAAATTTGTCATCGGATAATTGACACTTAGCTTCTTTAATCGACAAGAACGATTCTTCTCAGGCTCAGGGTTCCATTGAACCAATTATTGAAGGTTCCTCCTTAGAGGTTTTTCCTTCCGACAATTTACAACAAGGTTCCATCGAACCTATGACAAATCCGGAACACCCTTTGATGGTTCGAGATGATGGCTCAGTTCAGCTGGACTCTGCTTCTATGCATTCCATTCTAAAGGAGCCTCTGCCTCATTCCAATAACCCTTTGGTTTTGGATGACAATTAAAGCCTGATGTCAGCCGGCTATTTGGTCGATCACAAATATTCACGATCTGCTGCTTCATCTACCAGCAAAGCAGCTTTTCCAACTTTTTCGGATTCTTTGAAACTGGAATGTGAATGCTTGCTGCTTACAAGCGGGACCCAGGATGTGGTTATACCAGAATTACGAGGTTATTTTGAGCATCCTTTGTTATGTTTGGAATGTTACTCGAAAATGTTGGTTCCAGATTCCCAAGTGGCTTTAGCCCCAGTTATAGTCGAGGACCTTAGATCTTTCTTAGGAAGAAACAAGAAACAGCTTATTAGAAAAGATGAACATTTTCGTTGTTTACAACAGTCTATCGTTGAATGAGCCTACCCATTGGTGGGCGTAATTGTTGAACAGTATCAAAGATCGTTTGATCCAGTTTGTGCTTCTAACGCTATTAAGCACAGCCTTCGTCACATCACCTTCATTTTACAGGATATTCTTTATGACAGGCACTGCAAAATTCTATAAAATGTGGAAATAGTAAGCTATTTGTTTAAGGACATTGCGTCCATGCCCGTTTCATCCGAGGAACCGGTAGCCTGCTGTAGAGATGCAGACATGATATTATCGCCACCTCTACTCTTTGGCAAGTCTTTGTGTGGCAGTTTCAAAGATCATGGTCATAAAAATGGTCTGCATGATGCTCTCAGGAAATTGTCATCTTTTGCACCTAGACAATTGTCGGTTCATGGGTTTGAACCCCCTTCGTCTGTTCATGGTGCATCACATCAACTTTCCCAAAGTTTGCATTTCTATTCCAGCACCAGAAAGTTTTGGGACTGTCCTATCCATACTGGGGATTCTTTCTGGTACTGAGTGCAAGATTTTTGCATCTTGCTCATTACCACTAATTGCTGGCTGCTTAGCTTTTTTCCTTACTAATTGGTCTAGATTGACCTCTGATAGATGGCCATTAAACACAGTGTCAGGCCTGCAGATCGAATGGGAAAGTATTCCACCTAAACAGAAAGTTCGGCCTTCGCCGATCAATTTTCACCTCAAGATCAGTCTGTAGCATCTAAAGAGTTCATATCCCTTTTTGTCTAAGGGTGCTATCGAACCCGTACCTTCTTTTATCTCCCCTTCTGATCTTTATGTACCTAGTTTAGTTTTCCCAAAAAGAATGATGATATGCGCCCAGTAATTAATTTGTGACCCCTCAATGCTTATGTAAAATATGAGCATTTTAAAATAAAAGGCATCTTTATGCTAAAAGATTTATTGCATTTGAACGATTGTATGGTTAAAATTGACTTGAAGGATGCTTACTTTGCTGTCCCTGTTTATATGAATGACCGAAAGTTTATCTGTTTTGAATGGGACAATCATTTGTATCAGTTTACGTGCATGCCCGTTGGACTTTCTTCAGCTCCACGGGTTTTGACGAAATTATTGGAGCCTGTAGTTTCTGCTTGTCGTCAACTTGGTATTCGCATAAAAATTTATTTGGACGATATGTTAATTTTAAATGCATCCTATGAGAAGCTAAAAGCTGATGCCCGTTTTGTGAGGTTTTTTTTGGCCCAGCTCGGCTTCATAGTTAACAGTGAAAAATCGGAATTGGCGCCAAAGACGTCAATCACTTTTCTTGGTTTCATTATTTCTTCCAAAACTTCAACACTAAAAATTCCGCATGATAAAGTTGATGACATTTTGAGGCAATGTATTTCTCATCTACAGAAGCATACTGTAAAACTGCTTGTCGCAGCTTGTTTCTTGGGAAAATTTCGATTCAGTTAGTCAGGCTTTGTTACGTGCTAGTCTATTCTCTAGAGAATTGCAGGCTTGCTTGATTTCTGGATTAAAACAACAAAATTATAATCACCACATTATTCTTTCATATGAAGCCAGAAAAGAACTTGAACTTTGGTCTAAACAGTTAAATTCCTAGAATGGTAGAAACATTTTTCCAGACCCTGTTTGTCGAACCATCTTTTCAGATGCTTCTGATGACGGCTGGGGCGTTTTTTGAGATTCCCACAAAGCTGATGGTCTCTGGAAAAACAATGAATTAAATTTGCATATAAAGTATAAAGAACTTTTAGCAGCCTCTACGGCCTAAAAATTTTTGCCTTCATGCATGATAATTCTACAGGTATTGCCTACATCAACAAGCTAGGTGACACTAAAATAGATTCCTTTGCCATTTGTCCATTAAAATTTGGTCTTGGTGCCTCGATCGTCACCTGAACATTAAAGCAACACATATTCCTTGAGAATTTAACATTGAAGCTGATTGATTATCCCGAAATTTTGCTGACAGCAGTGACTGGCATTTGAATGCAGCAATTTTGATTTTATAAATAAAAAATGGGGTCCTCCATTGATCTTTTTGCTTCAAGGCATAATATCCATTTAGAACATTTTGTTCCATGGAAGCCAGACCCTGATGCTTCTGCTTTTGATGGTTTTACTCTTTGCTGACATGAATTTTTCGCTTTTGTTTTTCCTCCTTTTGCTTTAATTGGCAGGACTATTCAGAAATTTAGATTAGACTCTGCTACAGCTGTGCTAATTGTTCCAGTTTGGCCGACTCAAGCATAGTGGCCCCAACTGCTGGCTCTAGCCGTCAACTTTCCCTTATTGCTTCCCCGAACGTCGGATCTTCTATCAGACCCATTAGGGCTTCCTCATCCCATCGTGCTAAGCAAAATACTTCGCCTTACGGCTTGGAAAATATCAGGAGTTACTGGCAGACCAGCGGCATTACAAAGGAGGCTGCCGACATCATGCTTCAATCATGGTCTAGCAGAACACAGAAACACCACAATTCGGCCATTAAAAGTGGCATCGCTGGTGTTCTCGACGATAAATCGATCCCTTTCCACCTGCTGCATGCGAATTAGTTCACTATTTATTGCTTTTGCATAAAAGTAATCTAAAATACAACACCTTAGCTGCAGCTAAATCAGCTATTTTTACCTATTTATAGTCTGTTTTTTATACAATGCTTCCAAATAGAAAAGTGACACAAATCCGAACTGTCGTCAAAATCATTTACACAGTTACTGTAAAATTTTCTGTCCAAAAAATTGTTAAAGGCTGAGTCAATACCCTCACAAAGTTCCAGCCCTATATGATATATCGTTTATCAGAAAATCGTAAAAATCTGAAATACTACTTGCTTTCCAGTTTCATTATTTAGAGGCATTTCAAGAAAAACAAACTATAGGTGAAATTCGCTGCGACCTGACAAATATTCATTAATCACACGGTTCTTGAAAGGATTTTTTAACCTTAATCCACCTAAACCCAGTTATGCCTCAACATGAGATATTGCTCTTGTTCTTCATTTTTTGAAAGATCTCTGGCCTAATGTAACTCCCATTTCCCCTCAAGACTTGAAGTTGCTTACTTTAAATCTATCACGTTGTTGTCATTAAGCTCCCCAGAAAGGGCACCTGAAATTCAAAAGTTGGACATTCGTTACATAAAATTTTTCGAGGACTTTATTCTTATTACTATTCCAGCGATTACTAAAACCAGACGTGGTGGTCCTCCTGTTTCTTTCAAAATTTTCAAATTTTCGGAATCCCGTTTATGCCCCTACATTTATTTTCAGCTCTATCTGGATGCAACCAAAGCAATCAGTGGCTCTGAAAGTTGATGTTTTATATCCTTTTTTGAAACCTCCACTGCGACAATTTCCCGTTGGATTGAGACGGTTTTGCCCCTTTGGGGCATTGACACCAGTTTTTAAAGCACATTTGACATGCTCTGCTTCGGCTTCCAAAGCTTTTGTTTCGGGCTGCCCACTTGCTTTTATCCTGTCATGCCAACTGGAGTTTCCAGTCCTTAACTTCAAAGCGGTTTTATCAGAGGGATATAGACTTACCAAATTACACAAATTTTGTCTTTGATAATGCCCTAAGCTTTAAACACATACGCTAGTTAAGTCGAGGCATTTGAAGTAGAATATAAGATTTTGCAAGGCCTGAAAGGCCGAAGTGAAATCATTATTCTACTAAAATGCGGAGACTTAACTAGGCCCTCCCTTCCCATCCCTTCAAGGGTTTTTCTCGTTTTTAACCATACTTTTTTGTAGAACTCGGGGAAACAATAATCGTTTTCCAAAACAAGGACATTTTTTCTCGCCGTTCAGCCCGTTAATGACCTATTCGAAGACCCGAAAAATTTGTATTTTGTCTTACCATCGACCTTTTTTTTGTTGGACTTGATTAATGTGTTAATGTTTTTCTATTTGTGCTTATCGTGCACATAATGTTTTGTCTTTTAAGACTCATGTGTCACTTTTTCCAACTATGTATATCGTTTTCCGCCACCTTCCTAATGGCGTTGACCTGTATTTTTCTTTTTAAAGTGGTCTCCTTTTCGCAAAGAAAAAAAATCTATACTTCTTTACTTCATTATGACTCCTTTTATTTGCAGCTCTCATGAACTATGATAATGGGGGAACTTTACCCAGTGTTTAACTTTATTTTAGGCGGAGCTTTTAATCGAGCTAAGAGTTGGCCAGTCGGATGATACATACGCTAGTTAAGTCTCGGCATTTTAGTAGAATAATGATTTCACTTCGGCCTTTCAGGCCCTGCAAAATCTTATAATATACGTCATCAGTCTACCTGTCGGGGTTACTGGCATGGATTTGTAGTGCCACTGTTTCGGGTATTTTTGGTTACTTTTTCATTAATTATTATTGAAAAGTTGTTATGGAAGTGTGCGGTCATTCGTAAAATATTATATTTTGGTTTTATTTTATTTATGACATCGTGTTGTTTTCCCAATACAGAATTTTACGGTAACTTGTATTGTTTTGTGAGCGTAGTGGAAGGTGGAGACTTGGGTAGGAGCTCCTGAGTGGAGACTTGGGTAGGTGCTCCTGAGGGATGTCCCAAGGTGTTCTGCCTGAGGTTTGGTGAAGTACTGGAGTGTATCTGGTGAACCGTATGAGAGAGTTTTGGTTTATTGTATTTTGTTAGCCTGTGGTCAGAACTGTTGCAGCTTCCTCTGTATAAATCCAAAGGCCAGTTACATCATCTTGACCCCACAGCAGCCTAACATACCGTTAGCTAGCTAGGTACTTTCTATTCATTGTTCTTTTTGGTTTCTACCTTTAGCACGTTTTCTGCTAATGTCTCTACATTCAGTGGTTACTAGAGCATCTATAGGCTCTATTTCTAATACTCTTCATTCGAGCAAACGAAGTCACTCGTCCAGGCTTAGTCGTTCTCGATCATCGCGACAAGATATGAGAGATAACAAACGACCTCATCGTCACTCTTGACTACAATCTCGTTTATTTTCTCCAATTTTGAGTTCAAGTTCAGACTCTCGGTCAAAATATTCGGAGCAATCTGTTAATTCTTCTCGAGCTGTAGCTGCGAGTAAGAAAGATTTTATACTGACTTCTTTTGAATATCAGACTGCTGCAGTGGATGATTTTTCAGAAAATCATATTCCTAACGATTCCCGAGCTGTTGCTGCGGTAGATTTTAGATCTGTTGAACCAGATCAAGCAGCTGAAAGAATCGATGTTGATCAGAACAGGAAATTTGCTTCGACAGGTCATTCAGTTTCTGACGACATTCTTAGTGCTATTTCTTTTGATTCGCATTTTCAACATACTCGTTCTGCATCTATTGACAGCAGAGTTGATATTCCCCATTTTTCGGATGATCCAAAACCTGAACCTCAGCGTTTGAAGCTCAAACACAAACTAACTGATCTTATCAGTAAAGAATTATGTGGTCGACATGAAAGCTCAGATAGCAGAGCCAAGCGATATACTAATTTTCCTATTCTGAATTCGAATTTGGCCGTAGCTGCTGCTATTGATGAGGAGATTTCTTGTTTCCTGGAGAAGGACGGTAAAAAGAGGATTATTAAAAAGGATGATATCCTTCGCCATTTACACCAATCAGTTTTGGAAACGTCTTTTCCTCTATTGGCGGTGCTTAATGAAAAAGAAAGGGGTCTTTTGATCCTAAATTAATTGTCAATTGCATTAATCATTCCGTCCGACATATCAGTCTGTTTTTGCAAGACATAATTTACATTGGTCGATACGAAATTTTGAAAAATCTTGGAATTAAGTCGGCTTTCTTTCAAGAGATTGCATGTGAATCTTTAATGACTACAGATTTAGTCAAGAGTAAAATAGATTCAGCAACTAAGCTGACGCCTCCTTCTCTTTTTGGCAAGGCCATTTGTGATAAAATGAAGGATTTTGGCCAAAAAATAGCTTCCATGATGCTGTTCAGAAGCTAAGCTGTTCAGTGACGTCAACCTTTTCTCGTCACTCTCGATTGAATTTTTATCGTGTTTCTACCTTCCCTAGTTTGGCAAAACGGCCTTTGAGCAAGCCTATGGCCTTCAACAATTCCAAGTATGATATTTATAATTTAGGCTTTAAACCAATAACAGCTCCGCCTAATGCACTAGCTGGTTGGCTTGCTCTTTTTTATGCTTGGATTTTACGAGCCGTTTCAGGCTTACATTTGGATTGGAAAACTAATCCACCTAACGAACTAACCCGCTCTTTTTCCATCAATTTTTCCCCATCAGAAACTGAACTGATCACTAATGAGGTTAATGGCCTCTTGGAGAAAAAAACGGTCATTAAACTAGACTCCAATACTCATCCTTTTTTGTCGCAGCTTTTCTTGGTTGCTAAGAAAACTGGTGGTATGAGACCAGTTATTAATTTGAAACAGCTCAATAATTATATGCACTATGAACATTTTAAAATTGAAGGCATATACGTGCTGAAAGATTTGATACAACCCGACGATTTTTTGGTGAAGATTGATTTAAAAGATGCATATTTTTCAGTTCCGGTTCACTGTGATGATCAAAAATTTCTTTGTTTTAGATGGCAGCAAAATATTTATCAATTTACGGGCATGCCTTTTGGCTTATGCTCAGCACCACGGGTTTTTACAAAAATTTGCAGGCCTGTCATAAGCAGGTTGCATCAGCTGGGCATTCACCTCATCATCTATTTGGATGACATCTTAATTTTAAATGCCACTTATGAAGGTTTGAAACATGACGTTGAAGGAGTCATGTTCATGATAACGAATCTCGGCTTTGTTATAAATTTTGAAAAATCTGAATTGGTGCCAACAAAGAGAATAATTTTTTTAGGGCTAATTATATGCACCAGAACGATGATGCTATACATTCCCGATGAAAAACTGAAAAATATTTTGGATTTGTGCCAAAATTTATTATCGAAAAAAGAAGTAGCACTGTATGACGTAGCCTGTCCATTGGGAAAGTTTGCGTCAGTTAGTCAAGCTCTTTTAAGAGCGAACCTGTTCACCAGAGATTCAACATTGCTACAGGCTTAAAAAAATACCAAAATTACAATGCATGCATTTTCTTATCTGCAGATGCCATACATGAACTGATAATGTGGCATTCACAGCTGCCACAATGGAACGGACAGCACATTATACCGGCCCCTGTTTCTTGTACTATTTTCTCAGATGCCTCAAACTTGGGCTGGGGTGCATCCAATGGTAGTCGTTCTATCAGTGGACGATCGACTGAATATGAGAGATCTTTCCACATTATTTGCAAAGAACTTTTGGCAGCATTTTTTGCTCTAAAAATTTTTGGCGCGAATTTATCTAACACATCAATTTTATCGATGTTAGATAACTCTACAGCTATTGCTTATATTAATCTATTTAGCGGAACGAAAAATAAGTTCTTCTGTGACTTGTCAATTAAAATATGGGCTTGGTCCCTCGATCGAGATTTGTATTTTAGAGCTTCTCATGTCCCAGGGCAGCAAAATTTAGATGCTGTTTCAATTGATTTGTTTGCAAATAGGCACAATGCAAAAGTTAGAAAATTTGTGTCTTGGAAACTAGATCCTGATGCTTTTGCTGTGGATGCCTTCTCTCTTTCGTGGTCTGCTTTTTATGCTTATGCTTTTCCACCTTTTAGCTTAATTGGTAAAGTTTTACAAAAGATTCGTTATGACCGAGCTACAGTAATTTTAATTGTTCCAGTTTGGCCGACACAGCCGTGGTGGCCTCTACTCTTATCAATGACAACAGATCGTCCCATACTTCTGCCTCAAATAGTCGAGATCCTTTTGGATCCTGTGGGAAATTATCATCCCCTGATAATGAAAAAAAACATTGCAGCTCTCAGCCCGGAGGGTATCAGGCGTGCCTGGGCTAAACTTAAAGTTCCAGCAGAAACTATTACGATCATGCTACAATCCTGGTCAAAAGGAACTCAGAAACACTACAGCTCGGCCCTCCCAAAGTGGAGTAGCTGGTGTTGTAAACAAAGTATTGATCCCATTCAACCATCTGTTTCGGACTAGATCAGTTACCTGCTCTCTTTGCACAAATCAGGGCTCAAATACACTACTATAGCGGGTGCAAAATCTGCTATCGTTAATTTTTTGTCTGAGGTGGGATGTGATTTGTCCGGCAATCATTTGATTGCTTGGTTTCTAACGTGAATTTTTAATTTTAACCCTCCTGTACCGAGGTATTCGTCTACATTGTACGTTTCTGTCGTTCTGAACTATCTCAAAACTATAACTATTTGTGATATTTCATCCAAATCCTCTCGGGTTTCAAGAAAACTTTTATCATTTAAATTTGTAATGCTTCTGGCATTGAGTTCGCCAAAGAGAGCATCAGAGTTACAAAAAATAAATATTCGGTACATAAAATTTTTTGAAACTTTTGTTCAAATTTCTATTCCTGCAATAACTAAAACTCGAAGGACTGGGCCACCTAGTATGTTTAAAATTTTTAAATTTTTGGACCAAACAGTTTGTCCTTATCTATGCTTAGAGCAATACTTAAAATCTACGAAAGAAATTCGGGGCTCTCAATTGTTATGTTTCCTGTCTTTTGTTAAATCCTTTAGGCCAGTTTGTTCTTCAACAATTTCTCGCTGGATCAAATCAGTTCTGGCTTTATCGGGTATAGACGCCTCCAAATTTAAACCGTATTCTATACGTTCAGCTTCATCCTCTAAAGCTCTAGCTTCTGGTTGTCCGCTTGACTTTATTTTGAAACAAGCTAATTGGAGTCAACGTTCGTTGACATTTAAACGGTTTTATCAAAAAGATCTAGATGATTCTAACTATACTAGCTTCGTTTTTAATGCTAATGTAAGCTTTAAACATATTCTACAAGTTAAGGCTCATTGATAATGAAGAATATGAGATTTTGCAAGGCCTTTCGGCCGATGTGAAATCATTGTTCTTCAGTATCAATGAGACTTAACTTGATCCCGCCCCCTCTCCCTACGCGCATTATTAGGAAATACTTTTAATTTAGAATTCGATGCAATTATCGGCGTTTCCGTAGGAATTTTCCTACAAGTCGTCGTTCAGGACGATGTTGGCTTTATGTGAAATTGATGCTTTGATTCTTTTTAGAGTTAAGGCCCTGTCATACTACGCCTCGCGGTAGCGCGCGGCGCCGCTTTTTTACTTTTGGATTTTGCTCTTCTCAAAAAACGTGTATTGCTCGTCTCGATAAATGCAAAATACGAAAAATGCGAAAAAATGAAAAATACGAAAAAAATCGAAAAACACAAAGCGCCAAAGAAAAATAAAAATCAATCAAAATAAAAATCACTGCTGAGAAATATCAATTTATATAAATTGATTTTGAAAAATTGAATATATATACACGATTACTCATTCACATATGTGCTATATACAGGATCCAGATCTGATCTGGGTCCGGTCGGACCTGCTTTTTAGGACCCAGATTCAAAGTGGATCCATCTCCTTTCCCTAGTATTCGGGAAATCGGGACGTTCAGGAAATAGAGACGGGTGTATCCCCATGCCCCGAAAGTCCCTTTTCCCCCAATGTCCCGATTCCTCGAAAGTCCCTTTTCCCCGTAAGTCCCGTTTCCCCGTAGAACGCTATAAATCAAACACTGATTTTCCCTTTTCCCCGAATGTCCCTATTCCCCGAAAGTGTCGAATCCCGTTTCCCCGAAAACAGAAGAAGGCTATTTTTAGATGGCACTTTGTAAATTAAAAATTTTTCCATAGAAAACATTGTAAATTGTAGGTATAAAAAATTAAAATTAAAAGTTGCTGACTTTAGATTACGTGCAACTTACAAATCTGGGTAATTTTTAACGTATTATTGTGTGTAAACAGCTTTACAAAACTTTTTTCACAATAAGACAACTTTTACTTTGATTTCGCAACTATTATTTTGATTTCACAACCTTTACCTTGATTTCACAACTTCTACTTTATTTCACAATTTTTACTTTTTGAAAAATGGCCACTTTTACTGAATTTCTGTTTGTACGGTAATCATAAATGCTAGGGGCATAAAATTTGGCCCTTGTAACGAAGACAAGCAGGGCATTCTAATGCAGTAATCTGCGTTATAAAAGCTCCATCCGTTCGAAAGAGTCAGCACTGGTCGTCATTTTTTGGCTCCCTGTACATGATCGGGATCTGGTCGGATCTGCTGTTCAGGTTCTTGATACAGATCCGACGACTTCAGCTATCTAGATCTGGATCATGATTTGACGAAACAATTTTTTAAGATCCGGATTCGATTTAGTCAAAAAAAGTAGATCCGTCCTATTCGGGGAATCGGGACGTTCGGGGAATAGGTACTAATGCATTGTTCGAGGAAAAGGGAATTTTATTCATTATTCGGGGAATCGGGATCTTCGGGGAATAGGAACTTTCGGGGAATCGAGACATTCGGGGAAAGAGGACGTTGGGGGAATAAGGACACAATCATAGAGACTAATGCATTTTTCGGGGAAATAAAAAATTTATTGATTATTCGGAGAATCGGGACCTACGGGGAATATGAACTTTCGGACAATCGGGATATTTGCGGAAAAAGGACGTTGGGGGAATAAAGACACAATCGAAATTGAGTACACATGCTGTAGGAACATGTTTACACCTACTTTGCATATTCATAATTTTTACATATTATAATGTCTTCATTGCAAATTGAGTAGTCAACTTCTTAGTAAATCTTCATTGAAAGTTAAGTAATCAATTTGGTAAAATAATTTGACAAGTGCCAGAATTCACCATTCAAGTGAAAAATATGATTCAACTACATGTATAGATGTCATAGTATGCAACAATATGTTACAACGACAGTATGCTGCAACTTTAGAACACATAACTTGTTCGAAAATTTCGGTTCAGTTGAAACTTGATGGCGGCGCCGCAAAAATTACAAAAACCTATTCATACTTCAAAGGTGGTACCGCCGCTTTTTAGTATGGATAGAACAACCGGTGCCGCGGGGCGCCCCGCGGTGCCGCGCGGTACCGCGCGGTGAAGTATGACAGGGCTTTTAGCTTTTCTAGTGCGTTTCTAAGTGCCTTTTGGTGCATGTATTTTTACGCAATTTCATGTTTTTTCGTAAATTTTATGTCTGTGTGCTCGATTTTTTCTTTCTAATAGTTCATTTTCGTTCGTTAGTAAGTAGTGTTTGATTTTTTCAACAATCTAATAACTAGTTTTGATTGTCATGATATCTTCCATGTGACCTTATCGTTTCAATACCTCAAGAACAATGAATAGAAAGTACCTAGCTAGCTAACGGTAGACCGATGACGTATATTCTACAAGTTAAGTCTCATTGATACTGAAGAATAATAATTTCACATTGGCTTAAAGGCCTTGCAAAATCTCATATTTCAGGCCTGGATGGAACAGTAGCCGCTATACTCCGTGCCTTACGGTGCCGTACGGCGCATGATAAGTAGCTGATATACTTACGTGCCGTACGGCGCTGTACGGCGAAGTATAGCAGGTCCTAGCGTTTTTCTATTTCCACTGAAAAATGTGTCTCTTGTAGAAAAACTATGGCTGTCTTATTTTCCTAACAGTAATTCAATATTGACCTCCTCTTTACCAAATTTTTACCTCCTTCAATATTAAAAGATAGTATCCTCACATCATAAGACATTCATAACAAGTCTAATATTGTGGTATTATTATCATATTACTCGTGTTCTGTTTATTTTACTCCCTTGTTACAGGCTACAAGATTTTTTGTATCATTTTTTTGGTTTTCTATAATAGTTTATATAGATCCGTACTACTACACTCAGAACTGCACTACAGATGGTGGTGCATCTATTTCAGCGCCTCTTTTTAAAATTCTCAACAAAATGAACAAGAATTACAAACGGAAAAACATTAGTTTCATAGGGCAACAACAAGCAAAAACTATACAGTACTTTCTTCCCCTTTTTGATTCCGTTTTCGCTTTTTTCTGGGTCGCTCACTGCTGTTAGGTCAAATCGGGAGCAAAAATAATTGGTAGTTTCTGAAATTTGTTCACAAAATTGTTCACACCTACAAATCACTTGCCACACCGAATTACTAATAAAATGACAGTATTGTTGTACTGCAATAAAGTGGATGCAAATTTATGGGAGATACGCCTATAAACAACCATCCAAAAAACTGAAAAAATCGACTTCGCAAAATCTTGTGTCACAATAAAATGGTCAATGCTGAAGGTGGAGCAAAGAAGCAGCAGAGAATGAGTGAGGTAGGAGCAATCTTAGAGCAAGATAAAAGAGAAGAAGTTGATTCTGGGAGTTTACTTCAGAATTTAATTGGCTCCAAATTCACTCCTCTGTCGTATCACAGGAGCTGGAATAAAGTAGGAGACTTTTCTCCAGAACAAAATCGGAGAAAATCTGGGGCATGCACAAAAGCATGACTGTATTTCCAATACGTCGTCCAAAAAATTAAGAATGTGCACTACATATTAAAAGTGAACATATCTCGCCTGACCATCCATCGTCCCGTCTCGCTTTAATCGTCAATTTTCAAATATGGAAAGCATTTTCACGTATCTCTTTGGCCATCGATTTTCAAATATGAAGAGTAGGGAATGGAATACATATCCAAAAAGCTTCATTACCTGGTTGAGGGTCTGATTCAACACGTTTTTGAAAACCAAAAACCGGCTCACTTGTTTCCTGACAAGCAAAAAGGGCAACTTGACATAAAATCGAAAAAACGCATTTGAATCAAATCTCAACCGTAGTTTTTGAAAATCAGCTCAGCTAGAAATCGAAAGAAATGACTTGAAAAAATAAATTATTGATTTTCATTTCCCGCGATATTATCCAAATGAAAGGAGTGTCAACTATTTTCTTCTCCACTATTTTTTCAATCTGCGAAGCCAAAACAAGTTTCTCGCTGAATTTACTACATAATCTCTTCCAATTTGTTTCCCCAATGGTAACAGTGTTACCTTATTTTGCTTACTCACCTCCAGCAATTCAGCCCTTACTTAAATTATTAGAGACTTGAGTCAACTAGAGGAAAGGAAGTTCCGTGGTAGGAAGAAACTCGATGCACCCCAGTCATATTCTTTTGCTTTAACTTTATTCAATATGTAACGTCCACACAAGAGAACTGTTCATGAATCCCGAATAATACATAATCAGCCGCGGCTTCCCTGAGCGTCATTTCCCAAACTCACTACCTCACTCTCCTCTGCAGGGCCTATGTCACCCAAATCAAAGAAAGCTTGAACGCCGCTTATGCAAAACGAATCCCAGGTGCGTTCTCCAGATGCTATGCTTTCGATGCAATAGTTGACCCAATCGTGGTAGAATTGTAGTTCCATGGCTTGGGGATTCGTCCACGATCCTGGACTTACTTGGCCTATTTGGAAAAGAAACAACGAAAGTTAGCTGGTAGATAAAAAGGCATGAATTTTGCGACCATTGAACTGCATACAACAAAGCATTCTTGAGAATGTCAGTTTTAGATCCTCACTTAGTTTCCGGAAACTTGATTTTTATTTTTGGGCACATAAAAAGGCTACATCACCACTGCTAGAACTGATTTGATGTTTTTCATTTAACGTCAGAAATTTTCTACAGTATTGTTAATTCTGTCAATGTTCAAAGTTCAAAGATGGCTATCAACGTGAAACTACTGATTTCTGTGGTTTTTCTGAATGCACGACTTGCGAAAAATTATGACAATTTGACCAGATTATTGAAGAAAGTTACCAGTTTGTTCGTTTGCTGGCTATGGACAAAAAACATTTTCTCATTAATTATAGTAGTGGTGATAGATTCACTTTCTCCTTCTTAAACTTTCTTAAATTCATCGGTTTCACTGCGTCTGCCATTTCAGAATGTAATACAATGGATTTCTGAACATACGAAGGGATTTAGTTTCGTGTGATAAGCCAAAATAAACGTGTAGCTCAAAAAAATGTGGCGCAGTCTTCGACGCTGGGAATGAAAATGATATTAATTTTGTCTAGAAGTGTATATTCATGGAGTTATACAGTAAGACGAAATTTGATAGTTTGAATTTTTTTGCCACATTTGGCGCATTTCTTTTCAGGATATACTTGACCGCATGAATTTTTGTTCAGGATAGATGCTTAACAGTTTACACTTTATTTTATTGGTCTTGTATGTAATTTGGGCTTTGGGTGATAAACTTCTATAAAGCAAATCACCAACCGTGACTTCCATGAGCATTATCGCTCGACCTGACGCCTTCGTTGATCTTCAGGGCAAGATCAGCTCCTACTGTATCACTCCAAGCCTGGAGGGCATTTCTGCACAACGAATCCCACGTAAGTCTTCCCAATTGTATGCCCTTGAGGCAGTAATTGACCAAGTCTTCGTAGAATTGTAGCTCCATGGCTTGAGGGTTCATCCATGCTCCTGGTCCTATTTGGATAGAAAAAAGAAAGCTAGCTGCGAAAAAAAGCGTGAACATCCAAAAGCTGTGAATGTCACTTTTCGTTATTTCACTGTTCCTAAAAATTTAATTATAATCTTAGGGGCGCCTAAAAAATCCGTAGGCAAGTGACGACTGTCTGAGAAAAATGACGGCCGCGTAAGCGGATCATCTTTTTTTCCCCGAAGCTCATTTGAAAAAAATGGACTAAAATGACATATCTGTGGAATAAAGGAAGCTATCAGTTTCTTGTTTCGGTTGCCGTGGAAAAAAGCTTTTTCTCGTCGATTACAATAAAATAAGCCGATTATTTTTTCCGTGTCGAACTTCGGCATCTGTCATTTTTTTAAAATTTCTAGTTTTGCAATACCCCTCGGCCGATCCGTTGTGGGATTTTTTCGTCGGTCACGTTTTCCACGCTGAAGAGCATTGCATACCGTCTGCATAGATTCACCGCTGACGGCTTTGCCGTTGTTGCATTGTTCAGCCAATTGGCGTTTTAGGTCGAGGTACTTTTCATCAGACACCAAGGCTCGACCGCTCACTGTCAAAAGTTAAATTTTTAGGAATCAATTTCAAATATCCACGCCGGATAGTGCCAGAAATGGGAACTATTATATCAATCGGTTACTTTCGTATCATTGCGTCCATACATGCACATAAGGGGGGGTAGGGGGGGGGGGTAAACCCCCATACCTGAGACCCTGGCCACTCCCCTGGCCCAAAAAAATCGTCGAACACCCCCCTGAACTTTTTTCGATACCACTTTTTTGATGATTTTTGTGCATATTTTGTATGAAAAACAAGCTTTCAGAAGTTTTTTTTTGTTTTTTTGCTCACCGACCCCCCTAACCCCTAGATAAAAAGTCCAAGGACCCCCTGGAAAATTCTTGCTGTGCATGTCTGATTGCGTCTATCAATGTTCATTACAGCTACTTGTCGGTACAGCCACTATCCCTCACGAATACTGAATAATCTACTGAACTTACGAACATTTCGTGAGTGAAAATTTCATTATTGGGGCGGGCCACCTTTTTTACACCTAGCAATCGAGGTACCTGATCTAAGAAGTTTAACAGACACTAACAAGTGGTCACTTAAACTACTGACACCCAACAGAATCATGGTTGACCGCATCAATAACCTGGAAATCTTCAAATAATCTACAGGATTTTTTCACGATATCAAAAAAATTTTTGGCTTCCGATTTTGTGTTATTTTGGCTTGATTTCTATAGACATTATTAGTACGACCTATCGAATAGATGTTTTTCAAGCTTACTTTACTGATCACTCAGATGATAGGCAGGCAAACTTACGCTTATTGACTGTCTTTATTCAAGTTTTTTAAATAAAGCCTGCAGTCAAAAATGTTTACAGTCTTTTATTTTAAAATGGCGGATGCAGCGAGCCGAAGAAACTGAGTTCAATTCGGAAAAATAATAAGCTTGTTACTGTAATCAGTGGAAAAAATTTGATTCATTAGCAACAAACAGATCGTCTGATAATTTTTTCCGATGACCTGGTCAAGTGCACTGTAGATGTCGACACTGAATCGAAAATGGCTAAGCAGGTCTCTGTTTATTCGTCTTTGATCGCCCTTTATCGTGAAGAAATTCATCTTTTCTGTACAGTAAAAAATATGCCACTCCGTGAGAATTGTGCACCAAATCGAACCTAATATTTCGTTGTCTCTGCATCTGCCATTTCAAACTAAATGGACTACAGTAACATTACTCTGGCGCCTCACCGGAGATACTTACTCATTCGGAACATTCGTGCTGGTGCACTGATGGCGAGCATAACTGTCAACGTCATACGACAGCACTGCATATTATTCTATAATGGTGTGATCTGTTGACTATAATTTATTCCTTGACAAGAACATAGAAGATAGGACATTGTTAAGATAGGACTGATTGTGTCCACTGCTTTGGCAATAGCTCAAAAGAACACCAACTCTACGTTGTTCCTTGTTTCATATTGAACCTAGTCCAAAAAGTAAGTCCGAAACTATGCCAACTATAAAAATTATTCGTAGTCTGCAGCTGTTTTTGAAAAAAAGACACCGAACGAAAGTACCCTGTCAAACAAATTACACTACTCAAGAAAGACACATTAAGGTTGGTTTTTTCCGAAATCGCTTTCACAAAGCTTTTACACCTTTTCTCAAAAAATTTGGAAGTTATAGTTTGTTTTTTATAAAATGCTTCCAAATAAAAAACTGACACAAATCAGTACTATCGTCAAAATCGTTTGCATAGAGGTCTTACCGTAAAATTTTTCACTCGAAAAATTATTAAAGGTGAGGTCAGTATGTTCACAAATTTCTAGTCCTATATGGTATACGGTTTATCAGAAAATAGCGAAAATCTCAAATACAACTTGCTTTCCACTTTCATTATTTAGAAGCATTTCAAGAAAAACAGACTATATAGTATGTTTTTTATAAAATGCTTCCAAATAGAAAAGTGACACAAATCAGTATCGTCGTCAAAATCGTTTACATAGAGCTCTTATTGTAAAATTTTTCACTAGAAAAATTATTAAGGGCTAGGCCAGTATGCTCACAAATTTCCATTCCTATATGATATATTGTTTATCAGAAAATCGTGAAAATCTGAAATACTACTTGCTTTCCACTTATATTATTTAGAAGCATTTCAAGAAAAAAAGACTATAGTTGAGTAAGCTCACAAATTTTCAGTCCTATATGACATATAGTTTAGCCGAAAATCGCGAAAATAGAAAACAGTATTTGCTTTCCACCCCCGTTATTCCTGACAACCATTTCAAGAAAAAACAGATCATTGATACGAGTTACTTAATATTACATTCAAAAATAAAAATCTTATTTGTATTTCAAATAAGGCTTTTAGTGATAGTAGATAATAGAAAATGCTTCTTACCGCGAAATACGTAGATTCGACTATACACAATTCATTTTAAACTGATCGATGCAGCATACGAACAACCTAGTTGCTCGTTATTGTAATCAATCAAAAAAATTTTCATTAGTGAGCAGCGAATAGAACAGCTGGAAATTTCTTTCAATAACCTCATTAAATGGTCAAAATTTCTAGATTAGCACTCAGGTATCGACGCAGTTCTGTTCAAATCGACAGCGGATAAGCATGATGTTTTTCAGCGATTTGACCGTTCCCATCCTTGGAAAAAATTTAACGTTCTTCTACAGTTATAAAGTATCTCACAAAGTGAGAATTGCGTATGATTGAACCTATTTTTTCGTTTTCGCTGCATCTATCCCTTTAGGCTGTAGAGCGCTTGATACGCCCAGGCTATGTTTTAATGGATGATAACAAAGATAATATGATACTCGAAGGATCCAACCTAACATCAGCCTAATAATACAACAACTGGAAAGGGCAGCGTTTCAATTTATAGTAAGTTCTTCATGATTTTACAAAGTGCTGCAAAAAACAGTCAATTTCTGTAAAGGCCACCTTGAGTGAGGATAAGTCAAAATTTTTTTCCTCTTTTGTAAAAATATTGTACGATTTTTACGCTGATTTTGAATCTGACAAGCGTTTTGCACGACATTTTTTTCATTGAGCTATGGTAGTGTGAAGTGTTCAAAATTTGCATATTCAAATTGTTCCATATTGTCAGTTATCTTTTTCGCAATTTTAAAGATTTTCAGGTGTGGATTTGACAGGTTTTTTTAGCCTACGAAAAAAGTCAAAAAAATTATTTTTACACTTTTCAATTTTTAACTTTAAACATCACAAGTCGGGATTGCTCAAATAAAATCGAACCCCATTTCACCACAACATGTACCATTCATGTGCCCTGACTGCATTGAAACATTTAGAGCTACACCATAAAACCCCTTTCAGCAATTTTCGCATAGGTAAATTAAATCTGAGTTTTACATATGATTTACAATTTTTTTTGCTCCAAATTATCATCTATGCCCCAGTCAATTTTCGACAATTTTTCATGATTTTTTCCAATAAAATTTTAATTTAGCTTTCAAATGGTTGGTCCAGTGTTTTTTTACTTTTAGTTCCATTGCAGCATGCAGTAAAATTTTAAAAAATGAAATTTTTTCAGTTGACAAATTTTTATGTTTAACACAACGTCTCGGCATTTGGTAGTATAAAATCGTACCTCATATTCCACATCTAATATTATATGCTTTGCATGAGAAAAATCCGAATCATGGAATCAAATTGTGTGATATGCAGCTACATACTAAAAAACGGCGCCGGTCGGCGCCTCACGGTACCGCCTTTGAAGTATGAATAGGTTTTTGTAATTTCTGCGGCGCATCGCGGCGCCCCATCAGGTTTCAATTGAACCAATACACATTTTTTGGGAAGAGCAAAATCCAAAAATAAAAAAGCGGCGCCGTACGGCGCCGCCTGTTAGTATGAATAGGACAACCGGCACCGCGCGGCGCCGCGCGGCGATGTATGACAGAGCCTTTAGACTCTCTCAGGGAATCCTAAATGCTTTCAAAGGGGAAGAATAACTCCACGCAGGTCGACGATATTACACATTGATGTAAATAAAATTATTATCATGAAAAAGGGGCAAACAAGACATCAAAGTGGTAATATTTTTACATAAAACAAAACACATAGCAAATGAAGTTTCTCAGGGTAAAGGGTCATTTATACTTGCTTTTTTCGGCGGAACGGAACGGAACCGATCGTCAACAGCTTTAAACGTTCAGCCTGAAAATCCACTTCCGATCGGAGAGGGTAACTGCAATTTTCTAGGAAATGACCGACGGTAACTCCCAACTGAACCGAACGGAACGAAAATTTTCCTTTCATTCAGAAACGTTGTGTCGATTTCTTTCCGTTCCGTTCCGTTCCGTTCCGCCGAAAAAGGCAAGTATAAATGACCCTTAAGGAAGGACTATAGAAAGACCGTATATAAAAATACACATAAAAAACAGAGACTCGAAAAACGTCATCGAAACCCTTGTAGAAATTGGCGGACCAGAAAAAGAATAAAAAATAGAAAACACATCAAATAGTACTTTCGTGTGATTTATGTAATTTTTTACATAACCAAAATATAGATTTTGACCAAAAATGTATGTTAACACAAACCTCACTAAAATATAAATTTACTTAATGATAACTGAACCTACTTCTATGACAAAGACGTTTTGATAGGTGAAAAGAGAACCAAAGGTCAGGGGAATTGGCTCTCTGACAAAATTGAAGATTTTGCCGACTATCAGGCTAACAAATTATTACATATTTTTTGAATACATTGATGAAAATTTCCGGTATACATTTTTGAATCATAAAGTCGCTTAGAAAACAAGCATTTAGTGAGTTCCTCTACTCACATCAAAGGAGCTGCTGAGGCTATGTACCTACCCTGATATGTTCATCTGATCGCATGGCTCGTTTAGAGGGAATGTTTTCTGTAGAAGAACACCGATTCAATTTTCCTGCCATAAGTTTACAGAGAAAGGCTCTTCTGTCAATCATATCAAGAAAAGCTCGACTGTCACATTATAATGAAAATAAATTTTAAAAACATTATGAAACTGACGGATCTTCCTTCATTCCAAATTTTTTGGATCGCTGGATGGCAGCATACAACTCACCAAAAAAACCTTCACACGAATTGTAACTTACGATTTCCACGCTGAATGCTGCATTAGGATATGCTGAACATAAAAATGAGTAATCCATCAAGAGCATGATTGATAGTTCGTAGTCACAACTAAATTTACTATCCACTCTGCCACTCTTCTGTTTTGTGGAAAATACAGAATTAGGTAAAACTTTGAGAAATCCTTTGCCTATGGTGGTTCATATTATAAAAGATTGGGGATCGGCTCAATAACAACGACTATATCTATTTTTCCAAATGAGCCCTGTCGCACAGAAAAGTGGTCGTGCAATAATAAAAAACATGCATATATGGACACCATTTTCTTCATTCTGATAATGCTAGATGCTGCCATTCTGCAAACACATTAGTATCAATACAAAGAATATCACAGAAAACTAGGATAGATATTGAGCAATGGAATTCTAGTGACCCTCATACACCATTTTCTCCCTGATAACGAAATTCGTGATTGGAAGGCATGTAGCATTGGTTCTGGTGAAATTGTTCCAAAAAGCCATTGGCATGAAAAAGATGTGGCACCACTATTTAATGGCAAGCGCATTGTTCATCAAGAAAAAGCCCCTGGAGAAATTGACCCAAAATCTTTGTGGCATCTGATCGTACAAAAGCCTTCAACAACTGATCAAACAACATCCCTAGCAGCTAGACAAGGAGACAGTTCACAATCACAGCATCCACTAGATTTATTTTTGTGTCTTAATGCTTGTTGTACAAAATCGTTTCAACGGCAGCGATCCCTTGAAAACCCTATGGAATTGGGCAATCATAAGTACCAACCTGAGCGATTGACTTTATTTGATGCAGCCATAAAAATTACGAACCACAAGAGAATCGACAACTGATGCTTCGGCTTCCAAAGTGTCAATAAAGTATTGTTACAACTTAGGGAAATAAATCCTGATAATGAATCAGTTGGAAGATTATCAATTGACTGGTCTTTGAGGTAAAAACACTCATGCAGAATATTTACAAAGAATCAGCGACAATATTTACTGAAGAAATTTGATAATGGGATAAAAGATCATCAAAAATATGATCCATGGAAAATGAAAAAGAAATGCAGAAATTGTGCCATATGTCAAGTAGACCAAATTTTGATTCTGGCAACAAATTACTGAATTTTAGTCTGTAGTCTGTTTTTCTTGAAACGCTTCTAAATAATGAAGGTGGAAAGCAAGTAGTACTTCAGATTTTCATGATTTTCTGATGAACAATATATCATATAGGATTGGAAATCTGTGAGCATACTAATCTAACCTTCAACAATTTTTCGAGGGAAAAATTTTACAGTAGGAGCTGAACGAAAACGATTTTGACGACAGTACTGATTTGTGTCAGTTTTCTATTTGGAAGCATTTAAAAAAACATACTATAGGGAAGCAAAAAAAAGTGAAGTTGCAGAATCAGCTGAAGCCATGGATGACAAAATGACAACTGCTTGGACAATTTCTTTCAGCCAGATCCAAATCTGGATGATGAGGCAAATGACATTGAAGATACTTGACTGTTTCGACAATGAAAATTTGTTAACTAAATGTTTTTCATACATGCTTTGTATTGTTTATATTTTCTTTACACAGAATTTCCCAATTACATAAGACCATGCTAAATTTTTTATTTTGAATATTATAGTCTGTTTTTCATAAAATGCTTGTGAAGTGAAAATTGACAAAAATTGGAACTGTCGTTAAAGTCGTTTACGCAAACTTTTGACTACGGAATTTTTTATTTAAAAAATATTAAAGGTTAGTTGGGTATGCTTACAGGTTTTAAGCGCCGTATGACATACGGTTTAGCGGAAAATTTTAAAAGTCTAAAATAGTACTTGCTTTTCCCTCTTATTATTTGGAAGCAATTTAAGAAAAACAGATTATATGTTTACAGTCACAATTACAATCAAAATGACAAAAAATCTAATGTGAATTGATAATTTTTTACATTTAATTTGATTAATGTCTTTTAACATTAGCCAAACATATTTGTGATACGTCCGCATTCTTTTAATATTGTTATTGTTATTTTATATTTGCATATTTGTAGACGGTACAGTAAGTCTTCGGAAGACTATAGGCCTAGGCGTCGTTTACTTGCAGACGTCACGTAGGAGACATACCATTGAGGGTCCCTTCTACCCAGTTCCTACCAGTGGATATATGTTTTCCGCTGGAAGTCTATGAGGTCCACTCTGTGAGGCCCCAACTTTTGTTATTGTTTGTTGTTGTCAGATCTGGGGGAGAACTGTTGCACTAGATCCGAGGCCTATCCAAGGAGAAGTTCTAACTAGTTTCACAGATTATAGTTCTTTCTAATTAACCAACGAAAGACCTGCACAAGAACAATATTTATCATTTACTTTTTTCATTTTTTTCTCGTGCAAAGCATATGTAGATACTACACAGTGTTTTGAGTTGACTTTCTCACAAATGCTTGTAAATCAGTACAAAAAATTATGCCTATATATTATTAATATATGATTAATATCTTTTTGCGCTCTCACTTGTCATCATAGAGGATCTCTCATGTAATTCAAAGTCATTATGCTCTTGGATAGTTTGCAGGAAAATTTGTTCCACAATGCTTGTAGATTAGACTTCGATCACGATCAAGTTCAAAAATTTCGAATGTTTCCTCAATTTTAATGAATTAACGGCTCTAAAAAACAACAGAAGGTTTGAAAAAGCTCAAAAATACATAAATGAAACATCCATGCGAAAGAATGACTTCGGGAAAATGGGGAAACAAATTTTGACCTCTTCTCCCATTTGGGGAAAAACAGTGGTAACAGGAGAAAATCGCAGTGCAGAAACTTTTTTTGGCTTTCCTGCACCGTCCCGAAAGCCAGGTGCAGAAAAAAAACACCGATACTACATGC
The DNA here is from genome assembly GCA_963922205.1 of Romanomermis culicivorax. Taxonomy (NCBI): domain Eukaryota; kingdom Metazoa; phylum Nematoda; class Enoplea; order Mermithida; family Mermithidae; genus Romanomermis; species Romanomermis culicivorax. The sequence goes on along the minus strand of CAWUHX010000013.1, from coordinate 551,445 downwards.
CATGGAAGAACGAGCTACGACTTCATGCTAGCACACGCAGAATTGTAGTGCCAGACATAAAAATTTGTCAATTGTAAATTTTCGTTTTTTCGGAATTTCATTGCATCTTCGAGTGGAAATGAAAATCTGGAAAACCATTAAGACAACTTTTTTGAAGGCTTTTTCAGAATATTTTAGTTTAAAACAAAGTTGTTTGAAAAATTGCCGAAAATCGCTCAAGGCATGAATGAAATTTGGAAGCAAAAACATGCATTATTCATAAAATATAAAACTGAGGTTTGATCTACATATGCCAAAATTGGTCAAAGGGTATTTATAGTGTAGCTCTAAATGTTTGAATGCAGTTAGAGTACATGAATGGTACATGCTATGGTGAAACAGGGTTCGATTATACATTACCAATCCCGAGTAATGTTCAGTTAGAGTAAAAATATCATCAAGAATAAATTTTTTTTATTACATCACATGTTGCAGTGGAACCAAAAGTCGTGAAAGCCACTAAACAACTGTCTGAAAGCTGCATTGAAATACTATCGTTTAATTGGAATTTCAACAAACATTGTCGAAAATTGACTGAGAAATAAATGATAATTTGAAGCAAAAAGTGCTATTAATCAGATGTAGAATTGGGGTTCAATTTATATGTACCAAAATTGGTCGAAGGGTTTTTATGGTATGGCTCTCACTTTTTGCACGGAGACAGGCACATGGGTGATACATGTTATGGTGAAATAGGGTTCAATTGTATTTAACACATCCTGAGTAGTAATTTTTAAAGTGAAAAATTGACAAATGTAAAAATTTATGTTTTTTTGACTTTTTTGGTACGCTGTATAAGAACTAACAGCCGGAGAGAAACTGCCCGTATGTTTTCAAAAGCCTGTTCAATCTACTATTGATTTGAAAAAAACCGCATGTAAAATGATTCAAAATTGTGAAAAATATGTGCGCTAATACGGAATATTTCCATATAATTTAATTTGTATACGCGAATTTTGAAAACTTTACGCATAATGAAAGCATAATGCATAATATAAGATTTTGCAAGGCCTGAAAGGCCGAAGTGAAATCATTATTCTACTAAAATGCCGAGACTTAACTAGCATATGTATCATCCGATTGGCCAACTCTTAGCTCGATTAAAAGCTCCGCCTAAAATAAAGTTAAACACTGGGTAAAGTTCCCCCATTATCATAGTTCATGAGAGCTGCAAATAACAGGAGTCATAATGAAGTAAAGAAGTAGAATTTTTTTTTTGCGAAAAGGAGACCACTGTAACGTACCTGCTAAAGCAGTACTGTAAATATGTAGCATACTGTATGTGATAGACATTTATTAAATATTATTAATTTTCACATTTTATCGTCTCAAGGATGTCTGGGATTCACACCCAAACATTCCTACAAAATTACGTGAAGTACTTTATTTTGATCCATTCACACCCCGGTAGCCCAATTAAGATGCCCTAATTAATTTGCACAAACGGCAGCTGTTCCCCTAGAACCTACACTAAACTACACATTCGACAGCTACCGTAATCCCCCGTAAAAATCGTAAACAACACCTGCACACAGTAAAATACCTAGAAGCCCCGCCAGACAGTAGTCTCAAGTGTAACGGTAGCGGCGGCCCCACAAAACATGTGTATACAGAGAAACCAATACAGGAAGCATGCACAGAAGCACAAAGGTGTGGCCAAGCCCACCGTAGGAAGCAAGCAAAGCACAGAAAGCATACAGTACCAGGAAAGCGTTAGAGAGGCGTAACTAAGTAAGCATAAGAAGTGTAGCAGAAAACGACGATTGGCGGAAGAAGATGGACAGAAGCTCGACCTCCCGTGACGCCCAGGGAGTGGCCAGAATGGCCGTATAAAAGAAGAAGCAAAGCGTGATTTGATCATTCTTATTCTTGTGGTTTTACGTTTTGACTTCCGCGCTCGTCTCGTCCTTTTTATACATTTGCAAGCGGCCGACTATCCGAAAGCAACTTAAACCGAGGCCCCCGTTCGTATTATAAATCGAAACGCGTTTTTATTGTCCATGTTCAAGCGACCGTCGATCACCTGTTGTTTTATTGTAACCATACGCTCGCGCCCCCGTCCCGTTATTTGTCCCCGCCGTATCGACCGATTGGTTAGAAGTAAAGTACCTCACACAAATCTGGTCGTTACATATTTTGGTGACCGTACCATTACGTTAACCACTGGAACTCCCTGCCCCCAATTAGGTGTACTCTTATCCGGGCATTTAGAAGCATTAGATAATACAGTAGTAATCATTTCCTACAGTAAGACAGCATTCGTAGAAAGCAAACTGGAAATCCCCTCCAACGAGACATTAAGCGATACATTCAAACGAATACAGCGTGAAGCAAAAATTGAAGCATTTAAGCAGAAATCCCAACGTAAACCAAGAATGACCCACCAAACGCAAGATCATTTAGGAGAAATCGTTAGAGAACAGATAAACGATTTGTTTTCAGAACATTTTCCTACCCTACGCACACAATTGAATCAGAATACAGTAAACCCTACCCTAATAGACCATCTAAGAACAGCAAACATTCGTAATAACATGGCAAATAATTTCTACGCGAAACCTACAGTATTCACGGGTGGCGTGACCCAACATTTTGGTGAATGGAACAAAAGATTAGAACAATTCATGGCACTCCAAGGCATGAAAGATACAGACCTACAGTTAAAGTTAGCATGTTTAGAAATTCATTTAGGAGGAGCCGGGTTAGCAAAATTCAAAAGTCTAGCAAATTCCGAAAACCCTCCCCACACATACGAGCAGTATAAAGTCGCATTACAGGCATTTTTCCCAAACAATAGAGATAATGAGCTACATCAACAATTCTTACGCGAAAGAAAGCAAAAGGGATCCGAAACAGTAACGGAATTCTTATTTGATCTAGAACATCTCGCAACCCTCGCCTACCCTAACTTTAACACAGACGCACGAGAAATGATCATAAAACCCCTCTTTGTAGAAGGCATGCAAAACGAAATCAGGGAAGCAATTAAGTATAGAAGGTTCACAACTCTAAAAGAAATATCAGATGAAGCAGCTTACATTGAACAGCAAATTCTTAGAAACGAATTAAAATCTAACGTCCTCCCCTTCATACCCCCAAAACCCGAACCCATCTTTTCCCTAACCAAAAATACAGACCAACAGGATCTTTTGCATCAGTTAGAACAACAAGTAAAAGATTTACAGTCGCAGATCAAACAAAAACCTCAACCCCCACAACAGAGTAGCTACAACAATTTCAGTAACAATACTTTCAGCAGGAATAATGCTTACAGGAACAATACCACCCCCAGGCAACCCACATGCTTCCAGTGTGGACAAATCGGACACGTAGCTCGTAATTGTAAATCAGTAGGCACCCAAAAATCATGTGAAATCTGTTTCCGTAATAATCACAGTACACGTGATTGTAAAAGCCGATGCATCCACTGCTCCCAAACAGGACATAGATCAGATAACTGCCTTTCAAAACCCTACTCCAATTTTCAATGTTTTCTATGCAAGCAGAGAGGTCATACAAGCAGGTATTGTCCAAATCAGCAGAGTCGTAATATTCAAAATTGCATTGAGTACAGGCAACCCCAACCCCTCATGGACATTGACGACCCCGCATTTTACTCAAAATTACCTGCCATAACTAACAGCCCTCAGACTACTTTAGGAACTATCATGCCCAACACCCACCGCCGTAGTGACGAATACGTCCTCGACCTGGACGTACCTGATTGGTGCGCCATGTCACCACCCCCCCCCACGCCTGAAGCCGCAAAAATCGAAAAATCGCCGCCCACCATCCCCATAGGCTACAAGATCCCCCAAAAGCAAGACACTACGCCGCCCACCGCCCCCGAAACCCTGTCGAAAACAGGCCGCAACTTGTTATCCCTTCTACATGGCCTGACCCCCGAACCCTACCAATTCCGCCCCCACCAAACACTTCTACCGACCCCCATAAGTAAGCAAGTCCAAACCCCATCCCATAACTCAACTTCTAAAGTTTTACAGAATGTTCAGATTGCAAACCAGCCACCCCCCCCAGCTCAAAATCGCAAAACTACAACACCAAAAGCCCCAACACCAAACCGGCCACAACGAAAACATACAGTACCCCGCCGCCTCCACTAAAACATTCTATTGGCCGATGTTTTGTATTTTTCTTTGTATAATAATCCCCACATTGTGTAGTGCCCAATTTCAGATGTGTGGAACTTCATTGAGCGGTCACTCAGTCAGCATACGGAAACTTGTATCATGCATGCCCCCTTCCACAGTAGACAAACCCGTACAGACACTCGGAAAAATCTATATCCCCTCCACTAAGCCCCACATTACAGACGCATACAAATGCAGTGTTCGCAAACGCAAAATTTGTACTATAACAGGATTTTTTGGATCAAAAGGTATTGTCTTCGACCAAACCGAAATGCAAAATCTAACCCCACATGTTTGTAAGGCAGTCGTTATAGACAAAGAACACAACGGTCAAAAATTATATGAAACCCAACCAGGATTTTGGTCAACAAATAACTCCTTAAGCGTAGAATACACATGGTGTTGTACAGACCACTGTACCTCGGTCACTAACGTCATCATAGAAATAGGACAAATAGCATCTTGGAATGGAAAATCTATGACAGGTACATTAGGTGACCTGGGGTCATGCAAACCGACATCAGGTCATTGTGTTACACCGGACGGATCCATTATCTGGAATGAAACAGCATTTGAAAACTCATGCCCTTTCGAATACAAAAATACACATCCCATCAAACTCACGCAAACACACATGATAATAGAAGAGCTACAAGGTGCATTCTCGGTTAAAAATACAGTTTTTTCGAACCCCAATTGCCCAGAACTCCAAGACAGCATTCTAACCGAACAAGGCATTATCGTACAATTAGACAAAAGCACCCCACATCGTAACGCATTTTTAACCCCAAAAACCAACGAAACTCATACTACACTATACGATTTTGATGATTTTGAACCCATCAATGCAAAACTAAACTATCTAGCAGACAAAATACAGGAATTCGAAATTCAAAATTTCAAAAACGTATGGAATGAATTATGCAGACAGGCACAGCATCACCTTGATCTCGTATGGCAAATTTTACGTCTTGATGCAACCCTTGGAGCGCGTGCATTCCTACAGCGAACCGACATCATAGCAGAATTCACAAAAGAAGCCCTCACAGTCTGGCCCTGCAAGCAGGTAAATGCATCCAAAGTCTTTTACAACCACAAAATCAACCAAACATGCTACAAACTTTTGCCCATTCTCGTACGAACCGAACTCATGTTTTCAAATAAAGGAGGCAACGATTTAACCCCTTTTCCACAAACTATTGACTGCCATCACATGCATGTAGCCCTTTACAAACAGAATAATACATGGGTCAGTGAAACAGGATCCCCGCATGTCACAAATTTACCTTTAGAAATCGTTTGGAACCAAAATTTCTCCCTCTTCCATTTCAATACACCCATCATTTTTCATGATCAACTTGCAACTATTTCAACCAACTTACTCTTTTTGAAACAATACATTTACAAAACTCACACACTCGAAAACATTGTCCAAAAACTCGTCAATTACACCGCCCAAATGTCTCTCAATTCCGATACAGTTTACAACATGATCTCAGGCACTGGCCAAGCACTCGGAAATAAACTCTCTGGCGCCAGTCAAGGCATAGAACATGTAATAACCGGTACCACCCAAAGTCTCACGGACAGATTAAACAATTTACTCAAAGGACCCCTGCAAATCATCATCAATCTAGCCGTTATCACTGTAGTTCTTGCGGGCGTCTTTTATTTGTTTCTCGTTCTTCGAAAGTATTTCCCCTCTCCAAAGCATCATGTCACACATGAACATGCATACGAAATACCATCAAACAACAGACATTTACATGAGACCATACCCCCATCATTCGGCCATGCTCTCTCAGAACTAGCAAATCGTCATGGGGCACAAACGCAGCAGAAATACGTCCTTGTGGATATTGATACCCCCTGAACTCCTGCAATCGAACTCATTAATCAAATTCACCAATCTGCATCAAATAAGCCACCCCAAAATGTACCTGAGAAACATACCCCTCATATTCCAATCACACTTAATGGCAAATTAATGACAAAAGGCATGATTGACACTGATGCTGTTTACTCACTCATTGATTCCCGAATCGCTCAACTTTTACAGTTAGACATGAAACCCCCGCTAGTCCAAGCAAAAGCAGCAAATAATCTTCCGATTCACTTTGTAGGAACGACTTTGGTCACAGTGACAGCCCAAACAATCCAGGAAACAATCATGGTCCATGTCCAAAAAGATTGCACAGCAGACATCCTTCTAGGCAAAAACTTTCTCAGTCGATTTTCGGAATACACTATCAACAATCAAAAATCTCAGGTCTAGAATATAGCCCCCTTTCGACCCATGGTGGAACTTATTTAGACGAGAAATTAGAATTACCACCCCGTACAGTAACCGAATTTACTGTCCCCTTGCCCAAATCGTACTTACAGGTCAGACAGCTTGAATTCACCCCGAAACCCAAACAGAATCCTAAAGTCCATTTCGCAGCTTGTGTCTCTGAAAATCAAAACTGTCGCATACGCATATCGGTCCTAAACACACAAGAAACAGCCCAAATTCTTTACCCTGGAACATGCATTGGTACAGTCTCATGTTACATCCCAAAACAAAATGCTCCCGCTAATCTAACCCCTTCAACGCAAAACCAGCCAAACCGTTTTGATACATTCACATGGTTAAAAGAAAATGTTAATTTAGCCTCCAGTGACCTCACAGAAGCAGAAAAAACACAACTCCTACGCGCCCTGTCGAAGTATCCTACATTATATGCTAAATCCAAAATGGACGTAGGTAGAACCACCCTTGTTTCACATACTATTGACACAATGGCTCCCAACCCGTACGTAGACAACTTTATCGTACTTCTCCAAAAGAAAAGCAAATCATACAAGCAGAAGTTGAGCAACTCGCAGCAGCAGGTGTCATCAGCCAAAGCAATTCTCCATGGTGTACCAACACAGTTTTAGTCCCCAAAAAAGATGGAGGCCATCGTTTATGCATTGATTTTAGAGGCCTCAACAAAGTCACCAAAAAAGATACCTACCCCTTACCCGGTATAGACGAAATTCTAGACACCCTCCGTGGAATGAAATATTTCACCTCCCTTGACCAATCCAATGCATATTATTCCATTCCCATAGCACAAGCAGACAGAGAAAAAACTGAATTCAATTGCTCAGCCGGCCAGTATCAATTCAATTACATCCCCTTTGGACTCACCAATGCCCCAGCCACATTCCAAAGGTTAATGGATGTTATTCTTTCGGGTCTGCAATGGAACACATGCCTTGTATATCTCGACGATGTTTTGGTATTCGCAGACTCCCATGCCCAAATGCTGGAACGTTTAGACACTATTCTTGCCCGATTCTCACAAGCAGGCCTTAAACTAAACATACAAAAATGCAAATTCTGCCAGCCCCAAGTCCAATACTTAGGCCACGTCATTTCTCAGCAAGGCATTTCACCAGATCCCCATAAGGTACAGGCCATCTATGACATACCCACACCCAAAAGCTCAAAAGAAGTTAAGTCATTCCTTGGCCTACCCTCATATTATCGCAGATTCATCCCAAATTGCTCTCAAGTTTCTAGCCCACTCACATCGCTACTCAAAAAGAACTCAGAATTTTCCTGGGGCCCTGAACAGCAAAATGCATTCACTAAGCTAAAAGAATTACTCATTCATGCCCCAATACTGCAGCACCCCGATTTCACAAAACCGTTTATTCTGCAAACCGACGCCTCAAAACTCGGAATCGGTGCCATTCTCAGTCAGCTAGATAGTAAAGGTCAGGATCGCCCCATTGCTTTTGGGAGCCGCACATTGAAACCCGCAGAACGCAACTATCCGATCACTGAGTTGGAAACCCTTGCAGTAGTCAAATTTGTCAAGTATTTCCGCCCCTATCTTTTCCAGCAACATGTTATTGTACACACTGACCACACAGCAGTTCAGGCAGTCTTACAAAAGGAAAACCCGTCCCCTCGCATTGCCCGTTGGGGATTAGCCCTCTCTGGTATTCAACTCGACATTCGACCTAAGAAAGGCACTGCTAACCGCAACGCAGATGCAGTTTCTCGATTCCCCTCACAAACAGCAAAGCAATCCTTTGATATTGAGCAATTAGAAACCCGTCCCAAAATATCCACCATCAATTCTGTTCTTGCGCCGAAGCAACTGAACAAGAAGAGCAACAGAAAAACTTTGCCGAACTCCCAACTGTCAAAAGTATTTTAGCAAAAATTGCCCAAAAACACTTCTGTACTCTGATCAAATTCACAGTGCATCAAAACATTCTCTTCCGTATAGTCGACAAACAGGCAAAACTATACATTCCCAAGTCGCAAGTCCAGCATCTCATCGCCTCACATCATGACAGCAAATTCACAGGTCATTTTGCGGCCAGGAAAACTTTACACTTGCTCAGACAGAAATATTTTTGGCCCCAAATGAGCCGTGATATCAAACGTTACTGCAAAACTTGCCACCCATGCCAGACACAGAAAGCTCTTAGACACAAAGTGCATGCAAACTTGGTACCAATTCAGCCGACTGGCCCATTTGATCGAGTTGGTGTTGATTGCATGGGACCGTTACCCCTCCCTGAAGAGGGCAACCGATTCATTGTCGTTTTCATCAATTATTTCACAAAGTATGTAGAGGCATTCCCGACCCCTGACATCACTGCAGCCACTATTGCCAAGCTATTCGTAATCAAAATTGTTTGCCGTCATGGGTCCCCAAAATCCATCCATTGTGATCATGGCACCAATTTCGTATCCGATCTTTTCTCACGGATCACCAGTTTATGCAATACTCAGAAAATTCACACTACCCCATATCATCCCATTGCCAATGGGGAAGTTGAGCATTGTAACCAAACCTTAGCCACCGGTATCCGCATGTACATCAATTCAAATCACACCGATTGGGATACTTATCTCCCATATGCTGTTTTTTCGATCAACATTCATAAAAATAATAGCACTTTGTATCCCCCATTTGAATTACTCCACGGTAGGCAAGCTAATCTGCCGTCAGACGCAGCCTTAAACTTTTTCCCCACGTCCTACATGTTTGATCTAGACGATTACGCCCTTCGTGTAAAATCACATTTTACAGAAGCACTCTCAACCGTGCAGAACAGTTTGCAAAAAGCCCAAGCCCACTACACCCGTCAGTATAACAAGCATGCTCAGAACATACATTACAAGGCAGGTGATCTTATTCTCTACAAAAATCATTCGTGTAAACAAGGGCTGACTCCCGAATTCCTCCCTCGCCAAAACGGACCCTATACAGTCACAAATTTCCTGTACCCCAACGTTACACTTGAACACCCCCATAAGAATATTACATTTACGGTGCATGTAAATGAGACAACCCCTTTCTACCCTCAGAAAGCAACTATCAAATCTACCCCCACCCCTCCTCAACCTCGAAAGCCTTGAAGGAGGACATTCAACTCCGGAAGGAGGGAAATGTAACGTACCTGCTAAAGCAGTACTGTAAATATGTAGCATACTGTATGTGATAGACATTTATTAAATATTATTAATTTTCACATTTTATCGTCTCAAGGATGTCTGGGATTCACACCCAAACATTCCTACAAAATTACGTGATGTACTTTATTTTGATCCATTCACACCCCGGTAGCCCAATTAAGATGCCCTAATTAATTTGCACAAACGGCAGCTGTTCCCCTAGAACCTACACTAAACTACACATTCCACAGCTACCGTAATCCCCCGTAAAAATCGTAAACAACACCTGCACACAGTAAAATACCTAGAAGCCCCGCCAGACAGTAGTCTCAAGTGTAACGGTAGCGGCGGCCCCACGAAACATGTGTATACAGAGAAACCGATACAGGAAGAATGCACAGAAGCACAAAGGTGTGGCCAAGCCCACCGTAGGAAGCAAGCAAAGCACAGAAAGCATACAGTACCAGGAAAGCGTTAGAGAGGCGTAACTAAGTAAGCATAAGAAGCATAGCAGGAAACGACGATTGGGGGAAGAAGATGGACAGAAGCTCAACCTCCCGCGACGCCCAGGGAGTGGCCAGAATCGCCGTATAAAAGAAGAAGCAAAGCGTGATTTGATCTTTCTTATTCTTGTGGTTTTACATTTTGACTTCCGCGCTCATCTCGTCCTTTTTATACATTTGCAAGCGGCCGACTATCCGAAAGCAACTTAAACCAAGGCCCCCGTTCGTATTATAAATCGAAATGCGTTTTTATTGTCGACGTTCAAGCGACCGTCGATCACCCGTTGTTTTATTGTAACTGTACGCCCGCGCCCCCGTCCCGTTATTTGTCCCCGCCGTATCGACCAATTGGCTAGAAGTAAAGTACCTCACACAAATCTGGTCGTTACACCACTATAAAAAGAAAAATACAGGTCAACCCCACTAGGAAGGTGGCGGAAAAGCGATACACATAGTTAGAAAAAGTAACAAATGAGTCTTAAAAGAAGAAACATTATGTGCACGATAAGCACAAATAGAAAAACATTAGCACATTAATGAAGTCCAACAAAAAAAAAAGGTCGACGGTAAGACAAAATAAAAATTTTTCGGGTCTTCGAATAGGTAATTAACGGGCTGAACCGCGAGAAAAAACGTCCTTGTTTTGGAAAACGATTATTGTTGCCCCCAGTTCTACAAAAATGTATGGTTAAAAACGAGAAAAACCCCTTGAAGTGATGGGAGGGGTTGGCCTAGTTAAGTCTCGGCATTTTAGTAGAATAATGATTTCACTTCGGGCTTTCAGGCCTTGAAAAATCTTATATTCTACTTCAAATGCCTCGACTTAACTAGCGTATGTGTTTAAAGCTTAGGGCATTATCAAAGACAAAATTCGTGTAATTTGGTAAGAAGTCTATATCCCTCTGATAAAACCGCTTTGAAGTTAAGGACTGGGAACTCCAGTTGGCATGACAGGATAAAAGCAAGTGGGCAGGTTGAAACAAAAGCTTTGGAAGCTGACGCAGAGCTTGTCAAATGTGGTTTAAAAACTGGTGTCAATGCCCGAAAGGGGCAAAACCGTCTTAATCCAACGGGAAATTGTCGGAGTGGAAACCGGCTTCTGAGGTTTCAAAAAAGGATAGAAAACATCGACTTTCAGAGCCACTGATTGCTTTGGTTGCATCCAGATAGAGCTGAAAATAAATGTAGGGGCATAAACGGGATTCCGAAAATTTGAAAATTTTGAAAGAAACAGGAGGACCACCACATATGGTTTTAGTAATCGCTGGAATAGTAATAAGAATAAAGTCGTGGAAAAATTTTATGTAACAAATGTCCAACTTTTGAATTTCAGGTGCCCTTTTTGGGGAGCTTAATGACAACAACGTGATAGATTTAAAGTAAGCAACTTCAAGTCTTGAGGGGCAATGGGAGTAATATTAGGCCAGAGAACTTTCAAAAAATGAAGAACAAGAGCAATATCTCATGTTGAGGCTTAATTGGCTTTAGGTGGATTAAGGTTAAAAAGTCCTTTCAAGAAACGTGTGATTAATGAATATTTGTCAGGTCGCAGCGAATTTCACCTAAATAGGTAAAAATAGCTGATTTAGCTGCAGCTTTGGTGCTGTATTTTAGCTTACTTTTATGCAAAAGCAATAAATAGTGAACTAATTCGCATGCAGTAGGTCGAAAGGGATCGATTTATCATCGAGAACACCAGCGATGCCACTTTTAATGGTCGAATTGTAGTGTTTCTGTGTTCTGCTAGACCATAATTGAAGCATGATGTCAGCAGCCTCCTTTGTAATGCCACTGGTCTGCCAGTAACTCCTGAGTAGTAAGGACGGCCCGTATAGGTCGTACGCTTAAGGATACCCTATCTTTTGTGTACGACCTATAATTTGTCATTTTTGGCCGATTTATAGGTCGTACAGTAAACATATATGGATGACTTTTGGAGGATTTACAGGTCATACAGTAAACATATATGGTCAATTTCTTCGTCGATTTATAGGTCGTACAGTAAACATATATGGTCGATTTATAGGTCCTACGGTTAAGCATGCATGTTCTTGAGTTACCGTAATAGCAGAATTACGGTAATTTTTCGATTATGGTAATAGTTGAATTAGGGTAATAGGTGTGTTACTGTGGGTGGAAAAGGAAAATCAATGATGAACGCAAAAAGGAAAACTAAAATGAACAAAAAATGGAAAAGAAATAAATAGAGATCGTGTGTAAAAACGGCTTCCCCTCTGGGAAGAGGAAGCCCTCAAAAATTTGCACCGCCGACCCCCTTTGTCAAAAGGGTGCCACCTGCAGATGTAAATTTATTTTGGAGGTCCCATTTTCTGAACAATCGTTCAAGTCTACAAATGTCAGAATGGTCAATCTGGTCAGTAATGGTCTGTTTAATGAGTAAATTCTCGAGAGAGTCAATACGCGATGAAACATTATCCTTAAGGGTGCATGCGTATAAAGTTTGATGTTCTGCTAAAAATGACCAAGAAGGTCTTTTATAAAAATGACCAGAGTGATCTGGCCGTAAAAAACATGTAGACAAATAAGGTCTTTTATAGAAGAGGACAATAATGAGCTGGTCATAAAAAGTGTGTAGAAAATTTGGAGAGTTGACGTACGGTAAAGGATACAGATTCGGGAATTATCGTAATAGTAGAATTACGGTAAATTTTTTCTATTATGGTAATAGAGGAATTAGGGTAATAGATGTGTTACTGTAGATGAAAAAGGAAAAAATGAAATGAGCAAAAAATGAAACAGAATTAAAAAGCGATCGTGTGTAAAAATGGCTTCTCTCATGGGCAGAAGAAGCCTTTCAAAAATTTGCGCCCCTGGACCCCCTTTGACAAAAGGGTGCCACCTGCAGGCGTAAATATGCTCGGAGGCCCCATTCCTGAATGATCGTTCAAGTCAATCTCAAACGGTCAAATTGGTCAGTAATGGTCTGTTTAATGAGAAAAATCTCGGGAGAGTCAATAGGCGATGAAACATTATCCTTACGGGTGCATGCGTATAAATTTTGATTGACTGCCAAAATTGACCAAGAAGGTCTTTTATAAAAAATGATCAGAACAAAATGGTCGTAAAAAGTGTGTAGAAAAAAGAAAAAATCTTTACATATCAAAAAGAAAAATTTTTAATTCGATGCAACATTCTACTTTATTGTAAAAATCATTCAGTCCAACCATAAGGAAATGTACAAAAATTATGTTTCAAAATACGTTTATCATATACTATTTGAAATTTTTTCAAAGTTTTACGAGTAACAACTTTATGATCTTGCTGACGCTCTATACGGAGACTATGTACATCTACTTCTTCTTTTCCATTGTTTTTTACAAAAGCAAAAACCATTCGACAAAGCGAATAAAAATTAACTTTTTTCATAGTATCTGATGACAAAGTGATACCGTGGACTTTGATTACGTGACGGTATTGGTCTGTAGAGGGACTGTACAACCTGTAGGCGTAATTTTTAGGACCTCCACTAACAAATTCGGTAATGTAAGATCCAGAACCATATTCACGTAACTCGTCAGTCATTTCACCAAGACACCAACCAGTGGGTACCTGATATTGTTGTTTGTCAACTGTTGACTGGTAAATAATACTATCCGTGTCAAAATACAATACTCGACTTTTTAATCGCTCAATGTAAGAATATAACTTTAGTCGAGCTTGTGCCGTTGTATAAGCTGCAATAACAGCGTTAGTATTTCCCATGACTTCCGCAAAATCATCATGTTGACAATATGTTGTTGACACCAATTGTTCATTGATTAGTCTAACATTCTTAATAATGTTGGCTACATTCATCACAAGTTCAAAATATTCTTTGGGTGCATTGTGGATAATAGTCTTATCCATATTGTTTCGTTGACCAAACTAAAAAACATAAAAATAATTAAATGAAATACAAAAAACTTTGCAAAGTTACTTTTCCCCAGAAGGAATTTAGCATTAATTTCGCCAAAGCCCTCTTTCCAGGATTTTTTAAAATTTTTGAAGAACCCAATGAAATATTCTCACGATTGTAGACCTCCATTTTGTTTTCACGTTTTTGCTCATGTGTGTGAGCTTTAGCAGGACAGCCTTCACTCTCCTATAAAAAATAACAATCGAATTCTGTCACATTTACATAATATAAAATTTACTAGTTTCATTTTCATAAAGGTATTGACGTATTGAGTAAATAAACCACCAGTGGGGTTTTTGGTTGGATGATATTGCTCAATATTATCATAATGCCAAACCTCAAAAATCTTGAGGATCTGAAACAAAAATAATATACATAGAAAAAGAACCATTACTGTAACAATATACCTTATATCCCTTCTCTAAGGCTTTATATAATTCTATCGTAACCCATGTACCGTCTAATGCTCTGTCTTGGTCGTTATGCAGGCATGTGGTCTTTTGTGAATCATGCGTGCAAGTTTTGCATAAAGGAAACAATAATTTACCACCATGTCGATACGGTAAAACAGGATGTAAGAGTTCGGGAGGTGGTAAAACCGTACACTTGATTAACCCCTCATAAGGCTGTGACGTTGAACTGACCTCTTCAAAATCTTCAGTAAAGATTTTTGGATGACCTGTAGGGTATTTCCCATATTTGTTGACAAATGGGTATAAACTGCATCATCTACATAATTGATCTTTTCTGCAGGTGTACCATCTTCATTGTACTTAATTTTATGATACAGTTTTACAGCATTAGTGCGACCGCCAAAGAAAGCTAAAACAAGAAAACTTTTGACAAAATAAAAAAGAACAATTCAAGATTTTACCTTCTCGAGGATTTATAGGTTCCCGTATTTTGACTGTATCAAAAAATGTTTTCATTTCGGGATGTGAGTGAAGTTGTTGTAAAAGTTTGCACTCCCACATTTCGACTACGCTATAACCGAGTGATTGAAGTTCCATAACCCGATTAAAAGTGCGTTCATATGCATCGACTGCTTTTGTATTATTATCGGCTGTTAATTGATATCTATTTTTCATACATTTAGGGCAACCATGCCAATAACAACCGTGAAATTCATAAATTGTGGTGTCTTAATGAGCAAACATATAGATATTAAAATTTCAAAAATTTGAACAAAATTACCTGATAAACCATCGACTCTGTATCTTCCAATTTGAACTTCACCACCATTAAGTTTATGTCGAATATACAGTTTTTCATTTTTATGGGCTAACCACTTCAACCATTTTAAGGCTATAACAGATTGTCTTTCTTCTTTACCATAACCTTTGTATGGTATTACACCAATAGTATTTGGCTTCAAAAATAAACGTCGGAAAACTAAGTTGCAAGCACTAGCAATGGTTATTGAATTTTCAAAAGGATCGACATTTGTTTCTTCCATAAAAATATTGCGAAATTTCATACAACATTGTCGTAAAACTTGCACATCGCTACGACAGTAGTCAAGTAACTCATTATCAAAATTAAATTGACAACCCTAAACAATGATGCATTTAAATGCAAAACTTTATACTTTTGCAAACTTACTGCTTCAAACTTTCCATTATACCACTCCAGAAATGTGGCATGAGCCACAGGTTTCATAGCATTGTAACCATACATGTTGGGTGATGGATATGAGCCAATATATCCGTAATTTTCTTTTCTATTAAAGAAATGAGGGAAATATCCTTTACATATTTCACTTATTCCAAATGTTTTCGGTAAAGCCGCCAAAGGCATCGGAAGAAAGTTCAGAGAATCAATAATTTTTATCGACCCTACTTTGATACACATCAACTCTAAACCTAAAATAAATAAATAACTAGATGAAAATGAAAATGAAAAACTATAAACAATTTACTAATTCACCCTTATTAATGATATGTAGTTTATGATGTCCATTACAATACAAAAACTGCATTATAAATTGTCCATCGAATCCTCGAGAATTATGAGCTATTGCTGTAATGTTTTTCATACCTTTTGCAAAAAGGTATTCACAGAAATCATTTAGACATGTAGATCCTTTGAAAATATGCTCGCGTTGACCGCATGTATTGCAGTAAAAATTTCCCTCATTTTGACGACACTGATCGCATACAGTATGGACAATACATAAATTTGGTTCATGTTCGAACACATCCCCTAATTCGGATTGTCGTAGAATTTTTTCCTGTGTAGTCTCAAAATCATAAAAAACAAATTTTTGATTAACAGGACACTTATCAGTAATTCCTGTTTCATTATCATCTAGACACTCATCCTCATCAACATTTGTTTCAAATATATCTTCTTCCTCTTCAATTTGCTCGCTACCAACAGGTTGCATAAAACATAAATGATCTAAAATAAAAATTTTCATATAAAATAAAATAAAATAAAATAATTATACCATATCTAATACCTTTTTTAGGTAGGCTTTTATTACATGTTTTGCATTCAAAATAACCGCAATTATGAGGATTAGAATGTGCTCGTCGAACCAGTGTATCACATTGTTCGCACACTCTGAAAGGATCGCAAATAGATAAACCTGTTTTTTGACGTTTGGATTGACCTCTTTGAGTAAAAACAAGCTTGTGTCGAGCAAAACACTTATCGTTTTTAAAATATCGCAGACAATCTTTGCATTTTCGAGCATTAAATTGATTACATGGAGTGTATTGTAACACAGAGGACAAACGTTTCTGCATATGTGTTCCATTTTGTTGTTGTAGGCCAGATCACAATGAGGATAAAAGTAGCTGCGGTCAAAAAATCCAGGCATCTTTGTAATGACGGAGTAATGGTTATCATGGTGGTAAATATTCAAAACATGCGTTGCTTCAGGTCCTTAAAACTCTAAATACGTACACAATAACAGAAAAATAAAAAACTCTAACCTCTAAATATTAAATCTTTAAAGCGTTCTCTGCTAAAAACTTTGATTTGATAATTGGGTAATAAAACAGCTTGCAGTTGTTCCCACTGATGAAAACCGCAAGCTCCTTGATGGTTAGCTAATCCTGCCAAGGTCATCAGTTCTTTAGCAACCTTTGTTTGCAGCAGATGTAACTTGTCAGACTTTCGAATACTTTCCCATTTGTGTTCAGCATTCCTATCTTTTTTATGAATGTAAGCTCTAGCAACAACTAGAGCTCTAGCAAAACATAAATCATCAGTGTTGTTGATTTGAATAATACAGCGTTTATCTTTTAGAAAATCATTATGTTTTAAATATTGATGAGCATTGTGAATACCTTAAATTAAAATAAATAAATAAATAAAAATAAAGTCTTACATAAGTAATTTTAATCAGCTTACCGCTACCCGCAGGTGGTGTTACAACAATCGTACGAATTGTAGACTGACGACTATCAATTTATATTTGCTCATTTGTTTGAAGAACAGCATTAAGAGTGTTTACAATCAAATCTCCAGTTAAAGCATGTTTCGGTCTAAAAGGTATCAAAACACGACCTTTTGTCAAATCTGGATGGTCAAAGAAAAACCCTATAAATGCATTATCAGCGACATTCTCAGAAATTTACTCTACTATACCTTGAAACGTTGGCACTATTTGAGCATTTAAATCATCCATATGTTCGGTATTATGAAAGTTCACAGAGTGCTCGCAACCATCGGTATTAAAACGCCTAATATTTACGGTACTGGGTTGACCTAGTTCGAAAAAATCATCCGCAACAAAAGATGCATTCATTACACCTCCACTAACCCCAACACCACCACCACCACCACCAATTTGAGCTGTTTCGCAAATTTCTTCCTCATCAGAACTGTAAGGCGTATAACTTTTGTATTCATCATCTTCATCATCATAATCTAAAACAGTTCCTTCTTCTTCTTCTTCTTCCAAAATATTATTATTATCAAGTGTTTCTTCTTCTTTCTCAGAGGTAATATTCTCTGAAGACTCATTCACTATTGTTTCATTGTCTTCATCAGAAGTAATATCTTCTAAAATTTCCATAGGCATGTCCTCTTCATCCGAAGTAATATCCTCATAAATAGGTTTCATTATAAAAATTATCTAAACTAGAAAATATAAAAACTATAAACTAGAAAAATAGAAAACAACCTATTTATCAAAAACTTATACAGTAATAATAGAAAATTTTTATAAATTAGCAAAAACTATTAATTTTATGGTAGAGATTTAATTATTGTTTACGAGGTTATTGTAGTACTTTTCTTTTTTATGATGGGAAAGCTTTAAAGACCTCTATAACTCATGAACACGTGCCCATATCATTTCTTTAGCTTATTTTATTAGCATATAACCAGTTAAAACCAGTTGAAAACCTGTTTTACTGTACAACCTTAGTATTTTTGTTTTGAGCCTCGAAGCTATAAAATAACTGTAATAGCTGCTTATAACCCTGTTGCACCATCTTTACTTTTTATGTGGAAAAGCTTTAAAGACCCTTATAACTCATGCGCACGTGGCTATATTGCTTCTATAGCTTTGACCTTGATAATTACTATAACACATAAAACACATATATTTTTCTAGCTTTGATCTCAAAGGTTACCGTACCACATAAACACATTTTATTTTATTTTTGTAGAACATAGCTCCTCCTCTCATATACTCCTCAGAATAGTAGAATACTGTAGGATATATGTCTTGAATATTTATTATGCTTATAACTCCTCCTCTTACATTTATAAGCTATATATCCTGGTTATTTTATTATAGTTATAACCTCCTTTTACTCTAAAATTTTGAACACTTTATACATTTATCTGTTTTGTTGCTACAAAAACTACTCGCTTCTTCTCTCTCTCTCTTTAATATTTCTTCAAGAATTTTCAAAAATGGAACACCAGTTCATGTTAGACCAAAACATGGCATTATTTGTAGTGGTTGAAAGTAGATACGTGTCGATCTATTTTCGTAACATCGACCCTAAAACAAAAGAGGCGTATGGTCACGGATTCAAGCTCATTTTACCACAATACGGTATACTAGGTCGCAATGTCAATATTATTGAAAAGACATTTTCACATGGAGGTCGATGCCGCATCAACCTTGGTTATAAAATGCTGGTTGAGAGCGACGGGGTTACAGTACGATTTAACAATTTGTTTAATGGAACGACATGGTGTTTATCTAAAGAAGTGAGTTGATATATGAATTCTTTCTTTCTTTTAAAATATATAATGTTTTATTCTTTAGCAATTTTGGCGCTGGACCAATATGATACATGAGATAGCACCAGCTATTTCAAATGAGTGCAATGCTTTAGCAGCAAATTTCCAGCTAGCAATAAAACGCAAAACAAACGAAAACGACGACGTAGCTGGAAAAGATGGTTCTACCCTGAAAATCGTTAAAGAAGAAGAAGTCAGTGCAGATAAGAAAATTATTAAAGAAGAAGAAGGGATTCATGCTACAAAATTCGCTGGAGAACAAAGCAATGCTCCTGAAAATCAAAAGGAAGCTAGCATTCAAATGTCGTTTATTAACGATCTCTTCATCAACTGTTCAAATGATCCTGACTACGATTCAACGTCGGATACCAATTCGTTGGAAGCCGAAACCAAGCGTATTTGTGAGTTACGTGTTCCAGGTTTAGATATTCCATGGTTTTTTGATGAGCAAATAGTAAAAGGTGAAAAATTATTTATAATTATATGTGCTGAACTAGTTATACAAGACATCTTTAATGGGTGTATTTTTGATTGTTATTGCGCGAAAGAGGTAGGAATTGTTGAGGATCATCAGTGTCCAGCTCGTAATTCCATATATAATATCACAATTACACCAACAGTTAATCGTCTATATGAAAAGATGGGACTTATCATTGACTGTTTTGAATATGTTATAGGCGAAGTTCAATGTTATTACTGTCTTCGCGCTTTTAAACAGATGATTGACATATTTAGATGTATACCACTTACAAGTACTGGTCGTAAAATTCTTAAGGATACTGTAGCTTGTTTTATTGATGAAGGTTATCATTATGATTTTGATGATGCTGTTGTTATCAAAACACTACGTGATTTTATTAACAGTAAATTGTAAAAGTTTTGCTCACATTCATTACAGTTTGTATGTTTTAGTTAGCTATAGTTTGCTTGCTTATGTAATTGTTTACGTATTTGCTTGTTATATAATTTCATACATATATTGCGCGTATATTTTTGCATACAGTAATGTTATTCTATTTTATATAATTATCTATCTATCTTTATATTTTACATGTGCACTGTTTCATATTGTAATTTTGATAATTATATATAACATTTTGTTTTAAATAATAATAATAAAAATCATTTTAAAAATTGTTCAAGTAAAAAGTGGTTGGTTTTCGTTGTTGTCAAAAAAAGAGATGTCAAATGATGATGATGAAAAGTTTTATATATGGAAACATCCATTTAACTGTATAGCTTCTGCTCCAATAAAATCAGGAAAAACACAATTTGTTAAAAAACTTGTAATTTTTGCTAAAGAAATGCTTCACCCTGCTCATGTGAAAATTTATTGGTGTTATTCGGAATGGCAAGAAGCTTACGATGAATTAGTTTAGAAATGTTCTTATGTAGAATTTATTCAAGGTTCGCCTGATTTGAATGAACTTCAGAAAAGTAAAGATACACCTAAATTATTAATTATGGATGATATGATGCAAGAGATGAAGAATGATCAAATTTTAACTCAACTTTTTACTAAAGGATCGCATCATTGGAATATATCAATTATACATATAGTTCAGAATGCCTTTTTTGATGGAATGCGTACGAGTAGGATAAACACTCAATATTTAATTCTTTTAAAAAACCCAAGTGATAGATTACAAGTCCGCACACTGGCTCGACAGATTTTTCCAACTACCTCAAATTATTTCATAGAGGCGTATGAGGATGGTACTAGTAAACCATACAGTTATTTATTAATAAATCTTACACAGACATGTCCTGAAAAATATCGACTTAGATCTAATATATTTCCCGACAATGATCACATGATTTTGTATACACCTGAATGATTCATCATTTTTACAAAAAAACTTTATACAAGTTAGTTGGATCCTATTATTTTAGCGACATGATATACAGTAAATACATTTTTTTAAATACTCTCGCCGTGATTCTTTTCATAGCTGTTTTTATTGTATGGGTACAATACCCTTTTCAATTTTATGGAAATGAAGAACCTGTGAATGTTACAGATTTTACGATACCAAACACAAAAAATGTTACAGATCAGAAATTATTATTATTACGAGAAAATTATAAATTACATATAATACCCTTACTACATTATGTAGAAAAAATTTTACATTGTCCTCAGAATGACAGACAATTTATGCAATTATGAGCGTGTTTCAAAATATATATTTTCAATCCTGTCGTATTTTCTTGTTGTAGTCGAAGCAGTAAATTTCATAACTTGTACATCAAGAGAAGTAGATTACGATATATTGATACGATAGCTTTATTACATAATCAGAAAAAAATATTAAACCCTTCATCAGTCTAGTCCAGAATTTTGAAGAGGTTGGTCCTTTTTCTATAATTCTTTTGTTTTGTGACAATTACGATGTCAGCTGCATTTGAAGTTTTTGTCAGAATGGTGCAAAATAAAGTAAAAGGTAAAAATTTTATATCTCTTCTTTAACTATTTATTAAACTATAGTATTTTTATTTAAGGTAAAATACTAAACAACAAACAGAAATGCGAAATAGCTGATTTGTTTTGGACTCTTTTCTCACTGGAAGCCAAGATTTTTTACAAAGACATAGCTAAGGTGTGCAACCATTTACAGCCTGAAGTTGGTTTACCCATGGGACGTAAAAAAGTTACACAATTTTGGTGTTTTGCTAGATTATTACTGACGGAGTTGGATATGATCGAAACTCGTGCTATTTTTGTAGAAGATCTTTTTTTAAAACTAGATACAGCTCATAAACTATTTTTTATGAATATGAATAACTTGTGTGCTTTTTCTAGATGCGAAGAGTTGAATATCGTCATACAAAATGAAGCTTCATTACTATCTTAATGTAATACAATAAATATTTCAATGTTTGCTCATCATTTGGTCATTATTGTAAAATTTTTCTGTACTGTACGGTCTGTTTTGTATGGCTTCTAGATTAAAGAAATATATTCACGAGCTCAATGTGTTGAAAAATTCAAATCGTGTTCAAAGACGTGCTTTTCTTCAACATTCTTCCCCCGATTTGATCTGTTGTATATGTGAAACTTGTTTGAACATTTTGAATGGTAATATTCCTATTAATTCAAACTTAAAAAAGAAATTGGCGAAACATAAATTATTGCTCAGAGGTTTAGCTACAAGACACGAGAAAAACAAGAAAAAAGATTTACATAATAAACGTGTAAGAATTGTTCAAAGTGGTGGAGCATTTTTACCTCTAGTACTACCCATTTTATTATCTACATTAGCAAGTTTTGTTACAGAGAAATTATTATAGAATGAAATTTGCTAATAAATTTGTTCTTATACCTCAGGAGGTTCTGAATAAGTTGAATAACTCTCAGGGTTCTTCTTCGACGACGAGTTCAAATGAAAAGACAGGTTGACATGTATCGTAATGAGCTAGAGCACATTTTGAAAGATAATACGTTAACGCCCGAAGAACAATACAAAATGTACTCGCAACTATTTTCACAATATTTAACTTTTGAACATGAAAAGGCTCAACCTACTACAGTGATTTTAAAACAAAAAGTTATTGATAATGAAGAAGATGAGAATGATAGTGACGATTTGAAACAAAAAGAAAAAAATTGGCTGAACGATGAAAAGTTACTTAGCGGTATTCCTAAACAGTTTAAACGCTCAGCATCCTTATTATTGGAACATGTGCGACGTAACCCTAGTATAAATGTTAATAAGCAAGGTGAAGTATTAATTGATGGAAAATTAATTGAAGGATCACATATTATTGATTTATTACATGATTTGTCTCGTAAACGTTCAAAAATTACACAAACACTTGGAGTAGATGAGTTTGTTAACCCTTTGAAAAAATATAATGTACCATTAAAGGCTATAGGAAACCCATTACGTAAAATGTTATTCACTTTACCTCGGAAACTCTCCTACCATACACCTCTGGAAGAATCAGATGATCAAACAGTTAGTAGTGTCAAATGGTTGAATAAACCACTTGTGAAAGGTATTGATTTATTTTCAAGTGGTGCCGAGGAAGATATCATAGAGGATTCATTCTTTAATAAAGGAAATTAGACAGAAAAGTAGATACGATGCAAAGTTAGAGCACTTAGACGGTATACTTCTTTGTACTAGAGCGATGAACACCTTACTTTCAAAATTATACAAAAATTTACACGAAAATCCTACAGCTTTTTCTAGTATTGAAAAATTATATGCTGAAGCTAGAAAACACCCTAAAAATATTACACGTAAAAAAGGTTAAAGATTGGCTTTCAAAACAAGATAGTTATACTTTACATAAACAAGTCAACAAAAAATTTTCACGTAATCCTATTTATGTTACAGCTATGGATCAGCAATGGGAAATTGATTTGGCAGATATGTCTTCTTTAGCAGATTTTAACGATGGATACAAATTTATGCTTACATGTATAGATCTATTAAGTAAATACGCATGGGTTGAACCATTAAAATCAAAACACTCAAAGAATGTTTGCGATGCTTTTCAAAATATTTTGAAAAGAGGTCGAATCCCTTGGAGAGTGCGCAGCGATAAAGGAAAAGAATTTGTCAACAAAGATTTCCAAAAATTATTGAAAACTAATGATATACATTTTTTTACTTTTCAAAATGAAGACATTAAATGTTCAATAGTGGAACGGTTTAATAGAACTTTAAAAACTAAATTATTTAAGTATTTTACAGAGTTTACTACTTATAAATGGATTGATATTTTACCCTCAGTTGTTTTCAACTACAATCACTCTTTTCATAGATCGATTAAGGAAAAACCTTATTCTAATGAAAAATTATTCTAATGAAAAACTTATATGGCAAAGACTCTACCCTGAAAGATTATACACTAGAAAGTCTAAGATTGATATAGGAGATTACGTGCGAATTAGTAAACATAGAGGTGTATTTGACAAAGGTTATTCACCTCAATGGAGTGAAGAAGTTTTCAAACTAATGCATACTGTGAAGACCCGAAATCATATACTTTATACAATTCAAGATCTGGAAGGCGAAGATATAGAAGGACGTTTTTATGAAAAAAAAACTACAGAAAATTGATTTTAATCCTAACATCAAAGAATACAAAATTGAAAAGGTTTTGAAGACTAAACGTTTACCAGATGGTCAGAATAGAGTACTTGTGAAGTGGTGGGGTTATCCTGAAAAATTCAACAGCTGGATTTTAGAAAAGGATATACAAAACGATGATGACGACGATTACGATGAACAACTTTGAATTGACATATTATGTTCAACAAGATGCACTATTATCACAAAATTTTTTAGGGGTTTTTGCTTGCGATACTCTACCGAAGATAGTTAAAAGACCTACAGCTTTAATTGCAAACACCGATACATCTTTTCAAAAAGGAAGTCATTGGATAGCTATGTATTTTGATAATGCTAACTCTGTATATTATTTTGATTCTTGTGGTTTACCACCAGTTATTCCTGCTTTTATAAACTATATTAACAAAAATGCTTTAATAAAATATACAAATAAGAAACATTTACAAAATTTTAATAGTAGGGTTTGTGGTATATATACTTTATATTTTTTGTATTATAAAGTGCGACATGTTCCTTTGTATAAAATGTTTAAAAGTTTCAGTAACACAAATTTTGTTAATAATGATAAATTGATTTGTAAGTTTTTTCATTGTAAATTTTCTATAAAAGGTCACTTGGGAAATAAATTATGTACACGTTTGTAAAAAGTTAACTCCTTCTTTATGTATTTATATATATAAATTTTACTTCGCTTTGATAGCTCCGCCTCCTTCATATTTTTGTATAATTTTATTGGTTACTTTAGTAGCTCCGCCTTTTTATAAATTTATAACTGAGTGTTTAGTTGTTAAACAAAAATTTTTTATTTCGAAATGGATAGTAGTAATAATACGCATTCAGAAACGTCTCGCATTAGCATTTGGGAGTTTTTTGGAAAACGTCTGCCTCAAAACGAAGTGGTTTTCTTCAGTCAGGTCATACTAATATACATTGTAGTCATTACAGCTATAATAAATTTATCTCTCTACAATAATAATACACAATTGTGGGTTGGTCTTTTGTGCTCTTGTATAGGATATTTATTACCTAGCCCCGTACGGACAGTATTACAGTCATCTAATTCATTGAAGACCATACCTATAGCAACAGCAAACAACATTATAAATAATGACAACCTTTGAAGATCAATTTTATATCACATTACCTAGTAATAGCAAAAATGGAAACAAACCCGCATTCATAAAGGAAAAGGTTTAGGGAAGCGTAAACATATAAATTCTACGATACATATAAAAAGCAATAAAAAGTTAAATGATGGTCAGCATCAACAACATCAACATCAAAAACAATATAAATGTAAACACCTGAAATGACGTTCCTCATTCTTAAAAAAGACTCCACGTAGAGTAGTCGGTTTCAAGGATATCTATTCAAAATGAGTAAATTTATTGATGCTGCGTCGTCTCCTAGTAGTAAAACGGAGTTAGATTTATTTACCGTACCTCCAACACAAGTTGCTATTCGTAGAAGTTTTTGGTCTGAAATTCAGTTACAAAATCCTTGTACTAATGAAGGACCTTACGAATTTGTTGTTTCACCTGATTCATATATGTTGGACTTATCAAAAAATTTTATATATTTTACTATTCGAATTACAAAAGCTAATGGCGCTGCTTGCACTTTAACAACAGATGCCAACAACAATATCAGTGGTAACGTTGTGGCGCCAATTAATTTGATCGGCAAAACATTTTTTAAACAGATCAAGATGTACTTAAATGGAAAATTAATATCTGACAGGTAAGTTTTACAATTAAATGTATGTTTACGTTTTTTAATTTTAACATTTTAACATTTCAGTGGGGATAGATACGCTTACAGATCTTATTTGGAAATGGAATTGAACTATGGTCGTGATGCTAAGTCGACACATGTTGCAGCTGCTGGTTATGCTTTTGAAAATGGTGATGTTCTTGATATAAAGAAAAACAAGGGTGCTTTGGAAAGAGTTCAGATGTTCAAAAACAGTGCAGTTGTTGAATTAATGGCTCATATACATGCCGATCTATTTATGCAAGAACGTTTCCTATTGAATCAATGTACTTTGAAAATTGATTTATACAGACATAGAGATGATTTTTGCTAGCAAAAATTTATTTCTACTGACAACGAAGCTTATAAAATCGAGGTTAAAAGCATGTCTTTATTTATTAAAAAAGTTGAAGTTGCGGATAATATCAATCTAGCTATTGAATCCATGTTACAAAATACAGCTACAAAATACCCTATTCGTCAATGTCATGTTACAAGTCTATACATAACAACTAGTCGTCGCTCAGCTCCTCTGAACTCATTGTTCACAGGTCCTTTACCTCGTCGTCTCGTTGTGGCGCTCATTGATGGTTGGGCTGCTAGGGGTGATTATTATCAAAGCCCCTGCAATTTTAAGCATTTCGGATTAAATGAAATTAAAATAACAAGTGGCACTACAACACTACATACAACACCATATATGCTAAATTTTAAAGAAAACAAATATTTGCGCACTTTTGTACAATTATTTCAGGGTGTAGGAATTGGTACAGATAACAAGGGTAATGAAATTACTCGAAATTCTTTTACAATGCATAACACGGTTTTTGTTTTTGATTTGACTCCTTGCGGTATGGATGGTAATTTTTGGGAACTCATACGTGAAGGAACCACTAGTTTACAGATGAATTTTGGCGAGGATATACCAGATGGCGGTATTGAAGCACTTATATACGCAGAATTTGACTCTCTCGTAATGATTGATAAAAATCGTGAAACCTTTACAGATTATAGTATTCAAATACGTTATATTTATATACACATTTCATCTCATTTTTTTATAATAATAAAAATCACTTATAGTTGTTGTTGTTGTTTATACAACCCTTCTCTTTAGCTATTGTTTAGAAATATTCTTTTAATTTATTCCTAATTATAAATGAACTTCCTTTTATTACTCCTTCTTTCCATTGTTTTCTCCTTTAATTCTACAGTACTATGTAATTATCTTGTACGTTCTTTTTACCCTAAGATCTGTTTGTGCATATTCTCTACATATTGTTTACTCGTACATCTCTAATTATCTGACTACAGTAAACCCTTTTTTTATATTCCAAAAGTTGACACACACATACACACACACACACACACACATACACTCATAGTAGAACTCTAAAGAAATTACCTCTACTATTAAATGCAATAAATAAAAAATTTTATTAATTTTAATTCAATTTAATTTATTTGAAACAAAATATATATATACAAAATTTAAAACAAAATAGAATAAATTATACATATATACAAAATTTAAAAACAAAATAAAATATACATATATATACATCCACCTTCGCCGCCGCCGCCGTCACAGCCCTCGCTAGAGGTTTCACGCGTATCCACTAAAATTTTTACAAATTTTAATAACTATTTTAGTTAAACAAAAATTTTTACTCTAATATATCATTTAACTGTTAAGTAATAGGTACAAGATCTATCAATAGTCTTTATTTATCATAAAATTTTATCGTATAAAATTGTGTAAATATTTGAAAACTTCTAGAATATTCTAGAAATGTTCTTTGGTAAGTTTTAGACAGCTCAGCTAGCTTATAAAATTTATATATCTACGACGTGTTTTAACTATAAATCATAACTTACTAGAAAGGCGGTAGCGCCAGTCCTATCCTCTCGTCGACGTAGCGATTGTCCGCGTTTCCCCATTCAGCCCTCACACCAGGGGGGAGGATATTCCACAGGTGCGAGGCTAGGTGGCCGTCATCCAGCGAAGGGTTTTCGAACATCCGGCGTAGACCTTTCATAAAACCCCAAAAGGGTTTCTGTCTAGCCAGATATTCAACCCCTCGCTGGCTTTTCCACCAGCTCTTGAAGTCCGTGGACGCCTCCTCCCAAAAGACGGATGCCCACGCGTCAATGTCGGCCGTCGTTAAAAACAGTTCTAAATTAATAATAATATTATAAAATAGTATCCATATTAATTTTTAAATCAAAATATTTGTAAAATCATCGTACCGTAAACCTCGTAGGCAGCTCTTAATGCCGAAATCAACATAATGAATAGGGCCTCCATTGGTAGTCTCAGGTGTCGCGCGCAAGTACAAAAATAAGAATGGTTCTTCTTCTTCTATTTTTTCTATTTATACCTCTTTACCCTCATTAAACCTTTTCCGATTTTTTCTGCTTTTTGGTTCAATCTTTTCGGTTTTTCTTTGAAGGTTGTGGACTCTAGGTTATTCTAGAAAATTATCCGAATAACAATAATCACCACCTTAATTGTTTCGGTATTGCGTCTCTTTAAAGGCTTTAGGCTCTAGGTTATTCTAGGAAACTATCAAAATAACAATAATCACCACCTTAATTATTTTGGTAAAGCGTCTCTTGCTACCATATTTTATAGAACCTTTGACCTTTTCTAGCATTTCTAATTGGTTTTACGATCTAAATGGTTTCAGCTGTCTAACCTTTCTATGTTTGCTCTGGAAAACACTCTGTATACAAAACCGCATCTACCTACATAAATCATCCAATATAATGTATTAATTTTCTATACGTAGAATAACGTTCATGTATTGATGATTTAGTTTTTTTCTTTTTTCTTTTTCTTTTCTTTTCTTTTCTTGAAATATTTTTGTGGTATCAATTACTTTTTTACATTTAGAATATTTTTCATCTCAAGTGTTCACTTTTCTACAGGCCTTTTATGCCCATTTTTCTATAAAAGAATTCGATCATTTACGACCTTATAAGTATAAACCCGTAGGAATAATGTTTCAAAATTTATAGGCTCTTAGAGTTTTTATATGTGGAATTGAGCATTCTGATCTAAAAGACCATTCTAATTTGGACGATCGTTCAGTATGCAGGGCTTCCTATTAGCTATTCTGTGAACCTGCAGATGGTGCACCTCTTATTTTGGAGCCCGAGGGCGCTTTTTTTGAACGACCTCCTTCGTGGGTAGAGGGGGTCAATTTTATAAATGTTTTCTTTCTTTTCTGTTTTCCATTTTTTGTTCACATTATCATTATTTTTGTATTTAGACTACAGTATTTTGGCGATAAACAAAAATAAAATAGTGTTTCAAAAGTTTTATAATAAAGTAGAATGTTGCATTAAATTAAAAATTATTGATACGTAAAGATTTTTTCAACTCTCCAATTTTTCTACACGCTTTTTACGACCAGCTCATTATGGTCATTTTCTATAAAAGACCTTATTTGTCTACATGCTTTTTACGGCCATCTTGCTCTGGTCATTTTTATAAAAGACCTTCTTGGTCATTTTTGGCAGAACATCAAACTTTATACGCATGTACCCGTAATGATAATGTTTCATCCCGTATTGACTCTCCCGAGAATTTACTCATTAAACAGACCATTACTGACCAGATTGACCGTTCTGACATTTGTTGACTTGAACTATCATTCAGAAAATGGGACCTCCGAAATATATTTACACCTGCAGGTGGCACCCTTTTGACAAAGGGGGTCCGGGGTGCAAATTTTTGAGGGCTTCCTCTTCCCAGAGGGGAAGCCGTTCTTACACACGATCTCTATTTATTTCTTCTCCATTTTTTGTTCATTTTAGTTTTCCTTTTTGCGTTCATCATTGATTTTCCTTTTCCACCCACAGTAACACACCTATTACCCTAATTCAACTATTACCATAATCGAAAAATTACTGTAATTCTACTATTACAGTAACTCAAGAACATGCATGCTTAACCGTACGACCTATAAATCGACCGTATATGTTTACTGTACGACCTATAAATTGATGAAGAAATTGACCATATATGTTTACTGTACGACCTGTAAATCCTCCAAAAGACATCCGTATATGTTTACTGTACGACCTATAAATCGGCCAAAAATGATAAATTATAGGTCGTACACAAAAGATAGGAGTATCCTTAAGCGTACGACCTATACGGGCCGGCCTTACTACTCTCCTGATATTTTCCAAGCGGAAAGGTGAAGTATTTTGTTTAGCACGAGGGGATGAGGAAGCCCTGATGGGTACGATAGAAGATCCGGCATTTGGGGAAGCAATAAAGGAAAAACGACAGGTGACTCAGGAGTTGGGGCCACCAAAGTTGAGTCGGCCAAACTGGAACAATTAGCACAGCTGTAGCAGAGTCTAATCTAAATTTCTGAATAGACCTGCCAATTTAAGCAAAAGGAGGAAAAACAAAAGCGAAAAATTTATGCCAGCAAAGAGTAAAACCATCAAAAGCAGAAGCATCAGGGTCTGGCTTCCATGAAACAAAATGTTCTAAATGGGTATTATGCCTTGAAGCAAAAGAAATCAATGGAGGACCCCATTTTTCATTTAAAAAATCAAAATTGCTGCATTCAAATGCCAGTCACTGCTGTCAGCAAAATTTCGGGATAATCAATCAGCTTCAATGTTAAATTCTCAAGGAATATGTGTTGCTTTAATGTTGAGGTGACGATCGAGGCACCAAGACCAAATTTTAATGGACAAATGGCAAAGGAATCTATTTTAGTGTCACCTAGCTTGTTGATGTAGGCAATAGCTATAGAATTATCATGCATGAAAGCAAAAATTTTTAGGCCATAGAGGCTGCTAAAAGTTCTTTATACTTTATATGCAAATTTAATTCATCGTTTCTCCAGAGACCATCGGCTTTGTGGGAATCTCAAAAAACGCCCCAGCCGTCATCAGAAACATCTGAAAAGATGGTTCGAGAAACAGGGTCTGGAAAAATGTTTCTACCATTCTAGGAATTTAACTGTTTAGACCAAAGTTCAAGTTCTTTTCTGGCTTCATATGAAAGAATAATGTGGTGATTATAATTTTGTTGTTTTAAATCAGAAATCAAGCAAGCCTGCAATTCTCTAGAGAATAGACTAGCACGTAACAAAGCCTGACTAACTGAATCGAATTTTCCCAATAAACAAGCTGCGACAATCAGTTTTACAGTATGCTTCTGTAGATGGGAAATACATTGCCTTAAAATGTCATCAACTTTATCATGCGGAATTTTTAGTGTTGAAGTTTTGGAAGAAATAATCAAACCGAGAAAAGTGATTGACGTTTTTGGCGCCAATTCCGATTTTTCACTGTTAACTATGAAAGCCGAGCTGGGCGAAAAGAAACCTCACAAAACGGGCATCAGCTTTTAGCCTCTCATAGGACGCATTTAAAATTAACATATCGTCCAAATAAATTTTTATGCGAATACCAAGTTGATGGCAAGCAGAAACTACAAGCTCCAATAATTTTGCAAAAACCCGTGGAGCTGAAGAAAGTCCAAAGGGCATGCACGTAAACTGATACAAATGATTTTCCCATTCAAAACAGATAAACTTTTGGTCATTCATATGAACAGGGACAGCAAAGTAAGCATCCTTCAAGTCAATTTTAACCATACAATCGTTCAAATGCAATAAATCTTTTAGCAAAAAGATGCATTTTTTTTTAAATGCTCATATTCTACATAAGCATTGAGGGGTCACAAATTAATTACTGGGCGCATATCATCATTCTTTTTGGGAAACCTAAACTAGGTACATAAAGATCAGAAGGGGAGATAAAAGAAGGTACGGGTTCGATAGCACCCTTAGACAAAAAGGGAAATGAACTCTTTAGATGCTACAGACTGATCTTGAGGTGAAAATTGATCGGCAAAGGCCTAACTTTCTGTTTAGGTGGAATACTTTCCCATTCGACCTGTAGGCCTGACACTGTGTTTAATGGCCATCTATCAGAGGTCAATCTAGACCAATTAGTAAGGAAAAAAGCTAAGCAGCCAGCAATTAGTGGGAATGAGCAAAGATGCAAAAATCTTGCACTCGGTACCAGAAAGAATCCCCAGAATGGATAGGATGGTCCCAAAACTTTCTGGTGCTGGAATAGAAACGCAAACTTTGGGAAAGTTGATGCGATGCACCATGAATAGACGAAGGGGGTTCAAAACCACGAACCGACGATTGTCTAGGTGCAAAAGATGACAATTTCCTGAGAGCATCATGCAGGCCATTTTTATGACCATGATCTTCGAAACTGCCACACAAAGACTTGCCAAAGAGGAGAGGTGGCGATAATTTCATGTCTGCATCTCTACAGCAGGCTACTGGTTCCTCCGATGAAACGGGCATGGATGCAATGTCCTTAAACAAATAGCTTACTATTTCCACATTTTATAGAATTTTGCAGTGCCTGTCATGAAGAATATCCTGTAAAATGAAGCTGATGTGACGAAGGCTGCGCTTAATAGCGTTAGAAGCACAAACTGGATTGAACGATCCTTGATCCTGTTCATCAATTACGCCCACCAATGGGTAGGCTCATTCAATGACAGACTGTTGTAAACAATCAAAATGTTCATCTTTTCTAATAAGACATTTCTTGTCTCTTCCTAAGAAAGATCTAAGGTCCTCATCTATAACTGGAGCTAAAGCCACTGGGGAATCTGGAACCAACATTTTGGGGTAACAATACAAACATAACATAGGATCCTCAAAATAACCTCGTAATTCTGATATAACCACCTCCTGGGTCCCGCTTGTAAGCAGCAAGCATTCCCATTCCAGTTTCAAAGAATCCGAAAAAGTTGGAATAGCTGCTTTGCTGGAAGATGAAGGAGTAGATCGTGAATATTTGCGATCAACCAAGTAGCCGGCTGACATCAGGCTCAAATTGTCATCCAAAACCAAAGGGTTATTGGAATGAGGCAGAGGCTCCTTTAGAACGGAATGCATAGAAGCAGAGTCCAGCTGAACTGAACCATTATCTCGAACCATCAAAGGTGGTTCGGATTTGTTATAGGTTCGATGGAACCTTGTTGTAAATTGTCGGAAGGAAAAACCTCTAAGGAGGAACCTTCAATAATTGGTTCAATGGAACCCTGAGCCTAAGAAGAATCGTTCTCGTCAATTAAAGAAGCTAAGTGTCAATAATCCAATGACAAATTTGCAGTAGAACCGCAAATGGTTGAAGAACTTCCGGAATCAGTCGATTCAGACGAACTGGAGATGAGCTAATCCGTGACGAACAACACTGCAGCTATGGTGGCTCGAAAGAGTACCATGCAAAGATGACATATTAACAGAACGGAAAGGCGCTTTGTAACAAACAGAACGTGATGACATAGAAAAATAAAAACGAGCTAAAAGTTAGCCAGCTCCAATGAACTATGATAATGGGGGAACTTTACCCAGTGTTTAACTTTATTTTAGGCGGAGCTTTTAATCGAGCTAAGAGTTGGCCAATCGGATGATACATACGCTAGTTAAGTCGAGGCATTTGAAGTAGAATAAAAAAGGTTTCTATGTAGAATTCTTACCAGATTCAAAATCAGCGCTAAAAGTTGTAAAATTCGTCCCCAAACCGAGGTAAACAAAATTTTGCCTTATCCACATTGTTTCAAATCCAGGTGATTCTTAAAGATATTGATTCATGAAATATCCCCGATTTGGCTTATCACAAAATTTATCGCTGACAGAAAATCTTGCCCAAAAGATCCAAGAATGCTGCCATGTCACCCATGGCTCCTTTGATCCTATATTTCCCGTTTTCCTTTCAAGTAATATTCAAACCAGTTTTTCCGCTTTCTTCTATTTTTTGAACCAGCAATTTTTGTTTACTTTTCAATTAGGACGAACAATGA
This sequence comes from Romanomermis culicivorax, assembly GCA_963922205.1. NCBI lineage: Eukaryota > Metazoa > Nematoda > Enoplea > Mermithida > Mermithidae > Romanomermis > Romanomermis culicivorax. The sequence continues at coordinate 517,473 of CAWUHX010000013.1, read as the reverse complement.
CGAAATTTACTTTATTGTGAGAATATTATTTTATTCATTCTAGAAATTTTGTTTCAAATTTTAAAGTCTTTCTCGTCAGCATATAATGTCACAGTTTAATCGATTGATTTCTTGTACCAGTAACATGACCAATGGTACGGAAAGTTCGTGGATATTCGTGCAGCCCCATCATGATCAGAATATTTTGGGTTCATTGACCAAGGTTAGTGAGACTGAGCTGAAAGAAAAGACTGAAATTCCATGAAAAAATCATGACCGAATAAAGATTGTCCATGTGTAATAAGATTCGATTCATTAGTCAAGTTACGTTATAATCTGTTTGTCTTGGAATGCTTCGAAGTAATAAGAGTAAAAAGCAAGTATTATTCCAGATTTTAGGATTATCAGCTAAACTGTGTAACATAGGCTGGGAACCTGTGGGGTAATCTTAAATTACCTTTTGAGTTGAAAATTTTGTAGTCAAAAGTTTGTATAAACTATTTCAACAACAGTGATAATTTTTGTCAATTTTTACTTAGAATTTTATAGAAAATGGACTATAGCATTTTGAACGATATAAAACTATTTTAGTGGTGGACAAAAATTTACTGAAGCTCTGAAGCCATGGTTTTTTGATTTTACTGGGACCTTCTCTTCAATTTTACCGCCACGGCATTTTATTAATTTTCTATCATAAAAATTAAGCCTAAAGGCCCTGTCATACTTCGCCACGAGGTACCGCGCGGCGCCGGTTGTCCTATTCATACTAAAAAGCGGCGCCGCGCGCCACCGCGCAGCAGCTTGTCATACTTCGCCTCGCGGCAGCTTGTCATACTTCCCGACGCCGCTTTTTTACTTTTGGATTTTACTCTTCTCAAAAAATGTGTATTGCTCGTCTCGACAGATGCGAAATACGAAAAATGCGAAAAAGATGAAAAATAAGAAAAAAATCGAAAAATAAAAAGCGCAAAAGAAAAATAAAAATCGATCATTCCTGCACGGTGCAGATAGAAGCTTGCAAAAAAGCCAAGTCTAATTTGGGCTCTTGCTTCAATTTGCTTCTCATTCCAACGATTAATAGCTCTTGAACTGCTGAGAAATATCACTTTGTATAAATTGATTTTGAAAAATTGAGTATATATACACGATTATTCATTCACATATGTGCTATATACAGGATCCAGATCTAATCTGGGTCCGGTCGGACCTGCTGTTTAGGACCCAGATTCAAAGTGGATCCATCCTTTCCCTAGTATTCGGCAAACCGGGACGTTCAGGGAATAGGGACTAATGCGTTTTTCGGGGAAATAGGAAATTTATTCATTATTCGGGTAATCGGGACCTACGGGGAATATGGACTTTCGGACAATCGGGATATTTGCGGAAAAGAGACGCTGGGGGAATGAAGACACAACCAAAATGTGCGAGTACACTTGCTGTAGGAACATGTTTACACCCACTTTGCATATCCATAATTTTTACACATTAATCTTCATTGCAAATTAAGTAATCAATTTGGTAAAATAATTTGACAAGTGTCAGAATTCACCATTCAAGTGAAAAATATGATTCAACTACATGTATAGATGTCACAGTATGCAACAATGTGTTACAACAACAGTATGCTGCAAGTTTTCAACACATAGCTTGTTCGAAAATTTCGTTTCAGTTGAAACTTGATGGCGGCGCCGCTTTTTAGTATGGATAGAACAACCGGCGCTGCGCGGCCGCACGGTGCCGCGCCGTACCACACGGCGCCGCGCCGCACTGCACAGTGAAGTATGACAGGGCCTTAATACACGACTGATATGTACATCAACATCAAATATTTCAAAAACGTCGTAGCAATAAACCCGTGGAAAGGAGCCTTTTACTGAAGTCAAAAGCGGGGCTACTGGTCAAGTAGATAGTGGCCAGAAAAATAAGTTTCTAGTCAAATTTAATTTCTGGGTCGACGTTGGTTTCTTTCTAATGTTATCTTCTTTGTTTACCGACAAATTCGTGGGGATAACGTAGGTATGTGTTCAAAGTCAATCCGGTTTTGCTGGTCACATAATATGAAAGCATAAAATGTAAAACTGACACTGAAAAAGTTAATCCTGCCGTAGTAACTCTGGCTAAGCCAGAAAATTGCAAAGGAATCAAGTGTTTTATGACGAGTAGTTTTTCTAGAATGTCGACCAATTAGTCTATGAGACACCGGCCAAGCTACGACATCCGTCTTACTCACCTCCAGAATTTTTGAAAGTTTTTGGCGATATGCAAATTGCCATAGGAAGCAGAGCAGTCTTCGATTGCATGCTTATCGGAAACCCCAGACCGAAGGCAAGTTACTTTCCACTATGATTGTATTTACGCTCACAAATTCACAGATTTATACAGTAAGTTCATCACTCCGTATCATCGTTCATATTGTCGTGCTGTATAATCTCGTATCTGCCGATGAAACACGGCACCAAAAATACGATAACGTAGGCCAAAGAAAAATGCTGTACGGCGACGTATAGGTAAAACGAAATTAGTCGTTCCAATTTTTGGCTCAAAAATACGGTAAATGCGCAAAAGGACAAGTTGCACGCTGTGAAGAGCACTTTTTTTCGGAACGGAAATATATTGTGAACGTGAAACTTCTAGAAAAAAGAGGATTTTACTGCATAAATACTTGACATAGTTCCTGTATTGAAATATGCGGAAAAAAGAGAAATGTGGAGGTTGATCTTGAAAAGAAAACTGATCATGAGTCATGCAATGAATGAGCGAGTTTGAATTCTACATGAGATTGCAATGTTTGAGTAGCAGGTAATTCATCCAACCGCCGCTGGCTGGATTAAATAAGTTGAACAATCTTGGCGTAATCTTGTGAAAGAAAGATTAATCACTATTGATCATCTGAAATACATTGATGAAAATAATCATAATATTTCAATATATGTCCTCTCACGTTTTATCATGAAACCGATCGAATCATGCCCAGACAATAAATCTTTATTGTTATACTTTTCCAGAATGAGTTAAGGCCGATGTATAGTCGTCCCGATCCTTTAAAAAATCGCTCTTCCTGAGTCAGGAAAACTCGTTCCCTAAATTTTCGATCCTGACGCAATCCATAATCCTGAAATCAGGATCGGGACAGCGTTCCCGACCTGATAAGGAAAGGTGTTCCCGATGTTTTCCTGATCGGGAAAGGATGGCTTTCCCGACGTCGGGAACAAAGTACAAGCCTTCCCTACTTTTTAGGGATCGGGAAAGCCACACGCTACAGTAAATACTCATCAAATGCGTAACGGATTCAGCCTGCGCATAATCCTAGTTACATTTTCCGGTAATTGGAATGTAAAATGAAGTGAAATTAGCAAAAACTAAGAATTTGCTACCAGATAAGATAGAGTAGTCAGCTAAGAAATAGCTTTTCCATGTTTTTCGGTGAAATATGCGCACTTTACGCAAGTGTAATACTTTGCAACAACAGCGCGTTGTAATACTGTAGCCCTGTTTGTTTACAACAAAGCGGCAGATTTGCGGCTTTTGTTGATTGATTTCAGCGTTTTTACTTATTAAAAAATTAACTTTCTAAAAAATTAATTAATTTTAATGTCAAACTTTATTAATTTAAAAAAATTTAAAATTAAAAATATTTAAAATTTAAAATTAAAAAAAATAAAGCTTAAAAATAGAAAATTTCAACATTTTAAATTGAAAACTTTTTAAATTATAAAATTTAAAATTGAAAAATTTAAAATTAAAAAATTTAAAATTAAAAAATTTAAAATTAAAAAATTTAAAATTAAAAAATTTAAAATTAAAAAATTTAAAATTAAAAAATTTAGAATTGAAAAATTTAAAATTGAAAAATTTAAAATTAAAAAATTTAAAATTAAAAAATTTTAAATTAAAAAATTTTAAATTAAAATATTTAAAATTAAAAAATTTAAAAATTAAAAAATTTAAAATTAAAAAGTTTCAAAATTTCGAATAAACAAATTTAAAAAATATAAAATTTAAAACTAAAAAATTTCAAAATTTAAAACTAAAAAATTTTATAATAATTAAAAAAATTAATTAAGGGGGAATTAAAATATGACAAATAAACAAAAAATACCGTAAACAAAATAATGTAAATGCATGTATGTAAACATGTGTAACATGAACAAAAACAAAAAAATAATCAGAATAATGGACAAGATCAATAAAATGTATAAAATCTACTGTCTGGTCCTATTTATTTATACAACTTATGCATCTCAATATCTAATCTTACTGTAAAATATTTTTCATGTAGTCGTCCCAATCTTTAAATTTAGGGATGTTAAGGACGACTTTACCTGGTCCTATCCTTTCCTGATCCTTATTGGGTCAGGAACTCAGGATTAAGGATCAGGATTACGGATTATTATACATCGGCCTTTACAAGGACGAGACAAAATTGTTGTTAGAACATGGACATTTTTTTCTGCATGGATTAAGTAATAAGTGTGCGATTAAAAATTTACTAGATTAATGATCTGTGCCACATTCTTAATTTTCTATGAACTTGCATACAAAAGATTCATTGAAATGTGGAATCATTCTTTCGAGAATTCTAATCTTCGGATGATTGAGAATTGAATGAGTTCTTGAACACTCAAGAGAGTGTAGCAAGTTTGTGGGAACAAATATACTGCTGGTAACAGATCATCTATGACAGTGGCTTCGAGAAACTACCACTCAAATAATTTATTCAAAACTGCCTCAATACATGAACAAATTTCAAAGTATGTTTTTGATTATTCATCCATTGTTATCAAGATTTCTCCAACTGAGATTTCATAGAAGGTGACTAACAGGAAAAATGGTCTCTAATAAAAAAACATTTAGGGCCAAATTCCTGTATGAGTCCTAGACTAGCACTAGACTAAGGCTAAATTTTCATTTAGACTGGGCTTCTAGTCGGCCATTTGTCCAAAACTTTAGACAGCCCGGGCCACATTAGTAGTAAGGCCGGACCGTATAGCTAGTATGGTTAAGCATACCCCTATCTTTGTGCACTACCTTTAATTTGTCTTTTTGGCGGAATTATAGGTAGTATGGTAAGCATATACGGTCGATTTTTTTGTCGATTTATAGGTAGTATGGTTGAGCATGCAGCTTCAGGAGTTACAGTGATAGTAGAATTATGGTAATATTTGGATTAGGGTAATAGTCGAGTTAGGGTAATAGTCCTCTTACTGTAGGTGAAAAACGAAAACCAATGTGGAACAAAAAATGGAAAAACGAAAATCAATGAGGAACAAAAAATGGAAAACAAAAATAGATGTGGAACAAAAAATGGACATACGATATGCATGCACTGTACAAAAAAAGTAAGGAAAAAATCGATCTGGAAAAAACTGGAAATACAATGCCTATGTAGTGCACAAAGGTGGGAAAGGTAAGGTAAAAAAACACCAATCTGGAAAAAGTGGACATATGGTGCATATAGTGTACAAAGGAAAAAAGGTAAGGTAACAAAACCAAAATCAATTTGGAGAAAGTGAACAAGGGAAAAGAGCACACCTAGTGGGCATAGAGAGAGGACATGCAGAAAAAAATATACATAGATCTGAAAGAGATCGTGTAGTAGACAAAGGAAAAAGAGCATGCCTATTGGAAATAGAGAGTAGACCTACACGAAAAATGTTATTGATCTGAAATGAGAACATTTTGCCAGCAGTAAAAAAGCACCTGTACTTGACAAAGGAAAAACACTACTGAATGACTTTTCAAAAATCTAATGTAATTTTTATTTATATTACAAGATAATCTTATCTAACTCATGACCTGGACTACTGTAAGTTGCCTAGAAAAAAGAAAAAGACCTGAGAAGGTAATAAATGAAAAACAAAAATGGATCTAACGAGAACATGTAGTGGACAAAAAAAAGCATATGTAGTGGACAAAATAAAAAGATGCCCATAAAATTATTGTCATTTCATTGAGAACATGTACTGGCCAGTATCAAAAATAATAAGTAATGCGAAAAAGGATAGTACCAGCAACAAATAAAGCTGTAAATGTTCGCATCACTGGAACCTATCAATTATACATATAGTTCAAAATGAAAATTTTGATGGAATTTGTACAAGTAGAATAAATGCTCAATATTTGATTCTTTTAAAAAACCCTAGCAATACATTACAAGGTCACACGCTGGCTCGACAGATTTTTCCATCTAGTTCAAATTATTTTATAGAAGCATTATGAGGATGCTACAATCATACCCTATGGTTATTTATTAATAGATCTTACACAGACATGTCCTGAAAAATATCGACTTTGGTCTAATATATTTCCTGACAATAATCATATGATTTTTTATACACCTAAATGATTTGTCATTTTTACAAAAAACTTTTTGCAAGTTGGTCAGATCTTATTATTTATCAATATGCAATGGAGTAAATACACCTTTCTTAATGGTCTTACCATACTAATGAATTAAATTTCAAAACTTGTACATTACAGGTTCTAGGTTATGATACATTGATACTGTAGATTTGTTACGTAGTCAGAAAAAAATATTTTACAATGCATCATCAGTTTAGTCAAAATTTTCAAAGAGGTTGGTCGTTTTTCTATAATTTGCTCCTTGCTACTGTGATAGTTATGATTACAATGTCTGCAGCATTTGAAGTTTTTGTCAGAATAGTACAAAATAAAGTAAAAGATGAAAATTTTTATATCTATTCATCTACCTAGTTGAATATAATATAATTTTTTTTGAGGTAAAATACTAACCAACAAACAGAAACGAGAGATGGCTGATTTGTTTTGGATTTTCTTTTCACCTGAAGTCAAGACCTTTTACAAGGACATATCTAAGGCTTGCAGTCATTTACGTCCTGAAGTTGGATTACCTATGGGATGTAAAAAAGTTACACACTTTTGGTGTTTTGCTAAATTATTACTACTGGAATTGGATATGATTGAACCTCATTCTATTTTTGTGGAAGATCTTTTCTTAAAGTTAGATACAAATCATAAATTGTTTTTTATGAATATGAATAATTTGTGTGCTTTTTCTAGATGTGAAGAGTTGAATGTTATTATACAAAATGAAGCCTCACTACTGTTTTAATGTAACACAGTAATTGTTTTAATTTTTATAGCATTTGGTCATTATTGTAATATTTTCTTCTACTGTATGGTCTGTTCTGTATGGCTTCTAGATTAAAGAAACATATTTAGGAGCTCAATGTGTTGAAAAATTCAAATTGTATTCAAAGATGTGTTTTTCTTTAACATTCTTCCCCCAATTTGATCTGCTGTATATGCAAAATTTGTTTAAACATATTGAACAGTAATATTCCTATTAATTCTAAGTTGGAAAAGAAATTGGCAAAACATAGATTATTGCTTAGAGCTTTAGCTACTAGACAAGAAAAAAAAAGTAATAAATGTGCAAGAATTGTTCAAAGTGGTGGAGCATTTTTACTTCTAGTATTACCAGCTTTATTATCTACACTAGCAACTTTTGTTACAGAGAAATTATTATAGAATGAAATTTGCAAATAAATTTGCTCTTATACCTCACGAAGTTCTGAATAAACTAAATAATACACATGTTTCCTCTTCCTCAGCTTTATCAAATGAAAAGATGGGTATAGGTAGATAAATTGATATGTACTGTAATGAATTGGAGTGCATTTTAAAGGATAATACATTAACACCCAAAGAAAAGTATAAAATGTACTCTCATTTATTGTCACAATATTTAACTTTTGAACACAAAAACACCCAACCTGCTATCATAATTTTAAAACAAAATACTAATGATGAAAGTGATAGCATTAATTTAGAGGTTGAGGAAAAAGATTGGTTGAATGATGCGAAATTACTCAGTGGAATTCCTAAACAATTTAAACATTCTGCATCATTATTATTGGAACATGTGCGATGTAACCCTAGTATATATGTTAATAAGCAAGGAGAAATATTAATTAATGGGAAATTAATTGAAGGATCCCATATTATTGATTTATTACATGATTTGTCACATAAATGTTCAAAAATTACGCAACCATCAGGAGAAAATGAGTTTGCTACTGCTTTGAGAAAACATAATGTACCATTAGAGGCTATAGGAGATCCTTTGCATAAAATGTTATTCACTCTACCTCGGAAGATCTCCTACCAAACAGCTCTGGAAGAATCAGATAATCAGGCAAGCGGTAGTCTCAAATGGTTGAATAAATCGCTCGTCAAAGATGTTGGTGTATTTTCAAGTGATGAAGAAGATATCAAAGACAATACAATCTTGAGTAAAGGAAACTCAACAGATCAGAAGATATGGAGAAGAGCTAGAACACTTAGATGGTATGCCCCCTTGTACTCGAACGATGAATAGATTACTTTCAAAATTGTACAAAAATTTACACAGAAATCCTACAGCCTTTACTAGTATTGAGAAATTGTATGTGGAGGCTAGAAAACACTATAAAACAATTACACGTAAAAATGTTAAAGATAGGCTCTCAAAACAAGATAGTTACACCCTACATAAGAAAGTCAACAAAAAGTTTTCACATAATCATATTTATGTTACGGCTATCGATCAACAATGAGAAATTGATTTGGCTGATATGTCTTCTTCAGCAGATTTTAATGATGGATATAAATTTATGTTTACATGTATAGATGTGTTAAGTAAATATGCATTAAAATTAAAGCATGCAAAGAATGTATGTAATGCTTTTCAAAATATTTTAAAAAGAGGTCAAATCCCTTGGAGAGTGCACAGCGATAAAGGAAAAGAATTTGTCAACATAGATTTCCAAAAATTATTAAAAGCTAATGATATACAATTTTTTACATCTCAGAATGAAAACATTAAATGTTCAATAGTTGAACGGTTTGATAGAACCTTAAAAACTAAATAATTTTAATATTTTACAGAGTTTACCACTTATAAATGGATCGATATTTTATCAACAGTAGTTTCAAACTATAATCATTCTATTCATAGATCAATTGGTGAAAAACCCCATTAATGTGAGCTTCAGAAAATTGATTTTAACCCTGATATCAAAAAATATAAAATTGAAAAGCTCTTAAAAACTAAAAGTTTACCAGATGGTCAAAATAAACTACTCGTGAGGTGGTGAGGTTATCCTGAAAAATTCAACAGCTGGATTTTAGAAAAAGAAATACACAACAACGATTACAACCAACAACTTTGAATTGACATACTATGTTCAACAAGATGCAATTTTATCAAGAATTTTTCTTAGAGTTTTCCTTGTGATACATTACAGAAGATAGTTAAAAGACCTGGGGCTCTAAATGCAAACACTGATTTATCTTTTGAAAAAGGAAGTCATTGGATCACCATGTATTTCGATAATGATAACTCTGTATATTATTTTGATTCATATGGTTTACCACTAATTATTCCTGCTTTTATAAACTATATTAACAAGAATGCTACAGTAAGACACATAAATATGAAAGACATACAAAACTTCTATAGTAGAGTTTGTGGTATATAGACTTTGTATTTTTTGTATTATAAAGGGCGATGTGTTCCTATGTATAAAATGTGTAAAAGTTTTAATAATACAAATTTTGCTTAAAATAATAAGTTATTTTGTAAGTTTTTTCATTGTAAGTTTTTTGTAAAAAGTTGATTGCAAAATAAATTACGCACTCATTTGTAAAAGTTAACTCTACTTTCTTCATGAAAATCTGTTTAATTTTTATTGGTTACTATATTAGCTCCACCTTATTATAAATTTATGATTGACTTGTTAATTGTTAAATAAAAATTTTTTTATTCTGAAATGGACAGTAGTAATACTACTCATTCCCAAACATCTGGCCTCAGTGTTTGGGAGTTTTTTGGAAAACATCTACCTCGAAATGGAGTGGTGTTCTTCAGTCAGGTCACACTATTATACATTGTAGTCATTACAGCTATAATAAATTTATCTCTCTACAATAATAATACACAATTGTGGGTTGGCTTATTGTGCCCTTATATAGGATTTTTTTACCTAGTCCTGTACCAACACTGTTACCTTCTCCAAACTCATTAAAAACAATAGCCACAACAGCTAACACTATAAATAATAATAATGATAACCTTTGACGACCAATTTTATATTACTCTACCTAGTAATAGGGAATATGGAAATACACCCTCCAATTTTTCAGCTCATTTACCCTACCATTTAAAACTAGATGGAAATTGGGAGGTAGGATTAAGTGAAATAATCCATATAGCTGGGCTACAATTTCCAACCATGGTAGAGATAATGTGATAACATTAATTACAGATGGTATTGGAAATAAAGTTAAAGAAATTAAAGTAATAGTTTTTGAAAAACATTACTTGAATGTAGCCGATTTAATTGATAAATTGAATGCAAAAATTGGAGCAGCTATTGCAGGAAGGGATATTGAAATTGTATTTTCACATGATGAACATGGACGAGGATTGGTTAATTTAAAAATAAAAAGTGGTTTAAGTTTGCATCGAATTGATCTAAGCAATTGTTTAATGGAAATTATTGGTTTTAGGGCTACTAACACTGCTTCTGATGCAACTGCTGAAGATTTTTTAAATAGAAGTGTTAATATTAACCTATATACTGTTGGAGAGAAACCACCACAAAATTCTAACATTCATATTCCACCACCCAAATCAATTTTTCTTGCTGATCTAGGAAATAAACATTTATATATGTTAGGGATTCAGCCACCAAATTTAAACAATTTACAGAGTTTTTATGTTTACTGTAATATTATTGAAAATCAAATTGTTGGAAATACTTTAGCACCACTTTTACATATAGTGAATGTGCAGGGAAAATATAAGGATATAGTAAGCCAATTATATAAAACACCTCACGATATACCCATTCAATTGAAAGAAATTAAGGTACTTGAAATTGATATAAAAAACAGTATGGATGAATTTATATGATTCCAATTTGGGAATGTTATAGTTAAATTACATTTCTGTTGATGTACTCCTTCATTCTTATAGTACTATTGAATTTATCACAATCATTCATTCATTTGCCTTTGGACACCTTGTCATCAGGTTGAATTTTCCCAAATGCTCTTAATTTATTTATTTATTTTATTTTTATCTACAAAGCAAAATATGCATACAGTATATATTCCCAAAACAGTCGATTACTGGGTCAAGATTTATCAATAGAGCATACAAGATAGTCAATTTCAATTAGGTGGTGGTGCATTGGAAGGTTTTAGAGCAGCATACCCATTTTATTATAGACACCAAGGAGCCAGATTGGGTAATTTTTTCAAGAGTTTATGGCAACTAGCTATGCCCTTGTTAAAGTCTGCAGGAAAACATGCACTTGCTGCAGGTTCTAAAATTGCAGGTTATATGGTAGAAGGACGTTGTTTTAAAGAAAGTGTTACAGATCATGGGTGAAATGCAGCAAGTAATTTATTACACGAGACGGGTGATCGTATTCAGAAAGGAAATGGTCTAGGAAAGCGCAAACATGTAACTTCTACAATATATTTCAAGAGCAATAAAAAGTTGAATAATGGTCACATAAAGCAACATAAACATAAGCAGCTAAAACAACATTCCACATTCTTAAGAAAGACTCCAAGTAGAATAGTGGGTTTTAAGGATATCTATTCGAAATGAGTAAATTTATTGATGCTGCATCATCTCCTAGTAGTAAAATTGAATTAGATTTATTTATCGTACCTCCAATGCAAGTAGCTATTCATAGCAGTTCTTGGTCCGAAATACAACTCCAGAATTTTTGTACTAATGAGAGGCTGTACGAGTTTGTTGTTTCACCAGATTCATATATGCTGGATTTATCAAAAAATTTTATATATTTTACTATTCAAATTACAAAGGCTAATGGCAATGCTTGTGTTTTAACCACAGATGCCAACAATAACCTTACTGGAAATGTTGTAGCACCAATCAATCTGATTGGTAAAACATTTTTCAAACTGGTCAAAATTTATTTAAATGGGAAATTAATATCTGACAGGTAAGTTTTATGATAACTATATGTATATGCACATATTTTTTACAGTTTAAAAACTTAGCAGAGATAGATACGCTTACTGATCTTATTTGGAAACAGAATTCAACTATGATCGCAATGCTAAATCAACATACATTACAGCTGCTGACTATACTTTTGAAAATGATATTATTCTTGATATAAAGAAAAGCAAGGGTGCTTTGGAAAGAGTGTGAATGTTCAAAAACAGTACTTTCATCGAATTGACAGCCCCCATACATGCTGATCTATTTATGCAAGAATACTTTTTATTGAATCAATGTACTTTGAAAATTGATTTATACTGACATAGAGATGATTTTTCTTTGCAGAAATTTATATCTACTGACACAGAGGCATACAAAATCAAAGTTAAAAGTATGTCTTTATTAATAAAAAAAATAGAAGTTGCAGATAATATTAATTTAGCTGTTGAACCTATGTTACAAAAAACAGCTGCAAACCCTATTCGTTGATGTCATGTTACAAGTCTGTACATAACACCTAGTCATTGATCGGCACCTCTAAACTCTCTGTTCAGAGGACCATTACCTCGTCGACTTGTTGTAGCACTTGTTGATGGTGCTGCTGCTGGGGGTGATTATTATCAGAGCCCCTTTAATTTTAAACATTTTGGATTAAATGAGATTAAAATAACTAGCGGTACTACAACTTTACCTACTACTCCTTATATGCTAGATTTTAAAGAAAACAAATATTTGCATACTTTCATACAATTCTTTGGAGGGGTAGGGATTAAGCCAGATAATAAAGGCGATGCAATTACTTGAAATTAGTTTATGACTCATAGTGCAATTTTTGTTTTTGATTTGACTCCTTGCGGTATGAATGTAATTTTTGGTAACTCATACACGAAGAAACAACCAGTTTGCAAATGGACGTTCGAGAAGATACACCTGATGGTCGAATAGAAGCAATTATATATGCAGAATTTGACTCTCTCTCATAATGATTGACAAAAATTGTGAAACTTTTACTGATTATAGTATTTAACTGAGCTATATATTTATATATCATGGACATTCTTTTGTAATAAAAATTTTGTAATTGTAAATTTTTTTTTGTAATAAAAAACATTTACAGCTTTATTTGTTGCTGGTACTACCCTTTTTCACATTACTTATTTATTTTGATACTGGCCAGTACATGTTCTCTATCAAATGACAATAATTTTATGGGCATCTTTTTATTTTGTCCACTATATGTTCTCTTTAGATCGATTTTTGTTTTTCACATATTACCTTCTCAAATCTTTTTCTTTTTTCTGGTGACTCAAAGTAGTCCCTGGTCATGGGTTAGATAAGATTATCTTGTAATATAGATAAAAATTACATTAGATTTTTGAAAAGTCATTCAGTAGCATTTTCCTTTGTAGAGTACTGGTGCTCTTTTTCTCTGCTGGCAAAATGTTCTCTTTTTAGATCAACAACCTTTTTCCTCTAGGTCTTCTCTTTATGTCCACTTGGAGTGCTCTTTTTCCATTGTCCACATACTGCATGCTCTCTTTTTGATCTAAGTATAATCTTTTCTGCATGTCATTTTTTATTCCACATTGATTTTCCTTTTTCCATTTTTTGTTCCAGCTTGGTTTTCCTTTTTCCATACAGTACAACTTACTGTAACACAATTATTATCGTAATTCTACTATTCCTCTTCTAGGCAATTTACAGTAGTCCTTGCTCATGGGTTAGATAAGATTATTTCCTAATAAAAGCAAACAACACATTAGATTTTTATAAATTCATTCAGCAGTGTTTTTCCTTTGTCAAGTACGGGTGCTTTTTTTCACTGCTGGCAAAATGTTCTCATTTTAGATCAATAAAATTTTTCCTGTATTTCTTCTCTTTATTTCCACTAGGCATGCTCTTTTTCCTTCATCAACTACACCATCTCTTTCAAATCTATGTATAATTTTTTCTACATATCCTTCCTCTATGCCCACTAGGTGTGCTCTTTCCCCTTGTTCACTTTCTCCAAATTGATTTTGGTTTTGTTACCTTACCTTTTTTCCTTTGTACACGATATGCACCATATGTCCACTTTTTCCAGATTGATTTTTGGTGTTTTTTTACCTTACCTTTCTTTCCTTTGTGCACTACATGGGCACTGTATTTCCAGCTTTTTCCAGATCTTTTTTTGTACAGTACATGCATATTGTATGCCCATTTTTCATTCCACATCTATTTCCGTTTTCCATTTTTTGTTTCTCATCGATTTTCCTTTTTCCATTTTTTGTTACACATCAGTTTTCATTTTTCACCTACAGTAACACAACTATTACTCTAACTCTACTATTCTCCTATAATGCTTCAACTTAACTAATCGCATGTTCATTTGTAATTGGTTGGTGTTAGCTCAAACTTCAAAGCTCCACCCAAAAAAAACTTTACTGTTAGATGGCAGACACCCCTATCTCTCCATTGTTCATTTGAGCTCTCTTTGCTGTTGGGTTTTTTTCACTGTTCTTAAAAATTTTTTACTTATGTCTACGTCATGTTCTCAATGTATGCGTGCTTCTATGCATTCTGTTAGCTCAAGAAGATCCAGCAAACATTGTGCCTCGCATCATAGCTGTTTGTCTAGAGGATGCTCTAGAGATTCTATTTCTGATCGGAATAATCATCACCGCAAAAGCAGTCATTTTAGCTGTCTTTCATCTCCTAGTTCCTCATCCAGCATCAGTTGTTCACATTCTCACATTTCTTCAGCCAAAGGTTCCATAGAACCACATGTCGTTTCACCCTCCTTAGGAGGGAAACTCGAGGATGCCACCAAATATATGAACAAAAACAGTTCTATTCCTGGTTCCATTGAACCTTTGGATGATAATTCCACTTTGGCAGAAATTGCTAATAATTCACCCGGAACAGGAAAATTAGATAAAGTATTACTGGAAAATTCGAAAGATTCTGATCATTCCTTAGAAGGAGAATTTTGTTTGGAACATTCTTCCAGAACTTGGAAGAAAGATACAGTAGTTTCAGATTGAGCAGCTTTACGGGTGGATATTCCAATTTTTGCAGAGGACATTTTACCTGACTGTAAGCATTTGGTTCTCCTTACAGAGATGCAATTGATTGCAAATTTTGAACTTCACAGCCATTTTGAAGTCTCAAAGGTCGGTCTAAAAGATATAATAATATTCTGATTCTGAACAGTCCGGCAGCCTTAGCTCTGGTTTTAGATGAGGATATACGACCCTATATCGAGAAATAGAAAAAGTGGCTCATCAAAAAAGATGAATGTCAATGTAATTTTCACCAGGCCATTTTAAAATGTGCATTTCCACTAACTGCAATTCTTAAAAAACAACGTGGGTCTCTGGACACTTCTTTTATGGTAAATGAGGTTGAACACAGTTTAAACCATTCGGGATATATTTTACAAGATACTATTTATGACAACCGCTACAAAATTTTAAAAGGAATGGGAATCAAGAGTTTTTCTTTTCTTGGTATTTTGAGTAACCCTCTTTCAATTGAAGAGCCTGTGGTTCAAAAAGCGGATGTTGCTACTAAGCTCACTTCTCCGCCCTTATTCAGGAAAAATTTGTGTAGTAATCTTAAAGATAGCAGACAAAAAAATGGTTTACATGATGCTTTTAGCAAATTAGCTTTTTCCAACACATCAACTATTTGTGTTTCACATGCCCAAATTCAGAATTATTCTTATTCGTGCTCTTTTTCAGAAATGATGGTCCAGATGAAATCGGATACTTATTATCACCAATAGGAAAGGAAATTTTCCTATCGGAGATAATAAGTATGAAACATTAGAGTTTCGCTTTTCAAATTGCTTTGCTCCTAAAATGCTTATCGGTGGTCAATTAGGTTATTTCGTTAGTAATTGGGCTCAACTAATCTCAGATACTTGGATTCTTAATGCTGTTAGAGGACTTCAGCTTGAGTGGAATCATAGACCACCTAAACAAACTTATAAACCATGTCTTATTAACTTTTGGCCAGTTCATAGCAAAATGATTAGCAAGGAAATTTCTTCCTTGCTTGAAAAAGGCACAATTCAAGAAATTTTCCAAAAATGCATGGAACATTTTTGGTTTTCTAGGCTATTTCTAGTCCCCAAGAAAAATAATGAAATGGGACCTGTTATCAATTTATGGCCTTTATAAAATACGAACATTTCAAAATGGAAGGAATTTTTGTGCTGAAGCATATCTTTCAAAAAGGTGACTTCATGCTCAAAATTGACGTCAAAGATGCTTATTTTTCTGTGCCTGTCCACGAAAATGAAAGGAAATATTTGTGTTTTGAATGGGATGATAAGTACTATCAATTTACATGCATGCTTTTTGGCTTATGTTTGGCACCCAGAGTTTTTACTAAACTACTTAAGCCTACTGTAGCTTTTTTGCTCAATGTGGCATACATGTGATCATCTATTTGGATGACATTTTAATTTTAAATTCATCTGTACAAAAATTAAAAGTGACATGCATCTGGTGATATTGAAAAACTTGGACTTCATAATAAATGAAGGAAAATCTATTTTATGTCCAAAACTTTCTATTGTGTTTCATGGGCTAGAAATATGCTCCAAAACTATGATGTTGAAAATACCCGATGACAAAATTGAAGACATTCTGATCATGTGTGAAAATTTCTGTCAGAAAACATACATAAAAATTTTAGATGTTGCTTGCCTTTTAGGAAAGTTTGTTTCTGTAAGCCAAGCTTCGCTATGTGCTAACCTTTTCACTGGGCAACTTCAAAAGAGCTTAATTAACGGGCTTCATATAAATAAAAATTATGACAGCCTGATTTTGCTTGGGGATGAAGCTAAAAACAAACTAAAACTCTGGCTAAAACAGCTTAAAGCATGGAATGGTTGTTGTATTATTCCCCCTACTGTAACTTTGACCATTTTTTCTGATGCATCAAACGAGGGTTGGGGAGCCTATTGTGACACAAATCATGTGGGGGCTGATGGATTGTAAAAAACTCTTGGCTTCTTTTTTCGCACTAAAAATTTTTGCGAAGGATATTAGCATTTCCTTAATGATAGATAATTCTACTGCAATTGCTTATATAAATAAATTGGCTGGTACCAAAAACATTTATCTTTGTGATCTGGCTGTAAAAATATGGTCTTGGTGCCTTGAACGCCATTTTTTTATTCGGGCCACCCATATCCTGGGTAGAGAGAATTGTGATGCGGACTGGTCATCAAGACATTTCATAGATCCTAGCGACTGGAAGTTAGATGCAACAATCTTTTTGACCATCAATGGAAAATGGGGTCCCCTCAAAATTGATCTTTTTGCTAATCGCCATAATGTGCAACTAAAACATTTTGTGTCCTAGAAACCAGATTCAGATGCTTTTGCTGTAGATGCTTTTAGCATAGATTGGCATCTTTGGTTGGCTTTCGCCTTCCCTCCCTTTGGCCTCATAGGTGGAGTCATCCAGAAAACTGCCCTCGACTGTTCTAACATAGTTCTTATTGTTCCAGTTTGGCCGACTCAACCTTGGTGGCCACAACTATTAGCAATAGCAGTGGACAGTCCTCTACTCTTGCCTCCCTGGAATGATGTAGTACAAAACAGTTCAGACGAGTGTCACCCCTTGGTGATAAACAAAACGCTCCATCTATCAGCATGGAAAATCTCTGGGATTTCTGGACAAGCACAGGAGTTTCAGAAGAGGCAGCCAACGTCATGTTACAATCTTGGTCCTTGGAACCCAGAAGCATTACAATTCAGCTGTTAAAAAATGGCATTGCTAGTGTATTGAACAAAAAATTGATCTTTTTCAAATCTCTACCTCAGAGTTAATTGAATACTTATTAACAATGTACAAAAATAAGCTAAAATTTAGAACAATCGCTGCTGCAAAATTGGCTGTAGTGAACTTCCTTAATGAAATGGGCCATGATTTATCCAATAATTCTTAAAATGTCTCGATTTAAGAAGGGGCTTTTTAATTTTGTGCCCCTGCAACCTAAATATTCAAATACTTGGGATGTAGCCCTAGTTCTACAAATTTTACAACAAATCTGTTTGCATGATCAAGGTACGGACAGAAAAATGTTGACATTCAAAACATTAATGCCATTAGCTCTGAGTTGTCTAAAATGGGCCTCAGAACTACAAAAATTGGATGTAAATTTCATCAAATTTTTAGATGATTATGTTTTGCTTTCTATTCCAGAAGTGACTAAAACTAGAAGGGGCGGTCCGCCAGATTCATTCAAAATTTTTTAGTATTCTCATAAGCATATTTATCCGTACATGTATCTTCAAAATTACATAAAATTTACTCAACAGGATAGACTTGCTGAAACCAAATGTTTTTTGTCCTTGGTTTGTCCTTATAAGCCGGTCTCCTCCATGGCCATTTCACGATGGTAGAATACAGTTTTTTCCCTTGTGGGAGTTGATACTACTGTTTTTAAAGCTCATTCCACATGCTCAGCTTCTGCTTCTAAAGCTCTTTTGTCCAGCTGCCCATTAGCCTTTATTCTTAGCCATGCCAATTGGAGTCAAACTTCTTTGAATTTCAAACGTTTTTATCAAAAAGATATAATCGAGCCCAACTATAATAATTTTGTTTTTGATAAAAACGTAAGCTTTGAACAGTTACTATTAGTTAAGTTGAAGCATTATAGGAGAATATAATATTTTGCTAGGCCTTATAAGGCGGAAGTGAAATTATTATTCGCCTATAATGCTGAGACTTAACTAGGCCCTCCCCCTTCCACCCTTTGATTACGGTATTTTTAGGCCATGGGCCACTAATCGTCTTTTTGGGCGAGGTTTTCCACCCATGAGTAGCAGATTCATGCGATGCTGATTTTGATTGAATTTAATCGCGATTTTTTTTTGAAACTTACTCGCTAATGTTTTTCGAAAATTTTTGGATTGCTTTTGTAAAGTAGCTTATGATGGCACTTTGTGCTTTGATGTATCAGTGTTTTTTGAAGTTTTATACGATTTAGATAAATCATGAATTTGTCACTACGTTATTCTTTAAAGTTTGGATTATATTGATTTTGATCAGCTTAAAAATAATAAACAAAGAAACAATTTGATCTCTCTAAACAATGAAGAGATAGGGGTATCTGCCATCTGACAGTACAGTTTTTTTGGGTGGAGCTTTGAAGTTCGAGCTATCACCAACCAATCATGAATGAACGTGCTATTAGTTAAGTCTCAGCATTATAGGAGAATAATAATTTCACTTCCGCCTTATAAAACCTAGCAAAATATTATATTACCCTAATCCAAATATTACTGTAATTCTACTATTACAGTAACTCCTGAAGCTGCATGCTTAACCATACTACCTATTAATCGACAAAAAAATTGACTGTATATGCCTACCATACAACCCATAAATCGGCTAAAAATGACAAATTATAGGTAGTATGCAAAAGATAGGGATATGCTTAACCATACTACCTATACCGTCCGGCCTTACTACTCACATTTCGAGGGCTATTCCAAAAGGCGTGCTAGTGCTAAATTTTTAGCCCGAGCTAAAGTTGTACTATTCTTGTAGAAGGAATAACTATTCGGTGGGTCCTCTCATTTTTTCTGAAACTCTGAACACAATAGTGACGTTTTGTCTGCTTCTAGGACAATGCGCCCCCCCCAGTAATTCACCCCCACTACAGTTCGTCCCCGGACAATTTGCCCCCCAACACAATTCGCCCCTGAGCAATGCCCTCCCTCCAGTAATTCACCCCTGGTACTTATATCTTACCTAGGTTTTAGATTTAAAAGCAACTCCATGCCACGTTATGTAGCATATTTCCAGACATTTTCCCCATTAGGTAACCATATTTCATGTGAAATATAAAGGACATGAAAAGATAATTTTTCGCTTCGCCCTGTCTCCTCTGTTTTCCTTTTTATTTTTTTTACATTGTCTTTTTTCTTTTATTTTCTGGTTTCATACGTATTTTCCTTTTCCAGCTTCATTTTTTGTAACTTTTGATCGGGATCTATGGAGAGCAATTAACGAGTACTACAAAATATCACAGTTATTCCGTGTGTGACTCTGTCGTATTCTTTACTATCTATTTAATGACTACTTTGTAGTGTATCAAAAGAAAAAAGAAATAGAAAGATTGAACAAAAGAAAAATATAAAGGAAAAAAAAGAAAACTAAAATGAGTAAAAAATGAATCAAAAACAATATAGAATAAGAAGCTAAACAAAAAAAGAAAAAAAGATAAAAAAGAGGAATACAAGAAAAAAGATAAAAAAGAGGAATACAAGAAAGAAGTAAACAAAAAAAGAACAAAAAAAGAGGAAAAACAATTGCAGATCGAAGACCATAAATGGCTCGCAATTTTGCTTGCAATATCCGTGTTACATATTAAGAGATAATGTCCGAGATCTGAGAAAATTCAGCTTCTTATGCAGATAGTTGTGATAAGTAAAAAATTAACCCTACCTGAATATCACGTATTTGGTGTAACTTGATGCAATAGGAACGAAAATGATATTCATTTCGTCTGAAAATCAAAACTCACATAGCCACAGTAAGACGAAAGTCGACAATTTTCGATTTTTGACATACACTTCTTTCAACTTTTGCAAGTTTAGGTACGTCAGACATTGTGTTCTGAAAACTTAACAAATATTGGGCCAATGAATAGGTCACAATTTACTGTCGGATTCATTAATGTAAAGTATGTATTAAGAATACATTGGTGCTCGAAACATCGAATTTTAAGAGTGAAAATTGTCACTTTTTCACAAAAATCCTCATATCTACCGCTAAAGCTAAGAAGCACCAAAAAATTCCCCTTCAATAGATAGTTTACGATGTCTTCTACCTGCTGACAAATCATTACAGAAATTCATCTGCTGCTAGAGGATCGTAGAACTTGGAGCAGGGATACCATCTTATAATTAGATTTTCTGATAATTGCGACCTCTATTGTGAGAGAATCAAAACTTGATACATTTTAAAGATGCGACATCGTTCCTAGCACATCAAGTTAACCATCATCAAGTTGTTTCACTGAAAGTAATTTCTTTTCTCCCATAATATCATATTTTATTATCAAACCAAACAAGGAATTTTTGCAAACCACGCTTCAGCATGGTCAAATGTATGTTGTCACAGGTGGCAGTCGTGTGTGTCTTTCCGTGTAAACACTGTCGAACATATCGTAGTTTCTTCTTCCGTTGGTTCCTTGACCTCGAGACAGCAAAACTTCACAGGTAATCTGGGATTGAGGTCGCCATGAGTTGAAGGGCTTCCTGGGTGGCGTCCCACAACTGGCTAATGTCCGGGGAAGTGTGACCATCTCGACCACGCTCAACAAAAATAGTGGGAACTGTGGGTTGGCTAAAGCATCTACCCTATGAGTGGAATGTTGTATGTAACCATTCAACATCCCTCCCCACTTGGGGCAACAGGGGGCCCGGTTACCAATGTTGAAGGGCTTCCTGGATGGCGCCGGAGTTGTCCCACCACTGGCATATGTTGGGGTAGGTGTGACCATCCCGACCAGGGCTCAACAAAAATGGCCGGGTTTGGGACCTCTGAATTGGCTACAACATCAATCCTACGGGTGGAATGTTGCATGTTGCCATACAATACATGTCGGGGGAGCCTAATACATTGATTTGATCAACGATAATTTTGATGTTGTAGTAAACTTCCTGATTGGAAAAATGTGAATCGCGACTTTCAGTCTCGTTTTGAAGTAAAAAAATGTGCAGCTGCAGAAAGTATGAGACTACCCAGGGAATAGTTATTCCCTCTACAGGAATAGTACAACTTTAGCTTGGGCTAAAAATTTAGCACTAGCACGCCTTTTGGAATAGCACAGGAAATTTGGCTCAGGCTATCTAAAGTTGTGGACAAACGGCGCACTGGAAGCATGGGCTAAATCAAATTTAGCCTCAGCCTAGCACTAGTCTATGACTCGTACGGTAATTCAGCCCATAGCATCTAAAAATTGCAGCAAACCGAACTACTAAAGATCAACTTTCACAATGCAAGGACAAAAATAAATATGACAGAATAGCTCAAAAGAAAACATTAAAACAAAAAGCTAAAATAAGGAAAGCATACCAAAAAAGGCAGTGTAGGAAAAAATGGACTTGAGAGAAGAAAACAAAAAACGAACAAAACAACAGTAGAAAAAATGCGAGAAAAAAGGAAAGATCAAAACAACACAGGTCAAAGAAAGCAAGAAAAATTAAACGAAAAAATGAAAGAAAAAAGATAGCAAAGTAAATAAAAAACAACGAAACTTATGTTTATGCTAATGACGATGACTACTGACTTCTAAACAATGAAGTGCGTATGTAATGCCAGCCAGGTATCCTATATCCCGAGCCATAAAATCGTAAGGCGTCATGGACAAAGTGACCCACAACGGTTTTTCACACCATTTCAAAGCCATATCGTCCATTTGTCGCAAATCTACACTGAAAATGACGGTAAATACGCAGACCGACGCTGAAACCGCAGCGCAAGTCAAAGTTAGTTGAGCGCACGACGAGGCGCTAGGCGTCGATATGAAATTCATCACCCAATGGCCGATGGTTAATCCTGAGAAAAAAGTGTGAGTTCACAGTTCTTCTTGCCAAGAGCCACTGATCCAGATTCCAAAGACATTTTTCATTATTTGTTTTTTGAGTGGTGAAGTTCAAGGTTCTGTATAAACCTGAATATATAATGTATCTATTTTTCAACAAAAATTTCCGGCGATGCAAAACGCAAGACGCTTGGGCCGGTTTCTCGAAGCTCCCAAACTTAATTCGTCAGCGAAATTGGCAGTTTGTTGACAAATTTCCGAACTTCGTTGACGAAATTTTCTTCGGGTTTCCCGAAGAAAATTTCATTGAAGAGATTTCGCTGACGAAATCTGTTCATAACAGCCGTTTTTAATGTGCAAGGAATAGGACGAAAATCAATAGTCCTCTTTAATTATTCAAATATATTGATTGATAAATTTTGTAGCTTTTTGTGTTCTATGTTCCAATGTTTTAAAGGATTGTGTCGCAACTTGGCGCCCATCTCACTTTGGCGTCTTGTCTCACTTTGGCACCCAAGCTGTGTCTTATTTTAGCGCCCGTCTCACATCAGTGTCCGTCAGGCAAATTTTAGGCGCAGTTTTAAATTTTACATTTTGCTTTACGCTATAAAATATCTTTTATAGTTTCCTGTACGAAAATTATGTGCTTTGCTGGAATCTTTTAGTAAACTGCTACATCTTGTGCTAATTATCTATATATTAATTTAAATCATAAAATGAACAGTACGTGGTGTGACAACAGTATGAAAATCTTACATTAGAGAAATGACGTGGACACTAAAAAATAACTTTGTTAATCCTTTTCCGTTATTTTTTTATGTTCTGTATAACATATTTTTTGTTTCCCTCTCATTCTTTCCTCTGTTTCAGTTTCTTCCTTTCTATTCTCATCATTTTGAATCACACAATTCTATGTCCCACTGCTTTTCCATTTTATTTTCATAATTATGTTATTTCTGTTTGTTTCTCCACTATTTTCCATACATTTTTCTCCGTTTCCCTTATCGTAGAAAGCACAGCAGTGCTTTTATTATATGTTTGTCATTGGTACCCCTCTTGACTTTGAGATTGTTTTTCTAGCGAACCAGAACACTTCAGGGGATGAAATTTTGCGAACATGTAAGTCGATCTCCTCTATCCAACAATCAAAAGTATAGCACGATTCGGAAACTGTAGCATATACTGTAGCGTGAAATGTGGCCAAAAAAAGGGCGGACTTTACCCCCCCCTAATTAGCGGCTATTAGAACGGATTAGCGGTTTTTGGTATTCAATGTGATGGTAAGGACCTAAATGCAAAACACCTTTTGGGATTTTTGGAAAAAATTATTCCTCGTTGTAATATGGTGTAAAGATGATTTTTTGATGACCATATGAATATATCAGGGTAGAATAAGGCCAAGAACATAGTTCTTGTTTTGTTGGATGAAGAATAAAAAAGTCAAATGCACATGCTAAACCGGAATTATGATCGTGTAAAGTGACTTTACACCAGCCAAAAAACAGATAGAAATTTTTTTTCAAGTTCAGCTTCCGAAACCGATTCCGATCGATTCGGCGTACCGAAAATTTCTTGAAAAGTTTTTTCATTTTTCGAAAAAAGTCACCGGAAGTGAAAATTTTGAACTAAACTTAATTTACATAATAAAAGAATTGGCCGTAGTGTGTTGTATATTTATCAAACGACTTGGTTATGGATCCTGTAATAAAATAATGATTGATTTATATGCTAGAAAATATTTCATAGTTTTTTGTGCATGATACTTGAAGGTTGTTGATCTGATGCAGAGCAGATCAAATTGATTCGGAAGTAAATAACTAGCAGATCAATGGTTGTTTTTGATGAAATTCGATGCAGAGAAATTGCTGGGTATTGTTTACAGTGTGATCTGATGTCTGCAAATTTTTGATATAGATCAGATCAAGTTGATCAGGAAGTATAAAAATTAGCTGATCAATAGTTGTTTTTGATGAAATTCTATGCAGAGCAGTTGCTCGGTATTGTTTTCAGTGTGATCTGATGTCTGCAAATTAATGGCATGATTCTTCGAATACTCAAAAATCAGATACCAGGAAAAATACCAGGACTTGGCAACCTAAACCGAAGATGTTTGATGTAAGGCTTTCTTAAAGGTTGATATGATAATCTTTTTAAAACACAAGACAGACGCTTAAAAGGCAGATACAAGCAATGTTTAAAAAATGTCCATCCAAGACATGCACTTGCAGAGACAAGGTTTCGTTTCTTCCACAAAAAATTTCCTTTTAAGAAAAACATATACGCGCCCCTAAAATTTTTAAACAATTAGTGGATACTACAACACTATAAAATAACTACAATTTTCATCATTTAAAGAATTACTTAGATCTTAAGAGTAATGTTGGTCTTGTTTTTTGTTGTTTTGTTTGTATTTAATGTTCCGTTGTTGTGTTTCGCGAATTTCGAGAGCAGAACAAGAAGTCAGTCGAAATTAAACTTACTTCTCCTGTTGACATTAAATAGTGGATAAGACGACCTTGTCCCGATTTCGCTCATGTTACTAGGTCTATTCGAACAGCAAAAGTCAGTGAGAGAAACAGAAAGTGATGAAAGAATAAGAAAAAAATCAAAATAAAAAACAACAAAAAATTAATTTTTGCTACAGTAAATCTTTTGCATTACCAACATTGAAAGTGAATGGTTTAATTTGCACATCAAGATGACTGAAATAAAAAAATGTCTACGAGACAAAGGCGGTGACATTATCATGCATTAAAGTCAGTAAAGGTGCGTTTATACTTCAACGGATCGGTCACGGATCCCCGACGGATACCCAATTAGCCAATCACCATTCATCATCTAACCACGCCTCTATTTAACGGATGTTTAGACCTTCCGTTTACTTGACGGATCACGTGACTTCTCCATATAATCATTTGAAATTGATATTGTTATTGATTTTTAAGTATTTTTTAACTTTGTTTTTAGCCGCCATTCCACTCGTGATTACTAAAACTAGTTTAATTTTAATCAAATTTTAACTAATCTACACAATTGGCGCTCTTCTTTTCTAATTAAATAAGTTGGGGCGCAATAAATTGTTCGTTCTTGTTTTAATCGATTTAATTCGTTAATCATATTTAACATAATCAGCAGTTTTAATTTACGTTTTAAATTATTTCTAACATCAATTTTTGATTAACCAATTTAATTTAATCGAAATAAAAAAATTAAAAATTTAAATTTAAAAAAATTTTATTTAAAATTTAAATTTAAAAAAAATTTATTTAAAATTTAAATTTAAAAAAATTTTATTTAAAAATTAAATTTAAAAAATTTTTTTTTTAAATTTAAATTTAAAAAAATTTTATTTAAAATTTAAATTTAAAAAAATTTGAATTTGAAAAAATAAAAAAAAATAGAAATTTAAAAATTTTAAAAATTTAGAAATTTAAAATTTAAAAATTTAAAATTTAAAAATTTAAAATTTAAACATTTAAAATTTAAAAATTTAAAATTTGAAATTTAAAAGTTTTTTAAATAGAAAATTTAAATTTACAAGAAAGAAAGAAATGATTTAATCGAAATTTAAATCGCCAGAAATAATTTTACGCGACGATGAATAACATTAGTTTAGACAAACTGATTTAATAAAATCAGAATGTAAAAAAAGAAAAAATATATTTCAAGACTGCCTTTCACACAATAACTCCCGACCACCACTCCTAAACTGAATTTTCCTATTGAATTTCGCTAAACAGATCACATTTACAACATATCGTGGTATTTAAAACGAGTTTCAATCAAATTTGGGGCAGACATCAGTTTAAAAACAGAACAAAACCGACTGGTAAACTGCCCATCATGGACGACCACTAGTAGCTGAGTTTTCCTGGTGAATTTCACTAAACAGACATTTAAACAACCTATTGAGGCTTTTAGAACAAGTTTCAATCGAATTTGGGGCAGATATCAGTTCAAAAACGGATAAAAACTGACTAGGCAACTGTCCGTCATGGACGAAAAATGACGGATGTTTAGAAAATTTTCTAAATATCCGGGATATACTTTCCGTCACGAAACCGTGATGGATCCGGAAAAATTTTTTGCGTTTTTACATTGACGGAATCACGTGACTTTTTGGATTGATTCCGAAGATCCGTCACGGATCCGTGACGGATATCCGTCAAAGTATAAACGCACCTTGAGCCACAAATTTCCAGTAACATAGTATTATATAAAGCATGCCATATACTTTTGTTTGGCGTAACTGAAAAATATGGCTGCTTTGATGTAATGCATTCGTCAAATGTAATGATCTCGTGGACTGTACTGGTGGGGTGGGTGACATTCTCATGTGTAGTTCGCCATTGTTTTGCCAATCATTTGTATGCAGTTCTTTTCGTTTTCTTCAAATTATGCCGAAAGTTTAAGCATTTTTTAAAATTTTAAAGGCGTGTATATGTTTTTCTTAAAAGGAAATTTTTTGTGGAAGAAACGAAACTTTGTCTCTGCTTTTAAGTGCATGTCTTGAATGGACTTTTTGTGAAACATTACCTGTATCTGCCTTTTAAGCGTCTGTCTTGTGTTTTAAAAAGATTATCATATCAACTTTTAAGAAAGCCTTACATCAAACATATTCGGTTTAGCTTGCCAGCCAGTGGCATTTTTTCCTGGTTATTTTATATTCGTTTGTGTTTTTCTTTTTTTGCATTTCAGTTTCTGTTTCTACTTTTTTCTTTCTATATAGTTTCTTTTCCTTCTTCACCTTCCTTTCTCTTTTTCTTTTTTCAAAAACTATCACGTTAGGGGCTTCACTGTAATATTTACTGTTATTACTGTAATATTTCTCTTATAGTCTGCTAATTTCCGAGCCATCTTCAATTTGTTACAGAGCTTCATGTTACATTATGATCTATAGCAGAGACACGTTATATTTCATTCAGGGCCACTGCAAAGCGATTCCTACCGACAGGCCTTTTTGGTGTTTTACTCATTCCCATTTTTTCCCCAAAAGACCTCATTGGAGGAAAAAAGATGGCGAATAGGCGAAAAAACGTAAAACAAAAAAAAATCCAAAATACAGTAATTACTCTGACTAACCAGCTAAACCAAAAGCCTTTATATTACTGCAAATCACAAGTATTACTTCGTCGACGAACCAAAGTTCGTTGACGAAATCCTTGGCGAGATTTCTTCAAAGAATCAAAAATGGCTCGGAAGCTTTGGGAAACCCAAAAAATGAGGTTCCCGAAATCCCGTCAACGAACCGGAAAATTTCGCTGACGAGCTTATTCGCTGATGAAATTTTCTTCAGCTTCGAGAAACCGCCCCTAAGAAAAATCAGGAAAAAATGAGTGATTTCATGCATTTTTTGCAGGTCGCGTAGTCAATACACGAAAAGGCATCGGCTTACGATGCAGGATTTTTCTTTTCATAAACAACCTTTAACCTCACAGAGATTCGTCTAAAAAAGGACTTGATTCTTGAATGCCACTTGACAACTACTTGAATGTTGCTCAATAACGTAATTTTCTGTCAAAATATAGGCTTGTCGACCATTCCTTGAACCTGATGCACGTGGTGTTAAGTGGTGTGCGTCAATTGATAGAGATCAATATAGAAATAACAATAGTGCTCTGGACATACCTATAAGCAGGCCGAGCATTACGTGATGAGGAAACTGGTTTGCAACGTAAACTCGAATGACGATGAAAGCGAAAACGCTGACCACATAGAATATCCGAGCCGCAGTGTAAATGGAATAACCGCTGAATGGAAAAAACATTGGCGTAATAAATCCGACTCGTTGGAGCCACCAGTCTGCACAGTGACTGTATCGAAGATATTCGAAAAAATGAGTGAATTCCCTCATGCGTCTAGAATCGGTTATGCTGCATTCAATAACATATAGGCCGGCGAGTAATGTTACATCAATGTATTTTGCTCATACCATATGGAGACTAAAATTTGCATAAATATTGTCTACAGGCCGGCGTCGGCCGACACCGGATTGCAATTTCGAACGAGTTGAAGTTTTTTGTCCGACACTGTCCGACACAAGAAAATCCTTCAGTTTTCTACGTTTAAACCCTGCCCCTTCAATCAACACATATAATGAAGCCGGATAGTGTTGGATGCTTTGCTATACTCCGTCGGACAGCGTCGGCCGACACAGAATATGAATAGCGTCGCCCGATACCGGCCAAGTCGGCCGATGTCGGCCGACGCGATCCGTATCCAGTGTCGGCCGACGGCGGCCGACACTATCCGACGAAGTATGGCAGAGCCTTAAGTTTCTTCAAAAAATAGACTTCGCGGAATTTATCAGTGACTCAGCTAATTAGAAACCATTAAAGTAACAATTAACTTACTCCAACGGGAAAAAATTGGAGAAGAAAATGTATAGCTGATAGAAAATATGATATAAAGAACTGAATCCATGACTTGTCAAAGATGGGCGGTAGAATATTTACGAGCTAGTCAATAAACGGAAACATTGAATCGGTGCTCATTACATGGATAATATGCTAGTTTGGCTGAAACTTGAGAGTTTGTAAAACTGAAACTTGAATCGTTGCCAGCTAGCTGACGAGGAAAAAAAATATTTTCGCTCTCAAATTATCGCATTTCTTTTGGAACCGAACATCAAATTAAATTAAATCAAATAATAAATCAAAATAAGATGATCGAAATCAAAATACAGTATTCCTCTTCCAACTTACTACTTTTTCAGACGTTGCACAAAAACCAACCATATACTCGCAATAACCACAACGTGCACGCTCGGGTTTCCTGAATAGGGAAATGAAAAAGATATAATAAGTAATTCTTGAAACGTTTCAGTTACAGACCTGGAGCACTTTCGCATGTCAAATGAAATTGTTGAAGTTGAGGCATAGAAGCGTTGCTGTAAACTCCAGATTCGTGAATCCACCAATAAGGCCTGTGCGTCATGAATATTCTACAAAAAGTTCGATCTGAGCCAGTAAATGGAAAGTCAACAGTGCGGCACGTGTGTTGCCAACAACTACACGCTGTATTTTACCTCAAACGTTAAAAAATCTGATGGACAAAAATCAGAGGTCGACAAAGTGTGCATGTACCGAAACTTCTATGATTTTAACATCGACTGGGAAAATAGCGAAATTTTCGAATACTGGTTACACAGAAATCACTCACTTTGGAACCACCTTCCTATTCGACATACTCTGTCATAAAGGAAAACGTGCGCGTAAAAAAATAGTTGCATTATCTACTTGGTTTACAGGTTGATGATAATTTTCAACTCTTTAGCTCTATAACTATTCCCCATGATAAATCATCTTGCAGACCTCATATTGAATGTTCCCATATATCAGAAAGATGTGAACATATATAGTCCGTTTTTATTGAAATGCCTCTGCTTAATGAAAGTGGACAGAAGTACTATTTCATTTTTTTACGATTTGCTGATGAACAATATATATATATATCATATAGGACTGAAAATTTGTGAGCATACTGAACTAACCTTTAACAATTTTTCCAGCGAAAAATTTTACAGAGAGCTTTATGTAAACGATTTTAACGACAGTACTGATTTTTGTCACTTGTCTATTTGGAAGCATTTTATAAATAACAGATTATAAATATTTACTCGCCTTTTCAAAATTCCGCTCACAAATTCGCCCATAGCGGCCGTTATCATCATTTGTTTCATAATTTTGGCAAAAAATGGATACAAAACGGGCGTATACAGAAAATAGACTAAGTTTGGATCGGCCATTTTCATATAAATTGTCCAAAACATTTCGGATTGCGGGCCGACAATGATCGGCAATTTTTGTAGTAGTAGGATTATTTCGATACCGATCTTATTAATTTCGGCCGCCAAAAATGGTAGAGAGTTGAACATGATTACGTTTTGATCAGTGGAAAACAATCACAAAATGAACGACGAAGAAAACTAAAATCAGTTTTAATCTGCCGACCTTTGTGTAATAATTGCATGTAAAGTTTAAAGAACTGTTACTAATATTGACTGGTATATCACTACTTTTAAAACTGGATACTCCGACGAATTGATTGTGTAATTTAATCGCATAATCACATTTTGACCTGATATTATGAAGTTCATTTTTCCCAGCATATACATTATGTTTGCTAAAGTTTATTTTGTTGCACATATTTGATCCTGTCAGGAAACCATCAAGTACCATTTTGAAACTAGCATGTTATTTGCTGATCTTATGATGGATGTTCTAAAAGAAAGACTCGTATAACATTTCGTCTGATTCAAAAGTTTAGTTCTGCGTGATCAACTCAGTTTTTTCGGGACTACCCTTGAATATTAAGATGAAAAAATCAAAATTCCGGAAGAAAGTGGCGTATTGTGCTGACCTTTGCCTTTATCATCAGGTAACTTGGCTATTTAATCAACACGTCATACCATTAGATGATCATGAAATTTTGATCAAAGATACGAACGACGTATGCCAATTGATCATACCTAGAATTTCGGATCATCACTACGGAATTTATACGATAGTTGCGGAAAATGAAGTAGGCAAGGCCAAGTGCGCCGGATATTTATCGCGAATACCATATCAATCTTTGATCAGTACTGTTATGAATTATTATTGAATAAAGCGCCATGGATTATCACATCTATGTCAAAGCTTGCATATGGTTGATGCGCTAATTCTCAACAAAACTAAAACTACTGATCACAATTTACAAGGCAATGAACATCGTGTTATTTGTCCAACTGGATTCATTAAAAATGAGTAGGTAGCCCAGTGAGAATGACATTGAAGCATTAGTTCTAAGGTTTGGAAGCTGAAATTTCCTCATGGGGAAGTTTGCGAGAAGTCTTCCAGCATGATTCTTACCTCTATTGCCGTCGGTGCTCAGCCAAGTATTGGAACAAAATTGGGGTATTTCAAATCATGCTTCCGGCAATTATAGCGGATCACC
This sequence comes from Romanomermis culicivorax, assembly GCA_963922205.1. Classification (NCBI taxonomy): domain Eukaryota; kingdom Metazoa; phylum Nematoda; class Enoplea; order Mermithida; family Mermithidae; genus Romanomermis; species Romanomermis culicivorax. The sequence continues at coordinate 485,995 of CAWUHX010000013.1, read as the reverse complement.
ATTCATTAAATTTCACACACTCCTATTGGGGAATACAACAACAAGGATGCCGTTCCAACACCTTGGAAGCATCCAAGGGAAGCTGGCGGCGTTTGGAACCGGAGTATCCAGATGTATAAAAATCACTTAAGCTAGCCCTTGTGTATAATAAATCAGGATCGCTCAAAAATCCACTTCTGTCGAATATGGACCCTGAGTGTCTACATCAAAAACTTATGTGGCCTTAAGGCACGTCGCAAAGCTACCTGTTTAGCTACAGAATACGTACAAATAATAACTGAATAACCGCTATCCCAGAAAGTATAAAGCCTATGTCAAATATCGACGCTATGAAGCTAAAATCGTGACAGAACCCTTGATCAGCATATGAACACCCACTGAATAACATGCATTGTATCTGGATAATACACATAGTAGAAAACAACGTTAAAAAACAATATTATCACCGTCATAACGGCCGACTGCAGGAACTGAAATAAACGGCTGAAAAGCTATAAAATGTCTGAATGCTGAGTTGCCACAAGTGCCAAATCTGAATATGAATACATTCCGAGTGTGAAATTGCAGAGCCAAAACTACTGTAGCTTGCCGGCTGAAATGGACGAGTTCGTGTTTTTGTTGAGTGCGCGTTAATTACCTTCCGTTTTATTACGCACCTCAATGTTGCTAGACTGGCATTTTTGATGCCAGATCTGGCACTATTTGCAATGATCTAACTTCGATCTGACGTTATTTGAATCTGGTATTTAGGCTGGCGTAATGACCTGATTTTTAGCAGGGTTCTGGCATTTTTTGAAAATCAATTTTTTTAGGGCTTTGCATTTTAGTATTTTGCCAAAATCTATTGTACAAGTACGATAGAAGTAAAATACTTTGTTTTTCGAATTTCTTTCGATTCGTTTCGTTGTCCACCTTGTTCTTGTAGGTTTTCGACTGTTATTTTTGTGCATTCTGTTTGTAACATCGAGTTGCATGTCCTCATGGAAGAATTAAACTCAAAAGTTTAGACCATTATAGCTTATAGTCTGTTTTTGTAAAATGCTTCCAAATAATGAATCTGGAAAGCAAGTACTATTTTACATTTTCAGCATTTTCTACCAAGCCGTTCGTCATATGGAGCTTAAATTTGGTGACGATATTCAACTAACACTTAGAAATTTTTTGAGTGAAAAAATGTAAAGTAAAAGCTTCATGTGCGGGATTTTCAAGTCACCTAATATTTGTGTCATTTTTCATTTTAGTAGCATTTTATAAAAAACAGACTATAGTTAAAATCCTTTAAAAGTATCTATTAAAAATTATGAAAGCCTACCTGCATTGAAACTTTGTCACCATGCTCATCAGTTCAATGTTGCACAAATTTGTAAACGTTGAAATTGATTGTGAAAGTGCATTAACAGAATATCATTTATTTCCACGAAAACAGGCATTGTTCTATTGTGTTTACACGCCGTTGTCTTGTCTGATGAAAAGAATCGTGCAAATGCTTTACTCTTAAAGAATATATGTTAAAATTCTTTGATGCTGAAAATAAGAATGTGATGTTGTAACTAGTGATGCCCGCTCAGTGATTGATTTTATGAAGCTTGTTGACATACGTTTAGAGCTTCTATTACCTGAAAATTATTGGATAAAGTTTCTATTGTAGTAGCAGTCTCTGATCTTTATGTTTAAAAAGTCTCTCTATTTTAGCGTTGAAAATCTGGAATTGTTCTGGCATTATTAGAAATCAATCTGGCATTTTTTTGGCACTATTTTAGAAAAAAATCTGGCATTTTCTAAACATTTCACCTGGCAACACCGCGCACTTCTCTCGCCGTTTTTATGGACGATTGCTTGTAATAAGTTTGATCAGTAAGTAAAATAAATTAGTCAGGTTGGCTTTTAAATTTTTAGTTCTAGTCAAAAATCCTTTGGGTGAACATCAAGCCAAAGGATTTGTGACTAGTTTGAGAGGAGGCGAAGGAAAAAATAGTGTTAAAGCCGTTCTTGTGAGCTCTCTCCTGCTCAGTCAAACAGGTAATCTTTCCCGAAGTAAGTAATAATTCCATGGCACAACAGTTGAATTATAATGAGCGTTCTTTCTAGTGCAGTAATCACAGAATAGCTTTGAAAAATTACTACGTGAGAATGTTTTCTGGTGGAAATCCTGAAATCATTCATGTTTTAGTGCATTCAATAGTGAGCTGAATAATTTTACATGAATACACTCAATAATTATAACATCACTTACATCTAATCTCAAAATTCAAAAAAGTCTAGGACATAAAAAATGCACCGAATGGAAAATTTTTTGCGAATGATAATGTCGTTCATTTAATCGACTTTCCACCTATTCGTCGAGATACACCTGCTGAATTTCCGGAAAGTTTAGGTAGCTCCAGTTTGATTGTAACGTCGGATGTAATTTGTGGATCCCGATAGCAAACCCAATTTTCCGCATCTTTGTATCAGTCGTAGTTGCTGAGATCATGTATAGGCATATTTACAATATATTATAATTTTATGCAAATTTCGGTGTAAATAAGACTCGGGAAATAGACTCGTGCAACATTACTCAGCTCGCTTCGGGCTATTGAATATATTACAACCTTCCATTAGAGTTTCCACCAGAAAACGTTAATTATTTTCATATTATTTCACAGCAATCGAGGAAAGTTCCTGTATTATTCCATCATATCAATGCTGGTTTCGACAACGACGGATTTGTGTACTAAATTCAGGGCACGCTTCGATCTTCTTCTAACGTTAGTTGTACAATTAGTCTGAAAAATACATGACGAACATAATTTTGTAATATAACTTTTGATAGGTACATTGTGACAAAATTCGTAACAAAAATTGACGTTGCAGCTCAGATTGATCATGCGTTGCGTTCGAAATTTAAATCCCTTAAAGGCGGCCCTCAAAATCTGGAAATTTCCTTCGGCGACAGGTTTGAACGATTCAAATAAACTTCTGTCCAGTGGGCATCTGATATTTCATGAATTTGATGCAAAAATCCTCCTTAATTGTATATAAGTAAAAAATCGTACCCGATATGGTCGAGGAGTTGAACTTTTTGGCCGTTCTCCAAAGTCGCACAGTCGTTTATGAATAAGCCCCTCTTATTTGTGACTAAAATAATGGGTTTTGACGCACATATATCAAGATGGAGTATGGAACAAAAACTTCGTAACTTATGATCAATGTTGCATATCGAGCGTTGCAGATGATGAATACTTCAGAATAAAGTGTTTCTAACTGTAATCAGCAGGTAGAATTTCAAAATGACAATTGGCGAGTTTTGATCCATATTGACCAAATGCAAATACAATCAACTTACTTTTGGTATCTTGCTGAATTGACTCTTCGAGCATTATTTGTGCATATAAAACTTGCCCAATCTTAGCTTTCGTAACCAAATTACCATCAACATCCACGATTTTTATCGAAGCAGTCGGTGAAGTGGCATCAGATTGAACTACATTGTGCGTGACTTCAGATACAATATCATCTTTTGCATCCCTTGAACAAGTGTACAAGTACTGTAAATAATTTTTGAACGGAAGCAGAGAACCAAAATCCTTCCGCATTTAAAAAAACAAGAACTTTTTCAAAAAAGGTTCACTCCGCATTTTCAAACTAAAAGTTTTTCCTGTAGTGAGCTGTTTACAGGTGGCTTTTCTACTATTGTTTCGTGTGCTATAAATGCATACATTGACTCAAACTTTCATAACGTTGAATCCTTACTGCCTTCGATGTTACAATTCACTAAAGTCTGTTTTTCTTGAAGTGCTTCCAGATAATGAAAGTGAAAGGCAAGTACTATTTCAGATTTTCACGATTTTTTTTCATATGCAGTATGCCATATAGAACTGGACATTGGTGAACATACTGACCTCACCTTAAATAATTTTTCGAGTGTAAAATTTTACAATAAGAGCTCTATGTAAACGATTTTGAGGACAGCACTGATTTGTGTCACTTTTTTATTTGGAAGCATTTTGTAAAAAACAGACCATAGCATTTTATAAAAAAACACATTGATTTACTGAATTACTGATATAAGGCAATAGGCAAGGGGCGAATGCCTTCCGAATCAATAATATCAATGGAAAATATTTTGACCGTTTGAAAGGCAAATTAGATAGAAAAAGGTTTATTGTAATCTATCTTTTGCATGTTTTTAAAGTTTAAAATTGATTTTATTTTATGACTTTACTCAGCTGTACGAAATCATCAAACAACACGATTAACTATGGCATTGTTAAAAAATGAACTGGACCTCAAGGCCGCCTACTGTGATATACCTAGAAATACTGAATTGATCTTATCAGAATAAATGTTATAAGGTTCAAACCCTCCAATTACTTACTGTATTTCTATCGATGTTCTTATCCTCTGAACCATAGGGGTTATATACGTACAGGAAAGTTTTACGGATTTGTCCTTCACAGTTGTCAAATTTCGATGATACTGTATATTCAAAACAATAGAATATTCATTGGATTTCTGAAATAAAAAGATCAGTGAACGCGCGAAGAATGAGTATACAAAATGTATTTTACTTCGTTGAAAAGGCGACACTTCGCTTGATCGATCAACGATAGGGATATATTGAATTTGTCAGCGTTGAAGTCGGAAAAATGGCATCGATTATTAGAATCAAAAATTTTGCCATCGAAAATATTGTCCACGGTGATTTGGACGACCATAGAATTTTTGAGGCAAAATAATTTCACTGAAATTAGCTCGGAAAATTAACACCTTTTTACGACTACGTTCAACTCACCATCTAGACAGTCACTTTTTTCATAATACATATTGTCGAAATTCTGTGCATCATCGGCCGTTTGGTTTTCCAATAATTTCCATATTTCTATCGAAGGTGCGGCACTTCCCAAGCTAAATTTGCAATATTTGGAACTGCGATTGTATTGGTACCCTCGACAAGAAAAGTCGACCATTTTTGAGCACATGGATTCGCATTGTCGCCGACTTTTCGTACGGAAAGCTCCACGAGAAAAAGTTATGCTCCCATCTCGTTTTTCGGTAAAGCTGCATGCATCTGTGGTGTCTAAATTTAAAAAACTGGACAGCAAAATGAAAAAAGTTAAAAGTTTCTGAAGTCAGCACTAAACACATAAAATATTATAATAGCTTCGCGTATTGCGTGCGAGAAATGCAGAAATTTTAGAAAGCTAATACAGCATGAATAATCGATGAACATTCTCTCATTTTTTATCTATCTTCTTGATACTTTGACCACAACAAAGAAAGTTTAGTATTATATTAGGGTCTTGAATATCAAAATGGCGTCACTTTGACCTCAAGGTCACCAGATTGGATACCACTCTTCAAAGAGTAATTATGTCGAGTAGGCGAGTAAAATCGACCAGTTTCTTATACCATATTACAGAACACACTTAGAAACTTATGCATAACTAAAAATACTCATTTTGAAGTTCTGTTTTTTGCAATATGCGTTTATCTTTTTTTTTTACTATTCGTTGTTTTAGTTTCTTCTGCAAACATTAGTGGTCCAAAAAAGCTCGCTGAAAAGTCTAACGTCACTGTTCCGACTCTACTCAGTATGAACATTACTCTACTTTTACGTGCTAAGGTTTCATTCTTTCCCGATATTCACTAACTGTTCAATGAAGCTTGAAGAAATAAAAAAAATGTTCAGAATCAGTAAAACAAGCGGCTAGCCGTTTGTTTTCATTACTTGTTCATGTGCTACAATAAGATGAAGACGTTTCAGTTATGTAGCAGAGAAATATATGTGCCAAGAAACTCAATGAAAACGATAACAGTCATATTGAATGGAATTTTCAGTTGTTATATTTGTCGCCCATGGACTAGGAAATTTTTTTTATTGATTATCGTAAGAAGCTCACTAGTCTTTCCTTATCGAACTATCTTTCATGAGGATCGGCACCTATTATTTCATAATAAATGAATTATCGGTGCTTCTCGAAAAATCCTGTATTTTTTCGATTTAACTTTTTTCATGTTTTCCGTTTTCTGATCACTTTATTTAAACAAAAAATGTGCAGCGTATTTTCAATAAACTAAAAATTGATTTCTAGTTCAAAGATTTCTTATTCCGACTTTTATTCCAAACCTGTGTGTTATGTGAGTGATTTGCGTCCCAATAGTTGAATTTTTGAAGCCAAAATTTATAACATACAGTTTTTGTATTCGGTTCCGGATTCATAACTTGTTCATCCACTTACCCTTATCCATGCAACGATTTTCCATATAAATTTTGTCGTCTTTGGTCAACATGATAGCATTGGGTGACGAACGGCGATTCTCTTGACTCAATATGCAAATCTTTTCCTTGAAATCGTAGACGGCCGATCGACAGATCGCTGGAGATGATGAAACCTCTTGCTCCGATCGATCCACTTTTTGTGGGACCAAACATAAAGTTTGGCATTCTTCCATATCAGTGACGTTGGTGGCGTTTCGGAACCCAAATTCGCCGTCGAAGTTGTCCGCTCCGCTCAAAAAACGGATCGTCGCCAGCGGCACAAGATCCATTTGCCACGGCAAAGAATTCTGGCATGGTGCCAAATCTTCTAAAAAACATGTAACGTGACTTCTGAAGCTGGGGTTTGTCAATAGCGTCACAGGGTTACTTTCTGAATAGATTTATCTTGAGATATTATTTCGACTTGCATGACATTTGAGCTTAAAAAGCCGTGTCTTTTTTACACAACTTTTCTCATGCGCTGGTGTGAATTCTTGCTGTACTTTTATTCTGATGATATTTTTCATGCATTTTTAGAAAAGGCTTTTCAAGAGGATTCGAAATATGTAGGTTGAGTTATGGACCGTTTTAAACTCTTCTAGTCGAAAGTATCGATTTTCGTTTTCTTCAACAGACCCCTCGGCCCAAACTTTGGGCAGCAATTAACAACGGAGATCTAACTACGAATTGTACGAACTATAGCCATTATATGAGTTTGAAACAAAAATGCAATGGGACACCATATTTCACGTATCTATTTCCCAAGGATTTCTTGAGGTCTGATGACTGTAAGGGGATGAAAGTGGTTCAGACTAAGAATTCCTACAGCTACTGAGAATTTTAGATGTCAAGTGCATTTAGCAGCTTCAAAAATGGTCAAACACAAGAGTACTCAAAAAGTTTTTGAGCGCACGGCTGATTGGTTACTTTACGTCTTGTAGTAATTAAGAAGGTCCATATTCTCCATAGGCGCAATGACATAGCAATCAAATGTTATTCGTCATTGTCCCAGTTTCATACTAATCTTTTATATCATGCTGATCTTTCGGAGAGTGTAAGTCCTGTAACTATTATTCATAGTAATCAATGCACATTGGATTCCTTGGATCCCGTGAAGTGCCCGAGAAATGTAGATTTGAGTGTTTAGTTTTAAGCTTTTGTTGTTTACTGTAGTTTTTCTTTGCATGATACTTGTGCAAAATTTTTTCATGAGAAAAACTTCTCAGCTCTGTATGTACTGTTTCAACATACCCATGTTTTGTCGAAATTTTCACACAGTAAATTTTCTGCACTGCAATGACTTAACTTGTGTAAAAATTGGTTGATATGTTAGTCAGTTAAGAAGAAGGTATTTTTGCAGACCTGTGAAACAAATTTTGATAAAGAAGCTCTTCTCCAAATCGGACGACAATTGAGTTTGGAAGAAGTTGGCACTTTTTTCGGGTATATTTTCGTACAAAGAGCAAAGTAAAGTGTGAAAGTCGATAGCGAAGCCTTGACAACTAGTTTCGCCTGCAAAACAGAAAAATTGACATTCATAGCTTGAAGAGCATTATACTTTTAACATTACCGACCTTGACAGACGTGTTTGCAAGAATTGATCAGATTAGCATTTCGACCAAACGTGGTGTTCCGATAAATCAACTGCGACAAATTTCGGTTGGGCACGTAGCCGAAATAGCGTTCGAAAATGGAAGTGGAGCAGTATCCTGAAAAACTGCAGTACCAGCAGCAACAACATAAGTAGTAGTAGTAAATAGTCGTAGTAGTAGTAGTAGTAATAGCAGTAGTAGTAGTAGTAGTAATAGTAGTAATAGTAGGAGCAGTAGTAGTAGTGGTAGTGAGAAGTTCCAAGAGGATGTCGATCTTGAACTAAAAACCGAAAAGATAAGTGCCAACTCCTGCGAAATAAAATCGCTAAATTAAGCAAGGCACATACATTTGAGAATTGAATTTCCGTCTATAATTCATCTTTTCTACAAAAAACAGACACTAATTGACTCCATGACTCAATGTAAAAAATTTGAAAGTTTAGCAAGGCTGTGAATTCTCATGGATGCGACTTTTGCTCGTAATAATCTGACTGAAAAAAAGGACATATATGTTGCGGAGACATAAGAACCGCTTTTTCTGTCATCTTCCTTCAAAAGAACATTTATATGAGTTTTTACTGATAAAGTCTCTGTTCTACCAATTACCTGTGCGTGACGGCGAAACGACAATCTTATGGCATAATAATGAAAGAATAATAGCACAATTTTTCACAATAGGACACGACAGATTGAAAGAAATTCTCAAAAATATTACTCTAATCAATGTTTTCATGCAATCAAAAACCACCACAAGTTTCATGACGAGAGATGATTCCAGAGAACTGGTTTGTTTGTTATTTTATGGGAAAAGAATAAGCAAAAATAGGCGCTGAGTTGAGGTCATGTGCGGTCTGCCAGAAACTTTCGCCTGTTTATTTCATCATAAAAAGTTAGAACAAAAAAAACGAATGTGTGGGGAGGAGCTTTATTGGAGAGAAAATTTCACACATGATCACGTATAAAACTTAATCCGTACGAATTATGCTGACAGACAGTTTCAATAGAACTGTATACATGTATGGAAAAAATGTTCTTGCAAGATTCCCCACTCTCAAATTTTCTACCATTCCACAGACAAAATACAAAACATTTTTAAGTATGGCAACAAAATTGTCAGTCGAAAATTTAATAGCTTTAGTAACTGAATAAATTTGAGAAGGAAAAGTGTCTGCAAACTTTAAGATTTCAAGACACCAATCAAGAATGTTGACGATTTTTAAAAACAGAATATACATTTGGGGTGAGTGGATGTCCTAAAAAGCGAAAATATTTATTATTGCACCGCAAAATATAATGTTGGGGATAGATGAAACAAATCCCTCAAATCTTGGAACTTCAAACAACTATGCACATCAGTTTTTTCTTTAATCCTGCAAGCGAGGTTTATGTGAAAAATTTGCTCTCCCTAGATCTATGTATGAAATTATATCATTTGAAACTAAAGTGATGAGCCTCCAAACAACCGCAGTTCATATTGATTCTCAACAAAAACATTGACATGCAAAATCTGAGCCATCAATATTTGAAGAAAAAATTGGAATCCTTGGCAAAAATTTTTTTGTGACATCCATTTGTTATCTTTGATTATGAAAACTATTTGAAGACACCAGAAAAGCCCATAATGTGTTTAATTCTCAAAAACCTTTGTTTGTGAAGAGGCTGAGGCATAATACTTCATAAATAGGCCCAATTTTCCCCAAAAATTGGGTGTGCTTCGCAACAATCCTGAATTTACTACATTCTCTAATTTAACGTCAGCTAGAATACATCAAAGTAAATAAAACTGTAAAACCACTTTTCCTCAAAACGAAATATCACCAAGTTTCATGTCAAAAGTTTGCAGTACACCTAAAACTTACAGGCAGTATTCGTCTATCAGAAACCTTGTCAGCAATGTATAAAATTATAGTAATATAATGTCATATGTATATAGTCTGTTTTTTCTAAAATGCTTCTAACCTGAAAAATGAAACAAATTAGTACTGTCGTCAAAAAAGGTTTAAACATAGTTTTTACTGTAAAATTTTTCGTCCAAAAAATAAGTTAAGGCCAGTTGAGTACGCTCACGAAATCGCAGTCTTATGTGACATATGGTGTAGCATAAAATCGAAAAAATGGAATAGTACTTGTTTTCCATCCTTAATAATTGAGAAGCTTTTCAAGAAAAACAGACTATAGCTTCACGACGTTGTGCCGTAATAACCCTTTTTCATTCCATCAACGATAAACTTGGCCGCCGCACGCCAAGCTTCTTCGACCGCAACCGATCTTTCTGAGTCGTCGTTCTCCCGGCTCATAACATAAATGACGGCTATCTCGAAGGTCGACCAATGTTCGGTATTGAAGCCGCGGCTCGTGTATTTGACATGCCTTTCGCCCAAACACCACAAATATTTTTTAATGTCCAAATCGTTGGGATTTTCGATGTAGTTGACCAGGTCGGTGATCACTTGAACAAATCTGAATGGAAAAACATTTGATGGGGTCTAAGTGACCGCCAACTCCCGAAGTGCTATGACGCAAAATTTATTTTCAATTCAAAACCCCAAAAACTACCCGTACAGTCCGTTTTTTCTAAATGAGCCTCTGAGACACAAAAAGATGCCTGTACAAATGAAAAACTCACATCGTAAGTCAATATTTTTGTCTTAAAAGTTGACTGTAGCTGCCTAGAAAAATTCCAATTTGTGCTGCACGATAAGATCCCTATTTTCCACTCATTCACTTTGTATTTGCCTCTCACGTTTTGCCTCGTCGAGGCTCATCTGAAATTAAATGGACTTATATGGACGGTTTTTCTTCCCTGCTTCTAGATTAATAGAAAACAAGTAAGTATTTTAGATTTTCACGTTTTTCTGTTAGCATCACGTGAGACTGAAAATTCATAAGCTTACTCAACTAACCTTCAGTAATTTTTTGAATAAAAAAAACTTATTGTAAAAGCATTGTTTACGCGATTATGACATGCTTACACCTTTGTAAGCCTTTTAAAACGACTATTGTTCATTTTTGATAGCAACAAGACATTTCTAAATGTTCTATGTCAGACTTACTGGGCGCTTCATTGCTATACTGTTGTAAAGGATAGAGTCTCACTTTGGCGCCCGTCTCACTTTGGCGTACGTTCTTAGTCTGCTTTTCAGCATTCATGCTGAACATTTATGTAAAAAGCGATAACCAAAGTTGCAAGATCATTGATCGGTAGGAGTCGCTTTGCAGTGACCCTGAAATATCATGTCTCTGATATTGCGCTTAGTGTAACATAAAGGTTTGGAACAAATTAAAAATGGCTCGAAAATTAGCAGACCATGAAAGAAATAAAGCGAACTATCAGGCCCCAAACGTGTTAGTTTTTGTAAAGAAAAGAAAAAATGAAGGAGGACAGAGGAGGAAAAACTACATGGAAAGAAAAAAGTACAAAACAGAAACTGGAATGCCAAAAAGGAGAAACGAAAACTGAAACGTAAGGAGAAAGTGGAAATAAGGAACGGAAATATGAAACAAATATTTTGCAAGATTGGAGAAAAATAACAGAGTGGAAAATGAGCGAATAAAAGAAAATCAAAAGATAAAATAAGACAAAACAAAACAAAAGTAGAAGGATAAAAGAAATATAGAACGAAAAAGGAAAAATGAATATAAGGACAGACGAATCGAAAAAGAAATAAGAACTGAAATACGATCAGATAATAAGAGAAATGGTGGATATAAAATGAAACTGAAAAGAAACGTATAGAAAGAAAAATGGAGAAACAAAAAGAAACAACACAATATGAAAATAAAATGGAAGAGCAATTGGACATAGAATTGTGTGACTCAAAATAGAAAGGAAGAAACTGAAACAGAGGGAAGAATGAATGGAAATGGGAATCAGTGAAGAAATACAACAGAAAATGAAGAAAATAAAGGAAAAGGATATAAAAAATTATTTTTTACTGTCCACGTCGTTTCTCGAATGTAAGACTTTCATACTGTTGTCCCCACGCACACCACGTACTGTTAACTTCATGATGTAAATCAATATAAAGATAATTAGCCCAAAAACCGGCAGTTTACTAAAAAGTAGTATTCTAGCAAAGTACATAATTTTCGTACACAAAAGTATAGTAGATTTTTTTTATAGCGAAATGCAAAAAAATTGAAATTTTGGAAGTAAAATTCAAAACTGCTCGTAAAATTTGTGTAAATAAAACACACATACTAGGCGCCAAAGTTAGACGGGCGACAAAGCGAAACGGGCGCCACCGGCGCTAAGTTGCGACAGAATCTTGTAAAGAAAGTAATTACCGAGTTTTTATTCAACTAGCCGATTTTGACAGTTAGCATATAGCAAGTTCAATCATAACGAGAAAAGCAGGAACATGTTACCATCAGCAGAACACCACTCTGTGAGTTTGAAATTTAGCCCCTTTCGATCGAGTTGTTACAGGAGATGAAAAATTGGTTGGGTACGTCAACACCATTTGAAAAGTCAGCAGAAACTGAAAACCAGAAGAAGTAATGTTATGTGCATGATGGTCAACATAAGGAATCATATACTTCGAGGCCTTTCCGCCTGGTTTCAGCATCATAGCAAAAGTCTTTGTCGAGCAAATTGACTATGTGCAAAACGCTCATTAGATATAGTCAGCCTCGGTGTATCATAGAAGAATATATGCTCGACCACACATTGTTGCCACAATACCACAAAAGATACAGACTAAAATTGGGACCCAAGTCAGTAATTAAAAGTGTTATAAATTTTTTCTGTCTTTTTGTGCCATTCGGTTCGCCCTTACACACTAAACAAGCCTTACTTTGGCCCATAGATCTAGGGATTGAGCACAACTCTTATCTGCCTACTAAAGAAACTTGTCGACTAACAGGCTTGTGCAATGGATGTGTGAGATTTGTATCGAAGACAGTTCAATTTCTCAAATATTTCAATGTTAGCGTAGGAATTATGCTGATTTTTCAGAAACGTTTTATTCCCTTGACAACGAAGATTTTTGGTATTTTCTGGTAACCTGCCTCATTACCTGTCCAATGAATCTAAATTTATGGTAATCTACGACTTTCTCACTTTCTTCTTTTTTGCCGACTTTCACTTTTTTCCCTCACTTTTTCTTTCTTCTCGCGTCTCACCCATCTAATCCAACTACTATCTACTTCGTTTACTGCCGAATAGCCTCACGGATGCAAAATTTGAAAAGCTCCAAGTTATTGCTCACTATACAGAACTTTTTCGACTCAAAGCCGGAATGTGCTTTCATTAAACTGGTATATGTTAACATGCAAACGAAAAAACGCCATTAATAGCAACGGTGTCTATTGTGATGATTGGCCCAACTCTGTCAGCCTACTACTATGTTTTGCATTATAGCGTTGAAGTTTTGCAAGCTGTGATGCGTTAGTGGCCTTTAGGGAGCACGTGGCGTTTGGGACGTTTCTGGCATTTGCTGTGCATGTGGCGTTTGTGGCGCATGAGGCGCTTGAGGCACATGTAGCGTTTGTGGTGCATATCGCATTTGTGGCGCATGTGGCATTTGTGGCCCATGTGGCGTTTGCGGTGCATATCGCATTTGTGACGCATGTGGCATTTGTGGCCCATGTGGCGTTTGTGGCGCATGAGGCGGTTTTGGCGCATGGTGCATCTGCGGCGTTTGTGGTGCATGAGGCATTTGTGGTGCATGAGGCATTTGTTGTGCATGTGGTGTTTGTGGCGCATGTGGTGTTTATGGCCCTTGGAACGTTTATGGCATTTGCGGTGCATGTAGTATTGTGGGATTTTCGGTGCATGTGGCGTTTGTGGTGCATGAGGCGTTTGTGGCGCATGTAGCATATGTGGCGCATATGGCGTTCGTGGCGTATGAGGCATTTGTGGTGCATGCGGTCTTTGCAGCATATGTTGCGTTTGCGACACATAAGGCATTTGTGGCGCATGAGGCATTAACATTTCAATACAAAGCAATTATAATATAAAATATCAGCACAACGTCTTGTTAAATAAAATAAAATAAGTTGAGAAAATTAAACAAATTAGGAAAACAATAAAACAAAAAATTTAAACTGAAATTCAAAAAATTAAATAATAACGTCATTGTATGTCATGCTATGCTTCGAATCCTGCAACTCTGACTGCTCCATTGCCGTATGTGTGCTGAGCTGTAGCTTAAGCTGTAGCTTAACTCTATATGGTATACCATTGTCGTTCAGTTGTAGCTCAGCTGTAGCTTAACTCATACACACAAAACATATCGGGAAAGTTAAGCTGCAGCTGAGCTGCACCTAAATGATGATGTTATAACATATAGAGTTAAGCAACAGCTCAGTTGCAGCTTAACTTTCTCGACATGTTTTGTGTGCATGAGTTAAGCTGCAGCTGAGCTACAGCTTAACGGCAATGTTATAACATATAGAGTTAATCTACAGCATAAGCTGCAGCTCAGCTGGAGCTTAAGTCTCATTGATGAAGGCGACCCCAGTACCGAAAGAAAAGTAGAAGACGAAAAACGGTTATACAAAAAATAGAATAGAGTGTTTGTGTAGTATAATCGTACCTTGACTTGCTTCACCTAAACTATTCCTCCGGTTACCTCAAATATTGGTATAACAAAGCAGTAAATATTCGGTTCGGTTACTCAACGTCAACTAGGACAGGAAGTAAAAACAAAAAAGGGAGAAAAAATGAAACATAACGCAAGGAAATAGGCAGAAATAAAGTAAAGGAAAAGGGAACAGAAAAAAAGAAAAAACGCTCCAAACATAGAAGTTTTAAATTAGCGACAAAAAATGTTCAGGCAGGAAAAAAAGAAAAAAAGGGAAAAAATCTGTCCAACCATTTGCGACATCGGATTTAAATAATCGCCCAAAATCAAGGCGTTCCATAGGCTGTTATATAAGTAGATAACAGACCACCAACTTCGTCGTTTTGCTTTGTCACGACACAACAGAAAGAAGATTGAGTACTTAACGATTGAAAAGACGGCAAAGTTTGCAAGCAAATTCGAATTCAAGAACCCCAGAAAAAAATTGAGTATAACGCGATATATCATTCCGTCCCATTCAAGGGAAATTTTTGGAATATCATCTTGATCATAGGTGTTATTCACCTCGGTGAACAATAAAGAAAAGAAAAAAGCACGTAATTGTATTATAATCTATTTTGAAATGGTAGATGCACCGAAACCGATGAAAGTATGTTCAATTAAGAAAACATAATAAGCTTATTACTGTAGTCAATGATGAAGGAATTCTCGTCCATCAGCGACAAACAGACCGACGACAAATTGTCTCCAATAATCTGGTCAAATGCACTTTCTATACAGTTTTATCAGAATCAAAAATGGATAAGCATGATATTTTTCCTCTGATTTTGGCGTCTCCTTTGTTATTGAGAAATTCATATTTCTTCTACAGTATAGAGCTTTCCGTTCCGTGAAAATTGTGTGTCAAGTTAAATCTACTTTTTCGTTGTCGCTGCATCTGCTATTTCAATCATCAAAATAAATGAACTATAATGCGAATTTCCACAGCAGCTTTCTAAAAGAAAAAAATTGAAAATTTTGAAAAACTTTTATATTTATTGAGTCTAACAATTTTGACCATGATATCAAACTAAACGACTGAATTTAATTAATAGAGCATTAGCTGATTATATTATCTCTGATGTGGGATGCTCATAAGATAGCTAGGATATCGTTGAATAGTTGATTTTTGGTCGGTCAATGATATATAAACAAGCTGGTTTCAGTACTACTTATGACGATCCCATCCATTTCGACTACTCTATGTAATAACACATTTAACAGAAATTTTCTGTTTGGTTCATTTAATTAACTCACTATAGAATTTTTTATCAAATTTCTCTCATGAAATAATTTCTTAGTTTATGCTTTTTACAGCGATCTTTTCTCCATCTATATATGCCAATACGAACTCTCAACTGCTCTTTGACTTCACGTCACAACAGTATAGATAATGCAGTGTCAGTATTAGCTAATCGGATGGCAGCCGTGCTGTGACCGTTTCTTGGCGACGTTGCAGACGTCACACTTATTCTTCAACTCTGAAGAAAGAAAATTTTCACCTCAGGGCTTGACCCTTGAACTTGTTGCTTTGAGTCACGTCCATTCCGTTTTCTTCCGCCTCCTTGACATAAGGGAATAAAACTTTAGCCTCCGGGGCTATGTGAAAGATTTGTTTATATATAGACATTCCGATTTCGTACAAATAATCGAAATCATCCTTATGCCACATGGACGTTAAAATCAATTTTTGTTCGTCGGTCAAATTTAGCGTCGAATTACCGTAATCTTTCACTATTACAAACTCGGTATTATTCATTATTGTTTGATGATTGTGACGAAAATGACGGGAGGATGATGTGGAAGAAGTGGTACTGGCGCCGCCACTTTTCAAAAAGCTCATGGTCGAGACTAAAAATTTCCTTCTCACGCTGACGTTGACGGACTGACAACCAGAAATCGGTCTTTCAGGTGACGATTCTACGGAAAAAAGGAACTTCGTTGTAAATGTAGTGGAATTAAGAAGCATTGATACGCAAGTACTGTTAATGCATATTCATCATTCATCTACGAACATTGTTTACTCTAGTTGTGATTGAAATTTCATTGGATTGTGGCACATTGATTCACTGATGAGTATGGCCTTCAAGGCACTCGCACTTATAGAACAAATTTTAGGATGGGACTAAAAAATTGTCTTCGATATAAAATTTTCTAACCCAAAATATTTAAGAATTAGTTGAGGCTTCCAAATTTCCAGTTTCATGTTGTGTGAGCTAGCAGAAAACTGCAGATGGTACTTTGCTTTCGTTTTCCATTTTTCGGAGGCATTAATTATATGTTTCCATAGCAAATTGAGTAATGTTGCAAAAATAGAACGCAAGTATCTCATATGCTTCTTATTATATACTAAATCTCTAGTCGGATCGACCAGTCTTCCCTGCGGGAAGCTGGATTCGCTTCGCTCGCAGATTGCTTCATCTATAGTCACTTTTGTGTTTAAAAGTTGAAGCAAGTAAATCGGTTGAAAATTGACCGACTTACGGCATTTTGGAGAGCGGGCCCGCTCTATTGCCGAGCCCAGAACTTGGGGTAACCGTTTTCTCACCTTGGAACATAATTTTTCTGCCGTCGTATTAGTCTTCTCTGTGTTTTACGGAGTAGAATGAGGTTGAAAACTCCGTGTAAAGTCAAAAAAGACTCATTTGCCCTCTTTACACCATGTCGAGTAATTTGGCACCGTGGTTATTACATCAAACAGTTTTTTGACATTAGATTCGACTTTTCCTTATTTTCCTGATTCGAATGATATATGACACTTCCAGATTTGGTTAATTTTATTCCTTTTCGTATTTTTTAACGTCAGCAAGGATATGCCTTAATCTTGACTTTTTAGCCCAAAAACGTTAACCGACTGCAAATCAGTCAATATTGTCCTAATTTCAAAATTCAAAAAAGATTCTGGTAGAGCTCGTTGGGGACTATTTATTACGTTATAGAATGTTTCATAATTGTCTGTCTTACTGTAGCTATACCCGTAGGTTCCGAGCGCAACTTCACACTCCTATAATTGTGTCAATTTTGTTGCTATATTTATGAAAGCTATAGATTCTAGTAAAACATAATCTAAACTTTTTGAAAACATTTTTGAATACTCTCAAAGTGTAAACTGTAAAGTACGTGTGGCATCCAAAAATTGCTAATTTCTAAACTTTGGCTTACTTTAGTTTCCGTACCGTAATTTTAATCGACATGAAACAGGATCAAAGGTCTTATCTTTGAAGGCTCTACAACATATAAAAAAATACGAAAATTTTATTTCGGCGTTTTCGAGATTTTACACCACGTGTTGAAGAATTTACACTCTGTTTACACTCACTTTTGAACTTTGCACTGTAAAGAATATACTGATAGACTCGACTTTAGACGTTGTATATATTGGAAAAAATTTTTGAAGATAGCCGCTGTAACGAAAACTAAGCATTAGAAAATGAGACGTACCCTTCTTTTGATTGGCCGGAATTACCGCCCCCTTGCTGATTGGTCAAAATTTTTGAGATGTCGAAAATGCATGATATGCGTTTTAAATGGTTTTAACTAACAACTTCATTTGGAAGAGTTTCAACAGCACTGCGCCCTTCGGGCGCAGCTGCTATACCCTAAGCCTAAGCCTAAGGAAAATTCTAAAGGAAAAATTGATGAAAAATACATATTAGGCGAAAAACCGTCTGGGGGGCGGTAATTCCGGCCAATCAAAAGAGGGGTACGTCTCATTCCCTAATGCTTTCTGTAACGAAAAAGTTATGGCGTGGTGTAAAGTAGCCAAATCTTAAAATCAGTTTTTTGCTTGTATAGATCAGACTTTTCATTTTCCCCGATATAATGCATATATATTCTTGCTCAGCTCGTCAAGGCGCATCAAACGGTGGCATTCTCATATGGGGTCGTCTTTAGCTTTTTTGATATTTTTTTACAAAATTTTAAAATTACTTTAAATCAGCGAATTTTTACTCTACACTCAAATTTTTTATATCAAAAAAAAGCTTGCAGCTTGGTAGACCAAATTTACACCTCAAATTTGAGATAAACACACCCGAGAGAGCTATCAAGCTCCAAAAATCACTTTACATTTTTCTTGTGAAGATATTCCAGATCCCTGAGAAAATAAGGTTGGGCCTGAACTCCTCAACCTGTTCCCAAAAGCATTCCGGAAAAGCTATGGCTCCATGTGAGCAATGCGGCCCCAAAGTCAAAGTGCAAAGAAAAGTTTAGCGAGTTTAAATTCGAGACGACCAAAAGTTGCGGCACAGGGATATTAGAGCGCGGACAATAGAGCGCAAGACATTGGAGCGCAGGATTAAAGCGCAGGAACATTAGAGTGCATTTGGAAAAACTGTTTTTTTCGGGCCAAAGTTTCCTGATCCGTCATGAACGCGAATTTTGAATTGTTTTCGAACATGAAAAAAATATTAACCAAGCAGATTTGTTTCAAAAGCTGACAAGAAACTGCGTGTGTTATTCTGAATACGAGTTAGAAATTCAAGATGTCTTCGAGAATAACACAACGAAACAATTTGATTCACAGGTTCAAAGGTCAAATATTTGCGATTTTTTGTTTTCTCAACTGTTGTATGAAAGATTTTCATACCACATCTTTTTACTACAACTCGAACGAGTAATTGGCTCCACCGTTTATCTACTCACAAAGTGCTTTTTTAACGGATTAGAGGTAAATCCAATACAAGCGGCTGAATAAAAAATGTAAAAAATATGAGTAATGAGAAGGTGGGCGAACAACGAAACATAAAAAGAATAAAAGAGAAAAAACACAACAAAATGAGAAATCGAGTCAAAAGATGTTGCATAAAAATATGAGATGGAAAAGTGAAATAAGAAAAAGAGAAAAGGAAAGAAAAAGAAGAAAACCTGGGAAAATACTAAATGGTGGAAAAATGACTGGACCTGAACTTCTCCAGAGTCAAAAAATGTGAAGAAAGCATTTTTGGACTGAAATATAATTATTTTTCTAATTATTTTTGTTTTCAGCCTTTTTATTTTATTCTGATCTAGTGCTTCTGTGCTCTATTGTCCTGCGCTCTAATGTCTCTGTGCACTACTTTCCACGCTCTATTGTCCTGCACTCTATTGACCCTGCACTTAGGCTTAGGCTTAGGCTTAAGCTTAGGCTTAGGCTTAGGCTTAGGCATAGGCATAGGCTTAGGTTTAGGCTTAGGCTGAGGCTTAGGCTTAGGCTTAGGCTTACACTACCAGGCGAAACTAACCCTCAAAAATTCGCGCCCGGGACGCGTCCTGGACGCGAATTTAATTAATTCATAATGTGTAGTGGATATGCACTTTGTTTTGAGCTACAGTATGACAACAGTTGACCTTTCGTTTATATCTGGTAAATAATATGTGCTTTCTATAGGGAGGTAAGAAGGAAGCATCAGCAAAATTCTTTGGCTTTGTGTGACACAAGCACATGGCCTGTCAATTTTATTGTCGGTATAGTGTGCTTTTCGCGTCCTGGGTGCGTCCCAGCCGCGTTCTGGACGCGTCCTGGACGCGACCGGCATAGACGGTTAGTTTCGCCTGGTAGTGTAGGCTTAGGCTTAGGCTTAGACTCAAGCTCAAGCTTAGGCTTAGGCTTAGGCTTAGGCTTAAGGCCCTGTCATACTTCCCTGCGTGGTACCGCGCAGCACCGCCCAGTGCCAGTTGTCCTATTCATACTAAGGCGGCGCTGCACGGCGCCGCTTTTTTACTTTTGGATTTTGCTCTTCTCAAAAAACGTGTATTGGTTCAGTTGAAACCTGATGGGGCGCCGCGCGGCGCCGCAAAAATTACAAAAACCTGTTCATACTTCAGAGGCGGTACCGCGCGATACCGCGCGGCGCCGGCCGGGTCCGCTTTTTAGTATGAATAGAACAACTGGCGCCGCGCGGTACCACGCAGTGAAGTATGACAGGGCCTTTAGGCTTAGGCTTAGGCTTAAACTTAGGCTCGAGCTTAGGCTTAGGCTTAGGCTTAGACTTAGACTTAGGCTTAGGCTTAGGCTTAGGCCTAGGCTTTGGCTAAGGCTCTAACTCAGGCTTAGGCTTAGGCTTAAATTTAGGCTTAGGCTTAGGCTTAAGCATAGGCTTAGGCTTAGGCTCAAGATTGGCTTAGGCTTAGCCTTAGGCTTAGGCTTAGGCTTAGGCTTAGGCTTAGGCTTAGGCTTAAGCTTAGGCTTAGGCTTATGCTTAAGCTTAGACTCATGCTTTGGCTTAGGCTTTGGCTTAAGCTTAAACTTAGGCTCGAGCTTATGCTTAGGCTTAGGCCTAGGCTTTGGCTAAGGCTCTAACTCAGGCTTAGGCTTAGGCTTAGGCATAGGCTTAGGCTTAGGCTAAGACTTAGGATTAGGCTTAGGCTTAGGCCTAGGCTTAGGCTTTGACTAAGGCTCAAGCTCAAGCTTTGGCTTCGGCTTAGGCTTAGGCTTAGGTATAGGCTTAGGCTTAGGCTTGGGCTTAGGCTTAGGCTTAGACTTAGGCTTAGGCTTAGGCTTAGACTTAGGCTTAGGCTTAGGCATAGGCTTTGGCTTAGACATAGGCCTAGGCTTAGGCTTATGCTTAGGCTTAGGCTAGAGCTTAGGCTCAGGCTTCGGCTCAAGCTTAGGCTTAATCTTAGGCTTAGGCTTAGGCTTAGCCTTAGGCTTAGGCTCAGGCTTAGGCTCAGGCTTAGGCTTATGCTTAGGCTTAGGCTAGAGCTTAGGCTCAGGCTTCGGCTCAAGCTTAGGCTTAATCTTAGGCTTAGGCTTAGGCTTAGCCTTAGGCTTAGGCTTAGGCTCAGGCTTAGGCTCAGGCTTAGGCTCAGGCTTAGGCTCAGGCTTAGGCTTAGACTTAGGCTTAAGCTTAGGCTTAGGCTTAGGCTTAGGCTTAGACTAAGGCTTAGGCTTAGACTAAGGCTTAGGCTTGGGCTTAGGCTTAGGCTCGGGCTTAGGCTTCAGGTTTAGGCTCTAGCTCGGGCTTAGGCTTAGGCTTAGGCTTAGTAATAGGGTTAGGCTTTGGCTTAGGCTTAGGCTTGGGCTCAGGCTCAGGCTTAGGTTTAGGCTTAGGCTCAGGCTCAGGCTTAGGCTTAGGCTTAGGCTTAGGCTTAGTCTTAGGTTTAGGATTAGGTTTAGGCTTAGGCTTAGGCTTAGGCTCAGGATTAGGCTTAGGCTTAGGCTTAGGCTTAGGCTTAGGCTTAGGCTTAGGCTTAGGCTCAGGCTTAGGCTTAGGCTCAAGCTTAGGCTTTAGGCTTAGGCTTAGGATTAGGCTTTGGCTTAGGCTTAGGCTTATGCTTAGGCTTAGGCTTAGGCTTAGGCTTAGGCTTAGGCTAAGGCTCTAGCTCAGGCTCTAGGTCAGGCTTAGGCTTAGGCTTGGGCCTAGGCTTAGGCTCAAGCTTAGGCTTAGGCTTAGGCTTAGACTTAGGCTTAGGCTTAGGCTTAGGTTCGAGCTTAAGCTTAGGCTTAGGCTTAGGCTTAGGTTTAGGATTAGGCTTAGGCTCAGGCTTAGTCTTAGTCTTAATGCTCATTCATACTTGCCGTTTTCGACGGAACGGATGTTGATATGCAAGTTATAGTTTTTGATTATGTTCGTTGTGATTACTGCATCAAATAAATTTTGTTATGACACCAAATTTTTCCAGTGTACCTGAAGAAAACAAAAAGATTTTCAATTTTTTAACAACTAAAAACCATGAACAAAGTAGACAAAGTTTGGCCCGATCAACTATGCGCTTTACTCACATCCTTTCTTCTCCGCTTCCGTTTTTTCTCCACCAAATGAAATTGCATTTACACAAAATTCCAAGACACGAATTCTGAGAGGACTCAAATGAGTTGTGATAAGTAAAAAATTAACCTTACCTGAAAATCACATATTTTATGTAACTTGATGCGCTAGGAACGATGTCTTATTTTAAAAATATATTAAGTTTTGATTCACTCACAATAGATGTCGGAATTATCAGAAAATGTAATTATAAGATGTTATTCATACTCAGAATCCTGCGACCCACATGAAATTCTGTAATTTTTTGTCAGGCAGGTAGAAGACATCGTAAACTATTTATTGAATAGGGAATTTTTTGGTGCTTCTGAGATTTAGTGGTAGACGTGATGGTTTTTATGAAAAACGACAATTTTCGCTCTCAATATTTGATGTCTCGAGCACCACTAAATTCTTAATACACACTTTACACTATTGAATCCTACAGTAATTTGTGACCCATCGATTGGCCTAATATTGGGTAAGTTTTCAGAACACTATGTCTGACGTAGCTAAACTTGTTAAAGTTGAAAGAACAGTATGTCAAATATCGAAAAGGCTGAAATTGTAGCTATGCGAGTTTTGATTTTCAGACGAAATGAATGTCATTTTCGTTCCTAGCGCATCAAGTTACACCAAATACGTGATTTTCGGGCACGGTTAATTTTTCACCTATCACAACTCTTTGTATGAGAAGCTGAATTTTCTCAGAAAGTGTGACTTTCGAACTTTCGGATCGGGCTTCGGGCGTTGTTTTTTTAATCGGGCCGGGTAGGGCCTCTAGGTTAAAGCCTGATTTCAGACCGGGCCGGGTTCGGGCTTCTGAAAGAAGATTTTCGGGCCGGGCCGGAAATTACAAGCCCGATTCAGGCCCTGATTCAGAGTACCGATACGTTCGGTGTACAGGGAAATTTTTTTTATTTTGAACACTGTTCTTGATACTGAAACATTCGGGATACCGATACATTCGGTATACCGATACACAATCGTTTATTATACATAGGACAATTATGCTAATTTCAGTGTAAATAGTAGACAAAGTAGGAAATGCTTGTAGTTACTGTAAAGCGGTTTTCAATAATGCCAGTGTGAATTTTGATGGAACGTCAGCAAGATGCTCAACAGGTTGCTGTGCATGGGAAGTTTTGTTTCCCGCAAATTCTTGATGAAATATTTGGCTGGTTTTAGTGAATAAACATCGTGAATTCAAGAACCACGAGGGACATTCTCGAGGTCCGTGTTAAATGCAAGACTTGAAGAAAGTTTAAGTTACAAAAAAATGGGAAAAGTCGCGTGGAGACGCTAATGGAAAACTGAGATTTGCGACTATAGGAAGTAAACAAGGAACTCTTCTAGCGGAATAATTATTCAAATACATTCACGAGCGCATTCCTGGAATACGTAGAAGAGATGGACGGCAATTAATTCTAAAAGGAAATAAAATGGAAAAATAATGCATACAAAATGAAATACATTATTGAACAGAAATACGCGAATGTAGCAAAAAATGAAGAATCCCTACATTGAAATGGCTAAAAAGGTCATATAGTGCATAAAAATGATAAATTTTGCAATCTTTTGTCATTTCTACTGAGAAAATTTTTTAGCTTCCTTGGAAGAAAGCCGAAGAAACCAGAAAAGAACAAAGAAATTGGCGCTAAAATTCATTATGTCATTGTTTCCGGGGTTTTATTCCTTCCCACTGTTCGTGAACGTAATCAGAAGGCAAGCTTTCATAGTGGGAAAGTCGTTCCTTTCAAAAACTTAACTAATAACTGTGACGAAAACTTTGGGATTATTGGTTTGACGGTTTCTTTGCATACTTAATTGTACACCTGACATAGCTTTTCGAAAGTTTTCTCAAAGAATGTGTTTTTATATAACTTAAAGCCTGTTTGATAAACTGCTCATGAATTGATGTATTTATTTTAAAATAAAACCCGATCTCCATTAGCGTCCGCACTTTAATATAACTGAAAATGTTAATAGAGCCCACTCTATTTGACTCTGCTAGCTTCCATATGAACCTGAATGAACTAGTATTTCATTATTAATTCAAATAGTCTTCATGGAAACTGTGCATCAAAAATCATCTGTCACACTGATAACCTCTCAGCTCAGAAGAAAAATCCAATAAGAATTGCGATGATTTTTGTTCGGATTCAGTTCAAATTGAAATTATTTGGGAGAATTTTCAAGTTGAAACTGTGCGAAAGAATAGAACTTATCCTCTGATAGAACCCGCACGAAAGGCCTGAAAAAATCAAAAATCAAAAAAATAAAAAAAAAACAAAAAAAAACCCAATTGGGTTTTATTAGAATAAATACCATAAAAATTACAAAAATGATCACTGTCCTCGAAATCAGGCGTTTTTACTCAAGATTTGTGTGCACGTAGAATGTTGAGATGGCTCAACTCCCAAATTTTTATAACATATGTACTATATTATATTATTTTTGAAATGATAGATGCAGCGAACCGATGAAAGTCAGTTCAATTCGAAAAATAAGCTAATTACGGTAATCAATGAGACAAACTATATTGTCCATCAGCGACAAACAGACCGAACCGATAATGTTTTCCAATAACGTGGTCAAATGTATTTAAATATCGATACGGTTCTAATCGAAATCAAAAATGAATAAACATGACGCTGTTTTAGATGTTTGCCTTACCTTTGTCGTGGAGAAATTCATATTTTCTCTACAGTATAGTTTTCCGCTCAGTGAAAATTATGTATAAGATCGAACCTACTTTTTTGTTGTCGCTGCATCTGCCGTTTCAAAGTAAATGGGCTATAGCTCCCCGATGTGATAAAAAATGTTAAGAAAACAGACCATATAAACATTACCTATGGAACGAAAGCAAGATAATCTGTGTCGTAGAATCAACGGGCCATAACTTACTTTAACCTTCTCCAATATTTTTCAGCACGGAGATCAAGAAATTCGGCTACCGAAGTTCTTCTTATAGTAGCCGACAGCGACTACGTATTTGTTTTATAGCAATAAAAACCGCATAAACTTTGTTCAACTATGAAATCAAAATTAACTAATTTAGTAAAACTTGCAACACCTCATGTTTTGGTAATATTGATGTCAAGTTTTACACACCAACAAGCCTGTTTTTCTCGAAATACTTTTAAACGATTGAATTAGAAGGCAAGTATTACATCATATTTTTACAATTTTGCGCTAAGCTATTTGTCACATAAAATTGAAAATTCGAGAGCATACTCAACCGATCTGCTAAAATTTGGTAAGTATAGTATATAAGCTGCATTAAACTTTGTGTAAACGATTTTGACGACAAAATTGTTGCCATTTCAGTTTACAAGCATTTTATAAAAATCGACTTTAGTGAACAACTCAAAATGTTCAACAACAGATAGTGGGCATTATTTACACAAAAATTTGCATAAATGTTGTGTGCAATGATGAATACGCCTATACCTGATTTCAGCAGCTAAGACTGATACAAACATCAAAAAATTTGCGTTTGATAGGACACACCAGATCTAAAAGTTACTTCTGCAGGCGGTTCCACGAATATTGCTCTCCAGTTTAGAGCAGAGACAGAGCCAGTTTTTTGGCTCTGCTGCGACAGTCTCTCGAGAGACGGCTCTGAGTTGGCTCTGGTAATCCGTTCCACAAATGTGCTCGCGAGCTTGTTCACGAGAGCCAAAAAAAGAGCACGATTAGAGCAAAGAGAGAGACAGTGCTGTGACAAAAATTTACGTCATTTTTGACACTTTAGCGCATCCCTGATTAAGTTTTCATCTCTTCGATTGGTTTAAAGCAATTTTTGCGTGCGTTTCTGTGTTTATGCTAATTTTCTATACGGCTGACTATTTATAAAATAAGTATAGTTTAATTTTTCGGTGGAAAATATTGCTTTTAGAGCAGAAAATGGTGAAAAATGTTAACTTTTAGTTGAAAACGGTGAGTTTTTAACAAAAAACGGTTTAAAAATCTTGATTTTTAGTAGGCCATGCTCATTTTTGAACGGAAAACGGTCAAAAATGTGAAATTTTTCGCTAGAGTATAATGATTTTTGAACGAAAAACAGTTGAAAATATCAACTTTTTCTAGAAAATCGTGACTTCCGAACGAAAAATGGTGACAATTGTCAATCTTTGCTGGGAAATATTCAGATTTGGTTAAAAGTGAAAATTTCTCGCGGAATTGGGACATTATTGAACCAGAAAAAACGGTCAAAATTATCATTTTTTTGGCAGGAACTGGTAATTTCCGAAAAACCGTGAAGAATATTCTGCACAAAATTCTGTTTCGGAACAAAAAACGGTCGGAAACTTTAGTTTTTGGTGAAAACAATGGCCTTTTTTTAACATACCTGTAAGAGGTCCGACCAGTTGGGGGGGGGGGGGGTAAACCCAAATTTTGGGGTGGCGTCCCGAAATTTTCAAAATTGGAGAGGGGGTCGAAAAAAGTCAAAAAATTTCGAAAATTTTCCCAAAAAATTCACTTTTTTTCTCAATTTTTCCGAGTTTGGGGGGTGTTGGGTATACGGTTGACCAAGTTGGGGGTGAATAACCCCCCTCCAATTACAGGTATGTTTTTGAACAAAAAACCCTGGGAAACGTCAATGTTTGTATGCAAAATATAAATTTTCGTACGATAATGTCAGCTTTTTAGTTGAATGTGGTCCTTTCTCGAACATAAAACTTTCAAAAATGTCAGATTTCCGGTCGAGAATGACGGTTTCTGAACGAGAAGGTCAGAAAGATTAGTTTTCTGGCACTTAATAGTTATTTCTCCACAAAAATGGTCAAAAATGTGCCCAAAAATTTTAAATCGTATATGCAGTTGTCGACGACTCTCTTCCCCAACTTCCAGTTGTTGACAGGTCGGAAATCGACCAAAAATACATATTTTTTGGTCGAAAATCACTTTTGAGCAAAAAATCCTTTTCGGAGAAATTTTTTTTTGGCGCTTAGCGCCGAAATGATGCTCAGTATCGTTTTTAAAATAAAAATTAATTGATCAAGGGCATGATTTGTCCATTTTTTGGTCAAAAAACGCATTTTTGAGCAGTGTGTGACCCCCTCCTTCTGACTTCAGGAAGTTGTCAACTCCATCCCTCTAAAAATGGCTCTAATCGTGTACTCAACGGCCCGGAGCTCTTACTAGTATGCGATCAAAAAGACCAATTTCCTGGTAAAAATGTTGACTTTTGAAGAAAAAATTCAACTAAAATGGCAATTCTTTGGCAGGTAATTCGGGAAAAAACTGTCGAAAATGGTAAAGTTGTGTTGAAAAATCGTGTTTTCTGAAGCGAAAAACGGTCAAAACGTCAGTTTTTTGGGTCGCCGTTTTTTCATGCTTTTTTTAGATGAAAACTACTTCTTGAAGTGATTTGTGAACTTTTTTGTCCAAAAAAATCGATTTATTTTTTTCAGGGCCGTGAGCAGGATTTTTTCATGCTGGGGGCGGACTAAATTTTTTTTACTGAGTAGCCCCAGAAAATGTTGATTTTACACTATACACTGTTTGCATGCTGCCTCAATGGGGAGGGCCCCTTGTGCACGGCCCTGATTTTCTTTATTGTCTCCGCTCCTGAGGTAATTTCTGCAATCGATGACCCCCTTCCGTAGAAAATGTCCATTTTTAACAAAAATGTCAATTTTTGAATCTTCAATGCTAAATAAAAAAACAATTTTTTTCTGCCGTACGGGGAAAAAATCGCGAAAGAGAGGCGCTATGAATGACTTAAAACACAAATAATCCCTCTACAGCATAACGCAGTCTTAAT
Organism: Romanomermis culicivorax; assembly: GCA_963922205.1. Taxonomy (NCBI): domain Eukaryota; kingdom Metazoa; phylum Nematoda; class Enoplea; order Mermithida; family Mermithidae; genus Romanomermis; species Romanomermis culicivorax. The sequence continues at coordinate 458,099 of CAWUHX010000013.1, read as the reverse complement.
TTGCGACCCCATACATAGTAAAATGTAAGAGATACAAAACAGAGACAGTCGTAAGCCAGCCCCTAGCTGGCTTACAACTTTTGGCTCTGCTCTTGCTCGCGTGAGCACTTTTTTTGGTTCGTGGAACCTAATTTGGCTCTAAACTGTCTCTTGCAGAGCCATTTCACAGAGCCCCTCTCCAACAGAGCCGGCTCTCAGAGCATCTCTCCGTCAGAGACAATTTCGTGGAATCCATTTTCTCTCTTTTGTCTCTCGGAGAGCCAAAACAGAGCAAAAATCGAGAGACAGAGCAAATTTTCGCGCGAGAGACACTTTCTTGGAACCGGCTGTTGGTGCTTATGAAATGGTCTCATATCGTTATCAATCTAGAGCCGTTCAAGCTATGCCGAAATTCAGGCCCATATTTGTCAGATAATAACAGATGAAAAGTCGATAATATCATTAATATTGCAGTTATTACAATTTTAGAAAAATATTTCGAATGAATGCATCTCAATGTTTTATGATTTTTTCGTTACTGAGATCAGATATTGGCGGGCTTCCATGAGTAGATTAACGCAAATTTTAGTGCAAATAAGGTTCAATGAGAAGAACGAATAATACAAGGTTACTCATCTTACTCTATCGAATGCATTATGAAATGTGGGATTTCAGAATTTTGACCGCGAAAAGTTCCCTTTGTCGATTCGAAATTTCTCTTGTGCCAACTTGTACACTGATACACTACTACATTAGTTCTGCAGATTCATACAGTATTTGTAGGAGACTACTACAAGCCTTGCAGTTGCTGCAATAATCTTGTGACTTTAGTGCAGAGTCGATAGCATACACCTGTAATTTTGCAAATTTAAGTCAGGTAAAAAATACTAGATGTTGAAATGATACAAATTCATTAATTTTTTTGCTACTAGACTAGAAAAATACTAAAAAATATCTATACCCTATAGCCAAGATGGGAATTACTAAAAATTTTAATTATTGAAAAAACATCGTTGAACTGCTGAATTACTTGACATGACAGCTGACCCGACATACTCCATTTATTTTCAAATGAGCGTTGGAATGGAAATAATGCAAACAAATCCGTAGATAGGCGATGACCATTAATTGTTCTCGAAAATTTGTCGCAAGTGATTGTAACAATTAAAATCGAACGAATCCCTCATTTTTTCCGTGCGCAAGAAAGATCTTGACGAGTTCTATCCAGTGAACTATATTTTGCAAAAAAAATTTGCATAGTGTTGCAGAAATCGGCTATTTTGTAAACATCTTGCGTTTCTTACGTTTCTTGCGTCAAAGCTAGATTTAAAGCACACAGTAGATAGTTGTTGAACGTGTTTGGTATCTTTCGATCGGTAATTTCAATATGTACCTTGCGATGTATTATATGCTGAAATTGCTCCAATACTTGAAGAGTAAATCGCTTGCGTATGTTTTTTAGCGAAAAAAGTATAAATGGGCCTTAACATGTTCCCACGAGAGTATGTTGAATAATGAAAAAGCTAGTAAGCCTATTACTGTAATCAATGAAAAACATTTTTTGTTAGTCAGCGGCAAACAGAACAGCTGAAAATTTCCTCTAATAACCTGATCAAGTGGTAAAATTTTATCGAGTAGCGTTCAGCTATCGACGCAATTCTGTCTAAATCGACGGTGGATAAGAATGTTCTTTTCAATGTATTTGGCTTTTCCCATTCTCATGAATAAATTTAGCGTTTTTCTGCGGTTCAAAGTTTTCCACTAAGTCAAAATTGCGTATCAAATTGACTATTTTTTTGGTTCTTGCTGCGTCTATCATTTTAACTTGAATATTGAGAAGTCGCATAGAATTATTAAAAATAGGATATATTATCTTTGGAAAATGAACTACAAATCAGACTGACCATTGATGTTGCAAGGTAAAAATTCATGTATCGGCTGGGAATAAGAAAATGAAAAAAATCAAAATATTCAATCTGTAATTTGAATGCAATTTTCTGAAGTCACGATACAGGTTCTACACTCGGCTGAGTTCCACAAACATACTTGTCGATGCTGTAACTGTACTATAGTCTGTTTTTCTTAAAATGCTTCTAAATAATTATAGTGGAAAGCAACTAGTATTTAAGATTTCCACGATTTGCTGATAGATAATATACCATGTAGGACTGGAAATTTGTGAACACACTGACCTAACCTTAGACAATTTTTCGAGTGAAAAATTTCACATCGAAAGCTCTTATAGACGATTTTGACGACAGTACTGATTTGTGTCACTTTCCCATTTGGAAGCATTTTATTAAAACAGACTATAGTAAATTGACTTTTGTCTATTTCTTTCACTACGCGAGATGCAGCGAAGGGATGAAAGTAAGTTCACTGCGATAAAAATAGTAAGATCATTACTATCAGCGACAAACACACCGACTGAAATTTTTCTCGAATGATCTGATCAAATGCACTTTAATGTCGATACCATTGTCCATGGATAAACACAATGTTGTTCCTCTGATTTTGGTCCACCTTTTGTCATGGAGAAATTCATATTGTTCCTACAGTATAAAGTTTTGCACTCTACGAAAATTGTGTGTCGAATTGGACTTATTGCTTAATGTCATTGTATCCGCCAAGGGACTGTTGTACATTTATAAAATCCCACCCTCCTAGTACGTTTTTCTTGAGCGTGAATAACGACATTAGAATGCAAGTAGTATTTTAAACTCTTCTGCTACCATAAGTCACGTGGAACTGGGAAAGAATTCGTTTGGTAATTCAACTTAACCTTCAGCAATTTTCGCGGAAATTTTGACTTACAATCATTTGAGCAATCTAAACTTCGAATAGTGGGTGAATTCTAGATTTCTAAAAGCTTGGAATCAGGACTACTATGAGTAGTAGTCTACACTATTTTTTATACGATGCTTGTAAATTGAAAAACGACAAAAAATTAATACCGCCCTCAAAGTCGTTTATACAAAGCTTTACTCTGCTTGATTTTTACTGAAAAAAAGGTAAAAGTTAGTTGAGAAGGCTCTCAAATGTTCAGTCCTATTCGATTATACACTTTAGCAGGAAATAGCAAAAAATACAGAATAGCGCTTGCCTTCCACTCTTAAGACGCAATTTCTGAGAAGTTCGACCCTGACTATGGTAAGTTAAAAATTGATCATACCTGAAAATCAGGTATATGTGTATTTGCATTACATGCTCAGTTTAGTTCCGCAATTTAGTTTGCATGAAAGTCAAAACTTGCATGACTGCGGTATCCTAAACGGTGGAAATTTCCAATTTTTAAAAATTTCAGGTTATGTACATGCGATTCAAAATACCAAAGCGTGCAAAAGATATAACCTTATTCCATGAAATACAATCTTCTATAATCTTTTCTAATCTTGTACTTCGCACTCTTTCCGATTTTAAAATGTCGAAAAATGAGGTGTAAAAGAGCCAAAAAAGTTCAGACTTCCTTGAAGGCACCTTTCCATAGGTTGCCGCAGAATTTTTTTCTTCATTTCTGCAGGCACTAACGTCCAACGTATTGCGTTAAAATTTCAATCCGATTGGCATACTGTTTTTGGAGCTATAGAGATTTGCTCTGTCATTCAAATATGTTTTTGAATCTGAATAAATCGTCAACTAGTAAAGTTCTGTGAGCAGAGGATTCGTCTTTGCCTAATATATAAAAAATGTGGCTCAAAGCGCTGATAAATTTCCATGGATCTAGCTTTGATGGTTGCTGAACGATATGCTTGAAATGAGGAATCGAAAATTTTAAAAATTTGGATTATGTTTCAGAAATCGAGTGATTTTTAGAAATCCACTCACAGGAAAAAGGCAAGAGTTATTCCGATGCCTTCTGCTGTATTGGAAAGGTACTACAATCGATTATCATTTGAATTATCCTCATTTCACAACTACTTTTCGGTGTGAAAAATGGTGCTGCCTCCAACCGGAGAGTACTTCCTCACAGCTTAGAACATATGGAGGAGTCAGACAGCCGACATTTATTTTGTAACATTAAACTCGATTTTTTTCAATCAAATTACTGAAGAGAGACATTTTTGTTACATCTCTTCCGAAACACACTGTTGCACAGTCATTGTGAATATATCGATGAAATTTTACCCATGATTTCAGCCAAATCTTCTAATGGTCTAATCTAAATATTTCAGATGTAACTCTCAGGATGTGCATACAGCTACAGCTCCCAAAGCGGTATGCAAATCTGATTGAAGTTTTAACACAATATGTTGAACATTAGTGGCTACAGAAATGAAGAAACAAGTTCCGCGACATCTTATAGGAAGGCGCCCAAAGAAGGCTCCAAATAGTTTTTTTCGACTTATTTCGACTTCCTTTTTGACACTTTAACATAGCATAAAAAATGTAAACTAAGGGGGGATTCAAAAATTTTCTCCATACCTGAATATAGAGCATGGTCTTTTTGATCTAATGAGCATTTGGTTACAGTGTCACGTCTTTTCTGAGCTGTGATATTTCGAAAGACGTATACTGGCTGAAAAATGTTGGAAAAGTGTAAAAATAATCAACTTTGAAGTAGTGTAGACATGGGAACTTTGACTTTTATGCGGACAAAATGCTGTCACGATTCTCAGCGTGTAAAACTAGTCAAAATAGGTCATTTTCAGATATTATTAATTTTCAACTTTTCATTAGTTAATGAAACAGATGGTCGAATCTCTCAGAAATTGTGCCTCAATCTTCACAAGCATTCCAAGTAAAACATACTATTGTTCTCATCGAAGACCACCATCCTTACTGATAAATTCCAAATTAACCTCTAACCCATAAATTATCATTGACTACTCCTGAAACAAAACTCAATAAACTCTAATTGCGACTTGGATTTCAACGTTACGATCTTCTAGCTACAAAAATTTGCATACCATTATTATCCTGACCGTAGCTTCTTCGTCGAAATAAACGGCGAAACGTTTGCATGGTCGGAATCGGCAAAGCCAATAAAAAATTTAATAGCTTGTACTCATAATTAACAAGAGTAGTGGAGAAACCGCTCTAGGAAAATTATGGTCTTGCTTAGCAAAGTCCGCAAAAAAGTTCAGGAAAAAAGTGAAAAGCTCTAGCAACCTGCTGATTGATCGAACGAAAATCGAAAACTTCATCCTTGCAGCACACGTCATTGGTAAAAGGCGTCAAAGATCCGATTTCCATTAAAGTTGCTAGCTTTCGAACCCTCTGGAATTGAGAAGTTTCGACGCAAGATACGCGAGTGCCACTCAGAAATTTCATCACTCAACAGATTACTGTTTCATCACACAGCGAATTTTGAAGACAGCGCAAATTGGTGACACTGTTAGCTTTACTCTGACATACACGTTTGATTTCAGATGAGCCATCTTGAGGGTGTTTGCAAATACGAAGTTGGAAATGCAATTAATTCATATTATTTCTGACTTTGTGTTTAGTCATTTTTTGTATAGCCTTTTTTGAATATGTGGCAAATAACGATCAGGGACCGGAGACCGGTTGCAATAAACTGAATGATCCCGAGCTCGAGATAATCACGGACTTTTTTTGCACACAAAACATATAAGAGTTGTTATCAGGAAAGCACATGCAGAAAATAACGTTCATATGGACGATTATGATGAAATCCGCTCAAGTGTCGTGATGACTTACATTCTGGAACATAAATTTAATTGGTTGAAAAGCTATAAGAACCCTCGAGAAATCTTTTTCAGTTGAAAATGATCATTTTTGAACAAAAGAAATGTGCTTCCCACAGGAAAAAAACGTCAGTTTTTTCGGCGCTCCGCGTCATAAATACAAATTTTCATGGTTTTTTTAGATAAAATTACTATTTTTTAACCGTTTTTAAAATTTTTGGGCGAAAAAAATCAAAATTTTTTCGTTCAATGACCCCACAAAAAAGTCTGTTTACTCTCCAGGCCTCGGAGCTCCTTTACATGCATGATCTGGAAATAATAAACGGACTATAGGAAAAAGTTGTTCAGGTATGATGATGCAATATCTGGTATGCACTACTATTATGGCAAAAAACACTTGGACTTCATTCCAGTACGTACTATTGTAGTTTTCTAAGAGATGTAGTATGTTCTTTATTAAACGCTTCAAAATTGACAAGTTTTATTCATTTTTTCTAATCTGTATCTTGCTTTTTGCTCGCTGAGATGCATTTGAAAAAATTAACAATAACAATTAAATTAGACATGACAATGTAAGCACTTTTGAAAAGGGAACATTTGGCTCGTTGATACATGTGCTAGAGTGTACCCGATGCACAGAAAAAACGTAAGACTCCCAGTTTGCAGTGTAACGCCCAGATTTATCTATACTTTTACTTGCCTCCAAAAACGCCTGTGCTTCTCTACAGTCCACGGGGGACGCGAACGATAAACGAGCGATACGATAATATTACACAAATATAAACGACTCTCTGACGGATTCTTTACGTCGATGCACAACAAAATGAATGGCTTCTGCTTCACAAAAACGCTTCCCATAAAATACAACATGGATTCAATTCTGACGATTTCATGCTTCTCTCTGCTTTATATACCGCTTCCACTTTGGCCACTCCCATGGTACATGGGGGGTCTGTTTCCGAATTCGCTTTCCACCAATCCTACGCTTACTTAACCACCCTTCAATGCTTTTTACCTATCGTATGCTTTCCACGATTTTATAACACTTGCTTCCTTGCTTAGGATGGACTTAACCATGCCTATGTGCTTCCGTATTTATTACTCGTGTGTATATATGCTTCTGTATGAACTGCTGCTACTGTTCCACTTGAGACCGGTGTCTGGGTTGGGCTTCTACTTTCTATTATGGGGCAGGTGTATTTACGATTTTTGGGGAGAATTAATATAGCTATGGAATGTGTGTTTTCATGTGGATTCTGGGGCCAGGTGCCGATGTGCAAATTAATTAGAGCATCTTTAATTGGGTCAATAAGGGCTACTGGGTGTGAGAAGATCAAAACAGAACACTTCAAATAAATTTATAGGAATGTCAACATGTGAAACCCAGACATCCTTGAGATGATGAATTATAGAATAAATTTATATGCAATAATAAATAACTCATAGTGTACATTATGAATTTACAATGATGTGCTAGCATCTACATTACATTTCCCTCTTTCCGAAGTTGAACATCCTCATTCAAGAGCTTCGAGGGTTAGAAGTGGTCGGGGTAATTTCGGTAGGAGCTGGTCAGGGGTAAAAAGGGGTTGTTTCATTGACATGGACAGTAAAAGTTTTATTCCTGAGGGGATGTTTGAGTGTAACATTAGGGTACAGGAAACTCGTGACTGTATAGGGCCCATTTGGGGGGGGGGTAGAAATTTAGGGGTGAGCCCTTGCTTGCAAGAATGATTTTTGTATAAAATGAGATCACCTGATGTACTGGATATCATGGGCATGTTTATTGTACTGGACTTTATATTGGGGTTGTGCTTTGTATAAATTCTTCTGAACAGTGGAGAGAGCTTCTGTGAAATGGGATTTGACACGGAGAGTGTAGTCGTCAAGATCGACCATATAGGAGGTAGGGAGAAAATTTAAAGCTGCGTCGGATGGTAAGTTGAGTTGTTGACCATGGAGTAGTTCGAATGGGGGGTATTAACTGCTATCCTTTTTGTGAATGTTGATTGAAAAAACGGCCAAGGGTAAATAGGTGTCCCAATCAGTATGTTTGGAATTGATATACATGTGTATATGGGCGGCAAGGGTTTGGTTAGAGCATTCCACTTCCCCATTGGCAATGGGGTGATACAGAGTTGTGTGAACTTTCTGAGTTATGCACAGGTCAGTGATTCCGGTAAAAAGATCAGAAATAAAATCTAATTCGCGATCACAGTGGATGATTTTTGTAGAGCCATGATGGCAAACAATTTTGTTTATGAATAACTGGGCAATAGTGGTGGCTGTGATGTCGAGGGTTGGGAAGGTCTCAACATATTTGGTGAAATAGTCAGTAAATACGACAATGAATCGATTCCCTTCCTCAGTTAGGGGTAACGGCCCCATGCAATCAACATCGACTCTGTCAAATGGGCCTGTGGGTTGAATAGGGACAAGACTAGCATGTATTCTGTGCCTGAGGGCTTTGTGGGTTTGGCATGGTTGACAAGTTTTGCAGTAGCATGCCACATCACGACTCATTTTGGGCCAAAAGTATTTTTGTCGGATGAGATGTAGGGTTTTCCCCGATGCAAAATGGCCTGTAAACTTGCTGTCATGGTGAGATGCAATTAGATCATCGATTTGTAATTTTGGGATGTATAGTTTCGATTGGTTGTCAATTATACGAAATAGAATATTGTGATAAACTGCGAATTTGTTTATTGTAAGGTGATGTTTTTGGGTAAGTTTGGCTAAGATTGCCTTGATGGTTGGATCAGTGCATTGGAGTTCTGTGAAATTTTTCTGTTCTTCTTCCTGCTCAGAGGCTTTGGCTTCAAGGACGGTATTGACAGTGGATATCTCAGGTCGTGTTTCATGGTGGTCAATATCAAAAGATGGTTTTGCTGTGCCAGATGGGAAACGGGAGATGGTGTCTGCATTCTGATTAGCCGTGCCTTTCTTAGGCTGAATGTCAAGTTGAATACCAGAGAGGGCTAGTCCCCAACAGGCAATTCGAGGGGAGGGATTTTCTTTTTGCAGGACTACCTGGACTGCAGTATGGTCTGTGTGGACAATGACATGTTGTTGGAACAGATAGGGGCCAAAATGTTCAACAAATTCGACTACGGCAAGGGTTTCTAATTCAGTTTTGGGGTAGTTACGTTCTGCGGGTTTCAATGTACGGCTCCCAAAAGCAATGGGTGGATCAAGACCTTTGCTATCGAGTTGGCTTAAAATTGCGCCAATTCCAAGCTTTGATGCATCAGTTTGCAAAATGAAGGGCTTGCTAAAATCTGGGTGTTGGAGGACTGGTGCATGAATGAGCAACTCTTTGAGTTTATCAAAGGCAGTCTGTTGTTCGGGGCCCCACGAAAATTTGGAGTTTTCCTTGAGTAATGCAGTAAGTGGGGTGGAGATTTGAGAGCAACTGGGGATGAATCTGCGGTAATAGGAGGGTAAGCTGAGAAATGATTTGACTACTTTTGAGCTTTGGGGTGTAGGTATGTCAAGGATGGATTGTACCTTGGTTGGGTCTGGAGAAATACCCTGTTGAGAGATAACATGGCCCAGATATTGGACTTGGGGTTGACAAAATTTGCATTTCTGTATATTAAGTTTTAATCTGGCTTTTGAAAAATGAGTAAGGATGACGTCTAAGCATTCTAACATTTGAGCGTGTGATTCTGCGAAGACTAAGACATCATCAAGGTAGACGAGACAGGTGTTCCATTGTAATCCAGAAAGGATAACATCCATTAATCGTTGGAATGTGGCGGGGCATTTGTGAGGCCAAAGGGGAGGTAATTGAACTGGTATAGTCCAGCTGAACAGTTAAAGGCTGTTTTTTCTCTGTCACTTTCTGCAATTGGGATGGAATAATATGCATTGGACTGGTCTAGGGATGTAAAATACTTCATTCTGGGCAGGGTGTCTAGGATTTCATCAACACGGGATAATGGGTACGTATCTTTTTTGGTCACTTTATTTAGGCCCCGGAAATCAATGCATAGGCAATGTCCACCATCTTTTTTGGGGACAAGAACTGTGTTGGTACACCAAGGGTAATTGCTTTGGCTAATTACACAGGCTGCTGCAAGTTGTTCAACCTCTGCTTGGGTTATTTGTTTCTCTTTTGGGGATGTCCGAAAAAGATGTCTGCATATGGGTTGAGAGCCATTGGTGTCAATCTTGTGGGAGACAAGTGTGGTTCGACCTACGTCTATCTTGGAGTTAGCATATAGGGTGTGGTATTTGGATAGAAAGCGTAAGAGTTGATTTTTCTCTGCTTCAGTGAGGTTGCTTGAGGTTAAATTAACGTTTTCTTTTAACCATGTGAAAGTATCAAAGCGGTTTGGCTTGTTTGGTGTAGGAAGGGGTAGTTTGGTGGGGGAGTTTTCTTTTGGAATGAACCCTGAAACAGCGCCAATGCATGTGCCAGGGTAGAGGGTCTGGGGAATGTCCTGGGTATTTAAGACGGGAATGTGTATAGGACTATTTTGATTCTCTGATATGCAAGCAGCGAAAGGGACTTCAGCATTTTGTCTGGCTTTTGGGGTAAATTCGAGTTGGTTGATGTGTAGGTATGATTTGGGTAAGGGGACGGTGAATTCGGTAACAGTGCATGGTGGTAATTCTAGTTTCTCGTCCTGATAGGTTCCGTCACTGGTAGACAGGGGGCTGTATTCTAGGCCGTCGCAAGGGAGTATGACATCCCCAAATTTTACTTGGGAATTTTGGTTGTTGATGGTGCATTCTGAGAATTAGCTAAAGAAATTTTTACCCAGGAGTACATCTGCTGTGCAATCTTTTTGAACATGTACCATGATAGTTTCTTGAATAGTTTGGGTGGTTACTGTAACAAAGGTTGTTTCTATGAAGTGGATGGGAAGGTTGTTTGCTGCTTTTGCTTGGACTAGTGGGGGTTTCATGTCTAGCTGTAGGGCTTCAGCAGTACGGGAATGGATGAGGGAGTACACGGCACCAGTGTCAATCATGCCTTTGGTGAATAGCTTCCCCTTCAGTGTAATTGTAATGTGAGGGGTATGTTTCTCAAGTATGTTTGTTGGGGGTTTATTGGAGACCGATTGGTGTATTTGATTGATAAGTTTGATTGCAGGGGTTCTTAGAGTATCGATGTCAACAAGGACGTATTTCTGTTGAGTTTGGGCTCCACGACGATTGGCTAATTCTAAGAGGGCATGACTGAATGAGGGAGGGATGGTCTCTGGTAACCGTCTGTTATGCAAAGGCATTTTGTATGTATGTTCATTGGCAATGTGATGCTTAGGGTAATGGAAATGTTTACGCAAAATAAGGAAGGAATAAAAGATGCCTGCAATGACAACAATGATGATGGCTAGGTTGATAAGTATTTGTAAGGGCCCCTTTAGTAAGTTATTCAACCCATCCATGAGGCTTTGGGTAGTACCTGTTATGACGTGTTCCATGCCTCGACCGGCACCAGAAAGTGTGTTGCCAATTGCTTGACCACTGTCTGAGATCATGGTGTATACTGTATCCAAATTAAAAGATATTTGGGCAGTGTAATTAATGAGTTTGTTAACAATGCTTTGGAGGGTGTGGGTTTTGTAGATGTATTGCTTCAAAAAGAGTAAGTTTGTCGATACTGTTGGAAGTTGGTCATGAAAAATTGGTGGTGTATTGAAGTGGAAAAGGGAGAAGTTTTGATTCCATATGATTTCTATGGGGAGATCAGTTACATGTGGGGATCCTGTTTCGCTGATCCATGTATTATTTTGTTTGTATAGAGCAACATGCATGTAGTGGCAGTCGATAGTTTGGGGAAAGGGGTCAAATCATTCTCTCCTGGATTTGAGAACATAATGTCGGTACCCACAAGGATAGGTAGGAGTTTGTAGCATGTCCCATTGATTTTGTGATTGTAAAAGACTTTTGATGCATTTACCTGTTTACAGGGCCAGATTGTGAGGGCATCCCCTGTGAATTCTGCAATTATGTCCATCCTTTGTAAAAATGCACACGCCCCAAGTGTTGCATCAAGACGCAAGATTTGCCACACTAAATCAAGGTGACGTTGAGCTTGTCTGCATAACTCATTCCTTCTGAATTCTGAATTTTGTCTGCTAAGTAATTTAGTTTTGCTTTGATGGGTTCAAAATCATCAAAGTCTTATAATGTAGTTGGGGTTTCATTAACTTGTGGGGTTAAAAAGGCATTGCAGTGTGGTGTTCTTTTGTCTAACTGTACGACAATACCTTGTTCGGTTAGGACACTGTCTTGGGTTTCGGGGCAGTTTGGGTTGGAAAAGAGGGCATTTTTGATAGAGAAGATGCCTTGTAGTTCCTCAATGATCATGTGGGTTTTGGTTAGTTTTATGGGGTAAGTATTTTTGTATTCGAAGGAGCATAGGTTTTCAAATGTGGTCTCATTCCAGATAATGGCTCCATCGGCTGTTACACAATGACCTGATGTTGGCTTGCATGACCCCAGGTCACCTAATGTACCTGTCATTGATTTTCTATTCCATGATGCTACTTGTCCAGTTTCTACAATGACATTAGTGACAGATGTACAATGGTCTGCGCAACACCATGTGTATTCTATGCTTAGTGAGTTGTTTGTGGACCAAATCCCGGTTTCGTTTCATACAGTTTTTGACTATTGTGCTCTTTGTCTATAAGTATTGCCTTGCAAACATGTGGGGTTAGATTTTCCATTTCGGTTTGGTCGAAAACGAGTTTTTTTGACCCAAAAAATCCAGTATTGGTACAAATTTTCCTTTTGCGAATACTACACTTGTATGTGTCTGTTATGTGAGGTTTGGTGGAGGGAATATAGATGTTTCTGAATGTCTGTATGGGTTTGTCTATTGTGGGAGGGGGCATGCATGATACAGTTTTTGGTATGCTGACCAAACGACTGCTCAATGAGGTTCCACACAGCTGAAATTGCGCATGACAAGACATTGGAATTATTATACAAAGTATAATACAACAAAGAAACCAATAATGATTTTTATTGAGGGTGGCGTGTTGTGTGTTGGCGGTTGGGGCGATTGTATGGGTGCTGCATCGGTGTGGTGTACGAATCGGTGGTGGGGTTGGTTGGGTTGATATCTGAACAGTTTGTAGAATTTGAGAAGTTGGGTTGCATGGTCGGGTCGGAATGTTTTTACTTTTGGGAGTGGGGAGGAGGGTTTTGCGAGGGTGAAATTGGTACCATTCTTTGGTTGGCCCATGGAGTAAAGAGAGGAGATTGCGGCCTTTCTCGGTTGGTAGTTCGAGGGTGGTGGGCCAAAGGCATGGATGTTTTCTAGGGATTTTGTAGGCCAGGGGAATGGTAGGTAAGGGCTTGGGAGTGGTGTCAGTCTTTGGTGTCAGAGGTGGTGACATGCTGCTCCAGTCCGGTAGGTCCAGATTGAGAACGTATTCCTCTTCGCTGCATCAGTGGCAGGCTGGCATGATGGTTCCTAAAGTATGCTGGGGGCGGCTATGTATGGTGGGCAGTGTGGAGTAAGGGGTGGGGTCATCAGTGTTCATTAGGGGCTGGGGTTGTCTGTCTTTGATACAGTTTTGTACATTACGACTCTGTTGGTTGGGGCAATACCTGCTTGTGTGGCCTCTCTGTTTACATAGAAAACACTGAACATTGGAATAAGTTTTAGATATGCAGTGGTTAGATCTGTGGCCTGTTTGGTAACAATGGATGCATCCGCTCTTGCAGTCCCGGGTAACATGATTATTGCGAAAACAGATTTCACATGATTTTTGTGTTCCTGATGAGTTACAATTTCGAGCTACATGACCAATTTGTCTACATTGAAAACATGTGGGCTGCCTGAAACTGCTGTTGTTTCTGAAACTGTTGTTGTTATTAAAACTGTTGTTGTTACTAAAACTGTTGTTGTTACACTGTGGCGGGGGTTGTGAATTTTGTTTGATCTGCAACTGTAAATCTTTTAGTTGCTGTTCTAACTGATGCAAAAGGCCTTGTTGGTCAGTGTTGTTTGTTAATGAAAAGATGGGTTTGGGTTTGGGAGGTATGAATGGTAGGTTGTTGAATTTTAGTTCATTTCTAAGAATTTGCTGTTCGATGTAAGCTGCTTCATCAGACATTTCTTTTAGGGTTGTGAACCTTCTATACTTGAGTGCTTCTCTAATTTTGTTCTGCATGCCTTCAACAAAAAGGGGTTTTATGATCATTTTTCATGCGTCAGAATTAAAGTTGGGGTAGGTGATGGTTGCTAAATGCTCAAGGTCGAACAAAAATTCTGTTACTGTTTCTGATTGTTTTTGTTTTCTTTCTTGTAAAAATTGCTGATGCAACTCAGTGTCTCTATTATTTGGGAAGAAAGCCTGTAATGCGATTTTGTACTGCTCGTATGTCTGGGGCCAGTTTTCCGAATTTGCTAAACTTTTGAATTTTGCCAATGCTGCTCTACCCAAATGAATTTCTAAACATGCTAACTTTAATTGTCTGTCGGTATCCTTCATGCCTTGGAGTACCATGAATTGCTCTAGACGTTTACTCCATTCACTAAAAGGTTGGGTCACTCCACCAGTGAATACTGTTGGTTTCCCATAAAAATTGTTTGCCATCTTATTGCGGATGTTGGCTGTTCTTAAGTCATCAATTAGGGTGGAGTTTACTGTATTTTGGTTCAATTGTGTTCGGAGGGTTCGAAAATGCTCGAAGAATAGTTCGTTTATTTGTTCTCTAACAATTTCTCCTAAATGATCCTGAGTTTGGTGGGTCATTCTTGGTTTACGTTGGAATTTTTGCCTTGAGGTCTCAGTTTTTGCCTCACGTTCGATTCATAAAAATGTATCACTTAATGTTTCATTAAAGGTACTTTCCAGTTTGATATTCACGAATTCATTGTCCTACTGTAGGAGATAGTTCTTATGTATGCAATTACTTCTTTTGGTTGTCCAGAAAAGGATGCACCTTAATGGGCAGGGAGTTCCAATGGTTACGGTAGGGTATGGTCACCAAAATATGTAACGCCCAGATTTATCTATACTTTTACTTGCCTCCAAAAACGCCTGTGCTTCTCTAGGGTCTACAGGGACACGAATGATAAACGAGCGATACAATAATATTACACAAATATAAACGACTCGCTGACAGATTCTTTACGTCGACGCACTACAAAATGAATGGCTTCTGCTTCACAAAAACGCTTCCCATAAAATACAGCACGGATTCAATTCTGACGATTTCGTGCTTCTCTCTGCTTTATATACCACTTCCACCTTGGCCACTCCCATGGTACATGGGGGGTCCCCTTCCAAATTCGCTTTCCACCAATCGTCACTTCCTGCCTCTTCTGCTTTCATATACTGTATGCTTACTTAACCATGCCTTCAATGCTTTTTACGTATCATATGGTTTCCACGCTTTTATTACACTTGCTTCCTTGCTTATGATAGACTTAACCACGCCTATGTGCTTCTGTATTTATTACTTGTGTGTATATATGCTTTTGTATGAACCGCGGCTACTTTTCCACTTGAGACCAGTGTCTGGGTTGGGCTTCTACTTTCTTTTACGAGGCAGGTGTATTTACGATTTTTGGGGAGAATTAATATAGCTACAGAATGTGTGTTTTCATGTGGATTCTGGGGCCAGGTGCCAATGTGCAAATTAATTAGAGCGTCTTTAATTGGGTCAATAATGGCTACTGGGTGTGAGAACATCAAAACAGAACACTTCAAGTAAATTTATAGGGATGTCAACATGTGAAACCCAGACATCTTTGAGACGATGAATAATAGAATAAATTTATATGCAATAACAAATAACACATAGTGTACATTATGAATTTACAACGATGTGCTAGCATCTACATTACAGCAGTTTGTAGACACCCAGAGCCGCAGAACAAAAGTAAAAAATCGAATGAAAGAATTCATAGGGGAAAACTGGTAGCTATACGCTGATTTAACTATTAAATTTCATAGGATTCTGTTTCGGCAGAAAAGAACATAAACATGATGACGAACTTCGGTAATAAGTAAAAGTAAAAAATTGCTAATAGTTCATTTTTGATGAGACGCGAAAAGCAAAGGAATGTGTAGGCCAGTAAAAAACTTGCATTGTATGTAGGTGTCTTCTCAAATTGTATTCACTAAGGTCAATTTGAGAAAATGAGTCGGCTCTGGGGCAGATTTATTATCTAAAAACATATCTCACTGTCAACGTCTCAATGGGCTATAGTTGACAATAGTCCATGGAGATTCGGACATCAAACAACGTTTCTATAAAATGCAGTGCTACTGAGCAACCCGACCTGGACTTCAGAATAGCGAAGGAAGAGCGTATCTAACAAGAAAAATTTCTTCAATTAATTATTTTTCTCAGTCAAGACGAAAATTTCTTAAGGATAATGACGTCAAGCATGTGGAATATGCTTCCGTCAACAGAATCAGACCATGAGAGGAAAAGAGATTACAGATGGCGGAAATATTTTTCGTCTCAACTAATGGTATTAACTTTTGATGAGCGAGATGATAGCATTATTTTCCGACACATTAGTATATTATTCCCCTCTTTTGATACACTAACCTTCGATATTCCTTAATGTGCAAAAGGATTCCACTGGCTGGAGAGCGATTCCATTACTCTCTGAAATGTTTCAATTGGTAAAATTGTCAGAATAATATGCAACTCCAAAATTGATCCAGAGAATGACGTAGTGGTAGACAGATATACCTCCTATGAACATGCAAAATTATTGCTGGTTCTTATCTTACCATAGAATATCCTCAAAAAAATAAATTAAAAGAAAAAACGAAGAATTCCTAACATATTGTGGGGGATGCATCATATTTACCATTTGAATTTATCTTTTTCGTGGCACTGCGCATTAAAAGGAGCAAAACTAGTTTGGAAACATGGATCTATCATTGCCAAATATTTCAGGAGGTGAGATCAAAATTGAATGGACATGGGAAGCTTTGTCAAGCCGTGCGAACAACGACCCTGAAAGTTAAGACATCAGAACGCGAGTTTCTTAATGACCAGAAGTATTTACAGTAATCATTTTCAAGAAGCAAAGATTGAGGACAGCACTAAAAGAAGATTTTAAAAGACCTGTTTATTGGTCGCAACAATTTTGTATACCGTATTCGTATTGTGTACAAGTAATATGTTTTTCTTATGCTGATTTTTAATGATGTTGGAGTCATTTTTGACTTTACAAGCATTTTACAAAGGATCTAAAACTGTAAGAAAAAATTTTAATGTCGTCAAAATTATTATCATTGTGGTTCACCGAAATCATAACCCAGTAACAAAGCAGAGTCTCACGTTCCCTTTGGGCATCGGCTGCAGTAGTTCAAAAATGAAATTGTTCATCCTTTGGAGGCTTTTCCGCCAATTTTTTGAGTAGTCGGCGTCGAGCTTTGATGGGTCGCTTTAGCCGTCCGCCGGCGACTTTCGCCGACGCCTTTGGCGCCTTGATCGACTGGCGCTTTAGCAGCGCACGGACTGGCGGCGGCACCGTCGGCTGCACCCGTCGCGGCGTGGGTCGCCGGCAAGGCCGATATGGCAGCTCCGGGCGCCACGGTCACTCGGCGCAAAGGCATTTCTTTGAACGGCGGCGCCAAAATAGTTCGACCTTCTTCGCCGTCCGGATAAGTTTGGATGCGATTTTCATGCAAAAGTCGGTGCATACGAAAACCGGCGCCCTTGATGAAGTTACTTTCGCTCAAAAACGATTGAAAAACGGACGAATTGCGGGCAACGGGACTAACGTCACATTTCAACCATCTTTCGACCACTCGGCGTCTAGTACTATCGAACGTTGTATATAAATCGATGATCTGAAAAAACTGGAATACAATGTGTCTTGAAACTGGAATAACCACGACGGTTGTATTCCGTTTTTTGCGTTCAGGGTAAAAAGTTCAAAACCGTCAAAAGTTCAATACGGTCAAAAGTTCTCTTTTTCTTTTTTTACTTTTTTCTTTTTCTCTTTTTTCACCCAAAATTCAGTATTTTTGTAAATTCACCTAAATGTCTTTCTGAGTCAGAGCTCTCAACAAGGAGAGAATGGCGAGGAAATTGTATGAATGAAGTGAAAAACTTTTGCTTTAATTTGAAAATATACACTCGAAAAAATATTTTTTTGCGAATAACCAATTTGCGCAATAGATTCCCTGTGCTATTATTAAGCAAGTTGAAAGATTGGAATGAAGAGGATTAATTTTATTTCTTTAAATTACGATGATTTTTTGGGGATCAAGATATAACCTGATTAGTTTATGGAAATCTAAAGGCACTTGACTTCTCTTTTTTGGAATCCTGATGCACTTGATATTTTTTGGAATCAAGCGGCAACTTGATTTCTCGTGTGTGAAAATTTGAAATCGCATTTGCAACTTTTTTGTCGACAACTTAATTATAGCGATGCAAAACTTGAGTTATGGAGTTCGGTTTTGATAAATCATAGAAAACTTAACGCACATTTTCCAAGTTTTTCACTAGTTTTTATAGCACGACAAAAAAAGCGTTTTTTCGGGCTCACGAAGTCCATTTAATTTCAATAGAACGCAAGATGCAATGGGAAAAATGTGAAAAGTGCTGATTTAACTATTTACCAGAAATTCTTCATTGATCGGTATCATGTAAGAGACAAAAGCTCCAAGCTCAACTTTTGTTTGGTGGGTATGAGTTAATTTGCAGTCGAGGTGCACCTTATCGACAATGGTATAACATATAAAGTTATTCAATTTTTTTGCATAAGTGTATGGGTCGCCATGCTTGGTTAGAAAAAATGAACTTACCAAAGCATCGAAAAAGACTCAAAAGACTATCCTTTCAAGTAAAACTAAAGTTTTTTATATGGATCAAACTTCGTTTGTAAAAATTGAGGAATTCCGTTCACGGTGTTGTGTAACAAATGTCAGTTATCGAGAGATAGAAATTCTCCTGTCATCCAATAAAAATTTAACCAACGAAACTTACCCACTCAGTGGCAAACTTACCGTATTCTCCTTGATTTTCAATTCCTCAAAAACGGCCAAAAATTCATCGGCGGTTGGGCTAAATTCTTCTCTAACGAAACGTCTAGCGTCTTTCAATTTAGCGATCAAATGTATGCATTGCTTCCTAACCTAAGACGGAAAATAATCAAATATTCTGATACAGTTTTTTCATTTCATCTTACTGTAGTAACTAGAAAAATCAAAATGGCGATAAGCGTTAACAGAAGGACGACAGAAATCACGATAGCCAATGCAAGGGCAATTTGGGCGTAGGTTTTTATATCCAGAATCGTGCCTTGGAATTCGGCGTCGCCGAACGAGGCCATGGCTAAAGACAAATTCGAGTGGATAGTTTCTTGAAACAACGAACTGAAGAAATTGAATATTAGGTGTATTATACGATTAGTGCAAAGTAAAGGTTTTTGAACCATGCAGGGTGAAAATTTTAAGTCACATTCTCCCACAACAGAGCTCACGGATAACTTGAAAAATAAATGCGCCCAAAAATTTGATATTTTATGTAGTTTTTGGTGCTGAGAATCATTGCAGCCTTTATTTAGTCTAAAAATCAAAATTAACAGCGCCCGGATGCCCCAGTCAGGAGTTTTGTGATTATCAGTCGTAAATTGTATTCTCAAAAAAGTATCGTGGAATAGCAAAGTGGAAAGGTTCCTCGATGAAACTTTATAACGTTACACTAAAAGGGATGCTTTCTTAATGATAAGTACAATGTTATTTGAACCTGTAATTTTGATGTTTCGAAAATTCTTGAGGACATTTTGAGACATTAAATTAAAAAAAGTTCCAAGTGTGTTTCCATCATAAGAGTTTGCATTTCTTACGCAGGCATATCAGAAAATTAATCGAAATAAAGTACCATCCTGTTAGTCAGCGGTGCTGTAATGCAGTTTTTAAGAGAACCGATTCCTCTGTCCATCTTGTCATGATTTGTAATAGAAGTTAATGGCAAACACCGAATTTTCGAGTGAAAATGATCACCCGCTTCCCTTCTGACTTACTACTGAAACTGATATAGCCCCGAAAGTCATACCATAGTTTTGTGAAAATCATAAACAGAACTTGTAATTAGTATTTTCGGAGGCGTTATCGAGACGAGCCGATTCCTGATTTGTTCAATTTTATTACAAAAACAATTCGGCTGAACATGATATCTTGATGAAATAATTTTTGTGATGGAACCAAAAAAATTAGACATCAATCGATGCTTCTTATTGAGACATATCTGAGAACACCAGTTGAATACTGCGTTTGTAGCTTCTGACATAATTATGGTGGAAAAAGTGTGATTTGAGAGATACATCTATACCCGCAATGTTCAGACCTTAAACTCACAATATTCCTTTATTCTCATGATTTCAGTATTTCAGGAATGAAAACGGGTGATCATTTTCATTCATAAATTCAGTGATTCCCATATGACATCTAGCATGATTCATGATAAGACGGTCAGCGGAACAGGGTCTTCGAAAATGTGACCTTCACTCAGGCCCGGTCTTAGGCTCACGAGGGCTCCGGTGCATGCATACACGTAACGGAGCCCCGAGGCCTGAAGGAGGGTCCGACGAATTTTCTGGTACAGGGTCACGGATTTCCCAAAATTTTAGGGAGAGGTCCATTAAGGAAAAAAATTCGAGTTTTTCTTTAGAAAAGTCCGAAAAACGGTGCAAAAATAGTAATTTTTATCTAAAAACAACCGTAAAAATATATTGATGGCGCGAAGCGCCCATAAAATTGACATTTTTGACCATTTTTATTCAAAAATAGGCATTTTTCATAAAAAATTGTCATCTTCAGTATTCTTCTGACCAAAAGTATAGGTGTCTCTATGGCTATCATATGGGTTTGGGAGAACTCATAACTGGCCAAGTCCTACTCACCAGGACTAGTGCATGGAATGGCTTAGAAAATAAGTAAAAGTGGACAACTTAAAATAAATTTAAGGTGGAGATAAATAGGGACAAAATTAGTTTACACACCTGTTTACGCCAAGGGGCTGTGCTACTAGGTAACTGGCCTCACTCACTAGGAGCGATTGCGATCTCTGTGCAGTATGATGACTGCACAGGAGGTTCCCTGCAGGACGACATTCACATATACTTTACAACCATGCCCAAAATGGGAGCCCACATTTTGAACAGAACAGGTACTCTCCATGAGCATTATACACAGCTGGTGGCTGGGATTCCAATCACTGTGTTGCAATGAGGCTCACTTGGTCACCAGTGGAGGCAAGAGCACTGTGTACCAAAGTGCTATTCTGACACACTCAGTCAGTAAAAAGGGGCCGCATGGGGGTCCTTGGCCCAGCTGTGCCAAAATGGAAGTGGGATTCGCCCAGCTTCTTCCAAATGATTCAAAATAGTCTCAAAGTATCTTGAGACAGGGGTACAGTCTGCCCCCGGGGTGATTGTAAAGTGAGGGCTGAGGCGGATGCAGTTGTTGTGTTGAGGTTGACTCTAACATCTTCGCTGATGCTGACTCGCGGCTTATTATGCTATAGGGACAACCAATGGAGGCAGACTCGGGGTTAGGGGCAACTCTAGTGTGGACATTGTTAGGCCAGCTAATGAAGGCATTTGAGTGAAAGAAGTATTACAGAGGGGTCATTTACACTCTAGGCCCAACCGGAGGCTATGCCATGATTCCTGAGGAACCTCTCCGGTGGGGACACTTAAGAAGATCATAGATGAGAGAAATGCGAGAGATTTAGATAAGAAATTCACAAGAAGGTCACCAAACCCTTGCGGACCTCAGACACAGGCAGTACTGGCTGCAAATGCCTAACATTCGCATGAGTGAGGCAACCAACCCAGCTGAGGCTGAGTGTAACTTGTTCAAACCTACAGTTAAAGCTTGAAGGCAGTCAAGTGCTGACCGACAGTGCCGCTACCTTGCCGGACAACCTGATCAGTAACATGGACTGAAGGCATCTCAGGTTGAGTTAGCATGTTAACTGATGTTTCCGAGGCATCAGTTACACGCAAACATCAACCCTCGGACAAGAGCTGTAGGTGAGAGGGTCATATTCCAACAACCACCTAAAACTCAAGTGGCAACTTCGGAAACCAACAGTAACCCACTGCTGACGTCAAAAGTGGGGTATAAACCAACACATAACCTTGGTGCTGACCACAGGTGACTGGGATGTGAGTGCCAAAGTCCCAAGTTGCAGTTGCGGACGTCAGGGGTAGGGGCCTGCAGCCATCAAACCTCTATGGTAACACGGAATGTTACCATTGCAGATGTCAGAATAGGATTGTAAAACCTCAATTCTGCCATTGGAACATGAAACATTATCATTGCGGACATCAGGGGGATAGGGCTCTGAGGCCAAAAACCCCCTTTTACAGTAACACGGAGTGTCACCATTGCTGACCTTAAAAGGGCATAGCTGAGTATCAACCACCCTACAGCAATGACATGAGATGCAGTTGTTGCAGACATCAGATGTAGGGTTTGTAAGGCCCATACATCTCAGAACAACAACAGGTGGTGTTGCCATTGCTGATGTCAAGGACTTAAGTTGGTTAACCAACCAGTCCTACAACATGAGCCTCTGCTGTTGCGAACATCAGAGGGATGGTGCAGGCATTCTTTCTCCCATAGGCGAAATTCTTACTATATCCACAGATACAATATCAAATGGACCTTGGGGCACAATGGGTATCAAGGGAGGATTGGATGGCTTTCCTGCAGTTGCCATTTGACAGACAACGCAGTATTTTATCCATTCCCTGACATCTTTTTCCATGCCAGGCCACCAATAATGCCTTTTCATGACACTCAGAGTTCTTTTGAAACCCTGATGTGTCATTATTACAGCACCATGATGCTGGTGCAGCACAGAGTCCCTGAGGTTTGCGGGTACGACCAATTGGTCTTCACTTTCTGCCTCAGTTTCCCTATACAGTACACCATTTTCTTTGTAGAACCCAGGGTGATACTTCGTTGTGCTATTTGCACCTAATCTATCCCAGATTGGCTTTAGGCTTTCATCTGCTTTCTGCAGTGTGCTCATCAAGTCACCTGGGATGAGGCCAATAGATATCTCTTTTTCACCTGATGTTCCTGGTTTATCAAATTCCTCCTCCTTTCTAGGGTATAACCATTGCACATTGTCTTGTTCCTTAGGTGTCGCAGATTTATCAGTTTCCTGAATTTCTTTCTGCACCTTTTTGGAAACACGAGCTTTGCTTTGGGTTACTACCGCTTCTACTCCTTTAGAATGCTCTCTTTCGTCCTCAGGACTAATTCGAGCATCCTTACCCTTTTCTTCCTTCCTGTGGGATTTATTCTCCTTGGAGATGTTGTTCCTCTCGGCCACCAAGGAAATTTGTTGTTGTTCTTGTTCTTTTATTCCTTTGACATCAGAGGAAACAACATCAGATTTGAACATGCTTTCCCACTTCAGTGGTGATTTCACCACATCCTCTGGCTCATCCTTTCTGGACAGAAAGTCAGCCATAGCATTTTGTCTACCAGGCACGTATTCTAACTTGTGGTTGTATTGATTTATGATAGCATACCACGGTTTCAATTTGTCATTTGTTGTAGTATTGACTTTCATTGACAACAGTGGTCTGTGATCTGTCTTAATCAGTACTTTCTGCCCCAATAAATAGTGCCGATAGATCTTGAGGCCGTAGATAATCGCAAGGCACTCCCTTTCGGTTGCACACCACTTTTTCTCCTCCTCTTTTAGCACATGGCTATTATATGCTATGACCCACTTGTCATCTCCAGACTCTAGATACAGAACAGCCCCTAATGCTGTTCTACTGGCATCAGTTTGCAGAATGAATTGGGCTGAGCCATCCATTACTGGGTATCTAAGAAATGGAACCGATACCAGTGCTTCTTTCAAAGCATTAAATGCTTTGTAATAATCCTCTGTGACAAGCCATTTATTCCTTTTCTTGGCCGTCAGCATATACAAAGGCTCTGCGTGCTTTGCCAGATGTGGTATAAATTTTTTACACCACTGGAGCATTCCGAGAAACCTTTGCATACGCTTGACGGAGTCTGGGAATTCAAACTCTTTTATGGCTTGCACTTTTTTCGGATCGGGCGAAATTCCATTAGAATCCAAAATGTGACCAAGAAAATAAACTTTCTTTGGTAGGAATTCACATTTTTCCGGTTTAAGTGTAAGCTGGGCTCGTCTCAGAGCATCCAGGACCAATTTCAAATTTTCTATGTGTTCCTCGAACGTATTTGAGAACACTATGATATCATCTATGTAAACTAGACATATCTTCCACACATGAGGATGAAGGAGTCTCTCTATCCTCCTCTGGAACTCGGCTGGCGCATTTTTCAGTCCAAAGGGCATTACTTTGAACTAAAACAACCCTTCTTGACACAGGAAAGCAGTCTTTTCTTTACTGCCTTCTTTCATTGGCACTTGCCAATAACTGGACTTAAGGTCAAGAGTCGTATAAAATTTTGCTCTCCCGAGGCAGTCCAGATAATCATCCATTTTGGGTATTGGATATCGATCATCTTTGGTAACCTCGTTCAAGCCTCTAAAATCAACAACTGGCCTAAGCGACCCATCTTTCTTCCCTACTAGGAATAATGGCGCCACCCAGGGCGATCTTAATGGCTCTATGACTCCTTTGTCCAGCATTTCCTGCACATGCTGTCTGATATATAGTCGCTGTTCAATGGCAGCTCTGTAGTAATGCTTCGCCACAGGGCTAGCATCACCTGTATCAATTTTACAAGTAAGATGGGGAGTAGTTGTCAGAGGATCATGAGGTAGGCTAAATACATCCGGGTATTTCACAAGTTGCTGTATCGCCATCTCTTTCTGTTCCTCCGACACTGTAGCTTTAGAGGTCATTTTGTACAATGCTTCCAGAAACACAACTCCATCGAATTTTGATTCTTTGGCATCAAAAATGCCCTCTAGGCTATTTTCTCCACAATTTCTAGCCTGTAAAATTGATACACTTGATTCTCCCCTAAATACAGAGTTACAGTAGCCAAGAACTTGATTAGGTTCTATCAGGCAACCGGAACCCGTATTATTGGAGATCATCAATACAAAATCTTCCTTTGAACCGTCAACTATAGTATCATCTATTCTGAATCTTGTTTCTGAATCATCTCCTTCTACGATGATTCCATTTATCCTATTTGCCGAAGATTTGTTCCACAATTTAGCTTTGACTAGCTGATCTGTTCCATGTGGAATGTAAATTCTATTACAAGCCACCACCGGAACTAGATCTTCCAGTTGCTGGATTGCCGAACATTGATCTTCTTCAACAGAATTTTCCTGTATTGATTCTGCTATCATCGGATTATGCGTCCCAACTATTGGAATCGCTTTCTTATCAGATGTTAACAAATCAATACTTTTCTTTACACCCATCATGGTCATTGAACCTTTTCCAAAGTCTATTACTGTGTTGACTTCCGGATGCGCTAGGAAGTCTGTTCCCAATATTAAATCTTCTGCGGACCCAGGTATTATGATAGCTTTAACTGGAAAACGGCCATAATCACATTCCATTTGAAACTGAACGTAACCATGTGCACTAACTACTTTACCATTGGCGACAGTGACTTTTAGGATCTTAGGGTACGCTGTATACTCCAGTCCAAGTGATTTTTTCAAGAAATCACCCGACATCACCGAACACTGAGCTCCCATGTCAATCAGTGCCTTTGCAGTAGTAGAACATACAGTTACCCTGATGTGAAATGGCTGCGTTCTGGGGTATCTTGCTAACATATCCAGTTCCTCTGCAGTTGCCTTCCTACCATACTTGGCACTGCATTCCATTTCCGGCACATTCTCCTCTTTCTCCATGGCACAGTTATGTAGGCCACACAACTTCATCTCCATCATTGGCCCTTGCTGTACACTATTGACACCACTACTCGGTGGTTGGTCTGTCTGCCCGGAGGCTTGTGACTGACTAACTACCTTTTGCGGAGTCAATAGGGTATTTGAACTCTGATTTGCGATTACTGGTTGTTGGTCCATTAGATTTGGTCCTGGTAACATCAGTTGGGTGGTAGCCTGTAACAATCTCATCTGCTCCCTGAGCTTCTTCAACTTTACGTATTCCTGGAACTCGGCATATTCTTGCAAATTTTCCGCCTCGCCCTCTGGAAACGAAACTTGATAAGCTCCCCTTTCACATTCGTTACCAAAACCTCCTCTACTTGCTCCGTAATTTCCTCTGAAATTACCTCTGAAATTTCCTCTACCTCGGAAATTCCGAAAACTTCCTCTAGGATTTTCTCTTCCAAGGCCTCTTCCACTATTTCCACCCCTTCCACGATTTTGTAGACCCTTATAAAAATTCAAGGTTCTACAATCAACCGTGTTGTAGGTGTTATTTTCGTGGTAAGTACACGATTTTCACTGCTGAACCTCTTGTTGACTTTTCGTTTTCACTTTATCAACTTTCTGAGTTAAAGCAGTTGTGGCTTCCTCTTGAGCTTTGGTCGAGTTCATAATCTCTTCATAACATTGTGCCATTTTAATAAATTCTTTAGATAAAGCCACCATGAGGGAGTCCTTTTTTGGCTCCTCAACAGGCTGTTGCCGAGGCATTATGGCCTGTTGCCGAGGTACTTCAAGCACTTCATCATCTGCTATATCTATTAATTGATTTTGCAAAGATTGCATTGGAGTTTGCCTTTCTGTGTTCGGTCTTCTAAAGTCCTTATTGGGCTTTGGGGCGCTTTCATAAGGCCTTTGGATCACATTCACATCGGCTTGCTGCTCCTCAGCAATTTCCGTTTGTGCCGTGTTTATCATCATGGGCTGTTCTCTTGGCCCAAATGTTCTAATCCCATTCCTGTACTTTAACTCTATCTCATAGACTGCCTGCGAAAGATCATACCAATTTTTGAATTTTGCTATGTCTTTCTGCAGTTCTAATTGATAAGTTAAAGAACTTCTATAGAAAAAGGTTTCAATGATTACTTTATTTTTAAACTCTTTGGTTTCACTCTGGTAAACGAGATTCACATGTGCTCTAACCCTTTTCAAGAATTTGGTTGCTGCTTGGTCTGGTTCCTGTTTAATATCCAATGAATCTCGTTTGAGCATGTCAAGGTTACAGTCTGGAGCACAATAATTCAAAATCTTGTCTTGGGCTTCCCTGTATGTCATTGACTCTTCAGCCAATTTTTTCGGCAAATCCCTTGACAAATGGGTTAATGCTTCTAGCTTCACCTCATCAGGAGTATTCTTTCGAAACTCACCTTCTAGCTCGACTAGAAAAGCAAGAACCTGTCTACTTGGCCCATCAGATTGCAGTAATTTTGGTTTGATAGCCCTTTCAATATCATAGGCAGTTGGGCCTACTTGAGCCGGATTGACCCATAAGGCCGTATCAATCGGAATCATTGTAGGCATAACCTGCTGCCTGACATTTGGGTTTTCTCCCCTAATACAACTGCTTTGTTGTGAGACAGTTGGATTTATCAGACTTGGGTTTTTTACACCTTCGTCAAAACCACAACTGCTCACTTTTTGCTCCACTCTTGAGGTAGTGGGCAAATGAGGCATATACTGCTCTTTAGGACCTAGACTTGACTTTTGGTCTTTCCGTCTACAGTCATTCTGAAGAGTGATACCATCATTCTGCCACACCAACTCCTCCTGGGTCTGCTCAAACTTCACTGGACCACCTTGTTCCAAACAGCCAGCATTGCTTTGCCTCGGTTCATTTGCCTTACTGGCTTTCTGTGAACCATTATTAGCAATGTTGGCCAATATGCTATCATAAACATCTAACCTGTTCATGATTTGGTCCAGCTTGTCCTCCAATGAGCTCTTTAGAGGATTTTCCCAATGCTCCTCCCGCTCGTTGTCCCAATATAATCGATGGTAGGTATCGAAGACTTGAGAGGGTTTATTGGCTGGCCGGCGCTGCTGTTGATCCTATACCGGAATGTTCATCTTTGGTAATGGATGCGCCGGTCCCGTAATAGGCAGTTGTAATAATTCGCCTCTCCTCGGGAGGTTGGTTGACGACGGGATCTTAAATATTTGATCTTTGTTTGACGATAATATGGCGTCGTCATCCTCCTTTCGACAGCTGACGAGGTTGTAGGTCGGTTGCCTTCATTTTCCACTGATAAAGGCCTATGATCTGAGCAATTATCCTCTTCAGCTGAAGTTTCGGCTGAAGTTAGGACAATTAGCTTTTCTGCATCACGGGCCTTTTTTCCCGGTGGTGTTCTGGGCAAACCCGAACTCTTGAGGCCACCTAGATTGTCTTTATTCATTTTAAAGCCTCCCAATTCTCTGTAAAAACTCTGTAAAAATGACTCCTCGAGTTTGCCTCTGATTTTCTGTTACTTTGAGTGTCAGAAGCCACCACTTGTTGAAATGAGACTTTGGTTAAAATTGAGAAATATAAATGAATGAATTGGTATCAAAAATAGACCTAATCAGTCACTCGCTAATTCACCTAATCAGGCCGAAACCTTAGGGAGAATAAGTGTGCAACAGTTCGGTCAGTCTCAAAGTCAACAAAGATCACCTGCTTTCATTCCAAAGAACTGCAGAAGATCAAATAACTCTCTGAGCTCAAGTAAGTTCAAATCAGGGACAAACCTAGAAGTCAGGCCGAGAATTGAGTTGCAAATGTAGACTTGCACGCTGGGTGGCACTCCAGAAATCTGGGGTCTAACCTGCATTCCCTCCGCTGCGAGAAGTTCAACAAATGTCCAGCCGGGGGGCCTTGAATTTTGGACGTAAACTCCACCAATAATAATACAAAAATATTATTATAAAATAATTGGCCTACTGGCTGCCGATTTCCTTTATTATAAAAAATAAACAACAAATCATGAATGACCAAAAACATTGACAACCAGCACTTTTATGCACGGTGTCTATGCCTATCGGCATCGACGCAATTTGTGTCGACTTTGGCTATTTCTTCACAACCTGGAGATAGACTATGTCCATCCCCGACATGTATGGGAATTTATTGATGAAAGATAAAGCGGCAGATGGGATACAATGTATTAATGAATATATATAAATTCGATGACAGATGCGGAGCTAAGACAGAAAGCAAAGTTGGAGAGCCCAAAAGAAAACACAAAATTTACAAAACAGGTACTCTTAAGGACCTCGTAGGCCTACAGTATGCCCTGGGCAGAGCTAATGACACCCAAGCTAACTTCTGCAGCGGAAATCAGTGCAGAAGATGCCTATGGTCACATAGACATTTTCCAGTTTGAATACGTTAAGCATTGGTGTGAGTTTCACTCCCCATGCTAAACAAATGAATGTCTTTTAATGAGAACTTCCAAACTAGTCCTTTTGCATTGCAAAACGTTGCCAGTTTTTACTGATAAGAGGTGCACGTGATGCTCCAATTGTGGCCATGAGCTCCTAGAGCTTATCTGGCGGAAATTCTGATTGAAGGGTCACATACCATAGCATATGTGCGGAATGGAAAACAACAAAAATGTAACAAAATGACACACAAGAATGCATGTAAAACATAAAGAACAAAACGAAATAAAAGTAAGTAACTGTCAAACAAAAAGTGGCAAGAAACATAAAGTATCAACATGATGTAAATCACGTGAGATTTGGCAAAATTGATCGGCACATGACAGCAGCATTGTTTTGCCTACTGGGGTGAATAATTTCAACAATTTTTGATGAAAATTCATGATTTCTGCATCAAAAAAAGATATAAAGATGATGTTTTTAAAATTTTTTTTCTTCAAATTTTTCATTTTAAATTCTTTAATTATTCAAATTTTGAAATTTTTCGAATTTGGAAATTTTTCAAATTTGGAAATTTTTCAAATTTGGAAATTTTTCAAATTTGGAAATTTTTCAAATTTGGAAATTTTTCAAATTTGGAAATTTTTCAAATTTGGAAATTTTTCAAATTTGGAAATTTCTCAAATTTGAAAATTTTCCCAATTGGGAAACTTTTTAAACGTCGAAGTTTTTCGAAATTTTTATATTCTTTAAATTTGTAAAATTTTCATATTTTTTCAAATTTTCAAATTTCAAAAGTTTTTCAAATTTTGAAATTCTTTAAATTTTGAAATTTTTGAAATTTTGAAATTTTTGAAATTTTAGAATTTTTTCGAATTTTGAAATTTTTTAAATTTTAAAATTTTTTGAATTTTTGTAAATTTTCATATTTTGAAATTTTTCAAATAAATTCTTCAAATTTTTAAAATTTTAAATTTGTTATATTTTGAAATATTTTAAATTTTGAAATTTTATAAATTTTCAAAATTTTCAATATGTTCGAGAAATTTTCGAATTTTTGAAATTTTAGAAATTTTGAATTTTTAAATTTATTTAATTTAGAGAATTTTTAAATTTCGAGATTCTTTAAATTTTAAATTTTTGAAGTTTTGAGCAAAAAAGTCTTTAGCATTTTTGGTTCAGAATTTTGAATATTTTTTGGTAAAAATTCAACATTTTTGAATGTTTTCATTAAAATTCAACATCTTTTTTGAAATTCTCGATAATTTAAAATTTTTATTGTTAAAAATTTAATTGCAGTTTTTTAAAATTTATCAAAAATTTCAAGACTTCATGATTTCCAATTAATATTCTATGATCTTTGATCAAAATTGCCGATTTTTACTCAAAATGATTATATTTGACAATTTTTGCTTGACAATTTAACTTTGGCAATAACCTAACAAACGAAAAACATTAGGTAAGTGTGTAGTGTAGTCGGACATTCGAAGAAGTCGAACGATCGAAAACCGAAAAAAACGATTCATAGTCGAAGAAACAAAACAGTCGAACAATCACAACAGTCGAAAAATCGAGATAGTCGGAGAATCGCAACAGTCAAAGAATCAACACAGTCGGAGAATCGAAGTACAACGGTCATTTCCAGCCGACCTTTTTCGATTCTGTGTTGGATTTCTGTACTTGTGATACATTTACGTTTCCCATTTTGTGTGTTAGCTTTGATTTGATTTCAAACACTGCATCTATTTTGTGTCTAGTTGATCAACTTTATTCAGTAGAATTTTGGTCGAATTTGAGCCCGTACAATTTTATCTTAATTTAGTTTTCAATTGCTGTTTGATTTTGTAATAAATGATATAATATGGGCCATACGTGTAATTATGGGGGTATGAATCCAGCCGCCATAGCCAAGAGTCATCACATACCATGTTATCCCTGACCCCACAATACAATGGGAGTCATGGCACTTCTGAAGTCAGCACAACTGTTCAAACTCTGTCATATTAGATCATAACAAGGGGGAAATGTCGATTTTTAAGCTGGAAAAGATCAGTTTTAACCAAAAAAATTGTGGAAGAAACTTTTCTAATACTCAGTGCCATAAAGAGCCTTTGTATGACTTTTTGGGACTTGAACATGTATTTTTGAGACATTCCTTGCAATTTTTGAGGCAAAAATTTGTATTTTCCAAACATTTGTAACCTCTACCTCAAGTTCTGATATTTATCTTCTGTGGCAAAATTCTCTGTTAAAAGTTAATAAGAACGTCTACGCATACATGTGTGTATGTAATTTGACATTGGGAATATCTGAGTGCCCGAAGTCTCTTGATCAATTTCTGTTAGAGAATCCAAACTTGTAAAGCCATAAGATCAAAACTATTAAATCATCTTATTGCACAGTATTGATTTACGTCGATTATTTCAGTTAGATCATCTTGGATTTACGTCACATCCAAAGTGCGCAGTTTTGTAAACATATTTGCATGTTTAAAATCTGTCCTGATCAGTTTGGGGATTTGCCGTTTAATGCACCCTGTACAATGGAATTCTACCAAAGAACCATCGTCCAGACCCATTGGTTGAATAACCACTGCTCAAAAAGGCCAATACGGATCGATTCCTTGTTGAAAAATCTGTTTGTGAAAATATTACCTCTTGTATCATGTGATTCCTTTATCGATTTTTTTTAAAATAAATTTGAGTAAATCCTACACAACATTTGTAAATGTATTATTGAGTAAAACAACACAACATTTGCATGCCTGGAAGCATAATAGAACACAACTAAGTTGTGTTCTTGACTTGTCAAAGTTATGTAGGATTGACATAACAAAAGTTGTGTCAATTGAGCATACAAAAGTCACGGCAACTTTTTGCATATAACAAAGTTATGTTAATCCTACACTGAAATTACAGATACGCATTTACTTAATTTGTATAAAAAGCATAATTCTTTTTACCGATACAAAGCTGATCGAATTGATTTGAACGCTGAGACGGTCAATTCCACCTGGTCTGCAAACTCGAGTTCAACATATGGGCGGGGAATTTTGGCCAGCCTTTCTGTATAAGCTGGAGTCGGTCTGATCCCATTTTCGGTCATTTTGATCATATTCCTTGTCAGAGTTTACGCTGACGCCTCTACGCTGATGGCATCAATTGGTGCACAAAGCTCAGTATGCCCAGCTTCCGGATTCCTAATAACATGATCATTTTTGACCATTCCACGTTCTCCACCCAACTTATAACAACTTCGACATTCATAATAATCTGTAATCTTGATAATTTATTTTTTGACAATGATTCGAACTTTAACGGCATTTTAATACACTTATTTCTATTACGGTGCAAATTTTGTGTGATGTTTCATGGAAAAAATTTTTGATCTGTGGGGCCTTACAATTCACTATGTTTCCACGG
This sequence comes from Romanomermis culicivorax, assembly GCA_963922205.1. NCBI lineage: Eukaryota > Metazoa > Nematoda > Enoplea > Mermithida > Mermithidae > Romanomermis > Romanomermis culicivorax. The sequence continues at coordinate 425,851 of CAWUHX010000013.1, read as the reverse complement.
AAAAATTAGCAATTAACTTCTTCTTCTATTTTCGGGGGAACGTGATTTGACACCGTGAATAGTGATTCTCTGAGAAAAAAGGAAAACCAATGTTTGAATTGAAGCATTTTTGGGGGAAACGGGATATTCCGAGAAAAGAGACATTCGGGAATCGGGATACATCCGTTTGAGGACATGCAAACTATATAACATGACAACAGAAAAAGTCATGTGACGCAGAACTCTAAAACTGCTAGAAACATTCAGAAATTTCTGTCATTGTTTTCTGTTAGAATCGGAATTTTCTTCTTCAGTCGAAAAACAAGACGTTCTGATTGCCGCGTTATGCGTAGTCGTCGTCGTTTTGCTCATCACAGTGGGCATCGTGCTTTACGCATTTTTCTACTATCACACCGAACGAGATATGGAGGATTTCATTGCCGAATGCCAAACAGAATAAGGTAATATTATCGTTTCGATTTTTTATTTTCTCGTATTATTCTCACAACTTCCTTTCAGCACCCTACAATAGCGTTAACGCGCCAACTTTACGATCCATACAAGTATTTGGGGTAGGGTTCAAAAGCGCAGCGGGTTCAAACGCGCAGCAGAAGTTTCAAAAGCGCAGCAATGCTATTGATACCCTAAAGCTAAGAGGTTCAAAAGGTGGAAGAGTGTTTCAAAAGCGCAGGCAGTTATGAATTTTCGTATGCTATATGCATAATTAAAAGATTTTATTGAATTTTCATTGACTTGACGAAGTAACCTGGATCGGGTTGCACAACTGTTACCTTCGGCGAAGGTTCGACCTTCGCGGGTAGGTTCGACCTTCACTGCAACCTTCCAGTTGCACAACAAAACTTGAAACGAAGGTACGACCTTCGTCGAAGGTTCGACCTTCATTTACTGTGTAACGCCAAGGCTCGAGCTAGAGCTGCCCTTCGAGCGAAGGTCACAGCTTTTTAGCAATATTTAACTGTCAATTTATGGCGAAAATAGCTTATTCTTGGCCTTAATTTGCATTTTATGTGACTTTTTCCTTTCGTAACGTTAAATTGACGTCGCGCTGGCGTTTTCCCTTAAATTAGTGCCATGTGTTTGGTTTCTTATGCGTTTTTTTCGATTTGTATTGCAGAAACTCGGTCTTTTTAGCATTTAATGTTTATCACTAATTCTCTATTTTAATTTCATTTTTCATTGAGTTTTTACTTATTTTAGCGACCTTCGGTGATTTCCCTCCCCCATACTTTTCCCACTTTCTGACCATACCTGTAAGAGGTCCGACCAGTTGGTGGGGGGTAAATCCGAAATTTTGGGGGAGGGGGTCGAAAAAAGTCGAAATTTTTCCCAAAAAAGGCCAAAAACATATACTTTTCTGCCAATTTTTTCTAATTTTTTTCAAACTGGAGGGGGGATGGGTATATGGTTGGCCAAGTTGGGGGGTGGTCCCACCAACCCCCCCTGCCCCCAATTACAGGTATGGTCCCCCCCAACCTCCCCCCAATTACAGGTATGTTTCTGACGAAAAAACGAAAAATTTCAAAAAACTTCTAACTTAAACTTTTGGTCAGTTCCGCGTCCTAATTCTTGCGCTTCCAGTCCTTCATAACCTTAAATAATACATTTATAACCGTAATCGGCGCCTCATTTTTGCAATAACCTCTCTCTGAATTGCGCTGGTTTTATTTTTCTTCGGCAGGACAGAAATAAATTGAATACAGTATAACTCACTAATCTGTGCAAAATAACAGAAACAGCTTTACTTGTGGATCAGAATGCAGCGAAGGTTCGACCTTCACCGTGAAGGTCGGACCTTCGAAGGTTCGATCTTCGCTCTGATTGTGCAACTGGAACGAAGGTCCTTGGAACGTTTTACCTTCGCTCGAAGGTACGACCTTCGGCAAAGGTTCTACCTTCACGAAGGTAATAGTTGTGCAACTCAGCCCTGGTCAATTATGTTCCTATGTGTAATATCTATACAATTTTTAAATATCCAACAGAAAATGAACGCAATCCCATTAACACAAAAAAATTTTCTGGCGTCCATCACGATTCCAAAAATAGCTAAATGTATCTCTGCCCTTTCTTTTGTGTCTCATTGTTCTCCATGTTTTTCTGAGCAAATATAGACATTGATTTTAAGCCTGTAAAAAACTAATCAAAAAATATCATTCGAAAAAGACGATCCAGGGACATACCTTACAGTTCAGTATAGGGATGTACAAAAATCAGAATTTCATAAGCTTCTACATATGCTTAATGACACCAATAAGTCTTCAAGTGTCCTGTTTCATGAACTAATAAGTTCAAAACGAAGAGAAGATGAACAGAAGATTGAATATACGCTTGCTGCGCGTTTGATTTACATCCGATATTTCAGTGCAGAAAAACTTGAAAGGGAAAAAATAATAAAAGGCTTACATAGAACATCAGACAAATTTTTATAATGATGAGTAGGATCATAGGTGGCGTGAGATCATAGGTGACGTGATAGTGTCAACCTATAGTATACTTGGCCTCCAAATTTAAGGTCTCCCCTTAGAGCCAAAACAGTAAGAGCTATGTCACATTAAGTAAATTTGGTGATCAGTCACATTAATGGGAAAACCCATACCATATCCCCTAAGAAATACGGCCATGACACTGTAAGTGACATGCTGTGACCCCGTTGGGTGGCTCGGTAAGGTTATCTACTACGGGAACCTAACCCAGCTGGTACTACAACAGGGAAACCTTTAGTGTACCTCGGACTTGTCCTAGGGTTCTGCTGTAGAATAATGGACAGCGCCCCGGGGTCTGGGGTGGCAATCCCTAGTCCTCATTCACTGAGAATGAGGGATTGTGCCATTCGTGGAATGGCTTACTGTAGGGGACCCAATTGTAAACCTAAATCCCCTTTTGGCCCTGACCTTAAGGGTTCAAGGGCTGTTCTAACTGAGGGGATTCTCAAGGGGAAACCAACTTAAGGAGGATTCCCTCAAATATACCCTCAACAATAATATCCCCTGAGAAGACTCACCTAGTCCTCTTCTCAAAGTACTCGGCGCGGGGCGGCAGGTTGAAGGGTTTCTCCCGGATCCTAGGGACGACGGGGAGTGGGTACAGTAATCTGAAACGATTCGGCGCAGGGGTTCAACTGACATGGGTTGGCAGACGACGGTACAAACGTTCCTCAGGGGACCGTGATGGGGGATCTCTAACTGAAAGGGACGGGGTAACTCCTAGGGTTGGAATATGGTAACATAAAACACAAGGGAGGCACCGAAGACGAATATGTAAATTTATTGAAGGTGGCGGCAGACGCAGGCAAATATGCAAATTTAATATAATAAAGACGTTGACGAATGTGGAGATGCAAGCTAAAAAGGCAAGGAGACTATTAGGCCCAAAAATGAGTGCAAAACTAAAGAAACAAGCCCTTTTAAAGGGCCCCGTAAACCTACAGTATGCCTTGGGCGGAGCTAAGGCACACCCAAGCTAACATCTACAGCGGAAATTGCTGCAGAAGATGCCTATGGTCACATAGACATTTTCCAGTTCACTACGTTAGGCATTGGGGCGAGTTTCACTCTCCACGCTAAACATATGAACGTCATCTAGAGAGAATTTCCAAACTAGTCGTTTCACGTTGTGAAACCTCACTAGTTTTTACTGATAAGAGGTGCACGTTGTGCTCCAATTACAGTGATGAGCTCGGAGAGCTTATCTTTGGCTGAAATTCTAACTAGTGGCTTACATACCATAGTTTACACGTGCAACGGGAAAATAACAAATCGCAACGGAAATGAAAGTACAAAAATGAAACAGAAATGAAACGCAAAAAGTACACACAGAAATTGCATGTAAAAATATAAAAACGAAACACAAAATTAACGTAAGTGAATTGTAAAACAGAAAGTGGCGAAAAACATAACGAAAAAGTATAATGTGAATCACATGACATTGGGCGGAATTCATCGGCACGTGACAGCTAGAACCTTCAAGTTCTTTCATAATTTCGGGAATAGGGGCAAATTATGGGGTGCCTTTTGTCATTTTGCCTCTATCTGCAAGTGGTGCTCAGTGGGGTCTCAAAAACACTCAAAAAACGCACTTTTTAAGGACCTCCAGTTCCACCATACCTCACAATGGGTGTGCCATATCAAAGCTCCATACTTCAGCCTAAACATCTTGGGGGTGCAATCTCAAACGTGATTTTTCATTTTTTTAAAATATGGCCCCAATTCAATTAAATGGGGGTGAAGTCCAGGGACTCGCGAAATTTGGCAATTTTGTTACATAATACTTACGGCTTCAAAACAATAATTTTTTGCAACATAATGCACTACAGTGCCAGAATTTTTTGCAGTTTCAATTGAACCCATAGCCTTATTGGGATTTTTGAAAGATTGGGTTTTCGATCATGGGGAATTCAATATACTTGGTCACTTTACTAAAAAAAATTATCCTGGGTGTAAACAAGTGCATTTTCGTAATTTTTCCCTGGAAGATGTTTTCGACCATGAGGAATTTAATGAATGCAATCACTTTACACAAAAAAATTGTCCCAACTGTAAACAAATGTATTTGTGCGATTTTCTGTGAGGAGGGGTTTTCGGCTATGGAGAATTCGATGGATGCAGTCACATCACAAAAAAAATTATCATGAGTGTAAACAAGCCTATTTCAGCAATTTTTTTTTGGTGGAAGGGGTTTTCAACCGCGAGAAATCCAACAAATGCAGTTGCTTTATACAAAAAATTATCTTGCGTGTAAAACAAAGTATTTCCATGATATTTTTTGAGAAGGGGTTATCTACCATTGGGAATTGAATGGGTGCGATCACTTTATAGATTGTGAGCCAAAAAAAGGCGACCAGTGCTGACTTATATAACTTTTGAACAGATAAAACTTTTTAAATGTGGATTGCTGCATTAGAATGCCCTGTTTATCTTTGCTGTAGAGACCAAAATTTATGCTCCTAGCTTTCATGGTTACTGTAAAAACAGAAATTTAGTAATAGTGGTTATTTTTAAAAAAGTAAAAATTTTGAAATCAACGTAAAAAATGTCTTATCGTGAGAAAAGTTTTGCAAAGCTTTTTACACACAATAATACTTCAAAAGTCACCCAGATTTGTGAGTTACATGTAATTTAAAGTCATTAACTTCTTGTTTCAATATGGAGCAAAATTTCGCCAAAATCAGGAGTTTTGTTTTGGAATTGGAAAAAAGCAAAATCATAACAAAATCAATTCTGTCATACCAGATCGAAAAACGATTAAAATTATTGGTGAAAAGGGAAGTAGGAAACACTAAAACGGTTCTCTTGTAGTTTCTAGCTGTACTATAGTTCTCATGATGGGATGTATTGTACTTGTTGTAAAACATATTGATTTTGTCAATTTTTGTCAATTTTTCAAAATTTATTCGCAAAAAAACTGACGTTTAGTATTTTTGATTCTAGTCAGTCAATATTCGAGCAATCTGGCTGAAACTTTGCAGTTTTAATGAAGATGTTTTATCTATCAACGACAAGAAACCACATTAAAAAAGCCTCACCCATTTGAAAGCTATGGAACTCAGTACTGGTCGCCTTTTTTTGGCTCAAACTGTACAAAAAAATTATCCCGAGTGTAAACAAGCATATTTTTGTGAGTTTTTGGTGGAAGAGGTGTTCGACCGGTGGTTATTCAATGAATGCAGTCACTTTATACAAAAAAATCATCCCGACTTTAAACAGACAAATTACCTCAATTTTTTGGTGGAAAAGTTTTTGACTACAGAGAATTCAATTGATGTGGTCATTTTACATAAAAAATTAGCCTGAATGTAAAACGAGTTTCCCCGTTTTTTTGTTGTCAGGGATGACATAGTCTATCTCATGGTTGTGAAAATCAGCCAAAGTCGATGCATCAAAGGAAACTGTAATGAAAAGAGTAGTCAACTTGAGGACGCCCAAATTTAAGATTCTCACCACCCACAAGATCAAAATATTTTTCTTCTGGACGTCTTGGAGACGCACTTCCAAATAGTTTTTTCGTTTCGGCACTCTTGAATCATAATGCTCTTGGCTTCAAAAATCTAATTTTTTTCAGTAATGCATCACCTAACCAAAATTTTTTCTAGTTTAAATTGAACCGGTAGTAGTGTTATTGGGATATTCAGGGTGCAAGTGTTTTGGATTATGGGGATATCCATGGACATGGTCTCTTTACACAAAAAAAAATTATCTCTGGTGTAAACAAGCTTATTTGCGCTATCGTTTGGTAAAACACATTTTTCACTTGCAAAATATATCCCCAGTGTAAACAAACGAATTTCCTTGATTTTTTAGAGGAAGAGATTTCCGACCATGCAGAATTGAATGAATTCAATCACTTCAGGTGAAAAATTATCCTATCTGTAGACAAATATGTTCCTGCATTTTTTGGGGTGAGGAGTTTTCAGCTATAGAGAATTTGATCGAAGCCATGTCACACAAATAAATATCCAGAGTATAAACAAACCTATTTACGCGATTTTTGACTGAAGATCATTACAGAAGGGGTGGATTCTGGTTTTTTGAGACCAAATGCCAAAAAGTGTACTAAAATTTTTTTTCATACAGGAAAAGACTCCCAATTTTAAAACTCTGGGGGTGCCATATCACCCTTCACACATGTATGCTTCCAACCACATGGAACATTTTTAGTTACCATCAATTAAACAGGTATCAACTTTGGTTGACTCATAAAATCCAACTTGTCTAATTTTGAAACGTATTCAGCAAAAAATTTGAACAAAACATCCAACATGAATGCCAATCATGTCCAATCATAGGAGTGGGATAGGTGGGAAACACTGTTCCAAGATCCTGGGTTGGGCACCCTGTTGCTGGCAAAGTTGCGATTGGGAAATCGACATGCAAATCAGCAAAGTGGATTTGCAGTGGCGCAGACAATTTGCATAGCAACAGAGCGCCACAGAAAGACGGAAATGATGATGATAAATCATTCTTGTTTGGTATTATATTTTTGGTTATTTTATGCCAGCCTCCACAAATAAAACCTTTCACCAGCAACACCGTCTTTATTTGCATAAATTCCTTAGTGGTTTGTCCGCTGTCCTTTTATCATTCGTTATACAATACTGGTATATTATTTTGGTGTTGGAATTACAGTGGTAGCGAAGGGCCACAGGCCAGGTGCCAGTGCTTGCAGATGGCAAGCAGAAGGAAGACCATTCGAGGGATCCTTCAAGTAAGTTCCTTCCTGAGGGTAAGTCTTCTCTGGGGAAGTCTGTGAGGAGCTGTTGTGAGGCCCATTAGAGAAGGTAAGTTAGTAGTTGTTGTTGCATGATCTGGGGGACCGAACTGTTGCGCCATATCTGAGACCTACAGATCACTGTTCATAAAACAATGCTATTGATAATGCGTTTCGACACTACTAATTACCTCCCAAAGCTTATCATTATCAGCTTCAATGAGCAGGCAGTTCCCTGTGAACACGAGATATTCATACACGTTGGGATTCTGAAATGACCTGTGATTTGAAATAACTCAAACAGAAAAATGCTTGATATATGTCTCACTACATTCATTTCGAATGGATCATGATCCCGTGAAAGTTACATATATTAGAATACACTCCAGACAAACAATGTCATTAGAGAAGATAATAAGTGTGCCATACATGCACGTGGGAGGGGGTTTGGAGGAGGGTATTTTACCCCCAGCAGACTTTGATTGACCCCCAGCAGATTCTTGCCAACCCCCAACAGATTTGAGCATCTCAGCTATGATAGAGAAGATGACGGAGGAAAATGAGCAAGAGAGAAGAGAAAGTCATCATAAAAATATGAATGATGCTATAGCTTAACAATGTTTCGAAACAGAGCATGATTCCAAAAAAGTAACATTAAAACTTTTTAAAAGTGCAGTCTGAACAAATAATTTCACTTATCTGACTAATATAAGTTGAAGAATATGCTGCTTATATGTTTGAAAACCTATCTAAGAACTTTTGAAAAAAAAGAAAAATTTTGTATTCCACCCCCTGTCCTGGCTGACCCCCAGCTGAATTTCTATGCTGTGCGTATATGAGTATGACAGAACATCATCACTATTGAGTGAACAACCAAGAATATTTCATTTGATACATCTAAGATCTTGTGTCAAAATATTCAGATTGCTGCTGATCTAATTCGACTGGCCAAAAAGATCGTTGATATCTTCAAAATTAAAAACGTTATTTCATCAACCTACCACGTTTGGGAAAGGGTCCAAAATGCAACAGTAGCATGAGAAATAGATCAAGTTTGATCACAAACCCATATTTGCTCATATTAGACTGCCTCTGTCTCCTGCAGATTTATTGCAAACTTCTAAAACGAAATTTCTTTACATTCCCGAAAATTCTTGGGCTGTAATTTGCTTCAATCCCGCGCAGAACACTTGTTATCACTCAGGCAAGCTGAAACACGCAGGAATATAATAATCCTCAACCCGCACAACGAATTTATGAACTCTGAACATCGTCCACAAGATAAATCTTTTGATCTTGTGGATGGTTTGAATCTCAATAATTTGGGCGTCCTCAAGTTGACTAGTCTTTTTGTTACAGTTTCCTCATATAATGAGATTGACGACTTTATCATGTAAATCGGATGAATTTCAATAAATGTGTTTACAAATTATGATATTTGTGAAAAAAATGGTCTGAAATGTGCTAGATGGAACGAGGGACGGTGAACGAATGCGCAATCTGAACTGCAAGGTATAATTTTTGATGAAAAATTAGTGTCGTGAGATTTACTGTACTTTCCGTACGGATAGTGGGCCGAGCGGCAGTGTCTATTGACCGGATCCGGTCAATATTTTTTTAGCTATTGACAGGATCCAGGCAGGAGAAGATGCTATGGGAGTGTGATATTGACCAGACGAAAAGTACAGTAAACTAACTGATCAAGTGATTGAACATGCAAAAAGTTGAAACCTGCAGATCATTTGCAGAAACATACATAGCTGGTTCCGACGAGCTTCTTATTCCATATAGCACCTTATACAACACGCTAATTACTGGCTCCAGATATATCGAAAATGATAGAGAAACGTTTGAACGCTTCCGCCAACTAAATGGTGAAAACATCGGGATCGGTCATCAGCAGTTGCAGTAGAATGTGCTGAAAAATGCATTTTCCGACATTTTAGAGGCCTGGAAATCAAAATTTTTCGGCGCTGGGCGCCGAACAAGTTACTGTAGCTAGCCTTATGATTTTTCCTTCAAAACTCAGGAAAGTCAGTTCTAACAGTCTGGAACTAACATGAAGTGAGTGAAATACAAGAGAAGTGATTATTTTATCATTTTTCTGATGAAACTAAGCGAATTTATCGATTTTAATGTGATCAAATAAAAATATGCAGCCAAATTTTTCCGTTTGCAAAAAAACCTGATGATTGAGTTGAATAATGACTGATCTAATATGTGATCATTGTTATTCTTTGTTTGACTGAGTACATATTCAAAACGATTGATCTGTTACATGGGCTTCTACTGTGATTTTGAAAAGCGTTTTTGAATAAATTTGTTGAAAGAAACATTGTTTATCAGGGTTGGCGGGCATTGGGTTTTCGGGTTGATGGGTTTTCTTGGTTTGGAAAATAGGACAATTCTGGGTTTTTGGGTTTTTTGGTTTTTTAAGAAAAAATTTATTTTTTTCCATTTTGTTCATAGGAATAAAGTTTCTTCCTGATTTAATAATCGAAATGAGAGTTGAGCCAACTTTAATAACTGCAATATCTGAATATTAGGCAGATTTTACTGCTCATGAGTCATGAGTACTTATGAGCAGTGCTAGTGAGCAATACACTACACAGCATTACTTGTGACTGCTAAAGTCTGCTCACAGCCATCAGCATTTGGTAAGCCGACTTGAGCAGCCCTAAAATTTTGAGGGAGACAGCAGACCCATTGGAGAAAGAGGCAGCTGACGGCTTTTGGGTTCAAAAATGGGTTGAAAATGGACCACCATCCAAGTATTCTGGTTGAATGGCTGTAAGCTGTATGAATGTTGAAGAAAGAAACATCAAACTTTTTTCAGCCTGCGAAAACACAATTTACAAGCAACTCAATGAATAAATGATCTCGGCAAGTGAAGATGATGAAAAAAATACGTTTCGTTACAAAATGCTGGAGAGTGTCCAAAAATCTGCTATGCAATATTGGTTGACCGAAAGCAAAATGTGACCTTCATTCCAAAAAATTGTCTTGAGAATACGCTTTTTAAGACTATTAATGGCGAATAAGCGAAATTTATTTTGTCATGTTAGAATTACATGTTTTCCATTTTGGTGTCCACTGCGTCATCAGAGCGTAATTTTTCAAAATTTGGCTTTGTTCACAGCAAGTTCCATAATCGATTGCTGTCTGGATCAGTCGAAAAGCTAGTCTCCATAAAATTCAATGCCGAAAATTTTTTCGACGGTGCACTAGTTATGATTTTATTTGTTGTGATAAGGAATCTGTATTTTTGCTTAAAATCAGGAAAAATGATTTGAAAATGTCTTGCATTACGAAGAATAAAACTTTAGATATGTTGCATTTGCTTTTTTTCATACTTAATTCAGATCCACAGTTGTGAAATGAAAAACCCCTGATTAAACCCAGAAAAACCTATAAAAAACCCCCAAAAAACCGAAATTTAGCAAATGGGTTTTTTCCCAACCCTGGCTGCGAGAATTCAGATATTTTTGTAGAATTTGTCAGGCAGTCAATATTTGTGTTTTGACTTTCTTTTATATTGACTTTCTTTCTAAAACCGATATAAATATTAATTCAACGATGTCTATAATTGCTTTCTCCTGATAGTCCCGTCGCGTAAATTTTTTGTTGAAAAATTGTGCCAACAAAACAATGTTAATTTTTCTGTTCGAATCAAACACCAAATTTCGGTTCCGAATCACCACTGAATGAATAAGGGGAGGAAGTTAACGATTTTCTACTCATTCATCAGTCATTCTCAATCTTCAAGTCTATTGCGATCATACAAACAGAATTCGCTCGCGTTCTAGACAAATAAAAGTAATATTAGAAGACTGGGCGCGAAGCGCCTCGAAAATTTTACTTTTTCAGTCCCCCAAGATGACTAAAAATCAAGGAAATTCAGTTTTAAAAAAGTCAAAAAAGTTGTGCCAATTAACTTTTTGTGCATTCCAATTTTTTTTTTGTGCCAAAAACCATACTTTAGATTTCATACCTACAGTAACTGGATATTGCAACATCGATTTGCTAAAAACCATTGCACTTTATTTTGTATAGCGTTGACGCTAAAACGCAGTACTCGCCTTATTCGACCAGGCATAATCATGACGTCATATACATCGAATGAGGTTTTCACTAAGGAACAGAACGTATATTCCTGAGTGTGATCGACATGTTTTATCGTTTTGCATGTTTGAATCACGTGATCAATCAATTTACTGTTCTTTTCGTCCGGTCAATATCACGCTCCCATAGCATCTTCTCCTGCCCGAATCCTGTCAATAGCTGAAAAAATATTGACCGGATCCGGTCAATAGACACTGCCGGGCCGAGCAGGCACTATTAGCAGTATACTCACCGTTTTTTTTTCCTCAAATGGGGTCTTTTGAGGAAAAAAATTTCGGAATGAGGAAAAAATTTTTGGGTATGGTTCTCATTGTGGAAAAAATTTTGGGGAACTCTAAACCGAAAAGATGCGTTTTGGTAGACTTTAAAAGGTCAAAATCTAAAAATTTTCCGGCGCTTCGCGCCGGTCATGGGTAATTATAACTATTCTATCAGGCGCGGCCGTTAGCATATCTACTTCGACTTACTAATTAATGCTCAACAGTGTCTATCAATCAAGTTGGCTCGTTTCATTTTCTAATTGTTTACAGTCAATTATGTCGCCGAAAATACAGATTTTTCATCAAGTCTCTCAATTTTTTATTTCGATGATTGGAATTTTTTAAACGTTTGCAATCTGAACTTTTGCGTTTATTGAAGGTGGAAATTGAAGACATTACTCTAGAACGCGATTTTAAAACATTTGTTCACGAATTATCTGTTGGAGAGATTTATTTTTCAGCGTTTTAGAATATAAAAACCCGAAAATTTTTCCGGCGCTTGGCGCCGGAATGGGAGGCAAATTACGCTTCATCAGTCTGATTTTAATTTATTTCCCAACGTTATGAAAGTTCATTTTCCAGCGTTTTTGAAAGTGAAAATCGAAAAATTTGCCCGGCGCTCCGCGCCGGACCAAGAACTAAATAAAATTAGATGATTCTAATCGGAATCACAGAAATGTTGATAGCAGATAAATTCATGAGAACTCTATCGTTAACTTGCTTTATCCGCTCCTATAGAAGACCAATATATTCTTCATGAGCTCATTTTGACTAACATAACCAGAATTTTCTCAATTTTTTTCCTCATTTTTTTGCAGGTTTCTGACTACAAATACAACAAAATGCTTAGGTATGCTCCTAAAATGCATAAAAAAGCATCCGTAGCCACATTATAAACGTTTTTAAAAATGTGGAAAATTTTTGGAAAATGAGGAAAAAATTTTGGGTCCGGTTCTCATGTGGAAAAAATCTTCGAGGAAAAAAAAACGGTGAGTATACTGCACTGCTGATCAGTGTTTTTTTTGTGCCAAAACATGGTTTTTGGCACAAAAAAATTTGGAATGGCACAAAAAATAGAGTTTTTACGGATGACAGTGGCCACGCCGAAATGTCTCTGACGCCGGTTTTTGGGGGTTTTCATGATGGAGGGAAGAAAGAACAAGCGAAATTATGCATGGGAAAAGCGCCAAAGCGAAGTTATGGGAAACAATTTGAATAATTATTATGCAGTCTCAAAATTAGAGAGAATTCCTTTAAGACCCTTGGTACTATTTTAACTAAACAACTTCATTTGGAAGAACCTCAACAGCGCTGCGCCCTTCAGGTGCGGCAGTGGTTATTCAGCGCCCGGTGCTGAATAACCAAGCATGTTAATTTTTTTTATGCAGCGCCGGGCGCTGAATAACATTTTATCATTACGTTGGTTATTCAGCGCCCGGTTCTATTATGTTACAATATACTTCTCACGTTGCACCCGTAGAGTTTATGTTTCATCAAAATATGAGTTCCATCATCCATAGTGGGTTGATTCGAAGTACGTACGCGTCAGATTCGGGTAACCCCTCTGAACTGCGATCAAACTACGACTGGTCACTTGCAGTCGGTCCGGCTAAGAATAAATTTTGACAGCTTACAATTGTTTACCATTACAATTGGATTTTATCAAGTGATTTGTAGTTAAGGAATATATGAAACATAATTATTTATTTCCTAGCTCAGGCGCAGCTTCTAGCATGTCTACCTTCACTTATCACTTAATCTATTTTCATCATCCTTAACATGTTATCTCATGTTTTAATTGGTAATCTTCAATATTTTATCATGATATTTAATGAAAATTTAATTTTTTCCTTGACACAGTTTTTGAGAAAGTATGTCAAGTCTCTAGGCTTTTTGAAGCGGTTATTTCTTTCCTAACGTAAAATCAATTCAGAAGCTTCATGGAAGTAGTTTTTGGAAATTTCTACTCTTCCTACTCATATCTTTTCGGCCAAGTTCATGAGAGTTTACAAATAAATTACTTTCCAGCGTGGCAGAATGTCAATGCCCAAAAAATTTTTCCGGCGCTTAGCGCTGGAATAATATCTCTTTTCGGGCTCTCATTTGACATCATAGAGGACCTAAGCGTCGATTTCGCATGTAATTCAAAGTCAGTGTGCTCCTGTATAGTTTGCTAGAAAATTTGTTCCACAATGCTTGTAGATTAGACCTCGATCAAACTCGAAAATTTCAATTTTTCCCTCAATTGTGATAAATTAACGGCTCTAAAAACACTAGAAGGTTTGAAAAAGTTCAAAAACACATAAATAAGTAATCTATAAGCATTTTTAAGCGAAAAAAACGACGTCGGGAAATATGGAAAAATTTTGCTGGGTGCAGAAAAAAAACACTGAGTATGGATTAGAATTAGAATTGGGAGGCTTATAAGTTAGAGATTTTATGTTGTATTTGTGCAAGCACTGCAAGCATTTGTGAATCTTTTCAAAGTTAAAATATACATGTTTAATCTAGTTTGATCTTTGAAGTTTGAAACCCGCAATTTTTTGACAGTATTGTTGGACCGTATTCTATGTGTGCGATATGGCTTGGCTTTAAGGAATGAAAATTGCAACTCTTTTACTATAACAAAACCTATGTTGAAAAAATTTATATCAGTCATGTGATCATTTAAACAGTTTGGTGCGGCAATCGGCTGAATGTGATGATGAAGATGAAATTCTGCAGCTAGCAGCTGAATAAAAATTTTGATTCTTAATAAACTTATGTTCGATTCATTTTTTTTACCTATGAATTAAATTTATTCTATGTTTTCAAAAATTGGGGTTTTTCTAGGGATTTTCAAAAATTTTTGAGGTTTTCTAGGTTTTTTTTGAACGATTGAGGTTTTTTGGCGGAAAAATTGGGGTTTTTGAAGGCGACTACTTGGCAACACTGATTGTGTCTATGGTACACAAATAGATCATTGATTACACTGTGATTGACATCTCAAATTGAATTTTCATACCAGAACATTGTTTGTACTGGTACAAATATAGCCCAAATTTTTGTTTCTACGCAAGCCAAAAAGTTTGTAAAGCACGAAAAAAACTATGATTGGGATATCTCAATTGTTCTACGGATTTCATTCTCATTTGTCATTTTTTATCACTTAATGATTGTTATGTTAGTAATTACACTTGAAATAGAGGAGTTGCTCAACACTATCAATTATTGATGAACATCAAAAAATATTTTCAATTTTTAGTTTTCAATATGCAGAGCTAGCAAAAAACCACTTTTCAAAATTTAGACTTTTGGATTTCCGCCTGGAATTTTGTTGGATTATTTTATCAAATAAGTTGGCATCTGAGTCGAGAAAACTGCAAGGCACTTCCAAATGACTTATGCCAGTTGTAATGTAAACTACAATTATGGCTATCCTGCCGCTTTTTCATTGATTTTCATTGAAATTTCGACGTTCAAACGCTATATCATGTGAAATATACTATTATACGGACCCAATGGATTATAATTTTGGTCAAAACTTGAATTGATATAACCCGTTAAGAATGAACTAAAATTCAAACATACAGGTCAAAAAGCATACTATTAATATAGAAAAAGCCCAAAACTGAGGAAATTTTGCACCCACAAAACCCCGAATATCGGAAAATCCACTTTTGGCCAGACCTGTTTCAACTTTATCCACTCAGTCTGTTTTTAAATGATCTGATTTTCAATTGAGATTCTAGATTTCTTCCAATCCAGCTGTTAGTGACAGTTATTTTTACTGGACAACGCTGTTTTTCACATATTTTTGACTTCAATTTCGAAAAAATGTTGGCGCTTCGCGCCGATTATTTCACAACATAAAGATAAATTTTATTTTACTGGAAAAATATATGCACGTATTTTAGAACGAGGTGTATCAAATCAACGCCTTTTAAATTAATTTAGTTTTTCCTCTTTTACTTTTTCTGCTTCCTCACATTCCATCAGTTGGATCTTTTTAGTGGCGGCCCATATGAACGATAAAAGTGGCAAGCTCGGCAACGGCTTTGCTGGTACGGGCAATCATTCGTTGACGAAAACGTCGTCGACTTCTTTCGGCGGTGGAAAAGGACACCAGATCGGCTCGGATGGTGCTCAAATCGTGCGTCCGGCGACAAATGCAAAATCTGTAGGAAAATACAACGATAATCTTTTTGCCTTATGATTTGATGCTTGAGAGTTGACTTTTCAGGACTCTGGTGGTCACAAAATTGCAAAAGCTAGCAAAAAGGTCAACAAACCGCCGGTTGCGCGACCCCCACTCGAAATTTATAGACCGCCTGGTTAGTTACTTTTTAGTGTTACTAGTTAATGTCAGCGTACATCATTGAAGATTTCTAGTTTCATTTCATATTTTTCGGTACTCATACAGGGAGAAAAACGAAATACTCATAGTTTAGTCTAGAATTACCTGTAATTAAAGGGGCTCAACTTCCGCTAACTCCCCGCAAACTATAACATTTTTCGAATATTTTCGGAAAATTCGTGAAATTTTCGTCTTTTCACACTCTTTGGGGTCATTTTTGACTTCATTCTCCGGTTTTTTAGAAAAGGTGTGTACCTCTACCCTGGGAATTTCGGGTTTACCCCCCCCCCCAACCGACCTGAAATCTAACAGGTATGAGTCTATTCCATCGTTTAATACGTCAATTTTTTTTTATTCGAGGCATGTTTTTTTAGCAGGGTGCTAATGAAACCAGAGCCGTGCTAATAGAAATTTCAGACTTTAGTACGCATGCTAATGACTGAAAAGTGAAAAATTTTCAAGAAAAGTTCGAGAAGAAAATTAGAGAAAAGATATCGACAAATCGTGGAAAAAAAGTCAAAAATCGTTATTTTCTAACATTTGTCCCATAACTACCACACAATAAAAAATTTATTCGGAATGCTACCTTTTTCGTTCAAATTCTTTTTGGAAGTATCAAAATCAAACATGATTTCATGAATCGATATGCAATAAAAGCAGGTTATTAGAATCAACAAACTCACACATTAGTTTCAGACCAACGAAGTGTCATTTGTCAACTGATGATGTTCGTCCGATATCCGGATATGAAAAAATATCCAGACATCCGATTATTTTATGGAATACTTTTAACAATAAGGACGAATAAAAATAGGAAAGTCAGAGCACTAAACAGATTCGTTGAGCAGGTGATAGTGAATAAAAGGAAACAAATTTTTCGATGACATAAATGCAATCTACTAAAAAAGTGTAGAGCTAATAATAAATATGTTATGCTTTTATTGACAAATTTGCATTTTTTCTGTCTTTATTTTCGGTTTATCCTCTCCCGTGGTTGACATTTTCTGCTTGTTTTTTAGATTTTTTATTTTGATTTCGTTCATCTGACTACACTAACAGTACCATTTCTTAGGTGAAATGAAATACTCAGAGAATTTATAATAGTTAATTTTTTTAAATGTCTGTCATTGCGGACTCCTCGGAATTCATCGAATACCACTCGAAAAACAGTCTGTTGTGTATGTAATATTAAATTTTCAGGACATTCGGTTCGAAACGTAAATCATTTCCTGTTATGTTCTCGTATAATTCTTGGGTTGTACTCGAATTTTTCAATAAGAAACCGACATGAACAAAAGAGTCAGTGATCAAGTTTACCCATTACATTATACAAATTTCGTCTATAACCTACTGTGTTTATTTCAGCAGACTTTTGTAAATCTGCTTTTCCTTTCAATTAATTTTTTTCGTCGATCTAACCACAGAATGTACTTTCAAATTTATAAATTAATTTGTCCTCC
This sequence comes from Romanomermis culicivorax, assembly GCA_963922205.1. Classification (NCBI taxonomy): domain Eukaryota; kingdom Metazoa; phylum Nematoda; class Enoplea; order Mermithida; family Mermithidae; genus Romanomermis; species Romanomermis culicivorax. The sequence goes on along the minus strand of CAWUHX010000013.1, from coordinate 408,473 downwards.
TCGCATGGACGCCAGAGTAAAATACAAGGCGCTAACTTACGACCGGCGCCTAGTTGTGATACAATCGTCTGGACGTACCAAACAGAGGCACAATTTTTTCTTATTTACAAGCCTTTTTTAGCTTTGAGCTTTTCTACAAATGTGGAAGAAAAAGTCTGCCGTCAAAAACAAAAGGGTGTCTTCTGGCGCGTTTTAGAAAGTCAAAATCTTTAAATTTTACAGCGCTGCACGCTTATTTTAGACATACTTATCATTATTAATTTGAATTTGGCTCCAGTGCGGTTCTCAGGTAGTCAAGTACCGTTTTTTAATCACCAGCGCAATCACAATCAATAATTTTCACACACTAATCATTAATAAAAAACGTTTAGTTTTTGATTTTTTCTGATGATTTTACTGTTATTTTTTCTCATCTGATGATGGTCATAGTAAGGCAATTTGGAATAGGAAAATTTTCAAATCTGTCATCATCAGTGATGACATCAAAAAACATTTTAGAAGCTTAGTTTTAAATTTAAGAACAGTGAACACAAGTCTATTTTGTCATATATATATATATGACCAGATAGCCGAATATCCATCGGATATCCGACTTCTACAAAAACCCGAATATCCGGATGTCAAAAAATATCCGAGGAACATCATTATTGCCGACAATGCTAACTGTGCTACTGAAATATTTTTTATTAGTACGAGTGCTATCTGGTCAATGCATTTTTTGTATTATGAAGTAGCACTGTATCAATCGTATGGGATAAATGCTTTCATTGTTGTCTCATGTGCTCCGTTGTCTTCGATGTCACATAGCTGGAATCTCATAAAACATTCCAAAAAGAACTTTTTAGCATCAATTTTAATTTTTATCAAAAAAATTTCTTATACGCTACTATGCTCCGTTTTTCCTGTAGGGTTTTTCGCTTTCTATTTCTTGTAGTGGGATAGTGATACCTCAATTTTGCAGTATTGCGCCGCGATCTAACATCCACGAAATCGTCCGAAGATTTATCGACGAGACCGCAATTGGTTGCCGGTTTAAAGCAACTGTCATCGACTAACAAAAACGGTGCTTCAATTTTTAGATGCCAATTTTCTACTCAGTAGTGTATGCATCATAATTTTATCTTGATATTTTTAAAACGCATGCTAGAATAGTCGCATATACCCTGAACAATTGCGCACGACTTAGGCTCCAACAATTTGATAGAAACATTTTTTTGATATTTTTAATTATCTTTTTTAATGGATGTTAATTCCTTGAATGTTAATCAATTCAACACTTCAAAGGATCACAGGTATCCAGAAAATTTAGGTAGAAAGTATGTAAAGTCTACAAATCGGACATGCAAGGCAAGAATTTTCCAAGGGGTCCGGAAAATCAGAGGGTGGGGGTCAGTGATCCACAAAACAAAACAGCAAAATAGCTCCACAAGCATTATTATATGAAATATGTTGAAAGCACTGTCTTTTTTAGCACGAGATCTTTAGCCAAATGACCAAATAGAGCAAAAAGATTTTAGCCAATGGCTAGACAGTGTACTCAAACTACGGAAAAGTACTCAATTTTTTTTAGCCAAAGTCAATTGTCTAAACTGTCTGAAAAAATTTTGGTCAAGATAGGTAATTTATTAAAAAAAACCACTGGCGGAAAATAATTTTAAAAAAATTCTGCAAAGCTCATACGATTTTTTTCGGACCATGTGTTATGCGGGGTTCCAGGTACGTTGGTTTACCTCCTCTACCCTCCGTTTGTATATGTATCGTCTGAATCACTATTGTTCGAATTAAAAGTATACTTGGACAAGGTCTGTCGGTTCATCTGGTACCAGTCACTCCAGAACATACCTGTAAGAGGTCCGACCAGTTGGAGGGGGCATACCTTTAATTTGGCGGGGTGTTTGGGGGGGAACTCCCCTCAAACTCAGGAAAATTGGGAAAAAGTAGCTTTTTCGGGAAAATTATGGAAATTGTTTTGACTTCTGGGGGTTTTTCGACCCCCCAAAATTTTGGGAATTTTGACCCCCACCCCAAAATTGTGGGCTTACTTCTCCCCCATCTGGTCGGATCTCTTACAGGTATCGGGGTGGGGGGGGGGGTCGAAAAAACCCTAAAAAAGTCGAAAGAATTTCAAACATTTTCAAATTTTTCCGAGTTTGGGGGGGGGGGGGTTCCGACATTTGGTTATAGAGTTAGACCAAGTTGGGGGTCCCCCAACCCTCCCCCAATTACAGGTATGCTCCAGAAATTTGAGTTGGTGGTTCCTAAATCGTTTTCGTTGTCGAGCCAAATCAGGGTAGGAAGCCGGATTTTAGTACATTTATCGCGTGAAAATAGATTCAATTCAGCCAAAGTCGATTTTACAGCTCATTTCAGGTTCCACATACTTCTAGGACGCAGTAGAAAAAATTAACGTCAAACCATACATGTAACGGAGCCCCAAGGTCTGGGGGGGGGGGGTCGGACGACTTTTTTGGGCCGGGGGTCAGTAATTCCCAAAATTTTGGGGGGAGGGGTCTCTCAAGAAAAACAAATCGGTATTTTTCACGAAAAAAGTCCAATAAATAGTTCAAAAAATTGAAATTTTTTCCTAAAAAGACTGAAAAAATGTATTCATGGCGCGGAGCGCCCAGAAAATTCACATTTTTGACCATTTTTTGCTCAAAAATTGACATTTTGATAAAAAATTTTACATTTTTTAGTATTTTTCCGACCAAAAGTATGGGGGTTCCTACGACTACCGTATGGCTAGCTATAGGATTGGAGAATCGTGGGGGGGGCGGTCGCCCAATGGCTAGCCATATGGTCGACGATTTCTGGGGGGTGTTTCCATAGCACTCGCCCCCCAACTACATGTGTGCGTCAAACCGTTAGAGATAATATTGTTTTGTATAGTTGCATCCAGTTAAACCTATTGTCCGAGTATAATTAAAAGTCATGATTTTTCAGATATCAGATCCACAAATGTTCGTCATCAATTCTTTGATTCAGACTTTTGCTGCGGAGCATTTTACATTTTGTGGTCAAATTGTGGAATGAAATCAGAGTCGAGACGAGAATTTAGCCAAGACCAGATCAACTAACTTACGGAATGTTCATTAAGTTCAGATCTAGAGCACAGTAGTATATTTTTCTGATCGTATTGAAGTCATAATGTTTGCAACGCTGATTAACAATTAACTCAATATCATTAAACCGATACCACTGATGATACAACACAAAGTTTTCCAGATAGCGAACTTATAGTGTCTTGAATAATGTAGAAAGTTATTTTATATTGCTTTTTGGAAACATTCATTTCTATCGCATGTTTGTTGTGTCTGTTTCAACTTGGTTTTTTTTGTGCAGATTTCAAGCGCAGTTCAACTGAACATTTACGAAACACATGCGTTATGTCTAATTCTTTCTATGGTGGACAACTGCCGTCACACCAGCAGTCAAAAATGCACTACAAAAGTAGAACGTTTAGCCAAAATAAAAGCAGCGAAAATTTACGGTACACAAATCAGCACCATCACCATCACCAAAAAGGTCAAGGTTACCGAGAAAGCCTCAACGATACACAAAAGTGAGCGACATTTCTATGTCATAGATTTAAAATTCACATTTAGCTTGAGGCAACCTTATAATGTTATAGTTTCATATTTTGACACTGATTTCATAATGTAGACTCTTAATTATTGAATCTTTTATCGTTATTGCATGTTTATTCTTCAATATGAGTTGACATGTTTAGACGCAGTATCACACCACCCGCACAAATGAAAGAATCCAAATGCGAACGAGCTACGACCAGCACTCCCGGCGCAAGTATGAAAAGATCTGGGTCGTTTGTCAAAGATTTACCAAAAAAGAAAACATTCGGATCTAAAGAAGCGCAAGAAGCTAAACTTCTATTCGACGCCTTGGGTGTAGCTAACGATGATACTATCAAAGAGTGGCTATCTGGTAAGCAATATAATTGTTAATTCTCAATAAGAAACATAAATGTGTGAAGGAAGTGTGTTTAGACGGAATGACAGGGTGTCCAGCAATCTGGAAAGCCTGTGGAAGTCAGTAAAAGAATTTTATCCTTGAAAAACCTGGAAAAAACAGGGATTTTTGATTAGGATTGTTATTATGTAGTCGTTTTTATTGAAAGATTATCCCGAATAGATAAATTTGCGTTTCAGAAGTTGAAAACCTCTAAATTTTCCGGCGCTTCGCCCCCATCATCATTAGTATTTTTATCTGGGTTTGGCTAAAGTGTGGTTCTTATTAAGTTCAGTACTACTACTCAATTAACATTTAATAGTTTTAGTGCCTCTGTAGTTCTTTTTCGTCTCTAACTATTAATATTTAACGGTTAATGAAAAATAATTAAAATTTTAGCTTTTCTGATATTATGTTGTTCGCCAACTGGAGGATTGTTACATCCTTGTCATTGATGAGCATCAATAAAACATTTTGAAAGCTTCGTTATAATTACGATTTCCATAAATATACTTATGTAGGGTGATTTATTGTTCTGGTCGAACTGCTAAACCTGATACCCTTATGAGAGGTGTCTTGTATAACATTTATTTCTTTTTACATGGCGAAATAAGAACGAATTTCAGGAAATTTCATTTTCTTTGGTTTTGAAAATTTTCCATGTGAGTAACAATTCACTGCAAAAATCTTTTAAGAATAAGAATAATTATCTATTGCAGCAGCATTACGAAAAGGAGCATTTTTACTATTGTACTGATATTTCATTCCAATTTTCCGATAACATTACAGCCATGTCTTTGATCCCATTGTCTGTTTTGAGCAGAAGTTCATTATTAGTCCAGTATCCATATTTTAGATGCAGTTGGTGACATTTAGTTGAAATTCTACCGACCATTTGTCCACTAGATTTAGATTACATTTTGCTGTAGATACTTTAAATTATTCGACTGTAAAGATTTTAATATCATCAGCAAAGAAAAGCTTTTCAATATTTATGCTGTCTTCCAATAAATGAAAAATGGTTTTTTAGCAGGAACGTATTTTAAAACAATCTGTCTTAATTGGGAGAAATTACATTGGAGAAAAGATTGGTGCTAAAACAACCATATTTGGCACACAAAAAATGTCTGAGTTTAAACAGAATTACCTTAAGAAAAATGGACAGCTATTGAAACGAAAAAATGTGATAGTTGATTTGATATTAAACTATCGGAAGATAGGTACTGCAATTCGAACGGAAAATAAAATGTTGCGACAATATTTCAAAATAAATTTGATGGAATTTTTCCTTATCATGTCTGCATCATAATGTTGTACGTGTTTACAGCTCCTGGTCAGTACTGAGAAGTGACAGAAGTTCTTGCTGGTCGAAAAATTTTAATTTTTGGTTGTTCGCCTGATTTCTGAATTTCGCTTGCTTTTTTCAGTCCGAAACTGATTTGATTTCTGTCGTTTTGGCCTAGTGTATGGAAAATGACCGATATTTTTGGTTTTATAGTTTGTTAGCGGCACTATCTAATCTAGCTAATCTAGCCGAAAACATAAGCACATTGCCGGTATTATCTTAGCACATCAACAGTCAACACCCTAACAAAATCTTTTGCAAACAAAATTTTAAACATATTTACCGGGTAAATCGAATGTTTGTAGCCATATGCGCCAGTTTCAATTGCGCTTTCCCATTTGCGCCCTAGCCAATTGCGCCGGTTTTCAAGTGCGCCATTTTTATATGCGCCCTATGCATTTGCGCCATGTGTACAATGCGCCAACTGCAATTGCGCTTTTTGCAAATGCGCCGCCCTTGTGTTTTAATTCATCATAGAAAGGCAATGGATGCACCGGTAATAAAAAAAGTGACAAAGATGACTATTGTCTCCAGAAATTGTTTAGGAAGCATTTTTTTACAAAATTTTTCCGATCCGAAAATTTTTGCTGTATGTTTATTTTTCTCAGACTTACGTAGTTAATCTATATCACAGTTTAGCTACTGCAAATGATTCTATGATATGATCATGATTTAATGATCTGATCATGATTCTACGATCTGATCTTGATTCTTTGATCTGATCATGATTCTATGATCAGATAATCCTGTACCCAGTACCTTCATACTTCAAATTTGTTCAGAAGCAGCAAAACTAAACATTTACTCCAAATCTTACCACTTGAGTTCGAAAGTCAAAATAAGCAAGACACAAATGCATAGAGCTACAGTATTTAATACGCCAACGGATCAGCCAAATTATAAGCTATACTGGTCATAAAATCAATAGCATTAATTTGACCCTGATCATACTGTAGATTGAGTGTGAAAAATTCTAGAGTTCCAAATGTGACATAATTGCACTTTGGTAATTTTCAACTCTGGCTATGTGACTATCTGTGTGGTCCTGTATGACTGTATAATAATTTACAATGTTGTTTTTGCCTAGTTTGTTTGGTCTTCAAGAATAACTACATTTCTCATTTGATACTATTTTTACAGTGTCTAATTAGAATTATGGCCGAAATGAACAATGCGCATTTGCAAATGGCGCATTTAACACGCGGCGCATTTGCTAATAGCGCATATGATAATGGCGCATATGACATGTGGCGCATTTGGATCGGCGCAATTGGCAAAAGCGCATATGAAAAGGGCGCAATTGGCTACACCCCAAATCGAGGTCGCTGATTTCAAATCTAATGTCAAAAATGTAATTTGACTCCAAGGTCAAAAGTTATATTGACCACTGGCCTAGATTAACAACTTATCAAAATTAATCTTGGAAAGAAATTTAAAAACGATATCTGGCTAAATTGATGTCGCTGATTTCAAATTCAGTATTAAAAATTCAAACTTGAGAAACAACGTTGTAAAACGCAGCAGAACAAAGACAGTGTAAACCCACAGTGGAGAGGAGATCACGAAAATTCAATTTTGTTGTATGTTGCTTGTTAGCTTTTCATGTTATAAATTTTTTTTTGATTATGTCGAATGAGTGGGAACTGATTATGTCGAATGAGTGGAAACATTTCAAATTGGCTGGGATTCAACTACAGACATATGACTGTAAACCACACCGAAAATTTCCTCGACCCGATCACTGGCGCCCACACTCAGCGCATCCAACAAACGCACTGGGGTCATGTTCACCAAATTTGTTGCCTGGTCATTTAGCTGCATATTGGTGGCATGGATGTCATAAAGAAGCGCCTTTTCGAGATATTTTGCGTGATATGGCTGCTCAGTTCCCATCAAACTGAATTAATGTGTTGATCATAGATAGTTAAAGTAAACGAGTTGAATAATAGTGTTAACTGCACATTTAAGTCATACTACAACATTTCAAATTGACATTGAGTTCATATGATATTTTTAATACTGAGTTTGAAATCAGCGACCTCAATTCAGCCATATTTTGTTTTTAAATTTTTTTCCAAGATTCATTTTGATAAGTCGTTTATCTAAGGCAGTGGTCATTATAACTTTTGACCTTGGGGTCAAATGACATTTTTAACAGTAGATTTGAAATCAGCGACCTCGATTTACCCCGGAAATATGTTCAAAATTTTGTTTTCAAAATATTTTGGTAGGGTGTTGATTGCCCAGGCATTCACATTTGAAGCAGGAACAATTATTGATTTTAGTCTTCGAAAATTCTTGAAAAATGACCTGGAAAACCTGGAAAGTCATGGAATTTCATATTAGATAACCGCACGACGCCCTGAAATAGTTTCTCGAAAACTGATTTTTTTGGGCCAAAGTGAAGCCACGGCTCCTTGAAATTGCACGATGACTTTTTAAAAATTTGGCTCAAGAACCAATTTATCTTATGAAAACTGAAAACGGATTAATAATTATAGTGGCTGATTAATGCCTTTTTATTCTTAGTTTCACTTCATCGGGTCTATAATCACCTACATTTCATTTTGTATATGTGTTCCTCCACCTGGTCATTTTCTTTCAGAAAAGCGCTTATTTTTAGATGCTAATTTGTTGTCATCTAATCTAATTTTGTAAAGTTGAATAGATAAAAATTTGAAAAAATAAAAGACTTAAATATTGTTCATCTCAGCTAGCTCACATTTACCAATCAATTCAGGTATTTAAATATTCGTTCTACGGCAAGTTAAAATATCTGTGTATCACCGACTGAGATTTGCATTTCTAATGAGAATATTGCTGTCTAAAAACAGGTTTTGTTGTTCCTCAAGCTCTGAAAATACCGCATACATATCGGTTGAATTTTTATATGCAAATTTCGCATTTTTAATTATGACTTAAAATGGTCTATGAGTTGGCAATGAAAGAGAGCCTGGAAAAGATTGAAATATTATATTTATTGTACCAGGATGATGAAATATAGTCTCCGCTATTGAGGATAGTCAGAATCAACCTATTGTGTCTGGTGTTTTTCGATGAATCAACATTTTTATATAGAAAATCTCATTTTACCGAGAACGACGCTGTTCTACTGAAATCTTTTTAGTTCTGCGGAGTCTGAATGGTATGTACGTTCTTTTCACGATTCTTTTCTTGGTTCAATTTTTTGACACAGTTTCCGAATTTTGAACCGATTGATCTACATTTTTAAAAACTGATTGTCGAACTGATTTTTTTTGGAACACCGATCAATCGTCGAAATAATCTACTCCAAAAGATCCATTTTATTGATCGTAAATATTGAAGCTTTTATATTATTTCAGGCGCTTTCGAATCTATCGAATTAGCGACTCCCGTTGGCCAGCTTCTAGTTCAAATTGCAATCGAACACTCAAAATCGCCGAAAACAGTGGGAAAATTGGTCGCTTTGCTCATCGATGTAATAGCTACACAATTTCCGATCTGAATATCGGATCAGTTTCATGGACCGACTAAGTCTCCTTTTTAGTGCTCTTCCGGCGAATCTTTTCACAAAGGATTGGTAACCAGTTGTTCACAATATTATGAATGCCGAGTCAAGTTGAAATTAGAACATTTCCGGTTAGTTACCCGATCAGAACATTTCCTGCTTTTGTGTATACAGGTGCCCTACGTGTTGGGAAGAACATCTTTCCGGAGAACTCACCTTCTAATGTATTTTCCAGCGTGTTGTTCGACTGAATCAATTGTTTTTAGCTCTTTTGATAGATAACCGGATAACACATAAAACTTTGCAGATTAAAAATTTTTTGAATTAATCAAATTACTCTGCACAGCTTCAGATACATTTCAGCGTACATTTTCATTAGGCATCCTTGATACACTCATTACCTAGAAGAAAAATACTGTTGAGTGTCTGATTCTTCCTAAGAAGCTCTTCATTTTCCCAAATTACATTCTGTTACATTTGAAACCAATTTTTCAGTTTCAATTTAATGAAATGTATTCTATTTTTAGATATTGGTTATCTTTCATCAATTGTTTGACTGAACTGTATTCCAATTTAGGATTCACGTACGATGGTATGTTTTTTCTTTCTTCCCATTTTACACTTGTTCTTGAATCATTTCATATTTTCAGGTGAATTAGTACAAATTTTATTGCAAGTTTATAATTATTTGCTGGAGCCAAGTATTTTAGAAGATATTAAAATTGAAGAGGTGAGTAGTTTAACCTTTTGCCTGTACCGCATCTTGCTTATTTTTGCAAGAAAATACGATTTTGTTTCTCAAAGCTCCATTTTAGAATGATTCGATACTTAATCGTTGTGGTCACAGTTAAAAATTTTATGTATGATTTTCAAGATGCTTTTCCTCATATGTTACCCATTCAATCACACACCTCTTGGAAAAAATATTAATTTTTTATTTTTCAGCTAGAATGCCTCATATCGTCATTGCTCAGCGTTGGTTACAATTTAGAGAGGCAATATCCGGACAAATTGAGTGAATTTTTGGCTGGATTGCGTGACAGCTTTATACAGGCCCATGAACCATGGGTTAGAAAAGTGAGAACTTTTTGTCAGCCCTGCCGCTGTGGCAACCCATTACTGTAAATCATTTTTATTCTTGCCTTAGTTCAATCAATACAACCTTAGTCCAGCCAAGACAACTAAAATTTGATTTAAATTAACAGTTATTTGTTCTTTTGGTTGTATAAAAATCGAAAGTTGGTTAAAAATTTAGTATTTAGAAAATTTTGTACTGTAAACTTATTTTATCTTTCATTTTGTCCCAAATACTCTCACTAGAGTGCTATTTTCTTTTCAGATGCTTTTGTTAATGATTGAGCTGTGTGCATGCAGCTGGAAACTACCATCGGAAGCCAACGATTATTATTTTCAAGCGCATTATTCATCCAGCTAAGCATCTATCTATTCACATCGAAAAATAGTAAAATTATTCATGATATTTACCAAGCCAGTTTTATTGTTGTTGTGCTTTTGTATGCATATACATTTCTCTTTTTTCTACGTTGAAAAATTTCCTCGAATTTGACGATGAGTAATCCTGATTTTGAACACGCAACGTCCTTTAGAAGCTGGAAATTTTTCAGCGCGTCATGTTTAGTGCATTTCTAGTCCCTAATACTCGTACCGCGGCTCATTTATCTTGATATTTAAATGAAATTTTTTTGATTATATCTCCGAGAATCAGACAATTTTTCGGCATCATTCTGTCAACAAGTCTACGATATTCGGTTTCTTCCTAAGGTGCTATACATCTTGAAAATGATATATTATTTTTCCTTTGTGTCGTTTTTATTACGCTTTTCCTCTCGTGTGCCTTTTGTATTCGCTGGTGGGCTATTAATAGCGTGACTATTGTGCAAATTCACAATTTACTTGCTACCGTAGTTTATATTTTCTGAATTATCTGTTGGATCGTGCATTGATGGCTGTTATGGATTTTACCGATGCGGAATTGCCGTTCAATGCTTGTTTCATATTTGCAATTCTTCAGACCTCTGAGCCCTTCTTTACTGAATCGCATCTATGAACGAACATTCAGCCGAAAGTTATTCGAAATAAAAATCTATTTTATTCATACATTTTGCTTTGCCAATCAAGCTTTATCTCGAATTGCTACTTTTTTCGATCTCACTATTTTCGCACGTAGTGAATCATATCACTTTCTTTTTTAGGTCATATGGCAGAATATAAGAATTTGATCGAAAAGTATCATAAATCAGCTTACGACTACCTCAGTGAAGCCTTGAAAATCGACGAAGAATGTGACGGTCAGTAGTCCTTTTCGAAGCTGCATTTTTCTCGTCAAGTTCTAATTATGCAGTCAGTGACAGATATAGAGGCAAATCTTGCTCTAAAACAGAAAAATGGCATCAATGTCATATTTCCTGTTGGGAAGATCGATGGTTTTTGACAATCTCTGTTTAGAATGAGTATGGTGCACGAGCGCTACCTGGTCCACGAGCGCTACCTAGTCCATGAGCGCTACCATAGTCACAAGCGCTACCAAATTGGAAAAAAACATCCTATATACTTTGTGTGTTGAAAGAGAAATTTTCGCACTCGTTTTGCGTCTGCATTCGTTAGGAAAATAGGGACGATAATGAATCAATTTTTTTCATATTATATCTTACAAGTTATCGTGAAAAACAACACGCGATTTTTTACCCACTAAATGACGCATATAACGCAAGAAATGATGGATTTCGCGGATCAAAAAATTTAAAACATCAATTTGTAAAGCATTGACATCAAAATTGTTGACCTGCCAAAGATTACCCGTAATTTGAATAAAATTCAAGCGTGCATTGACAACTTTTTTCATTCTTTTTTTTGTGCATTGACAACTTTTTTCATTCTTTATTTTTCTTTTTTTCAATTTTTTTCTATTGGACTCTGGGCACGCGTGCCCTTGGAGATATATTGAGGTTCATGATTTCATGTAGCACGCTTGTTGATGCATTGCCGAACCCAAAAAAATTGTGCAAGACTGCAACCAAGTATGATACATGAGAAATTGATCGAAATTACTAATTTTTCCTTCCCTGATGGCCGAGAATATTTGAACTATGTATATTATAATGTCGGCCAAAAATACTCCCTTGTACCCTGAGAAATTCTCTCCCAGGAAAATTAATTTGTTATTCTTCCTTTAATAGAATTAGCATACTAAAAAAATTCAGAAAACGCACATTCATCATAGCTTTATTTACCATATATTTTGCGCACAATTTGAAGCTTAATCCCTCAGAATTTTGCCCGCTCTTTTATATGTTCGGGACATAGTTTTTTGTACTTTACAAACTTTTTGGCTTGAGTTCAAGCCAAAATTTGGGTCGGTCTTGTTTGTACCACTACAAACAATTTTCTGGTATATGAAAATTCAATTTGATATGTCAATCACAGTGTAACCAATAATTTATTTGTGTACCATACAGTGTTTTTTTTTGCACTGTGCAAAACTTTTTCCGCTCGTGTAAAACTTTTTTTTTCAGATTTTTTGCACCGTGCAAAAAAATATTTATTAAATGTGAAAAAAATTTGGTGTTTTCATATATAAAAGATGCATTTTGGTGCATTTTAGTAGGTGCAAATCTCAAAATTTTCCAAGCCCTGTTCATACTTCTGCTCGTTGCTCGGCGAGCATGCTTGGCGAGCAGAACCCCCAGCACAAAAAATTTGCTCGTCGAGCATGCTTGGGGTAGTAGAAAAATGTTCTACTCCTCCGAGCATGCTCGTCAAGCAACATACATTATAAGTATAGACAGTGAAAAACTGCCTATAGGCAAGGCAAAACTATGTAAAACTGTGACTCGGTTTGCATTGTATATAGTTTAAAATGAGCTGCGTGTAGATTTTTTTGTTGTGAAAATTTTTTTGTCATGTCTATTCGAAAAAAATTATCAGAAGATGAAAAATTTAAACTTATTGAACTTGTTCGTGAAAAAGAATTTCTGTGGAACGTTCAATCACTCGATTACAAGGACGTGAGGAAAAAACGAATTTTGGAATGTAATCGTCGAAGTAAATCATCAAATCGTGGTTGCGACATGCGGTAAATTTGAAAAAATCGCTCTGCATCATTATTTTTCAAGTCCGAAAAAAGTGTGGCATGTTGACCAAACTGGGACCTCGCCCTGTTCATATGACGCACTGACCATCGTCTTCGATTTCTTTTGATCAAGCAATTCTTGACGTGCAACAAATGGTTAAGAACGCGAATTGTCAAGGTTTTGGAAAAATACATCTCAAAACGCAAAACTCACAGACCGATCGATAAGCAGAAATGAAATTTGTCCCCGCGAAAAATTGGCTCGCGAAGTATGAACCAACTCCGAGCATGCTCGCCGAGCAAGATGCTGGCCGAGCATTCTCGCCGAACATGCTCGGAGCTGTGCTTGTAGATGCTCGGCGAGCATGCTCAGGGTAAATTTGCTCGCCAAGCAGAAGTATGAACCGGGCTTTACAACTTTAATAAACATAATTATTTATTTCCTAGCTCAGGCGCAGCTTCTAGCATGTCTACCTTCACTTATCACTTAATCTATTTTCATCATCCTAAACGTATTATCTCATGTTTTAATTGGTAATCTTCAATATTTTATCTTGATATTTAATGAAGATTCACATTTTTTCCTTGACACATTTTTTGAGAAGGATCAATACGTCAAGTCTGTAAACTTTTTGAAGCGATTAATCCTTTCTTAACGTAAAATCAATTCAAAAGCTGTATGGAAGTAGTTTTCGGACATTTCTACTCTTCTTACTCATATCATTTCGGCCAAGTTCATGAGAGTTTACAAATAAATTACTGGTTTTAAAATTTTTCAAATGAAAAATTTCTAGAAAGTACGAATTTCGAACAGAAAATTCGAATGTAATTCTTGAAATAAATGTTCGGAAAATTGGTTTTCCAGTGTCGCGGAATGTCAATACCCAAAAAATTTTTCCGGCGCTTCGCGCCAGAATCATTAGTATCTTTTTTGGGCTCTCACTTGTCATCAAGAGGACCTAACCGTCGATTTCTCATGTAATTCAAAGTCATTATGCTCTCGTATAGTTTGCTGGAAATTTTGTTCCACGATGCTTATAAATTAGACTTCAATCAATCTCAAAAATTTCGAATGCTTCCTCAATCTTAATGAATTTAGTCTAAAAAACAGCAGAAGGTTTGAAAAAGATCAAAAATACACAAATAAAGCGTCTATGAGCATTTTTGAGCGAAAAAAACAGTAGTAACAGGAAAAAACTGCAGTGCACAAACTTTTTTTGGCTTTTCTGCACTATGCAGAAAGCCCAGTGCAGAAAAAGACGCTGATGTGTGGAAAAGAATTTGACTTCTTTATTTGTGGAAGAAAAGTTCGTGGAAAAATGTGACTATTTATTTAGCGTACAAAAAATTTTTTGGCGTGCAAAACTTTTTTGGTGATTTTTTTGCACCGTGCAAAACAGCTCGTGCAAAAAAAACTGGTGCCATACACAACTCTCAAGCAAGCACGTTATCATTATACACACAATGCGGCCAGATATACACTTTAGTTCAGGTGACCTAATAGTAAGGTAATAAGAATTTTTTGTTACGTTAGGTGACCAACCACACATACTAGGTAGATTTATGTTATGCAGGTAGTAGGTACACTCATACATACCTGTAATTGAGGGGGAGGTTGGGTGGGACCCCCACCCTCAACTTGGTCAACCCTATACCCAACCCCCCCCAAACTCGGAAAAATTGGAAACAATTAGGAAAAAAGTGCTTTTTTGCGAAAATTTTCGAAATTTTTTCGACTTTTTTGGGGTTTTTTCGACCACCCTCTCCAAAACTTTGGAAATGTTGGGACCCGCACCCCAAAATTTTGGATTCATCATTCCCCCAACTGGTCGAACCTCTTACAGGTATGCAATGGTATGGAAAATTCCTTCGTCCTACTCATATTACACATCATTCATCAATCTTTGTATGTATACACAATGGTTAGAAATAGAAGCCATTTTCGGAAAATTGTAAATTTGTAATGTTAAGTTGTACTATAATCTGTTTTTTATAAAATGCTTCCAAATAAAAAAGTGACACAAATCAGTACTGTCGTCAAAATCATTTACATAGAGCTCTTACTGTACACTTTTTCAGTCGAAAAATTGCTGAAAGTTCGGACAGTATGCTCACCAATTTCCAGTCCTATAATATGATATATTGTTTATCGGAAAACCGTGAAAATCTGAAATACTACTTGCTTTCCACTTTCATTATTTAGAAATATTTCAAGAAAAAAAGACTATAGATGTGAGTGTGGGATAAAGTTGAAAAGAGAAGTTTGGTTTTCCAATCTACTACTATATATTAATTTTACATTTGAGTCTGTCTAATGCCACTATCCTTAAGAAAAAATAAAGGATCGAGTACTAGTTAATAATCAGACTCTATTACACTATAATTTGCTGAGTATTAAATAGTAAGGATGAATATGTCACGTTAATTTTCATCTAAAATTTTACAAATATTTTTAGAAAGGTACAATCAAATTTTAGGCCGTCGTTGTAAACGGGTCGAGAACAAAAAAAACAGTGGTTCGGGAGGGTGTCCCTACATCCAACTGTATAATCGAAACTAGGTTGTTTTCTTTTCCGTTGCTTTTTTATAAGTTTTGACTTCATATGTACTTTTCCACTCCAGTCCTAAACTTATTCAGTCTTGACGTCATTTCCAGGCATAGAGAAAAAAATGAGAGCGTTAAGGCTGTACAAAAAAGGCGCAGATGAACTTAAGAAAGGCTTAGCATTCAGAGACGACAAGAAACCAGGTTTGATTTCGATATTTTAAACTTTGGACTCTGGATGTTTTTAACGAATGTTTTTTAGGTTCGAATGTTGAAAAAGTAGAAAGGTTGTGCCAGAAAATGTCCACGAATCTAAAAATGGCAACGGAACGCATTAATGTTATAGGTAAGATTGAATTAATTTTTGAAAGCCATACATAGTTTTGATTCTGAGCTTTGCGAACATGATCTTCAACCCATGCAATGCTATTCTCGTTTCCTCTAATTAAATTCGATATTTGTGCTAACAATCTCGATATTCATATTGTACCTTCGTTTTCGTCGCCGGTGTTTTCTCTGGATTTCTCTGGAGGTTGAAAAAAATATCTTTGCAACTGCATTTCCATAAAATCTTAGTCTTAGTTATGTATCTGATAAAGTTATATACTTTTTAGAGCTAGAATTGAAAGGCCGTCCCGGCACAAGCAAAGCTGACCTCTCAGAAAAATGGAGAATCGTCCCAAAAACTGCCAACAATGATAGATGTAAATCTCCGCCAAAATTAAAATCCAAAATGAACGCTAGCAGCGTCGTCGATTTCGCGACTAAATCTATCGTTAGTATTAAGAAATATATTTCTGTTCGTTTCTATTATAACATTTACTTACTCAAAATCTTAGAATGCTATTAAGAAATTGAAAGGTATCGACACAAAATTGGCCAATTTTATTTTAGATCAAGTTTTAGAAACTCGTTGTACCGTTCGTTTCGACGATATAGGTAATTTTTTTGAAATGGACACATAATACATGATATCTTGTACTGGCACATGTGATCCGACCCCATCCTAATTTTTGCTGATAGCTAAAAAATCCTAAGAAAGTCGATCCTACAATTGAGTTGGTTGAATTATTAATTAGATTCTTTCTGGGCAAAACGATTATTTCGTCACAGAAATGAGTACGTTACATTTAATTTTTCTCGCGGAAAAATTTCTCAGTTTTTCAATTATGAATGGAAAATAATAAAAATTCATTTAACAATTTCAGTTTTCAGAATATTTTGTGCCTTTCTTGTCTGTATATGCTATTTCTATTGTTCAAGTTTGTGCTGTTTAAGTTGTTTCATGGTTTTATTTAAGCTGGCCTAGACAACGCTAAACAGGCTCTTACGGAAGCTGTCGTCTTACCGCTTCTGAAACCAGAGGTACATATTTTGCTTATGCTACACACCCTGGAGTTTTTTTGATGTGCAGTTTAGAATCTGATATGCTGAAACGTTGACGAATTTTTAATCCATATAAAATCAACAAACGGATTTTTTTCGAGCTCTGGAAAAAATTTAATCTTGACTAAGAATGTGGACGAGAATTTTTCAATGGTATCACGTTTAAAAATTCTCCATACTCTCAGAATTTGAAAAATATACTTTCGACAGACACGTGTTTCAACACTTTTGTTCAATTTCCAGAATTTCAGTCGTGTGAAAAGTTATTATTTGGGCGTAGTGTTCCCCCAGCAAGTGTAATTTTCCGTTCCTTATTAGAAAATAATTAATTTTTTGTTTCAGAGTCTCTGTTTTCAAATAGAATTGAAGTCTCGCGAGTTGCGATGAATTCAGAACGTAAAAAATGCCTCCTTGCGTATTTTTTCAGCTTTTCACTGGTCTCCGATCTCCAGTTCAAGGTATTTTGCTCTTCGGACCTCCAGGCAATGGAAAGACAATGCTTGTAAGATTTGTGCAATTGTACCTTTCGTGTGAAATTTCTCAAGAAAGATTCCTTTTACAGGCTAAAGCCATTTCAGGCGAATCGAAGTGCGTATTTTTCAATATATCGGCTTCAGCTCTGACATCTAAATGGGTGAGTTATAGAAATTTTATAATGAAATATTGCTCTCCATTGAGTATAACATTCTGATATTTTTGATCATTGTCCTTGTCTTACGTAAACATGCTTTTCAAACTCACTTTCACCAGTTTTAGAGTATGCTTATTATAAAGCTATAAAGTGCGATTATTTATCGCAAAACTCGTTCCTTAATTAACGAAATAGTTCCACGATTCTTTTCTATTACATTCCTTAGGTCGGTGAAGCGGAAAAGCTCGTGAAAGCCTTATTCGTATTGGCACGAGAATTGCAACCCGTCATAATCTTCATAGGTTCGTCATGAAACGCTCTGCTATTATTTTTTTAAATTTCCGTGCTTACCATTTATTCTCTCTGCGGATGCTTCTTCTTGAACTTAGAATTCGTGCGATTTAAAAATTGTTCGATTCAGTTTGCATACCCAACCTGGGAATCTCAGCGGATTTTTATGCGTATCTGGGAAACCTGGAAAAATCAGGGAATTTTGAATGACGTTGAAAAACAATTGCATAATTTCTCTGGAATTGTGTAATCAGCCGCAGAAAAAGTAAAAATTTTTCGGCGCTCTGCGCCGAGATAGTTCAATTTTCTGTCTCTCCCGGGTCATTTTTTTCTGTACTCCTCATCTGCACCCTACAGAAATGGCTAAAATTTTTTTTGCACCGAAGAAATTTTTTCTGTTCCATTTCAAATAAAAATGAGTAAACGTATCAGCTATCTTTTTTATATGGTGAGAATGAATTCTTCTCTGTTTGGATACTGTTGTAGCTGCCAACACTGATGTCAGAAAGTTTCTTCCTGCAGCGATTTGTCGACTGCTGCCGTAAAACCGTTATATTAGAGTTAACGAACAAAAAATATTTTTGTCGCTAGATAAGTGTACTCAGAATTCTAGGCCGTTCAAGTATTCTGAGTAATTTGAAGGACGTAAAAATGACTTGAATAGAAGATGAAGAAATATGCCAAGTATAATATTTACATTCAACAATGCCACGATGAGATTATCAGTATATTCAATAACGATTCGAATTGTAACGAAAAAATGCAAATCATGCGTAAAGGCCGGAAAATGTTGACATTTTAACTTTCTGAAAGGCCGGGAAAATTCAACTTTTGTATCGATTTGCTGAGTAGAAAAATCTAGAACTTCAAAAAATTCGAAAAATTTCCTTTTGTGCAGAAAATGCCTAAAATGTGCATTAAAAAACCTGTTCTTGTGATATGACATGACTTGCATGACAGTATCAAAATGTTATTGTTCCATTGATTTATGATGTCTGTTACCTACCTATTAAGTTTTCAATCTTATGGGCATTCACTTGTATTTTGAAACAATTCAATCCGAGAAAGTATATATATTTAACCAGAAGATATGTACAAAGTGTTAATATGTTGCTATTTTCTATTTTTCTTGAAATGTTTCTACATAAGAAAGGTCAAAAGCAAGTACTATTGTTATATTCGTTTGATTTTTTGCATAACTATATGTCACATCAAACTGCAAATTTGTGTGTGTGTGCTTACTAAATTTTTAACAATTTTTGACAAAGCTCACTGTAGAAGTTTTGCGTAGAAAAACAAACAAACATACTCTTCTACTTATTATAATTCTAAGAATACAGGTTCAGTGCAACATGTCGAGTGGAAAGACTTCTCAACTCCACTATTCTCGAATAAAAAAGATCAATTGTAAAATCAATGAATCTCATATCAAAGAACATCTATTTCGTATTGATCATTATCTAAGGAAATTCTGATCTGCGGAATAGACGGTGCTGGACGTCCAATTTTAAAAATCGTAAGGCTATTATGGCCATGTATCGCAAAACTAACATGTTCTTTTTTGACATTGACTGGGTGGCAGTTAGAACTGAACGATCTGAAAAAATGCCTTTAGCGTTCGCATACCGGATCAAACCCTATCGGTTCATCTGGTACCAGCCAACCAAATTATTTGGATGGTTCCCGAATCGTTTTGATGGTTGCCATGTCAAACAAGGGTAGGGAACCAGATGCATTGTACACTTATCTTGTAGAAAATGGACAGCATGCAATCAAAGTTGATTTTCAAGCTTAATTCAGAGTCTACACATTTTTTAGGGCATACCAGTGTATCCAGGGAACCTGAAGCCCGTAAAGTTAAAGGAAAAAGTTATACCTGGAAAATTCAGAGAACCTGAAAAAGGGATTTTTGTGCATTTTAAAAAGTCGAAATGTCAAAATTTTCCGGTGCATAGCACCGGTGATTCGGGTCAAGCGCTATACTTAGAAGCCTAGTACTATAAATCAATTAATTCTCAATTCTTCTGTTGATCTTATTAGTATGTTTTCTCACTTTGTGAAGTTATGAATTACGATAGTTAAAGGGCAAATTTAAATAGGAAAAATCATTCTGATGAAAATTCTGCAGGTAAGGATTTTTTTAAATTTTACCAATGAATTACTAATCATTTTTGCTCGAAAAAACTGAAAAACTTGAAATAAGCAATTATTGTCTAAAAACAAATGCTCTCCTTGATACATTTTTCTGGTTTTTCTTGAATTGCAAAAGAAGGATTGTTCATTGATATGCCTGTATATGCTATACTTGCCTGGAAAATTTAGAATTTCCAGCTTTTGAAGTGCACCGAAATTTTTCTGTCATGAATTTCAAATGCTTTCAGCACGCCAATCTTGAGTAGTAAAATATATTTTTGGAATATGACTGGCGCAAAGCGTTGGAAAATTTTGAAATTCGGGCCTCCTAGAATACATTCCGAATGAAAATAATGCTTCATTTTCGTGTCGAGATTAATTTGTCCTGAATTTTAGAAATGTATAATTTTGCTTCATGTGATGTATGGTAACATACAACATTCCACCCGTAGGATTGGTGTTGTAGCCAATCGACGGGTCCCGAACCCGGCCAATGTTGAGCCCTGGTCGGGATGGTTACACCTGCCTCGATATTGGCCAGTGGTGGGACAGCTCCAGCGCCACTCAGGAAATCGTTCAACACATGGACACTTGCTAGAAAATTTGAGATCTTGATCTAATAAAATGCATGAAAAGCTCTTTTTTAAAGAATTTTTGAGACTCACTTGAAGTCACTTTTGAACTGTTTTGTGTTTTGACACATAATCAGCATACGGCGCGAAAAACTTTGAGGTTTCAACTTTCTAAAATGCACCTAAACGTATTCCTTTCATCTTCATGCACCTTTATCTAATCAATAATCAGCCCGTCAAGAGCGGGCGACTATTGGTGGGGTTCTTATGGCACTGCACCCTTAAATACAATTGCGTTTTTTCTGTACAAGACAATCATCTTTTTGGTATCTTTTTACAAAGTACAAAATGATTCCATCGACATTACCTGGTCAGGAAACTCTTCCCTGGGCTCTAAAATCAAAAAACACCGAAAAATTTCAGGTCTCTATTGTATAATTTTTCGGATTAGTTCATCCACTGTTTTCCCAAATCGCGCTCTTTAGAAAAAAATCTTCGGGAAAATTTTTGTGATTTGACATGAAAAATGTGAATTTTGGTGCATGTTAAAAAGCCAAAATCTCAATTTTTTCAATTTTTTTGTAACAATCTCAATCATGGAGCTGAATTTGAATTCAGAAGCATCATTCACGTAATTTTCAGAAATTTCAAGTTTGAAGTTCTTCAAACTTATGACAGTACGATTATACTTTCCAATTTGTAAAACGATAAAGAAATTTTGAACAGAAAATTTGGACGTTATGTTTCTTTAATAAGTTATTGAGAAATTGTTTTTCCAGCGTAAAGCTGTATTTTTCAATACCACGCACTTTTGCGCTATATATAAAGATCATAAATTCGAGTGTTATCTGAAAGAAGTTTTGTGCAAAATTACACGCTAAATCCTGGATTTTTAGTGAACAAAAAATTTACTCCGTACGAAAAATTTTTGGCTGACCTTTGTACATGTCAAAGAGGCTCACACAGATAGAACACTGGAGTTGAACCAATTTTTCAATTATAAACAAAATAAAAACTAGCTTCCGATCTAGCCTTGCACATGGAACCCTTGACGAATCGATGAGAATCAAAAATCAATGGTCCACCAATTGAGAGTTTTAATCCAAAAAATATGCTGCTAAATTGTCCGGTTTGCGAAGTGATGATCCAACCAACCCAGCAAAAGTCAAATCATCAGATAAAGTCGAGAAAGCTTATGTAGCAGGGGGCAGATTATTTTGAAATATTTATTTATCTACTGGTTGAGGGTCCTAACTATATAATGTCATTCCGATTTATATTTACATATTGAAAAGCAAATCTATGCATGCCTATATATGCTCACCTGCTTGAACAAACAGTGATATCACCATTAAGTCATGCATAAATGCTTCACTGGATTCCAGTGATGGTCAGTGATCACGATGATTAATTCCCTGGTCGATTGCTTCCACTTCCTGGATGTTTGATTAATTCTTTTTTTGCTTGGTTGCTTGATTCTTTAGTTGATCAGTTAGTTAGTTGAGATTGAGTTCTTGATTAGTTGGTTCATTGACATCGTGATTTAGTTGGTAATTTCCTAAATGACTGTTTAGTTGGCTGGTTCATGAGTTGCTTCATTGATTTCCTTGTTGGTTAGTTAATTTTCCAGTAGTTTCGTTTTGGTTGATTCTCAGATTAATGTTAGATGATTGACTTCCTGATTCTCCGAGTAATTAGTTGGTTGATTCCCCGATTGGTTGGTGTTAATTCCTTGATTGGTTGGTTGGTTAATTAATTAACTCGTTGATTGATTATCTGATTGGTTGCTTGGTTATTTCCTTGATTGGTTAGTTGGTTTATTGATTCCCTGGTTGTTTGGTGTTTCCCTGATTGGTTGGCTGGTTCATTGATCCCTGGTTGGCTAGTTGATTTTCTGATTGGTTGGTTGGTTGATTCCCTGACTGATCTTGTTTTGTTATGTTTAGGTATCTGCTTAAGTCACAAGACGTCAGCAATACAACTAAAGAGTCTATTGGCTTGTACCAAACTAACTATTGTAGGTCATTCAAATGAGCTTCCTATTGGTAAAGGCTGATACAGTGCAACAGTTCTTTAGCAGAGCTAAACACAAGCTTCAGTCGCTATTCAGCAACTGGAATCCAACAGCTTGCACCCGAAAAACTACCTGAGTACTCCAGAGAACCTTACCCAATGGTCCTCGTAAAAGTCGGGAATGTGAGACGCTGCTGCAGAAGAATATATGTGCAATAAACAGTCGATAAATAAACGCCAATTCGGCCGCCCCACTTTGCTGGCGTAAAAGAACAACAGAATTATGGCGGACGGGCGGCTCGCACAAAATACACTAAACTATGAGAATGATGATAACATGTCACATATAGCCTTTTAAAGACAGTTGTGCTCACGTAATGACGCCTTCTCACCACTTTCACGATTTGCGTGGGTGGGATGCCTGCTACCGTAAAGGCCCTGTCATACTTCGCCGCGCGGCACCGCGCGGTGCCGGTTGTCCTATTCATACTAACAGGCGGCGCCGCGCGGTACCGCGCGGTGGCTTGTCATACTTCGCCGCGCGGCGCCGTACGGCGCTGCTTTTTTACTTTTGGATTTTGCTCTTCTCAAAAAATGTGTATTGGTTCAGTTAAAACCTGATGGGGCGCCGCGCGGCGCCGCAAAAATTACAAAAACCTATTCATACTTCAAAGGCGATACCGCGCGGCGCCGGCCGGCGCCGCTTTTTAGTATGAATAGAACAACCGGCGCCGCGCGGTACCGCGCGGTGAAGTATGACAGGGCCTTAAGTGCATCCCCAACAGTTTTCCTGACTCGTTGATTCATTGATTTCTGGGTTGACCGAATGATTACCTGATTGGTTGCTTGGTTGTTTCCCGGATTGATTGGTTGGCTTATCAGTTTCTTGGTTGGTCATTTCCTTGATTGGTTAATTGGTTGATTGATTGATTTACTGATTGATTGGTTGGTTGCTTTACTGATTCCTCGATTGTTTAACTGGTTGATTTCATGATTGGTTTTTTTCCTTGATTGTTTGATTGGTTTATTGATTCCCTGGTTGGATAGTTGATTTTTTGATTGGTTTGCTGGTTAATTCCCTGATTGATTGGTTGGTTATTTCGTTGGTTGATCGGTTGGTTGGTTGATTCCTTGATTGATTGTTTGGTTGCTTCACTGATTCTCTGATTGTTTAATTGGTTGTTTTGATTTCCCGGTTGATTGGTAGATTCCCTGATTGGTTGGTTGGTTGGTTCATTGATTTACTGATTGGTATATTCACTGATTCCATGACTGATTGGTAGATTCACTGATTCCCTGACTGACTAGTCAGTTAATTGCTTCGCTGGTTGCTTCGTTTGTCTCTAAATTATCGATCTCATTTTGTCTGAGTTGAAATCGATTCACACACGTAACATGATCTGGTGCTGAGAATCAAGTCATCTGGTACCGAGGATGCTTCATCTTGTACCGAGTTGCATTCTGTTGGACCTATTGTCCAGGTATAAGCGTGCACAGTTAGTTTATTATTTGCATGACCACCTTCTTCCTTTGCGAGGCTCATCATGATGTTCAAATTTAGGTTTTTGACATCTGGAGTGAGAAGTGTAAACCTCAAGAGTTTGAATTTTCACTAGAATTATTGCGCACTGGATAGGCTAAACAGTCATCAGTGCTATGATTGCCGCTCCAGGAAATGGCTTATAATGAACTATCTGTATTTTGGATTGACTTTTTTCGGTACAAACATACATATATCATTCCATAATTTTATACAAGAAAAACCTACGAATTTATTCGGAAAAACCTGGGAAATTCAGGAGATCTTATTTTAGAGAATCTGTATGAACCCTGTTCATTTGAGTATTTAATACTGAAGAATTAGTGGTAGAATATACTATTTTACACGTGTTTTATTTCTTGTTGCAATAGAAAATCTGATAGTTATTCGAAACTGCTTGAAGTGATCAAAAGCATCAAAGCATAGGAAAGTTTGTATGGTGTGTTCTTTTCAGCTTTTTCTGTTTTGCAGATGAAATAGATTCTATTTTATGCGAACGTTCCGACAAAGAAAACGAAGTTAGTAGACGTTTGAAGACCGAATTTTTGTTGCAGTTTGACGGTGTAAGTTTTTGGTAAACAGAGAATATGCTTCTCAAGTTTGATTAACACATGTTTATTGTTTAAGATAAGTTAGTGTCATCCATGCATATTGGACTTCCCAATATGCAGATTGTTGGAATGTTTGCCCCTACCTGAGCTTCCGAAAATAAGATCACTAGCTACCCGATATTTGAAAAAATGACTAACTGGGTTGTTTATCCCGAAAAATAATGGCTAATTGAGTGAACGTTGGTGCACGCAGGGTTGTAATTTTGTAATTCGCCCCGTAAATCCGATCTTTAGATCTTCTGCATCGATAGATGACAAATCTTTGAAATTGTAGATCGAGCTTTTTTTCTACGCTTGTATTTTTCTCTACAATTAACGTTAAATTTTTGTCGATGAAAAATTAAATTGAAGAAAAATCGAAACAGTCTATTGGTAGAATATGCTGTGTTTGATTATCTCATCGTTCAAAAATCCTGAAATTAGATTAGTCATGTAGTTGCGTCAAGAATTAGAATGCTGTAATATTTCCTGTCAACCTATCATTCATACATCAAACAAGATTTTAACCGCAGAAGAATTTTGGATTTTCAGAGGTTAATTATCTTGAAATAGTCAACTTTTCTTTTTTAAAATCGAAACCAAGACTTCTTCAGGTCTATCGCATTTCTGATTTGGATGTTACGTTTTTGTTTTTCTCTCAGGCATCAAGCTCTTCTGATGATAAAGTTTTGATAATTGGAGCAACAAATAGACCGCACGACCTGGACGACGCCGTTCTACGGTGAATTTTTACCCATCTATATCACCGTTTTTCCTCAAATGGAGTCTTTTGTGGAAAAAAATTCGAAATGAGGAAAAAAATTTTGGGCATGGTTCTCATTGTGTTCTCCGAAAAGATGCATTTTGGTGAACTTTAAAAGGTCAAAAGTAGTCATCATGTTCTGACAGGCGTGGCTGTTAGCATATCCACTTCCACTTAATAATTAGCCTTCAACATTTTCTATCAATTGAAATACCTCCTTAAATTTTGTAAAATTTAACGGTCATTATTTCGCCGAAAATTAAGATTTTTCATCAACTCAACTCCCTAAATTTTTTCTCTCGGGGATTAGAATTTTTCAAACGTTTCCAACATAAACTTTTACATTTACAGACGATGAAGATTGAAATCATCATTCTAGACAGTAATTTTAGAGCTTCTATTCAGGAACATTTGTAGTAGAGATTCGTTTTCCAGCGTTTTAGAATATAAAAACTCGAAAAGTTTTCCGGCGCTCCGGGCCAGAATGAGAAACAAATTACTCCCTATTTGTTGGATTTTAATTTTTTTCTCAATGTTCTGACTGTTCATTTTACAGCGTTTTAATAAGTGAAAATCCGAAAATTTTTCCTTCGCTCCACGCCGGACTAAAATATAAGTGCAATTCTCTAACTCGAATCACAGGAATGTTAATAGCAGATAAATTCATAAGATCTCTATCGTTAATATGCTTTCACATCCATACATGAACGTGGGGGGGGGGTTTCGGGGGTTTTGACCTCCAGCAGATTTTCATTGACCCCCAGCAGATTCTTGCTGACCCCCAGCAGATTTGACTCAACTAGCTACGATTGAGAAGTTGACGAAGGAAAATGAGCAAGGGAGAAGAGAAAGTCGTCATGAAAATGGAAATGGTGCTGTAGTTTAACAATTTTTCTAAACAAAGCATACTTGATTCCAAAGGAGTAACATTAAAACTTCAAAACGTGCTGTCTAAGCAAATTATTTCTCATATCTGACTAATATAGTTGTGAAAATATGCTGTTTGGACGTTAGAAGACCTTTCTAAGACCTTTTTTCATTATCAATAACGAAAAAAATTTGTATTCCACCCCCTGTCCTGGCTGATATTCCACCCCAGCAGAATTTCTATGCTATGCATGTATGTTCACATCCTGTAAAACACCACATTCATCAGCTCAATTGGGCTGACATTACCAGAATTTTCTCAATTTTTTGCTCATTTTTGCAGGTTACTGACTCCGATAACATCAGAATGTTTGGGCATAGTCCTGAAATGAAAAGAAAAAGCATCCGTGATCAAGTGGTCAGAAAAATTTGTGGAAGTTGAGGAAAAAAATTTTGGGTCTGATTCTCAAGTAGAAAAAATCTTCCAGGAAAAAAATGGTGATCCATATCACATGGGGCTGATATCGACAACTAAAGCCGAGCTCGGGTTCAATTCTAGCATTTGAATCAGAACGTCAGATTTTATAGTTGCTGCGATTAACTAAACCTGTTCAGGAGCTAAAACCGAGCCCGAGATAAATCTCAGGTTTAGATATTGCCGTCACGCCACTAGCTATTACTTCGATTATTTTTTAGACGTTTTCCGAAACGAATTTACGTTGGCCTCCCGGAAGCTAACGCTAGACGTCAATTAATCGAAAAATTATTAAATAAGCATAACAATCCATTAAGTAGACGAGATATCGATTATATTGCCCGCAGGACGGAGAATTATTCGAATTTCGATCTCACTCAATTAGCCAAAGAAGCGGCTATGGGCCCTGTTAGAGGTAAGGAAAAGAACTGAATTTTTAATGAAAAAATTTAAGTTGAACATTTTTGTTTAGAGATTTTGCCGCAAAATTTGATAAAAGTTGACGTTAAAGAAGTGAGCTGATTTTGATTATAAAAAATTTTTAATTAAAACCTGGTAAGTCCACATATTGTACTGCAATGCGCTGGAATTCTTTTCACGTATTTTTTTGTATGATTGGCGTGGTTTGATTTTGATATATTTCAATCCTTTCGATTACTGCAAATAAATAGTACTCCTAGTTTAGTCAGCGCCTCCATCGGATCTGAAAAAATTTTTTCTGGCTCCTGCGGCTCAATCTATATTATTTTCAGCTACGAGAAATTTCATTGGTCGACTTCGAGGCAGCTCTAAATCGAGTTAGGCCCAGCTGTAAACACGAGCATATCAAAGACCTCATGAAATTCAATGAAAACTTTGGTTCTTCGTAGAAAGTTTCCAGTAAGATAGTTTTTTCGTTACAATTGCTTGCTATTCGGTCATTTAACTGGGAAGTAGTTTTTGAGGATTTTTCAATCTGTAAGTATGTTTTTGTCAAATGGTTTTTATTTGAAAATTACAAACATAGGTTCCGCCTTCAAGATCGCTCATGCGAGCGTTTACGGTAGGGCATATTAGGCAAAATTGTTTCGGTTATTCGAGTTGACTCTCTAATCTTTAGCTCTATAGTAGAAAATTCAAATGTTTGAAATATTGTAGTGCATGCCTTCCGGTTTCATTATTATGAACATTCCGAGAAAATAGTGTAGATATTGCAAATAAATACATTTTCAATATTTTCAGATTGCGTCATTCGTATCTCTCCCGACTTTAAAACCCATCAGTCTAAAGCGATTTCCGTTATATTATTTACTTTTGTCGGTTACTACTTAAGAATATAGTGTACAGGAACGGCGACAGGTTCGTTCCGTTGCTTGCTCATCGAAGTTTTTGTCACGTAATTTCCGATTTTTATTACATCATATTGGAATATAGTTTATTTTTCTTTAAATTAAGCCGTGTATCGCATAGGACTGAAAATTTATGTCTACCCAACTTTTACAATTTTCGAGTAAAATGTCCTACAGTTAGAAGCTTTGTGTAAACAATTTCGAGAGTGGTATCTTTGTCGTTTTTCTGTTGACAAGCATGTATAAAAACCACACTATAGAGAGATACTGTCGATTTTTTAGATTAGGTCGAATTTCCTTTCCTCCCATTAGATAGACGTAGATAACCGAATTTCTTACTTTTTATGGTTTTGGAAGACCGAGATCCTTATATCGGTATATATAATATTGTAACGCCCAGTTTTCTCTACTGTACTTTTACTTGACTCAATACGCTCAACCTCCAACGGTCCATGGGGACGGCACACGATAAAAACGTACGATAAACAGTAATATAATAGAACGATTCGCTGACGACCTTCTTTGCATCGACAAACAATAAATACAAAACGCTTCTTGCTTCCAAAACACGATTTTCGCATACAATACAACACAAATTAAAATCTGCATAACCGCTTCTTTAGGCGACGCCTTCACGCCATGGGAAGTCTGCTTCCGCCTTGTTTTCCTGACCAATTGTTGCTTCGCTTACCTGCTTCTGTTTACTGTATGCTTCTATCGCCACGCCTTTATGCTTCATTTTACCCTATGCTTAGCCACGCATACATGTTTTTCGGTTTTCCATGCGTTCTACCTAAATCTTGTGTCTGGGTCGGGATTTCTGTATTTTCTACATGGGCAGGTGTGTTTACGCCTCTGGGGTGATACTGTATTTCTTGGAATATGTATCTATATGTGACTCGAGTGGGTTATAGGACCAGGTGGAGATGTGTGGAATTATTATGCATCGATTCTTAATTGGGTTACTAACAGATTTTGGCTAGAATGTTCAAAACAAAGTACTTCACTGTAAAAAATAATTGTTCAAACAACCCAAAAATTCCAGGTTTATTAGCATATAAACCCGATTATTTCAGGTTAATCGAACTATTTCAGTCCTTAAGGTAGGATCAACCTGAAAAAAACGGGTCGTACCAGTTGGCTATACTTTCAAGGAGGATCAACTTGAAAATTTCGGGTTGGGTCTACCATTTCGAATCAATAAATGTAGTCATGTCTTTTGGTGCAGAGTACCTGGGAGTCGCAATTACTGGAATGTGATTATCGATTGATAATCACTTTTTCCCTCAAATCGTGCTTTTGGGGAAAGAAAATTTGGAAAAGGGAAAAAAATTTTGGGCTCTTTCCCCATTTGGGGAAGGAAATTTTGGTGATCAGATACAGAAAACACCCATTTTGGTGCATTTTAGAAGGTCATAATCTCGAAATCTTCCGGCGCTTTGCACCACGGTTTTTTCCACATTTGCACAACTGTTTGTTTTTTCCCGCCAGTCTTTTCTCCAAATGGTGGAAGAGGTCAAAAATTTTTTCCCCATATTCCCGAAGTCGTTTTTTTTTTGTTTAAAAATGCTTATACTTAGGCGTTTTATTCAAGTGTTTTTGAGCTTTTTCAAATCTTCTGGTGTTTTTAGAGCCGTAATTGAGGAAAAAATGGAAATTTTCGAATTTGAAGTCTAATCATACCTGTAATTGGAGGCATATGTGTACTTGGGGGGGTTGGGGCCGGGGGGGTGACCCCCTAACTTGGCCAACCATATACCAACCCCCCTCCAGTTTGGAAAAAATTAGGAAAATTTGCAAAAAAGTGAAAGGTAAAGTGGGGTGACTTTGATCAGAGCCTGACCTGCTGATCTCAAATAGTTATCAAATGCCATGCTCTGATCAAAGTCACCACACTTTACCTTACGTTCTTTGGCATTTTTTGGGAAAAATTTCGACTTTTTCCGACCCCCTCCCCCCAAATTTCAGATTAACCCCCTCCCCCAACTGGTTGGAGGTCTTACAGGTATGATTGGGGGGCTGGGGCCCCCCACCCCCAACTTGGCCGAACCCTATACCCAAATGTCAGGACCCCCACCACCAACTTGGTCAACCCTATACTCAACCCTCCCACAAATTCGAAAAAATTAGGAGCAGAATGGCTTTTTTTGGGTAAATTTTCGAAATTTTTTCAACTTTTCTGGGGTCTTTTCAACCCCCTCCTCAAAATTTTGGAAATTTCGCGACCCCCACCCCAAAATTTTTTGGCTTACATCCCCTGACTGGTCGGACCTCTTATAGGTATGAGTTTAATCTACAAGTATTGTGGAACAAATTTTCCAGTAATCTATCCAAGAACACAAAATGGTGGTGGACTATAATTCAATGCTGCATTTATAGGTAGAGCCGCAAATCTGCCGAAAATCAACTCAAATGGAGTAAAACCTGTGGTTTCATTCACATGAGTGTTGGCTGCAAACTTAGCAAAGGGAACATGTAAGTCCCAGTCCAGCTGATTACTGTCGACATACATTCGAATTATGACCATTAGAGTTTGATTCATTCTTTCTACCTCACCATTTGCCATTGGGTGATAAGCTGTAGTATGCAACTTTCTAGTGTTACATAGCTCTGTTATTTTTGTCATCAGATTTGACCCTCTGTCAGACTGTAATATTTTAGGACATCCATGCCTACACAAAATTTCATTTATAAACAGTTCTGCTATTGTCTGTGCTGTTATATTTTCTGTGGCTAAGGCTTCCACATACTCTGTAAAATAATCGACAAATACCACAATGAATCTGTTTCCTCTTTCAGTCAATGGGAGTGGTCCCATACAATCAACTCCAATCCTCTCGAAAGGCCCTGAAACCTTTATGGGTTTCAACTCAGCCACAATCTTTTTCCTAACTGCCTTATTTATCTGACATGACTTACATTCATTACAAAATTTCAAAATATCTTTCCTCATGTCTGACCAATAGTATTTATTGCTAATATTTTCCAGGGTTTTTCTAGCACTGTAATGACCTGCTAGAGGATCATCATGATAAGATTGCAATATTAGCAATACCAAGCTCTGTGGTACCATAATTTTTCTAATCCCATCACAAAATTTACATAATATCCCTTCTTCTATGATTATTTCCTCTGCATCCATAGAATTTTCATCATTTAAATTTAAAATAATTGCTTGAAGTTTCTTATCTAACCTTTGTAAGCTTTTTAGCTCTATCTTGTTTCCTTCGTCTGCCATTATTACTGTACCTTTTCTATCAGCTACACAATTTTCTTCAATATCAAAATAAACTTTTGCCTTAGTATTGGGCAATCTTGATAAACAGTCAGCATTTTGATTTTGACTGCCTTTCCATGGCTTTATGATTAGCTTATATCCTGCCAGTGCTAAGCCCCATCTAGCAATTCTCAAAGACGGGTTAGCCTTCTGTAATACAGCTTTCACTGCTGTGTGATCAGTTTCCACTATCACTTCATGTTCATACAAATATGGTCTAAAATATTTTACGAATTCTACCACTGCTAATGTCTCTAACTCAGTTATTGGGTAGTTTCATTCTGCTTTTTGCAATACACGACTAACATAAGCTACAGGGTGTTCATTCCCATCATCATCTAACTGACACAGAACTGGGCCAATGCCTTCAATGGATGCATTTGCTTGTAAAACAAATGGTCGACTGAAATCAGGGTGTTTCAGTAGTGGAGGCATTATGAGTTTCGCCTTCAGCTGTTCAAAAGCTGTCTGACACTCAGCTGTCCATTCGAACTTCACATTTTTCTTAAGCAAACCAATTAAGGGTTGCATGATTTTCGCACAATTCAAGATAAATTTCCCGTAATATGAAATTAATCCCAAAAATGATTTAGTTTCCTTTACATTACGTGATGCTTTCATTTCTGCCACAGCTTCTAAATTTTTGCTATCAGGTAAAATACCTTTTTTACTCAACTTTAGCTTCATATTCCCTGAACTTAAACGATCCAGTAAGTCTTTTAATTGTTCTAGCATTTGTTGATGATTCTTCGCAAAAACAAGAATATCATCCAGATACACTAAGCATGTTTGCCATTGCAAACCTGACAAAAGAACATCCATTAGCCTTTGAAATGAGGCGGGAGCATTACATAGTCCAAAAGGTAAATAATTGAACTCAAATAATCCTGTTGGGGTTGAAAATGCTGTTTTTTCTTTATCTGCCTCTGCTATTGGGATTGGCCAATAAGCATTTGTGTTGGGCACCCTGTTGATGCCAATTCGTGTGGGGAAATCGACATGCAAATCGACGAAAGGGACGACCAGCGGCGCAGACATTTGCATAGAATGGAGCGCCACAGAAAGACCAAAAAAGATAGTGAAAATCATTCTTCACTTTATCTCGTTTTTATTATATTTTTTGACTATATTGCTGGCGTCCCCAAATACAATTTTCCCAGCAACTTGTTTTGTTGATGAGTTATTTACTGTGGTATACCCACATTCTTTTACATATTTCGTCGGATATATTGTTTAATACATTCGTTTATTCATTTAGATTATTCGCATCGACGAAGGCGGAGGGCCAGAGGCCCAGGCGCCGGCTTACATCAGGTAAGCTTTGGGAAACCCCTTACGGGTTATACCCAAGTAAGTTTATCCCTGAGGGGATTCCTTGTCTCATCTAGGAGACTGCGGAGGTCCTTGGTAAGGCCCCGCTCTTTAGAGTTAAGTTTATCTTTGTTGTTGTAGGTCTGGGGATAACCGGACTGTTGCACTATCACCGAGGCTTAGCCAAGGGATCAGTTCTAACAGGTCAGTTCAGACCCAATCTTTTCTTACGCCTCTTAGGGAAAGACCTGCACAACAAGTGGTGGCTTTTAACTCCTTACCATGGAACTTCGTAGTCAGACTAGGAGAAAAGAAAATCCTCCAGGCTACTATCGAAAGTTAGCAGGTTTCAAAATGCCTAATGAAAGGATACCGAGAGGTAATACTTTACATAGATCACCACCCAGAGTGGCGAGTGCTGGGAATCTAGTCAATTTGGGAGACAGAGATCAGCAACGGCATGCTGCTCCGGACCCAGTGATCCCAGATCAAACTCCCGCGAGGGTTCAACCATTGCAGCAAAATGCAATGCATTTTACGCCTCAAGATGCAGGCGTACCAATTGACCGACCACCAGCGATTGCCATCGATCCGCAGGAGGCAGGCCCGGCGAATCCGAACCCAGACGCCGATGGACCGCCGCAGCGAAATTTCAAAAGGTCACCGCCGCCAAAGGTCGAATTAGCAGGACCAAAAAGGGACGTCGTTACGCCCGAAATTCGACCAAATTTGGAAGAAAGGGACCCCGAAATCGATCAACGATTAGAGAGGATTCCCCAGGAACAAGAGCGATTCCAGCCGCAGGAAAGAGCTCCCGAGATGTCCAATCAAGAGTTGGCGACGCAGCTACGCGAATTGAAAGGGACCGTCGAAGCCTTGTTTGACATAATCGCGAATGCCGCCACAGAGGACAATAAAAGGGAAGCCGACAGGCGCGGACAGGAGCCGGATAGACAGGTTAGACCATGTAATAGGGGTGCAGAAAGAGACAACCGTCTCGCTGCTGAAATGAGTGCAGGCGCAGGGCCTAGTAATAGGCCTGATATTAATGAAGGGCAAAGGCTTAACTTTGAGCCCAAAAGTTGGAGAGGTCCAGCTAGAGATCTTCGATTCGAAGGAGCTGAGCAATCAGCAGACTTCAGGAATCAAAATCAGATAGCTTCGCAGCATCCAACTTTAACTAGAGTGGTCTATGATGGTAGAGGAAATATAGTTGATCCAAATACCCTCAGACCAGATCAATTGGCATGTTTCCCATATAGGGATTACAGGTTTGACAAAGACAATATGCCATCATATTAAGGAGGTGTACCACCTCAACGAGATCCAAATAGGGTTATGCTGCAATCCCTGAACTCTGATCTTGATCCAGTATTAACAGCAGCGTATGATCAGAGGGAAGTGCCATCAAATAATTTGGCACAAGAAATTGTAGTCAGGAATATCGTTAAAGGTGTGTTACCCAAACTTTTAGATGAGGGTATGGTAAATCAGCAGGTGCTTAGCTTCTTAACAGCACTTGAAGGGGAATTCCGTAGGGATACACCTGAATCAGCTAAGTATGAAGCACTGCTGAGGCTTTCTAAAGGTAGACCGAAGGCTGTTGCAGGAGATAACATGACCTATAGGGAGGCCAGGAGAGCCATTATAAATGTCTTTGCACCTGAATGTAACCTGGAAATGTTAACCAGGGAACTATTTGAGATCGAACAAAAACCCAATGAACAGGCCCTAGAATTTTTGAAAAGGGTCAGTATATTAGTGGAACTAGTCAAAGGTGATTTGGACTATCAGTCTAAACAGA
The DNA here is from genome assembly GCA_963922205.1 of Romanomermis culicivorax. NCBI lineage: Eukaryota > Metazoa > Nematoda > Enoplea > Mermithida > Mermithidae > Romanomermis > Romanomermis culicivorax. Next base: position 374,056 of record CAWUHX010000013.1, on the reverse strand, counting down.
GACTGATCATTGACACCTTCATATATAAGAGTGACCCCACGTTCCAGTCTGAACTTAAGAATTCAAAACATACCTTTAGAACTTGGTATGATCTAGCAGTTGAAGTTCATGACATTGAACGTAGATATAGGAATGCCTTTCAGAGATATGGACCCAAGGGTACACAACAGGATCCTATTGTAATTAATGAAGTAGGTATGCCTAGTGGGCATGATCCTGAAATTGCCGTAGTTGCTAGGAACCAGTCAGAAGGATATCAACAAGGCCAGAGGCAAAGGTTTCGGCAACCATATCAAACTGTAGGTAATCAGGTACAGGCCCAAACCCAAAGGTCAAGGAGTGATTCTCCTGAGATAGAGGAGATTCCAGTTCGGGAAGCCCCTAGGGCTCAGACAGAAAAAGGTAAGAAAGAATCTCTTCTATTGAAAATCTCTAAAGAGATGGTACAACTGGTCGAAAGGTTCGACCAGCTCCAGCAAAAGGTTGATAACAGGCAAGCGGAAAATCGGTCTGATGTGGCCATACCTAGTACCAGTCAGGGAGGTCAAGTTTCCCGAGATCCGACAAAGCCATGGTGTGAGTTCCATAAGAACATAACACATAATACTGCAGACTGCAGGACATTGAGAGTATTGTCCGAGCGCAGGAGCAGAGGCAGAGCCAGCTTCCCTACCTTCAACAGGGGAGGCTTCAACACTTTTGCTAGAGGTAACTATAGAGGTAGAGGAGGTTACCCTAATGCCAACTTTAATAGCAGAGGCAGAGGTGCGTATAATATAGGCTATTCAGGTTATCAGGATAGCCATGAAAGTTATTTACAGAACTCCGACTACAATGAGTTTCTGGAGTTCAAGAAACAAAAGGAGCTGCAGAAGCAGTTCCAACAGATGCAGCAGTACCAACAGCAGGCTGCATTACAGCATCCTCAGCCACCTCAGGCTATTACGGGTCCGACTCAGACTCTTCAGCAGGGTCAATTCACAAATCAGCCACCCCAGAAGGACTATTCGAGTGTTATGGTTGCAAGGCAATCACAAATGAGTCCTTTAGGTGAAGTAAATCAGAGAGTGAATTGCCCAAATGTTGTATTAGGTAGTATTGTGCAAATGAATGCAATTGCACCACAACCTGTAGTACCATCAGTACAAGTAATAAGGAGAGGCACACCAGCTAGTCCTCAGGAACAACATTTGCTGGATACGTACCCCAGGACAGCCCCATTCCACATTGAGGTTGTTATAGGAGGTCGTAAGACAATGGCTTTAATTGACACAGGAGCTCAGTGCACTGTCATGTCGGCTAAGTTTCTGAAAGAAACTTTGGGCCCAGATTACACTGAATATCCGAGGATATTAAATGTCACTGTAGCCAACGGTAAGACAGTCCAAGCCCATGGGTATATCCAATTTAGGATGGATACATTGTGTGGACAGTTCCCCGTTAAAGCAATTGTAATTCCTGAAGCAGGTGAAAATGTTATAGTAGGTACAGACTTTTTGGCTCATCCTCAGGTAGGAGCCATAATAGATTTCAGGAATAGAACGATGATGCTCAACAATCGTCAGCAGCGGATATACGTGACGCCGGACCAGCCCCAATAGAATTGTGGAGAGGTCATGACCACGAGCGCCACCGAATCCACAATGAGCGTCGCCGACCAATATCAGCCAAAGATTTGCCTGCTAAAGGTTTCGGTGCCAGTGGTAAGTGTGAACCCCATCTACTTACCTAGTGGTACTGATATACTTCTGAGGGCAAAGCTTTGGGATAAGGTAGGCGAAAATCGCCTTAATGGAATCATAATAGAGTCTGAAGAGAATGAAGAAAGGTTCCACATTGATAGTACCATAGTAGATGGTACAAAAGATGATTTTGTTGTTATGGTATCCAACAACACAGGATCAGGATGCCATTTGAAAAGAAATCAAATAATTGGCCATACTAATTCAGTGTTGTGTGATACTGATAACCAAGATCAACTCAAGGGGAAAATAGTTGAGGATCTGGAGAAGCTGCAAACTTGTGCAGTTCAAGCTAGACCTGAAGCTCCTCAATCAGATGAGAAAGCATTCAAGGAAGCTTTGTACAATATGCTGGCTAAATCCAACATACCATCAGAGCAATTGGAACAAGCTCTACGATGTCTCGCAAAATATAGAGACGTGTTCAGCTTGCCCAATGATCCTCCAACTACTACACCCTACCTGACCTGTAAAATCAATACGGGCGATGCAGCCCCTGTGGCAAAAAGGTACTACAGGACTGCTATAAATTTACAGCCACATGTTCGTGAGCATGTGCAAGATATGCTCAGAAAGGGTGTAATTGAGCCATCAAAGTCGCCTTGGGCAGCTCCGTTATTCCTTGTAGGTAAAAAGGATGGTACCAAGCGACCAGTAGTGGACTTTAGGGGTATAAATGACGTTACCAAGGATGATAAGTATCCCATTCCTAGAATGGATGACTATCTAGACTGTTTAGGTAAAGCCAAGTTTTATACTACCTTAGATCTCAAATCAGGATATTGGCAAGTGCCAATGGATGAGGAAAGCAAAGAAAAAACTGCTTTCATATGCCAAGAGGGGCTTTATCAATTTAAAGTTATGCCCTTTGGCCTAAAAAATGCGCCAGCCAAATTCCAGCGTATGATGGGAAGAGTTTTGCATCCATATGTTTGGAAAATCTGTCTAGTCTATATAGATGATATAATTGTGTTCTCAAATACGTTTGAGGAACACCTAGTTAATCTAGAGCTAGTCCTGCAAGCTCTAAGAAAGGCTCATTTGACCTTGAAGCCAGAGAAGTGTGAATTCCTGCCGGAGAGAGTTCATTTTTTAGGACATATCTTAAATTCGGATGGAGTTTCCCCAGATCCGAAAAAGGTCAAAGCTATAAATGATTTCCCATTCCCACAGTCTAAACGTAAACTGCAAAGGTTTTTAGGTATGTTGCAGTGGTGTAAAAAGTTCATACCGGTTTGGCTAAACACGCTGAACCGTTGTATAAATTAACTGGGAAGAACTGTGTTTGGGAAGTCACGGAGGTTCACCATCAGGCTTTTAGAAGCCTGAAAGAAGCATTATTGTCTGTGCCATTCCTTAGGTATCCAGTTTTGGATGGGTCTGCGGACTTTGTCCTTCAGACAGATGCCAGCGGAACGGCACTAGGAGCAGTCCTTTACCAGGAGACCAAGTCAGACCGCTGGGTAATTGCTTATAACAGCAGAATTTTAAAGGCGGATGAGAAAAAGTGGTCAGCCACGGAAAGGGAGTGCTTGGCAATTGTGTATGGCTTAAAGTTATACAAGCACTACCCAGTAGGTCATAGAGTGATCATAAGAACTGATCACAAACCTTTGTTGTCTATGAAGGTCAATGCCATGACCAATGGTAAGTTGAAGAGATGGTACTCATTCATCTCTCAGTTCAACCATAAGCTAGAGTATGTGCCTGGCAAACAAAATGCCATGGCAGACTTTTTGTCCAGGATGGATGAACCAGACGATCAAACGGAAAAGATACCGCCAAAATGGGAACACATGTTCTCAAAGGATAAACGAGAGTCCGAAAATCTGAAAGATCTTGAGGCACAGCTAATTGAGAAAAAGCATCTCAATTTGGTAAAGAGATTCAGAATTCTGACAGATCGGAATCCTGAAGACGGTACTCCGTTATATCCGGAGCCAAAAGGTAAGAAGAATCAGAGGACTGATATGAGTCCGAGGTTCACTCAAATTTATCCAGAAGATTCTGAGGGTGATCCAGAATCAAACTCGCCTGCAGACTTGGTAAATGCCGTAACTACAAAGAGCATGGCGAAAGAAGCGGAGAAGAGTAATCAGGCTCAGATCCAGCCTGATGGCAATCAGGTCAACGAAAAGGTAAGTAGGGGAAACCAGGACAAAGGTAAGGAAAAAAGAGTAACCTGGTTATACCCAGAAAAGGAACAGGAGTTTACTTTGGCAGACCCCAAAGAAGATGAATTGCCAAAAGGGTTAATTAGAGATGATCTCATGGCCCTCTTGCAGAGAAAAGATGAAGTACTATGACCATACTTTGATAGATTGGGTCCAAATGGGACAACCAAGTATCATAGTGGATTTTATATCCAAAATGAAGTGTTATACCGCGAAGCCGGACAGGGATCGGACAATCAGGTGGTCGTCCCATCCTGCCTTAAGGACAATACTTTGCACCAGTACCACGGTGCCGTAATGATGACTCATCAGGGGTTCAAAAGTACCCTTGCTATGATTAAAAAACGGTTCTGGTGGCCTGGAATTGAAAAGGATGTAAGGCACTGGATCAAGTTTTGTCCATTCTGTCAAATGGCTAATCAGGGAAACACGGAAATTCCGCCACTGATACCAATTATTCCACAAGGTCCCTTTGACATAGTATCAGTGGATATTGTGGGTATTTCTCCACTCAGTGAGAAGAGACCGTATGTCATAGTCTTTCAGGACTATTTTACAAAGTGGGTTGAAGCTGAACTGATCCCAGATCAGTCAGCTAGCACCGTTGTAGATACTTTTCTACAAGCTATTGTATTCAGGCACGGGACTCCACGGAGACTACTCAGCGATAGAGGAGGTTGTTTTACCTCGGATCTGATGAAAGAGATCTGCAAGTTATTAGAGTGTCAGAAAGTTTTTACAACAGCCTACCATCCACAAGGAAATGGTATGGTAGAAAGGTTCAACCAGACACTCATTAAACAGCTCAGAAAGGTGGCCATTGAGGAAAAAGATAACTGGCCGAGATACTTGAGAGCCCTGGTGTTTGCATATAATGCCACACCACATGCAGCCACGGGGCAATCCCCATTTTCATTGCTTAGAGGTCACGAGGCAACCTTCGGGTTAAACTTATCGAAAGCATACGATATTGTAATGCCGGACAGCAATGCTGAGGCATACAAATTCGTGTTGACCAATCATTTAGTCAACCTTTACGAGGATATTGCTAAAAATATCCAGAGTGCTGCCGAAAAATCGAAGAAATACTTCGATAAAAAGTCAAAACAAAATGGGTTCAAGAAAAATGATTGAGTTCTGCTCAAAGTAGACAAGCAGAAAAAATTAGGACTACCATGGTCTGGTCCGTTCATAGTTACGAACATATCGCGAGAAGCGGAGAACGTTGTCACCATTGTACATTGGGACAACCCGCTAAATCGCCAAACCGTTTCAATCAGCAGGTTGAAACATTTTTGTTACCAGACCACTAGGGTCTTGCCACGAATAGCACGAGCTAATCAAGACGCGCCACGTGACGAAAATACGTCACTTTCCAATATGGCACAAACAGTTACGACTGGAGCGCCAAACCAAATGAAATCATTTGAAAATTCCCTCAAGGCGAATCTATGCGCGATCTCGCGCTGAATTTTTTTTTATTGTGTACATATCTCGCGCGTGTAGGTACTAATTTCAAATTAAATATGTAATATTTTGTAATATTTATCGCGTTTCAATATTGTTCGTATTTATTTTGTAAATTTTTCATATTTATCTCAGACTTTGGGAAAAATTCTTTGGAATTTTAGACAAAAGTGTCAACCCAAAACATTTTGGCATTTTTCCAAAAAATTAAATTTCCAAATTTTTCATTTTTTCTAAAACAAAATAATAGCTGTCCCGCTTATCTGAATTCTAAACTTCCATCGGAAGGAAGAAGTAAAATATTCCCCGAATCGCGATAAAAAGGAAATTAGCAGAACTGCTAAATTAAACTTTTTCAGGGTTCAATAAAATTTTAAATTTTATAAATTTATCCATCGAAAGAAAAAATTTCGAAACGAAAAGAGATGGGAAAGGGCGCGCGGAACTGCCAAAAAGCTCCGACGCGCGAGTGGTCGCACACAGAGCGCCACGTTGAATATGGCAGGGCCCAGCACCGCCAAGACAACCGTTTTTTCTTCATTGACGGTAAGTTTCGAACTTATTTTTATCAAATATTCTTGGAAACCGCAGGTAATGCCCAGAAGTCACTGGAAGACCAGCTCGGCGCCCCAAAGGGCAGACGAGGTTAGGACTTAGAGGGAACGAAAAATGGGAGTACTGAGAAGCGGAAGCTCGAAGCCAAGCAGGGAATTTCCAATTTGGAAATATACCTGATACCACCGAGAGCTATACGATTCAAGGGAAACCTAGAACCTTGGGTTCAGCCCGTTCAAAGTTTTATCATTCAAAAATTTATCAAAAATTATTTATTTTCAAATCAAATCAAATTATATCACTTTTTCGATATCTAAATTATTAAAAATTATCAATCTCGAGCGCTATAAAAATTGTAAATACAGCGCCATAAATGGAGCATAGTTGGTCGCTCAAGCAGCTGGTCAGAGATTGGTGTCCGATCAAGTGGTGGACAATCGGATCAGGTCTACCCTCCCCAACATATAGAGGTAGCAAGGGTAAGATTTGGTAAGGTGTTAGTTGCCTACCAGCTCAATGTTTGTATATCAGTGGCTCACCTAACAACCCTGCACTAAATTTATTTTCTGCAAAACTTAACCTGCTTGGTGTTGTGGTGCTGGTGTAGTATAGACCCGAAAATGCGCTGAAAAAAGGGGAATAAACACTAAAATTAATAGTATCTTATGTTTAGATTATAACGTCAAAAGGGCCGTGCAAATCCATGAACTGGATCAGTGGTTTAAAGCCACATTTGGGTACTGGCCGGCTAATCCCAAGGAACCAAAATTGGTAGACATCGGGAAAGTCAGCCAGACACTCCACTTTATCCGAGAAGTATCAATCTTCAGAGGACAACCAGTTTGTGGATTTGATGTCGAAAAAGTCAACCAGGATAAGGTCGCCGCCTTGTTTAAAACGAGAGAGGTCGACAATCCAATGGGAAAGCAGTTTGCCCGATAGGTGAGCTACGCGCTAACGAATGGTCAAACCTACGTTATTGATACGACGTCGATGATGCTCAAAGAGTGGACCAGCCTCCACGACTTCTTGAACTCCGACATGCTCTTCGCCGGATATTCCGTATTGGAGGACCTGGTAAGTATCTATAACGTATGTGGTGCAGGGCGAGACAATAAGGACAGGGACAAAACTGTGCCCTTACGGGAATTTCTTAGAAAGACCAAGGGTCGATACTTTGATTTAGACCGTTTCGCTCTAACCATGGTAGGGGTAAACCTGGAGAAAAAATGTTTTCAGACAGGTATTTGTCCCGAAACCTTTCGGTTAAAGGGACTGTTCACGGAATTCTACCTGATAGACGTGGGCCCCTATCAGTATGACTTTTCATTAAAGGCGAACCGTGATCGGTTTGCCAAAAGAGGTATATTGCCGGAAGAGCTTAGGTACGCCGCTCTAGACGCATACTACTCCTTATTGGTCATGTTTGCCGCGATTCACTATCGCATGGCCGATCAACTGCTTATGCAAATGCAGATTTTCGACCATGACAAGGTGGATCCCAAACAGATCAACACCGTTGCCCTACATTTTTATCAACAATACTTAATGATCCCGGGCAACGTGAATAGAGAAATGGGGCTAGGTACCCCAGTCATGGAAACCGATCAGGTACAGCCGAATATGGTCTATCACATGATGAAATGTGAAATGTATAACCGTTGGGCTGTACAGATGCAGGGAAATAACACCGGTTATTATACCGCGCCCACGGAGTGTAATCCAGTTCATCCTCAGGGAGTTCAACTGCGAAGTGGCTTCTATCCACTGCTTCCAAGAGATAACAAACCGATGAAGGACGACGGATACACTACAGATAGTGATCCCGACGAAATCCAGGACGTCCAGATACCAGACTGGGTTAATATTTCAAAGGATATACTGGAAAATCTCAAGTCAGGTGGAACCTATTGGGATTTAGACGGGAAAATTTCTTTGACTTTATACGAAAACGCCAAGCTATACTGGCAACAGGCCGGGAAGCCCCATCAAATACCTGAAGAGGTTTTTTCTGCAAACAACCACTACCCAGTGGGTATCGAAGGTCATAGACAGGCCTACAAGACCAATTTTTATACGCCAAACTTGGCAAAAATTTCAGGTATGTTAGATGAGCGAAACTTTGCGGAGTTAGAGGTCATCTGTAAATTTATGCCATTGGCTTATCATTTGGCATGGCCGCACTCGAGAGCGGAGTGCGACTACGAAACTAGCGCTTTGCTGAACTATAACTTCTTAAACAGTTATACCAGGGAAGGACAGGAGATGATAAAGCAAATGTCCTGGAAGTCAGGCGACTGCCTGGCTTATTATTTAGAGTTAGCAGCAACGCTACCGCCGTCGGAACCCCGCTTTCCATCTAAAAAAGGGGTATACGCGTGGCAAAATCGGTTCGGATTTGTCCCCTTACGATTTCGAGAAGCCGAGGAAATTTTGCAAATCGGCGACGACAAATCGTTATTGAAGGACGGAGCCTACAAGGTAAATCCTTACTTTTATGTAACTTTTTACTACGTAGGCTTCGAGACTTTGACGCCGGGACTGCGGTATCCGATGACGGAAGACGCATCGCCGACCGATTACCCAATTACGTATGCACCGAGAAATCCGCTCGAGCTCAGACCGGAGTTTGTTAGCAAAAGCTTCCGGGAGAGAACAATTGCTTCAGAGATGCCGGGGTATACACTAACATATACCCCAGCCGGTGAGTTAATATCTAAGGTACCGGTAAATCGTCCCTCTACTTCCCAAACGGCGCAAGCCGGAGGGACGGGACAGGTTAAAACGCAGTCGCAAGCGCCAGCGCCAGTGGTCAAAGCTACACCAGCTTTGGACACTGCTGCTACGCAGACAGCTGCAGTAATAGTCGTGGTGCCGCCATCAATGCAACCAGCGGTGGCACAGCCGACTCAAGTACCTCAAATACAGCAACCGGCCGAGCCTGAGCCAGAGGTTGTCACCATTATGCAGTCTGTACCTCTGGCACCAGCTGTGTTACCAGCTAAAGTAAAACAGCTCTTGCCGAAGATACGAAATTCAGACTCTGAGTCCAGTTCAGAGGAGGATGTTGAAGAAGAAGAAGAGGGTGAAATTCTGGAATCTGAGGGCCAGACATCGGAAAATAAGGATGTGATGGAGGCCAAGACTCAGAAACAGGCTATTGAGGAGGAAAAAATCCAGACTCAAATTGACGAAGCAGTCACTAAAATGTCGGGAATCGATGTCAGACTGGAGAAGATGCAGGAAGCATCCCAGGAGATACCTGTGAAGGCCAAAGATCCTAAGGATCAGGACCGACAAGCGAAGCATGAGGCCCTACAGGCCAAAATCCAAGAACAGAAAAGGCTGATGCAGCAGGAATTCCTGCGTCACAGGGCAATCCAAAGGAAGCTGAAGGAGCAGGCATTAGCCGATGATAGCTCAGATTCAGCTATTGCAGCGACAGAGCTGATGAAGAGGGGAAGAATTGCCGAGGAAGGTATTCCTGGAATTTATTCCCCAGATAAGGTTCAGCAGATGTTAGCTGAAGGTATGTTGGAAAAATTTATCCGACACTTGGCCAAGGAAAAGGTAAGGCGCAGAAAGAGGATAAGTAAGGCCAGATGACGCAGACTTGCAGCTCAAGGTCAGCAGCAACAAGGAGCGGCCGCCACTGGATCTGAAAATGACGCCTACGATACGGCCGAAGAAACCACGACCCTGGAATATTCGACGAGTCAAAAGTCGAGAACGGAGACTTCGAAAAGTCAGACGAGGACGGAGACTGCAAAAAGTCAGACGCGAACGGAGACCTCCAAAGGCCAGACAAAATCGGATAGGACAACAGGGTCCACTGCAACAGTTTCGTACACTCAGACGCGAACGGTATCGAAAACCGGCGGAGAGGTTAGTACTTCATCTGGCAAGAGCAAATCCGTGCCCTCCAGCTATACCGCAAGAAGTAGCGAACCTGCGGGAAGCGTATTGGTGAAGCCCAATCTTGAATCGGAGGAAAAATTGATCAAGAAGGTCAAACTGAATGTGGTAGCTAATAGACCCGAAAGGGAACCACAGCAGTTTGTCACTCCTGGTCAATTAGCCGAAACTCTGATTGACTATTGGGAGTGGCAACGGGAACAAAGGCGCTTAATTGGGCCGATCTCATTCGAAAATCCAGAGGTCGCCAATTATTTCGCCTTTGATCCCCAAGAACGGCCGATCATTTACAGAATGGTCAATGACGCTATGGCCGAAATTCATGAAAATTACCGCCAGCAATTTGAAATGCAGGGCGGATTTATGTTTGACGGAGAGCGCATCCCTGAGGAAATCTGGGAATGGATCATTTTAATTCTCATCACCAGATGGCTTCAGGACTACGATGCCTCAGACGTCTTTACGGCCATTAGGTATGTGACCCTAATGATCTTTCTACAGTTGGACTTCGCTCCGATCACGCCAACGGCAATTGGTAGGTGGTATGCCCAGGCGTGTTCGTTTGCGAACAGACAACTAGTCATTGAGGCCCAGGGAAACCACGTAGATGATGTCTACATTGCAGCCTTTAATCAATATATTTTTATGGGCTTGCAAAGGTTAAACCAGATGGGTGTTAAGAGGAAGGCACCAGGCGATGACAGGTCGCAAGCTGATAAATATCAGCGAACGGCTGCCAAGAGCCCAAGTAAGTTTAAAGTGCCTAGACTCCCTCCGGCTAAGAAACAACCGCCGACGACACAACAATCGTCAGCTACGACCAGCCAGAGGTCGTATAGTGAAGCTGCTAGCACTTCTTATAAAAGTCCGCTTTCTCGGTCAAAATCAATTTCATCAAAATCTCTCAACTCAACTTTCCGGACTCAAAAACCACAACGCAGCAGCTCCACTAGCAGTGGTCAAAGGCAGCAGGGGAGAGAGGATATGTTCTCAAACCCGGCCCCGTACAGGGCTAGACCGGGGTATGACCAAGGTCAACCCAGAGGAGGCTTCAGAGGGCGCCCTCAGCGACCTTACAGAGGCCGAGGAACCTGGCAACACCAAGGTCAAGACCCGGATGCTCAGTTCCATAATCCGAACTTCATGCCGCTTGGTAGATGCGGCGGAAGTCAGCAAGGCCAAAATCAAGGCCATGAGGGAGGTCAGACCTGAGGCCAACCAGGTCAGAGGGGATACTATCGAGGTAGACCTCGAGGAGGTTACCGAGGCGGCGGGCAGCAGCAGTAATAAGCCGCACAAATTTTGGCCCAAAAATCATCTTTTCGCATTTATATTTTTATTAATTTCATAAAATACAAAATCCAAAAACACTAAATCCAAAAAAAATCAAAAAACATAAAATCCAAAAATATTATTTAAATTTTCGGTGCTGCTGGCCATCAAAAATTTTCTGTTCGACAAACCAGTGCAAAATGCAACCGTAAAAAAAAAAAAAAAAAAAATTTTTTAACTTTTTGGCCACATTTTTTGCTCAAATTTTTAGCGCATTTTAAAATTTTGTGATACTCGTACATTCCCGCGTCGTCTTTTTGTATCGTAATATAATCTCGTATTTTAGTTTAATTTAGAAAAAATAGAGACGCGGGAAATCGATTTGCATGCGGTTAGACCCACGGCCAACGAATTGACACAGCATGCAGACTGAGCGGCGGAGCCCGAAACCGGCCACATTCGGCACCGACGTCTACATCGTACTCCTTAGGGCAGGAGGTTATTCCATCAACGCCGAGGTCAAAATGGGCGTCACTTGCCAGCCATTGCGGCGAAGCCCTTGGTATTCGTTGTGTCCAACGACCAGCACAGGAGTCCGATTAGGACAGACTGTGAAACGGGAGTCCGAGTGAGACAAACTGTTTATCAGGAGTCAGCCGGAATTGTAGATTTTTTCTTTTTTTTGATTAATTCTTTTTAATGCCGGGGTAACCCGGCCAAAAGTTTTTTTTCTACCTCCCGTAGGTCGGTTTTGACACGCGAGGGATGTTGGGCACCCTGTTGATGCCAATTCGTGTGGGGAAATCGACATGCAAATCGACGAAAGGGACGACCAGCGGCGCAGACATTTGCATAGAATGGAGCGCCACAGAAAGACCAAAAAAGATAGTGAAAATCATTCTTCACTTTATCTCGTTTTTATTATATTTTTTGACTATATTGCTGGCGTCCCCAAATACAATTTTCCCAGCAACTTGTTTTGTTGATGAGTTATTTACTGTGGTATACCCACATTCTTTTACATATTTCGTCGGATATATTGTTTAATACATTCGTTTATTTATTTAGATTATTCGCATCGACGAAGGCGGAGGGCCAGAGGCCCAGGCGCCGGCTTACATCAGGTAAGCTTTGGGAAACCCCCTACGGGTTATACCCAAGTAAGTTTATCCCTGAGGGGATTCCTTGTCTCATCTACGAGACTGCGGAGGTCCTTGGTAAGGCCCCGCTCTTTAGAGTTAAGTTTATCTTTGTTGTTGTAGGTCTGGGGATAACCGGACTGTTGCACTATCACCGAGGCTTAGCCAAGGGATCAGTTCTAACAGGTCAGTTCAGACCCAATCTTTTCTTACGCCTCTTAGGGAAAGACCTGCACAACATTTGCCTGGTCTAATGTCGTGAAGTATCTCATATCTTTTAAAGTATCTAGAATATCATCAATTCGAGGAAGAGGATAAACATCTTTCTTAGTCACCTCATTTAACCCTTGAAAGTCAATGCACATTCTATGTTTTCCATCTTTCTTTCTGACCAATACTACATTAGTTGACCATGGAGATATGCTTGGTCGAATTACTTTATTCTCTAACAACTTTTTTACCTCTCCTATCACAATCTCCTTTTCTTTGGGTGATGTCTGATATGGCATCTTCCTGACTGGCCTACTATCACTTGTTTCAATTTTATGCTCTACCAAATTAGTTCTTCCCATGTCTTTCTCATTTGCCGCATATAAATCTGGATATTGACACAAGAGGTTTACAATCTCCTTCTTCTTCCTCAGTGGAAGCTGACCACCTATATTTGCATTTTATTCTATCCATTCTTGCTGATTAACAAAGTTACTCGCACATCTAGCTTCTACATCTTGATCATACTGACTATCATACACTTTTATGTGTCCGATCATTTGACCCTTATACAATTTTACATCAAAATTATTGGCATTCATTAGCTGTAGAGGGATCGGCCGATTATGAACCTCACTAACAGATGTTGCAAAATGTGCTTTGTTTATTGCATTAGGTTCAAATATGACTGCAGCAGTATTGCCATAAATTTCTGACACATATCCTTGCACAGTTTGTACAGATCTAGCTGGTATGCATGTATCAACATTTAACACAACAGCGCCTCTATTTATTGGTGGATTATATACCATTCCATAACAATCAATTCTTTCTTTGTTGAAGATCACTGTTGAGTCTGCCCAATTAAATTGAACATTTTTGAATCTATTCAGAAAATTTGTGCCCAGGATGACATCAGCCGAACATTTCTTCTGAATGTACATGTTCACAGTCTCTGTTACATCTCCACATCTGACTGTTAGGAAGGCACAACCCTCGACTGGTATGTGAGTACCATTAGCTGCAATTGGTTTTAGTGTTGTTTCACCAATTTTCACTCCTGGCAACCTGCTTAGTCATCATTGATCAAAGAAAAAATTGCTCCTGTGTCGATCAATGCACTGGCTTTCAAGTTATCATTGATGATTATCGTCACTTGAGGAGTTCTCAAACATCTGGTTGAACCAACTAGCATTAGAGCACCACTATTTTCTATGTCTTTACTGGTGGAAGCAAGTTCTGTCAACTCTACTTCCCTTTGATCATCATTTATTTTGGATGTAGTTCTCCGATTTCTTCTTTCCTGTCTAGCTCTAATTTGGCTTAATCTTAACAATGCATTTCCAAAGCTTTCCCGTAAGCTTTGTGCACGATTTAAATTTATGTTTGGTAAATATGAAAAAATTAAAATCAATAACTTCCATGTCATCATCATCCATTTGTATTGTATCTTGCCTACTGTATTTACCAAAACTTCCTGGTACAAAACCTAGTAGTTTAATTTCTGGCTCACCTTGGGGATAGGGTTTGTAGTCTAGCAGCCATTTATCTCCATCCTGGGCCCAACTAATTTCCATATCATTGAACCGCTCTATCAGCTCCTCCAGATTAGTCAATGGTCCCAATGCCTCTTTAGGGGGCAAGGGCAAGTCAGGCACCTCTTCATTGGGCTCGTGGTCTCCAACAATTGTGAAGGAGTAGAGTGGTTTGACCTCACGGAACTCATCCTCACTCCCACTGTCTGCATCTATAACAAAACATTCATGAGAAATTTTCTTTACTTCTGATCCTTGCTTAACTAACAGTTCATCATCACAGTCTAACCGACTAACATTAACCCTGTGCTGCGGTCTATTAAACTGTTGTTGTTGCTGTTGTCTTTCCCTACCTATTGTCGTATCTTGCCTCATTTTATTAAACTTAACATGCCTCTTTGAAAAGGAATCCTTACTTCCTTTTTGCCACTTTTTACCCAATGAAATCTTTCAGGACTCCCGCACTCGTCACAGAATATCACTGATGCGTTTGTTGAGTACATGTAAGGCAGCGAAATCCTTGCCATGAAGTTTTTACTGTAGATTTTTTTACTCAGCAGCCGCTCATCGTGCACTTTGTCAAACAGTGCTTCTCCCGCCTGCTGGAACTCCTGTTTCCACTACCGCATGCTGCTGGAGTTGATTTGGTTGTTTAGGCTGAGCACAATTTATACTTACAAAGCGAAAACAAATATATACACAAAAAAAGCAAAATAAAGTAGTCTTAATCCCTTTTGTCATCATCGCTCAAAATTTCGCCTTCTGATGCGTCATTCTCTACAGTAATTTTCATACGGTAATGTTCCAGCCGGGAATTGACGTCCAACGGGCTGCGACTTCTACTCCTTCGAACAGGGTGTCGTTCGCTACCGTTTTCACGATTTCGATCATGTTTACCGAGTCGAGTTTTGATAGAGCTGTGAAATTTTGATATGAGGTATTGCAGATCCGAAATTTGGGGGGAGGGGGTCGAAAGAAGTCGAAATTTTTCCCAAAAAACATACACTTTTTTGCAAATTTTTTTAATTTTTTCCAAACTGGGGGGGGGGGGGTTGGGTATATGGTTGGCCAAGTTGGGGGGGGGGGGCATTTTCTAACTGTGCTCTGACATAATATAGAAAAATTATTAAATAATAAAAATCCGGCACGAAGCGAAGGAAAATTTTCACTATTTTCCATTTTATAACACATTTTACAATGCAAATTATAAATAGAAATAAATTATCACAATTAATCAAACTTCCTACTCTTGGAATCAACATTCTTGATCTTGTCCTTTGTTTTATCCCTACCTCTATCTCTAATATTGTTTCATGATTCCCCCCAACCCCCTCCAATTACAGGTATGCTTGCTTTCCGGTTTTATTATTTGGAAGCATTTCATGAAACACGGAGTCTAGCTACGTTATGACTACGAACTATTGATCGAGCCAGAAAAGACTAAAGGGAGATGTTTTGAGTGGGCTATTACGCTGATTACCCTATCTAACGTATGTAAAATAAGTTTGCTATTCTGGGTACCAAAACCATGGAGGGATTAGATCATTATGAAGCATACATGTAACGGAGCCCTGAGGTCTGGGGCGGGAGGTTGGGCCACTTTTTTAGGGCCGGGGGTCAGTAATTAACAAAATTCTGGGGGGAGGGGTCTCTGAAGGGAAAAAAATTCGATTTTTTCACGAAAAAAGTTCGAAAAATGGTTTAAAAAAATAGTAATTTTTGTCTAAAAAATGATAATAAAATGTATTTATGGCACGAAGCGCCGAGAAAATTGATGTTTTTGACCAATTTTTGTTCAAAAATTGACATTTTTCATCAAAAAATTAACATTTTTCAGTATTTTTCCGACCAAAAGTATCGGGGTCCCTAGGGCTACCATATGGCTAGCTATAGGATTGGAAAATCCTGGGGGGGGGGGCGGTCGCCCAATGGCTAGCCATATGGTAGACGATTTCTGGGGGGCTTCCCATAGCACTTCCCCCCAATTACATGTATGTTATGAAGCCGAACATTAAAGAAAAGTTGTTTTTTACGCAGCACATTCGACGGAAGTGACTGTTCGACGAGGAAATAATAAAATGAGTGATTAAACACGATTTTTTGGACTACAAATTCAGATTTATCTATCTACTACCTTCAAAAAGAATTACATACATACATGCACATGGGGGACGGGTTGGAGGATCTGGAGGCCAGCATATTTTGATTGACCCCCAGCTTTCATCAAGATGATGAAGGACAATGAGAAAAAGAGAGGGGAACGCGTTGTATGAATGGAAAGGATGCTGCAGTTTAATTAAATTTTCTAAAAAACGCATACTTGATTCCAAAGTAGTATTAAAACTTTAAAAAGTGCTGACCAAGTGAATAGTTTCGCATTTTGACTGATATAGATAGGAGAATATGCTGCTTGGATGCTAGAATACCTTCCTTTTTGTTGGCCAGAAAGAAAAAAATTCCCATCTCACCCCTGTGCTGTCTGAGTCTAGCAGAATTTTAATGCTGCGCATGTATGGTTACATATATCTCGTGTTGGGCGATGTAATGATTTGAACAACATTGTATATAAATCAAAATATAATTTATTCAGTGATGAAAGTATCGTTTTCTTCAACATCGGGTTTGATAAGCATTTTAATGGTGAATCCGAAATGCTAACCTGATAAGATCAAAAAGGTTTATAGGACCGTTTGTCGTAGAATTCAACATCTTGCGTTGTAAAAAATCCCACTATTACTGCATGATTCCAGTAGATTGAATTTCATCTGAACTTTTCAACATTTTGAGCATCGGTTACGCTAATCAAACCGGAAAATCGACTTCCATCAAGGCTCACCTCTCATTTCTACCACCATCCGAACGATCTTCATCATCGCTATAATTATCGTCTCGATCGTCAAGTTCGTATTGTGAATGAGATCGTCGCCAATCCGACGATTCTTTCGTCCATAAATTTTTCTGTCGCTTGAGCAACGCGTCCGTTTGTTTTTTGCGAATAGACAATTTGCTTTCCACGTCGTCGGCTCGCATTTTCATTCTTAAAGGTTTACGCGTTTTCGACCGTCGACTATCCTGTTAAAATTTGTTTATGTACCAGGGTTTTTTAGGCCCATTTGGAGCCATGGCTCCTAAAAATTCTGATTGGCTCCTAAAAATTTAGGGGCACAAGCCAAATTGGCTTGTAAAAATGAGAGCCTAACCACCCTTTACGATTAGGCTTTAGGGCTTCCTGTGCGGAGACGCATTTTTATACATTTTGAAATGAAAAACACCGAAAATTTTCCGGCGCTTTGCGCCGGATTTCAATTCATTTATGATTCTTGGTATAACTTCCGTTGTGCGGTTAGAAAATGTCATCCTAGCCTACGCTTATAGCTTTCAGAAACCAGCACGTTATGGATGAATGTTTGACCTTGTATTGTTTTTTCCACGTATTTGACAAAAATCAAGATTTTTCTAGATTATTTTTACAAAATCGTTTTGCGCCACTTTAGAATTTTTGGCTTTGGTGAACATAGATTTTTACATTTGGAAAATTATTAAATCATCATCAGCATGGGAAAATGGCAGAGGCTCTTGCTATCTGAAGAAGCCATTCAGATTCATTTTTGCTTGCCTAATTTTTGAATTTTAGTTGGCCCACTGAAAACACATTGAATTAAAAAAAAATAGACCCTTCATGTAGGAAAAAAATATTGAAAGTATTCATTTTCCAATTCTATAGAATATCATAATCAAAAATTTTCTTCCAGTGCTAAGCGTCGGAGATATTCAAGTCCGAAGTAAAATACCTATCGCGCTTTTTTCATGTTATAGATCATGTGAAAACAATCGCTTTTGATAAATAATTGTGATTGGTAAATTACTGGCTCCAGATATATAAGATCCAAAATGGAAGTAAAATGTTTGACCTCTTCCGCCAATCAAATGGTGAAAATATTGGTCATCGCCAGTTGCAGTAGAATGTGCTGAAAAATGCATTTTCCGACATTTTAGAAGCCTCAAAATCAAAATTTTTCGGCGCTGGGCATCGAACAAGTTACTTTAGCCAGACTTTTGATTTCTCATCCAAAACTCAAGAAATTCAATTTTAAAAGTCAGGAAATGACGCAAAGTGAATGAAATACAAGGGAAGTAACTTTTAATCATTTTTCTGATGAAAAGCGAATTCATCAATTTTAGAGTGAGCAACTAAAAATTAATCTGTGCAAACAAATTTTTCCCCAAGTTACAGATCAACCTGGCTTGTGCGAAAAACCCTGATGATTGATTTGAATAATGACTGATCTAATTTGTGAGCCCTATTATTCTGTGTGTGATTAAGAATGTATTCAAAATAATTGATCTGTTATGTGGGCTTCTACTGTGATTTTGAAGAGTGTTTTTGACTAAATTTGTTGAAAAAAAAATTGTTTTTTACCACCGCATTTATTTACAAACTTTTTATTTTTGGCTTGTTGAAATTCCTATTGGCCTGTAAAATTTTGACCTTAGGAGCCAAATAGCCTGTCGAGAAAAAACAAAAAAACCCTGCTATGTACATATCTGGAGAGCAGATTTTCTAGGTTTCAAATTCTGAAAAATTGGCAGGATTTCAAGCATACTGCTGCAAGATTTTGGAGATCCATCCAAATATTGTGTATGTCCTATGATACCATATTTCAGACACAGCTGTTGCTCCAGAGTTTCACTAAAATTTGAGTTTTAAAATAAATTCCGAAAAACGGAGCAAACTTTTTCTCACATTATTTTAAATGATCAAAATAAAATGGAACCTTACTTTTTCCGCTCCATCATCGTCCGAATATGGGGAATAATCTTCGTCGGAATTTCTGCGATTACAAGACCTAATTTCGTTCCAGCGAGCTACGTTACGTAGCTTGGTTCGCAAATCTTCCGAACCTCTATTATAATCTGAAAAAATTTTAACGTGTTTTGTTCTGAAAACGTGTTAAGAAAAATCAAAGACGAAAAATCATTGATTTCCTATCGAATTTGCAAAGTCACTGGAATTTCTTGATAAATTTTTGAATTTTGTAAAATTGCGATGTTTGCTGATTCAAGTTCATGCCAAGTAATCAAGAATCTTTCTTTGCTAACAAAAGAATCGATCGATAGCATTTCGTGGGAACCATTCGTGTAGAACATGAAGTTCTTGTATTTTATCCAAAAAACTTGACGATCTAGAGGGTTACGGTAAAGTTTTACACGCCTGAGTAATCACGGCGCAAGCCATATTCATAACAATAGTATTGAAATTCCAGCCTGAACTGATCAATTCTAAATTCCTCACCAATATGTCCAGGGAAACTTTCGTCCAGATTTCTATGCCGCGTTCTTTCTCGCCTACTTTTGCTGATTATACCAACGGCGTTGTCAAAATTCGGATTACCATTTTTGCGATAAAATTCGCTTCTACTTCCAGATCGCGGAGCTTTTACGTCTTCGATTGTGGCGAAGCGTAAAAGTAAAATTTTCGACTGCGTTTCGCTTTTACGGCCAATGCGCCAACGGAAACCTGGCGGTATCAAATAGAGAAGGCGGTCGACGGTTATCGAACCGTCCGCATTCTGTTTATAGCCGGATTTTGAACTGAACAATTTTTAATAATTTCATGATTATTAAGTCGCCATAACGTTCTCACGTTATTTTCTCATTGAAAATAATATTTTTCAGTGATTATCACTCAATTATTTAATTATAATAAATTATTAATCACTGACTATTTAACTATAATAAATTATCACTAATTATTCAATTAGTATTGCTAGATGCCTGAACAAATCCATAAACGTGAAAATCAATTGCATGTTTCAGCTGAGTTGTATAATATTCATTGACTGACACGTAATTTAAGATAGAATGGCGAAAATTCAATTCAATAGCTAATAACTATGTACAACACGAGACAACAATACCTTTTATCAAGCTCCAATTTTCCGACTTCAGTTTCTTCTTCCGTGTTTCTTTTTAGAGGAGACACGTAATCTTCGTATATTTCCTCCTGACCGTGCAGAGTTTCAACATCTGGAATGAAATATGATTAAGAGACATATTTATGGCATGGAAAAAACAACATATGTATTGAAAAACGAAAAAAATACATCAAGTATCGGGCATTAATGATAACTTAAAAGTAATGTAAATAATTGGAAGGGTGCGTCTGACATTGCAGGGGTGTAACCTGCGGCTCTGCAGAAAAGATTATGAGATTACTAATTTGAGGGATTACACATTTTTCCTGCAAAATTCAGGGTCAAGTGTAATTCGGACGAATTGTTGAGAGTGGTCACAACAACCACCTCTACTACAAACTGCCGCAATTTGAGCGCGCCTTTCCCGTTGCTCGGTTAGCTCAGTTGGTTAGAGCGTGCGGACTGTAGCCGCAATGTTCCGGGTTCTAGTCCTGGACTGGACCGAGCTTAACTTTTACTGAAGCCCCGAGTAGCGGGAACAGGTTGCCTCAACAGAATTCGTTTGATTTGAGGTATGAAAAAGTAAGTAGAATGATGTGATACACAAAATGTATATTACATATTTCCTATAGCATTCTATCAAATTTCTGTAACATTCCATAAAGTTAATATAAACGGTAGAGTAATCCAACCGTTACGCAGACTTTGGCCAAAACAACCCCCCCCCCAAAATTTTATGAAATATGGGAATTGGTGAAGTAAAACAGTTATAACTGAACAGTACTCAAACTTGCATGCTTACTTTTGGTGACTAATCTTGCAGGAAAACTACAATCCAAAATTGCTCGTGCTGCGTTATCTTCTTTATCCCAAACTACGTTACAACATGCGTCATCGACCCACTCGATATACTCCGGATCGTATTTATCAAAATAGTCGAAAACATCTTGGGTCGAAAAATGGCTAACTCCATGGACATGGAGGGAATTTAAGCGAATTTTGCCTTTCACTTTACAATCGTTAATGTCCAGTTCGAAATAAGCGTATAAATGACGTAAATCGTCTTCTGACGGTTTAGGCAGGACTGGTCTGGGTTCGTCTAGCAGAAGGAAAACATTTATGTAAAGGCAGATTACTTGAAAAGGATGCACTCAATGTAATAAAGAATTTTACTTTTAAAAAATTTTTTGCCGCAAAAGACCGACAATGGACAAATTTATGCCACGAAGATAGAGTAAACAGATGAAAACAAAGAAATTTCAGCATAATAAAAATGTGACATCCTCAAGATCAATCACCGACTTCTCGAAGCAGTTGTACATCTTTTCATTTGAGCGGCTATTTTACAATCTCACCCATTTCAACATCTAAATTAAATCTTTTGGCTCGTTCTATGCGCCTTGTTCGACTTTCTTCACTATTGAGAAAATCTGAATCTGGAAAATCTTTTTGTTGCGCAACTCTATGCAAGCGCGGATTTCTATAACGCTTAGGCGGCGCCGATGAAAAATTTTCATCTTTGTTGATAATCACGTTAAATTTGACTTGATCATCGTTTTCTTCGTCGTCATTGGTAGCATGGCTAGATTTGTGAATGATAGAAGGATCGACATTAAAAACGTCAATGTCATCGATCGGTTGGAAAAAATCGTCGTCAACGTACGAGATTTCTACGTCCTGTGATGCATTCGCTTCATCTTGAGCGTCAACACTGATGAGCAAACTTTTCTTTGACATATTTCTCCGTCGTCTCGAGCCCGGCTGGAAAAATCTTACGGAAAAAAGAGTATTTAGGTCAGCAGCAAAAAAAAAATACGGAAAAAAGAGTATTTAGGTCAGCAGCAGATTTTTTGCGCAGAGTTCAGTTCAAATGGAATCGAGTGCCGAAAAATGTGTCATTTTTGATGATACCAACTAAAAGGTAATGCTGTCTCTGTGCCAAGTCGGTGCTGGGGCTTAGCAGGGATGTATCGGGTACCCGGACCCTCTCTCTCTCAAAGTTAAAGGTTAATCGTAATCCGAAAATCGGGCATATTTTGTGGTTTTACATGCGGATTATAATCCTGGAATTTATTCTGCATGAAATTCAAAATTCGCGTATAGCTACAATATCCTTAATATTAGAATTTTCTAATTTTTCAGCATTTTATTATAAACACGCGATTCAAAATATCAAAGTATAGAAAATACATAATCCTTTGGTAAAACATTCATTAAATGCAAGAGACAATTCGCTATAGTTTAATATTAATTTTTTTCAATTTTATCTCTAATTTTACACTTTCTTATGTGTCCAATAGAGCTTCAAAACGGGTACCCGAATTACCCGGGTAGAATCACAAAAATGTTACCCAGTACCCGCGGGAAAATTCGGGATAATTGCTTGAAAAAAACAGTGTGGATGGTGTTGAATGTTGTTGATGTACATATGTGTTGAAACGTACAGAGTGCATATTGAATAGTAACGTGCCCGTCATCGCCTTTACACTATATATGTATTCAAGCAGGAAACAATACACGCCAGCCAGTGTATAGCTACATACATATTAGGGCTGTTTCGAGTACTCGAACTCGATTAAAACTCGACAATTTTGGCAACTCGAACTCGAACTCGAAAACTTGGAAATTTAAAACTCGAACTCGAACTCGATTTTTTTCAACCATCATTTCGAGTTTTTTTCGAGTTTAAACTTTAGAATATAATGGAATTAAGAAATCCTGCTTAGTGTTTAAGATAAAGATATGTCATAAGTAACATAATTTCCCAAACATTTTATTCATCTCCATGCAAAGTCAAGCTAAAAATAGAAAAGGTAAAGGCAATGATTGATTTAATCGCCAAAAAATAAGCTATATATTTGAATAGATGTAATGCATATTTACCTTAACAGCGATTCCGTCAGATTTGACCAAATCAGTCGTAAAAGATACTCTGTTATAGATGAAAGTTTGAATTTCTAATTTAACTTTTTCTTGCAATTTCATATATACTTGGTCTACTTTTTCTGTGTAGAAGCAGCGCGATTTCAAGTTATATGAAGGAATAATCTGAAGGAAGCATAGTATATAACAGTTCTCTACATGAGTAGCTGTATATAGATATTTGGCACACACCAACTTGAACAAAAACTTGATTCATATTTCTTACATACCTTACTTCCTTCATAAGGGCCATGAAATTAATGTCTTCTATGTGGCTGAAATGGTAGATCGTCTAAAATGATCATTTCAGCTATTTTTTTATCATTTTTTTGGAACGAGCATCACTGTTGATCCATTATTTTATCTGAAAATTATCTGAATTTCAAATGAATTTTTTCAATAAACTATGAAACTCACTGGCTGAAACGCGTCATCTAAAGTTTTTTGGCTTTTCATTTCCATTTGTATCTTTTTCTTCAAATGTTCCATTTCAGAAAAACGAGCTTTGAAGTTAAATTGATTGGTTTTAGAACAAATTAAAATTTCGACTGGTGTGACTGTGCACTTTTTTTTTGTAGATGAACAAGACGATTGAGCGAGCTTCATACTGCAAAAATTGCACTTTGCCATATTGCCATTTGTTTCTTCAAAGCCAACCCAAATAATACTTTTTCTAGGCATTTTATTAATGATGTCAAGTCAAATATTGCTTAAATAGATAAAATGTATAATTGGTGTGGAAATACAGAATAATGCATTTGATTAAAAAATACGATCTGCTTCAACCTGCAAGTATGACACAAATAGTGACTGCATAAAATTCTACACTAGTAACTATGACATATGCTAAACAGTTCTATGTAGTTCAGTTGTACCAGACCAGGTGCGTAATAATATTGACTGGCATTTATGTAACAAAATGAACGCTTATATACAATAGTGAATTACTCGAACTCGAACTCGACTCGAAACAATTTTTAAACTCGAACTCGAACTCGGAAAAGCAAAAAAACCAAACTTGAACTCGAACTCGAAATTACTAAAATTCTCTGATCGAAACAGCCCTAATACATATAAGTATTATAGAAACGAGACGGAGTAGGCAGGGTTCTTTTTGCACAAAGCAACCTAATTTCGGACTGTGCAAGCAGTGCAACAGACAGCCTGACAGCCATTTTGATTACGTTATAGGGTTTCCTGTCTGGAGATTAATATTTATGTATTTTAAAATGGAAAATATCGAGTTTTCGAACAATTCATGGCATGCCTGCAAGAGGTCCAACCAGTTGGGCGGGAGGCTAAGCCCAAAATTTTGGGGTGGGGGTTTCAACATTTTCAAAATTGTGGTGGGGGTCGAAAAAGCCCTAAAAAGTCGAAAAGATTTCGAAAATTTTCCCAAAAGGCCAAAAAAAGCCCCTCTTCCCAATTTTTTACAATTTTTGCTTGGGGGGCAGTTTGGGTATAGGGTTGACCAAGTTGTGGGTTGGCGTTCCGACATTTGGGTATAGGGTTCGACCAAATTGGGGGGTGGGGGTCCCCCCCCAACCCCCCATTTACAGGTATGATTCACGATTTTTGTATTATTTCTGTTGTTAGAAAATGTCATCTTAGCTTATGCTTATAGCTTTTTAACAGCTGTATGTTATGGATGAATGTTTGAGCTTGTTTTGTTTTTTGACGCATTTGACGAAAAACGAGATTTTCCCCAATTATTTTCACAAAATCGTTTTGCAGTCTTTTTTTGGCTTTCATGAACATATTTGCATTTGATAAATGACTAAAACACCATCAGCATAGCAGAATAGCTGAAGTTTTTGCCGGCTAAAGAATCAGAATTCTTGATTGTTTGCCAAATTTGTTGATTTTAGTTTGCCCAGCATTGAATTTACTGAAAAATTTGACTTTTTGTCACAGAAATAAATATTGAAGGGATAAAAAAACATAACGAAAAAGAAGGAAAAGATGAAAATTCATTCATTCATTCCTTCATTGATTTTCCGGCGTTTAGGATATCAAAATCCAAAATATGTAGTCAAACCAGAGGTAAAATTGCTATTTAGCTTTTTATGCTTCAAGTTAAAGGGCTTCCTGGGTAGCGCCGGAGCTGTCCCACCACTGGCCATTGTCCGAGTAGGTGTTACCATCCGGACTGGGGCTCTACAAAAATGACCGGGTTTGGAACCCGTGGATCAGCTGAAACATCAATCCTACAAGTGGAATGTTGTATGTCAACATACAACATTCGGCCCCTAGGATTGATGCTAATTTTCTTTACCACAATCTACACTCATATGTTCCATACAGCTACAAACTAAATCTATTTTTTACAACCCATCCTCATATTTTAATTTATTTATATGAGTTTTCGCTCAGTTTTATGGAACCAATGGTTGGACTGAGACTTGGTACCAGTCGAGTAGCAATGTCACTTTAAAATGTGTACTGTACTAAGCCAACTATGTTTCACATAGAGCTTCACACTGGGTACCAGTTTTTTTTGTACTCGGTCCATTTGTACTGGTACAAACGACCTCTCAAAAACCGTTTGTACTCCAAAATTTGCGAAAAATTGCTGAAAAAAGGATTCATTGTTACAAAATGCAACAAACATGCTGTGAAATATGAATAGGTTGGCTATTTCCACGAGATACATAAGAAGGCTACAAATTCAGACACATAAAACACTTGATCATGAGGCACATAACATGCACTAGTGAAATACTCCACAAAAAGCTTTTATTATGCCACAATTGCTAGTTTGTCGTTTTCGATGTGGACGCTTAACAAACAAGTCCTACAAAGTCCACCGATACTGAATGCTGACAGTTGTTGAGTAACAAAAAATTTTTTTCCAAAAATTTTCGTTTGTACTGGTACAAACAAAGCCCAAATTTTCGTTTGTACTCTGGACTGTTTCATTTGTAAAGTACAAAAAAAACCACTGCCGGGTACTCAAATTAGCTGGGTATACGCGGGTACAAAATGAGAACCATTACCCAGGTACCTGTGGGCACCCGGGTAATTCAGGTGCCTGTTTTGTATCACATATAATATGTAGACTTGAGAGTAGAGGTATGCAAATTTTGCTTTGTCTCGTCAATAATATTGAGCTATCATGATGTGATGTGTAGTATTTTGCAGCGTAGGTGCGTTGATGATGTGTATCAATCATCATCTCTAGCATAATATTCGCAATATACCTACCTATGCAGCCTATTTTATACAACAACACAACCAGTGTTTCAACCCAAGTGTTGAAAAATATTATGTAGTAGGGACTACGGAGTGTGTGTAATGCATTATTCTATTGGACTTTCACCCCTCAACACACAGCCCACCTTATTAGTCACCACAATTAACTCTGCCACCTTCTACTGCTAAGCTCTTTTTGTCGGTGTTAGATAAAATAGTAGTATTATTTTCTCGCCTGCCAGTTGGTATTTAACTTCCCTAGTTCGATAATTTCAATATTATCAAGTGTATATGGGTATTCAGATATTAGTATTTGATCTAAATTAATATTTTTCTGCAGCTTCTAATATTATATATTGCCTTGCCTGTTTTTGTAGTCAATGGCAAAATGTCAAAACGTGGTTACGTTTATAATTACTTCAGCTCCAAACTTATCAATGGAACTGGCGATGTATACAGTTGTAATAAATGCGGCGCTGAAATTAAATGATGTGGTGGTACTTCTTCATTTGTTAAACATTTAAAATTATTGCATAATATCGAAAAAATATGGGATTAGGTGACGACAATGAACCTGCAGTACTCAGTGGTGAAAAACTGCAAACCCCCTTATCAGGTTGGTTTCACTTTATTCTGTTATTTATTTTTCATTTATAAATAAAATTAAAACCTGTAATTTTTCAGGATTTGGCTTTAATCAATCGATCAAAAACAATAAGCATCTACAATACACGTCTGATACTGAAAACGATGATGATAGTGATATCATTGACGAAATACAATCGACGCCAGAAGATGATATCTATTCGGAGTGATACATTTTTGTGAATGTTATTGATTGAAAAATAGATTTATCAATAAATTTTATGAACATTTGTTTTATGTCTCGAATTCACAGTGTATCTGTCTAATATTATATATGTACATTAACACTACAACTCATTTTAACATGTACCGGGGTAAACCCCGATAATTTGGGTACCCTGGTAATGAATAAATGGGTACCCGGGAACAAAATTTTTGTTGTGTGAAGCTCTAGTTTCACATTGTTTTTGGTGTTCTCATTTTTTAAAATGTTTTCTTATTTTCTTTTGAGACTCTCGTTCTGGTGATCCACCAAAAATATAAGATTTGATTTTGAAGCCAAAAATGATTTTGCAGGAGTTTTATCTAAGAGGTTCAGACCTTAATGTTAAAACTTACTTTGAGTTGGGCCCGGGCACGTACGCCTCTTCGGAAAAATCGGGGTGCTCGAAAAACTGAGGAAAAACTTTGCAACGTCGAAATTATTCCAAATTGCAAAATCTAAGATTTTATGATTTTAAATATTAATGAGGGTGGCGGTGAAAGTATAGCGCAACAAGGGTTTATTGGAGAAGACCAGACATGACAAAATATAAGACCAATAATAATATCACTGACTAAATTCCAGCACACAACGCAATGACTACAGTAATTGTGTCACCCAGTTTGAGTTAAGATGGCATGCTGTAGACATGCTCATCCTTGGTTGTAAAGATCAGGAAGTTGTAAAGTGACATTAAAGCAGTTGTGGAAAACTGGAAAATGCCACTACAACATTTATCCTATATCCTCATTATTCCTACATTTTCCAATATATCTATTATTTGAAGTGGTTGTCTCTCTTCAGAGACTAAAACTGATGGTGGCTGGTATGATGACTATTCCAGTTTATCATCATTTTGAGCTACATTTTGTTCTATTTTTCAGAAATTTTGCAGATTGTCCTATGACTTTGAATCTCAGCATTAAGATTTTGTTTGAAAGATGTGCGTGAGGTGGTGCTGGTGGTGGAGATGGATGGGGGACCAGATTGGACCACGGCTGGTATGGGGGTTGGTAAGCAGAGATAATGGGGGTGAAATACAAAACAATAATAATGCTAAATACCACCCAGAATGCCTGGTGGTAGATGATGATGTTTTCTATATTTTTATTCCAACTAAAGAACACTAAAAAAAACCTAAACACAAAATGCCTTTATGGCCGCAACAACTGGCACAGATTTATGCAAAAATATATATGTACAAATGATGTTTTTATATACATGGGCTTTTATTTACGAATGTGTTTATTATTATTGTTTGTTTACTGTAATTAAATAAATTAAAAATAAGTGATAATATCGGTTTAGCTCAGTGTGGTATACTACATGTTGTCTAATTGAGTCAACAGACCTATCATTATTCTACACTATATTATGATCATCTTGACATTGTTTAACCCATTCAATGTAATAGATGGTTCAATATCAAATTAAATCTGAATTTTCAGATGCTTATTCATCTAGGTTTTTGAACCTAAGATCTATCATTGGGAGGTTTATTGATGAATGTGTTTCAAATAATTGATCTTGGTTTGCTATTTGTATCCCATCATTGGCCTCCCTTTCATCAGCTATTTAGGTTGTAGGCATTTGGCCCTCATTTTGCACTGTTAAAGGCCTGTGATCTGAGCCATTATCCTCTTCAGCCAAACTTTCGGCTGAGGTTAGGACAATGAGCTTTTATGAATTACTGACTTTTTATCCCAGTGGTGTTCTGGACAAACCTAAACTCTTGAGACCACTCTGGTTGTCTTTACTCACTTTTAGTCCTCCCAATTCTGGATAAAAACCTATTAGTTTTTTGACTCCCCTGTTTGCCGCTGATTCTCCCCATTACTCTGAGCTGTCAGAAGCCACCACTTGTCAAAATGGGACTTCATGTTGATTAATAAAGAGAATGAAAGGACCTAATCAGCTAATTGCTAAATCACTTAATCAGGCCAAAACCTTGGGTAGAAATTGTGTGCAACAGTTCAGTCTGTCCCAATCTCAACAAACTATCATCTGCTTTTGTTCTAATGAACTGCAGGTGATCAGATAACTCTCTGAGCTCAGATAACTTCCAACCAGTGGGTAATAACGAAAAAGTCAGGCCGAGAATTGAGTTTTAAATGTAGACTCGCATGCTAAGTGGTACTCCAGAAATCCCAGTCCTTACCTGCTGTTCCCTTCACTGCCAGAATAAAAACAATTGTCCAGGTGAAGGATGTCACATTTGGGTGAAGGCTCTCCACAAATATAAAATCAATATAATATAATAAATGGCCGGTACAGCCACCAATATTCTCTTCAATAATAACAAAGAAACAAAACGACCAAAAACATAGATATGCAAATCAGCATGGACGCAGTTGACGTTGATTTTGGCTGATTTGCACAACTTGGAGATAGACTATGTCGATCTCCAACATTCCTACTGCTACCATATGGCTAGCCACAGGATTGGAAAATTCGCCCAATGGCCCACGATTTCCGGAGGGGTTTCCTAAAGCACTTCCCCCTAATTACATGTATAATTGGCACTAATTTTTATTGGCATTTTGAGCAATTAGCTAGAATGACTTTTCTAACTGCCCACTGGAATAATATAGAAAAACTATTAAATAATGAAAATCTGGCGCAAAGCACTGGAAAGTTTTCACTATTTTTTATTTTATAATGCATAAAACTGCATCTTTGGACAGGAAACCCTATAACTTAATCAAAATAATGCAGTGATGCTTCAAGTTGCATCATGCAACTTGCTGAAAAAATTGTGTTACCCAGCCCAAAATTTGGTTGCTGTGCAGCATTTTTTATGCATGGACATTTGTGCCGATTGGCAGAAGAGGCCAAAAAAATTTGTGCCAATGGCACAAAAATTTTTTTTCTACTAGGAACTGAAAACTACGGAAAGGTTTTGGGCCAAAAGTATGATAGAAATATAACCTGATTAAAGGTACGTTAAATGCATTAATTTTTTGTAAAAATCGTGCACAACCTATTTTCCAGCTACTAATTCAGTTAGATAACAAAAAAAACTGCGCATGATAGTAGTTCATGACGAGTCAAAAAGAAATGGAATGCTGAGAAAATTTAGGGTCTAGAATTGTATAGGAAGTTCAAATTGATGCAATTTTGGACTATGAATATCTATATAATGATGTGAAGACTAGAGGAAATAAAGTCGAAAATTGTGTAAATGTTTGGTTCAGACATTGTACCAATGAATGATAATGATTTTTCTATTTGAATCAATCAAATATAAGAAGTAAGAATTTCAGTTCAATATTCAGAATTTATTTCCATTCATCATTCATTGACAGCCTATTAACTTTGCTACAATGATGCTGATACACTGTTCAAAGAGAAATCATTCGCGTTTGGGTTGAATACACGATTAGGTAATATTATATACATTGACTTGACACATAAAAATCGTGCCAATATACTCTATTTTATCCAACCATGTCAGTGTGATAAGAAAAACTGATCGACAAAACAATTTATACAATTCAAAAAGAAATTGGATGCTGTGAGAATTCAGATATTTTTATAGAATTTGTCAGGCAGTTTAGATATCTTCTTTTTCGGCTATGAATTTCTCACCAATGTGAATAAGTTAAGGAAGGATGTCTATAATTGCTTTCTCCTGGAAAAACTAAGATGAAAATCGCGTCGTGTAAATTTTTAGTTGAAAAATTGTGCCAACAATGTCTACTAAATTATCCTGTTTCAATCAAACACCAAAAATAAAAATTTCGGTTTCCAATCACACTAAATGAACAGTGGAATTCAACAATTTCTATTCATTTTTCAGTCATTGACAATCTCGAAGTTCGTTGCAACTATACCAATATATAATATTCAAATACAATTAATTCGCTCAAGTTCTAGACAAATGAAAGTATGTAATTAATATTAAGTATACTTATATTGACTCGGCGTTTTGCCCCAACAAAATTTCGCGTTTTCAGCCCCTGAAGTGACTAAAAAACAAGGAAATTTAGCCTTCAGCCAGTCGAAAAATTTGTGCCAGTTGGCACAAACGTCTAAAAAAATTTTTACCATTCCAAACTGATTTGTACCAAAAACCACTGTTTTTCCCACGAACTTTTTTTCACATATGTGGAAAGAGGTCAAATTCTTTTTCCACACATGGAAAATTTTTTGACGACAAGTTTTCGTCTCAAAATTCTATGAGTTACTAGAGAAACACGTAAATATATGACTAGAAATTACAATGAATCGCCTCATTCCACTGTTTTTTTCGGGCCGGCCTTGTCTCCAAATACGGAATAGGGTCAAAAAATTTTGTTCTATATTCCAGAACTTGTTTTTTGGCTTAAAAATGCTCGTAGATGCTTTATCTGAGTGTTTTTGAGCTTCTTGAAGCATTCTGATGATCAATTTTTTGAACATATTTATCAAAAAAATAGATTTGCATTTTGTGTTCATAAATCGTAATTTCTAGAATCTTATCATTCAAAAAATTTTAAAACCAGTAATTTGTTGGTAACGTTTCATAAATTTGGCTATGAGTGAGAAGCGTAGAAACTTTCCAAAAATACTTCCAGTTCCATGAAGCTTTTGAATTGCATTAAGGTTAAGGAAGGAACAAACGCTTCAAACAGTTTTGAAAGTTGAGGTGTTAATCTTCCTAAAAAATGTATGAACAAAAAAATGTGTATCTTCATTAAATATAAAGATAAATATTAAAGATTGCCAATTAAATATGAAATAATACATTTACCATAATGAAAACTATCAAAGATTAGATGGTTACTGAAGGTAGACATGCTAAAAGCTGCGCCTGAGCTTGCTAATGAATAATAATGATTATTACAGTCATAACTGGCGCCAAGCGCCAGAAAATTTTGAGATTTGGACCTCCTAAAATGCCACAAAAAGCGTCTTAACACCATATATTTCTTCCAAATTTTTGGAAAGGCCTTTTTCCACATTATATTATATTTTTTCACATTATAGTGCAAATGTGAAAAAACGGTGCCAAAAACCATCTTTTTGGGTGATATTCATTTCGGGTGCGAAGCGCCCGAAAAGAATTTTACCTACTGTTTGTACCATAATAGTTATTTTTTAATTCTTACAGGTAAAATGGAAGCGCGGAAAGAAAAAATGACGAAATTTGAATGACCGGTTCAAATTCTGCAGGGTCACAGGGTGAGCATGGTCAAAGATGCGAGACGGTGAAGAAAAGCTCGATTTTTTGGCTACAGTAATCAGATTCTTCGCCAGCAGATTTTATATACATGCATGTACCTGCCGGTTGGTTTTCAATGGCAGACACAACGAAAACCTGAAAATTTGCATGGCAGATGTCAATTGGGCAGAAGCGACCAATAGTGACTTTTTCTCCCCTTTTCAATTTTTATTTTTTTCGAGCAGTCATTTCCGGTTATTTTTGTTAGTAAAAAATTATTGTGTAGGCGATGGGCAATAATATGGCTGCTTAACTTCATGTCTAATGTGTTGTTTGACCCCTGACACCATTAGCATATCGTGTTTTTGGTAGCACTGCTTATTTGTGAAATGTGCATGCTTGTTCTGCTTCGTTTGGCTTGCTAACTAATTAGCACTGCTTATTTTGCCATAAGATTCACATATAACTATTTTAAGACTTTTATATATATTATGCAAATTTTCTGACCGTGTTGGAAATATTACCCTTTATTGTCGATATTCATTTATTTATTTTGATTTATGGTCTATATTTTTTATTTTTTGCATTTGTTTTTATTTTATTGATTACTTTGCAGTGATGACAACGAAGGAACCCCCGAAAATACAGGTATTTATTAGCATTTATGTGCAAATTTGACCCCCATTGTGAAAAAGAGGTCAAAACAGGGTGTCTTAACTTACTGCGTCACTCAGGTCACATTGGGTGGTTGAGCAATTCTATACACATGTAGCCAGGATGAGATCACACTATCACAGTAGTCAACGGCTTAGGCTTAGGGATAGGCTTAGGAATACATAAATTTTGACATTTTCCTAAATATGTGAATTTTTCGGCCTAAGCTGTCTTTCCATGCTTTGAAAACACGCCTATTCCATTCCTGTGTTGCAAAGTGCACCATTAATTTTGAGTATTTGAAAAAATACGTAAATTTTTTACTTTGCATAAAAGTGTGTATTTTTTAACTCAAACTCTTTTCACACTTTGACAATGTGCTGGTTGGCTTTCTCAAGTGTCAAACTACTTGAAAAAGCCAATTTGAGAGTTTCAGCTGAAATATACTCGTTCCATGTTTTTTCCCCGAGCCTTCCCCCCCAATGGGGAAAGAGAACAAAAAATTTTTCCCCATTTTCAGGAAGTCGTTTTTTGCTTAAAAATGCTCATAGACACTTTATTTAAGTGTTTTTGAGCATTTTCAAGCCTTCTGATGTTTTTAGAGCTGTTAATTCCTTAGAGTTTGAAGTCTTACAAGCATTGTGGTACAAATTTTCCAGCAAACTATCCAAGAGCATTATGACTTTGAATTACATGAGAAATCTTCCATGATGACAAGCGAGAGCCTTAAAAAGATGTAAATCTCTCTGGCGCGAAGCGCCGAAAATTTTTGTGGATATTGACATTCTGTGATGCTAGAAAATTAATTTTCCGAAAATTTAGTTCCAGAATTAGATTCGAATTTTCTGTTAAAATGTCATAATTTCTAGAATTTTATTAAACACTTGATCATGAGACACAGAAAATGCACTAGTGAAATACTCCACAAAAAGCTTTTACTATGCTATAGCTCATACATGTAACGGAGCCCCGAGGTCTGGGGGGGAGTTGGGCGACTTTTTTTGGGGCCGGGGGTCAGTAATTCCCAAAATGTTTGGGGGAGGGGTCTCTCAAGGAAAAAAATTTGATTTTTTCACGAAAAAAGTCCGAAAAATATTTCCAAAAATAGTAATTTTTACCAAAAAAGACCGAAAAAAAATGTATCTATGGCGCGAAGCGCCAAGAAAATTCACATTTTTTAAAATTTTTCGTTCAAAAATTGACATTTTTTGTCAAAAAATTGACATTTTTCTGTATTTTTCCGACCAAAAGTATGGGGGTCCCTACGGCTACCATATGGCTAGCCATTGGATTGGAAAATCCTGGGGGGGGGCGGTCGCCCAATGGCTAGCCATATGGTCGACGATTTCTGGGGGGGGGGTTCCCATAGCACTTCCCCCCCCCCAATTACATGTATGCTATAGCTGCTAGAACGTCGTTATGGATGGGGACGCATAACAAACAAGTCCATTATTGATACTGATGGCTGTTGAGTGACAAAAAATGTTTTTGTCCTAAAATTTTTGTTTGTACCAGTACAAACGAAGCCAAAATTTTCGTTTGTACTCTGGACCATTTCGTTTGTAGAGTACAAATAAAAAAAACACTGGTTGGGACCCCCACCCCCAAAATTTTGGGTTTACCCTCCCCCCAACTGGTCGGACCTCTTACAGGTATGACTAAAAGCCGCGCTTGAGCTTGGCAATAAATAATAATGTTTATTGAAGTTATAACCGGCGCGGAGCGCCGGAAAATTTGAGCTTCTGGACCTCCTAAAATGTACCAAAATGCATCTTTTCAATATGAAAACTCCAAATTTTTCTTCCACATTTGTGGAAAGACCTCAAAAATTTTTTCCACATTCCAGATTTTTTTTCCACATTATAGTGCAATGCAAATGTGGAAAAAACGGTGTGTTGCTGTGCGTGTGCAAATAACAAAGCATTAGGGAGCGAGGTCTGTCATCAATTTGATTGGTGGAAAAATTTCATACCTTCAATTTGATTGGTCGAAAAGTTGTAGTCTATTCCTTCCTAACCGTGAGTCCAAGCCTAAGCCCGGGCCTAAGCCTAAGCCTAAACCTACTACTAAACCTAATCCTAAGCATCAGCCTGAGCGCAAACTTAAGCCTATACCTGTACTTGGGTGGGGGTTGGGGGTGAACCCCCCCCCCCCAACTTGGCCAACCATGTACCCAACATCACCCAACGCCCACCCCCGTTTGGAAAAAATTAAAAAAATTTGCAAAAAAGTGTATGTTTTTTAGCCTTTTTTGGGAAAAATTCCGACTTTTGTTTACCCTCCCCCCAACTGGTCGGAGGTCTTACAGGTATGAGCACCGTTTTTTTTTCCTCGAAGGTTTTTTCCACATGAGAACCGGACCCAAAATTTCTTTCCTCACTTTCCAAAAATTTTCCTCATTTTTAAAAACGCTTATAATGTGGCTACGGATGCTTTTTTATGCATTCTAAGAGCATAACCAAGCATTTTGTTGTATTCGGAGTCAGAAACCTGCAAAAATGAGGAAAAAATTGAGAAAATTCTGGTTATGTTTGTTAAAAATGAGCTCACGAAGAATATATTGGTGTTCTACAAGAGCAGGTGAAGCATGTTAACGATAGAGTTCTCAGGAATTTATCCGCTCTATTGACATTTTGGTGGTTCCGATTAGAATCATCTAATTTTATTTAGCTCTTGGTCCGGCGCAGAGCGCCGAAATTTTTTTTGGATTTTCACTTTCTAAAACGCTGGAAAAAGAACCTTCACAACGTTGAGAAATAAATTAAAATCAAACTGATGAACTGTAATTTGTTCCCCATTCCGGCGCGAAGCGTCGGAAAAATTTTCGGGTTTTTATATTCTAAAACGCTAGAAAATAAATCTCTCCAACAGATATTTATGAATAGAAGTTCTAAAATCGCAGTCTAGAATGATGTCTTCAATTTCCATTTTCAATAAACGCATAAGTCCAGGTTGCAAACGTTTAAAAACTTCCAAGCATCGAGAAGAAAAATTGAGAGAATTGATGAAAAATGTCAATTTGGGCAGGGCTGGCAAACATAGGTTTTTTTCAACCTAGGTTTTTAGGTTTTTTTTAAAAACCTAGGTTGGTCTGATTTTTTAGGTTTTTAGGTTTTTTAGGTTTTTTGGAAATTCTGTAAAAAAATGCATATTTCCTAATGTTTAGCATACTAGAGGTATAGGAAAGCACAGACAAAGCCTTTTATGTTACCTGTGGAAAACATTTCTATTTACTTCATGGTTTGAACTATCTACCTATACAGTATCGATGTACTATTCATAAACACTGGAAAATACGTAGGTGATAGTAAGTACCTTGCCTTATCCTTTATTCTTATTTTCTATCAGGCGCGGCCGTTAGCATATCTACTTCGACTTACTAATTAATGCTCAACAGTTTCCATCAATCAAGTTAGCTCGCTTCATTTTCTAATCGTTAACAGTCCATTATGTCGCCCAAAATCAAGGCTGGAAAAAACCTAACCTAAAAAATTTTCAAATTTAGGTTTTAGGTTTTTTAGGTTTTTTCTAGGTTTTATATTTTGTATTGCCCTACAATCGCTTACAAGACTACTTTAAGCCATATGAATTCTGTAAAATTAATGATAAAAGGCTAGCACGCCTTTTCATATCAAAATAATGAGTCAAATGAAGAAAATTTATAAACTCAAAATTAAGTGCACAACACAACAACATAACGTAACAACTTGACACGACACACAAATCACAAAATCAAATGACCAACATTTATTTAGCTTTTATCACATATAGTAAATGCCTGAAATCAGATATATGCAAGGGCAATAATTGATATAGGTAGTTGACTTATTATAATAGAAAATGGGACAGTTGCATAGGTAAGGTAAAGTGGGGTAACTTTGGTCAATTTTGCTTGAAACATCGCCGAATTTTTTCTCTGTAAGATATTCAGATACAACTTGGCACACTAATGTCTAAGTGATCAGTGCATGTCACTGTGAAAGGAAATTGAAATCCAAATAAAATTGAGAAATTTGTGGGTCGACAAAGTTGCCATTTTTTTTATTGAAATTTTCAAATTGAAAAAAATTTGGGTTTCACTCATCCGCTGCACTCAAAACTTTCACTGACTATTAAGTGTCTTTAGAGAGTTTTTCTTTTCTATTCTGTATAAAAAAATAACTACCCATTTTCGAGCAGGAAAATCGGTCCAAAAGCGGGAAACTTTGGCCAGTTGGTGGGAAACTTTGGTCAGGGCGGGTAACTTTGGTCACATTATATTTTGGCCGGTAACTTTGGTCAAATTAGAATTTTTTGTGCCACACATTTTTCTACTTATAATAATTTGATCTTACTTCTTTTTCAGACGAATTATTTTATCCTGTATCGATTACGTACGTCACAATCAGGGTTGGCAAAAACCAAACTTTTGAAATTTCGACTTTTTGGTTTTTTAATGGTTTTTTTGGTTTTTCTATGGTTTTTTAATAATTTTTTTCTGGTTTAATTCTTCAGAATGTTTGGTGCATTAACATAACTATGTAAAAAACTGCTGGGAGCTCCCTGTATCATCTAAGACTAGTTAGGGAGCCGTAAAATGGCAGCTAGAAGTATTAATCTTATCAGAAGTGTCATTATTTTATGCTTATAAGAAATCCCTATTTAGCAATAGAAATACAGTAATAGTGGGCACATAAGAAAGGAACCATTAGTGAAGAACATAAGAAAAGTAAAAATGGAACAGAGCATGCGATATGTAAAGGGCAAATTCAAAGAAAAGAAGAAAAATTACAAATAAAGAGAAATTACAAATAAAGAGAAATATACAATACACAATATAAGTAATCATAACTCGAAAGAAATCAACTGCAGAATTGTATCAATGCATCACATATATACATATGCACAGAAAAGTTGAAATGACACTATACCGTTTTCGATAAGAGGGTTTAAAATTGATGGATTATTACATATGTTATTAATATTACAAACTGCAGTTGAAGGTCACACATAGACATTTCAGATGTTTCTAAATTTTTGCTTTTCAAACCTGTCTGGGAGCTATAACTACAGCAAATAGGTCTTATTATATATGCTATTCTCGCTTGCATGATAGATATACATTTTTTGCACGATTTTTTCTACTTGATAGAGACGTCAAGTCACATAAAAATGAGCCACTCAAAAACTCTTCTCTTTGCTAACCTACAGTATGCTTAACTGATCTGTATAAAATTTTATTATTGTTGTCTCATTTATATTTTGAAATTTCGAGCTAAGAAAATTAAAAAGCTTACCGTAACAATAAAATCAGTTATTGTTCAATATCATGTTTTATAACATTTTGATGATGATATGGATCAATGGATGTCACCCCGTATGGTCGGAGTACACTCCACAAAAGATTTAGTGTCTACTTTTTTGTGAGCAAATTATAGCAAAGTTGACTCATGTACTAAATGTGTAGTTGCAAGATGGATACAAAGGATATCGATTGATTTATATTACATCTTTTGAGTACGAAATGTATCATAAAAATACGACTTTTTTCTACTTTGTAGTGAAGTCAATTCAACTCAATTAATAGTTTTGTTGATTTAGATAGACACCAATACATGCCTAGAAGATCGACTAATGTGAAAAAACACTTTCCCAATGATTTTGGAAAAAAACCAAAAAAACCAAAAAACCAGAGATTTTCCAATTTTTTGGTTTTTTTAAAAAACCAAAAAAACCAAAAAATCAAAGCCTTGCCAACCCTGGTCACAATATGGTCAGGCATTACAAAAGAAAGCCTGATGCGCGCAAATACCTGACTAATTACCTAACAGAAGATCTCGAAAAGGCCATCGAGGCTGTTCGAAACGGGTCAAAAATTCGAACAGCAGCTCGTGTTTACAATATTCCACATGGAACATAACAAAACAAAGTAATCTGATGGTAAGTATATTTTCTAAAACCACACTAAATTACTCAATGATAATTTGTTTTTAGAGAAACTGAACTTGTCCAAAAATACATCAGCTTCTTTGTTATTCAGTCCACTATCAAACGGTACCTTGTAGACACTTTTGAACATTTAAATGCGATTAAATACTAAATTATTGCAGATAATAGTACAACAATTGTAGTAAGTTAAGATATACCCGAAGCGCCGGAAAATTTTGAGATTTTGACCCTTTCAAGTCCGCAAAAACGCATCTTTTCGGTTTTGAATTCCCCAAAATTTTTTCCTCAATGAGAACCATACCCAAAATTTTTTTCCTCATTTGGAAATTTTTTTCCTCAAAACACCCCATTTGAGGAAAAAAACGGTGGGTATGCGTATGAGCCTATAAGCCTGAGTCCAAGCCTAAGCCAGAAAATTTGGCAGAAACAAGTGCAAAAATTTTGGCAGAAACAACTGTAAAAGTCAATAAATTTTTTCGACCAATCAAAATGATGACAGATCTCGCTTCGCATGCTTTCTGTACAAATAAAGCCTAGTCATCGAGAATTCATCAAGTCTACAGTATATTCGCATATTTTGATTTTTTTTCTCGTAAAGTAACATCATGCGTGAGATCTCTGATTTCTATATAATCGTCTACTCCGCAGAATCTTCAATATGCTAGTGTAATTCTGGATATTTCAGATTCCTATATAAATATAGAGCTCATAAAAAAAGATGTTTACGCAAATGACAATTGAATTTGACTTTTCGAGTTTGAAGCATGAGTTCTTAGTTATTGTCAGTTTCTGAAAACAAGTACAATCTCACTATAATAATGTGCATAAAAAATTCCTGGGAAGCCGGGCGGCCGGAAGGGCACTGCTGTTTTTTTTTCCCAAATCGTGCTTTTTGGTGAAAAAAATTCGGAAAAGGGGAAAAAAAATTGGGCTCTTTCCTCATTTGGGGAAGAAAATTTTGGGGATCGAATACAGAAAAGATCCATTTTTTGGGCATTTTAGAAGATCCAAATCTCGAAATTTTTCGGCGCTTCTCGCCGGTTATAACTTAAATAATCATTATTATGTATTATCCAGCTCAGGCACGCCTATTGGCATGTCTAATTCCAGGGCTGGCAAACATAGATTTTTTTCAACCTAGGTTTTTTAGGTTTTTTTAAAAAACCTAGGTTGGTCTGACTTTTTAGGTTTTTAGGTTTTTTAGGTTTTTTGGAAATTCTGTAAAAAAATGCGTATTTCCTAATGTTTAGCATACTAGAGGTATAGGAAAGCACAGATAAAGCCTTTTATGTTACCTGTGGAAAACATTTCTATTTACTTCATGGTTTGAACTATCTACCTATACACCTCAGACATGCACGGCAAGAATTAGAGAGTTGGGCCTACCCCCCTGTGGGACATCGTTGCTTACGTCTGACTGAGGCTAGGGAAAGTTTGTTATTAATGCAAACTCTTTGAATGTGATTTGAAAGAAAAGAGATGATCCATTTTTCAAGAAAACCAGAGATGCCATAATTTTTCAACTTTAGGAAAGCTTACTTTGGGAGACGGAGTCAAAAGCTTTTTTTAAATTAATGTAGACCAAATCAATTGAAGAACCTGAATCAATAAGTTTGGTCGAAGTATTTTTGCATTTGAGCAACTGTGTTTCACAGGACTTTTTTGGCAAAAACCCAAACTGCGAGGGTGTTAATAAAGAGTTTCTTTTAAGGTATTCTATAAAAGAAGAATTATTGATGCCATCCATGATTTTACAAACTACTTACACAGCAAAGGGAAATTGGTCGGTAATTTGAAGTTGATGACGAGTCACCTTTTTTGTATACTGGGATTACATTAGCAGTTTTCTACATAGATGTCAATGGCCCAGTTTGAAAGAAACCTCGAAGATATGAGAAAGTGGGTCAGCCAAACAATTGGATGGTTTTTTCAAGAAGTAGGCACATAACCCGTCAGCATACCTGTACTTGAGGGGGGGTTGGGGGACCCCCCCCCCCAACTTGGCCAACCCTTTACCCAAAATCATTTCCCCCCCCCCCCAGTTTGGGGAAAAAATTTTTTTTTCAAAAAAGTGTATGTTTTTGGCCTTTTTTGGGAAAAATTTCGACGTTTTTCT
Source organism: Romanomermis culicivorax (assembly GCA_963922205.1). NCBI lineage: Eukaryota > Metazoa > Nematoda > Enoplea > Mermithida > Mermithidae > Romanomermis > Romanomermis culicivorax. Next base: position 333,330 of record CAWUHX010000013.1, on the reverse strand, counting down.
ACTCCCCCCCCCCCCCAAAAAAAATTTCGGATTTACTCCCCCCCCCCCCAACTGGTCGGAGGTCTTACAGGTATGCCCGTCAGGACCCAAGGCGAGGGAAGGGTTCAGTTTACAGAGAGCAGTATGAATGAGTTCAACAGAGAATGATACATTGGAGATTTCAGACATAGTTCTTTTGGGGAAATGTGGCATGGAAGCATCATCATTGGTGAAGACTGATGTAAAATAATCATTGAAAAGTTCTACCTTTTGATCTTCATCAGAAATAATGGTGTTGCCTATGCGAATCGGGGGAATAGTTCTACTTGATTTGATTTTGGAATTCACAAATTTATAAAAGCTTCTGGGATCTGATTTGTCTTTCGAGTTCTAGTTTAAATGATGGTGCATAAAATGATTACGATTTTTTCGATTTTCAAATTATCTGAAGCATAAAGGGGATTACCAAAAAATAAGCTGCAAATACATCATCTTGGATTTGAAATTGTGAATTCCAGTTTAAAATTCTAAAAAGAAATTTGGATTTTTATATCATTAAAGGCTGTATCATGAATCTTTTGACTGTTTATTTCAAAGACAAAAGGTTTAATTTGTAAGTCGATTCAATCATTTTACAATGGTAGAAGGCAAGAATCAAATTGAAGACATGCAACCAAAATTTAAAAATCAGGGGCTACTTCCATCAAAGACACTTAGGTTTCAGCTAGGCTGGAGCTTATACTTCAGTTTAACTCCATATGTTAAAACATTTCCATTCAAGTACAACTCATCACTGCTGCTTAACTCATACACATGAAATAAATCGAAAAGTTGAGCTGCACCTGAGCTGTGGCCTAACTAATGTATGTCATAACCTTGCCGTTAAGATTTTTCGATATTTTTCTCTAAGTTTCTTGATGATGTTTTGTTGTACAATTTGAGCTACCGGTGAGCAACCCTTAAAGGCGTGCGCAAAAAAAGGCGACCAATTTTTAAAAAGTAAAAGTTGTCAAATCAAAGTAAGAGTTGTCCTATTGTGAAAAAAGTTTTGTGAAGCTATTTACGCACAATATTAGTCTAAAAATCACCCAGATTTGTAATTTACACGTAATTTAAGGTCATCAACTTCTTGTTTCAATATGGGCGAAATTTCGCCAAAATCAAGAAGTTTTGTTTTGAAACTGGAAAAAATCAAAACCAATTCTGTCATTGACCAGTTCGAAAAACGATTAAAATTATGGGTGAAACAGAAAGCAGGACACATAAAACGATTCTCTTGTAGTTTTCTGCTGGTGCTTATCTATTTTACTTTTTCTGTTGTAAAACATGTTGATTTTTTTCAATTTTTGCTTATTATTTGCAAAAAAAATCAACTTTCAGTATCGTTGATTCTTGTCAGTCAATATGTGAGCAACCTGGCTGAAACTTGGCAGTTTTTATGCCAGACGTTTCATCTATCGACGGCAGCAAACCGCATTAAAAAAGCTTACTCATTTGAAAGTTATGAAAGCCATTAACGGTCGCCTTTTTTTGGCTCACTCTGTATATAGTGTGTTAATGTTTCTAAAGTGAAAAATGACAAAAACATCTAGCGAATTTAAATGTTCTGCATGAATATAATGCAGAATTTGTTCTCCAAAAAATTTCTGAGTATTAATGGAGCCTTGTCACAAATTTTTCGTCTCATATCACGTGAGGCTTGACAGAGAATGCTGAAAATATAAAATAGTACTTGCCTTTCAGATTCATTATTCGGATGTATTTTAAGAAAAATATATTCTGGTTAAGCCACAGCTTAGGCTGCAGCTCAGCTGGAGCATTTGCATCCTCAATGAAGCTAGCTCCCGGCAAGCAACTAGAAATTGGGATTCTCTAACAATTTCTGTCACTGTCCTATTCTGATGTTTATTTTTATTATGATCATTGCAGCTTCCTATGCTGCGAATAAATGTCGTCAGCACAACAAGTCATATTATTACAAATTTATGACTAATAATCAGTTCTAGAAAGATTGATGATATGATTAGCCTTCGGTTTTTTAGTCATATCTTTTGGATTACCGGAGTTTTTCCATCATTGTGACGAACATTAAAAAACGGGCTTTTACAGGTCGGACTTTCTTGGCTCGACCCGGGGTCAGGCCGGTCCCTGGCCGACATAGGGACCCAGAAGGGGACCATGAAAACCATATTTAGAGAATGTAAAAAGAAGCTTAGGATGAGAAACTTGTCCAAAGCCTTAGTAAAGCAAATGTATGTACACTACATCTATGGGATGATCTTTGTCCAACTGATTTACCCAAGAACTTTTATACTTAAGCAATTTCAATTCGCTGGAGCTATGTTTTAGGGATCCAAACTGTTGATCTATTAAAATATTGTGATGATTATGATAAGTTAAAATTTTTTCATTCATAATTTTTTCTATGATTTTGAATAGAACTGAACACAGCGAAAAAGGACGATAGTTTTCAACCAGGGATAGGTCACATTTTTTTATAGAGATTGATGAAAGTAGTTGTGCCAAATTTGCGGCAAGTTTTTTGATGGAAAAGAAACAGGATTTCGGGTCCTAAGGTTGTAGATGATTTAATAGTTTTCAAATTTGCTAAAACGATTGGAATTGTGATGGATACTGATGATAGATCAGCAATTGACCGTTTCTTGAACTCGGTGGATGCCATTATCAAGAGTAAAAACAGATGCAAAATAATCATTAAAAAGTTTGCATTTCTCATTGTTATCGATGATGTTAGACTCATTCTGAACAAGAGGTTATAAGTTTCTAGTAGAGCATATGCGTGAATATACAAAAGTGTAGAATGCTTTTGATTCATTTTTAGCAATAATTTGATTTTCCTCAATTTCTTCGGCGCTGGGTCTAAAATTTAAGATGTCCGGGTCCAGCAAAACAATCGGAGAATTTCTGGTCTTTTTTCGGCTGCGGGTAGCCGATACATCGCTAGACAATGATGCTGTAGTGTAACGATTTTTCTGAACAAAGCATAGTTGATTCCAAAGGAGTAACATTAAAACTTCAAAAAGCGCTAACTAAACGAATAGTTTCCCATACTTGACTGATTTAGATGTAAGAATTTGATGCTTGGATGTTAGAAAACCTTTTTTTGGCTATCAAGAAAGGAAAACATTTCTATCCCAACTCCTGTCCTGGCTGATGCCAACCAGAATTTCTATGCTGTGCATGTATGAAGCAGACGTTCCCGAATTGGAAATTTTTGAAAAATCCATCTAACACAACGTATTTTTCAACATTCAACCCGTTTACTACGAGGGTGGGAGGTGTGTCGGTGGGATTCAAACTTCTAACGTCGGGGTTCACCCATCTCCTATTCAAATTACGGACCTTGCTGGTGTATGGTGTTTATACTATATATTCTGCACAAACATTCCAACTTCCAGCACAACCTTAATTTCTCACTCATGTTCTATTTTTCAAGTCACTGATCGAAACGAACAAGCGCAACAATCTGCTCGCAATGTACGTTGATATTCCGAGTCTTTAATAATTGACTAACTGTTCAGCATTAACAAAGTTGAATATTGTTTTCATATTTTGTTTATATATTTTGCGCTGTATCGATTCGATTTGATCGTACGATGTCTGCTTCACCGTCTACCAGCAGCAATCCTAAATGTGCCGAGAAAAAGACGAACTCTGAGAAAAACAAAGATCTGCAAGTGGACATTTTTCTGAACGATTTCACGGAGAGTAAGACGTTGGTCATATAATAGGTCTACATCGGGATAATGAGGCACAGTTGTTTTTTTAGCCGGCTCTGTCCGCGTTGGTAAAGATTATCAAGCCAGTATTCCCGAATTTATCGGTGACCAGAAAGTGTGTTCGGATGACGACAAATCCGTACTTTTATGGTCACCACCCGAAAATCTCAGCGAAACGCAATATTATGAATACACGACAATAGCCGGTAAAGAATACAAATACAGTTTGGAGCAGGCGTTAGGATTTTTGCAATGGCACGAACACGATGTCAAACGTGCACTCAAAGAACTAGCCCAATACGTGCCAGTTAGTGGCGAGTGGTCCGTCGAAGACATTTTAGTTTTCGAACAAGCTTTTGCGTTTAACGGCAAATGCTTCAATCGGATACAGCAAATGGTAACACGCTTATATTATAAGCATATATGTAGCCGCATGAAGTGCAATGAGAATCCCCTAGTGAAGAATCATCACATACCTATTAGTGATCCGGAAACTCCACCCTTATCAGATCAACCCGGGAAGAAAATCGATTTTCAGTCTAAAAATACCCATTTTTGATCAGAGAAGTGTGATAAAGATAAAATTTTTTGGCGGTTCGCTCCATAAAGGATCTTTTTATTGACTTTTTGGAGCCTTGAACGCGCCTTTTGCAGGCATTTTCATGAATTTTTAAAGTCAAAGTTTGGTTTTTGAACCACTCCTGAACCTTTCTCCCCAAGAAGCTATTTCATGTATGCATACATGTAACGGAGCCCCGAGGTCTGGGGGGGTTGGGCGACTTTTTTGGGGCCGGGGTTCAGTAATTCCCAAAATTTTGGGGGGAGGGGTCTCTCAAGGAAAAAAATTTGATTTTTCCACGAAAAAAGTCCGAAAAATAGTTCAAAAATAGCAATTTTTGTCTAAAAAACTGTAAAAAATGTATTCATGGCGCGTAGCGCCGAGAAAATTGACATTTTCGACCATTTTTTGTTCAAAAATTGACATTTTTCATTTTTTTCCAACCAAAAGTATGGGGTCCGTATGAGCACCATATGACTAGAAATAGGATTGTAAATCCCTTGGGGTCGCCCAATGGCTGCTAGCCATATGGCCGACAATTTCTGGGGGAGTCCTGTTTACAATGTTTGGGAAATATTCCGTTTTCGTTAAATTTTTAATTTATGTGACTTACCTTCCCACCACACACCTCGGTCGATGTTGTACATGTATACGAGACAATGCTTGGGAGATCTCGTAAAGATTCAGTTGAATTCAAATTGATTCGGTAGAATGGAATCTAGTGTTGGACAATCGCAGATGTTCTAACTGGTTTAGAACCTAATTTTTTATTTGGCTTTCCGATTTTCGAGTTTGGTTGGCTTATTTTCTGTCTGAAGTAAGGTGTAATTTTATATGTTTTGCACAAATTTATCAGACATAATTGGTTTCTAACTGATAACAAAGCAACCATTCAGTTTCCTTTTTTAACTACGGATCTGCAAAGAGAACCTGTTGAATAAAAGTCAAGTCCACCTTATGGTTTTATAGACGATATGAAATTATTTTCCCATTATTGGACTAATTTCCTATGATGTTTTTGTGAAAGGATTGTTGGGGAAGTCAACTGTTACTAAATTCTCAAATGTCAACCTTTTATTTTAATTTTTAGTTACCAAACAAAACCATGGCTTCATTAGTAAAATTTTACTACAGTTGGAAGAAACGGTCAGCGAGTAGTAATGCACAATCGCATTTGGAGAACGATAAGAGACGACCTCTTAGGTTGAAAATTTTCACGTTTATGTTCATTTTAGTTATAACGTATTTTTATATGTAAAGCGAGGACGATGACGTTGAAACTGGTTCCGAAAGCAGTCATAAGCGTCGAAAAGTTGCTAGTAATGCGATGAAAAATTGCAAACATTGCGGCGCATCATCGTCTCAGTTGTATTTTAGTCCTTCCGGGAAATTATGTAATACTTGTTTTGTTCATTTCAGGTAAGTAGTCGAAAAAGTGATATTTTTTCGCATCCTGAGACAAGAAAATTTCACTTGAAAAAATTGTTCTTTTCGACACGATGAACGATTAAAACAAAAGGATTATAGATGTTGAGATTTTTTTCGGTTGAATAGAGATGAGGGAGATTTTGATGGAGGAAACCCTAGTAGCTTTTGTAAAGTCTGGATAACTCTTTATTATTTCTCAGACGAACTGGTGCGCTAAGAGAAGCTCCGTCAAAAAAGCGAATTTCGCACGAATTAGTCGAAGAATCCGATTCCGATTCGGACAATCAGCGTAATCATAGAGCTCCTAGGAATATGAGCCTTAATGTGAACGATTTTATACAAACATCGGAAAAATCATCACAAAAAAATAGTAATATTCGACAAAGAAATTCTTTGTCGAAAGATTATTCTGCTTCGTCGTCAATGGCGTACGATTTTTCCAAGCATGTAGATAACGAAAAGATGATTAGAGAAATCATATCTTTGCGCGATCAAGCGGCCAAAAACCGTTTCAATATATCGCAGATGAAAAAATGCCTTTTAGGAACTACGGATATCAACAGTTGCAGATTGTCGCCAAAATCTAGACCTTCGAAGACATTATTTAAATGGTCTCAACACGAAATTTATTTAGTATTACAAGGTAAGGAACTCCAGGCAAATAATACCTAATTTTTTAATCCTACTCGATGTATATCACTCGCATCAGTCATAGGGATGCAAAATTTTTTCCTCTCACAGGCTTCCGCATGTTTGGCAAAAATTTCCAAAACATAAGCAATTTAATGGGAACGAAAACCGTCGACCAAATACGAACTTTTTACGCTACACATAGAAGCAAATACAATATTGATTCAGTAAATTAATTTTACGTTTAAACCCATTTCATTTGATATTCTGATATTTTAAGCTAATAAACGAACTCGAAAAGCAGAAAGTTGACGAAAAGCGAGCGAAAGACGAAACTGTGATCGTTCTAAGCGACGAAGAAAGGGGAGACGCCTCTAATGAGATTTTTTTGATCGACGACGAAGATGATGAGTGATCCTCCATAAGTAATAAATCAAGAGCTATTAAGTAAATAAACATACTCAAGAACGTGAACGGCAAGAATTTTTCAGAGAGGGCAATGTCCCCGGGCTCCCCATCGACGAGGTGTGAGTGAGCAAAACAACAAAGAAAGAGGGCTCCAAAAGCATGCTTATCATATATAATATGCACAAAATTATCGAAATTGATTTTCTTCAAAAAAATTTCGGTGGGGCGCTCAACGATCTTTTCGGACCAGAGGGTATCCGGGGTAATACTATTTCATTTCAAAATAGCGATGTAACCTTGACAAAAAAATCAAATATTGTTTAAAGTTGAAGATTGGTGTATCAAAACAAGGTGACACGGATCCAAAATGATAGTTTCGGTCGAAAGCATATCGTATCATCAGTTTAATATTTATCAGCTCATACTCGCTTTACGATTTTCAGATGACTTTCTCAAACTCATGAAGATAAAAGATAATGCTTCATTTTTCGTTGTTTATTGCTATACCGCGCATTACGTAGAAAATCTTACGTTTTTCAATCACTCTTTTATCTTGTTTTCGATTCGAATGGTTATTTTAAATCCACATTTTCACTGGAAGAATTTTTAAATGTTTCCTTGATATGGTTTTTGGAGAGTATTCTGTGAAAATGTGCATGATGTTTACGACGTTAGAAAGTTTCTCATTCGATTCCTGCTTATTACGAAAGTTTCACAGTTTCTATTTGATAAAATTTCCGCTTTTGGCCAATTCATTGACTCTTTGTCTAGAAAGTTCGTTTTGCGGTAGATCAGACCATGTTTGGGAGCAAGCATTGCTGCTATATTCCCATACCTGTACATAATTGAGGGGAATTTTAGGATTGCTCTCCGCAGACAAGTTCAGGCGGTTGCTGACGATCCCATCTTGAGCTATGAGTCGACAGCTTTTATCCCCACTCCCGTAGCTGAAAATCAAGAAACAATGTCATTTCGCCGAAATGAGCACTGTGTAACACTTTTGAAGTAAGAACCACCTATCCTGAGAGCGTGTTTTTTTATTGTTTTTTCATTTCTTGAGCGAAAAAAGTAGGATCTTATTGATAATTTTACTGCCACGAGATCCATAGCCTAAGTCTAATTCTGGTGAAACTCGGGACGATAAAATTGTCAATAAGATCCAAAAATGATTGTTCCAGCACTTTCCGATAAGTTCGGAAAATCGGTTATCTTCTCCCCTAAAGTTTTTCCGCCCTAGCCAACTGGCCAGAGCTCATTCAAGTATGAATAGTACCATAAACATTCGCAATTTGACCATAATTGCGCCATCTTATGACGTTTCTCTATTCTCGTGTTTTTATTGAAAGTTCATTTTTGTGTACAGATGAAACCGTCTTGCTGATGTATGATTTATTAATTTCGCTATCATTTTCATGCTTTTTCATTTTTTCACCTATACTCTATTCGAAAAATTTTATACATTTGTTCATATATTTTCGAATAAAGCATTCAAGTATCTGATGTTTTTCATGTATTAGATAGAAAAAGGTACGATAAATACTTATCTCAATAGCCATTTGAAAACGACTAGCAAGTAGTGCCAGCCGCTGTCGTGACGTCACCGCCTTTCGAAGCGATGGTGACGTCACCGCACGTGCTTATTTTCCCACGGTTACCATTGGAGAAACACGTGATTTCTTAACGTTTCTGTCTTCGCGATTTCGATTTTTAGGTCTGGGCCTCTTCTGGCAAATCTGATTAAGCCATGTGGAAATTCAATAAAGTCAATTTTTGTCGTCGTGCTTTCCAAATGGTTGGTATTTTTTATTGAATTCTTTTATTTACTTGTGTATAATGTGTCACCTATATTTTTCTTTCCCCATTTTTTCAATTGTGGCGCGTTCTTTAGCAGTGGACCTTTCGCCATTATTCACTCGATTCCGATCAACTTTTGAAGAATGAGCGTTCGATTCCTCTTTCAGATAGCTTTGGACGCATCCACAATTATCTAAGAATTTCGTTGACCGAAAAATGCAACTTGCGATGTACGTGACGTAAGTTTTTTTTGAAAATTATAATTTATGAATCTGATCCCCTCAACTTCATTATACAAGATAATTCTCTATTTAAGGCACATATTGTATGCCAGAGAATGGAGTTGAATTGAGTCCAAAATCCAATTTATTGAACGCTGATGAAATTTCGACATTGGCGCGAGTTTTCACACGGTTGGGCGTCACAAAAGTACGATTGACGGGTGGTGAACCGACACTGCGGAAGGACTTGCTAGACATTATAAGTTAGTAGCATAGCTTTCGTTTTTTCTTCAAATTAACTGTTAATATGGTAGGATTCTAAGATCACACAAGACTAGCGATTACGAACAGTGGAAAACATTCATCAAAAGATTTGACTCCTTTTTTCTAGTAGGCCTTGCTCGTCCTACTCCAGTTTTGTCGTAGTATTATAAGTTTGAGCATATTATGTGTCTTTTATTCAAAATTTTTAATACTGTTTTTTTATTTTAGCGTAGTGTTCATTTTGAATTTATGAAACATTTTATTCTGATGGTCAGTGTTTTTTCTGCACAGTGCAGACTTTTTAGGCTTCGTGCAGAATTTTTTTGTGATTTCTGCACTTGTGAAGAATTTTTGAGTCATATGTCATGATCACATATATTCTTCTGTAGTGTATCAGTCATGATCACATATATTCTTCTGCAATGTACCAGTCATGGATTCTGAACCAGACATGCACGGCAAGAATTTTCCAAGGGGAGCGTTCTTGGACTTTTTATCCAGGAGGGTAGGGGGTCGGCGAGCAGAAAAACAAAAAACAATCTGCAAGCTTGTTTCTCATACAAAATATGTACAAAAATCATCAAAAAGCTGTCTTGGAAAAATTTAACGGGGTGTTTGACGAGTTTTTGGGCCAGGGGGGTGGCCATGGTCTAGGTAAGGGGGTACCCCCTACCCCCTATGTGCATATATGTTCTGAACTTTTAAAATCAATTATTTTTCCTATTTTAAGACCTTAAAATGTCTAGTCAAAAAACTATAATACTATATTCAAATTTAACATTCAATCACACATTTAATTTGCTTTTTTCCTATATTCGCTATTATTGCGTTGTGACACAGTTTTTCCCCCAAATCGTGTTTTTGGGGGAAAAAATTCGGAGGAGGAAAAAAGATTTTGGACCCTTTCCCCATTTGAGGAAGAAAATTTTGGGGATCGGATACAGAAAGGATGCATTTGGGTGCATTTTAAATAGTCATAATCTCACAATTTTTATAATTATAACCTTAATAATCATCATCATGTATAATCTAGCTTGGGCGCGGCTTTCAGCATGTCTACCTTCACTTATCACTTGATCTATAATAGTTTTCATGACCTTAAACGTATTATCTCATGTTTTAATTGGTAATCTTTAATATTTTATCTTAATATTTAATGGAGATTCGCATTTTTTCCTTGACTCATCAATAGGTCAACAAGTCTCTAAACTTTTTGAAGCGATTATTCCTTTCTTAACGTAAAATCCATTCAAAAGCTTCATGGAAGTAGTGTTCGGAAATTCAGATCTTTTCGGCCAAGTTCATGAGAGTTTACAAATAAATTACTGGTTTTAAAATTCTTCAAATAATAAAATTCTAGAAATTACGACTTTTGAACACAAAATTTGAATCTAATTCTTGAAACAAATGTTCGGAAAATTGATTTTTCAGCATCGCAGAATGGCAATACCCAAAAAATTTTTCCGGCGCGTTGGCCTCTCACTTGTCATCATAGTGGACTTAACCGTCGATTTCTCATGTAATTCAAAGTCATTGTGCTCTTGGATAGTTTGCTGGAAAATTTGTTCCACAATGCTTGTAGATTAGACTTCGATCAAACTCTAAAATTTCTATTTTTTCCTCAATTTTAATTAATTAACGGCTCCAAAAACACCAGGTTTAAAAAAGGTCAAAAAGACATAAATAGAGCGTCTATGAGCATTTTTAAGCGAAAAAAATACCTCGGTAAATGGAGAAAAAATTTTTGACCCCCCTTCCCATTTGTTCAAAAGGCCCGGAAAAAAAGTGGTAACAGAAGAAAACCGCAGTGCAGAAACTTTTTCGGCTTTTCTGCACTGTGCAGAAAGCCGGTGCAGAGAAAAGAACACTGCTCATGGTGAAAGAAACTAGTGCTTCAGACGATTTTTGCTACTTCTTTCAATCGCTTTGATCGTTTCATTTTATTTTTTGCATTTAGTTTTTACCGTCACCCTAAGCGGAGCACCCCATAGAGGGTGTGGGAGGTATTACTACAAGTTTTTATAAATTCATTTGGAACCCCCGTAAGAATGACTTACTGGTCGAGTGAAATGGGAAAAAACTGAAAAAAATGACCTTGGGACGTCTCATCCCAAGAGCTGTATGTACAAGGTGTCTGAAAAATTTAGACGTTTTGCTCTTTTGATGAAATATTTACGTCTCAGCTTGATAAATTTTTCATCCGATAATATAAGTTTTAGAAGTTCAACAAGACATATGTCCGGTTTCGACTTTATTCTCCGGTACGAATTCGTTGCTTCTAAATCTGTGTAACTGATTATTTTTCTTTTTGTAGATCAACTGAATGAGCTCCGAAACCTCAAAACGATCGCCATGACTTCAAACGGCTTGATTTTGTGTCGATCTCTGCCGCACTTAGTCGATGCCGGTCTGACGCATCTGAATTTGAGCTTGGATACTTTGAAAGAGGAGAAATTTGAATTTATGACCCGTCGGAAGGGCTGGAAAAACGTTTGGCGTTGTTTAGAAATGTCGGAACATATTTTCAAACCTCTAAAGGTTATTGGGTCAATATTTTATCAATTAATAAAAGACCCCTGATGTCGTTTTCAGATAAATTGCGTCGTCATGAAGGACTTAAACGATGACGAGCTATGCGATTTTGTAAACTTGACAGAAAAACGGGTAAGTGCGCACAGAATTTCCCTATTCGGTCAATTTTCTAAAAATAAATATAGGATTTTTTTGACTCAAATTTTTGAAGAATTTGGACGTCCGGTTTATAGAGTACATGCCTTTCGATGGTAACAAATGGAATCAAAGCAATTTGGTACCATTCAAAGCTATGCTGTCTGTCATCACCGAAAAGTTTGGCCCGTTACAGTCTCTTTCAAACGGACTGAATCAAACAAGCAAAGTAAGCGCAAAAAATTAGAATATTCTGAATCAATTTCTGTTTTTAGGCATATAAAGTGCCCAATTTCCTGGGTCGAATAGGATTCATCACAAGCATGTCTGATCACTTTTGCATGTCATGTAACAGGTAATAAAGCGGATCTCTTTTTTATGTTTTTCAAAAATTTTAGTGGAATCCGAACATCTTTTCGTAGGTTGAGACTAACGGCCGATGGAAACCTAAAAGTATGCCTTTTTGGAAATAATGAAGTTTCATTACGTGATGCCTTACGGAAGCACCTTCCCGAAAAAGATTTGATATCGCTAATTAGTGATTCAGTAAAGCGGAAGCATAAACAACACGCAGGTACTAACGTACTAAATACGATTCATAAACCTGCGGAGTTCAAAATATCTTATTCATTGGATTCAAATTAACTAGATTTTCAACGTTGTAACGAAACAATTCACGTCGTCATTTCTGTTGTAAATTATTTTCCCTTTTTTCATCTGCCTTGAAGTTCCAGGATTCATGAAAATGTTGTATTTCCGTGAGTTACAAAATATTTAATCCAAAAATTGAACCGAAGAAAATCGCTCCTCGTCTCTTAAAGTTGAGTTTTTGTTTTTTGCTGAACAAATAATTTTAAACATGAAAATATCAACGCTCAAAATCACGTGTGAATTTAGAATCGCGGGTATACAGCTTTTATGTAAGACTTTTTGTGGGAAATTTTTTCAATGATTGGATCAAAATCTACAGTTTTATTATTTTTGTGAAACGGATAACAAAAAACTGAACAATACTTTATTCCCGATTCTGAGAGTCGCACAAGTTCATAGAAATTTTGGCCCAAATTCAAAAAATTTTTTCAGATTTTGTAGATGAAGTTTAACATTTTTGACTGATAATTGGATTAGGATGCCATTTTTTGTTTGGATTTTTCTGTTCAACGTGTTTCATTCCGAGTTTTGCTCACCTCAATTTCCGTAGAAAATACTTAATGATTAGTTCGAAATAGGATCTGAATTTAAGCCCGAAATACGCGCTTTGAGCCGGGTTCGGGCTGTCTGAAAAAATCTGGGGTCGGGCCGACCTATTCTCAGAAAGCCCGAAAATTTTGATGTGCAAGTTATAGTTTTTGGTTATATTCGTTGTGATTACTGTATCAAATAAATTTTGTTCGTGACACCTAATTTTTTTCAGTGTACCTGAAGAAAACCAAAAGATTTTCATTTTTCAATTTTTTTAACCAAAAACCACGGACAAAGTAGCCAAAACTCAGCCCGACCCACTGTGCTTGTTACTCGCTCTCTTTGTTTTCTGCGTCCATTTTTTTGCTCTACCAAATGGAATTGCCTTTCAAATTTTAAAACACGATTTCTGAGAGGGTTCAACTGAGTTATAATAAGTGAAAAGTTAACCCTACCTGAAAATCACATATTTGGTGTAACTTGATGCGCTAGGAACGATGTCTCAGTTCTGAAATGTATCATGTTTTGATTCTCTCACAATAGATGTCGCAATTATCAGAAAATGTAATTATGAGATGGTATTCATACTCCATCCTACGACCTTCTAGCAGTACATGAATTTAAGCAATTATTTGTCAGCAGGTAGAAGGCATCGCATACTATCTATTGAATAAGGAATTTTTTGGTGCTTCTGTGCTTAAGCAGTAGATATGATGATTTTTGTGAAAAAATGCTCTCAAAATTTGGTGTATTCTCAATACATATTTTACACTAATGAATCCTGCGGTAAATTGGTACCCATCGATCGGCCTAATATTGGGTAAGTTTTCAGGACGCGATGTCTGACGTACCTAAACTTTCAAAAGTTAAAAGAACTGAGGCCGGTATTACTCTTGCGATTTAAGCTGGAGCTTAAGATCGAACTTAAGTCTCTACAACGTTATAACATATATAAAAGTTAAGCAACAGCTGAGCACCAAGCTGGCCGGTATTATCAAAACACTGTTAAACTGCAGCTGAGCAAGAGACTTAAGATTCAAACTTAAGTCTCGGACTTCAGTCCATTCGATCATTAAGCTGGAGCTTAAGTCGGACCAGTATTACGAAAGTTAAGCTAGATCTTAATCTACAACTTAACGTGAAAAAGTCAAGACGGTGGGAGAGGTAGCTATCTCAAGTTCGGATTTTATGTTGTTATACGATAATAGCTGGTCGTTTGGTTTTATTGCTTGATGAAAAATAACGTCAAGATAGAATTCGTAGAAATCACATTTTTCTCGACCATATGAATCCCTTGGATTTTTACAGTGATATAGACTTTCAATCGAGAATCGATTCAATCGAGAATCAATCATATATTTGAAAAATTTGTTATTCGATGATTCAAACCGCACGCTCAGAAGCAAATTTATTTGTGAATCCGATCAGTTCCAGGATCATTTTTTCTCCGACTCGATTGAAGTTGAGAAAATCAGTGAGAGGATCGATGAATGAATAAATTAACGAAGTTTTTGTGACAAAAATGACCACTACCACTCAGGATGACAAAAAGCAAGGACAAAAAAGTGACAACGAAAACGATGAGGACAAAAGTTGTTAAACTTTTCCTAGGAAATGTATAACGACTAATCGCTTCATTTATGTATATAGGCTATCCGTATTAGTATTTTTCAATATGTTCAATGCGTATAGATACAAGGTACTGCTGTCGGATTTTGCACACAGAAGAAAATACACATCGTAGAGGCACAAAAAAATGTCGGCACAAAAAGTGAAGCTACAGCCTAAGTTTCGCTAAGCTGCAGCTTAACTTCTTAGTGGTACCGACTTAAGCTGTAGCTTCACCAAGATCCATCTTAACTTTCCACACAAAAGATATAAAAATATGCTGCAGCTTAACTCGTCTTCCTTGCTCAGCACCGGCTTAACTTTTAGTAATACGAACTTAAGGTCCAGCTTAAGCAAGATGGTCTTAAGCTCCAGCTTTATAGTAATACCGGCCTCAGGATGTCAAAAATCGAAAATATTTTCAGACGAAATGAATATCGTTTTCGTTCCTAGCGCATCAAGTTACACCAAACGTGTAATTTTCAGGTAGGGTTAATTTTTTACTTATCACAACTGAATTTTCTCAGAAAGTGTGTCTCAAAATCGGACTTTCAGGTCGGGCTCTGGGCCTTGTTTTTTTTAATCGGGCCGGGTCGGGCCTCAAGGTTAAAGCCCGATTTAGGACCGGGCCGGGTTCGGGCTTCTGAAAAATTTTTTCGGACAGGGCCGGAAATTGCTAGCCCGATTCAGGCCCTAGTTCGAAATGTAAAATTGCACTTCTATCTTTACATCACTATAGACGTTTCGATTTGCATCAATTTAAGGTCTCGAAATTCTGTCCAAACTTCCAAACCGTCCCATGGTTAAGATCGGTGGTTAGTCATTTTTCAACCGTTGTGAGCGATGATTGTTGATAAAATAAAAGAACATTGATTCAGTCCTGGTTTTTATTTGATATTATTGAGATATAAATACATAGAATAAATATTTTTTGTTTAATCGTTTAAACGTTTTCTAGCGTTTTTCTCCGTATATTTGTCTGATTCCTCCTTATCCTGTAGGTAAGGTTGCTTTTTTTCAGATGGCTAAACGATTCTTGACTTCGCTAACTTCAAACGGACGACTGGAAAATTCGGGTACTCTGTTTGACACGATTTGTGTATTATTCTCACATATTTTATACGGATCCGGAGAAAAACGTCCATCGCGGGTAAGAAATGCCGAAAACTTCGACGTGGAAAAGTTTTTAAAGCGAAATAACTGTAACAAATACCAGTTTTTGGGCATAAATTTCGGCGAACATTGGAGCGATATGACATCAAAGCAAAGCGAAAGAGAAATTTCGTCAGAAAGTTCAACCAAATCGGCAAATGACCGTCAAGATTTGACGCGATATTGGGATGACGACGAGGAAAATAAAACTGAGGGAATGGCTAGGTAAAACTGGAATTATCATGTGGATTTTGGTAAAACTCAACATTTTTATCCCGTTGAGTACTCGTTTGATACTACTTACAGTCAAAATTGAACGAAATGTTTTTTCGATTGTTACTGAGTGTACTCATCCTAGCTTTAAGCAAAAATTAACTTCGAATATTTTATTTTAGTTTGACTCGACTTTCGGTGTTTCAGACTACCGAACCAAAATTTTTCTGAATCAAAGGTTCGGAAGGGAACTTTAGAGACTATACGTAACTTGCAGGTTTAAAATATAAAACGGGGACGTTGAAGTAAATTACAGGGTGTCATAGAACGTCGATCGATTTTTTTGTCATCAGTTCCAAGTGGATAAACGTTTTTTGATAAGATTTGCCTTTCCATCACTCTCATTGTCTTTTGTTTGCAAATTAAATTTTCCGGTTCATTTTTGTCGAAAAATTTTTGCGTCTAGTTTTGCTGTGGACTGACTTATCACGAATGAAATTACTATTTGTATAATCCGTCTTCGTGTTTATGCAAACGAATTGCAGTTGTAGTAACAAAAAACTGGCATTCTTTTTTCACGTTTAATATAATCGAAGTCTGGTCAGAGCCCAGAGCTCGTTCTTTTTCCCCTTAAAATCAGTTCAACGCGGAATTGGGAAACTATTGAAAGAAAAGGAATTGACTAGAAGTACCAACTTAAAATAACCAAAGCTGCTCTGGAGGTGCCGGTTCTTTCCGTTCCATAGCAGAATTATTCTAGTATCGAAATTCACACAAAGCTGATTTAGATTAATGCAAAACCATCAATTTTTGTAATTTTTCATGGAATATTCTTGACAGACACCAGAAGAACCGACATTTTTAGTGGGAAAATATCGATGAAGGGTCTATACTCCATTTATTTTGAAATGACAGATGCAGCGAGTTCGCAGCGCTATTCAAAATTACGGAAGATTCATTGACCATATTCAATAAATTTGGACGCAGATTCGTTGACAATCATCTTTTTCAACAGCTCCAAGGCTGCGCAATTGGTCCCTGACCTCTAGTAATGTTGCGTCTGTCGAAATTTCGACCGCTGCATCTATTATTTGACAATGTATGGACTATAGTTACGAATAAAAAACGCTGAAATAGATCTTTATCATTTACAAAAATTCGATGTTGGAGATTTAGAAAAAATGTCGAACTGTTCTGCGGCTCTAAAAATGTTTTCGGAAGTGCAAGTTTCCCTGAAAACAGCAACCTTGTTGAAAACAGTTATTTTTGCTCATGATTATTAAAATTAACGATTGTAACCAAGAAACCAGACGATCACTGTTGAGTCCGCGCAGTTTTCACCATTTGTGATGAAGCATGTTTACTATGTTGCTGATCATATGACTTTTTAAAGTAGCAATGGTTTATTATGAATGTACAGCTTCCACAGTATGCTGAATGTGTGGATACGAAATTTAAAAGTGAGAAACTAGAGTAGATGTGTTATCGGATGAGCAAGAATCAGAGCGTGAAGCACTAGAAGCTTAGTTGAAAGATTCCACGTGCAAAATAACCTCCCTCTCTGCCGACCTCGTGAAAACCAAGGAAGGCCTCCGCCAACAAGCCGTGACCTCAGAAATTCACTTTGAGGGGTTCCCGTATATATTAACATAGGAGACGGAGCAGCGCCTCTGACTGGCTAGATTCAGAAATTTTTATCCCTTGATGTGTCGCCCCGCCCATCTTGATTTTTTTCAAAATGACATCTTGACTTTCTTCATGATTATCTTGAAAAGAAAGTCGAACATTGAAAAACTCCTACATCTTGATTTTTTTTGCGATGCATTTTGGAAAAATGTCGTGCATCACGCTCGAAGGTTAAAGATGTTTTTCGAGTGGTAATACATTTTTTCAAGTATTAACAAATTTTTTCAGGTGGTAACGATTTTTTTTCACGTGGCCATTTTCGTATTCCATATGTAACGTCTTCGTAATTTTTGGTGGTCGTGAAACAAATAAGACCCACCTAGTCATGATAATTCGGATTTATTCGAAAATGAGTTTCTCTAATGTCGGGATAAGTCGAGCAATTGAATTCGAAAATGTGTATAGAAGATCACAAGTTTCCGTATGTTTCCATTATTTCATTCCAAAATTGTATTTCGTACCATCAAGGTTTGTTAGCTCATCCAACTCATTCAGACTCCAAAAACTGAGCCACGTTGATGGCGATGGAAAAGCCAAAATGATCGACGTCGGTCACAAACCAATCACTACTCGTCTGGCTCAAGCACGCGCTATTGTCAAGTTGAACGATCAAATTTTGGCGCTCGTGATGGAAAACAAACTCAAAAAAGGCGACGCTCTTACTGTCGCCCAAATAGCCGGCATTTCAGGCGCCAAAAAGACATCTGATTTAATCCCATTATGCCACAATATTCAATTATCGAGCGTCGACGTTTCGTTCCATGTCGACACGGAACACAAAGAAATTTCGATCGACAGCATAGTCACTGGCCACGCCAAGACCGGCGTCGAAATGGAAGCGTTGACTGCAGTTACCGTAGCGGCTTTGACTATTTACGATATGTGCAAAGCTGTATCGAACGATATTACGATAAGAGACGTACGATTGGTCAGAAAAAAAGGCGGTAAAAGCGATTATGAATTGATCAGTTAATGAATAGTAAGTAATTTGTTTACTCAAAAATAGTTGCGGACTTCATACTTATCTTTTTCGTGTCCATAATTTCAATATTTCAAACTGCAATTATAGTTGAATTAACTGGCATTGGTTTAATAAAAACTTTGATTTTTATTGTGGTAATTTTTTTCAACTCACACATTATTTGAGTTTCAAGATCGGTAATCGTTGTGAAATTGTGTAGTAGGATCGTCCCACATAGAAAACCTTTTACTGTTTCCAGGTCAACTAAAATATACGACGTTAACATTTCTTTTGATTTGGATAGAAATAGAGTTCAAGAACTTACAACGTTGGCAGAATCCTAGGCATCAGTTTACTCCCGAGTGGTTACTCTTTATTTTCCAGGTTGAAAAAAGTTCCTATTCGACCATCATTTTGACTGAAGCACGCGTCCGAACTCAAGAAATCATGAATTCAGCGTTGACGTGACAGTTTTATGTAAATTTTTAATGTTTAAAAATTCAGTATCGAAACACTTCATCATAAAATTCCAAATGTCACCGCGTTTTTTGTCGTGAGTTTCAATATTCTTTTTACGATCCTGTAAAAATAAATATTTTGTCAATTAATTGCCTAGTCGCAAGCTTCCTGTAGAACCAAGGCTTCAGCACTGTCGTAGTACAAACGACGGATCCAAATACGTTGTGCTTATGATGAAATTTTATGTCAGAATTCATGGAAGCAAAAGTCATTTTCACACGGAAAAGTAAACTTTTACACAGTAGTGAAACGTTAAGCGGCTGAAATTCGTAAACGGAGCCGAAGCGCGTTCTATTTGAGCCTGAACTGTGAAATATATACCTAGCATATAGTGGAATTATGCTGCTTGAACTTATTGATTTTTTTATGACTGAACACAGGCTTTTTTGACAAGACAGAGGCAGGTCAACAACGTTTGAAACTGTAGCTGTATCGCATCTAAGTTCATGGGAAATCGATTAGCTTATTACTGGTGTCAATGACAAACAAAAGGTAAACATTAATTTTCTAACGAGACGGCCAGAATTTTCCAATACGTACATTTCTCTAACTTTATCGTTGTTTCAAATAGTTTATTTTCTCATAAAGGGATACATTAAGTTCATGAATAAAATAAGCTGCACCTGTTGTATTTTTGTTCTCGGGGCCGTGATGATGTGGCGAGAGCAGGATTGAGATTCCGAGGTTGCGTCCTTAATGTACGTGCTTCCCACACCCACATTTACCCGATAATCTAATTACTGGTACTTAAACCCCAACACTATTTATCCCAACAATTAAAGAAAGGTCCGCTTTCTTTAACTGTCTCCCTTGTTACGCAAGATCGAAAGGCGAGACTTTTCCTACCTTTTAATATTACGCAATAATAGGCAAAACTTACATGAACAAAACGGAGATGGGCGAAACGAATAAAAACACAAAATCAACCCCCACGCACGGGCGAGAGAAAGAAGCAAAAAGCGTGGTGGGAGGCGGCGAGTATAGACTAGTGGTGGCCAATGGGGCGCACAACTAGTAAGAAAACATACGAAATTATAACACTAATGATCATAATTGAGAGAGACCAGCGCACGCATACCGACGTGCGCTACAGTAAGATGGCTGCTGGTGGTCCGCGTTGCTCTCTCCACTTGCCACCTGCGGGCCTCTAACGCGCTTTGACAAAACGATAAAAAATCGGCGGAAAACACACTACAACACCCCTCCCCCCTTGCGGTAGATCGCCTTAAGCAATCGTCAGGGAATACCGAAAAAAACATGCAAGGGGAAGGGCTCCGCCACTACAGGCCGTCACCTGGGTTGCGGAAGGATTCTTCGGCGTCACACAGTGGGGCCGGCGGAGTTGTTGGGGTAGTTTGAGCCGATTTTTGGGGCGGCAACAACAGTGGGTCCGGCAGCAGAGGCAAGGACAAAGGGCGGTGCAAGTGGGGGCGTGTAGCGGGCCACCGGCGGTCATCTTACTGTGTGGTTGCAGCGTCGGCTGCATGTGCGCTGGAAACACTAGTACAAAAATAATAAAGCACGAATGAGATTAGAAATTAAACAACCGGTTTTAGATGGGGTTAAGAAAAACGAAAAACACAGAAAAAACAGAATTACTGTACAAAAAGCTCCTAATGGCGGCGTCAGTGGCGAGTATCGGATGCAGATCGGTAGTTTCGAGGAGAATCACAGCGGTCACGTTCGTTTCGTCGGTATCGCTCGTTATGGTAGCCATGTGGATCGCGAGGGTCGTCATGGCCATCAAAACGGATATTACGGGAGTAGCGGTTTTGACCGTAATCGTTGGTATCGCGGCGGCGCGAAGACGAGGTATACGTTTGAGGTTGAAGCGGTGAGAGCGGGTTCACGCCTCGAGGTGGCAGTTGAGTGGCGATTAGTGATGGGCGATCGGACGGCAACCCTGTTGGCGGCAACGGTCGCGGTGGCAGTAGATTCCACCGGGCAGAAAAGTCGTGCCGACGCAGCAGGGGTGCGGGGCGATCTGTCTTGCTGTGATACTGCAAATAAATTTGTTGAATGTCGGCGATTTCCGGCGGTTGTGGAAACGGGGCGTAGTGCGGATAAGCCATCCAACTGTCTATTAACCCGACAGCGGTGTTATAGGCTTGTAGCAGACACGAGGGGTTATCCAAACCGCGGGCTTCGTATAGGAAAAGGGCCAAGTGGGCGGTGTGAACGGCGTCAACGACGCCGAGCTCCTCAGCCCAAAGGCCAGCGACCCATCTCAATATCAGAGTGGCCACGTCGTGCGATATTGGCGGTTGTTGTTCTCGATACGCGGGGCGGTAATGTTCTCGAAAATATTGGTACAACGCGAGCGAAGCGTTCGTAGCACGGATGTGCACAGGCATGATGATGCGAATACCGAGGCGGCCGAAAAAGTTGATCAACACCATTTCGTGCAGCGTGCGCGGCGAGAAAAACTCAACGGCAGGGTCGATATGCGGCGGGTAGCGAGGCGTTACTAGCGTAACGCAATGCGGCGAATCGGTGGTTTGGAAATGCGTATAATTTGGTAATCGCGTAGCTTCACTAGGCAACCGTGACTCGATAGTTGGTGCGGAACTTGGTGGCGGAGGAACTCCAAGAACCGGTCTAGTGGCGATGACCACTGGCGGCTGTTTGAACGCAGCAACCGGAGCCGACATCGGGGCCGTAGGCGGCAGCGACGTGGTGTGGGTTACCGTAGTCGTAGTACCAGTTGTCTGAACCGTAGGCAGTTGCGATGTAATCGTTGGCGGAATCATGGTGGCGGTTGACGTGGCGGGTTCCACGTCCATAGGAGGTGGTGGAAGCGGAGCTTTGAACACGTCTTTCGGCGGGTTTTTCAAAGCTTCCAGACGCCGTTGGATTTCAGCGTCCCTATGCAGCGGGCTAATAAAGTCCGTCAACTTGGGTGGTGACCGGCGGAAGTGGCGGCGGTGTGCCTCTTCGTAAAAACCAGTCGAATGCACCTGGCGAGTTTGTTCGCTTTGAGTACGGTGCGGCGGTACATCATCGCGGCGTTCTTGTTGACGACTATCACGGCTGGTTGGTTGAGTTTGTTGCGTTTCTCTACGGTGGCGATCATCACGGGAGTGAGACTCGTGACGTGAACGTTGGCTATCGGTTTGATGGGCAGGCGGCGGTTTCGTTGCCGGCGCTGCTGTCCTGGATGACGGAATTTTGAGTTTTGGCGTCGAGGTAGCTTGCGAAGATTTTTCGGCTTCTTCGCGGGCTTTCTTTCGGTCACGTTGTTCGCGGCGATGTGTTGTGCGTTTGCTGGGCGTTCTGCAGCGCTCAGCACGGGTAGTGCTGGGTGGCGGCGTACGCCCTGTGCTCGGTTCGTCCGTTGTTCGCGTTTTGTGAGATTTGCGGTACGCCGATTCTTCCTGAAGGTGTTGTTTTCGCTTTGTTGAGTGTTCATACTGGCCGGGTCTTCGGATAGGATTACCATAGCGATCTAGAGCCGGCGCGGACATGCTGGGAGCCTGTGGGGTTTGAACATCCACAGGCGCCGTCGGTGGCACTAGAGTCGCGGGTTGCGACGGTTGCGGCATCGGTGGCGGTTGCAATGTGACCGGCGGTGGTAAAGGAGCCGGTATTTGTACGACAGGTTGGGTCATTACCGGAGCCGTTTGGGCGACTTGCGGGACCAGGGCGATCAACGTCAGTGGAGGCAGCAAAATGTGTTGTATCTTTTCTTTCAACGCTTCGGAGTAGTCTTTCCAATGATGTTCCGGGAACAACATACCGGGCAGCGGCGGCAGAAAATGATACGCGGCGAGCGCTGCAGCCAAAGTGTCCCATTGAGTAGCTGAAATAATCTGTTGCAAAAAACGTACGGGAGCACTATACCTGGCTGCGGCAACGGTAGCAATTATCGGAGGTCCCGGCAAAACTGCCGGTGTTGCCAAATATATTCGTGGGTCCACGGCGGGTGCCGTGGTCGGTATCGTAGCAGTGGGTTCTATGAGGGCGACCTCCATAGACGTAGATTGATCTACCGTGCTTTCTTGGGGTATATCGGTCAACATTTGTTCTGACGTCATAGTCTCGGAATCGATCGCGGCAGGTTGGATGGGAGTAGATTCGTCCATCGGAGCCGGGGCAATATTGGAAATTTCGTCGAGCGTGAGTTTCAAGAAATCGGAGATCTGCGTAGCAGTTGCCGTTATATCAGATGGTGCAGCGGGCATAGGAAGGGCCGACGCGTCTGTTGATGGCGGCAGCTTCGCTATGTTAAGTTCGAAAACTGGCGTATCGAGTAGCTCGTCATCGGCGGGCTCAACTTCGACATCGATAGGGCGTTCGAGCAGTTCCTCGGTGGTGAGCGTTTGCACCAAAGCCGTAGTCGGCATGGGGTACGCGTACACCGGCGCGGGGAACGAAAAACGGTTTTGAAAGTCGATGAGTGCAATAAACGATGAGTAGAAATGGAAACGGCTGTGCGGGTTGGCCGTGTAGTCGCATTCATCAATTTCGATTTCTTCGACGGGTGTTTCCATGTGGAATTCCTCGTTGAACACAATCGGACGTAGCGCGAACCGATTGCAGATATACGTGCCGGGATCGCTGGGGAAACACGGTTCGCGTTCCGGGATGCGATTCATCCAATTCGTAAGGAGCGAGTTGGGGTTGCCGTCGCTGCGATACCACATACACTCGTAGAACGCGGCGCGTATTTCTGGTTTCATCGATTGAGCGTGGCGAAGCAGTAGGTCGTTGGTAGAGGCGTATTCTTCGGCGGAACACGGCGTCACGAGAAGCGCGGCCAACGGCATGAAAGAAGTCAGCTTTCGGAACCAATCTCCGTCCACCTGTAAAAAATTAAGGATGGTGGAGGGGTGATAACGATAATGAGTATCATAATAGGTGCGCTCGCGCAGGGGTTGATCGGCGGCAATGTGTTCTGTCCAGAGATCGTCAACCTCGTGATGAAGCGGCGGTAACGTGGGGTCGTCGTATGGCATCCGATCGCCGATGGCCAACTTGTATATCGGGGAAACCGGGAAGTTGAGCAGCTCGATAATCCGATCGGTGAGATTGCTCTTCATGGCCGACATGACGGCTGCTTGAAGGCGTTTGGGATCGTCAAACATGGATCGTGGTCTGAGAGCCGGATCTTCGTCTTCGGAAACGTCCAGTGATTTGTTCCAATCGTCTTTTTGTTTCTTTTTCTTTTTCTTTGGCGCTTTCGGAACGGGGAGAAGTTTCAGATGGGTTGTGCGCATCAAAACTTTGACGTCCCGGAAGCCGTTGGTTACCGTTCCTAAACAAAAAGACCGACCGTGGTCGGATGCTGTGCAATCATACATGAAAAATTTGTAAGCTGAGAGAACTTCGTCTCGCATAATCGCGGGTAAGGCGACTTGCGATGTCATTGGATATATTCGGTTGGCGTAGTCGGGGGGTAAGACATCCGACAACGCGAGATTGTGAAAGGTGGCGATGACGGATTCGGCGAGGTGGTCGATTTCGGCAGCATCCAGCGAGTCGTGGGGAAACAACGCAGGGGCGTTGTAAACCTGGGGGATGAAGCCGTAGCGACCAAAGGCCAAAAACAACAACAACAGGTAGTAGGTGTCTAGGGCCGCATAGGCAAGGACATCGGATTGCAAAAACGTCGTGGGGTTGTTGAAGAAACGCAGGGCTGCTGGGAAGCGTAGCGTGAGTTTGGAAACATCCAGCACCCACATGGTGGAAACAGTTGCTTTTAACGTGCGTTTTTCGGGGAAGAAACCAATTCGTCGCGCCAGCTCGTATAGTGGCGGAGATATGTCGATGTTTCGAATAACGCGGTACGCGTCGAAATGAATGGCTTTTACGACGGGGTCTTTGTTTTTCTTTTGCCGATCGGTCCAGAATTGGGTACCCAGAAGAGCGTCGGCTCCATCGAAGGAAACTACAATGGTGTGTTCGCCATCGACTAGGGAGAACAGTGCGGTCCAATCTTCCGGGGTGGCGGTAAACGTTTCGAAAACAAACATCATGCCGTTGGGGAATGCGAGTTGAACGTATTGAGGGTAGCTAGACGCCGTGGAGTCCGCTGGCATGGACACGGTAAACTGGAAATTTTTCATATCGGCGGCCATGATCGATTCGGTGTCGAAGCCAACCAGCGTATAGCCACGGAAGTTTGGTGTGGGTTGGGCGGCCAAGGCCTGCCCCAAACTTCCGGGTGAAAGGAATATCGGTGGTGGCAACACATTTGGGGGTCCCGCGTACATGGATATGTACCACAATTCTAGATCAGCGACGCGGGTCAGTCGTTTGACGTTGTTCTCTAAACAAGAGCGAGCGCGATATTTAACATGTGACGCATGGAGCACCAAATCGGAAAAGCGAAATGGAGGTTAAAGGATGATTATAACGTGAAACCAGGAGGGAGGCGCGGTGTTGCTTTCGGTTCGTTAGGAGGACACATGCTCGGAGAAGACGTTGGCGTGGCGATGTCACCTTGATGGGCCCATTTTGAGAACTGGATCGGGCTACGATAGCGAGATAACGAGAGTTGTCGTATGCGGAAATCAAAGCAGCTGGTTGTGGACTGAGGAGGCCACAACTTGACGATGGCGGGGATCGCGGCGGCTGACCATGGGTCTCTGGCGCAAAACTACGGAGTGGGGGAGTTACGCATGGGGTCCCAAGCAAAAGAGCATGCAAGAATAAGCAGCAAAAGCATAAAGTGAGAAAAACACCGTCGCAGGCGAAGCTAAGATCGTTTTGGTGAGGCTGCTGCTCGGCCCAACGTACGTATCATTCGTTGACATTAATCGATTCATGATACGGCGGGGGCTCGTCGGCCATGGAGGTGGATCCGGTCGACGGTGTCGTCATTTTGAAAAATAAATTTTGAGGAGCGGTTGGAAAATGCGACTATTGCGGATGGAAGCGAACAGTGGAAATGAAATAGTAAAAGAATAAGCCGCTGAAAGGTGAAGAAAGTGTAAAGTAAGAAAATGCAAACACTACCATTACCAAAAGCAACACAAACACCACTATGTTAATGGGGACTACAATCAACCTTTTCCAATTAGTCTTATGAGAGTGATAGCAGCCAGGGTCGGGCGGAAATAAACCGAATGGCCTCGCGCTGAACAGAACCTATCCTTAAAGAAGAAACCCCCTCCTATCACAAAAATTTGGGGACTGGTGCAAGGTGTAAGGTGACGGTGTAAAGTCGGCCGAGTTGGTTTGTAAAAGATGGGTCAAAGGGAAGTGTTTCGAAGCCGTTGTGCACTTTGCTCGTCAACGAGGTCGCCATGATCTAAATTAGACAAACGTAAAGATTATTTACAATGCGGCATGATGAGCGCCATATCACAAAAGAAAATTTTTAAAGCAAACTATTGCCGGTGAGAAGTGTGGGGCGTACGTGGTCCACCTTCTTCGTTTTCGAACGCGTCCTTTGCAGGTTGTGGAACGAATGGTTTTAGATGCGTTATGGAGACGGTTTGCGGGCGGCCGGGCGCATCGAGTGAATCGATGGTGACAACGTTTTCGGCTGCGCAGGAGGCGTCCGTGATGAGAAAAGGTCCGATGAAGTCGGGTTGAATTTTGTTGGCCTTGCGCGTATTGGTTAAAAGAACTAAGTCATTGACGACGAAATCGCGTTTTCGGGCTTTGCGATCAAAGTATTCTTTGCTGACAGCGGCTGCTGCATCAAGGTTAGCTTTAATTTTTTCATGCAGTTTAAGTTGCACTTGCGTAAGGATATGCTGATAGGCATCGTAATTCAATGGCAAGGTGAGTCGGCGGGCGCAATCGTAGTCGAAGGTGATGCGCGGTTCATATCCTCGTAATAAACTGAAGGGCGAATGGCGGGTAGCTGTGTGTGGCGTGGCGTTGTAGGCGAACACAGCGTAGGGCAAGTAGCGCTCCCAGTTGTCTGGATCGTCGGGGGTATGCTTTTTTAGTTGGGCGATCAATGTTTGATTGAAACGTTCGACCATTCCGTTGCACTGGGGGTGGTATGCGGTCGTTTTGACCTTCCGAATTTTGAGAAGCTCGCAGATATCTTGCATAAGCTTTGATGTAAAACATCCACCTTGGTTGGAGAGGAGGACAAGCGGGCTACCGTGCGTGAGGACGACGTTGTTGATGAAACATTCCACTATTGTTGAAGCCTTTTGATCTGGTATCGGGTGCGCGGACACGAATTTCGTGAAGTAATCCTGAAAAACAATAACGTAGGGACGTTTCTCACCTACGGGCGAAATGTTGACGATGTCGGTTGCCACGATCTCAAATGGGTGTTTGGGTTGAATTGGCAGCAGTGGCGGAGGCGGTGATGTGCGCGGCGTTGTTAGTTGGCAAATTTTGCAAGTTTTAATCCAATCTCGAACGTTTTCTTCCTTGCGGGGTCACCAAAAGTGAGCTTTAATGGCTGCTAGCGTGCGGTTTGATCCTTGATGATTCAAAATTTTCGCGCCGTGGAATTGGTGGAGAGTTTGGTCGACCATGGAGGCGGGTACCACTAATTGTTTGACATCTTTAAGTTGACGATACAAAATTTGGTCTTCGAGGAAGAAAATCAGTGGTTGTTTGGCGGCATTGTCTGTTCTGAAGGGTGGCGATGATTTTTGTTATGGTTGGATCCGCGGCTTGAGCTTTTAAAACTTCCTCCTGAGCGGCGATCGTAATGGCCTCGGTCGGTGGCGGTTCGTGGTCGACAGCTGTTGGCATTGAATTAGAGAGTGTGGGTTGACTGATGGTCTTTTTGGTCATTGCACGGGTGACGGCGTTGATTTCGGCGTCGACTTCGGTGGGCGGTGAGGCTGCTGCTGGGCGTATTTCCAGTACCGTTAAGTCGGTGTCCATAGTTGCACCAGCAGGGTGGAAATTCTCGCGGAAAATCGTGGCGGTCAAATTCTCGGCGGTCTGGATTGGGGATTTGTCGCGGACGTCTTTCCTGGACAGGAAATCGGCGCAAGCGTTGTCTTTTCCCTTAACGTATTCAACTTTATAATCGTAGTCCTGGAGGCTAATCGCAAAACGTTGGAGGCGCGAGTTTCGATGTTTTTCGTCTTTGAGCCATTCGAGCGGCTTGTGATCGGTGCGGACAATAACTTTTTGGCCATACACATAGTGGCGGTACATCCGGAAGCCGTAGACAATGGCGAGGCATTCATGCTCAGTTGTACTGTAGCGGGTTTCGGCATCGGTGAGTACGCGGCTATTGTAGGTGATGACCCATTGATCGTTTCCGTATTCTTGATACAAAATTGCTCCGATGGCGGTCGTACTGGCGTCGGTTTGAATAACGAACTGAGCTTTGCCATCGTAGACTGGGTAGCGGAGGAAAGGCGATGTCGTGAGGGCTGCTTTGATGCCTTCAAACGCGGCGTGATGTTCGTCCGTGGCGATATATTGGGCGTCCTTTCATAGGAGTCCGTACAAAGGACTGGACAATGTTGCCAAATTCGGGATAAAGCATTTGCACCATTGGACTAGACCTAAAAAACTTTGCATACCTTTTTTGGTCTTCGGGAATTCATATTCGGCGATCGCTTTGACTTTCTCCGGATCGGCAGCGATTCCGCGGGCGCTAAGTAGGTGTCCCAAAAACTTGACTTGCGGCGGCAGGAATTCACATTTGTCAGGCCGAAGCGTGAGGTTGGCCGGGCAGAGGGCATCGAAAATGATTTGTAAATGCTCCAAATGTTCTTCGAACGAGTTTGAGAAAATTATAATATCGTTGATGTAAACGAGGCAGATCTTCCAAATATATGGGCGGAGGATTCTTTCCATCAGGCGTTGGAATTCGGCAAGGGCGTTTTTCAATCCGAACGGTAAAACTTTGAAACGAAACAAACCTTCTTGGCAGATGAAGGTTGTTTTATCGCGGGAGTCGGCGTCAAGGGGTACTTGCCAGTACCCTGCTTTGAGGTCGAGGGTGGTGAAGAATTTTGCGTGTCCCATTGCGTCCAAATAGTCGTCAATGCGCGGTATCGGGAACTTGTCGCTTGGCGTAACGTCGTTTATTCCGCGGTAGTCGACAACGGGTCTCCATGAGCCATCTTTTTTCTTTACCAAGAACAGCGGTGCGGCCCAGGGCGAGCGGGATGGTTCAATAAAATTGTTGTCAAGCATTTCTTGAATATGGCGGCGTACAATTGGTCTTTGCTCCATCGCGGCGCGGCAATAATGGCGGGAAACGGGTTTTGCGGTGCCGGTGTCGATACTGACGGTCAACTCGCTGGTGATAGTTGGTTTGTCGCCGGGGAGGCTAAAGACATCGTGGTGTTGTCGAAGCATCTTGAGGGCTTTTGCTCTTTGCGCGGCAGAAACGTAAGTTTTTTCGGTCATTTTGTTTAGGGCGTACTCCAGCTTTTGTTGTGCAGTGTGGCCAGGGAGCGATTTATCGAGTGCGGCCGGCTCGTGATCAGTTAAGTCGCGGTCGGCGGCGGCAGTTGCTATCTGGCAATCGGCGTAGGTTTCGGAATACTCTAGCGTGTGCTTTGCCATTGCGATGAGCTGATTTGGTCGGAGTTTGATGCTGTTTGGCCTGTTATTAATGAAGAGGAGCGGGCAATGACCGTTGGTGATGTTGACAACTGCGGTTTCGACTGGAAGTTCTGCGGCTACGTTGTCGGTGGCGATGGGTTGTACAATCACGTGGGGAACAGTCCCCGATGTTGTGAGAAAAACGGTACTTTTGACCCATTGTTGGCAGTGTGGCGAAATCGAAACGGAAGCTTGGGCGATGAGAAAAATCGGTTCGGCGAGCTCGGTAACCTCCAACCGCCGAGGGGGCGGTTGGTGTGGATTAGGTTGAGCCTGCCGTATCGGTTGTTCAGCTTCGATTTCTTCGGGTTGGCTGAAAATATCAGATTTATCGTCATAGAAGCTTACTCCCTCGTCCTCTGGGATTTCTTCTAAGACATTGTCGTTGGCGGCGTTTAGGAACAATTCCGTTCGAGGGCGGACCGAGGTGATTACCTTGAGCGGCAGTTTGACGTCTTGGATTTCTATGTAATTGTCTTTAAAATTCAAAATGGTGTGGATATCTGGGTGCGCGAGGAAGTCGGTCCCGATGATACATTGGTCGTTTCCATCGTCATCGAGGATTAGGCATTTGATCATGTGCTCTCCGAACGTGGATTCCATCGTAACGACTACCGGGCCATGAGCGTTGACAACGGCGCCGTCGGCTACTTTCATTTTTCCGCAAATTGGGAGTTGGAGCGATTGTTTGTCGAAGGCGGGTTTGACCAAACCTGAGGACAAAACGGAGCATTGGGCACCTGTGTCAATGAGCGCGTGTGCTTTAACGGCTCCAATTTTGATTGGAATTTGAAAAGCTCTCGTGGAAGCGTACTTGCGGACAAAGGATTTGGAAGACGGCGTAAGGTTATCAATTTGACAGATGGACGAGCGGATGTGGCAGGGGTCTTGAAAAGCGTGGCCTGTTGCGTTCCAACAGACTATGCCGGGGCTAACAATCGGCGCGGCGGAAGCGATTTCTTTGGATGGGATGACCATATTGGCCGTGGACGTCGATTGATTATTAGCGCGTGTTTCAAGCGCGGGTGTTGACGCGGCATTCGGTGCCGGGAGTGCCGGTAGGGCTAGTTGTAACTCTGAAGATTGAGAACTAGCACGTGATGAGTCTGTCAGCGTTGTGACGTATGGAGCCGGTACAGCATTGTAGTGAATATGTTGTTCCCACGGTGCCGGGAATTGATGGTTCGGGTAAACGGCGTAGGTATTCTGAACAAAATCATGTGGGTGCTGTATAGAATTACCTTCGTAAAAATGGTTTCGCGTGCCGCGGGCGTAGTTTGTGCCTCGTTGGGGCAGTCCTCCGCGGGGGGGTCGCCAATCGCGCTGTCCACGGACGTTGTTCGAATTGGTTCGGAAATCAGCTTGCCGTGGGTGGGCAGCGTAGTTTGGGCGGTTTGATTCAAGTCGGGTTACCTGTTGAGCATTTTGCCGCTTGAGCCAGACGCAATCTTCGGTGTTGTGGGTGCGGGATTTGTGGGCGTCGCACCAAAGACCTGTAGGTTGCATCGTGCGTGCGCAATCGCGGCTCGCGGATCGGTCGAAGCGATTGGCGTACGGCTCTCTGTTTTGAGATTGATGACGCGGACTGTGTTGCCTATTGGTTGGTAATGTTTCCTCTGGGCGTTGTCGTGATTTTCTTTCTTCGTAGTCGCGATCGTATCTCTGAATCAATTGTTCCAAGAGAATCTCCGTGCGCGGCGGCTGCTGCGGCGGTGGTTCAATCGCTTGTGGTTGGAAAGAGACGAATTTAGTGGGTGGCGGTGTCGAATTTTGGAGCCTGCGATCTGTAGATGCAGAGCGCTTGCGGTAGCGGTGTTGGGGGCGATCCATGCTGCGGCGGCCTTCGAAACGGCGATCAAATGATTGCGGAGACTTCGGTGGTGGTGCGTTCTGATCGGCTTGGTTTACGAGGATGGGTCTTTCCGCGGTTCCAATTTCGGCTTTGGTTGCATTGAGGACACTACGGGCTTTAGCTACGGCATCGGCCAATTGTTGGACATTCGTGAAGCCTTTCGCTTGTTCGCCAATTGTTAGTTGATAGAAAACAGGCATTTTTGTCAAAAAGGTGTCAATTACTTGTTTGTGCCGAAAGGTTTGATCTTCATGCTGATACAATAATTGTACATAAGTCATTACCTTACTCAAAAACGCGGCGGGTTCTTCTCCAACTTCTGGGGTGATTGACGCGAGCTCGCGTTTGAGGGTCATCGGATTGCAATCGGGAGCCAATTGGAACATGAGTAAGTGTTTGGCGTCTTCGTACGGAGTCATATCTTGGATCATATCGCTCGGCGTATCGCGGGTGAGTCGGCGTAGTGCACTCATCTTTACGTGGTTGGAGGCGTCGTAGCCGAACTCGTTTTCCAGGCGGATGAAAAAGCGTAGCAGGCGTTTATTTGTCGCGGCGCCGTCGATAATCAGCGGGTGCATGTTGTCGACGATTGTTTTGATGCAGCTATCTTCCTCACGATGAGACCTGCGCGGCATGTCGTACCGAGGTTGCGGATGGTCATAATAATCTTCTGGTGGGTAATCTGAGAAACCGAAATGGTTTGCTGCAGGTGGTTGGCGTCTTTGAAGCGCGGAACGGTGTAAATCTTCGTCGGCGCGTGTAGTGCGGGCGAATTTGTTATTATACAGGGTATCCGTCGACGGCGCTTTAGGTTTGACTTGATTTGGTAGCCTGCCAAAGACTGGAGCCGGTTCAGTTTAACGGAGAGTTTCGTTTGGGATATAAATATCTCTTGTTTCCTTGCCGTGAAACCGTGAGGACACCGGCGGCGGTCTTGGTGTGGGCGGATTGCACGCATTAGTTGCGGCGGCGGTTGTAGAAATCAACTGTTGCATTTGCTTGGGGAGTGCGGCAAAACGCGCGTTAGTAACTTTGGTTTGTTCCTGGATTTCGCATTGGACGCGTAATTGCTGGGCTTGGAATTGGTCGGAAATGGTGCCGATAATTTGATCGATCGTTTGTACAGTAGAAACATTGTTGGTTATGCGCGCGGCGGCGGTGTTGAGTTGGTCCAGTGCGTGGCGTGCTTCAATTTGAAAATTTTGAACTTCATTGGCATTTGCGATGGCTAGGCTGCTGCGGTGATGGTTTACTGAAGCACGGGTGGCGGCTGGGGCTTGCGGTGGTTCGATATTGACAAAGGATTCGGAAGAGTCGGTTCTGGCGATGGTTTGGTCATTGTTATTTCGGGCCGCGGCATTTGCGGTGCGGACGGTGCGTTAGGGCAATTTACGGCGGCGGTAAGGGGGTTTTGATTTAGGGACCGCGGGGGTTGAGAATTGATCGTCGCCGCGGTTGCGGGAATGAGCGGTACTTGTCCAGCGCAGGGGTACTGAAAGTAGACAAGGGCGGATTATGGGGCGGGAGGCTTACCGTGGGTACCGCTGTTGATTGCGTAATATTTGACGGTCGCGGCAATAGCATTTGATCAAAACTTAGGGCGCGGCATGCGGCTGTGGTGGCGTTCAGAGAACTGGATCGCAACGGAAAGCGGGTGAAGTCCGGCAGTGTGTGGCTTACTTTTGGCATCTTTTTTCGCAGGGTATAATAACCTCTTTTGTACCCTTTGGCGCAGCTGCGGCGGGGTCGAATTTTGGATTCTTTGAGCGTTTTCGGATGCAACGCAATGGCGGGGAGAGGCAGCATACAATCCAAGCGGTCACCAGTGTTGTATTTTTGTTCTCCGGGCGGTGATGATGCGGCGAGAGCAGGATTGGGATTCCGAGGTTGCGTCCTTAATGTACGTGCTTCCCACACCCACGTTTACCCGATCATCTAATTACTGGTACTTAAACCCCAACACTATTTATCCCAAGAATTAAAGAAAGGTCCGCTTTCTTTAATTGTCTCCCTTGTTACGCAAGATCGAAAGGCGAGACTTTTCCTACCTTTTAATATTACGCAATAATAGGCAAAACTTACGTGAACAAAACGGAGATGGGCGAAACGAATAAAAACACAAAATCAACCCCCACACACAGGCGAGAGAAAGAAGCAAAAAGCGTGGTGGGAGGCGGCGAGTATAGACTAGTGGTGGCCAACGGGGCGCACAACTAGTAAGAAAACATACGAAATTATAACACTAATGATCATAATTGAGAGAGACCAGCGCACGCGTACCGACGTGGGCTACAGTAAGATGGCTGCTGGTGGTCCGCGTTGCTCTCTCCACTTGCCACCTGCGGGCCTCTAACGCGCTTTGACAAAACGATAAAAAATCGGCGGAAAACACACTACAACACACCAAAACAGTATCCATCCTGAAATTGAACTCTATGAATCTTTACATCCAGAGTTATCCAGTAAGGGACTAATCGAGTAATATAGCAGAATTGTGCTGCTGCAACCTGGTAGAAAAGTTTGAATAATGAAATTAGAAAATTGTAATGCTATATCTGATTATTATTTCCTGCTACAAATCAGACATTTTCTGGAGCTCAGTTGACCCAAAATTCCTTTTGGTAAATTTTAAAGCTGCTCGCCATTTTTACTTTACTAGCATTTCATGAAAAAATTATAATACAGTCTGTTTTGCTTGAAATTAAATAATAAAAGTGAAAAGCAAATACAGTTACATCATAAAATGACGAAAAACGCTATTATCTTTCAAAAAAAGGAATACGAGAAGGGCCATTTGAAAAAAATTGTTATCTTAGAACATGATGCATTACATTTTTTCAAGATGTTTCGTAAAAAATCAAGATATTACAGTTTTTCGACTTTCTTTTCAAGTGCATGGCATATTTTTCAAGATAATCTTGAAAAAATCAACGTGTCATTTTGAGAAAAATTAATTCCCACCTCGAAAAAAATCAAGATACCATCCCATCTTGAAAAAAACAAGATCTAATTGAGAAAAAAATAGCCTACGTAGCTAAGTTGGCTTATAAAAAGGCGTTTATTCGATATCGTTGTGGTGGCCGACTGTACCGGGTGGCCGGCTGTAGCACATGGCCGACTGTACCGGAAGGCCGAATTCAATTTGAAATAGTTTATATGTATAAGTCGAACCTTATTTAAAATGTTTTTGCATAAAATGTGAATCAAATGTTGCTAAATACAAGTTTCAATGTACAAGATATCATCAAAAAATGCAAGAGCAACGCAAAAATATACTAATTAAGTAAAAGCACACAAGGATACCGATTTGAATTCAAAAGTTTTTCATTTTGTAAGAAATTTTTCCCCTCGTATTCTCTCACTTTGTTGAGTATATTTGTTATAAAAATGAATGAAAAGGATTTTGGGGCTGCAGAATATTTGTTGACAGATCATGGAAATTCGACGTTGCTCAAGCCAGGAAGTCGCACGGAAATTTTCATTCAGAGTCGTACCTGACATTTATATACAAAAAATCTTCATTTCGGAGTACTTACTTTCAATTTTCACGACCAGAAAATGCACAAAAAAATTCACCAATATTCTTTTCAAATAGAAGCACCATGCTGATATTCCACAAATGTGAAGGCATCATGGCTTTTACCACAGCTAAACCCATATATCAAAAAAAGTAATGAGCTGGAGACATTCCAGAGTACGACCCTTAAATAATTTACTCAAGTAAAGGCCGGATTTCGCTGTTGTTGTTGTCCTATCTTTCTTGAAAATACTATTTTTTGCCAAGTTCTAACACATTTGATTCATAGTTTTTTTTGCTACAAAAATATTAGAAAAAGTCAATAGAATCAATCAATCTAGGCTTTTATAATGAATTAAGAAATTATGAAGGGCATGTTTCTGCGCTTAATTAGCATATTTTTGCGTCGCTCTTGCATTTTTTGATGACATCTTGTGCATTGAAACCTATGTTTAACAACATTTTACTCACATTTCGTGCGAAAACGTTTTACGTAAGGTTCGACTTACATATAAACTATTTCAAATTGAATTCGGCCACCCGGTACAGTCGGCCAGCCGCTACAATCATTCGATATACGCTTTATGTATATATACATTTTATTGTCATTAGTTACATTCAAATAAAAATCTAACGACTTGTGTTTGTGTCAGTGGACGAGAAAAACATGTTGCATGATGCGTAGCCAGACCTCAACAGCAAACACTGCCATAAGCAGTAAGCGTGCATGCAAAAAAAAGCTTAACATTTAGCAAGTTGACGATTGGGGGATTAAATTTTTTTCCAAGTATTTAAATATATTTGTATTTTGTTATTCTAATTTCTTCAAATTTTTTGTTCAAAATATTTAAATTTTTTCGTTTGTTTAATTTTCTTTCTTTATTTTTATGATTTTTTCCAAGTGCTAAAATTTTTTTTTGCTTTTTGATTTTTATTTTTTCTGAATATTTGAATTTTTTTGTTTTTTCAAGTTTTTTTGCATTTTTATATTTTTTTCTAATTTTCCAAGTATTCAATTTTTTGGTTTTTTGCTTTTCAATTTTTTCTAATTTTTGATGTAATTTCGATTTTGCATTCTGGAAATTAAGCTCTGATCTTAAAGTTAGGTCTCAGGATCAAAGTTTGGTTTTTTATTGATTTTCAGGATCAGGTATTCATTTTTGAAATCCTGGATCAAATTTTAATTTTTTTCTGAGAAATTTTGATTTTCAAGCTGAATTTGAGAATCAAATTTTGATTTGAAAACAAATTTCAGGCTCAAATTTCAATTTTTGATTGTTATGGTCAAATTTCGATGTCTGATTTACAAAATCAAATTTTAAATTTTAATGTGATTTTTAGAATCAAATTTTGATTTTCAAAATAAATTTTATGATCAAATTTTAATTTTTGATTTTAAGATTCAAAATTTTGATCTGATCCTCGAATCTTCTGCAGAAACCTCTAAAATATCCACATTATTAACGAGCCATTTTCAATTTGGTTTTTCAGGCTCAAATTCTGACTTTTTAATTTAAAGGTGAAATTTTGATTTTTGATTTTTCCAGATCAAATTTTGATTTTTTCACAATAAAACTGTGTGTTTTAGTGAAATTATGATTTTTAATGTGGTTTTCAGAGACAAAATTTTGATTTTCAGAATCAAACTTCAGTTTTTAACGTGATTTTCAGAAGAAAATTTCGATTTTCAGAATAATCAAATTTTGATTTCTAATCTGATCTTTTATCATCAAAATTTGATTTTTATAATCAAATTTGGAATTTGTGATTTTTAATTGATTTTTCGGCTCAATTTTTGATTTTCAATGTGACTA
This sequence comes from Romanomermis culicivorax, assembly GCA_963922205.1. NCBI lineage: Eukaryota > Metazoa > Nematoda > Enoplea > Mermithida > Mermithidae > Romanomermis > Romanomermis culicivorax. Next base: position 296,645 of record CAWUHX010000013.1, on the reverse strand, counting down.
TGAGAATCAGATTTTGTTTTTCATTGTGACTTTCAGTATCGAAATTTGGATTTTTAAAATCAAATTGATTTTCTGAATCAATTATTGATCTTCGGATACAAAATTTGATTTCAAGGATCAAAATTTTGATCCGATCCTCAAATTTTATGAAAAAACTAAAAAAATCCACATTATTTTTATAAAAATTTGATAAAAGACATCCATACAAAATTACAAGAGGAATATTATTTTTTGAGAGACCCTGTCGCGATTTTCGTGTATATAGGGCGAGAAAAATGCACAAAAAACAAAGACTAGAAAAAAGCGAAAAAAGCAGCACAAGAAGCAACAACCAAAAGCGAAATATCAAATGGAAAAATAAAGCTACAGTTAACTGCAAAAATACATTATGAAGCTACAGTAAACTTCAAAAAATACGGTAAGCATCTTGCTTCCACAAAAACTACAGTAAATTTGAAAAATACAGTCTGAAGATACAGTAAACTGGAAGAATACGGTATGGATCTACAGTAAACTGGAAAAATACAGTATGAAGCTACAGTAAACTTACAAAAATACAGTAAGCATCCTGCTTCCACAGAAGCTACAGTAAATTTGGAATACGTATGACGCTACAGTAAACAGGAAAAATACAATAAGCATCCTACTTTCTAAAAATCTGTCATTTTTTTCGGCTCAAATTTTGTTTAGACAAAATTACAAAAATGAAAATGGTTCAATTTTTGTATCATTTTTGTCAATGTGCAATAAGCGCCTTAAACGCCATAAAAGCCTTGAACACCAAGGCCTTAAACGCCATAAACGCCATAAAAGCCTTGAACGCCATAAAAGCCTTAAACGCCATAAAAGCCTTAAACGCCATAAAAGCCTTGAACGCCATATCGTAGAAAGAATTGTATATGTTTTCATTGACGGAGGCATTCTCGGTTGGGCCAAAAAAATCAAGATCCCATCTTTAAAAAAATCAAGATCTAATCTTGAAAAAAAATCAAGATCACATCTTGAGAAAAATCAAGATGGGTGGCATATCAAAGGATGAGAATTTATAAAAGCCAATTAGAAGCGTTGCCACACTTCCTATGTTTATGTATACGGGAACCTTTCAAATTGGATTTCTGAGGTCAGGGCTTGCTGGAGGAGGGCCTCTTGGTTTTTACGGGAGGTGGCAGAAGGGGAGATTGTGTTGCACGGATAATCCGATGGACCTATTGGTTTTTAACAAAAATTTTATTTTACGAGATCTTTCAAGAATACATTAGAAATGCTTTTCACCTAAAATGCAGTAATTTCGAAAAAGGATCCAAATTATCGCTTCTTTGTCGGGTTCCCGAGCAGCTAGGGATTGGCCATAGAACAGCCGAGTCCAAAAGTTTGATCATTCTCCGAAACTACTGCATTTTGGTTGAAAAACAAGTAATTTTTGACGAAGAATCTCGAAAAGTAAACATTTTTATGAAAAACCAATAAGTCCATTGGATTCCCCGTGCAAAATAACCTTCGCCCTCTGCTATCCCCCGTAAAAACGAGAGATGCCCTCCGTCAGCAAACTCCGACCTTAGAAGCCCACTTTGAAGGAATGCCGTATATAAACATAGGAGGCGGAGCAACGCTTTTCATTGGCTAGTTTCAAAAATTTTAATCCTTTGATATGCTGCCCATCTTGATTTTTTCTCAAGATGGGATATTGATTTTTTTCAAGATGGCATCTTGATTTTTTTTCGTGATGGGGTCTTATTTTTTTCAAGATGGGATCGTCATTTTTTCAAAGGTTATCTTGAAAAAAATAAGATGAACTTGAAAAAATTACGATGCGCTTGAAAAGAAAGTCGAACATCGAAAAATTCTTACATCTTGATTTTTTGAAATTTTTGTAATGCATCTTGAAAAAATGTTGTCCATCATGTTCAAAGGTAACAATTTTTGTCAAGTGGCAACGATTTTTTTCAAGTGACCCTTCTCACATTCTGTACTACAACTAACCTCAAAGAATTTTTGAGTTGAAAAATCTTACTGTAAAAGCTTTGTGTAAACGTTTTTTACTACAGAACTAATTTGTGTCGAAGCAATTTATAAACAAACAGGCTCGGTTTTAATTTTTTGCATTCAATGTCCTATAGTCCGTTTTTCTTGAAATGCTCCTAAATAATGAAAGTGGAAAGCAAGTAGTTTTTCAGATTTTGACGATTTGCTGCTAAACATTATATCATATAGGACTGGAAATTTTTGATTATTACCTTTAACAATTTTTCGAGTGATAAATTTTACAGTAAGAACTCTATACTAACGAATTTTGACGACAGTGCTGATTTGTGTCGCTTTTCAATTTGGAAGCATTTTTGTAAAAACAGACTATAGAATCACCTTCCGAAGTTGACAAGAAAAAACAGATACAAAGTGGTTACCAGCTGTAAGTAGGAAATTTTTCAGAGCAATCTTAGCCAAACATAAGGAGCCTTCGAAGCAAGTAAAGCGAGTATTGTGACGCGTACACTTCGCCATATGAAAATTTCATAGTGACAAAAATGAGTGGAAAGGAAGGCATATTACCTAAAAGGGTATCATCCCAGTCGTTCGACTGTCCCAGTAAGTCAACCGTCCTAGTAAGCCGACTGTTCCACGAAATCGACTGTACTGATTAAATCGATTGAAACTGGACTAGCCCAGTTTCCACGGCGGTTTAACGATCCAAATTCGTGATATCAGATTGCTTTCAGGGCTCAGGCTTAGGCTTATGTTAAAAAAGACATGCAAAATTGTAGTGCATTCGACCTTCTGAAACAGTCGATCCAACTGGGATGGTTGACTTACTGGAACTTTCGACTTGGGCCCAATTCAGAAGTGCAGTCACCAATTGTCAGCGACAAAAATCCTAGGATTTTTTTCACTTCTGAATTGAGCTTTCTGCAAATTGCTTATTCGTTCCATAAAATCGCCGACTGTCGCCAATTAAATCCTAGGAATCGGCGACTGTCGCCGATTGTCAGCGACAAAATAGGACCTTACTGGGATGGTCTACTACTGGGACAGTCGAACTAGTAAGACACAATCATTACGTCGGTTCAGCTCCAAATAGAGTTTCGTTATGCTGAATTGGACTCCAATGACTTAATATCATAAAGACCAGTCCTATCAAAAATAACGTGTCGGCGTATCGCTATGCATCTCTATTTTTGATGCCAGAGAAATTTGAGTTGTTACGTTTGCATGTTCATAACAAGATTTGCAGAGCGGAGGGTATGACTAATGGGCGGAATCCGCGGATGCGGACGGCGGATATGGTTTAAAAATCGGATGCGGAATCCGCATTTTCATGTCTAAACGGCGGATTTGGTTGGCGGATGGCGGAATTTTTTTCCAAATTTTTCATTTTGCGGTGGGATTATAATTTCAAATAAAATTCTAAATAAAATTTTGAATAAAATTTTAAATTGAATTTTAAAAATTTAAATAAATAAAATAAAACTGGAAAAATTAAATTAAACTAAAAATATTGAATTGAAAAATATTAAATTAAACTACAAATTGAACTACAAATCAAATTATAAATACAAAAATTAATTAAATAATTCATTGAAAATTTTAAGAAATTAAAAAATCGTTTAATTTCAAGTTATACAAAATTAAAAATTTAATTTAAATTAAATTTTCAATTAAATTTAAAAATAAATCAAATCAAGTTCTAAATTTTGTGTTGGGATTAAAATTAGATTTTTAATTGAACTGTAAAAAAATTAAAATAAATAGAATAAAACCAAAAAAATTAAATTAAACTTTAAAAAATTGAATTAAAAAATTAATTAGATTAAACTTCAATTAAACTATAAATCAAGTTATAAATATAAAGATAAATTAAATAATTAATTAATCAAAAATTTAAAGAATTCTTCAATTTGGGATTAAAATTTTAAATTAAACAATATTCAAAATTTAATCTTAAATTTTGAATTAAATTCAAAGCTGAATTGAATTAAATTTTCAATTTGTATAATTTAACGTTTTGATTTGAAATTAAACGAGTTTTTAATTCTTTAATTTTTAATTAAATATTCGATTAATTTTAATATTTATAATATGATTTATAGTTTAATTTATAGTTCAATTTATAGTTTAATTTATAGTTTAATTTAATATTTTTTTCAATTTAGAAAACTATAAAAGTATACAAAAATAATGGAAAATTCCATATTTTAGACATGATGCAGATGGCGAATGCAGATCCGCCAGTTTTTCCAAAATTCTCCTTTTACTCGTTGATAGCCACCGAAAAAATTTTGAAGTTGGGCAAAACCACTGAAGAGTTTGGAAATAAATCCGCCATGCATATTCGCCTTTTAGACTTAAAGAGGGTGGATTCTCAGGCACGTTGCTGAGGAGGGGACAGGGAAGGACCAGTCCCTCCCAAATTTTATTTTAGACTACATTCCGGTTTCTGTTCCGATTTTTACAGCTAATTGCGAACGGTCTTTCTCAGATTTAAAATTGGTTATAACTTTTTTGCTGAACAAAATGTCGGATAGTCGCACCAGTGACTTAGAAGTCTTGTACATTAACAAGCAACGATGCAAAAATTCTTGAAAATTCGAGGATAATTGATCTTTTTGCAATGAAAACCAATCATGCCATTGACTTCGTTTTGCCTCATTGTAAACAATTTACTTTTTTATGTGCATTTATTTCCGATTATGCAATAAACATTTTTGAAAAACTATTGTGACAAATTAACATCTCAATTGTGCAAAAATTGCAGCTAATAGTTTTTTTAGCTAAGTTAGACCAGTATAGCGTGTTCTTCACAATTTGCTATGTATACTTACAAAAAAAATTGGTCCCCCCAAATAAAGTAGACCCAGCTACGTGCTCGCGGATTCCGTCATGTTCTGCATCCACCGATTAGACCTCAATATCTACCCAAAAAGTGCGAGATACCGCCATTTTAATCCGCCGATGAGGCAGCGGATACGCTAATTCCCTATCCGCCATCCATATCGGCATCCGCCTCTTATACCATATCCGCCATTCACATGCAGATTCCGCTGATGAGTCATACCCCAGAGTGGAAGCCTAAGGCCCGTCTATACTTTTTTCGCTATAAAGCATGCGCAGACGATTTCCTCTTCGAGTATTGGAGCAGTTTCGGTGTATAATATATCGCAAGGTAGATAGCGAAATTTGCGCTGGAAAGATACCCAACACTGCGCTTTAAATCCAGCCTTGACCCACGAAACGCAGGAGACATTGGAAACGCAAGACATTTACAAAATATCTGATATCTGCAAAACTATGCAAGTTTTCTCGGAATATACTTCAATATGTAGAACTCGTCGAGATCTTTCTGGTGCACAGCGAAAATAAGGGATTCGTTCGATTCAAATTGTTGGAATCACTTGCGACAGATTTTCGACAGAAAAGTATATTATGGCGTTTAGTTGAGTAAGCACTCAATCCGAGCAAAGAAACTTTGAAGTCACTTACAATTTTTCGGTGGTGGACTATCGACGCATAAAACTTCTTGGCGTTCGGGCAACTGATCGCAGGCCAAATCCACCGGCCAAAAGTAGCTGAATCGATTCATCAACTGCTCGCAACCGCGCTTGGCGCTTTCGCACAACGACCGGCAGGGCGGAATGGTTTGGTGGTTGAAATCCGGCAAGCAGATGGGCACGTACATGGCGCAAAGGAAGAAGTGCAAATCCGGACTGCACTTGGCGTTTATGAGCGGCAAGTACTGGTGCACTTCCAAGCTTATTTCGTCTTGACGCTGGTGATGGAACCGGTTGGGCACGCTGGTCATATTGTAGCCCATGTTCAAGCACGTTGGTACAGTGATCCGTTGGCATTGCTGTTGTTGTGGGAAGCAGAGGCTAAAAAAATGTTTACGCAATGTTCGAAGACTCACTGACCAGTCACGTTTTCTGACATAAATTCTGAAATAATCTTAGGAAAATACGTTACAACTGCCCTATTCTGTACTCGAAGCCAAATTTGCGGACGAGAAAGTGTTTCTCTTTGACCGCAGTGATGTAAGCTCACTCATTTTTCAACGTTGAACTTATTTTTGCAGGTGTCATTCCAAAGCAAATAGACTGTAGTCTACCTCATTGAGCTTCTTAATTGAGAGACAATTGTTTGTGGTTTGAGCCGGATTTTTAGTTATTAAGCGCACAATAAGCTAAAAATTTCACCTTTGCCCGGCAATTAACAAAAACAAAATTATCAAAATCCGCATTCCTGTTCGACCACAATAACACAAAAGCAAAAAATACGAAATTTATAGAGTTCGAAAGAAACGACAACAACCTTCAAATTATTTTCGGAGGAAATTCATGCGACGGACATTTTTCTCGTCATATTACGATTTCATGCGTTAGGCGTCAATTTTGATAAATCGTCTAGGCTTATGTCATTTATCAGAAAGCGGCTGTGGTGGACAAGTAAAATTTATGACTAGTAACAAAAAGTGTACTTCCTGTGCTAGCGTATGAAAGCATATTGCGTTCTTAGACGACTAAATTCAGCTCAACGCGTGAAAAAATGAGAGAAAAACAGGATTTCATGGTAAATTAGAATTTTTCACGGATCGTTACAGTGTCAGTTATACTCCATTTATTTTAAAATGATCGATGCAGCGAGATCGCAGCCAAACTTGCGTCCAAAAGTATGGAAGGGTCGTTGACACAATTCAATAAATTTTTTCAATGACTACAAGATTATAGAAATTGATTTCCTGATCTCCAGTAAGACAGCGTTCATCGATGCTCCGACTGCTGCATCGATCATTTCAAAATCAATAAGCTTTTTACTGTAATCCATCACAAAATTTTTTCTCCAGGTAGCGGCAAATAGAACGGCTAAAAATTTTCTTCAATAATAACCTGGTTAGGTGTTAATAATCTTTCGAGAAGCACCCAGGTTCTGACCAAATCTACGTGCGGGCGGAAAAGCGTGATGTTTCTTCAATGATTTTGGCTTTTCCCATTTTCATAAAGAATTTTAGCGCTTTTCTAAAGCATGAAGTTTTCTACTGAATGAAAATTTCATATCAAATTGAACCTTATTCTTGGTTTTTCGTTACATCTATCACTCTAAATTAAATGGGCAAAAGTGAAGAGAGAACTTGATCAACTGTGCATATTTTTTAGTGCATTCGACAGCCTGTCGGCATGCGAGTACTGTAACATTAATTTATTTCTTCCATCTTCCTTCCCACGGGCCATATTTACACTAAAATTTGCATAAATGTGTTCTGCGGTGGTGAGATCGCCCATATCCAGTCTAAGCAACGAAAAAATGACGTCTTTATATGAATATGAAAAGAGATCCGTAGGTCAGCATCGTAAGGCAAAATTTATGTTTTTTAATCTGTGTCCCACGAGGCAGGCTTATTTGGAAAAAAGAAATATAATTTCTTCCATTATGGAGAACTGCAAGTCCCTGGAAATCTTGATCAAAGGGAAGCTGGGAAATCGGTCGTTAACTTGATTTTTAGAAGCATTCAGTTTCACATTTGATCATTTTCTAAATCATTTTGCATGCTATACTTTTTGGAAACCATCATCAGAAACATGAAACTGGAAAGCAACTGTAGTCTGTTTTTTACAAAATGCTAGTTGGTCGGGAGGCAAAAATTAGCATTGTCATCAAAATAATTTAAACAAAACATGTCAATAAAAGTTTTTTCTCAAAAAATGGCAACATTAGGTGAGCATGCTAACCAATTTTCAGTCCCAGTTCAGCATAAAATCGTAGAAATATAAAATAGTGCTTGATTTCTACTGTTATTAGTTACAAGCATTTCAAGAAAAACAATCTATAGTTACATTTTTGTATTTTTTAAGCAAAACCGCACTTCATGGTAGCATCTGTTTTTCTCGAAATGTTAATTCGTTGGAAATATTGAGATAAGCTCAGGGATTGTAAAATGAATTTCTTACGTTGTCGACGTGTATTTCGTCGACTATTGGGTGGCTATGATATGAGTATCAAAAGCCATCAATGCTTCTGCGATACATTTGTAACGACCAGTTCTTAATGATACTTTACTTGATCCTATGAATGGACGGGGCGATGTACAACGGCACGGGATACGGTAGGACAAGGACAATGAATATGTGAAATCGACAATCGCTTGCTCATCGACAAAATAACACACAACGATTGCTTGCAAATAACAAAACTCGGTTTAAATGCTTTCGAAAAATCTTGCTTTCAAAAAGAAGCACGCTTGCAAATATCTAAAGATACCTAAAATCTGACGGAATCATGCTTTGCTTCTCTTTAAATACGGCTTCTGTGGCCACTCCCTTGTCGTCGCGGGAGGTCTTGTTTCGGACAATCTTCTTCCACCAATTGCTGCTTCTTGCTTCTTTTGTCTCGCTAGTTTGGTCACGCCTTCCAATGCTTTCCTGGTACCATATGCTTCTCGTGCTTTCCTTATGCTTGCTTCCTATGGTGGGATTAGCCACGCCTCTGTGCTTCTGTGCATGCTTCTGTATCTATTTCTCCTGTGTATACATGTTTTGTGGGACCATCGCTACCGTTCCACTTAAGACTAATGTCTGGCGGGGCTTTTACTTTTTACTATGTGCAGGTGTTGTTTACGATTTTTATGAGAAATTAATGTAGCCGTGGAATGTGTACTTTAGTGTAGATTCTAGGGGACCAGCTGCTGATGTGCAAATTAATTGGGGCGTCTTAATTGGGTCAATAGCGGCTACTGGGGTGTGGAAGGATCAAAATAAAGTACTTCACATAAATTTACAGGAATGTTTGGGTGTGAATCCCAGACACCCTTGAGACGATAGATTAAGAAATGAAATTATATTTAATAAATGAATATCACATAATGTACAATATGTATTTACAGTACTGCGTTAGCATGTACGTTACACATTCAGTGCCATCAGCACCCAGAACAATGCCACTCAATGCTGCATCAACTATGTCATTTTGATGAATGGCTTCATACATGTTGTAGCCCATAAAAGTGTCGAAGCCTATGTTTGGGATACAAGGGTTAAGTGCTGGTAACAATGAACCCACCAATGATTTTTCAATTTTCAAGTAAGAGATACCTTTTTTACAATCAAAGCACCAAATTTTTCACTGGCCATTATGCCACCCAAGAAAGCGCCATCCCTGATGACACCATTCCAATCTCCATTGATCACATCACCCATAATGTCACGACCGACTATCCAACTTTGAATAGCAGAGCATGCTTTTGACAAATTTATTGTATTTTATAGTAGTTTTGTATCGATCTTTTTATTTTCCAAAAGCTTTTTGTCGAACTCCACTTTTTCAGTGTCTTCCAGCATCCTTCTCTGTTTTCCTTGTGAGCATAGTATTGATGAAAGTCATTTTCTTCTCATGCGTTGATTACTTTTGCTACAAAATAGTTTCATGCTTTTAGAGTTGAATTTCTCATTATTTGATGCAATGGTTATTCTTTCATTCCATAATCTTTGTGTGTCAAATACAAACGAAATAATATTTTCCTGTTGTACAGAAATATCAGATCCAGATTGCAATTTTTCTTCTGTTCTCTCAGTCAATAGTTTTAAGTTTTTGAGAGCCAGCTCCACAGCATTTTGCTCATTTTCAGGCACATACAAAGACCAACTCTCATCTGATCAAGGCCCCCACTCATTCCAATCTCTCCATTTGTTGAATGAAAAATCATCGGATTCCATCATTGTTCCAAGTGTAAGATGCCTCACCACAGAAGTTGCATGCAATGCAGCTAGCCTTCGATGATAGTCCCAATTTGAGACAACCTCTTCCATGTCGATAAGGCTGGCTAAATTTGGAGAAATAGGGCCACTTTGCCATGATGCTGCTGAATCAACTCTACTGGATCCTGAACCTAGCCCTGATGAGCCAGGATTGCTGGGTGAGGTGTGACTGCTGCTGGAGCTGGGTACATTTAATGAAACACCAAAATTAGGTGACAGTCTACTATTACTTGGACTCAGAGTCTCTATTGGGTTGTCATCTAAAATGTGAAATTGAATGTTTGTGCCTTGAGGGTACAAATTGTCAGCTTTCTCTTGAGAAAATGATGCTACAGTCATTTGAGGTTGAAGATCATCAGAACTTTGCCGATTAATAAACTTACTTTTCAATTTCGGAATACTGGCAAACATGCCATCAATCATGGCAGCGAAGGAAAATCTATTTTTTACCACATGTTCAGCACCATCGAAAAGACTTTGCAGTATGTTACTTATCATTTGCCTTTCACGTGATGGTCATTTTTAACTTTTTAGAATTGGGTTCTTTTTCGTCCACATCATCATTGCCATACTCGTCAAAGTTTAATTTGGAAACTGAAGGTTGTAATGGACTGTAAAATCCGACCAATTGAGCTGGGTGAATTGCATTCAGGTAAATATAATTTCTAACAGGACCCTTGTGTAGAGGCTCGACTACTTCAAGGGGTTATAGGTCTGAAGTTGTATGCTTCTATAGTGTCTCTCGATACAGTGTCCATTGTTAAATCGAAATCGTATGGGCTAGATTCTTTTCTGCTGTTTCTGAATTTAATGTGTAGAATTGATTCCAGATTAGGTGATTCTAGATTCATTGGTTCAAATGGTAGGTCTATGTTTGAAAAGCTGATCAAAATTAGCCGCTCATGACTCATTTCATGACATGACTCATTTCATGACATGACTCATTTCATGACATGACATGGCTTTCAATACTATATTGGGCTTCAAATTGTTGGTTTTGAATAAGCCATATAAATAAGCACTCACGTGTTCCATTTTTTGTCTTTCAAATCAGCTGATAAAGATATGGAATGAGTTAATGACCATACCACCTGTTCAATAATTTCCGTGTAGTTTTCTTCATTATTTGACATCTGTCTGTGCAAGAAATTGAGTATGTCAAAAGGCATTGGTGCTTTTACTAGTTCTAGATTCAAATTTATGTCATCCATAAGCTGATATATTGTCGGTCTCATAAGATGGACTGTGGGTGTTAAGTGATTGTGTATTTGCTTCAGAAAGTTATATTTCAAAAAACCAAAAGGTTTTTCAACAGAAAAGTCGATGACTAGAGGTTTTTTTCCTGCTTCTTCAAAATAAAACTTTCTCTGTGGACAAAGGTCATCATCAAGAATTCATTTTTCCCATCAAAGTTATACTGCAGTTTGGGATGTTTGAAAAATGGATAGAGATTGGTGCGTAGATTTCCATGAACACCCAACAAGAAGCCACAAAATCCAAAATTTGAATGGTATAAACCTTCTTTTATGAGTTTGATTGTTTTATCACCTTGACAAAATTCTTTGTAGTATAGAGAATACAATTCTTCTATAATTTTAGTTATAAAATCTTGGCTGAGCATTTTTCTATCCTCGTCTTTCCTGGATTCATAATCAAAAATTTTCAATATATTAGGTCTTTTCAATTCATTATTTATGATCAGACTGGAAAAATGGAAATAAACATTCGAAAGCATCATCAACGGCTCATTACACAAATTTTCAATCATGCTTTTCCTATTTTCTACGCCCATTTCGTATTGAGATGATAAGTAGGAAACTGTTGAGCTTAATTTTTCGTTCTGAGTTTTTGGGTCTATAGAACATTCTGTGCAAAATATGGGTATGGTGTCCAAGTCTATATCTTCCTTGTCAAGGATTTGAACCTTCAAAGCTTCGCACTCTTCCTTAGTCAATGTCCTCAACAAAGTCTTAAAATTATCCACATAATGCTCATCTTTAGCAAGCAAACCAGTGAATTTCTCCTTACTCCGCTTATCTTCCATTCGACCCATAAAAATTGTCAATGAATAATTTTCCTTCTTTTTCTTTTCCAGGCTCGAAACAATGATATTCACGGCCTCATCTGCCAAATTACAGCTATAGATCTTGATTTCTGGTGCATGGCTGGACCATTGTTCTTTAGTTATGGAAAATACTGCAGCCAGTAACACTTGATGGTAGAATGGTTTATAATGATCAGAATCGAAAAAACGACCAGTCATTGAATGTTTGAACAAATTGGTTACTTCCATCTGAGGAATACTGAACTAGTCCATCGGACAAAGGTTTCCCTATGTAATAAGTTGTCATAGTTTATGGAATAGAGAACCTAGAAGGCTGGAAATACATAGATTATAGCCTCAAACACAATTTTATTACATGCAAGAGTTTTAAAATCTGATCAAATAAACACGTTTCCCGATCTTTCGATGTATGAAATTATTAGCCCCATGTTTGTTGAGCTCCATTCCATGGAAAATTAAAACTTTTCAGAGTGCTCCTATTCTGATGGACGTGCAGTTCTATCAGGAAGTAGAAAATTAAAAATGATGTGTGAAAAGTAATTCATCACTATACTTGCTGTTTTTATGATTATGATTCATCGAATATTTGGACAATGTGATTGACAGTGTGGAGTATTAAGGCTAAGTCTGATAAATTTACATATCTGCACAGATTGTTGACTATTCTTATCTACAAAGCATGAAGCTTATTTGAGTGCAATAGAAATGCTGTAGTAAACAACAAGCCTATTCCAGAAAAATACAACATAACCTGAGTAAAATTTTTCCAAAAGCAATCATAAATACACCTATACCTGCAGCCAGTTCCACGAATATTGCTGTCCAACAGCCAGTTTAGAGCAGAGAAAGAGCCAGTTTTTTGGCTTGGTTGAGACAGTCTCTCGAGAGACAGCTAGTGCTTTCCTGATTAACTTTTTATCTCTTCAATTGGTTTACAATAATTTTTGCGTGTTCCTGTGTTTCTGCTAATTTTCTATATGGCTGACTATTAATAAAATAAGCAGTTCAATTTTTCGATAGAAAATATTGATTTTTGAACAGAAAATGGTGAAAAATGTCAACTTTTAGTTGTAAATGGTGAGTTCTTAACAAAACACGGTGAAAAAAACTTGATTTTCAGTAGACCATGCTCATTTTTGAACGGAAAACGGTCAAAAATGTGAAATTTTTCGCTAGAATATAAAGATTTTTGAACGAAAAACAATTGAAAATATCAACTTTTGCTAGGAAATGGTGACTTTTGCACGAAAAATAGTGACAATTGTCGATGTTTGCTAGGAAATATTCAGATTTGATTAAAAGTGAAAATTTTTTGCGGAATAGTAACATTATTGAACCAGAAAAACGGTTAAAATCATCATTTTTTTGGCAGGAACTGGTAATTTCTAAAAAACCGTCAAGAAATTCCTGCACAAAATTCTTTTTTGGAATAGAAAACGGTTGAAAACTTTAGTTTTCGGGAAAAAATGGTCGTTTTTGAACATACCTGTAAGAGGTCCGATCAGTTGGACGGGGGGGGGGGGAAGGTAAACCCAAAATTTTGGGGTGGGGTCCCGAAATTTTCAAAATTTGGGGAGGGGTCGAAAAACCCCAAAAAAATCGAAAAAATTTCGTAAATTTTCCCAAAAAAGTCACTTTTTTTCTCAATTTTTCCGAGTTTGGGTGGGGTTTGGGAATAGGGTCGACCAAGTTGTGGGTGGGGGTTCCGACATTTGGGTATAGGGTTCGACCAAGTAGGGGTGGGGGTCTCCCCCCAACCCCTCCCATTTACAGGTATATTTTTGAACAAAAACCATAGATAACATCACGTTTCTATGTAAAACATAAATTTTCGTATTAAAAAATCGATAATGTCAGCTCTTCAGTTGAAAGTGGTCCTTTCTCGAACATAAAACGGCCAAAAATGTCAGATTTCCGGTCTAAAATGATGGTTTCTGAACGAGAAGGTCAGGAAAGTAATTTTTCTGGCACTTAATAGTTTTTTCTCAACAAAAATGGTCAAAAATGTCCCTCAAAATTTTAAATCATATAAGCAATTGTCGACGACTCCCTCCCCCAACTTCCAGTTGTTGACAGGCTGGAAATCAACCAAAAATACATATTTTTTGGTCGAAAATCTTTGAGCAAAACATCGGTTTGAGAGAAATTTTTTTCCGCGATTCGCGCCGAAATGATGCTCAGTAATGCTCAGTATCATTTCTAAAGAAAAAATTCATTGATCAAGGGTGTGATTTGTCCATTTTTTTGTCAAAAAACGCATTTTTGAGCTCTGTGTGACCCCCTCCCCTTGACTTCAGAAAGTTGTCTACTCCATCCTCCTAAAAATGGCTTTGATCGTGTACTCATTGGTCCATAGCTCTTTCGGCTATGCGATCAAAAAGATCAATTTCCTGGTAGAAATGTTGATTTTTGAAGAAAAAATCAACTAAAATATCAATTGTTTAGCAGGTAGATTGGGAAAAAACTGCCGAAAATGGTTAAAGTTGTGTTGAAAAATTGTGTTTTCTGAAGCAAAAAACGGTCAAAACGTCAATTTTTTGGGTCGTCGTTTTTTCATGGTTTTGTAGTTAAAAACTACTTTTTGAAGTGATTTGCGAACTTTTTAGTCGAAAAAATCGATTAATTTTTTTATTGTCTCCGTTCCTGAGATAATTTTTGGCTATCGATGACCCCTGCCATAGAAAATGTCGTTTTACTGTGTCTTCGGCGCTCCATTTTTAACAAAAATGACAATTTTTGGATCTCCAATGCTAAATAAAAAACAATTTTTTTCTTTGATATTGCCGTATGGGGAAAATATCGCGAAAGAGAGGATCTATGAACAACTTAAAACACGATTAATTACTCAACGGCATAATGCAGTCTTAATTTGCGACCCAATACATAGTAAAAATGTAAGAGATGCAAAACAGAGACAGTCGTAAGCCAGCCCCTAGCAGGCTTACAAGTTTTGGCTCAGCTCTTGTTCGGGTGAGCACTTTTTTGATTCGTGGAACCTATTTGGCACTAAACTGTCTCTTGCAGAGCCATTTCACAGAGCCGCTCTTCAACAGAGCCGGCTCTCAGATCATCTCTCTGTCAAAGACAATTTCGTGGAATCCATTTTCTTTCTTTTGTCTCTCAGAGAGCCAAAACAAAGCAAAAATCAAGAGACAGAGCAAATTTTCGCACAAGAGACACTTTCTTGGAACCGGCTGCTGATCTCGGCAACCACGATCCATACAAACATGCGAAAATATGGAGTACATCGAGATCTGAAATTAACTGCACATCCTCGTGAATGGATCTCATACCTCAAAAAATATTACTGGTGGGTATCCAATCACATTAACAATATCACAGTTATCAAAAATATCTGTCAGTTGAAGTCATGCTTCTTTGGTTGTCGAGATTTGGTATAGGTGGACCCCGCTATTACCTACATTTATGCAAATTTTGGTGTAAATAAGGTCTACTGGGAGGAACGACTAATGTAACATTATTCGGATTACTTTGGGATGTTGAATTCACTATAACATGACTGATTTTAGAATTTATGCCGGGAAACGTCCCCACATTAGTTTAGTATTATGCATGACCGTCAACATTCTGATAGTTGTGACTACGCCCAATAAACGTAGGACGCCGATTTTTTTTTACATATAAGTGGCTGACGTGGATCTCTGATCTTACCCTTACTGAACGTTTAGTGTAGAGAGTTCACATTTCTTACGTGGAGCCTGCAGGAAGCCGCTTGAGGAAACCCTGCACGCTTTTCTATTTCAAGCTAGCGTCTCTGCTTGCAGTTTAGTGCGAACTTGCGTTACAGTGACTTTTAATTGGGTTGGGTCTATTTAGAGCTGTTGCACCGTGCTGACTCTATTGATTAAATACTCCTTGAGTGACCTACGGTAGTTGGTCGTGTGGAAGCAGAGATCTTTATTGCTGGCGTCGGTTGACTTAAGCAAAGACTAAACACAACATATGGTCTTCTTTTCCGTGAAATACTCCTAAATAATAAAATTTAAAAGCAAGTACTACTCCATAGTTTTACGATCCATATGCCACATTGGACTGGAAGTTTGTAAGCATACTCAAATTAACTTATAACATTTTTCGAATAAAAAACTATGCAGTAAAAGCTTTGTGTGAACGATTCTTGAGGACACTAATGATTTTATAATTTTTCATTTTAGAAGTATTCTATAAAAACAGATTGTAGTAACCAGAATTGATTTGGTACGAAAGGCCCGTTCGAAGATTGAATTGACCATTTTTGACAGTGTATGCTTATTATCGATCATAATGATTCCCGCGAGTTTCCATTCCTGTTAATTTATTTTCCAGGAGCATTTATTCACCTTGACTGTTTGCAGCTTAATTAGCATATTTTGTAGAACCGTAGAATAGAACAAAATGGCGGGTTTTGTAATTGTGTGCTACAAATGGCTGCTATTTTCTTTTTCTTTCAATTGTCTCAATCGATAATTCTTACTGACTTAACAAACGACGTCGATAAATCCTAGTCAACATTAACTTCTCTTCGAGAATCGACATATTTACTGCACACGCATGATCGATTTCGTATAATAAAGCAAAGTTTGACCTATGTAGAAGAAGAATTACTTATATGTGCTCGACTTCTTTTTTGTGTAGAATGATTTTATAATTTATAACACCCATGCTTGACGATACTATAGCTAAAATCTACGATTTCATCGACAGAAGACTGCTACCAATTAAACTGTATTACACGTTCTATTATGCAGGTATATTTTAATGATCATTCTTTCAAATCTAATTGGAATGTTGCCACTATCCGAAAACATGAACCAAAAAAACATAAATATTTTTGTATAAATTCATTCAAACTGAATAATTGAATATTCTATTGAAAAATCTTTGAACCAAATTATCCACATCCACACACTCATCGAAATCATTCTATTTGTTTTTTGCATTCTGATTTTTCCTGGATTTTTCTTTTCATGGTCATTTCCATTTATTTAGCCGTTTTCATTATTATACTTCTTTTCGGTGCTTAATTTTTCGCTTTCCACTTTTTTAGATAGTGCCCGATTCCAGACACTAGTCAAAAATTTTAATCCACAATATTTCCTCAGAAGCTAGATTTTGTGTTCAGCTGAATGAGATTTTAACTATGAGTTCTCAAAATGGAAGGAAGGTGAATCGGATTTTGAAATTTTTAGGGTTTTGATAAGATAATTACCGGAAAATGTTTGGTTTTGTGCAGTTTTCTCTTTCATTCAGTGGCCGGTTTTTCTTCTTTTCCTTTATTTTTGTGCTATTTTTGTCATCAATTATCTTCATTTTTTGATCTTTTCGTTTTGTATATAAAGAATTTTTGCTTTTCAGTTTTACTTTTTCTAGCTACAACGAGTATATACGCTTTCTTATCGGCTTTTCTTCGCAAACGGGGTTTCAAAGCCAGTGACTTGACATTCCAAATGGCCGTTGTACCGTTCACAATTTTTTGGATCAAACCGATCATCGGTCATTTTCTAGACAAGGACCGACGCCATTGGAAGTTATATTTAACTATATTCCTGGTCAACGCCCTACTATCTATGACGTTATTGTGGTTTTTCGTACCCAATTTGCATAATCTTCATGCAAAACATGCCAGCAAGAAATATATCAACAACAAAAGCAATTTCACACAATCCAGACTGCAAGATCCGATGATACTCCTGTTGGGAGAAGGTGAAGTAGTAAATGTGCCTAACTTTTTGAACGTGATCGACGCCTTGGGTTTGGCTTGGTTCGCGGTGACCCTAGTCTTAGTCGTTTCGGGCATGACTTTAGGTTTGAGTCCCAGTTTCAGTTTGATGGATATCATAGCTATGGAAACGTTAGGCGAAAATATCATCCATTTCGGGCGGCAAAGGATGTTCATGTCGGTCGGCCAATTGTGCTCAATTTTAATTCTATCATTGTCGGGAAAGCGAGACAATTTTCTGAACGTCGAATGTATGTTCGTGGTTTATTTTGTGGGCATCTTGTTTACGTTAGCGTCTTTGAAATTCATCAAATTGTATCAGTTGTCCGATCAAAAAGTAGAAGAAATATTTTCGGAGAACCGTGAAGCAACTTATGGCTTTTTCGCATTTCGTGAGGTCTTGCGGAATATAGACATTTGGCCATTTTTGGTGTTGACGTTCGTTTGTGGAGTGAATTTCGGGCAAACTTACTGGATAACCATATGGCATTTTGAGGGGATTGCAGTCTCGAGAACTGTGTACGAAATTGGTGAGTGCCCAAAAAATATAATTTGCCAATAATATTGTGCTGGATATGTCCGATTTTGGTATCAATCGATACTTGTTATTATTGTAAATTTTATTATTGTAGCTCTTTTCTCGTGACAGCCTTTTTTCAGGGTACGTTTGCATGGCCATGTCTTCCATACTGTTCGCCTACTATTCCGGCCCTATCATCAACTATTTGAGTTACGAGTACACGTTTGCCCTGTGCCTGATGTGCTATACTGTCAGGTCGTGCGTATGGTCTATGAGCGCCCACACTTGGACTTTAATGGTCGTGGAATTTTTACTCGGCGTGCCAGTCGGCCTTTGGATATCGGCTTTCAATTCGTACGCTAAAAAGGTGGCCCCTGAGGGTTCTTTGGCCTTCGCCACGTTCCTTTTTTGGGGAGTCTACGAGGGATTGGGTAAAGATCGGGTATCTATGCATGTCGAGAGGAGGGCATGGTTTCAACGGTTGCTCAAAAATTATACTGGGAGCCCACTGTCCAATCGCAGACCAATATATAGCCATCGAGCATAGATAAAGTTCGACAAGGCATAGCTTATTGTAGGCTATATGTAGCCACTTCGAAGTTCAGAAGTTTGATGATACTATGTGCATCAGATTGATAAGTTGGTGAAAGTATGATTAAGTATTTCAATATTTAAGCATCAACGAGATTTCGCAAACAGTAATTACAGAACCATAGAAAATGTGTTAAGCAGAAAACATCGAAGGTGTACACTAGTATATCTTAGTCAGGACTACTGAACCACTAAACGAACAAGGACTGGACTACTAAACGACTGCAGGCAATGGCTGAACCACTAAACTCTATTCATTTTTAAATGACCGATGCACCGAAGTCATGAAAGTAAGTTAAATATGGAAGAAAGCTAGTAAGCTTTTTATTGTAATCAATAAGAAAAATTTTTCGTCGGTGAGTGCAAACAGAACAGCCGAAAATTCCTTCAATAACCTGGTTTAGTGGTCAACTCGAACAGCATTCAGGTATCGACGCGCAATTATGTCCAAATCGACAGTAAATGAGCTTGATGTTTTTTCAATGATTTTGGTCTTCCCCATTCTCATGAAGAAGTTTAGCTTTTTTGTCCGATCGAAATATTTATCTGAAATAAGTTATTTTGTGCTGAGATGTATAACTTTTGGCATTTATTTTGACTGTGAAAACTGGACTGTATCTCGAATAAATACGAAATCAAGCGGAAGAATTTAAAGTTGTCGACATTCTACGTTCGTCGCCAGATTAGGCAATCCAGAAGTTAAGGAAACTGCTTATTCTAGGCTGTTGTATTGGTTTGATGCTGTCCGGACTCCTTCATCACCTCACCGGCGGCACATCTTCTTGGCATATATTCGCGTATATCAATTTGGCAACGTCTATTTTTTACTTATTGTCTTCACATATGATAAAGAAGAGGAATGCTCGAAATATAATCGAAAGACTGCTCAGACCTTCAAGTTAGAAACAGATATTATTACTATAGATCTTACTGTAATACATATTTCCTTTCTCTAGAAACTTATAGTACGTCAGAATGATTTAATTGTCCACAATCCTTTGATCAGCCTTTTTTGCGGAATCTCAATAACCACACCGAACAAAATCAACCCTTCTATCTTCGCATCAATTTCTAAACCGGTTTAGGAAATGCAGCCTTCAGAATGTGAAATGATCTTCTATCCTTGGAGAGAAGTTTTGAAACACAGATATGTGGTTTAGTGCATACGTAAAACTTTCGCCATAGTTAGTTATATCTATATTGATTAATTAATCTGACTATTTGATGACTTCATTGCTCTTTTTTTCGTAATAGTTTATTAATAATGAACACTTCGGGTAAGACAATGCAAATTATGTATGCAATTTCAAGAACGAGAATATTTAGAATACACCTCGAATGAAAGAGATCTGATACTTTATCCTGTGTAAAATTATGAGAGTTGCAAATTCCGTGTGCAATGCCACTTCAGCTGCTGCCTGTTCTATTTATACATGCCCGCAAATCAAAAAAGGCAAAAATAACAAGTTTGCAATGATTTTGTATTCAAAATCGCGGGTTGGTCGAGTGGGCTCAGTTTGGAAAATTTTCACCTCTACATGACAGTCGGTTTATATTTAAAAATCACATAGATATGAAATTAGTAGTTGTTTTTTCGCTTCATTCATAACATACAAAACAGATTATTTTATTTTGCCGGGACGGATCGTCAACAGCTTGTTGAGCATGAAAATTCAGCCTAAAAATCCACTTTCGGTCGAAAAGGATAACTGCAATTTTGCGGAAAACGACCGATGGTAACTTCCAACCCAACGGAACGAAAATTTCCCTTTTGTTCTGTTACGTTTCGTCAATTGCATTCCATTCCGTTCCGTCGGAAAAGGCATGTATAAATGACCCTTAAGATTCCGGAATCATATATTGCATCGTTTAACAGAGAATGCAAAACGAACTCGTTAATGCCAAATATAATCTGCTTTTTATAAAATGCTACTAAAATAAAAAATGACACAAATATCAGTTGACTTGAAAATTCTGCACATGAAGCTTTTACTGTAGATTTTTTCACTCGAAAATTTTTTAAGTATTATTTGAGTATCGTCACCAAATTTGAGCTCCATATGACGGCTTGGTAGAAAACTCTGAAAATGTAAAATAGTACTTGCTTTCCTGATTCATTATTTGGAAGCATTTTATAAAAAACAGACTATAGATAAGCAGCCTGTCTGCCGTTAGTAGAAGAATTGTTTTTGTATTAAGTGACTTGAGTTATGACATGAGTACAAGTGACAAGTGAAAATGAACAGGAACAAGTTAAAACAAGTATTACAAGTCTGAATAAAATTTGGCGAGTATCATAAGCCAGGACGCCTCGGACATTTCTCAAGTTTTAGAAGACTCAGACTGAATCGTGTACTACCGGTTTGCGAAACTCATCAGTACCAAGATTGACATCAAAGATGGGCTAAGTGGACGAATCAAGATTCAAATTTTTACGAAGAAGGTAAGACCCCTTGCTCATTCATGTCACAGTTTGAAATCATGCTCAACAAACGTTCAGTAAAGAGTATCTCGAAGATAACTATTGGGATGTCCAGCAGTTTGAACCCCACTCTAACGAGAGCATTAGATTTTAAGGTTTAGAGAAATAATTTTAATAGGCCACCATGATTCACGGGCATAAACGAGTCCGGTGAAGGACTAAACTGTTTATATGAGGAACAGACTTGTATTTACATAAGTCTGCCGTCGATAATATGGTGAGGAGCCATTGGAAACTAACTGTAACCAACATCTTGCAGGTACGGCACATCCGGAATACTTGGCGTAATGGAGGTCAATAGGTGTGAATTGAGGATAAGCAAAACTTTTCATCACGGCAAAGATGTGTTTCCCATCACTTCATATCTCCAAAGTGTGATCCAAGGACTAAATAGGGATCTCGAATAATATTCATTGTATTCTCTCTCTACCCAATGTATAGCCTGAATGTTTTTGTTTCAATCGGTTCATAATAGTCTGGAATGTATATCATTTTGGTACGAAAAGATTATTTTTCATACCATAAGCTGACCCATGATCTGTTTTCCTATAAATATCAACAGTGAAAGGCAAGTACTATTTTATATTTTTACGACTTTCTGTTGAATCGTATGCTTCAAAGGGCTATCGTAAAAGTTTTATGAAAACAGTGGTAATTTTTGTCATTTTTCGATTTACAAGCATTTTATAAAAAACAGACATCAGAAGAAATCTTCTCACACAAAATGAAATGTAGTTTGTCATGATGTTGCATACTTTGATAATGCATTGAATCTGAATTGTGAATGCTGGAACGCACGTTAGAAAACCCGGCATTATTTTCTTACCATGGGTATAACTATCAAAATTCGCGAAGATGTTTCTAAATTTTGCAGTAAAGTTTCATGTGAATATCGATTATGTACGTAGGCATCGGATACCTACTTCATTCTTGAAGATTTCTCCGAGATTTTCGGTTACATTAAAATCGGATAAACATCCAAATCAAAACATTGTTACCATGAAACCCGGCATGGTCTGCTAGTCATAGCCATATTGTCTGGAAGTTGTTTCTTCCGTCAACGGTAGCCAGCCACCCTGTAAAAGCATGCACTAATTGACTAGTAAGGTTTGATTGTTGTGTGAAATTTTAAACCTCAAAATTTGAAACTTGTGATTTTCTTATTGATGCTGGTGTTCACCAAATTTTTCCCAACTTTTTTCCATTGCTTATGGTCATTTTTATCTTTTCCATCAACATCAAACCTACCTAGCGCCACTTCTTATCAGTAAAATAAATGGAAATATGTCCTTTATGGCTGAGTGTACGTCTCTGCATTTTTTATGACTGGCTAAACAACAATATTATGAAGTCAAGTTCGCAACAAAATCAACATCTTACGGATAATGGAAAACCCTTGCTCCTGAGTGTACCTCTACAATATGAAAGAAATGAAAAGGGCGGCAATCGTTCGCCGGATCATCAGAAACGTACAAGGTCTATTCCTTTATCCGGGTATCCTTTTTCAGATATACTTTTGGAGCCGCTTTACGCCAATCAGCAGATCAATTTGGGCGACTTTCCGAAGAGTGAGTGTGTATAATGTGATATTTCACTTGACAATGTTCGGAAAATCTTGGAAGCATGTACAGTGAATGATAAAATGCTAAGCTTGCGGAAATATATCGTGAAGAAATGACGTTCTTTATAGTAGACTAGTGCAAAAAATTCACAAAGTTTTGAGATTTCACTTGTGAATCAGCTCGTTAAAACTAAAGCCTCATTTATACTTCACGGCACGGCCACGGCTACAGCGGCCGTGACCAATCAGACTGCGCCAGGAAAAACAGACATATGATTGGCTGCACGTCACGAGAACTGAAATTCGATTGGTTACGGCCGCCGTGACCGTGGTCGTGCCGTGAAGTATAAATGCGGCTTAAAACTACTGTATAATGTGGGCAATCTAAAATGCAATGTACTCCATCTCATATTATGGAATTCTAGATTCCCTGCTTTTTTGTGGTTTTGTGATAATAAACTAATTTTTTTAATTTTCTCATTCTTTAGTAAGCAGTCGTAATGATAGGTTGTACATTGTTTGAAATATGCCACCTAATTCTTTTTGTTTCTGACGACAGTAAGTGTAGCATGCTAGCGGACTTTTTACTGTAATCCTATCTGCAAAGTTCAGGTGGATTTTTTCCCCAGGCCCCGTTGAGCAAATCAGAAAAAGAGCTCGTCGGCAGTCTGCAACAACGGACGGAGAAGTAGCACCGGTTTTCTGTGAGTTATTAGAATTGAAAACGACGGACAATACGGAAGACAGATGGCAAGAGACTGCTAGGTATGTGAAAGTTTTATACCGTGGTATAACCCTTATAAAATATTTCAAATCGATTACATCTTATTCTAATCATAGGTGGCGCGATAGCGTCAACCTATAATATACCTGGCCCCTAAATTTCATGCCCCCCTCTAGAGCCAAAACGGTAAGAGCTAGAACTTTCGGGTTTTTTTGGCATAATATCGGGCATAGGGGCAAACTATGGGGTGCCTTTTGTCATTTCGCCTCTATCTGCAAGTGATGCTCGGTGGGTCCCCAAAAACATGAAAAACGCACTTTTTAAGGCCCCCCAGTTCCACCATGCCCAGCAATGGGGGTGGCATGTCCAAGCTTCATACTTCGGCCTGAGCATCTTAGGGGCGCAATCTCAAATGCGAATTTTTATTTTTTTAAAATATGGCCCCAATTCAATTACATGGTGGCCCAAAGTCCCGGAAAACGCCAAATTCCCCAATTTTGTTATATAATACTTACGGCTTCAAAAAAATAATTTTTTGCAACATAATGCACTACTAATTTTTTGCAGTTTCAACTGAACAGGTAGCCTTATTGGGGTTTTTGGGCAGTAACGGTTTTCGACCATTGGGAATTCGATGAACATGGTCACTTTACACGAAAAATTATCTCGGCTGTAAACAAGCGTACTTTCGTGATTTTTGTTGTGAAAGGGGTTTTCGACCATGGGGAATTTGATGAATACGATCACTTTACACAAAAAGATTATTCCGGTTGTAAACAAACGTATTTTCGTGACTATTTAGTGGAAGGAGTTATCGACCGCGGGAATTTGATTAATTCGATTACTGTACACAAAAAATTATCTCGAGTGTAAATGAGCGTTTTAGTGGAAGGGGTTTTCGACCGCGGGGGATTTAATGAATGTGATCACTTTACACAAAAATTATACCGGGTGTAAACAGGCGTATTTTCCTGATTTTTCGGTGGAAAGGGTTTTCGACCACGGGAAATTTGATGAATGCGATCACATTACTTAAAAAATTATCCCTGGTGTAAACAAGTGTGTCCTCGTAATTTTTTCAGGGATGGGTTTTTGGATACGAAGAATTTGATGAATGCGATCACTTTACACAAAACTGATTCACAGTGTAAACATGCGTATTTTCGAGATTTTTTTATGAAAGCGGTTTTCGGCTGCGGGAAATCAATGGAGGTGTCACTTTACACAAAAAAATTATCTTGGGCCTACTCAAGCTTATTTTCGTGATTTTTTGTGGAAGGGGTTTTTGACGACGGGGAATCTAATGAATGCTATCACTTTACACACAAAATTATATTGAGTGTATTTCAAATAAATTCCTGCGATTTTTGAGGGGAGGGGTTTCTGACCACGTGGAATTCAATCACTACACATAAAAAATGTTCTGTGTGTATTTAAAACAAAGGTACTTCTCCGGGTTTTTTGGGTTGAGGGGTTCTTGTTTATGGGGAATTCGATGGAAATCTTCACTTTACACTCTGTTTACAACGTCTTTTGAGTTCTATGCGGTTGAAAGTGAGAATTCGTAGCTTCAAGATTTTTTATTGTTTCTTTGATGTGAAGATGACAAAATTTAAAACTTCGATGCGGTTCTATGAAGGTTTTCTCGTATGGTTGAACCCACTAAAAAAAGTGAACTAGTTTATTAGAAAATGCCCCGATAGGGCAGAAAAAAGAAGAATATGCTTGCTTGTATAGTTGCCAAGCTAGAAAAAGGATCGAACTAGATTTTTGAGAACTCGGGTTGGAGTTGGAAAAATTCACTTTCGTTATATTGGATTTTCATTATTTCTCAAAAAAAATTTTCCATGTCTGTGAAAAAGTATATTCTGCAGCTGAGTGCATCAACACACTTTCCAACCAAACATGTAGATCTCCAGAATTTCGAGGAGAGTACAGGGCTGGACCCTTATTTTTTGGCGTTTTTTTGAGACAACAAATTCAAAAAAAGTTGACCAAAATTTTTTTTCATAACAAATTTTCTAGTTTCAAAACCTTTGGGTTAATTTGTACCCCCATGTCCTCCCTCACACATGTGTGCTTCTAATTGCGTTGAACTTTTTTGCTAAATTTAGTGTCAATAAAACAGGAATCAACTGCGGAAAATTGGCACGTGAAATTCCAGTCGGCTTTTTTAGAAAAAAAGCTATGTCATAAAGTCTTCTTAAAACTAAATCGATTGTGCAAGATATGTTTAATTCACTTATTTTACATAACATATCGCATAGGATTCACTTTATAAGTTCTACTGATTACTAGCTATAAACAAATTTATTCTCTTCTATTTAACTATTCAACAAAATAGTGTCATTCACAGTTTTTCGATTTAAACAGAAATTAGCAAAAAGAGCGCTTTTTGTGGGATTGCAGACGAGAAGCAATTTCTCCCATCTCTGTCGCTCTGGTCCTGCTTTCAAAAAAGTCGTACTGTTGCAGTGGGAGTGCGAGTAGGGTCGGGGAGAACCGGATACGGTATTTGGCGCACACCCTTAATAGGCACTGCTGAACCAGGAGCATTTTTGTATGCTTTACCTTGTTCGCTCATTTGCAGATCGGTGCCCAATGACAGTAACCAAGGCCCAGTTGCACTAAGGGGGTCTGAGCTCGAGCTCAACATAATCTCGAACAAAAAAAACGACTAACCTTTTCCCATAATTTTCTTATCTTTAGAGCAAATAAATATAAAAATGTCTGCAATTCTCAAACTCGAACTTACACTTCAGTAGTAGCTAATCCTGAAGTGAGTACTCTTTGTGCACTGGAAGAGAATACTTTGGAAATTGCGATTAGCTCAAATTCAGGATCAGCAATTAAATCCCGATGTTGAGATTATTCTCATGTTGGGTCAGTGCAGCCAACCTCAGGTTTCTTTATAGTTCTGAAAATGACTATAATATGCCTGCCTCACTATTTTTCAGCTAGTGTGAGAGGCAGGAGTTTCGAATCGGTCGGGAGTTAGAAAGCTATTGGTTTACCATTTCTTTACATTTGAAATCATGTTCATATAATTTTAATATAGAAAAACTTTGCTGTAGTTAATGCCAGGGGAAGGACAAAATGCACGATGCTGCAGAATATACTTTTTCACAGACATGGAAAATTTTTTTTGAGAAAGAATGAAAATCCAATATAACGAAAGTGAATTTTTTCCAACTCCAACCCAAGTTCTCAAAAATCTAGTTCGATCCTTTTTCTAGCTTGGCAACTATCCAAGCAAGTATAGTCTTCTTTTTTCTGCCCTATCGGGGCATTTTCTAATAAATTAGTATTTACAATGCTCGTGTCCACATTTTGTTTGCTGACTTTTCTATCGATACTACGGAAGACATGGGAAATATTCACGACGTTTAGAGTCATACGTTTGGGCGTTTGACATCCAGCAAAATGTTGACTTCACATAGAAACCTGTTGACCCAGATTTTCCTTGTTGCCTGCCATGTGATGTCCCACAGTCTAAATTTGAATTTTCCAAAATTTATAGATGGATCAAATTCGAGGAAACCGTAGAAGCCGTCGGCGGCCGGTGGGGCAAACCGCGCATACCTTTACTCAGTGTGCCGGCCCTGTTCCAATTGAAAAACGTCCTGAAACGCGGCATCACCATTCTAGACATGCAAGCTAACAATTTCGAAGAACTAATCGGTAAAATAGAAATGTGCGATGCAATACTTTCTGAATTTGAGAAACTTTCATAATTATCAACTTCATTCAAAAATGATTGTGGCAAGGATAATGAAAAGTTTTAACGCCAGGAAGAGAGACGAAAATGCAATCCATGGGAAGGAAAATAATACATTTTTTCATCCACACTGCTAAAAATCCAATGGTGTAATACAGTGGTTTACATATCCAGTATCAAAATTCGTGTCCAAATTTTTATAGACTGGTGTTCTTGTAAAAATTTTGATTTCTGACTACTCAAGCAATGATAAATTCAACACACATTCAATCAAGAAAATCATGATTTTATACAATAACTACAAGAGTTCTAAATTGAAATAAAAATATTTAGAGTGATCCATATTTTACACTCATTCCGATTTCGAATCGACCAATCCTAAAATATTAAAATTTTGGAAATTTTCCACAAAATTGTATTCTTTCGAAAACAAAAGTTCTTCCGTATAAATATGGATAATTAGAAGAAAAGAATGTGAACTTATCTGCAAAGTTCACTATGTCTTTACTGGCAGCATTTTCATAAAATTGTAGAGTCTGCAGGAATTGGGTATTGATGACCATTTTTTAAAGTCAAAAGTGCCGAGAATTCAACTACTGAACAAGAAATTTACAGTCTGTTTTTTATAAAATGCTTTTATAGTCTATTTACAAATAATCCTCGGTAAGCAAAATAATCTGTATAAATCAATGAGCAGACAATAAACCTGCATCACAGGCCGAATTTTTTTCTCTGAATAAGCTTGACCCAGCAGTCAACTCAAGAAAAAAGGTTGTTTATTATTTGCATGAACATCTCTCTGCTTCCGAAGCTTATTTGAAAAAAACGTAGATTATAAAAATATGGAAAATGATACAAATATCCTTCAACTTGAAAATTATCTACACAAAGCTTTTGGTGTAAAATTTTACACTAAAAATTTCTGAAGATTAGTTGGATGTTTCCACACATTTTCAGCTTAATATGACGTTTGGTTTGCCAGAAAATACTAAAAATATAAAATGGTACTTGCTTTTCGGATTTATCATTTTAGAGGCACTTTAAGAAAAACAGACTATACTTTGAAGGACTACAAATGAAAACTTAATCTGTTCTTCGATGCTTATAAATATTACGATTGGAGGCAAATAGTTACATTTCACATTTTTTCTTTTAAATTCTAAGCCATTTGAAACCAAATTTGAGAAGCTGCTCAACTAATTTTTTTTAGTATTTGTGTGAAAATTTCTGCAGTCAAAACTTTCTGTTGATGATTTTATGACAATTTAATTTTAATAATTTATAATTTACCAGAATTTTATGAAAAAAGCCATTGAGATTCCGTCGGAACGTTCTAGGCTGGCAGGTTTCATGGGAATATATCACTTACATGATTTATTTATTCTTGAAGATCAATTATCTCGCGAATTCGAATCCAAAAGGGCCGTAGATCCAGACGAGCTCACGCCTGTCAAAAATGTTCTACGTTGCCCCAAAGATCACTTGATCAAGACGCCTTTGAAACAAAATTTGCATTTCTTTCTGTCCAAAGCATCAGCGCCACAACCGACGCCCGCCGTGGAGAAACAATCCACAGCCAACAATGAGATCGTTGAAAGTGAAGACGGCGAATTGGAGGTTTCATACTGAAAATGTTTACTGCAGCATTCAGGCTAATCTGACCAACATTTCAGGCCATTCATAAAGAGCAAATCAAAAAATATTTAGAGCACGCTGAAGTGGCCACATTGCTTATTGGAAAAGTTGATTGCGTAAAAAAACCAGTGTCGGCTTTCATACGATTGCGGTATCCCAGGATTTTACATAATCTAGCAGAAGTACGTTTCGAAAAATCCGGAACTGCTAATGTTGCCATATGCGGAATCTAAAATCAAGGCTATAAAGCATTAGAGTTGACAAAAACCATCAACATAATATCCTGAGTGATTTTTGCGCAAAGTTTTCATTATTCACCGTTGGATATTTGTTTCCGAAATCAAATGAGGTATCAGGTTTGGATAGGCTATACGCACTACCAGAATTGATCGGATTTAATTGTCAAGGTTTTATTTGCGTTTTATATTCATAGACTGACCGAAACAAGATCGAATTATCAGATTCTCCCAAATAACCATAACCTTAACTATAATATCAGCTTCATTCTGAAAAATTTTGACCGCTAAGTCTTTGAGCAACTACTGGTCACTGGAGACACTCATATAACATTCGACCCTTTTATAAAAAAGTGTTGCTCATTTGATTTGAAAATTCTCTAAGAACAATACGTTTCAATATGGTTGTGATCTGATTGCTGATCTAATGCTGTCAAATCCCGCATTCTGCCTATCCGAAAGAAGCATACCTCCAGATCCGGTTCCTGATTTGGTCACAAAATCTTATACCTGGTAGATCCCAACTCCAAATTTTACTCGTTAGTTCCGGCAAGTTTATTCCCGTGTTTTATCCACAGTTAGCATAAATGAACAATCTGAGGCAAAGTGTTTGTTTATCACATATTTTCCAGTATTGATATGATTCATAACTCTCCACTTTAGGTTCCCAGACCATGTCGTTTCCTGTTCTTACTTCTCGTTCCGATCAATCATCCGACAAGCGACCAAGTGTCCATGATCGGCCGAGTTTTGGGTGCCATGCTAACCGATCAAGTTTTCGCCCAAGTAGCCTACTACGCCCAAGATGTCATCGAATTGTGCTACGGTATAGATTCATTTCTGAAAGACGTTATTTGCATTCCACCCGGCAAATGGCGCACTGACCTAACGCTCGAACCAAATGATAAAGTCAATGATGTGAGTGTCCTTTTTTTGAATCAAATGCAGTAAAGAGGCCAAAAAAATAAAAACATCAAAATATAACTAGATATGAAAGAAGACAAACATGTAACTTTAAAGATAACAAGAGTCAAGATAGAAGAGCAACAGAAACATAATGGTGAAAAATATAGAAAAAAGAACAAATACAGAAATGGAAACAGAAGAACTCTATAGCGAAACAAGAACGGAAACGAAAAAATAAGCTGTAACAATATTGGAAACGGAAACAGAAATGGAAGTAGAAACAATGACAGAAAGACAAAAAGCGAAAGCGAAACTAAGACAGTAATAGTAACAGGAACTGATGCATACTCGATAAAGGAAACATGAGCAGAACAATAGTATGAAGTGATTGACAAAAGGAACAAAAATGAAAATAAAAATGTATGAAAATGAAAAAATAGAAATAGGAGAAAAAATATAAAATATGCGTAGAACTAAATAGTAGACTGAAATAGAAAAAGATAGAATAAAATCTGAAGCAGAGAAGGAAACTGAAACATAAGCAGAAGTGAAAAAAGGACAAACAATTCTAAAGAGCGGAAACAACGAAAGGAAATGAAAAATAAAGAGAAACTGAGAATATAAAACGAGAAAGAATTTTAAAAAACAGTAATAGGCGGAAAAGATAAACACTACCCGAACTACAAGCAAATAGAATTATAAATATAACGAAGCTGGACAATGGATGCAAAATGTTCGTATGAGCTGATCCATGAATTTTGATGCTCTGATCTTTTTAAAAATTTTAATCAGGAGATTTGGATCAATGTACCACGTAAGATTTTTCTACGAAGTTTTCATACAAAGGTAAGACGGAATACAATTCCAATAATTATTTTGATTTTTATGCCAGATCATGGGAAACTTTCAGTCTTAACAAAAAACAGCTTTGAACAGAAAGATGAACAAAATTTTGCTTCTGTCAATTCATTGTTTTCCATAGAAATAAATGTTATATTTTTTACTTTTATGAAATAGAATAGAAAAACGTACGTAAAAACAGACGTTCTCATTTCAAAATTATAAATTCAGATGCTTGTGTAGGGAAAGTACTCGAATTGTGCCACTGAAAGTCAAGCCGGACTGATGAAAAATGAAATACATCATTGCTGAAAAGCTCAGTTTCATGCTGAGTATTTCACGTTGTGGTCTCCATTTTGTCCCAAAATGAACAATGGCAATTCGTGTTAAAATGTCGATGATTGCGAAAACTGTAGAAGGATAAAACCATAACGTTATCACGTCTTTCGATATATGAAAACAGGATATCCACAGAGAAAGCGCTTGCGCTAGAATAGGGTTTTTTTGGAATCTCTGCATAACTATACTTTTTCCGCAGGACGAAAGAGCTGAAGTTCATACTCCTATCGTCCCGTCCAAAGTTAGTATCGACCTCGAAGGACTACAGTATACAGGGCGCCTTTTTGGCGGCCTAATTGACGATATAAAACGCCGCATGCCTTATTATGCTTCCGATTTCAAAGATGCCTTCACCAGTTGGCGCGCCTTCTCCCAAGTCTCGGCTGCTACGGTGTTTCTATTTTTTGCCAATTTAACGAACGTAATAGCTTTTGGTGGTTTGATGAGTACGCTCTTGTATAATCAAATGGTAATGATATTGTTGTGGAGACTGCGGGATTTGATTTTGCATTTCATTATTTAGTTTCAAATTTTGGAAACATATCAACAAAAGCTTTTCATGGACAAAAACGTCCGACTTTTTCGTCAGTCTATAAGCACACCTTTTAAATTAATGTCGAGAAATATTCATTTGCACGATAAAAGCCGTCTTCCAGATGCTAATTTTGTAAAGTAATTGGTCTATCAAATTTGAATGATTTTAAACTATCTCCACAGCTTTGTAGCCGCATTCTTTATTCTTATATGAAAAGTCAATTTCATTTGGAGCAACATTTAGAGCTTTCAAAATTGCCAGCGGCTTTATAAAACTCGAACTGAAATCGGATACAGTTCTGTACAGAGGATTTCTTGTGTTAAACTCAGCCTACAGGAATAAAAATTTACTGCGTGAAACCGGGACTTGGAACAAAGAATATAATATAATAATCGGTGTTCGAATCCCATATACTAATTTCAAGAATGCTTTCAATTTTTTCAGCAAATGGTATGAAGCTTTTTCGACAGATCCAAAGGTTTGAACCAAAATAGGACTTTGAACACTCGGTAAACTTCATCTACACGACTCGATTCACATTTCTTAAAACTTATCAGGGAAATGACTTCATATCACCCATGTGATTTTTGCGTGAGGCAGAATCAGAGTTGATCTTCTCTCTACTTCGAATGTTAGATATACTAATAAAGTCACATTCAAAATGATTCTTGTGAAAATTTTTCTATAAATAAAAAATCTACTCAGTATTCTGTGCAGGTATCATGATTCCGTATTTTAGTGATTTAATAATCTGCTGACTTTTTTCTATAAACCTGTATTTTACACAGATGGGAATTCTTGATTTCAAATCGAAATATCGGTTCTATATATAAATACACTTACTAAAGCATTGTCATAATTGGATTCGATTTTTAAACATCACATATCATCCAAAAAGAGTTTGTACGTCCTCGGAATGCTTTGCTTACTTTGAAATTTTCACCAATTCCAACTGAACAAATGACAGTGGAGGTTAATTTTCCAATAATTTTTCAAAAAAATTTTTTCTTCGATGAAAAGTCTATAGATCGAGAGCTCCGCTGAAAAATCAGGATTCGATATTTGCTGATAAATAATGAACATTTTTGATAGATTTCGGTTTTATAAAAACATCCAGGAATGTGCCACAATTTTAGGGCGTCATTGAATGTGTAGTTTCGTCCATTATAAGCGGAATATTGTTCGGCTTGTTTAGTGGTCAACCCTTGTGCATCATGTCCACAACTGGTCCGGTGCTGATGTTCGAATGTTTATTCTACGAATTTTGTTTGTAAATCAGTTTTTAAAGCAAATTTCTATCTTTTAATTGTTGAATATCGATCATTTAGGGAAAACGAGTGGAACTTTTTAGTAGCCAGATTTTGGCTCTTGATGTGGTCGGCCGTGATCTTGTTGATTTTCGTGGCTTTGGACGCTTCTTTCTTGGTAGCCTATATCACAAGATTTACGGAAGAAACTTTCGCCACCTTGATTTCGTTAGTATTTATTGTGGAATCGATCGAAGCGATCATGGAGATCAATAAACGGTACCCTATGGTCC
Organism: Romanomermis culicivorax; assembly: GCA_963922205.1. Classification (NCBI taxonomy): domain Eukaryota; kingdom Metazoa; phylum Nematoda; class Enoplea; order Mermithida; family Mermithidae; genus Romanomermis; species Romanomermis culicivorax. The sequence goes on along the minus strand of CAWUHX010000013.1, from coordinate 263,500 downwards.
GGAATCCTATGGTAAGACATTGGTTGGCTAGAGAAACACGCTAGAAGCACGTTTGACGATGGAAATGTCGCTTCAGTAGACCCAATTTTATGGTGTAATTGGCACCAAGGCGCGGAAGATGCATTTTCTATTGGACAGCAATGAATTAAAGAAATCATGTTCTATAAATTTGATTTGGATCAAAGTTGGAAATCTTTTACCTCATTTTTTCAAAAAAAAAATTTCAAATTCTTTTCACATTTCTCGTTTTTTGGTTAAGGCTAACAATATGATTCAAATTTTCTACTATAGTCACATTTCTTAGAATGAGACTCGCGACGTAAACAAGTGCTTCCGCAGATTAAATCTGTAATCCGTGCAGATATCTTGTTTCATGCAGCCCTATAGTCAACTTGAATAAAAAAATTTCCGCGTGCGATTCTTTACGATTAAATTGAAGAGCCATAGGCCAAGGTTTGATACTAATTTCAAGCTGTAGAGGTCGAATTGTATAAGGTTAATACCTTGAATTTTTTGAAGAACAATTTCCGCAGCCAAGTGCATGCATTATGGAGGAAAAATTCTTGGCCACGTTGTAGGGCCTGATGTGTGATTCTGAAAACAACGTGTGAAAATTGAAACATTTGATCACTCTGTGTGATTGATAACGATCATCAATTTTTTAGGCAGTCTTAGAAAGCCCGTGTTACTGTAAAATTGACAAGAATACTACGTACACTGCCGTGTTCAATGAATCTTTCGGAAATGCAACCGAAATTTTATTCAGTCAGAATTTCACGGTCGATGGTACTACATAAATTTTCTCTCGTTTTGAATGATTTATACTCATTTGTCTATGTCACAGATTGCAAGACTTGGAACGGCACACGAGAAGGCTTACAATGCAACTTTCGACCTGACGTTTTTTCGGTATCCGTGTTGATATTCTTGTGCAGCTTTCTGTTGGCCATGTGGTTGAAAAGTTTCAAAAATAGCCGATTCTTGACTAATAAGGTAAGTAATAAAGTCGAATTTCGGCCACCTATCCTGGTGTAGGGAATAGACTTAGTTGCAGGTATCGTGCATGCAGAGTATGACTTGCGTCTAATGGTATGTATTTGCTCGGTCACAAACATAAAATTATGTCTTGAATTTCGGCCGATAAGTCGCTGTCAAATTTTCTTGGTCTCTATGAAAATTTTTGTTCAAGTGACGATGGCTTATCGGAGGTTGATTTGATGAAAATTTTATATGAAAAAATTGCAATTTCTATATTTTTTGACAAAGGGAAGCAATTCATCGGACAAATCATCGAAAAATCAGCGAAAACTGGTTATTGATTTTGTTTCAAAATGTTTATCGGAGGTTCATTCTCCATAAAACAAATATCAATTTCCAGGCTCGCGAACTCATCTCCGATTTTTCGCTCTTACTTTCCATTATGATCACTACAGTCATAGCGTACTTGATCGGTTTACCAGGCGTACCGATGCTCAAAGTGCCCACTTCGTTCACGGTAAAGTAGTACTCGAAGATGTTTTCCATTTGATCTTTGTCTTGATGTCTTGATTCATTTCAGCCTTCGATAAACAGATATTGGATTATCAACCCTATGAAAGTCGGCACTTGGTGGTTGCCCATTGGTTGCATCCCACCAGCATTGCTGTACGTTTTATTAGTGATCATGGATCAACAAATCACAACTGTGATTTTGAACAGGAAAGAAAATAAGTTGAGGGTAAGGAAGTTCATTATTCGATCAATATTGAACTTCTAAGTGAAAAACTATTATGTACTTATAGAAAGGTTTCGGCTATCATTTGGATTTACTTATCGTGGTTGTATTGCTGGTAATTTCGGCTATTTTGGGTCTACCGTGTTTCTTATCGGCGACTATTTTATCCATAACTCATATGCATTCTCTGCGATTGGAATCGGAGAATATAGCTCCCGGAGAAAAACCACTTTTTTTAGGCGTCAGGTGAGCGGCGTTGGATCTATCAAACTTATTTTGATGTGCAAAAATCCGACCTCCTTGTTGTTAGGTCCGACACTAACAAGGGAGGGTTTCCGAGTTTAAATTCTGATATAGATCGTATATCCCACATTAACCTGAGTAATGTAATATAACACTGGCTTTTTTTGCCCTTAGGCCTTCTTAACACTTAAATTTGCATAAATGTGCCAAACGATGGAAAACTTACCTGCACCTGATATCAGGGACTGTAATAGATCTAACAAAGTGAAAAGTCGCATTCGATAAAAAAAGTTTTCACACAATCGGATGTCGCACTATTTTCGATATATGTGCTCTTGAACTTCATAAAAGTTTAGAACTACATATTTCAGAGGGTATTAGAGATGAACGCTACTTCTTATCAGCACAATATGGGTAGTTATCGTAGAGCTCACAGTTACCTGTCCAAAAACTTCTTTTAAGCTTTGTCCCGTTACTAAGAGTATAGGCGAACGTATCACTGCAATCCACATTTATGCAAATTTTAGTTATGGGCTACGGGCATCGAATGCACCATAACATGTAAATATTTGAATTTATCCCACGTTATTGCTGGAGTGTAAAAAACGTTTTAGAATATTTTGGTTTGAAACAGTTACTTTGGAATCATTTGTATCAGTTAACCCCAGTTCTTTATTCCAGAGGTATAAATGCTGCCACATTAGTAATTGCACAAAACTTTTTGCCACACGTAATCAATTGCATAATCACCATAAAAAATCGACATTCGTTATCAGTTCTTGGCTAAAAGTTCCATCTTGGAATCTATGAGAAGGACTTCAGCTCGGTCATTATTGTTATAGCGAATTTCGGTTCCGAGTTCAAGTTATCCCTTCAAATCATTAGTCTGTTTTTATGAAATGTACCTTTTTGAAAAATAACACAGGCAATTTCGGTCTTCTACATCACTAAAGAAAAGTTTTCACAACATAATTTTTCAATCAAATGTTTCAATGGTCAGTTAAGTGGAGTCGAACTTCAAATTCCATATGACGTACGCTTATAGGCACTTAACACAGGGCGTGGGTTACAACTTTCGGCACAGATTCCTACCAGTCTTTCTAAAACCATATCATAATATCTATCTACCAGGTCCCAATTATAACTCATGCAGTCCGGACACAGCCTCAGATCTTTTAATTTTCAATTTATAAACCTCAGGATGGGTTTCAACCGAAAAGTTCCTAATACTTCGATAAGATTAGGATCGCAGGGGAAAAAACGGAAAAAACTTGATCTTCTAAATTTTCTCGAACCATCATTACTAATGATCAGTTGTATAGAAATCGCACCGGCAAGAAATCTCGGTCAATTCGGGATTGATATTCGTGATGATTCTTGTGATGACACGTGATTCTTGTGAAAAATTAGTCTAAGTGATATTTTGGGAAACATCTATAGTCTATTTCTCTTGAAATGCTTGTGAATAGAGCGAGGAAAGCAGGTACTGTTTTATACCTTCACGATTTTCCGCTGAACTATATGTAACATTAGGACTGGAAATGTATGAGCATACTCAACTAACCGTCAACAAGTTTTTGAGAAAAACATTTTGTAAACGATTTCCACGACGGTGCTAATTTTATGTTATTTTCCGATTTACAAACATTTAACAGAATATAGATAGCGCACAGATACAAATTTAGGTTAGACTGAAGCCGCATTTATACTCCATGGCACGACATGGCGGGCGTGACCATTTAGATTGCATCAAGAAAAATTGGTGCTTACGCACTTTATGGCCTACCGAAAGTTTTTTAACATGTAAGGTATATAGATCGTGTGTGTACAGGCAATGGTCGACGGTCCCCCGTCCGCCAACCCTAAAAATAGTTTTGACACCGTAAGAATCAAAGTGTAAACGTCCTTGTACACTCCGTGCACAGCTGTCAGAATGGATTTCATTTTGAAGATGCCCCAGACGGGACGGGCGCTACGCGTCCGCCTACGTGGCACCGCTTCGCTCCGCCAGCCTAAGCCTACGAATATGGCATGCAATATACCTTAGTTCACATTACTTTGGGGTAGATCATCTTTACACTAAAGTCAGTTTACGTTTACCTACGTTGCCTATACCTATATGCTGTATATACTTTACACGTTAAAGAAACGAAAAAAAATCGATAGGTCATAAAGTGCATAAGTGCTGATTGAAGTTGAACATGGTTGGTTTCATGTCAAGTGCTCTGAAATTTGAATGGTCACGGCTGCCGTGGCCGTACCGTGAAGTATAAATGCGGCTTAAGGCTCTTCACATTCCCTATCCTTGATTATGCTGAGAAATCAATGAGGATTCCAGTGATTTTTTATTCCAACGCGATCAGTTTTTTGAATACTTCAGTTTTTTTAAAGAATCCTTTCTGGATAATAGTAATTTTGGATTCCACCTAGTTTTGATCTTAATCATTTAGTTAGGATCTTGATCCAAGTAATTTTCAGATAATATGAATTTCTGAGATTTTATTAAAATGCGAATCTGGATATTTAATCTGAATCCGGCTGTGTAGATGTATTTGCAGGGTTGATCGGTTTTTGGTGTTGTCAAAGCAACAGTTTTTCTTTACTTTAGGGAACAGAGAGTAAGCCCTGTTGTCGCTCACATCATGATGGCGTTCTGTATTTTTATGGGATCTGTGGAGAAAGTAAGTTCATTTTGTTGAGCGTGTCACTTGAAACGAACCCATGATTGCTATATATGATACGAAATAAACGAACACGATCAAAGTTATAAGAGAAAACACCCTTTGAAATTTATCACATTGATAAGATAGAATACTTTGAAACTCGAGAAATGGCTGATGCAGCGGAGCGATGATAAAAGTTGAAAATAGAATGATTAGGATGCTTATTATTGTAATCAATACGAAAAATATTCGGACTGAGAATTTGCTGCAATAAAATGGACAAATGGTCCAAATTTATCTTTAAAGCATTCCTACGTTGGCATGGTTCGGTCAAAATCAAAATTGAATAAACACGATGAAATTTCTATACTCCATTCATTTTCAAACGACCCCCGGAATACAAAACATTCAAAGAAATTCGTAAATATAGATGACCATGCATCACAACTCAACATTTTGTTTTTTCTAGTTGTAGTTCTTACTGCTACAATCAATTTAAGAAAAAAGCGGTCTGTAGCTCTACTTCATTTGTTGTCGCTAGCTGCCAATTCGAAGTGAATAAACTTTATTCTTATTATGGTGCATGCTTTTCAAAAAAGTCACGGCGACGTAAAAAGATCTTTATGCAAATAAAAACTGCATCGTGAGCCAATACCTTTTTTCCACAAGTTGACTGATTTTTATCTGTGCTATCGATTGAAATCATAAGCCTTTCTCCCATTTCCCTCATTTATGCATTTTTTCCCCGATGCCCATATTAGAAAATGCCCCGATGGAGCAGAAAAAAGAATATACTTGCTTGGGTAGTTGCCAAGCCAGAAAAAGAAGTGGACTAGATTTTCGAGAACTAGAACTTTTTGATAATTTTTTTTGAGAACTTGAACTTTTTAAGAACTTTTTTGAGTACACTTTCTTTATGTTGGATTTTCATTTTTTCTCAAAAAAAAATTTCATATCTGTGGAAAAGTATATTCTGCTGCATCGTGCATTTTGTTCTTCCCCTGGCATCAACTACAGTAACATTTTTCTATATGAAAATTATATACACATGACTTCAAACGTAAAGAAATGGTAAACCAATAGCATTCGAAATCCCGACCGATTCTAAACTTTTGCCTCTGAACCAGCTGAAAAATGGTGACGGAGGCATATTATAGTCATTTTCAGGACTACAAAGAAACCTGAGGTTGGTTACACTAACCCACATTGAGGACAATCTGAACATCGGGATTGAATTAATGATCCTGAGTTTGAGCTAATCGCAATGTCCAAATTATTTTCTTCCAGTGCACAAACAATACTCACTTCAGGATTAACTTATACTGAGGTTTAAGTTCGAGTTCGGGAATTCCACAAATTTTTATGTTTATTTGCTTCAGAGATAAGAAAATTATGCGAAAATGTTAGTGCAACCCAACAGCACGAGCTGGGAATAATCTGGACATTGACCTCGTTATATAGTCTTGATGACATTCAAATTATACCGAACTTGAGATCAAACCGAGTCGCCTTTTTTTCGAGATCATCTTGGGCTCGAGCTTAGACCCCTTTAGTGCCACTAGGCCTTGGTTACAGTCATTGGGCATCAATCTGCAAATGAGAGAACAGGGTAAAGCATACAAAAATGCTCCTGGTTCAGCTATGCCTATAATAGGGGTGGGCGCCAAATTCCGTACCCGGTTCTCCCCCACGATACTCGCACTCCCACGGCGAGAGTACAACTTTTTTGAAAACAGGACGGGAGCGACAGGGATGGGTGAAATTGTTTCTCGTCGACAATCTCACAAAAAGCTCTCTTTCTACAAATTTCATTTTAAATCCAAAAACTGTTAATGATGCTTTTTTGTTGAATAGTTACAGGAGAACAAATTTGTTTATAGATTGTAATCAGTAGAACTTACGGAGTGAACACTATACGATACATATGTTATATAAAATGAGTGAATTAAACATATCTTGCACAATCGATTTAGTTCTAAGAAGACCTTGTGCTGTAGCCTTTTCTTGAAAAACTGAGTTGGACTTCATGTGTCAATTGCCCAGATTTGATTCCTGTTTTATTGACACTAAATTTTGCAAAACATTTCAATGCAGTTAGAAGCACACTTGTGTGAGGAAGGACATTGGAGGTACAAACTACTCCAATGGTTTTGAAACTGGAAAATTTGTTATGAAAAAAAATTTCTGTCAACTTGATTTTTTTGTCTCAAAAAACGCCAAAAAACCCAGGTCTACCCCTGAACCCTCCTCAAAATTTTGGAGATACACATGTTTGGTTGGAAAGTGTGTTGATGCACTCAGATGCAGAATATAATTTTTCACAGACACGGAAAATTTTTTTTGAAAAAGAATGTAAATCCAATATAACGAAAGCGAATTTTTTCCCAACTTTAACCCAAGTTCTCAAAAATCTAGTCCACTTCTTCTTCTAGCTTGGCAAATATGCAAGCAAGTATATTTTTTTCTGCCCCATTGGGGTATTTTCTAATAAACTAGTTCATTTCTTTTTAGTGGGCCTTGGCCATAAAAACCTTCGTAAGAAGCACATTGAAGTTTTGAACTTGGTCATCTTCACATCTAAGAAACAATAAAAAACAATCTCAAAGCTATGAGTTCTCACTTTCGGTAAAAGTAAAAGATGTGTAAACTGCATAGAACTTAAAACACGTTGTAAACATAGTGTAAAGTGACCATTTCCATTGGATTCCCCATGATCAGGAACCTGCGAACCCATAAAACCACCAAAGATACCTTTGTTCACACACAGAACAATTTTTTTGTGGGAAGTGACTTAATTCCCCATAGTCAGAAATACACTTGTGTACACTCAATATAATTTTGTGTTTAAAATGATCGCATTCATTAAATTCACCGTGGTCGAAAACCCCTTCCACAAAATTATCACGAAAATACGCTTGTTTACACCCGAGACAATTTTTTGTGTAAAGTAACTGTGTCCATCTAATTCCCAATGGTCGAAACCCCCTCCTCCAAAAAGTCACGGGGGTATCTTCATTTATATTGATGATTTTTTTTGTGTAAAGTGACCGCATCCATTGAATTCACTTCGATCGAAAACCCATCCACCAAAAAATCACGAAAATACGTCTGTTTACACCCGCGATAATTTTTTTGTGTAAAGTGAGGCATCACCTGAATTCCCTACAGTCGAAAATCTCTTATACCAAAAAATCACGCAAATACGCTTATTTACATCCGCAATAATTTTTTCTGTAAAGTGACCGCATTCATTGAATTCCCACGGTCAAAAACCCCTTTCACCAAAAATTCACGAAAATACGCTTGTTTGCACCCAGAACAATCTCTCGTGTAAGGTGACTGCGTCAATCGAATTCCCAATGGTCGGAAACCCCTTCTTCCAAAAATTCACATGAATACCCTCAGTTACATCAATGATGATTTTTTGTGTAAAGTGACCGCGTCAATTGAATTCACTTCAGTCGAAAACCCTTAAACCAGAAAATACCAATAACGCTACTGGTTCAATTGAAACTGCAAAAAATTCTAGTGCATAACGCTGCAAAAAATAATTTTTTTGAAGCCGTAAGTTTATATAACAAAATTGTCAAATTTCGCGGTTCTCAGGGCGTTGGACAACCATGTAATTGAATGGAGGCCATATTCTAAAAAATAAAAGATTGCATTTGAGGTTGCACCCCGAAGATGCTTAGGCCGAACTATGGAGGTTGGATATGGCACACCCATTGCTGGGCATGGTAGAACTGGAGGGCCTTAGAAGTACGTTTTCTGCCTGTTTTTTGGGGCCCCACCGAGCACCATTTGCAGATAGAGCCGAAATGACAAAAGTCACCCCATAGTTTGCCCCTATGCCCGAATTATGAAAAAAACCCGAAGCTTCTAGCTTTTACCATTTTGGCTCTAGAGGGGGGACATGAAATTTGAGGGCCAAGTATAATATAGGTTGACGCTATCGCGCCACTAAACTGTATATTTCACAAATTTACCGTAATTATTCTAATGAACGGCGCGCCGTTTATTATTTTTTTTGTCCATTTGGTGCGCCGTTTATTAGAGGGCGCCGTTTATTAAAATTTTGGGCTTCATTAGGCAACATTTTAATCCAATCTTGTTTTTTATTCTTTCGTGGAATCTCAACAATAACGTTTCATCATCAAACAAATACCTATTTCTCTACATCAAGGAAAGAAAATAGAAACAAAAGGGAGTGAAAGGTAGTGGAGTGAAAAGGCAGTGAAAGGTAGTGAAAGGAAAACAAAGGAAAAATAAAAATAACTAATGGAATTAAAAGAGAAAGAATGGAAAATAACATCCTGGATTCATTTATTTTGAGGCGGCTAGCAACTGGACGGTTTCCCTTCTTTTTTTGCTGCTGCAATAGTTTTTACCTTGAAATTCAAACTGAACTTTTTTCTATTTTCGTGACTTGTAACGGATTCATCTAAAGACTGCATTTCACAGAAACCTTGAAAAAAATCAATAGAAAACACTGCAAACCACTGCAATCAAAATAGACTTTAAAACAAGCAAGTTAAGCCATATTCAGAAGTGAAAAATTCTAGCATTTTTGTCGTCGACAATTGGGGATTCTAAAGCCCAATTCAGAAGTGGAAAAATCCTATGATTTCTGTCCCCGACAGTTGGCGACCACTTCTGAATTGGGCTTTACTCCTCTAATAAACAGCGCATTATCAAGTTTACATTAAGGATATTTATGATTCTAATAAGCGGCGCGCCGTTTATTAGAGGGCGCCGGTTATTTGGGGGCGCCTTTTATTCGAATAAATACGGTACGTAAATTTTCTAATCCTTACTGATTTTTTTTCTTAAGTTTATTCCGCAGCCGGCACTGCTAGGCGTCTTTTTTTACATGGGTGTCAGTTGCTTATTGGATCAGCAAGTATGAACTTTCTGGAATCTTTTTCTATTTTATTAAAGATTTTTTTCTTCAGTTTTTCCAACGAATCTTGCTATTTTTAACACCGGTGAAACATCAACCCGATTTTAATTATTTGCGATTGATTAAAATGCGTCGTGTGCATTTATTTACCGTGTTCCAAATCGTGGCTTTCGGACTACTGTGTACAGTACACTACGTCGACTATATAGAAATGTTCTTCCCTGTCATGGTAAGTAGTTTTCACAAAAGTTGTTATTAAAGACATGTTAGCAAGAAAGGGTGTGAGTACGTTATTTCGAAATTCATAATTCCAAGGAGATAAGATGGAAGGACACAGAGACACTTTCCTTACTGTTCCGAAAAAGTGAAACTGGAAAGCAAGTACTATATCATATTTTTGTAATTTTATGCTAATGCACGCTAGCTGATATACTAATTTGCGAGAAAGCTCAACTAAACCTCGAAAATTTTTGTATGAAAGATTTTATGTAAACGTTTTTGAAGGTAATACAATCTTCTGTTATTTTTTATTTCGAAGCATTCTATTAAAAAACAAACTAAATTCTCTACAGTAAACTTTTCGATGCTCCAATTCTACTTGTAAATAATTTCCGCTTATAGTCTGTTTTTTATAAAATGCTTCCAAATAAAAAAGTGATACAAATCAGTACTGTCGTTGAAATCATTTACACAGAGCTCTTACCGTAAAATTTTTCACTCGGCAAATTCCTAGAGAGGAGGCAGGTATGCCGACAAATTTCCAGTCCTATATGATAAATTGTTTATCAGGAAATCGTGAAAATCTGAAATACTACTTGCTTTCCACTTTCATTATTCAGAGGCATTTCAAGAAAAACAGAGTATAGATACTCATTTCGCCATATTACTTAAACTTTCCTCTTTGCAGCTCATCGCGTTGGTTGCATATCGCAAACTTCTCAATTATCTATTCAACGAACGGGAGTTGTGCATCCTGGACGATCCTTTTCCGCCCTGGAACGCTCTAAAAAAAGGCGCCAACGACAATATGGTGATAGTAGACGGTATGGACACAGCGTTTTTGAGAAGTTTCGGCTTATCGAGCAAAGAAACATATATTCAATAAGACGAACGATTCTATTAATAAAAATGATGAAGATAAACTCCGAACGGTTTATTGTCGATTTCGTTTATCGATTCGTAGTGTTAGAATAGTATTGTGAAATTATTAAATCGTGATTCTATGAGTAAGGAATGTTCTGAAAAAGTTGAGGAAATTATGATACGTTAATACTGTTTCACTATGCCATTTCAACAAATATGTGAAATTCAGTCGATTACAAGAAATATACGTATAACTTTTCATACCCACTCTGGAGCTGCTCGGTCTGCCGTTCCAATAAACGGAAAACTTCAAAAATGGACAGCATAGTCACACAAACATCATAGGTGGCGCGATAGCGTCGACCTATAATATACTTGGCCCCCAAATTTCATGTCCCCCCCACCCGAGAGCCAAAACGGTAAGAACTAGAACCTTCAGGTTTTTTTGCATAATTTCGGGCATAGAGGCAAACTATGGGGTGCCTTTTGTCATTTCGCCTCTATCTGCAAGTGGTGCTTGATGGGGCCCCAAAAACATGCAAAAAATGCACTTTTTAAGGGTCCCCAGTCCCATCATGCCCCACAATGGGTGTGGCGTACCCAACCTCCATACTTCGGCCTAAGCATTTTGGGGGTGCAATCTCAAATGCGATTTTTCATTTTTTTAAAATGCGGCCCCAATTCAGTTGTATGGTGGTCCAAAGTCCCGGGAAACGCCAAATTCCCAATTTTGTTATATAATACTTACGGCTTCAAAAAAATAATTTTTTGCAGCACAATGCACTACTAATTTTTTGCAGTTTCAATTGAACCGGTAGCCTTATTGGGGTTTTTGGGCAGTAACGGTTTTCGACCATTGGGAATTCGATGAACATGGTCACTTTACACGAAAAATTATCTCGGCTGTAAACAAGCGTATTTCCGTGATTTTTCAGTGGAGGGAGTTAACAAGCGTATTTCCGTAATTTTTTGGTGGAAGGGGTTTTCGACCACGGGGAATTTGATCAATGCGATCATTTTACACAAAAACTATACCGGTGTAAACACGCGTACTTTCTTGATTTTTTGTGGAAGGAGTTTTCGACTGTGGGGAATTCAATGGATGCGTCACTTTACACAAAAAAATTATTCCAGATTTAACCAAGCCTGTTTTCGTGAGTTTTTTGTGGGAGGGGTTTTCGACCACTGGGAATTTAATGAAAGTGATCACTTTACACACTAATTCATATTGAATGTAAACAAATGTATTTCTGCGATTTTTGAGGGAAGATGTTTCTGACCATGGGGAATTCAATGGACGCAGTCAATTTACACAAAAAATAGTCATTGGTATAAACAATGGTATTTCTGCGATTTTTTGGATTGAGAGATTCTACACCATGGGGAATTCAATAGATATGGTCATTTTTCAGTCTGTTTACAACGTGTTTCGAGTACTATGCAGTTTACACATCTTTTATTTTTACTGAAAATGAGAATTCGTAGCTTGAGGATTGTTTTTTATTGTTTTTGTTCAATGAACGCTGGAGAATTAAATACTTAAGATAATGCTGTCTGGAAAGCTTTCCAATTTTTTATGAAGGGCAGCTGTCCATGCAGAAATTCATTTTTTGTGCAAATGCTGATCAGATACAATGTCTTGAATCTATTCTTGGCCAATACCTACTATTTAACACTAAAATTTGTCAGTATGTCACTGATTTTCCCTTCATTGAATTGCAAAGAATGCATATTTGAATACTGATTTAGCAACTGCTACAGATATTGGTTAGCGAACGCCTTCCAGTGTAAATTATGAAATGAAGCATATTACAGTGCATTTGATAGCCTGAATACCCCCATTTAATTTAAAATGATAGAAGCAGGGAAAACCAAAAAGCAAGTTCAATTTGATAGGCATGCATTGGATAGAGTGAAAACTATCATCAATTTGATTGGTCCAAAAGAATTTAGCTTACCATTTCTTAACTGTAAGCCTGTGTCTCAGCCTAAGTCTAAGTCTAAACCTAAGCCAGAAAAGTTCTTGAAATGAAATTAAAAAAATTGATAAATTTTTATGACCAATCGAATTGATGATGATAGTTCTTGATTGATGATGTTTTTTCGCAATTTTCACCCACTGGAAAACTTTAAATTTTGAAACAACGTTAAATTTCTTCCTGAGAATGGGAAAGGCCCAAATCATTAAGAAATATCACACTTATCTACTTTCGATTTGGGCAGAACTGTGTGGACACCTGGATGCTACTTGATGAATTTAGACGATTCAACCAGATTGTTAATGGAAATTTTTAGCTGTTCTGTTTGATGCTCACTGACGAAAAATTCTTTCATTGAAGACAGCAATAAGCTTTCTAGCTTTTTTCATATAGGACTTACTCCCAAGGGATCACCTCATGGATCATTTCAAAATGAATGGAGTATAGTTACACTGAATCATTTTCTTTTCGTTAGCGTTCTTTACACTACAATTTACACATATTTAATGAAAAAGGTCAACTGGCCTATGCCTGATGTTAGTGTCATGTGCCGACCAATTTTCCCATTCAATGTCAGCAACTCCATGCATCACCAACTTCCAGTCGCCATATCACCCAATGAGCCAGAGTATGCCAAGAATTCCATGGACCCTTGACCACCAGCTGTCCCACCCTTGGACAATCAATCACCACAGACACACCGCATAACCCCCTCACCTCAACAAGGATGAGGACGCCCTTTTTTGAAGGACTATTGTCACGTGCCGACCATTTTTCAGAAATGTCACATGATTTCCATCATGCTGATATTTTATGTTTTTCGCCACTTTTTAGTTCACAGTTACTTACTTTTATTTCGTTTCATTCATTATGTTTCACATGCATTTTTGTGTGTCATTTTTGTTGTATTTTGTTGATTTCCTTTCGCACGTAGGCTGCAGTATGACCCTTTAATCAAAACTTCCGCCAGATGAGCTCTACGAGCTTGTGGCCATAATTGGTGCATTACGTGCACCTCTTATCAGTAAAACTAGCGACGTTTTGACACAAAATGGGTAGTCAAGAAGTTTTCATTAAAGACGTTCATATGTTTAGCATGGGAATAAAACTCATTCCCAATGCTAAACGTATTCAAACTGGAAAATGTCTGTGACCATAGGCATCTTCTGCACTGTTTTCCTCTGCAGAAGTTAGCTTGGGCGTCGTAAGCTCCACCTAGGCCATACTGCATGCCCACGAGGTCCTTAAAAAAGCCTGTTCTGTTAGTTTTTCACTCATTCTCTGGGTTCAATGCTCACGTCCATTTTAGTCTTTAGCCCATGTCCGCGGCCTTACTTTATTTTAATAAATTTGAATATTTGTATTCCCACTTGCATTCGCCGCCCGAATTCGCATAAGCAACCCGTCGCCTACCTTGTGCCAGATCTCCATCCATACCCACATGTCGAATAGGAAGAGAGTTGCTCCGACCTCCAGCGCCTACTAGTCGAAGAACCGAGTGGACCACCCATCCTGTTTGTCGACCAAAATCTGAAACCAGTGACCTGTCACCCTTAGTTGAATCGTTTTTGAGAAGCAGGACTAGGTGAGTCTTCTCAGGGGATTATTGTTGTTGAGAGTGTTTTTTGGGGAAGATCGAAAAAGTAATGTGAAGATCGAAAAAGTAATGTGTTGGTTTCTCCAAATATCCAATCAATTTTGAAGATCCTTCTATATGCTACAAGTACCACACGTTAGCTAAACTGATACCACCTCCTTTTTTCCACCATTTTCTCCCTACAGTAAAAGCTCCAAAATAGCCAATCTCGAATAAAATTTGTTCATGTGTGTCTTTTCACATTTTTGTCCAGATTCGTAAATTTCTCATAAAGCCCATTCCAGAAGTGCAGTCGCCGACTGTCGCCAATTGTCAGCGACAAAAATCGCAGGATTTTTTACTTCTGAATTAGGCTTTCTGCAAATTGCCAATTCATTCTATTCATCATCCTTAGAATTGCTGACTGTTGCCGATTGTAGCCGACTGTCGCCGATTGTCGGCGACAAAAATCCTAGGATTTTTCGCTTCTGAATAGAGCTTAACCATTCGCATTTTGTTTATCGTGTGGGCTTTTTTGGCCAAGTTAGTCAGTGTTTTTATTCTCGTCATTTTTTGTCGATTTTTATCTGGCGATATTATACCCGCAACAATAAAGTAGACTGTGAAAGCAGCGTCTCACCTGGCCCACCGCCAGCAACTTCGTAATCATTTTCTTATTTGTGTTTTCTTCTTTCTCTTGTAATTTATTGTCATATAGCCTTATCCATCGTTTATTATTTCTTGGCGTCGCGACAAAATGTCTCCGGCAAAATATCCAGCAGAATGTTTTCATTTCTCAGGGGGAAAATTTTTTTTGGAGATATTTGTAGGAGATATGTTGTACGGAGACATTTTATTTGAAGATCATATGTTGGAGACACTTTGTCGTAGATCCTCATTTCTTGCCCATTTCCCATGCCTCCGAATCTACAATCTCTATTTTGTTTTCCTTATTTTCTCCGTGCTTATTTTACTAATCGTCCAGATTTCATACATGAAAAGTCACGATGCCTTTCTTGCAGAATTTTTAAAACAAAAAAAACTTTTATGTAGGTTAAAAATGATAAAATAGTCGAAAAACAAGATAAAAAATAGTCCGAAAACACACATAGGTCAATAAAAAAATTGTTCACGTCGTGAGGCGCAAAAACAAAACCTGAAAAATCACACTTTTCGTCATCCAAGATTCAAGCCGGCACCTTGATTGAAGCACAAGTTGCCCAATATGCAGGTTTTCTTGCCGAAACCGACGCCGCCCCCCGCTTGCGGGTTGATGTTGAATCCGCCGCTTTGAGTAAAGATGCCTTTCAGACCGCGTTCGTTTTGGGCCGTGAATCCTTGATTTTTGTTGTAGTTAAGATCGGTGTTATCGCCCAAACCGAATCTGAAAGATTTGCAAGCAATGTAGCTGTAGTATTCTATGAATTTCTGGTTACTGTGACAATCGACGACAGTAAGCATGCAGCGTCATGAATTTCTTTCGATAGGCTTCCTGAATTTTCAACTTTTCACTCACGTATTGCCCAAAAATCCCAAATTTTGACCGAACCCGGCGCCGAAATTTCCATTACCCCGGTCGCCGATACGGTCGACACCAGATTGACCGTTAACCACGCCGAAACCATTGAAACCTTTCTGAAACGACAAATTGGGATTTTGCGTGTCTATGTTGGCCGAAGCGCCGGTGCCAAATTGGTCGCTGGCGCCGGGGATTTTGGCCTTTTGCTGCAAAACGTTGCCCAGGCCGGGAATGGCGAAGCCGTTGTTGAAGCCGAGGCCGACATTATTATTATTGCTGCTGGTACCTACGTTGCCCTGACGTTTCGCTCGGAGCGCTTCTAGAAAGTCGTGCATTTTTCACTTTTCAATCCTAATTTTCATGTTTTCATTTCATTTCATTAATTAAGTGATCATGGCCTCCCTCTATACACCTTTTTTTAGGAGGACAATGCAGCATTTTTTCTTGATTTCTGTACTCAGTGAAACATGTTGTGACGTTTTTTTTGCTTTTACTTTCTTTGCATGTCTGCCATTTTTTCGCGTATCACATTGCAACTTGAGTCTGTAAATGTTTTTGTGCATTTGCTTGCTTCTCGAAATCATTAAAGGAAGAATACAGGTCCTGAAATTTACTTCATATTATAATAGTCAAATCCTAACCAGCTTTATTTTTAGTCGATGGAAAAAGTATACCGTAATTAACTTTGTAAGAAAAATTCAAAAACTGTTTTTCTTCGGCGCAGCACATGAAAAATCGGAGTATTCCTGCACTCTAGCGTGAATATGCCAAAAAATATTACTGAATACAAAAACCACACTTAATTTGGGCCATACAGCGCACCACACGGACATTTTAAATTTCCGGCGGTGCCGCAGAAAAATCGAGTAAAACCCGCGAAGTTTCCACGGCCTTTCAGCTATTGCGCGCTGTGCGTGGAAACTGGAAAACCCCATGTTTTTCATAGTTTAAGAATTATTTTTATTTATTGTTGACTAAAGTGAACGAGCGGGCGGCTAGCGTGAAGTGATAGATTTAAGCAATAAATTAAAAACATCAATAACTTGTGTAAAGCTATTTCGAATTTTTTTTTTACTTGAGCATCCGAACAAAAGTTTATTACGGTCAGCACCCTTTTTCCTCCTTTAATTTGGAAGGTATTACTTAAGCCTCTAGCACAAACGAAAATTCGATAAGGCGCCCAAGAACTAATCTATATGTATTAGTGGTTGACGTGATTCGTATTCCACGAAATGATTTTGGCAGGTGTAGACAGACAAGCAATGGTGATCGAAAATCGTTAAAAAGAAAAAAGGCTCTTCCATATGTTATCAATGTCGATCTGACGTCGATCAGTAATTTTAAAAATCGTTAACAATCAGGTTTCTGAATGTTCATCTACTGGTTAGTCCAGCATAATTTTAATCTCACTTCGAAAATCTATTTTGGGAGATGAAAATTTATATTGCGATCGTAGGTTTGTCCAGCACGTATGTCACACAAGACCAGATTTTGTGGTTATCGTTGTATTCGTATAAGAAAAAGTAGATCCAGTTAATAAAGTGATTTTTACGAGCTGAGCATACATAAATTTTTGGACCTCTTCAAGGTCAGAAACTGGTTATAAAAGGATTTCAACATGCGTTGATCGATACTTTTTATCGGTTTAATAGTCCATTTATTGTTAATGAGCCTCGGAAAGCAAAATAATGGGAAGAAATCGGTGAGCAGACAATAAACCTGCATCGTAGGCCGATATGTTTTTTTTTAAATTTGTTTGCCTAACTGTTACAGTCAACTCGGGAAAAAGTTTTCATATAAGCAGGTTGTTTATTGTTTGCAAATGAACATTTTTCTGCGCGCTGAGGCTAATTTGGAAAAAAGACTATAGCAGAACTAAAAATTAACTCGAAGAGGGAGTTTATATTTCATACCGACAGTATATTTAATCGCAATATAGATCGGACAATCGACATATAAACTTGGAATTTCTGGATAAAAGTGGTTTGCTGTCCGTGAAACCTATTTTCCAGGAATCTTGACTGTCTAACCTAATGAAAACCTTATGTGCAGCAACTCACGAGACATAACAAGCTGATTTTCTCAGATAGTCAAATCAATCTACTGTAGTCTGTTTTTTGTAAAATGCTTTCAAATAGAAAAGTGACACAAATCCGTATCGTTGTCAATCCTTTACATAGAGTATTACTGTAAAATTTTTCACTCGAAAAATTGTTAAAGATTAGGTCAGTACACTCACAAATTTTCGTTTCTATATGATATACTGTTTATTAGAAAATCGTGAAAATCTGAAATACTACTTGCTTTCCACTTTCATTATTTAGACGAATTTAAAAAAAACAGGCTATAGATACAGTTTCGTGTATCTGAATTTCATGTCCATGTGGTGTGCATCAATTTTCTAATTTTTACACTAAATTTGTGCAATTGCATTGCATGCAAAGTAAATTCAAATATTTCGTTTCCATCGATGATATCCATCATATACAACTTTCTGACATTTCTGCAACAATCATGAAATTGACGAAATTTTGAAGTTTAACAAAGTTATTATTCCAGAATTTCCTCCTCCAACTCTACCATTGTGAGACTTGAAAGGAATAATTTCGTTTCAAATATACTGAAGTGATACATGGCAAAATGCACTACGATACATGGCAAAATGTACTTTTATCATCAAAAGAAGTACCAAGGAATTACTATTTCTTTTTCATCGTCTTTTCGTGACAGAAATCTCTCTAGGCAACAGTGATTTTAAAGACAGAATTTTTTGATATCTTGAAGAAGAACGATTAAATTTTTTTTTAAAACCCTTTCAAAAAATGTTACCTCTCCGCGCATCCATATCCAGAGATTTGGCAAACACGTCATGACTTGAATAGAATATTAGAATCAAAATCGCTAAAACGTTCATATTTCCGATGACAAGGCTATATGATGAAATTCTGTAAAAGGAAAATCGACAACAATGTACAAAATGAAACGATTATAAGTTTACGCGTAAAAAAGTAAAATCTGTGGTCCAAATTAATAAAACAACAAACAAAAGAGAAAAAACTGGGGAAATCCAGAATTTTTGGCCACTTTTGTTACCAGTTTTGGCGCAGTTTTTGTTCACCTACTATTCTATATTATACAGTAAAAAATGATCAGTCGCAATCTCTTTCGGATTTTTTCTGTATATACAACAAGTAGAAACAATAAAATGGTCAAGATTCCACAGACTTTTTTCAACAAATAAGAAACATTCAGACAATGAACACTTTGCTGTTAAAAAAAACTGGTTTTTTACTACAACACTGATTTCGAAATAATCCAGCCACACATGTTTCTATACCTCAAGATGTTACCACACTGAATGCAAAATACGTCATTTGAACAATTTTTCTATCAAGTGACGTCTTATTGTTGGTGAATCAACTGAGAAGTGGGCAATGAAAAATGACGTCGTCAAACGAAAATGCTTAAAAGTGTAATTTCATTTAAACTTGAAATGATATCATGTATCTGCAGGGTCTTTTCGGGCCAACTAGGAGTCCTGGGTCCTAAAAATTCTGATTAGCGCCTAAAATTCTAGCAGCATTCCAAGTCATTTATGTATCATTTCTGGTGTGCGGTTAGAAAATATCGGCATAGCTTACACTTATAGGTCTTAAACATCAGCATATTATGAACAAATGTTTAGGATTGTTTTTTCACGTAATTTTGTTATGTTTATGTCTCTGCTTAGGCCCAAAGACGTCAGCAATATCACTAAAGAGGTCTATTGCCTTATATCTAACCAACTACCATAGGAGCCTCCTATAAGTGATTAGCTAAACACAGTGCAACAGTTCTCTAGCAGAACTAAACACAACCTTCAGTCACCATTAAGTAACTGGAATCTCTAACTCTTGCAATCGAAAAGCAATCAGTGTCGCCCCAGATGCTTCCTTAAGTCTAAGACAAATGCAGAGAACTCACTATAATGATATCCTGGAAAGGCTGAGTCTATCCTTGGTACGTTATCCCTGTAAATCAGCGCCATCCTCTGCTAAGTGTGCCAGGATAATTATTATTAATAACAATATTAATAAAATATTAATATGCAAATGAGTTGGGGCTGTCAGTGTTCCATTTTACTAGGTGGAAGATAAACAAAACAATATTTAGATGAATGTGACTCACCCACAACACAGAAAAATATAACGAATGCTAAATCACCCTTTTTCTGGTCGAATTGTGGCTTCACCCAATCCACCAATTTTGCATAGATGTGGGTGCTACCGTAAGTACATCCCCAACATCTCTCCAGCGTTGAAACTGA
Source organism: Romanomermis culicivorax (assembly GCA_963922205.1). Taxonomy (NCBI): domain Eukaryota; kingdom Metazoa; phylum Nematoda; class Enoplea; order Mermithida; family Mermithidae; genus Romanomermis; species Romanomermis culicivorax. Next base: position 243,517 of record CAWUHX010000013.1, on the reverse strand, counting down.
CTGATGGGAGGTGAAAAAGGAAATTGTGAGCAGGATTTTTACCCTTTAGGGTGTGACCTACTACTGGATCTCAACTCTAGAAAAGATTATGACCAGACCCTGAAGGGTGTATAGGTCATAATCATCATGACCTGACCACAAAGGGTGTATGAGTCATGACTACCACCAACATCAAGTCTTTTTACAAGGTTACCCAGGTCTGTCCACTGAGATGATGTGGCCTGATTGATCATTGATCCAGCACCTGATGGATCAATGACTCTGCATGGGCACCTTCCTCCACAATTGATCATTTTGTCCCATTGAGTGATGTGGAGTTTCTTTGGTAGCAGCTCCATAATCCCTTCAGAAATTGGTTTTGGTCATTTACTTCTCACCTGTCAGTTCGCCAACGTTTTTTCACAAAACTAAAATACTATATGGCAAATGAGTATTTACAAAACTAGTATGAGAAACAAAAAATTTGAGCAAAATTTATAATACCAGGCACAATGATACGACAAGAAAAAATAAATTTGTACAAGGCACCAAAATGATGACAAGAAAAATTATGAGGCAAAAATTTGACAAGATTGAAATACAAGTAAAACAATAAATGCACAAAATAAGTGAAGAAATTTGAACCAAAAATTGTGGACTCAAGCAATGAGCTTGGCCAAAAAAACAAGATTTTTAAAGCCACAACACAACCAAAATTTAAATAATATTTTTGTATTTTTGTATTTAATGATGTTTTTGGATTTTTATGATTTTATAATGTTTTGTGTTTTTTAATATAATATATGTAAAATTTGCCAAAAATGAAGGATTTTGGAACAACACTTTTGTGGCTTAAAAATTATTGTTGTTGCCCATCGCCTTGCTGCTGGCCTTGTTGGTGACCTCCAGGACCTCAGAATGCCCCATGAGGGTTTTGTCCTTGGTATATACCTCTGCCACCAACATAACCAGCTCTGCCTCTGTTTAGATTATTGAAATAAAACTGGCCTGGTTGGGCTTCCCTTTCCCCTCCTCCATGAGCTCCCCTAGCACCTTGCAGGTGCAGTATAGGTGGCTGTTGTTTCAAAAAAGTTCGAGAGGCTTGCCCAATGCCAGCATCAGGGTCAGTGGAGACCTGGCTGGTTACACCAGCCGTGGCTCATTGACCACCAGCTTGACTACTTGCCAGTCAGGGAGCCCAAAAGGTCTGTTACGCATCATTCTGAACTTTGCTAAATTTAGCAGTAGGCGGTGGACTTGGGCTTCCTGACCTTTTGACATCCATCTCCACTGCTAGTTGACTGTAGCTATACATCACCAAGTGATAGACAGTCTTAAAAATATCTGAAGCAGTGGCACTCCAATATTCCTGTAAAAGCATGACATTTGCAAACACTTTGGCTGAGACTAATTGTTTACCAATCTGCTCAGCCGTAAGCCGCACACAGTCAAGCATAAGGAATATCATCAAACATAAATATCTGGCCACTGTAAACACTACACTTGTTCCATATTCCATGTGCCATTCAATAATAATTTCATGAATGATCCTACCCCCTAGTGGCTCTGGAATATTTCACAAGTCATATAAAAACCCTCCTTGGACATAAAACTGTGGCTGATACAGTTTGTATATGATCCTGACCACTTTATTGACCACCAGCCAAATCTCTGAATCTTCCAACTGCTTATTGCAGAAGTAATTAGCCAATTCCAGTGTAGCAAAAGAAATTGGACCTCTGGCCCTACTTTTATCATTGGTAACTTGCCAAAATCCAGCAATACATTCCAAAATAACTCCACCATCATTTCTGGTATTTGTTGATTTAGGTCAACAGTAATCAGAGTTAATTTCTTTATTTTCCCAAGTGTAGCGATTTGAACATTTTGTCCTGCAACTTGCTGCCTGCTACGAGCTCCCTGTACCTAGGGCTGAAACTGTCATGAAGCAGAAGTGTTCATTGCCTGCAAGAAAAATTGTGTGGACTGACTCATAGCCTTGGATAAATATTCATAGAGACAGTCTGCAACATAGGAGTTGTTGAAGATGCAGTGCTCACAGATACCATTGCTGAAACTGGCGTCAAAGTTTTGGTCATTTTTGGCTGCATAACTTTTGCAGGTTGTGCAATTGCCTTTTTCACTTTCTTCTTCTCCTGACCAGCTTTCATTTTCCATTTCTTTTTCAAGTTGACAAAAATTTGCCTATCATTCAACTCTTTCTCCATCATATTTTTAATGGCTTCAGCAGTACACTATCCAGGAACACCTTCTGTATCCCAGGTCAAGGCCAAAACCTGCATTTCTTTTTCTTCCTCAGCCAGCCGGGCCACTAACTTTTGGGGCTTCTCCACACAAAAACTACCAGATCTGATAATTTAGAGAATGAAACCCCTTGCAACATTTCTGTATGCAGTTCTATGTTCACATTATTGGCCCTATTTACTTGCTGATCCATTGTATACATATCCCTTATCAATTAAGTCCTCCCACTGATTGACTTTCTTTTTGCTAGGACCAACTTTTAGTGCCTTGGGGGAAAATCTGAAACAATAAAGTATGATCTTCACTCTAGTGGGATTTTTAATATCCATGGGACATGAATATGCTGGCAAATCAGCCTGAAATTGCATTGCCCACCTGGCCATTACTTCTTTCCACATCATGTGATAGACTTTGAATAACTGTTTTTTCATGATGTCTTTCTCTTCTACGAAGTTTAGATCTTTGAACCCCATTAGGTCTTGAGAATACACCATGTAAAAACAGAAAGCCAAAGCTTTCACTTGGACCAGTGATACAATATCAAGGGGGTATATTGCCATTGCCCCACTCAATCAACCACAGAATCCATAGTGAAGAAATCCCATGAAGAAGAAAATTGAGTAATACTTGTCCAGGCCGACATATACAATGTCATTGCTGGGCACCCTGGATGCTAAGAACTTTTCTCAAACTTTTTTGTCACCAAAGTTGCATTGATATTTGCCAACATCAGCCAAGTGAAATTTGGTGAAAAGCCCTTTAGTCCAAGATTCTCCAAACATAGACCCAAATCACAAGTGTGATTGGCCAGGGCCCCATCATCATTCTGACATTAATTTCACAATCCCAATATTTTCCAAATCCTTGGAGTATATGAGCTTGTATAATCTTCATGTGCCAAGGCCCCTAAATGGATCTGTAGATGTTCAAAATCATGACCAGATCATCCACAACTTTGAAACCAACTAGAAAACGATTCACCAATGATAATGAAATCAAAAGATCCCATTCCACCAGTTTTAATTTTATTAGGTCGATAATGTAGCTGGAACCATCTATATGTGCAAAGGACACCAGCCTCGCAAACTCTTTCCCTTCTAGGTGTTGAATTGAAACCTTATAAGGAATCACACTCACTTTGGCCTTTGGGACTTTTGGACATCAAACCCGACAACACCTAGCCCCCAAAACTGGCTTGTGGCCAATTGTTTCAGGATTGGTTTGACATTGCCATTGTGAACCCATTGGGGCTCCATCAGTCATTGTGGCCAATATTCCATAGCACTAATAAACCATTGTTTGATTTCACCAAAGTGGATTAGACATTTGGTGTTATAATCTAAAGATCAAAAATAATTTGCCCTCTGACCCTTTCAAAAATGAAATGTTAGGCCACCCCCACCTTTTTTTCACCTTTCCCAACACTTTCAGAACCCTATTTTTGAACTCATTTTCTCCTTGGTTGGCCCATTCAGAAATTTGAGCAAGAAGAAATCATTCCTAAGGACACCTAGATGGGTAAATTCGTCCCACTTTCCAAGAAATAATTAAATAAAACTTACCCTCAGTCAAAAAATATTGATTGTTTTGGCAGCCTTGCAGTTGGCCTGCCTTAATATGGTCAGTGTCAGTGGAATAATTGCGTACAAAAGGAGCCATGCCTAATTTTGAGATTCAAATAAATTATTTTAAAAGTTCTAAATTTTTATTCACTTTGTATTTTCTAAAGTAAGCAAAATGTTAAAGAAATTTTATTGTTACTTCAATATCAATACAATATACAAATTTACCAAAATTTTTGGGTCCTTGGGCAGGATGAAATCTGTTTGGAAAAAATGTGGTGCAGAGCACAAGAAAACATGACTTTTGGAAAAATGAGAATGAAAAATGGTCGCAAACCTCCCAAAGTGTAAACCAAAAAAATTTTGCATTAGGTGTACAAATTAACAAATTTTTTTTGAAATTTTGACCCTATGCAATAAAATTTAAAACTATTAAATGAATATAAATCGATTAAATAACACATAACTATATAATTTTATTCACAGAAAATAGGTATACGGCATTTTCAGCTAAAAATTTCAGACTGAGTAATAACAACTGGATGATCTTCAGTCTCGACCAGATTTACAGTTATAGAAACTGGAGTATCCCAGAAGACTTACAATTTTTTGTGCAAAGGCCATCTGGTACCTTCATATCGAAAGTGTTTTAGCTTACTTGCCAGTATGGCCTGCTTTCTTAGTGGGTTATTCTAATGTGCTATAGTAAGCACATTCTCCTTCAATCTTTTATCATTGATGATGATATATGGTCATTGCCAAAGTAACCCCAATTTCCTCTGTCTGCCCACTTTCAACAGAACTCAATCTTGTTTTTTAAAACTAGGAGTCCAAGTTTTATTATCAAAATATTTCTTGCTGTCCTTAGCAACTTTTTTTATGTTTTCTGCAATACTTTCATACAAATTTGTAAGATGGGTGGCCAAAACATACTTATAAGCCTCATAGTCATTTGGCATCACTGTTTTAAGGGCAGCAGGGAAATTGATCGTAAAATTAGCTTTGTGCCCAGGCAGCAGTGAAAAGGGTGAACATTTAGTTGCTGCAGGGGGTGTAGCATCATATGCAAACATCATTGCACTGAGGTACCTTGGCCATTTGTTATTATCTTCAATTGCAATTTTCCGCAGTTGCTTCATTGGATTTTGGTTAGACCTTCCAACCATACCCTGTGGGTGGTATGCAGTTGTAAAAACTTTTCGGCACTCTAACAGTTTACAGACTGCTTTCATAAAATCTGAATTAAATCCAGATTCATTATAACTAAGAAGATTTTTTGGGGTATTGTGCCTAAATATCACATGCTCTAAGAATGCATCCACTATGGTTTCAGCTGTCTGATCAGCTGTCTGATCAGCAATCCCTAGTATGTCCACAGATGCAATATCAAAGGGACCCTCCAGCATAATGGGTATCAATGGGGATATGGAGCTTTTACTGGGAGTAGCCACTTGGTAGACATTACAAAACTTCAACTAATTTCTGACATCTTTTTCAATGCCAGGTCAGCAGAATTGCTGTTTGACAACACTCAGAGTTCTTTTGAACCCTTGGTGTGTCATTATAATAGCTCTGTGATATTGATGAAGAATGCTGTCTCTGAGGGAATTTGGGACCACAATCTGATCATGGCCACCTCCCTCAGTTTCCCCATAAATAATTTTATCCTCATAGAATCCACTATGATTCTTCGTAGTGCTTTTCACACCAATCTTTCCCAAATAGGAATAAGATTAGTGTCCACTTTTTGCAATTGAGATATAACCTTCAAATCTATTGGATACTTGACCTTATCATGATTCTTTTCTTCATTCTCTCCTTCTTTCAACTCTTCAAATTCCATCTCTATATTCGGGAAAAGCCAAGCAATGTTTTCAGGATCAATTGGTACAGATGTACCTATTTCTTGATTTGCTGCACTCTGATCCTAAATTTTTGCTTGTGTTCTAGTTGTGACTGCCTCAACTACTGTAAGCTTCTGCATTTCATTTTTGATCTGCAATGTATCTTTGGTAGTTTTTGCAATATTTTCTTTTTCTACCATAAATTCCTGGATATCTATCAATTCCTTGATCTGCTCAGGGACAATTTTTTTGTCTCCACTTTTAACTGCTTCTTCCCTTATCCTTTGAAATGGTTGTACCAATTCTTGGCTTTCAATCTGATTGGTTTGAGTTCTGAAATTACGAAATTGAATTTTGAAGACATATACCCATTTTGGTGAGTTTTGATCCTTGGCTTCTTTGGGTTCATCTTTTCTTGAGAGGAAATCAGCCATCGCATTCTGTCTATGAGGCACATACTCCAACATATGATTAAATTGATTTATATTTCAATACCATCTTTTCAACTTATCATTGGGTTGAATATTGACTTTAATTGATAAAAGAGGTTTATGATCAGTCTTTATTTATACTTTTTGATCAAACAAATAGTGCAGGTAAACTTTGAGACCACAGAGAAGTGCTAGGAATTCTTGCTCCATAGCACACCACTTCTTCTCATCTTCCTTTCAGCTGCTATAGGCTATTACCCATTGATCATCTTTAGTCTTCTGATAAAGTACTGCTCCCAGTCTGGTTCCACTAGCATCTGTTTGGAGAAGAAACTCTGCAGTTCTATCCAAAACAGGATACTGTAGAAATGGCACTGAGGTAAGTGCTTTTCCAGTTCCTCAAAAACTCTGCAATGTTCCTCTGTTGCTTGGAATTTCTTTTTCCTTGTAGCAGTGAGCTTGGACAATGGTTCAGCAAACTGTGCACGGTTTGAGGTTAATTTCTTACACCATTGCAATATACCCAAAAATCTTTGCATTCGCTTCATGCTATTGGGAAATTCAAATTCTGTAATAGCTTTCACTTTTTTTGGGATCTGGTGAAATTCCATTTTATTCTACTATGTGTCCAAGAAAATGAACACTTTTTGGTAGAAATTTGCACTTCTCTAGCTTAAGTGTCAGCTTAGCTTTCAAAACAGCTTGCAAGACCAACTCTAAGTTCTCCAAATATTCATCAAATGTCCTGCAGAATACAATGATGTCGTCAATATACACCAAACTAATTTTCCACACTTGACCATGTGAAACTCTTTCCATCATTCTTTGAAACTCTGCAAGTGCATTTTTAAGTCTGAAAGGCATGACCTTGAACTAGTATAAGTCTTCCTGACATATAAATGCAGTTTTCTCCTTGCTACTTTCCTCAAGTGGGACTTGCCAATATCCAGACTTTAGATCCAAGGTGGTATAAAATTTGGCATTACCTAGACAACCCAAATAATCATCCATTCCAGGTATAGGATACTTATCGCCTTCAGTAGCTTCATTTATACCTCTGAAGTCCACAACTGGTCTTGCGGTACCATCCTTTTTCCCAACTAGGAAAAGTGGAGCAGCCCATGGTGACTGGTTGGGTTCAATAACTCCTTTATCTAATATGTCCTGGACTTGAGCTCTAATCCCTTATCTTTGGTTTATGGGAGCTCAATAATAATGCTTTGCCATTGTTATTGCATTACCAGTATCAATTTTGCACATAAGGTACAGTGTGGTAGTTAGAGGATCATCAGGTAGGCAGAAAACATCTCTGTATTTAGACAATTTTGCTACCGCTTTCTCTCTTAAATCCTCATTGACATTAGCTTTGGAGATCATTTAATACAGCACCTATGTAAATGCCAATGCATCATTGATGGAGATTTGGGCAGTGGCCTTAAAATTATCTTCAATGCTAAATATCCCACAACTCATACTTTGTACATGTGATATTCCTGAATTTTCTTATAATATTGAGTCACAGTGGCCTACAACCTGATCAGGTTGCAATTAGCATCATGAACCCATATTATTCGAAATCATCAGAACAAAATCATTCCATGTACCATCAACCAATGTACTATCCACTCTAAACTTCTTTTCATTTTTGTTCCCTTCTACGACTATACAGTTCAGATCTGTTTTGGAAGATTGTTCCCATAATCCTGCCTTAATAAGCATATCAGTTCCCTGTGGTATATATATTTTTGTACACAAAACCACTGGAACCACTATACTTAATTGGCATATCCTGGGTTATTGATCATCTTTAGGAATTGAATGTACCATAGGTACTTCCCCTATACAATCAATAGCTTGTATATGACTCGCATGATCTTTAGGTACAACACTTATAGCTTTCTCAACTCCATTAAGCTTTATGATACCTTTACCAAAATCTATGCATTGCTCCAACATCTGGATGTGCTAAAGAGTCCGTTCCAATTAAAAGATTTTCCTATGCATTGGGAATGATTATGGCTTTCGTCAAGAAAACTGCAAATTCCCAATGCATTTTAAATTGAATGTAACCATGTGCATGTACTACTGCACCATCAGCAACAGTGACTAATAGTATCTCAGGATATTTGGTATATTCTTCATCAAAAGCTTTCTTAAGATACTTTGATGACATCACCAAACACTAAGCACCAGTATCCACTGAAGCCTTCGTGTTAGTATTACATACAGTCCCATTAAAGTGAAATGGGACAGTTCGAGGAAACTTAGAAAGTCCTAATCTTTCCTCGTGGTTCAGAATTATCCTATGCATGAATACTTTTGTAACCTTTGAATAATCCTCTTTCATCATGGCACAATTCAATACTCCAGGTCATTTCATCTCATCAACACATTGACCAGTAGTGGCATTGCTATTCATGCTCCCAGCAGATCCCACCCTTGAGGGTGGCTGTGATCATCAGCTGTTGGCTAGGTGCCGTAAGTTGACATGCCATATAGAGTTGCTCATTCCATGATCTATTCTGGTAATCAATGAATTCCTACTAAGGATCATAATCCACATTAGCACCATAATATTCTACAGAATGAGCTCCTCTACTGCTTCTACCAACATATCCTTATCTAAAGCCACCAAACTGTTGCCTGAAACCTCTCTTTCCACCATATTGATTTTCTCAATTATGTCCTTGCGCATTTTCCTATTGGAGGGTTTTACACTCAGATGTATCATGAGAATGAGTTCTATGGTATCGACGATATGGTTTTGTGAACTCTTTTCCACCTTGTTTTTGGGGTTTGCCCTTATCAACTTTAGCAGAAATTTTGTTCAATTTGGCATCAGTCTTTTGGCTTATCTCTTGATAACATTGAGCCAACTTCACAATCTCCTGTGATAACTTTGCTAGAACAGAATCACTCGTAGGTTCCTCAGGCTTTTTTCCCTTTAGGGGATTAGTAGCCATTCAAGTCGACTGTGAGTTATTCTCCTCTATAGAAGTATCGGAATCCTTCTTTTCTGATGCTAGGTTCATGGTTGGCTTCTCTCTCCGTGCTTGCTGTGGCATAGGTTTATTTTAAAACTTCCTTTGTGGGGTATTGCCAAATTTATTTCTACCAACATAAGCCACTTCAGCTTGCTCTTCACCCATGGTCATTTCATTTATCACAATTGGAGATTCTACCATTCCTCTCTTTTTATAAGCAGCTGTATTTTTCTTATCTATCTTGTGCACATTCTCTGCCAGATCATGCCATCTTTCATACTTTTCCCTTCAATCCAGCAGTTCCATCTGATACTCCTCTGATGCTTTATACAAAAAGGTATCAACATTGCAGCAATCTTTGAACTCCTCAGTCAGGTATAATCTGTCTACTAGCACACTGATTCCCAAGAGGAATTTCATGGGAGGTTCATCAAACTCCTGCTTTATGTTCATCACTTCCCTTGTTTGCATACAAACATTTGGATCTGGAGCCTGCACTTTGAGCAACTTTTTTCGGGCTTTCTTGTAGCTTTTGAACCTTTTGGCAGTAGCTCTCCGTACTCCTTTAGAAAGTGCTTGTAAGGCAGCCAGCTTCATTTTATCAGTAGCTTCTAATGTAAATTATGCCTCTAAATCATTTAGGAAACTGAGAACATGTTTCATTCATGTCATCTAGGAGTAGGTTTGGCTTTATGGCCCTCACTATATCTGACACAGTAGATTCCAATCGATTCACTGAGAAATCATCAGAATCTAATGAATCTCCTTGTCTAAACTTCTGGGACCATTTATGCTTCGACCTAGCATCTTTGCTTTCCTGATGACTACCTGCTGCTTCCTCATCAGTTTCTCCAAAAAACTGTGCAACTATATCACTTGCTTGTTCTCTGACAGCAAGTTTTTCAGTTACACATTTTTCCATAGAAACCTTTGATTTCACAGCAGGTTTGACTGTGAAATTTTGCTCTGACTCATGTGCTTCAATCTGTCCTAACGTTTGGTCGTTGGTAATACAGGTTGCAGACATCATTGGCAAAGTTCCACACACACTCTCAGTTCACAATGGTTTTTCAACAATTCTACTCATTTCAACATCCTTTTCCTTCTGCTCCGGGATGAATCTTTCTGATAGGCCTTAGACACCAGTCATCGAGTCAGCCATTTTGTCAGGCTTTGCATTTAGCTGTCAAAATTTGTCATCCTTCCGGCTCATTTTGAATCATAATTCGTTCAACAGATCACGACAGTATTCATCCCAAATGGAGTCAAAATTATCTTGTACATATTCCTGATGATAGGTATCAAATCGTTGTCAAGGTCATTTGAAATGTTCATCCTTCCTTTTATCATAAATGTTAGAGGGTCAATTCCTCTGACCTTTGGTCCTCTAATTATTACTCTTTTTATTTACTAGAGTTCTTTGTTGCTGAAGTAAGTTCACTTTTTATTAAGTAAACAAAAATTGCAAAATGGTTTGTGTCACAATATTTTGGTCCAAAAGGAAATGGATGGCAATGTTTTTTGCATAGACAATCACTGTCAATGTTTGACAGTGAGTGTCACGATTTTTCATTATTCGCAAAATATTTTTTTTTTATGAACCGACATGACGCAGCAACGGTTGGAATTTACATGTTCCTTTTTTATATGTTTCTGTTTTGCATATTGGCGTAGTGGCATTCCCCGTGCACCAGAGATTCAGTAATTTTGGTGAACGACAGCCGTATAATGATAGTAGCCAACCAAATTCCAATATTGTTTATTATTATCTGCAAAATGCCGCCAAGTGGTTAACCACCAGCAACAAATCCACCAGCAAATAATTCACTGAATAATTCCGTGAATCTTATTAATTCCAAAGAAGCTAAAAGAAAAGAACAATCAGAAATCATAGCCTTGGATGGAGTTTTAATCGAAAATTATGATCTAAATTTGGCAAACATTATCAATTCTACTTCAGAAGCAAAACCTAGATTTGCTAACAGCAATGAACAACTATTTTTAGAAAACTTTCATTAATGCCAACCATTATTGATTCCAGTTATAATATGCTGTGAAGAATTCAAAGCATTAATGGATAGGGGAGCACAATCTAGCTTCATGAGAACAGACACAGCCTCAAGGCTACTGAGTACGCCTAACACAAAATTCCCTATTTTAAATTCAGTAGTCACAGCTGTGGGGAAACATGTAACGACATATGGACCTACATTTATATATGTCGGAACTGGTTTTGGAAATTTTCTCGCTAGATTCGCACTGCTAGATAATTTGAACGAAGGTATTATCTTGGGTCTAGACTTTCTAGCCCATCCTAATATACAGGCTGCTATTGATTTTGGAAAAGGACACATATGACTATCAAATGTGGAAAAGATAGTTATTAGTGGAACATTATTTGACAATGCATAAATACTGTCGAGGCTGCCTATTCCAAACAATCCGGTGGTTTTGGATGAAGTGCAAATAAAGGAAGAAGGTCAAAATGAAGAAGTCCCTGAATTGGAAAGTGATGATGAGGAAGGTCAAGTCATGAGAATAAGGGAAATGGGCGAAGAAACATTTATATGGATCAAATCGGGGATGTATATACCCCCAAACACCACTACTTTTGTTCAAGCTGTGGTTTGGCCACTGAAGGATTGGACAAAGAGACGTATAGTGGTGGAAGAAACTGGGAAAGATCAGAATTTGTCAAAATTATTGGGACTCAGTTGGTAAAGGATTCAAGTATTAATAGGGAAGGTCAACAGAAACTTATGAATGTTCTACTCAAACAAACGCATTCATTTAGTGTGAAAATGGACCCGTTAACAATCACGCATGAAGCAGAACATAGAATCGATACAGGAAGGGCATTGCCAGTCCAGAAACGCTATTGGAGAGCACCGATAATGCAAAGAGACATCATTTGCAAACATGTAAAATATATGATGGAAAAACGTGTCATTGAACCCTCTAGAAGCCTTTGGACCACTCCATTGTTTTTAGTGGTAAGAAAGAAGGCACCTGGAGACCTGTAGTTGACTACAGAGGAATTTCCCAATTCCACGAATTGACAACTACTTAGATGCCTTGGTAGGTGCAAGATATTTTTCGACTTTGGATTTAAAGTTAGGATATTGGCAGGTGCTGATGCACTTGGATTTGAAAGGAAAAACAGCATTTATATGCCAAGATAGACTTTTTCAATTCAAAGTTATGCCATTCGGGTTGAAATATGCCCCAGCCAAGTTTCAGCATCTGATGGAACCGATTTGTATCTGTATGTGTGGAAAATATGCTTGGTATATATGGACGATGTCATTATTTTTTCAAAAAAGATCATCAAACATTTAGAAAATTTGGAAACCATCTTTCGGTGTTTGGCAAATGCAAACCTGACGTTAAAACCTGACAAATGTTCCTTCATGCCAGCAAATGTGAAATTTATCTGCCACATATTGGACAGAAATGAAATGTCAGTAAATGCTCAAAAAATCAAAGCAGTAAAAAATTTCGAAGTACCCAAATCTATTAAGCAGCTACAAAAGTTTTTGGGACTAGAACAGTGGTCAAAACGTTTTATACACAATTTAGCCTTCATTGCCCAACCACTATTCAAAGCCCTAGTAAAGAAGAACAGAAAAGAAAAATTTGAACTATCCCAAGAACAACTAATGGCTTTTGAAAATGTAAAAAATTGCCTTAATGACGGCACCTTTCCTTCGGTGTCCAGTGTTTGATGGATCAGCAAGATTCGTCATTCAAACTGATGCTTCAGAAACAGCCATAGGTGCTATTTTATACCAAGAAACAGGAAACGATTGCTGGACTATAGCATATTCAAGTAGAGGTCTCAATGATACAGAAACAAGATATCCAACAACAGAAAGAGAATTCCTGGCAGTAATCTAAGGCTTCAAACAATATAGGCACTATGTTATGGGGTTAGGGTCAAAGTTAGAACAGACCATAAACCACTAACATGGCTATTGGCAGAAAAGCAGCAGAATCAGAGATTATTAAAATGGGCACTATATTTGGGACAATTCAACTATACATTCGAATATGTAGTGGGACAGGAAAATGCTTTTGCCGATTTTCTATCAAGATCTGACAAAAAGGAAAAAACCAAAAGAAAACAAGTATTAATCAACGAAGAAAATATCAATGTATTTGAAGGTGGAATCTGTGTGTATGGCGGTAATATGAGCAATGAGGAGACAGATAATAGAACCCGATATGCAAGAAACATTTATCAATCCTCCACCCCCAACACAACAGGAAATAGATCAAATACCTGAGGAAGCGAAAAAAGAATCCAAATTATTTTCCCTCGATTTAGTGAAGAAGCAACAAAGAATGGATCTGAAATTAGTGGATATTTTCAAAAACATCCCTGAAAATAGTTCAAAAAAATACTTCAATAGTTTTCACTTACAGAATGAAGTATTATATCAAGAAAATATGCAGGGAAAAAATCAATTGGTGATTCCTACAAGGCTTAGATATCTGGTTTTACATCAATATCATGGAACACCATAATGGGACACCAAGAAATCGATCGAATTATTGTGATAATTGGAAACAAATTTTGGTGGCCAAACATTAAATTAAATAAAGATAATTATTAAATTATTAAATAGGTAAAATCCTGTATCATATGTCAGCTATGTCGCCCAATAGTGAACCTAATTCAGCCTCTGAATCCGATACCCATGTCCTACCCATGGGAAATAGTAGCCACGGATGTAGTTAGCATTTCGCCTCTATGGGAAAAAAGACCTTATGTAATTGTATTCATGGATTATTTTACTAAGTGGGTCAAAGCAAAGTGCATACCATATCAGAAAGCTGATACGATAGTGAAAGCCTTCATGGAAAAGGTTATTTGCATTCATGGAACCCCGAAGCATTTATTGAGCAATCAAGGATCGGCGTATATGTCCCAGCTAATGACAGATATTTGCGACCTTTTAAGGATCAAAAAGATAAATAGGACACCATACCACTGACAATGCAATGGTATGGTGGAGAGATTTAATTGAACTCTCGTCGAACAAATTAGAAGAGTTGTGATAACTGACCCCGATGATTGTCCTCATTATTTAGAACAAATATTATTTGCCTACCAAGTAACACCTCACAAAACTACAAAGAATTGGCCACATAGCCTATTATATGGCCATGAAGCAAAATTTCAACTCGATCAAGAAATTGCCCACCCAATTATCATCCAAAATAATTATGATATGTATAAATACATGTTAATGGAACATCTCCTTAACACTTATAAATGTATCAATAACAATCATAAAAAAGCAGCAGCAGAGAGAAAACTACAGTATGATAAGAAAGCATGTGAGAAGACTTTCAAAGTTGGAGAACTTGTTCTCTACCAAAAGGGAATAATAAAAGGGAAAGCAGATACAACAAATGACGGATCCTATGAGGTGTTAGAGATAGAAAATTTAGATAAAAATGTCATAAAAATACGCCATGCTGGTAAACCAGATTCAGGTGTACAAATAGTTTCAACTAATCGCGTACTGCCCTTTTTTTACGCAAACACTCAAATTTTACTGTACATCATAATTCAATTTTATCGTTCTATTTTTACCTTTTATTTGAATTTGGTTTTACGTTTAGTTCATTTTATTTGTGTTTTAATGTGTGAAATATCGTGGAAATTACCCCCTTTTTTACAATTTTTCATTCTGATAACTTATTTTTGGAAATTTTTTATGGCAGTTTTAGGCACAGATCAAAAGGCACAATGCCAAAAAATTTTATTTTATCGGCTGAATTATAGTCTTTCAGGCGCTCAGTGTGAAAGAATCAAAATGTTTATAAGTCCCTGAATCCCTCCCAGAATGGTAATGTCGATACATTTTCCATACCATGGAGTTATTTTTTAGATTTAATTTCGGAAGTTTAACTTTGTTGGTTATAATAATTGATTGGAGATTTCGCAAATTATGGATAGAAATGAGCAATGGAATGATCGAATATCATAGAGATGGACGATAGTTTTGGACAACTGCAAGATAGACAGGACAATACGAGTTTTATACTCAGTAGTAAGTTTGAGAAGGTGGAATTATATTTGGAAGAAGGTAATTGTTCAAAGAGTGGAGTCTAAATTGAGCAGCCGGCAATTTATAGGGCAAGGATTTTGGGTGTTCGAGAGCCTGATCAACTCCCCTATGTCCAAATTTATTCTTGAGCATTTGTCATTTTATTTGAAATTGTTTCAAAAATAGGTAGCTAAAAAGTTATTTGAAAATTTTAAGATTGTAATGTCCATCGAATGATTCGTTCAACCGATATATTCAATTTTTTTTCGTCACTCTTCAGTGGGCCTCACTCCACCATTGAAGATCCTATGTTTTTGACACCTGAAAATATAAAAGCATTTATTCGAGCGGTAAATTTTTCGAAATTTCATGGTAGAGTTGTATTTGCACTCGATACCGAAAGCAGACGAAAACCGAGAATACCAGGAGCAAAACCTTGCGATGCTTTGCAACTCCTCACGATCTCTACTATGTCCGGTAAGACCTTCATAGTAGACTTGAAATTCTGGGAGAAGAAATATTTTCAAAGGATATATGGGACAGTTTTCGCCAAGATAACATCATTGTTGGATTTCATATCAAACAAGATATCACGTTGATATTGACCAAGTTTGGATATTTAGATCAAGAAAGGGAATTAGCTTGGAAGCAACATGACAACATTGACTACATTTTATCTTGTTGCGCCTATGACTTGGAATTAGTCGTAGGTGAAATGAAGGATAAGGCAAAGACTCGGTTGACAGTAATAAACCCCCAAGCACTGAATCTCAAAGAATTGATGATGGAGCTATTGTTTTTGTGGGCCGATGCATTCAAAATCTCTTGGGGTCAATTAAGCTCCTTGGAATTTCACCAATTAATGGATGCGGACATGCTGAATATTGAAGTGCTCCAATATGCAATGCTCGATGTGAGAGGCTTGTTGCTATGTTTCTTAGCCCTCCTCAGATACCGATTCACGCCACATATACAAAACTGTTTTCAACTTTTCGCCCATGATATGTTAGAGCCCGAATTGATTGCCAATTTGGCTCAAAAGTTCCCAGAAACTTTTGAAAACAAAAATAGAGACGACGAATGGAAAGGGGCGTACAAAACAAACAAAATTTCAAACAACACCTCTGCATTGTACTTCATGATGCGAGGGGAAGCAGTGGCGACTTTTAAGTTGGCTGAAGAGCAAGCTCCGCATAATTTTCATTGTCCGCCCCATTTTTCGAATAGCTATATTGAATTTGAACCTGTGCCTCAGGGTTGGTATCCATGGATAGAAAGAAAAGTAAAGACTCCAAAGAAAAAGAAAAATTACAATGAAGATGGAGAGATCATGCAGAATTTTGGTGGATTCCACTATCAAGCCCATGCATTCATCAGGATGAAATTAGGCCATGAATTCAATGCAAGGCAAGCCTGACTGAGAAACAATTATCATGCTATGTATGCCTCATGCCAATCTAGGGCAGCAGGACTAGGGTACACAATAGCAAAAGCAATAATTGAAGAAGACCTGGAACCCAATGATACCAACATGCAGGTCTGGAAGAAGGACATTGATAATAAGGACCTGGGGATCCAGTTCTGGGAAGTAATTGATTGGAAAAAGGCCAGGGAAATATTGGAAGTCAAAAAAGGCCTGAAAACAAAGATGGGGTACCAAGTTAAGCAGCCCTACAGTAGGACTGCGGCAGGAAAGGTACCTAAGCATTGGGTGAAGAAAACCAGCGATGGCTATAAGTGTAAACAATTGAAATCACTTGGAAAAGACTGAAAAAGAAAGCATGAAAGTCATCACCACGAAGAACAGCAATGAGAAAAATCGATCTCTAGAGAAAAGAAAGGAAGGAGTGACCGTGAGGAATCTGAACCCTGTAAATGTGAAGAATACCAAAACAAAGAAAGGCAGGAGAGAAAGGAGAGGTCGAGAGAAAGGTGGCGAGAGGAGGAAAAAAGCGAAAAAGATACCAAAGAAGGCCGTAAATCGGGCAGCAGGAAAAAGAATGCGGGCGTATTTTCAGCATGACGATCGCCTTGATGTGTCTTATTCCAGTCGAGCTCCATCACTGGATAGGGCTAGGAATGATGAAGTCGCTCAGCCATGCACAGCGATGTGAGATCTGAACACGATGTTACAGGCCCAGCAGCAAATTTTGTATTCACCACCAAATTACCCGGGTTTGCTGATGGTAGGTTTTGACTGTTTAAACAGCCCTCTTTTTCCAGGCTCAATAGTTGCAAGTGCTACGGTGCCACCACCCACACAGATTCAATTAGCACATTTTCTGATACCGCAGGGAGATCTGTATTACCACCAATTCTTGATCCAGCCCAGAACGCAAATGCCATCCCCCACATTGATTCCACCCATATGGAACGTGCAAAGCAAAGAGGCTATGGAAGTACCTGGACAATCGATGGCTGCAGCAGTGCCACAAAGACCAGCATCTGCAGGCAATCCCAAATATATTTCCCTGCTAAAACGAGATACGGTGATGGGCCAGCCTGGGTGCAATCACAGTGGCCAAAGAGACGAGTAAATTGATAAGTAAACCTTGACCTCCCTCTCTGTGAGGTCATGGTAGTGTCATTATGTGTAAGGCATCTTCTCTCTTTATGTAAACAATTCTTTTTCAAAGTGTTATTTCAAGTTCTCAAACAGTTGTGCCTCGAGATCTGTGTCTTGAAATTGCCTCTTTTTTAACCATAGTATTATTTTTTTGTTCTTTTTTCTCTCCTTTCTTGTCAGTAACTTACTGGTGCAATTTAGTCTTTTTTTCTCCTTCCTTTCTTTCCAGTCCCTGGTCCCTATGGACTAATTATGTAAAATTTCCAATGTTTTGGCCTTTTGTCTTTTGTTGTTTTGATTTTTGGCATCCAAATCATCACATGCCTATTTCGGCATTTTCAACACCACCATTTCAAAAACATTTATTTTTTTCAAACTTTAAATTTTTCAATTCAAATTTTTCACATAGCACAAACTGTGTTGGGAGTTTCAGTTTACTTTTTAATAACGCAGACCTCCTTCAGCACCAAATACCATATATTTTTTGGTTCAAAATCTAGACAGCCAAAGGCCCAGAGGATTCGATCTTCTGGCATCCTTTCTCCCTGGGGGCAGATAATACCAAAGGCGTTGGGGGGGTCAATGTCCAGCCAAGGGGCCAGTGAAGGAAAGGCGGTGAAAAGGGAAAGCAATGCGGGCCACTACCCCGAGAAACCCACCTCTAGAGAGGATGGAGATGAAGGCCACAACTGATGAAGGAGGAACGGGTGATGCACCACATAAATCACTGGCATGGTGGGCAGCTCACAAAGCAAACCAGGGCATGGCAGGGTTCGCCCCCCGTTTATTTTATTTTTTATTTTGAGAAAAGGCCCGAGTGCCTTTGTGGCAATACTACGTTCGCCTGAAAAATTTTTTATTGTATTTTATTCGATGAGTCCGTGGGACATATGTTTTACAAAAAAAATTTTTTTACTGAGTGTCAGGCAGCACCCAGTGCCATTGGGTGAGGATTGTTCGAAGCCAACATGTTTTATTTTAACATTTTATTATATTGATGGTGCATAGCATCAGACATGAGTAGAGTCATTGGACGGGATGGAGGAGACTGGGGCCCTTGGGGGACCTCCTGACTTTCCCCTTTCCTGGCGGGAAAAGTCTTGCCTTTGGGGGGGAGGGATGTCAGAGGGTCAATTCCTCTGACCTTTGGTCCTCTAATTATTATTCTTTTTATTTACTAGCATCCTTTGTTGCTAAAGTAAGTTCACTTTTTATTAAGTAAACAAAACTTGCAAAAGTTTGTGTCACAATATTTTGGTCCAAAAATCAATGGATGGCATTGTTTTTTGCATAGACAATGATTGTCAATGTTTGACAGTGCCTGTTGCAATTTCTCATTATTTGCAAAATATTTTTTTTGATGAACTGACACGACCCGGCAATGGCCCGAATTTACATATTCGTTTTTTATCCATTTTGGTTTTGCATATTGGCATAGTGGCGTCCCGCACCAACTGGAGATTTTGTATCATGGAATTGTTCATGGAGATAGTGAGTGGTTGTTCTGAGGTGATGGCTTGATCTGTCTCTTGGTTCTTGTCAGGTTTTCAGTGGTGTGTTTTCCCATAGGGACGAGTCAGAGTGGGACCCGCGTGAGTGACCCTAGCCACCTGTTACTCTGTGTGCAGGCCTAGGAGAAGGTGTTTAGTATTTGGGGCACAGTTGTATTTACATACTTACCTTTTGTTTAGTGTTCATTGTTTTCTCCAATAATAATCTCACTTTGTTTAATGTCTTTAGCTAGGTACTGGATTCAACCTCAATCTGTCTCTCTGAGTTCTCTTGTGGGGTTAGCATCAGGAGTCCTACCAGATTGGATCCCCCAAGAACCCTATCCAGGTAGCCAAGGATATACACCAGCATACATCACAACATAAATAAATGGATCATTTTGAGCACCTCTATCATCATCAGTAAATTGTTCTTTTACTGTGGCCCTATCATTGCTATTATCATTTTTGGCTCTTATAGGCGCTGCAGGATTGGGAGCACTTACTGGGTCCACTTTTACCTCAGCCTACTGGCTTATGGCAGTTGAGTCAGAGCCCTTTCACTTGCTCCTAGTATTTGATACCATAGGCAATGCCAAGGATTTATCTGACTCATCATGCCCTGTACCAGGAGGAGTTTTTGGTGAAGTTGTACCAGAGGTTAGATCCTCAGTATTCCTGGACATCATGAGTCCTATATCTTTGTAGAAGCCTTATGGTTTTTTAGCACCTTGGGAGACTCTGGATTCTTCCATATTGCAAGTGTCAGAAACCACCACTTGTTATGTTTATGTCTCTGCTTCAGCCTGAAGACATCAGCAATATCACTTAAGAGCTCCATTGGCTTGTATCCAACTAACTACCATAGGTCACTGAAAGGAGCTTCCTATAAGTAATCAGCTAAACAGTGCAACAGTTTTCCAGCAGAACTAAACACAACATTGTGTCACCAATAAGTAACTGAATCTCTAACTCTTGCAATCCAAAAGCAATCAGGGTCGCCTCAGGTGCTTCCTTCGGGCTAACACAAATACAGAGAACTCACTATGATGATATCCTGGAAAGGCTGAGTTTTTCCTTGGTATGTGATCTCTGTAAATAGGCATCCACCTCCACAAAGTGCAAGAGGATAATAATTATTATTAATAATATTAATAAAATATTAATATATAATAGTTGGGACTGTCGGTGTTCCCTTTTACTAGGCTGAAGATAAACAAAACAATATTTAGATAGATACAACTCACTCACAACACAGAAGAGTAAAATGAATGATAAATCACCAGTAGTAAGGCCAGACCGTATAGGGGGTATGGTTAAGCATATCCCTATCTTTTGTGTACCCCCTGTAATTTGTCATTTTTGCCAGATTTATACGGGGTATGGTAAACATATACAGTCGATTTCTTGTCAATTTATAGAGGGGTATGGTTAAGCATACTAGTTCTAAAGTTACCATTATGGTAGAATTATGGTAATTTTTGGATTACAGTAATAGGGGAATTAGGGTAATAGTTGTGTTACTGTAGGTGGAAAAGGAAAATTGATGATGAACAAAAAATGGAAAACGGAAAACTGAAATGAACGAAAAAATGGAAAAGAACCAAAAAGGAAAGCATGTATAAAAACCAACTTCTGGGCAGAGGAAGTCTTTCAAAAATTTGCACCCCCTGACCCCCCTTGACAACAGGGCGCCACCTGCAGGCATAAATATGATCAGAGGTCCCATTCCTGAATGATCATTTCAGTCATTAGTTGTTACATTGGTCAGATTGTTCAGTAATAGTCTGTTCTATAAGTAAAATCTCCAAAAAGTCTATATGCGATGAAACATTATTCCTATGGGTGCATAAGTATAAAGTTGATTACCTGGGAAAAATGACCAAAAAATCTTCTTTATAGAAAAATGACCAGAATTAGCTGGGCATAAAAAGTGTGTAGAAAATTTGGAAAGTTCAAAATTCTTTATGTAACATAAGAAAAACCTTTGAATCAATGTATCATTTTTGTTTTATTGCAAAAAAACATTTAGTCCAACCATGAGTAAATGTACAAAAATTATGTTTCAAAAAAAGTTTATCACATACTACACGAAATTTTTTCAAAGTTTTGCAGGTAACAACTTTACAATCTTGCTGGCGCTCAATACAAAGACTGTGTACATTTACTTCTTCTTGTCCATTGTTTTTTACAAGAGCAAAAACCATTCGGCAAAGTGGATAAAAATTAACTTTTTTCATAGCGTCTGATGACAAAGTGATACCAGGAACCTTGATCATGTGATGGTATTAGTCAATAGATGGACTGTACAGCATGTAAGCATATTTTTAGGGCCACTACTGATTTATTCTGTAATGTAGGATCCAAGACCATATTCACATAATTCATCCGTCATTCCGCCCAAGCACCAGCCTGTTGGTACTTGATTATGTTGCTCGTCAATTGTTGACAAGTAAATAATACTATTCATATCAAAATACAATACTCTACTTTTCAATCTTTCAATGTAGGAATATATCTTTAGTCGAGCCTGAGCTGTCCTATAAGCTGCTATAATGGAGTTAGTATTCCCCATAACCTCCGCAAGATCATCATACTGACAATAGGTTGTTGACACCATTCGCTCATTGATTAGTCTAACATTTTTAATAACATTGACAACATTCATTATGAGTTCAAAATATTCTTTAGGTGCATTGTGGATAATAGTCTTATCCATATTTTTTGGCTGACCAAACTAAAAAACATAAAATAATAACTAAATAAATACAAAAACTATGCAAAGTTACCTTCCCCCAGAACAAATTTAACATTAGCATCGCTAAAGCTCTCTTTCCAGGATTTTTCAAAGTTTTTGAAGGATCTAATGAAATGTTCTCTCGATTGTAGACTTCAAAAATCTTGAGGATAGAAAACAAAAAATAAAAATATCTGTATGCAAAAAGCAAATAGTTACTGTAACAATAAACCTTATATCCTTTCTCTAAGGCTTTGTATAATTCTCTTGTAATCTACATACCATCTAATGCTCCATCTTGGTCATTGTGATCGCATGAGGTATTTTGCGAAGTATGCGTACTACTTTTGCATAAAGGTAACAACAGTTTACCACAATACCAATATGGTAGAACAGGGTGTAAGAGATTGCACGGCTGTAAAACCCTACATTTGATCAATCCTTCATAAGGTTGGGAAGTTGAGCTGACCTCTTCAAAACCTTCAGTAAAGATTTTTGGATGACCTGTGAGGTATTTCCCATATTTGTTGAGGAATGGGTATGAACTGCACCCACCTATATAATAGATCTTTTCTGCAGGTGTTCCATCTTCATTGTACTTAATTTTGTGATACAGTTTTACGGTATTAGTGCAACCACTAAAGAAAGCTAAAAACAACAAAACTTTCGACAAAATGGAAAAGAACATTTTTAAAATTTTACCTCCTCAAGGGTTTATAGGTTCAGGTATTTCAACTGTAGCAAAAAATGTTTTCATTTCAGGATTTGAATGAAGTTGTTGTAACAGATCGCATTCCCACATTTCAACTATGTTATAACCGATTGATTGAAGTTCCATAGCATGGTTAAATGTGTGCTCATATGCATCATTTGCTTTTGTATCGTTATTAGCTGTTAGCTGAAGTCTATTTTTCATACATTTGGGGCAACCATGCCAATAACAACTGTAAAATTCATAAACAGTTGTTCCTTTAACAAACAGGTAGATTTAACAAACAGGACAAAATTACCTGATAAACCATTAACCTTGTATTTTCCAATTTGAACTTCACCACTGTTAAGTTTATGTCAAATATAGATTTTTTCATTCTTATAGGATAGCCGTTTTAACCATTTTAAGGCTATAGCAGACTGTCTTTCTTCTTTACCATAACCCTTGTATGGTATTATTCCAATACTGTTTGGTTCCAAAAATAAATGTCAGAAAACAAGATAACAAGCACTGGGGATAGTTATTAATTTTTCAAAAGGATCAACATCTGTTTCCTCCATAAAAACATTCCTAAATTTCAAACAACACTGTCCTAAAACATGTACATTGCTACAAAATTAATCAAGTAATTCCTTGTCAAAGTCACCCCTAAACAAGGACACACTTCTAAATGCAAAACTTTTATACTTTTTTGCAAACTTACTGCTTCAAGCTTTCTATTATACCAATCCAGAAATGTGGCATGAGCTGCAGGTTTCATAGCATTGTAACCATACATGTCTGGCAAAATATACGATCTAATATATCCATAATTTTCCTTTCTATTAAAGAAATGTGGAAAATATCCTTTACATATTTTACTTATCCCAAATGTTTTCAATAGAGCTGCTACATGCATTGGAAGAAAGTTCAAAGAATCAATAAGAAAGAATCAATAATATCAATCCTGCTTTCATACACATCAATTCTAAGCCTGGACAAATAGATAAATAAATGAAAATTTAAAACTATAAAACAATTTGTCAAATTACCCTTATTAAGGATATTTAATTTATGATGACCATTACTGTACAAAAATTGCATTATAAATTGTCCATCAAATCCTCGAGAATTATGTGCTATTGCTGTAATGTTTTTCATGTCTTATCCTAAAAGGTATTCGCAGAAATCATTTAGACATATAGAGCCTTTGAATACATGGTTGTGATGACCACACGTATTGCAACAAAAATCTCCTTCGCTTTAACGACACTGATCACACACAGTATGGACAACTCATAAATTTGGCTCATGTTCAAATACATCCCCTAGTTCTGTTTGTTGTAGTACTTTTTCCTCCATAGTCTCAAAATCATAAAAAACTAAGTCTTGAATAATTGGACACTAATCGGTAATTCCTGTTTCATCATCAACCAGTTAAGTATTGTCATCGTTAACACCCTAGTCATTTGTTTCAAATACATCTTCTTCTTCAATTTGCTCACTACCAACAGGTTGCATAAAACATAAATGTCCTGAAATTTAAAAACTTTAAACAAAAATAAGAATACTTATACCATATCTAACACCTTTTCTAAGTATGCTCTTATTGCATGTTTTGATTTCAAAATATCCCCAATTTTGTGGTTTAGAATGTGCTCACTGAACCAATGTATCACATTGCTCTCACACTTTGAAACGGTCACAAATAGATAACCCAGTTTTTTGATGTTTTGATTGTCCTTCTTCAGTAGAAACAAACTTGTGTCGACCAAAACACTCGTCATTTTTAAAATATTGCTGACAATCTTTGCATTTTCGAGCATTGAATTGATTACATGGGGGTGTATTGTAACACAAAGGGCAAAAGTTTTTGCATCTATGTTCCACTTTGTTATTGTCGGCTAAATTGCAATAAGGACAAAAGTAGCTGTGGTCAAAAAAAACCAGGAATCTTTGTAATGACTGAGTAATGGCTATCTTGGTGGTAAATATTCAAAACATGCATTGCTTCAGGTCCTTAAAACTCTAAATGTGCACAGAATAACAGAAAAATAAAAAACTCTAATTTCTATATATTAAATCCTTAAACTGTTCTTTGCTAAACATTTTGATCTAATAATCAGGTAATAGAACAGGTTGCAGTTTTTCCCATTGATGAAAACTGCAAGACCCTTGATGATTAGCTAACCCTGCCTGGGTCATCAATTCTTTGGCAACCTTTGTCTGCAGTAGATGCTTTTTCTCATCAGACTTTCGAATACTTTCTCATTTGTACACAAGGTTCGTATCTTTTTATGAATGTAAGATCTAACAACAACTAGAGCTCTAGCAAAGCATAAATCATCAGTGTTGTTGATTTGAATAATGCAGCATTTGTCTTTCAGGAAATCATTATGTTTTAAATATTGATGAGCATTGTGAATACCTTAAATTAAAAAAGGAAATAAGCAAAAATGAATAAGAAAAGTTTTTAAAAAAATGTTAAAAATGCAACCAAGCAAGTAAATAAGTAAGTAAATAATAAAGTAATTTAATTAGCTTACGGCAACCCTCAGGTGGTGTTACAACAAAAGTATGAATTGTAGCTTGATGACTATCAATCTGAATTTGCTCATTTGATTTGAGAACAACATTAAGAGTGTTTAGGATCGAATCTCCTGTTAAAGCATGTTTCAGTCTAAAAGGTATCAAAACATGACCTTTTGTCAAATCTGGATGGTCAAAGGAAAACTTCATAAGCCCGTTATCGCCCACATTCTCTGAAATACGCTCAACTATATGTTGAAATGTTGGCGCAAGTTGAGCATTTAAATCATCCATAGGTTCAGTATTATGAAAGTTCAAAGAGTACTCACGACCTTTGGTATTAAGAGGCCTAATATTCATGGTACTGGGTTGACCTAATTCCAAAAAATCGTCCGCAACAAAAGATGAGTTTGTTATACCCCCACCACCACCAATTTGAACTAGTTCGTAAATTTCTTTTTCATCCAAACTGTGCAGTGTTTAACTGTTGTATTGATTATTTTCATCATCATCATAATCTAAAATAGTTCCTTCTTCATCCGAAATATTATTATTGAGTGTTTTTTCTTCTTCTTCTTCTTCTTCTTCTTCTTCTTCTTCTTCTTCTTCTTCTTCTTCTTCTTCTTCTTCTTCTTCTTCTTCTTCTTCTTCTTCTTCTTCTTCTTCTTCTTCTTCTTCTTCTTCTTCTTCTTCTTCTTCTTCTTCTTCTTCTTCTTCTTCTTCTTCTTCTTCTTCTTCTTCTTCTTCTTCTTCTTCTTCTTCTTCTTCTTCTTCTTCCTCAAAGGTAATATTCTTTAAATCCTCATCTACAATCACTTCATCTTCATCGGAAGTAATATCCTCTAAAATTTCCATAGGTATGTCCTCTTCGTAGGAAGTAATATCCTCATAAATAGGTTTCATTATAAAGATAATCCAAACTAAAACTAGAAAAAACTAGATAACAACCTATCTACCAAAATTTATACAGTAATAATGGAAAAATATTTTATAAATTAGCAAAAACTATTAGTTCTATGGTAGAGACTTAATTATTGTTTACGATCTTGTCATAGTAGTTTTCCTTTTGATGATGGGAAAGCTTTAAAGACATTCATAACTCATGCGCACTTGGCTATATCATTTAACTAGCTTTGACCTTGAAGATTACTATAATGCACAAACACAATCATTTTCCCTAGCTTTGATCTGGAAGACTACTATAACACACAAACATGTTTATTTTCTCTAGGTTCCAGATGTATATGCTAGAAGGATGATTTACTGTAGAACCTATAGCTGGAATATTTCTTTTGCTTATAATTTCCCCTCTTACATAGTCATCAAAATAACAGACTACTGTAGGATATATGTCTTGAATATTTATTATGCTTATAACCCCCCTCTAACACAGCGGTAAAAATAACAGACTACTATAGGATATAAGCCCTAGCTATTTATTATGCTTATAACCCGCCTTTTACTCAGTAAAATTTTGACCAGTTTATACATTTATCAGTTTTGCTCCTACAAAAACTATTTGTTTCTCTCTCTCTCTCTTTAGTATATTTCTTCTATTCAACTCTCGAATTTCTAAAAAATGGAACACCAGTTTACATTAGACAAAAACATGGCATTATTCCTAGTGGTTAAAGGTAAATGTGTATTGATTTATTTTTGTAACATCGACCCCAAAACAAAAGAGGCATCACGGGTTCAAACTCATTCTACAGCAATACAGTATATTAGGTCGCAATATCAACATTATCGAAAAGACATTTTCCCATCGAGGTCAATGTGACATTAACCTTGGTTAAAAGATGATGGTCGAGAGTGATGGGGTTAGAGTACGATTTACCAACCTGTTTAATGGAATGAAATGGAGTTTATCTAAAGGAGTGAGTTGATATGAATTTTTCCTTTCTTCTTTTCTTTCTTTTTCTTCAACAATTTTGAAGATTGAATTGCTTTTTCTGTCAAAGTATATAATGTTTTTTCTCCAGCAATTTTGGCACTGCACCAGCAGAATACATGAAATAGCACCAGCTATTTCAAATGAGTACAATGCTCTAGCAGTAAAACACCAAACAATGATGAAATGCAAAACAAGAGATAATGATGATGCTGATGTTCCGGCAACAAAAATTGCTGGAAAAGGTGATGATTGTACCAAAATCATTGGAGAAGAAGCCCATGATGCTACAAAAATCATTGAAGAAGGCGCTGATGCTACGAAAATGGCTGGAGAAGGGGGTGATGTATTGAAGATCAAAAGACAGTTAGCACCCAAACGACATTTAATAATGAGCTCTTCATCAACTACCTCAATGATCCAGACTAGGATTCAGTTTCAGGAACGAGTTTGCTGGATGCTGAAACCAAATGTATTCGAAAATTATGTGTCCTGGGTTTAGATATTCCACGGTTTTTTTGCAAGCAGGTAGTAAAAGATGAAAAATTGTTTATAATTATATGTGCTGAGCTAGCTATATGTTGTATTGGGTGCTCGTATGCCCTCGGCTACCTAGCTGCCGTTCTTGGGAGATCCAATCTGGTACGACCCCTGACGCTAACCCAGTACTAAGTACGGTCCTACTGCAGTTAGCTGAGACTTGATGTACGAAGATATTTATTTTGAGCAAAACTAACAGTGCAGTGAAATACAACAGTGAGGTAAATAGGAAACATATATGCAAAATGCTGAACACGTGAACACGACCGCCTGACTCCTCCCTACTTTGCAGATCCTTCTGTTCGCCCCTGTGCACAGAGCCACAGGGACTTCAGGATATCTCAATCCGCGGCCTAAGCTGAAACTGGTCGAAAGACGAAACAAATCTACCTGACTCCAGAACAACAACTCACTAATTATCTTGATCAAAATTGAGCGTCGTAAATCCTCAGGCCGCGTAGGCTCTCAATGCTACTCACAACGTGAAACAATAATACAAAATAAACGTAGGCGGCGAAATCGACCACACGCCTTTCCGAGTCACCGTGAATACCGACCAAACGTCCGATCCTCAGGATAGGATGACAAAAGCATGTTAAAGGAAACGTTTCTCCAAAAATAATAAAAACGACAACAATGATCAATGTACACTGCGACGCGCCTAACATCAACTTGCAAGTAGTATGCAAAACTTTCGCACTGACCATTTGTTTGTTTTTGACCAAAAATATGTGTGACACAAACCGTTTTATCGGTTTGTTTACTTAATAATAAATGGAAACACTTTAACAACAAAGGGACTTAAGAGAATAAAAAATGAGGTAATTAGAGGACCAAAGGTCAGAGGAATTGACCCTCTGACATCCCTCCCCCCCAAAGGCAAGACTTTTCCCGCCAGCGAAGGGGAAAGTCAGGAGGTCCCCCAAGGGCCCCAGACCCACGATGCTGACAACCGGCGACTCTATTTGTTCCAACATGGCGCTACATGCCATTGACGCAATTATACAAAAAATAAAAACGTCTGTATCGAACGGTATCACTACAATTATGGGGCCAATGGCGCCGGATGCTACCCCGGCGCGAAAAAGTTCGCCAATAAAATGCCCAGTGGGCCCGCTGCCCCGAATAAAAAGGATAAAAAAGTTTGAACGAATAGCATTCACGGCACTCGGGCCGAATTTGACAAAATAAAAAATAAAAATCGTTTGATCGGCGGCGACCCCCACGGTGCCCGGGTTAGGTTGTGGGCTGCTCCCCAGTGCCGTTGATGTATATGGTATCGGCGGCCCCTCCATCATCGATTTTGGCCTTCATCTCCGTCCTCTCCAGAGGGGGAGTTGATAGATGTGGTGAGCCTGCAAGACTTTCTATTTTCTGCCGCCGCTACTCCACTGGCCCCTTGGCCGGACACTGGCCCCCCCAACGCCTTTGGTATTATCTGCCCCTAGGGAGAAAGGATGCCCAAAGACCGAATCCTCTGGGCCTTTGGCTGTCTAGATTTTGAACCAAAATGTTTATGGTATTTGTTGTTAAAGTGAATCTGCCGTCCTAAAATGTAAACTTAAACCAATAACACGGTCTGTGCCACAGAAAAAAGTTTTGAAATGAAAATGTATATGTTTGGAAAAAGATAGAGAAAAATTTAGAAATGGTAGCCCGAAGCTGCCTACCGCATGCGCAATGTTAGTTGGTGACTACTTCCGGAAAGGAAAAAGAATAATCAAAATTTTTCGGAAATACAAGAATTGGATGATAATTTACACAGATTCACCAAAAAGGAATAAAAGTATCTTCATACGGATTCAAATAAAGCAGAACGCAAACGAGAAAATAAACAAAACAAATTACTGAGATTAATAAAAGAGGCAGATTTTAAGGCATGAAAAGAGTGGCACAACTGGTTTACATTTTGGGACATCGAGGCTCGAAAAGAAAAAATTAAGTGACTTTCAAAATATCGGGGAAAAAAATTACATACTGATGTACTAATTTTTTGGTGACCTCACAAAGAGCGAGGTCACTTTTTACATGAAAATTTACTTTTGTCTTTGACCACTATGGTCCCGCTCTGGCTGACCAATTCCAGTTTCTCGTTTCAATGGCGAAATATAATCGGGATTTCCCGTCGATGGAGGTCTTTGGGGCGGCTGCGTACCCGTCGAGGTCCTGGGAATGTCCATTCACTCTTTGCCTTGTATGTTACAAATCCGCGGAATTATCGTTGGCGGCGGCATTTGGAGGCCAGGCGGAACCAAAAATTGATGGTAATACGGTGCTTGCCCTGGCTGAAACTGCATAATCGGGAACTGCGGTACTTGGTAATGGGCCGGCAGAGGTACCACCATATTTGGCAATATTTCGCCTGAAAAAAGAGGGTGACTTAAACAATCAACTGTTACCATCCGCAATCCCCGGTAGTTCGGCAGCAAATATGGTAATTGTTGTTGCTGTTGCACTTGAATCATCGCGTTCGGGTCTGACATCGGTACTCCTTGCTGAGACATTTCGTTGGTTCTAGCCCTATCCAGTGAGGCTGCTCGACTGGAGTAGGACATGTCCAATCTATCATCGTGTTGGTAGTAGCCCGGTGTTCTCTTTCTACTTCGTGACTTTCGGCTCTCTTTGCATTCTTTCGATTCTCTTTTTTCCTTTTCTTTTCTTTCGTAGGCTTCTTCATACTCTTCGATTTCTTTATGCCAACTTTCTTCTTCATTCTCCCTTCGTTTCTTTTCTCTGGACATAGATTTTTCGTGGCGACTTTCACCTCGGTGCCGACTTTCATGTTTCCGTTTTCTATCTTTGTCCGGCATTTCCGATTTTTCTTTCTTTGGCACATCGCTATCCTTTTTATTCCATCACCTAGGTACCTTACTCGCCGCAGGCCTACTGTAGGCATGCTTAACTCGGTACCCCACTTTCTTCTTCAAACTTTTTTCCACTTCCAATATATCGTGAACTTTCTTCCGATCAATAACCTCCCAAAAACGTATACGGGGATCTGTATTGTCTGTTTCTTTTTTCCACACTTGAATATTGGCGTATTTCGGCTCCGGTTCTTTTTTGTCCTTCAGAACAGCTTTGGCAACTGTATACACCAGTCCCGCTGCCCTAGCTTGGCATGAGGCGTACATAGCGTGAAAATTGCTGCCTACTCCCTCCTGTCTCGCATTAAATTCACGTCGTAATTTCATCGCAATGTAGGCGTGGGCCTGATAATGGAATCCTGCAAAATTCTGAGGAATTCTCCCCAATCGTGACAATTTCATAAACAAACAGGCGCAGGCCCACACGGCGGCTTCATATGCTTTCCATGGAGGCCGAGTCGTCGTCCATTCGGCTAATTGAAGTTCGAAAATATGCCACAATTTCTCCGGTAAATTCGCTTGCAGCACGTGAAACTACAATTCATAATATCAAATTGTTTTGATTTCTAGGCTGGCTTCGTCGTATATACGATTTATCAACTCCGTGGCCATTAGGGCTACCTCTTCGTCCAGCGTAGGAACCATGTGTGCGAGATACTTCTGAACACATGGGTTCGAGAGAGATACCCTCCCGTATTGAAAATCTACGACATACTTTCCTTCTTTCAGGGCCTTATTCAAGACTTGCCCGCATTTTCCAAGGCCTCTTCGATATTTGATCTTGTCCTTTGGATTTCCCACGGGTTGTTGGAAGTTTCCACTCTTGACTTTGTCCAATTCGGCTCTATTTTCCTCCTGAGCTATCCGTTTCTCCTTTGCTTGTCTTTTACTATGCATTACTTTCATGAATTTTTCGGGGTTCGTAATATTTTCCACATTTTGCCCACCAGCCTTAGCATACACTGGCGGAGCGGGCAAAACATTAGCTCCAGGATCCTCTTCGTCACTCCCGATTTCGGACATGACTTCAACGAACGGCTCCTCGCTAGTTCCTTCCTCTTCTGCATTAATATTCTCTAGCTGCTTTGCCAATTCGATCGCCGCCTTCCCATACTTTTCTTTCTCCAACATTTCTATTTTCCCCTTCATTTCTTTGATTTGTTCGGTAAGCTTTTCCAATTCGGGTTGTTTCTCGCTTTCAGTTTCGACGATTTCCATTAATTTCTCCTCCTCAGCGGCACCTTTACTCCCAGTAGCGGGTGTATCGGCGATAGGAGGATCTGCGATAATTACCAGTTCCGGCTTTTCTTGCTCCATTTGATTACCTGAAACATTCAAAATATCAATTTTAGTGGGCACAGTTTCTATCTGTTCCTTCGAAGTTTTTTCTAGAGGACCCTGGCTAGCCGGGACCACAACTTCTACTTGAGGAATCAGATCAGAGTCGTCCTATTTAGTTACTGATTTAAAAGTTGTAGAAGTGCTAGGGACCCATAGGTCCTTAGCCTCGAATATAGAAGCGGAGACATTCCAATAAATTAGATTTTGGCTGGCCACGTGGATATTCAAAAAGTGAAAAACGTTATAAAAGTTACAATTCATGAAATAAATGGAATTTTCGTGCAAGTTCGTTTGTTGCTCTTCTATGGGCTCTTTTAAAGACCGTGGTATCCATTTTATCGGTAGCACGCAAAAAATATTTTGGATTGATTTTTGCATCCGTACCTTCCGATATCTTTCCAACATTTGTTCCATTTGATCGGTTATTTTGTTGTTCAATAGATCTTGGCCCATCCACTTCATAAATTCAATTCTTTCTTGTTCGTTTCTCCATACGGAGGACCACATACCTGACCTAAATCCCGGTACCCACCCTCTCCATTCTTGCTCCGAATGAGGCCACAAGAAGTAAATAAGAGGATTTACGTTTTTCTCATATAGTTCTTTGACTATAGGCACAATTGATCGATTGATTTTTGGGTGGTAGTAGTCCCTTAGGTGTGATACCTGGTCTCGTATAATGTTCGTAAATTGAATCACTCCATTCGGCCATTTTCCCTGCTTCATTTCGATTTCTTTGGGTTCTATCGGCCGTCCGAATTGCTGCGCAGCCAAAATGTCTTCCAAATCCCAGTCATTGATAGGCCCTTCTTCTGAATCGTTGGTATCTTTCCTTTTTCTTGGCGCTTTTACTTTCCTTTCCACCCACGGGTACCAACTGTGAGGTACCAGTTGCAGTTCAATATCGCTATTGGAAAAATGCAGGGGACAATAAAAAGTCCCTGGCGCCTGTTCTTCCGATAATTTGTAGGTGGCGATTGCTTCTCCCCGCATCATAAAATATAACGCATTAATATTGTCCGTCATTTCTTCAACTCCATACGCGCCCTTCCATTGTTGATCCGTGTATTTATCTTCAAATGTTTCCCGAAATCTTCGCGCTAAATCGGCAACCAATTCGGGTTCCATCGTATCATGAGGATATAATTGGAAACAATTTTGTATATGGGTGGCGAATCCATAACGAAGTAACGCTAAAAAACATAGAAGCGATCCGCGCGCGTCGAGCGTCGCGTATCGCAAAACTTCCATATTAAGTTTATCTGCTTCCATAAGCTGCCGAAATTCCAAGGAGCTCAATGGCCCCCACAAGATTTTGAAAGCGTCAGCCCACAGGAACAATACTTCCGTCATTAGAGCCTTTAAGCTCGGGGCTTCTGGGCTTATCCCGATCATTCGTGTCTTTGGTTTATCTTTCATTTCCGCCAATACAATTTCCAAATCGTAAACACAACACGATAAAATGTAGTCGATATTATCACACCTCTTTCGAGCTAACTCCTTCTCCTGATCTAAATAACCGAATTTAGTCAGGACTAGGGTGATATCTTCGCGAATATGGAAACCAATGATAATATTTTCTTGACGAAAAATTGTCTTGTATATTTTGTGAAAATGCTCCCTATCCCAAAATTTCAAGTCTACTATGAAATTTTTTTCACACATAGTAGAGATTGTTAGGAGCCTTAACGCGTTGCTGGGTTTCGAACCCGGTGTTTTCGGTTTCCTTCCGCTCTCCGTATCCAATGCTATAACTACGCGTCCTCTGAATTTCGATTGATGATTGATTTACCGCTTTGTTAAACGCTTTTATATTTTCGGGCGCAAGAAACATGGGTTCTTCAATGGCCGTATGGGGCCCACCAAACAACGATGTAAAATGATTGAAAATATCTGTCGACCGCACCAATCTTCGAACGTTATAATCTTAAAATTTTCACACAATTTTTTACCTACTCTTCTTTGATAATAACCTCGAAACAAAAAAAATGACTCAAATGCTCAAGAATAAATTTGGACATAGGGGAGTTGATCAGGCTCTCAAATACCCAAAATCCTCGGCATATAAATTGCCGTACGGTCAATTTAGAGTCCCGTTTCGAATAACGTTTTTTACCACATATTTTACCCTTTTAAAACTTACTACTAATTAGGAAATTGGTGTTATCCTGGCGGTCTTGTGGCTGCCCAAAACTATTATCCGTTTCGACGATACTGGACGTAGCCATAACGCTTTCAAATTTGAATTTCACGAATTCTCCAATCGACGAAAATAATAAATATACTAATATTTTGCAAATTAAATCTAAAAAACAACTCCATAACACCTCGAATTTATGGGGTTTATAACTCTAGGAGGACTTTCTCGGGACTTATAAACATTTTGATTTTCTCACACCAAGCGCGTGAAAAAATATAATTTTGCCCATTAAATAAATTTTTCCGGCGTCAAAATTTTTGATAAATGCCTAAAACTGCCATAAAATTGCCAAAAATAAATCAGAATGATTAAAAAATTTGAAGGGAAAAAGGGAAAAAATGGGGAAAAATACAATACATAGAACATTAAAAAGAACACATAAAACAGAATTCGAACACAACACACAAATACAACCATAAAAATAAATTATGAGCTACAGTAAAAATCGGGTGTCCGCGTAACAAAAGGCATTACGCGATTAATGGAAACTATCTGTACTCGCGAATCTAGTTTCCCAGCGCGGCGTATTTTTATGACATTTTTGTCCAAATTTTGTGTCTCTATTACTTCGTAGGGGCCATCATTCGTTGTGTCGGCTTTCCCTTTTATGATTCCTTTTTGGTAGAGCACAAGTTCACCAATTTGGAATGTTTTCTCGCGAGCCTTCTTGTTGTACTGTAATTTTCGTGCGGCCGCCGATTTTCTGTGATTTTCATTTATCGATTTGTACATGTTGAGGAGATGTTCCGTCAACATGTATTTATATGTGTCGTAATTGTTTTGCAAAATTATCGGCTGTGCAATTTCATTGTCAAATTGAAATTTCGCCTCATGGCCATACAACAAACTGTGTGGCGAACTTCTCGTGGTTTTATGGGGCGTAACACGATAAGCAAATAAAATTTGCTCCAGATAATGAGGCCAATCATCTGGGTCGGTTATCGCCACCCTCCTAATTTGTTCAATTAGGGTTCGATTAAATCTTTCCACCATACCATTGCATTGCGGGTGGTATGGTGTCGT
The DNA here is from genome assembly GCA_963922205.1 of Romanomermis culicivorax. Classification (NCBI taxonomy): domain Eukaryota; kingdom Metazoa; phylum Nematoda; class Enoplea; order Mermithida; family Mermithidae; genus Romanomermis; species Romanomermis culicivorax. The sequence goes on along the minus strand of CAWUHX010000013.1, from coordinate 208,521 downwards.
ATTTATCTTCTTTATTTTCAAAAGATCGCAAATGTCCCGCATTAATTGAGACATATATGCTGAACCCTGGACGCTCAGCAAATGTTTCAGCGTCCCGTGGGTATAAATAACTTTTTCCATAAATGCTTTTACTATGGTGTCGGCTTTCTGGTCCGGGATACATTTGGCTTCGACCCATTTCGTAAAATAATCCTTAAATACGATGACATATGGTCTTTTTTCCCGTAGAGGCGAAATGCTGACCACATCTGCGGCTACTATTTCCCAAGGGTAAGATACAGGTATGGGATTAAGCGGTTGAATCGGGTTTGATATGGGGCGGCACAATTGGCACACAACGCAAGATTTTATCCACTTGATAATATCGTCCTCCATATTCGACCACCAAAATTTGTTTCCGATTGGGGCGATAAGTCTGTCTATCCCTTGGTGTCCTATTAGGGTATCACCGTGATATTGATGTAAGACGAGGTGTCTAAGTTTCGAGGGGATTACTAATTGATTTTTTCCGTGGATATTTTCTCTGTATAATACTTCGTTTTCCAAGTGAAAACTATTGAAGTATTTTTTTGAACTATTTTCACCAATATTCCGAAAAATATCCACCAATTTCGAATCCAGTCGTTGTTGTTTCTTAATCAATTCTAGAGAAAATAACTCGGATTCCTTTTTCGCTTCCTCCGGGGTTTGATCTATTTCCTGCTGAGTCGGCGGTAGGGATCAATAAATGTCTCTTGCGTTTCAGGTTCAAGCATTTGCTTCATCATGGCTCGTGTTACTGCCATGCATTCGGGTTCGGTATTCACATTTTTGTCCTCGATTTCTTCATTCTTTTCCTGTTTCTTGTTTCGAATCTTTTCTCTCTCCTCAGATCGGGATAAAAAATCTGCGAATGCATTTTGACGTCCAGCCACATACTCGAATGTGTAATTAAATTGTCCAAGATATAAGGCCCATTTCAACAATCTTTGATTCTGTTGTTTTTCTGCAGAAAGCCATGTAAGTGGTTTATGATCTGTTCTAATTGTGACCCTAAACCCCATCACATAATGTCGATATTGCTTGAACCGGTAGACTACGGCTAGACATTCTCTCTCCATTGTTGAATATCTTGTTTCGGCATCGTTCAGGACTCTACTTGAGTATGCTATTGTCCAGCGGTCATTTTGTGTTTCCTGGTACAAAATTGCACCTACTGCTGTTCCTGAGGCGTCGGTTTGAATTACAAATGTTGCTGACCCATTGAATACCAGATATCAAAGGAAGGGTGCCGTCATTAGGGCGTTTTTTACACCTTCAAAAGCTGTTAACTGTTCTTCTGAAAGTTCAAATTTCTCCTTCCTATTTTTCTTTACAAGGGCTTTAAATAGAGGTTGGGCGATGAAAGCTAAATTATGAATGAAACGTTTAGACCATTGTACTAATCCCAAGAACTTCTGTAGCTGCTTGATGGATTTAGGTACTTCAAAATTTTTGACTGCTTCTATTTTTTGTGGATCAACTGACATTCCTTTTTTCCAATATGTGGCCTAAAAATTTTACGCTGGCTGGCATAAAGGAACATTTGTCAGGTTTCAATGTAAGATTCACATTTGTCAGGCATCGAAAAATGGTCTCTAAATTTTCTAAATGCTCTTCGACGGTTTTGGAAAAAATTATAACATCGTCGATATATACTAAACATATTTTCCATACATATGGATACAGAATTCGCTCCATGAGACGCTGGAATTCTGCGGGAGCATTTTTTAACCTGAATGGCATTACTTTGAACTGGAAAAGACCGTCTTGGCATATAAATGCTGTCTTTTCCTTCGATTCTGAATGCATTGGTACCTGCCAGTACCCGGACTTTAAATCCAAAGTCGAAAAATACCATGCACCTCCTAACGCATCTAAATAGTCGTCAATTCGTGGTATCGGAAATTTGTCATCTTTAGTTACTTGATTGATTCCTCTATAGTCAACTACTGGTCTCCAAGTGCCATCTTTCTTGCCCACTAAAAACAATGGTGCAGCCCAAGGGCTTCTAGAGGGCTCGATGACACCTTTTTCCATCATATCCTTTACATGTTCACGAATAATTTCTCTCTGCATGATGGGAGCTCTCCAATAGTGCTTTTGAACGGGTAATGCGTCTCCGGTATCGATTCTATGTTGTGCCTCGTGGGTCATCGTCAAAGGGTCGTTTTTCATACTAAATGCATGCCTATGTTTAAGTAGGACATTCATAAGTTGCTGTTGCCCTTCTCGATCGATACTCGATTCTTTCACTAGTTGCATTACGATTTTGATGAATTCTGGTTCGCTCTGTTGTTGGATTTGAGGTTCTGTCTGCAGTTGATGGATTTTTTCGTCGAATTCTGGCCCCACGAATTTTGTTTTGGATTTTGCTATCAGCTCGTTGCTACGCAATTTTATCCCTTTATTCGTTTTGTTTATAAGTAGGATTCGGAAATTATTATTTCTAGTGTCCACAATTGAGGCATCGATGTCGAATAAAGTATCCTTCCCCGTTTCTTCTACCACTATGGGACCCTTTGTCCAATCTTTCTGTGGCCAAACCACAGCTTGCACAAAAGAAGTGGTATTTGGGGGAATATATGTCCCCGATTTTGTCCATATAAACATTTCTTCATCCATTTCGGTTATTCGCATTACTTGTTCTTGATCATCGTCGCTTTCTAATTCAGGCAGATCTTCTTCCTTAACCTCCTCCTGTAGAGGTACATAATCCAAAACCATCGGATTTGTGGGAATTGGCAACCGTGACGGTATTTGCGCATCGTCGAATAGTGTTTCACTAATTATCTGTCTTTCTACATTCGCTAGGCGTATATGGCCTTTTTGAAAATCAATAGACGCCTGTATACTAGGATGGGTTAGAAAATCTAGACCAATATAATACCTTCGTTCAGGTTATCTAGCAATGCGAATCTAGCAAGAAAATCTCCAAAACCGGTTCCAACGTATATAAATGTAGGACCATATGTTGTTAGGCGTTTCCCTACAGCTGTTACTACTGAATTTAAGATAGGAAATTTTGTCTTTGGTGTATTCAGTAGTCTCGACGCTGTATCTGTCCTCATAAAGCTAGATTGTGCTCCCGTATCGATTAGGGCTTTAAATTCTTCTCGGCGTATTTTAACGGGTATTAATAATGGTTGGCATTTGCGAAAATTTTCCAAAAATAGATGTTCATTATCATTGGCGAGTCTAGGTTTCGCTTCTGAAGTAGAATTGATAACATTCACCAAACTTAACTCGTAATTTTCTATAAGAACTCCATCTAGGGCTATAATTTCCGGTTTAACTTGTTTTTTAGCCTCCTGTGAATTTATAATGTTTATGGAATTATTCAGAGGATTATTGGTCGGTTGCGATGATGTTGACGGTACGATATTTGGCGGTGGCTGCGGAACGTTATTTTGACGATAATAATATGCCACGTTTGGATTTTGTTCCGTGTTATTATTATGGTAGGGCACCCGTTGGCCAAAATTAGCAAATCCCGCTCGACCACGATTTACAAAACCACCACGATGGTCCAAATTTCGATTAAAAAAATTGTTACTGTGATTCCATGACCTCCCCTGATCTGTTGGTTGAATCAATTCAGGGTGGAGAATAAAACAATTTTCGGACGAGTGGCTATTTGATTTATGGTATGAACAATACGGTCGACGATATGGATTTCCCAAAACTCAATCAGGTAAATTATTGTATTGAACATTATTAGGATTACTATTGACTCCCCAACCATTAAGAGCTGGAGGGCTCTGATTCCTAATTGCATCATTAACCATTTTCATAATGTCCTGTTGAGATAAGGGGGCTTGAAATGCTGGTGGCGGTGGAAAAATTTGCTGAGGCCGTGGAATTTGGTGCAGTTGACCAATACCGTTACCCTGCTGACGAATTTGTAAATTATTAAATCTTCTATTTTCATAGACTCGATTCAACCGATCGTCTTTGCCGTCTTCTTGATCCTCGCTAAATTCTTTCCAGGCCGTCGTATCGGCTTTCAACTTATTTACGAATTCTGCCAAAGAGGCGATATTTTTGAATTCGTGAAGCCGACCTTCCATTCGAGTTTGGACATACACTGGAGCTTTGTGAAAATATGTTTCAATAACAATTCGATTTCGTTCATTTTCCATTTTTTCATAATTTAATAAATGGACATAAGTCTTTATTCATCGCAAAAAATCTTTCGTAGATTCCCCTTTTCACTTTTTCATATCATGTAGCTCCCTTCTGAGTGCAGGAGTGTCCATTTTGGGGGCGATCATTCTAATCACACTTGCTTTTCCTTCTTCATAGCTACCGTTCTTGTCCACATATGTTGAAGTTTCAAAATCGCAACATCGCCAGAGTACTTCAATTCTTAGGTCTTCTGTTGTCTTCAGGCTTGAATGTGCCTTCCAAACACGCGAAAAAATTGAGCATTTCTGCGGCCTCCATTTTATCAGATATTTCTTTATTTTTCATTCGACTTAGAATTATCTTCATTCTCTTTTCGGGATCTTCGTAGTATCGTCCATATTCTTGCTGATTTCGAGGAATGCTCCTACTGTGGGTTGTTCTATTCCGTGATTCCATGACATCGTTGGTATTTCATCTTCAATCATTCGATGTTGGGCACTCTGGGCCTGTGCCTGAGCGAAATGGTTTTCGAACCAATTTACTTTTCTTTCCAAACTCCTGTCTAAATGGTCCTTGACTGGTTCAGACGGAAGTATTTCCATATCTTCGGGATTCAATATTCTTTCATCGGGTTTCTTGTCCATCTTCTTCATCAGTTCCCCCATTTGCTTCTCAACTTCTTCCATGATCTTTTTCGCATTTTGTTGCTCCTGTTCCCGTAATCTTTCTTCCAATAATTTTCGTTCCGCTCTTTCTCGCATAAGTTGTTCAAGTATTTCTTGTTCCCGAAGTGCCGCTTTCGTTCTTTCTACATTAATGGCATTCGTCGATTTGTCAACAGCTCTTTGCATTGATTCCACGATGGCTAAAGTGGCCACATCCTGGATATTCCCGTTCATTATCCTTTCGGTTTCGTTCTTCGGTTTTGTTTCGATGTCGATTTTTGCATCAATTTTCGATATTGTCGGCATATATCTTGAATTATAGAATAATACCACATTCGTTTCTGGAGGTACACTAATTTTTTCGAACGATGATATTGAACCTGAGGACGTCTGTATCCCCTGATCCGCATAATCATATATCTCTGCATCAATAGTTTGATCCTTGTCGCTATCATCGGGTAAATTCGCAAATTTCTTTGCTACTTGTTTGATTGTTGCCTCCATGTTTGCCATTCGTTCGGCATGATCTTCTTTGGCCAATTCATTTTGCGATAACGTTACTTTCGGTCATCTTCCAGGCTGTTTAATTTCCAGGCTTCCAGGCTGGTTAATTTTGGTTTCGATAATCTCTTCATAATTTACCTTTGTAGCTGTACAAGTCACCAATGTTGTATTGGGTGCTTGTATGCCCTCGGCTACCTAGCTGCGGTTCTTGGGAGATCCAATCTGGTACGACCCCTGATGCTAACCCGGTACTAAGTACGGTCCTACTGCAGTTAGCTGAGACTTGATGTACGAAGATATTTATTTTGAGCAAAACGAACAGTGCAGTGAAATACAACAGTGAGGTAAATAGGAAACGTATATGCAAAATGCTGAACACGTGAACATGACCACCTGACTCCTCCCTACTTTGCAGATCCTTCTGTTCGCCCCTGTGCACAGAGCCACAGGGACTTCAGGATATCTCAATCCGTGGCCTAAGCTGAAACTGGTCGAAAGACGAAACAAATCTACCTGACTCTAGAACAACAACTCACTAATTATCTTGATCAAAATTGAGCGTCGTAAATCCTCAGGCTGCGTAGGCTCTCAATGCTACTCGCGATGTGAAACAATAATACAAAATAAACGTAGGCGGCGAAATCGACCACGCGCCTTTCCGAGTCACCGCGAATACCGACCAAACGTCCAATCCTCAGGATAGGACGACAAAAGCGTGTTAAAGGAGACGTTTCTCCAAAAATAATAAAAATGACAACAATGATCAATGTACACTGCGACGCGCCTAACATCAACTTGCAAGTAGTATGCAAAACTTTCGCGCTGACCATTTGTTTGTTTTTGACCAAAAATATGTGTGACACAAACCGTTTTATCGGTTTGTTTACTTGATAATAAATGGAAACACTTTAACAACAAAGGGACTTTAGAGAATGAAAAATGAGGTAATTAGAGGACAAAGATCAGAAGAATTGACCCTCTGACATATACAAAACATCTTTACAGAGTGTATTTTTGATTGTTATTGTGCAAAAGAGGTAGGAATTATTGAGGATCATCATTGTCTGGGTCATCATTCCATATATAATAATGCAATTACACCAGCAGTCGATCTTTTATATGAAAAGATAGGGGTTATCATTGACTGTTTTAAGTATGTTATAGGTGAGGTTCAAGGTTATTACTGTCTTCGCGCCTTTGAACAGATGATTGACATATTTTGTTGTATCCCACTTACAAGTACTGGTAGTAAGATTGTTAAGGATACTGTAGCTCATTTTATTGATGAAGGTTATCATTATGATTTTGATGATAATGTTGTTGTTGTCCAAACACCATGCGAGTTCATTAATGGTAAATTGTAAAAGTTTTGCTTACACTCATTATAGTTTTGTATGTCTAATTAATTAATTAATTAATTAATTTTTGCTTACTTACTTACGTAACTGCTTGATATATAATTTCATACATCCTTTGTGTGTATATATTTTCTGCATACAGTAATGTTATTTTATTTTATATAATCACCCACTTTATGTTTTATGTTTGTATTGTGTTTTATTCTATTGTAATTTTTTGATAATTATAGATAGCAATTTGTTTAAAATAAAAATCATTTCCAAAATAGTTCAACGAAAAAGTGGCTGGTTTTTGTTGTTGTGAAAGAGAGAGAGATGTCAGATGTGTAAGAGTTTTATATATGGAAACACCCATTTAACTGCATAGAGTCTGCTGCAACAAAATCAAGAAAATCACAATTTGTTAAAAAACTTGTAATTTTTGCTAAAGAAATTATTCACCCTGCTCCTATAAAAATTTATTGGTGTTATTCAGAATGGCAAGAAGCTTATGATGAATTAGTTCAAAAATGTGCTTATGTAGAATTTATTCAAGGTTCACCTGACTTGGACGAGTTTCAAAAAACGTAAAGACACACCTAAATTATTAATAATGGATGATATGATGCAAGAGATGAAGAATGATAAAGGTTTAATTAACTTTTTACTAAAGGATCGCATCACAGGAATCTATCAATCATACATATAGTTCAGAAAGCATTTTTTGATGGAATGCATATGAGTAGGATAAATGTTCAATACTTAATTCTTTTAAAAAACCCTAGCGATAGATTACAAGTTCGCACACTGGCTCGACAGATTTTCCCAACTACTTGAAATTATTTCATAGAGGCATATGAGGATGCTACCAGTATACCATACAGTTATTTATTAATAGATCTTACACAGACATGTCCGAAAAAATATTGACTCAGATCTAATATATTTCCCGACAATGATCACATGATTTTATATACAGCCAAATAATTGATCATTTTTACAAAAAACTTTTCACAAGTTAGAGGGATCTTATTATTTATCGATATGTTAAACAGTAAATACCCTTTTTTTAATAGTATCACCATAATTCTTTTTATAGCTGTTTTTATTGTATGGGTACAATATCCTTTTCAATTTTATGAAAATGGAGAAACTGTAAATGTTATGCATTTTATGATACAAAATACAAAAAACATTACAGATCGGGAATATTTATGGGAAAATTATAAATTACATATAACATCCTTACTACACCTTGTAGAAAAAATTTTACAATGTCTTCAGAATGATGGTCAATTTATGCAATTATGGGCATGTTTCAAAATATATATTTTCAATCATACTGTATATTCTTGCTGTAGCCATACCAGTAAATTTCAAAACTTGTACATCAAAGGTACTAGATTAGGATATAGTGATACTGTAGACTTATTACAAAGTCAGAAAAAAATATTTTACAGTACATCAGTTTAGTCAAAATTTTCGAAGGGGTTGGTCGTTTTTCTATAATTTTTTTGCTTGTTTTGTATCAATTACAATGTCGGCTGCATTTGAAGTTTTGTCAGAATGGTGTTGTGCAGGTCTTTCCTTAAGAGGCGTAAGAAAAGATAACTCTGGTCTGAACTGACCTGTTAGAACTGATCCCTTGGCTAAGCCTCGGTGATAGTGCAACAGTCCGGTTCCCCAGACCTACAACAACAAAGATAAACTTTGTTCTAAATACGGGGGCCTTACCAAGGTCCTCCGCAGTCTCCTAGATGAGACAAGGAATCCCCTCAGGGATAAACTTACTTGGGTATAACCCGGAAGGGGTTTCCCAACACTTACTTGATGTAAGCCGGCGCCTGGGCCTCTGGCCCTCCGCCTTCGTCGATGCGGGTTATCTAAATAAATAAACGAATATGTATAGCAATAAGTCCGACGAAATATGTAAAACGAATGTGGGTACACCACAGTAAAATACTCATAAACAAAAGACGTTGCTGGGAAATATATATTTGGGGACGCCAGCAAAAATACCAAGAATATAATAAAAAACGATAATAAGTGAAGAATGATTTCACTTTCACTTTTCGTCTTTCTTTGGCGCTCCATTCTATGCAAATGTCTGCGCCGCTGGTCGCCCCTTTTCGTCGATTTGCATGTCGATTTCCCCACACGAAATTGGCATCAACAGGGTGCCCAACATCCCTCGCGCGTCGAAACCGACCTACGGGAGGTAGAAAAAAAACTTTTGGCCGGGTTACCCCGGCATTAAAAAGAATTAATCAAAAAAGAAAAAATCTACAACTCCGGCTGACTCCTGATAAACAGTTTGTCTCACCGGACTCCCGTTTCACAGTCTGTCCTAATAGAACTCCTGTGCTGGTCGTTGGACACAACGAATACCAAGGGCTTCGCCGCAATGGCTGGCAAGTGACGTCCATTTTGACCTCGGCATTGATGGAATAACCTCCTGCCCTAAGGAGTATGACGTAAACGTCGGTGCCGGATGTGTGGTCGGCTTCGGGCTCGGCCGCTCGGTCTGCATGCTGTGTCAATTCGTTGGCCGTGGGTCTAACCGCATGCAAATCGACTTCCCGCGTCTCTATTTTTTCTAAATTAAACTAAAATACGAGATTATATTACGATACAAAAAAGACGACGCGGGGTTGTACGGATATCACAAAAATTAAAATGCGCTAAAAAATTTGAGCAAAAATGTGGCCAAAAGTTAAAATATTTTTTACGGTTGCGTTTTTGCACCGGTTTTGTCAAAAAAGAGATTTTTAATGGCCAGCAGCACCGAAAAGAAATGTTTTTGGATTTTTTGTTTTTTGATTTTTTTGGATTTTGTGATTTTATTAGTGTTTTTGGGTTTTGTGTTTTATGAAATAAGTAGAAAATATATGTACGAAAAAGAAATTTTTTGGGCCAAAATTTTGCGGCTATTTACTGCTGCTGCCCGCCGCCTCGGTAACCTCCTCGAGGTCTACCTTGATAGTACCCCCTCTGACCTGGTTGGCCTCGGGTTTGACCTCCATCCTGGCCTCTATTTTGGCCTTGTTGGCTTCCGCCGCGTCTGCCTAGCGGAATAAAATTCGGATTATGAAATTCAGCATCCGGGTCTTGACCTTGGTGTTGCCAGGTTCCTCGGCCTCTGTAAGGTCGCTGAGGGCGCCCTCTGAAGCCTCCTCTGGGTTGACCTTGGTCATACCCCGGTCTAGCCCTGTACGGGGCCGGGTTTGAGAACATATCGTCTCTCCCCTGCTGCCTTTGACCACTGCTAGTGGAGCTGCTGCGCTGAGGTTTTTGTGTCCGATAAGTTGAATTAAGAGATTTTGATGATATTGATTTTGATCGAGAAAGCGGACTTTTGTAAGAAGTGCTAGCAGCTTCACTATATGACCTCTGGCTGGTCGTAGCCGATGATTGTTGTATCATCGGTGGTTGCTTCTTAGCCGGAGGGAGTCTAGGCACCTTGAACTTACTCGGGCTCTTGGCAGCCGTTCGCTGAAATTTATCAGCTTGCGACCTGTCATCGCCTGGTGCCTTCCTCTTAACACCCATCTGGTTTAACCTTTGCGAGCCCATAAAAATATACTGATTAAAGGCTGCAATGTAGACATCGTCTACGCGGTTTCCCTGGGCCTCAACGACTAGTTGTCTGTTCGCAAACGAACACGCCTGGGCATACCACCTACCAATTGCCGTTGGCGTGATCGGAGCGAAGTCCAACTGAAGAAAAATCATTAGGGTCACGTACCTAATGGCCGTAAAGACGTCTGAGGCATCGTAGTCCTGAAGCCATCTGGGGATGAGAATTAAAATGATCCATTCCCAGATTTCCTCAGGGATGCGCTCTCCGTCAAACATAAATCCGCCCTGCATTTCGAATTGCTGGCGGTAATTTTCGTGAATTTCGGCCATGGCATCATTAACCATTCTGTAAATTATCGGCCGTTCTTGCCGATCAAAGGCGAAGTAATTGGCGACCTCTGGATTTTCAAATGAGATCGGCCCAATTAAGCGCCTTTGTTCCCGTTGCCACTCCCAATAATCAATCAGAGTTTCGGCTAATTGACCAGGAGTGACAAACTGCTGTGGTTCCCTTTCGGGTCTACTAGCTACCACATTCAGTTTGACCTTCTTGATCAATTTTTCCTCCGATTCAAGATCGGGCTTCACCAATACGCTTCCCGCAGGTTTGCTACTTCTTGCGGTATAGCTGGAGGGCACGGATTTACTTTTGCCAGAATAAGTACTAACCTCTCCGCCGGTTTTCGATACCGTTCGCGTCTGAGTGTACGATGTTGTCGCAGTGGACCCTGTTGTCCTATCCGATTTTGTCTGGCCTATGGAGGTCTCCGTTCGCGTCTGACTTTTTGAAGTCTCCGTTCTCGTCTGACTCTTTGAAGTCTCCGATCTCGACTTTTGGCTCGTCGAGTATTGCGGGGTCGTCGTTTCTTCGGCCGTATCGTAGGCGTCGTTTTCGGATCCGGTGGCGGCCGCTCCTTGTTGCTGCTGTCCCTGAGCTGCAAGTCTGCGTCGCTTGGCCTTACCTATCCTCTTTCTTCGCCTTACCTTTTCTTTGGCTAGATGTCGGATAAATTTTTCCGACATCCCTTCAGCTAACATCTGCTGAACTTTGTCTGGGGAATAAATTCCAGGAATACCTTCCTCGGCAATTCTTCCCCTCCGCATCAGCTCTGTTGCTGCGATGGCTGAATCTGAGCTATCGTCGGCTAGTGCCTGCTCCTTCAGTTTTCTCTGGATTGCCCTCTGACGCAGGAATTCCTGCTGCGTCAGCCTTTTCTGTTCCTGAATTTTGGCCTGTAAGGCCTCTTGCTTCGCTTGACGGTCATGATCCTTAGGATCTTTGGCCTTCACAGGTATCTCCTGGGATGCTTCCTGCATCTTCTCCAGTCTGACATCGATCCCTGACATTTTGGTGACTGCTTCGTCAATTTGAGTCTGGATTTTTTCCTCCTCAAGAGCCTGTTTCTGAGTTTTGGCCTCCATCGCATCCTTATTCTCTGATGTCTGGCCCTCAGATTCGAGGATTTCACCCTCTTCTTCTTCTTCTACATCCTCCTCTGAACTGGACTCAGAGTCTGAATTTCGTATCTTCGGCAAGAGCTGTTTTACTTTAGCTGGCAAAACAGCTGGTGCTGGAGGTACTGATTGCATTATGGTGACAACCTCTGGCTCAGGCTCGGCCGGTTGTTGTACTTGAGGTACTTGAGTCGGCTGTGCCACCGCTGGTTGAATTGGCGGCGGCACCACGACAATTACTGCAGCTGCCTGCGTGGCAGCAGTGTCCAAAGCTGGTGTAGCTTTGACCACTGGCGCTAGCGCCTGCGGCTGCGCTTTGACCTGTCCCGTCCCTCCGGCTTGCGCCGTTTGGGAAGTTGAGGGACGATTTAGCGGTACTTTAGAAATTAACTCACCGGCTGGGGTATATGTAAGTGTATACCCGGGCATTTCCGAAGCGATTGTTCTCTCCCGGAAGCTTTTGCTGACAAACTCCGGTCTGAGCTCGAGCGGATTTCTCGGTGCGTAGGTAATCGGGTAGTCGGTCGGCGATGCGTCTTCCGTCATGGGATACCGCAGTCCCGGCGTTAAAGTCTCGAAGCCTACGTAGTAAAAGGTTACATAAAAATAAGGATTTACCTTGTAGGCTCCGTCCTTCAATAACGATTTGTCGTCGCCAATTTGTAGGATTTCCTCGGCTTCTCGAAATCGTAGCGGGACAAAACCGAACCGATTCTGCCATGCGTATACCCCTTTTTTAGATGGAAAGCGGGGTTCCGACGGCGGTAGCGTCGCTGCTAATTCTAAATAGTAAGCCAGGCGGTCGCCTGACTTCCAGGACATTTTCTTTATCATTTCCTGGCCTTCTTTAGTATAACTATTTAGAAAGTTATAATTTAGCAGAGCGCTAGTTTCATAGTCGCACTCCGCTCTGGAATGAGGCCATGCCAAATGATAAGCCAATGGCATGAATTTGCAGATGACCTCTAACTCTGGGAAGTTTCGCTCATCCAGCATACCTGAAATCTTTGCCAAGTTTGGCGTATAAAAATTGGTCTTATAGGCCTGTCTATGGCCCTCGATACCCACTGGGTAGTGGTTATTAGAGGAAAACACCTCTTGTGGAATGGTATCGGGCTTCCCGGCTTGTTGCCAGTATAGCTTGGCGTTTTCGTACAACGTTAAAGAAATTTTCCCGTCTAAATCCCAGTAGGCTCCGCCTGACTTGAGATTTTCCAGGATATCTTTTGAAATATTTACCCAGTCTGGTATCTGGACGTCCTGGATTTCATCGGGATCGCTATCTGTGGTGTATCCGTCGTCCTTCAATGGTTTGTTATCTCTTGGAAGTAGTGGGTAAAAACCACTTGGCAACTGAACTCCCTGCGGACGGACTGGATTACACTCCGTGGGCGCGGTATAATAACCTGTGTTATTTCCCTGCATCTGTACCGCCCAACGGTTATACATCTCACACTTCATCATGTGATAGACCATGTTTGGTTGAACCTGATCGGTTTCCATAACTGGGGTACCTAGCCCCATTTCTCGATTCACATTGCCCGGAATCATTAGATATTGTTGATAAAAATGGAGGGCAATGGTGTTTATCTGTTTGGGATCCACCTTGTCATGGTCGAAAATCTGCATTTGCATAAGCAGTTGATCGGCCATGCCATAGTGAATAGCGGCAAACATGACCAATAAGGAGTAGTATGCGTCTAGAGCGGCGTATCTGAGCTCTTCCGGCAATATACCCCTTTTGGCAAACCGATCACGGTTCGCTTTTAACGAAAAGTCATATTGGTAGGGGCCCACGTCTATCAAATAAAATTCCGTGAACAGTCCCTTTAACCGAAAAGTTTCGGGACATATACCTGTCTGAAAGCATTTCTTCTCCAGGTTAACTCCTACCATGGTGAGGGCGAAACGGTCTAAGTCAAAGTATCGACCTTTGGTCTTTCTTAGAAATTCCCGTAAGGAGACAGTTTTGTCCCTATCCTTATTTTCTCGCCCTGCGCCACAAACGTTATAGATACTCACCAGATCTTCCAGCACGGCATATCCGGCGAACAGCATGTCGGAGTTCAAGAAGTCGTGGAGGCTGGTCCACTCTTTGGTCATCATCGACGTTGTATCAATAACGTAAGTTTGACCGTTCGTTAGCGCGAAGCTGATATATCGGGCAAACTGCTTTCCCATCGGATTGTCGACCTCCCTTGTTTTGAACAAGGCGGCGACCTTATCCTGGTTTACTTTTTCAACGTCGAAGCCACAAACTGGTTGTCCTCTGAAGATTGACACTTCTCGGATAAAATGGAGTACCTGGCTGACCTTCCCGATGTCTACCATTCGAGGTTCCTTGGGATTGGCCGGCCAGTACCCAAATGTGGCTTTGAACCACTGATCCAGTTCGTGGATTCGTACGGCCCGTTTGACGTTATAATCTAAACATAAAGTACTATTAATTTTAGTGTTTTATTCCCCTTTTTTTTTTTTTTTTTTTTTTTTTTTTTTTCAGCGCATTTTCGGGTCTATACTACACCAGCACCACAACACCAAGCGGGTTAAGTTTCGCAGAAAATTAAGTTTAGTGCAGGTTGTTAGGTGAGCCACTGATATACAAACATTGAGCTGGTAGGCAACTAACACCTTACCAAATCTTACCCTTGCTACCTCTATATGTTGGGGAGGGTAGACCTGATCCGACTGTCCACCACTTGATCGGACACCAATCTCTGACCAGCTGCTTGAGCGACCAACTACGCTCCATTTATGGCGCTGTATTTACAATTTTTATAGCGCTCGAAATTGATAATTTTTAATGATTTTGATATCGAAAAAGTGATATAATTTGATTTGAAAATAAATAATTTTTGATAAATTTTTGAATGATAAAACTTAAAAACGGGCTGAACCCAAGGTTCTAGGTTTCCCTTGAATCGTATAGCTCTCGGTGGTATCAGGTATATTTCCAAATTGGAAATTCCCTGCTTGGCTTCGAGCTTCCGCTTCTCAGTACTCCCATTTTTCGTTCCCTCTAAGTTCTAACCTCGTCTGCCCTTTGGGGCGCCGAGCTGGTCTTCCAGTGACTTCTGGGCATTACCTGCGGTTTCCAAGAATACTTGATAAAAATAAGTTCGAAACTTACCGTCAATAAAGAAAAAAACGGTTGTCTTGGCGGTGCTGGGCCCTGCCGTATTCAACGTGGCGCTCTGTGTGCGACCACTCGCGCGTCGGAGCTTGTTGGCGGTTCCGCGCGCCCTTTCCCATCTCTTTTCTTTTCGAAATTTTTGTTTTCGAATAATAAATTGATAAATTTATTTAAAATTTTTGAACGCTGAAAAAGTTTAATTTAGCAGTTCTGCTAATTTCCTTTTTATCGCGGTTCGGGGAATATTTTACTTCTTCCTTCCGATGGAAGTTTAGAATTCAGATAAGCGGGGCAGCTATAGTTTGATTTTGAAAAAATGAAAAATTTGAAAATTAATTTTTTAGAAAAAATGTCAGAAATTTTTTGGGTTGTCACTTTGGTCTAAAATTCCGAAGAATTTTTCCCAAAGTCTGAAATAAATATGAAAAATTTACAAAATTAATACGAATACTACATAAACGCGATAAATATTACAAATTAATACAATTTTAGTTAAAATTAGTACTTACACGCGCGAGATATGTACATAAAATAAAAAAAAATCAGCGCGAGATCGCGCATAGATTCGCCTTGAGCGAATTTTCAAATGATTTCATTTGAATCGGCGCTCCAGTCGTAACTGTTTGTGCCATATTGGAAAATGACGTGTTTTCGTCACGTGGCGCGTCCTGATTGGCTCGCGCTATTCGCGGCAAGACCCTAGTGGTCTCGTAGCGAAAATGTTTCAACCTGCTGATTGAAACTGTTTGGCGATTTAGCGGGTTGTCCCAATGTACAATGGTGACAACGTTCTCTGCTTCTCGCGAAATGTCCGTAACTATGAACGGACCGGACCATGGTAGTCCTAACTTTTTCTGCTTATCTACTTTGAGCAGAACCCAATCCTTTTCTTTAAATCCGTTTTGCTTGGACTTTTTATCGAAGTATTTCTTCGATTTTTCGGCAGCACTCTGGATATTTTTGGCAATATCCTCGTAGAGGTTGACTAAATGATTTGTCAACACAAATTTGTATGCCTCAGCATTGCTGTCCGGCATTACAATATCGTATGCTTTCGATAAGTTTAACCCGAAGGTTGCCTCATGACCTCTAAGCAACGAAAATGGGGATTGCCCCGTGGCTGCATGCGGTGTGGCATTATATGCAAACACCACAGCTCTCAAGTATCTTGGCCAGTTATCTTTTTCCTCGATGGCCACCTTTCTGAGCTGTTTAATGAGTGTCTGGTTAAACCTTTCTACCATACCATTTCCTTGTGGATGGTAGGCTGTTGTAAAGATTTTTTGACACTCCAATAACTTGCAGATCTCTTTCATTAGATCTGAGGTAAAACAACCTCCTCTATCGCTGAGTAGTCTCCGTGGAGTCCCATGTCTGAATACAATTGATTGTAGAAAGGTATCTACAACGGTGCTAGCTGACTGATCCGGGATCAGTTCAGCTTCAACCCACTTTGTAAAATAGTCCTGAAAGACTATGACATACGGTCTCTTCTCACTGAGTGGAGAAATACCCACGATATCCACTGATACAATGTCAAAAGGACCTTGTGGAATAATTGGTATCAGTGGTGGAATTTCTGTGTTTCCCTGATTAGCCATTTGACAAACTGGACAAAACTTGATCCAGTGCCTGACATCCTTTTCAATTCCAGGCCACCAGAACCGTTTTTTGATCATAGCAAGGGTCCTTTTGAACCCCTGATGAGTCATCATTACGGCACCGTGGTACTGGTGCAAAGTATTATCCCTAAGGCAGGATGGGACGACCACCTGATCATCCGATCCCTGTCCGGCTTCGCGGTATAACACTTCATTTTGGATATAAAATCCACTATGATACTTGGTTGTCCCATTTGGACCCAATCTATCAAAGTATGGTTGTAATACCTGATCTTTTCTCTGCAAGAGGGCCATGAGATCATCTCTAATTAGCCCTTTTGGTAATTCATTCTCTTTTGGGTCTGCCAAAGTAAACTCTTGTTCCTTTTCTGGGTATAACCAGGTTACTCTTTTTTCCTTACCTTTGTCCTGGTTTCCCCTACTTACCTTATCTTTGACCTGATTGCCGTCAGGCTGGATCTGAGCCTGATTATTCTTGTCCGCTTCTTTCGCCATGCTCCTTGTAGTTACGGCATTTACCAAGTCTGCAGGCGAGTTTGATTCTGGATCACCCTCAGAATCTTCTGGATAAATTTGGGTGAATCTCGGACTTACCTCAGTCCTCTGATTATTCTTACCTTTTGGCTCCGAATATAACGGAGTACCGTCTTCAGGATTCCGATCTGTCAGAATTCTGAATCTCTTTACCAAATTGAGATGTTTTCTCTCAATAAGCTGTGCCTCAAGATCTTTCAGATTTTCGGACTCTCGTTTATCCTTTGAGAACATGTGTTCCCATTTTGGCGGTATCTTTTCCGCTTGATCGTCTGGTTCATCCATCCTGGACAAAAAGTCTGCCATGGCATTTTGTTTTCCAGGCACATACTCTAGTTTATGGTTGAACTGAGAGATGAACGAGTACCATCTCTTCAACTTACCATTGGTCATGGCATTAACCTTCATAGATAATAAAGGTTTGTGATCAGTTCTTATGATCACTTTATGACCCACTAGGTAGTGCTTGTATAACTTCAAGCCATACACAATTGCCAAGCACTCCCTTTCCGTGGCTGACCACTTTTTCTCATCCGCTTTTAAAATTCTGCTATTATAAGCAATTACCCAGCGGTCTGAGTTAGTCTCCTGGTAAAGGACTGCTCCTAGTGCCGTTCCACTGGCATCTGTCTGAAGGACAAAGTCCGCAGACCCGTCCAAAACCGGATACCTAAGGAATGGCACAGACAATAGTGCTTCCTTCAGGCTCCTAAAAGCCTGATGGTGAACCTCCGTGACTTCCCAAACACAGTTCTTCCCAGTTAGTTTGTACAACGGTTCGGCGTGTTTAGCCAAACCCGGTATGAATTTTTTACACCACTGCAACATACCTAAGAACCTTTGCAGTTTACGTTTAGACTCTGGGAATGGGAAATCATTTATAGCTTTGACCTTTTTCGGATCTGGGGAAACTCCATCCGAATTTAAGATATGTCCTAAAAAATGAACTCTCTCAGGCAGGAATTCACACTTCTCCGGCTTCAAGGTCAAATGAGCCTTTCTTAGAGCTTGCAGGACTAGCTCTAGATTAACTAGGTGTTCCTCAAACGTATTTGAGAACACAATTATATCGTCTATATAGACTAGACAGATTTTCCAAACATATGGATGCAAAACTCTTTCCATCATACGCTGGAATTCGGCTGGCGCATTTTTTAGGCCAAAGGGCATGACTTTAAATTGATAAAGCCCTTCTTGGCATATGAAAGCAGTTTTCTCCTTGCTTTCTTCGTCCATTGGCACTTGCCAATATCCTGATTTGAGATCTAGGGTAGTATAAAATTTGGCTTTACCTAAACAGTCTAGATAGTCATCCATTCTAGGAATGGGATACTTATCATCCTTGGTAACATCATTTATACCCCTAAAGTCCACTACTGGTCGCTTGGTACCATCCTTTTTACCTACAAGGAATAACGGAGCTGCCCAAGGCGACTTTGATGGCTCAATTACACCCTTTTTGAGCATATCTTGCACATGCTCACGAACATGTGGCCGTAAATTTATGGCAGTCCTGTGGTACCTTTTTGCCACAGGTGCTGCATCCCCTGTATTTATTTTACAGGTCAAATAGGGTGTAGTAGTTGGAGGATCACTGGGCAAGCTGAACACGTCTCTATATTTTGCGAGACACCGTAAAGCTTGTTCCAATTGTTCAGATGGTATGTTGGATTTAGCTAGCATATTGTACAAGGCTTCCTTGAACTCTTTCTCATCCACTTGAGTCGAATCAGGTCTAGCCTGGACTGCACAAGTTTGCAGCTTCTCCAAATCCTCAACTATCTTCCCCTTAAGTTGATCTTGGTTATCAGTATCACACAACACTGAATTAGTATGGCCAATTATTTGATTTCTTTTCAAATGGCATCCTGATCCTGTGTTGTTAGATACCATAACAACAAAATCATCTTTTGTACCATCTACTATGGTACTATCAATGTGGAACCTTTCTTCATTGTCTTCAGACTCTATTATGATTCCATTAAGGCGATTTTCGCCTACCTTATCCCAAAGCTTTGCTCTCAGAAGTATATCAGTACCACTAGGTAAGTAGATGGGATTCACACTCACCACTGGCACCGAAACCTTTAGCAGGCAAATCTTTGGCTGGTATTGGTCGGCGGCGCTCGTCGTGGATTCCGCGGCGCTCGTGGTCATGACCTCTCCACAATTGGATTGGGGCTGGTCCGGCGTCACGTATATCCGTTGTTGACGGTTGTTGAGCGTCATCGTCCTATTCCTGAAATCTATTATGGCTCCTACCTGAGGATGAGCCAAAAAGTCTGTTCCTACAATAACATTTTCACCTGCTTCAGGAATTACAATTGCTTTTACGGGGAACTGTCCACACAATGTATCCATCCTAAATTGGATATACCCATGGGCTTGGACTGTCTTACCGTTGGCTACAGTAACATTTAATATCCTGGGATATTCAGTGTAATCCGGGCCCAAAGTTTCTTTCAGAAACTTAGCCGACATGACAGTGCACTGAGCTCCTGTGTCAATTAAAGCCATTGTCTTACGACCTCCTATAACAACCTCAATGTGGAATGGGGCTGTTCTGGGGTACGTATCCAGCAAATGTTGTTCCTGAGGGCTAGCTGGTGTGCCTCTCCTCACTACTTGTACTGATGGTACTATAGGTTGTGGTGCAATTTCATTCATTTGCACAATACTACCTAATACAACATTTGGGCAACTCACTCTCTGGTTTACTTCACCTAAAGGACTCATTTGAGACTGCCTTGCAACCATAACACTCGAATAATCCTTCTGAGGTGGCTGATTTGTGAATTGACCCTGTTGCAGAGTCTGAGTCGGACCCATAATCGCCTGAGGAGGCTGAGGATGCTGTAATGCAGCTTGCTGTTGGTATTGCTGCATCTGTTGGAACTGCTTCTGCAGCTCCTTTTGCCTTTTGAACTCCAGGAACTCATTGTAATCGGAGTTCTGTAAATAACTCTGCTGGCTATCCTGATGACCTGAATAGCCTACATTATACGCACCTCTACCTCTGCTATTAAAGTTGGCATTTGGGTAACCTCCTCTACCTCTATAGTTACCTCGAGCAAAAGTGTTGAAGCCTCCCCTGTTAAAGGTAGGGAAGCTGGCTCTACCTCTGCTCCTGCGCTCGGACAATACTCTCAATGTCCTGCAGTCTGCAGTATTATGTGTTATGTTCTTGTGGAACTCACACCATGGCTTTGTCGGATCTCGGGAAACTTGACCTCCCTGACTGGTACTAGGTATGGCCACATCAGACCGATTTTCCATTTGCCTGTTATCAACCTTTTGCTGGAGCTGGTCGAACCTTTCGACCAGTTGTACCATCTCTTTTGAGATTTTCAATAGAAGAGATTCTTTCTTACCTTTTTCGGTCTGAGCCCTAGGGGCTTCCCGAACTGGAATCTCCTCTATTTCAGGAGAATCACTCCTTGACCTTTGGGTTTGGGCCTGTACCTGATTACCTACAGTTTGATATGGTTGCCGAAACCTTTGCCTCTGGCCTTGTTGATATCCTTCTGACTGGTTCCTGGCAACTACGGCAATTTCAGGATCATGCCCACTAGGCATACCTACTTCATTAATTACTATAGGATCCTGTTGTGTACCCTTGGGTCCATATCTCTGGAAGGCATTTTTGTACCTACGTTCAATATCATGAACCTCTACTGCAAGATCATACCAGGTTCTAAAGGTATGCTTTGAATTTTTCAGTTCAGACTGAAATGTAGGATCACTCTTGTAAATAAAGGTATCAATAATCAGTCTCTGTTTAGACTGATAGTCTAAATCACCTTTAACTAGTTCCACTAATATACTGACCCTTTTTAAAAACTCTACGGCCTGTTCATTGGGTCTTTGTTGGATCTCAAACAACTCCCTGGTTAACATTTCCAGGTTACACTCAGGTGCAAAGACATTAATAATGGCTCTCCTGGCCTCCCTATAGGTCATGTTGTCTCCTGCAACAGCCTTCGGTCTACCTTTAGAAAGCCTCAGCAGTGCTTCATACTTAGCTGATTCGGGTGTATCCCTACGGAATTCCCCTTCAAGTGCTGTTAAAAAGCTAAGCACCTGCTGATTTACCATACCCTCATCTAAAAGTTTGGGTAACACACCTTTAACGATATTCCTGACTACAATCTCTTGTGCCAAATTATTTGATGGCACCTCCCTCTGATCATAAGCTGCCGTTAATACTGGATCAAGATCAGAGTTCAAGGATTGCAGCATAACCCTATTTGGATCTCGCTGAGGCGGTACACCTCCTTGATATGATGGCATATTGTCTTTGTCAAACCTGTAATCCCTATATGGGAAACATGCCAATTGATCTGGTCTAAGGGTATTTGGATCAACTATATTTCCTCTACCATCATAGACCACTCTAGTTAAAGTTGGATGCTGCGGAGCTATCAGACTTTGATTCCTGAAGTCTGCCGATTGCTCAGCTCCTTCGAATCGAGGATCTCTAGCTGGACCTCTCCAACTTTTGGGCTCAAAATTAAGCCTTTGCCCTTCATCAATATCAGGCCTATTACTAGGCCCTGCGCCTGCATTTATTTCAGCAGCGAGACGGTTGTCTCTTTCTGCACCCCTATTACATGGTCTAACCTGTCTATCCGGCTCCTGTCGGCGCCTGTCGGCTTCCCTTTTGTTGTCCTCAGTGGCGGCATTCGCGATTATGTCGAACAAGGCTTCGACGGTCCCTTTCAACTCGCGTAACTGCGTCGCCAACTCCTGATTGGACATCTCGGGAGCTCTTTCCTGGGGTTGGAATCGCTCTTGTTCGTGGGGAATCCTCTCTAATCTTTGATCGATTTCGGGGTCCCTTTCTTCGAAGTTTGGTCGAATTTCGGGCGTAACGACGTCCCTTTTTGGTCCTGCTAATTCGACCTTTGGCGGCGGTGACCTTTTGAAATTTTGCTGCGGCGGTCCATCGGCGTCTGGGTTCGGATTCGCCGGGCCTGCCTCCTGCGGATCGATGGCAATCGCTGGCGGTCGGTCAATTGGTACGCCTGCATCTTGAGGCGTAAAATGCATTGCATTTTGTTGCAATGGTTGAACCCTCGCGGGAGTTTGATCTGGGATCACTGGGTCCGGAGCAGCCTGCCGTTGCTGATCTCCGTCTCCCAAATTGACTAGATTCCCAGCACTCGCCACTCTGGGTGGTGATCTACGTAAAGTATTACCTCTCGGTATCCTTTCGTTAGGCATTTTAAATCCTGCTAACTTTCTGTAGAAACCTGGAGGATTTTCTTTTCTCCTAGTCTGACTACGAAGTTCCGTGGTAAGGAGTTAAAAGCCACCACTTGTTGTGCAGGTCTTTCCTTAAGAGGCGTAAGAAAAGATAACTCTGGTCTGAACTGACCTGTTAGAACTGATCCCTTGGCTAAGCCTCGGTGATAGTGCAACAGTCCGGTTCCCCAGACCTACAACAACAAAGATAAACTTTGTTCTAAATACGGGGGCCTTACCAAGGTCCTCCGCAGTCTCCTAGATGAGACAAGGAATCCCCTCAGGGATAAACTTACTTGGGTATAACCCGGAAGGGGTTTCCCAACACTTACTTGATGTAAGCCGGCGCCTGGGCCTCTGGCCCTCCGCCTTCGTCGATGCGGGTTATCTAAATAAATAAACGAATATGTATAGCAATAAGTCCGACGAAATATGTAAAACGAATGTGGGTACACCACAGTAAAATACTCATAAACAAAAGACGTTGCTGGGAAATATATATTTGGGGACGCCAGCAAAAATACCAAGAATATAATAAAAAACGATAATAAGTGAAGAATGATTTCACTTTCACTTTTCGTCTTTCTTTGGCGCTCCATTCTATGCAAATGTCTGCGCCGCTGGTCGCCCCTTTTCGTCGATTTGCATGTCGATTTCCCCACACGAAATTGGCATCAACAGGGTGCCCAACAAATGGTGCAAAATAAAGTAAAAGGTAAAAAATTTTATATCTATTTCACCTATCTACTTATTAAATTATAATATTATTTTTATTTCGGGTAAAATACTAACCAACAAACAGAAATGCAAGATGGCTGATTTGTTTTGGACTTGTTTTCTCAGGAGAAGCCAAGACATTTTACAAAGACATAGCTAAGGTGTGCAATCATTTACGTAGTGCAGTTGGTTTACCTATGAGTTGTAAAAAAGTTACACAGTTTTGATGTTTTGCTAAATTATTACTAATGGAATTGGATATTATCGAACCTCGCTCTATTTTTGTAGAAGATCTTTTTTTAAAACTAGATACAACTCATAAACTGTTTTTTTATGAATATGAATAATTTGTGTGCTTTTTCTAGATGCGAAGAGTTGAATATTATTATACAAAATAAAGCTTTATTACTATCTTAATGTAATACATTAACTGTTTCAATGTTCATTTAACATTTGGTCATTATTATAATATTTTTCTGTACTGTATGGTCTGTTTTGTATGGCTTCTAGATTAAAGAAATATATTCACGAGCTCAATGTGTTGAAAAATTCAAATTGTGTTCAAAGAGATGTTTTCTCATCAACATTCCTCCCTCGATTTGATCTATTGTATATGCGAAATTTGTTTAAACATATTGAACGGTAATATCCCTATTAATTCAAAGTTGAAAAACAAATTGGTAAAACATAAATTATTGCTTAGAGCTTTAGCTACAAGAAACGAAAAAACAAGAAAAATGACTTAGGTAATGAACGTACAAGAATTGTTCAAAGTGGTGGAGCATTTTTACCTCTAGTATTACCAGCTTTATTATCTACACTGGAACCTTTTGTTACAGAGAAATTATTATAGAATGAAATTCGCTAGTAAATTTGCTCTTATTCCTCATTAGGTTCTGAATAAGCTCAATAATTCTCATGCTTCTTCTTCTTGAACTGCAAATGAAAAGACAGGTTTAGCTAAACAAGTTGACATGTATCGTAATGAGTTAGAGCACATTTTGAAGGATAATACATTAACACCTGAAGAACAATACAAAATGTATTCACAATATTTAACTTTTGAACATGAAAATGCTCAACCCTCTACCATAATTTAAAAAAAAGGTTATTGATGATAATGAAAATGAAATTGATGGTCCTAATTTGAAACAAAAAAAAATTGGTTGAATGATGAAAAGTTACTCATTGGTATTCCTAAACAATTTAAATGTTCAGCATAATTATTATTAGAACATATGGGACTTAATCCTAGTATAAATGTTAATAAGCCGGATGAAGTATTAATTGTTGAAAAATTAATTGAAGGATCACATATTATTGATTTATTACATGATTTGTTGCCCAAATGCTCAAAAATTACACAACCACTTGGAGTAGTCCAATTCGATAATGCTTTGAGAAAACATAATGTACCCTTAGAGACTATAGGAAATCCTTTAGCTAAAATGTTATTCACTGTACCTTGGAACTTCTCCTACCATACACCTCCTGAAGAATCAGATGATCAGGCAGGTAGTAGTCTCAAGCAGTTGAATAGATCACTCATGATTTTCAAGTGGTGAAGAAGAAGATATCAAAGACGATTCATTCTTGAATAAAGGAAACTCAACAAAAAGAAGATACCGAGAAAAGCTAGATCACTTAGAGGTATACTCCCTTATACTAGAACAATGAATACCATACTTTCGAAAATGTACAAAAATTTACACTGAAATCCTACAGCTTTTTCTAGTATTGAAAAAATATATTTTGAGGTTAGAAAACACTATAAAACAATTACACATAAAAATGTTAAAGATTGGCTCTTGAAACAAGATAGTTACACTTTACATAAACAAGTCAACAAAAAGTTTTCACGTAACTGTATTTATGTTACAGCTATCAATCAACAATGGGAAATTAATTTGGCCGACGTGTCTTCTTCAGCAGATTTTAAGGATGGATATAAATTTATGTTTACATGTATAGATGTGTTGAATAAATACGCATGGGTTGAACCATTAGAATCAAAACATGCGAAGAATGTATGCCATGCTTTTCAAAATATTTTAAAAAGAGGTCAAATCCCTTGGAGAGTGCGCAGCAATAAAGGGAAAGAATTTGTCAACAAAGATTTCCAGAAAATATTGCAAACTAAAGATATACGTTTTTTTACTTCCCAGAAGGAAGACCTTAAATGTTCAATAGTGGGATGTTTTAATAGAACCTTAAAAACTGAATTATTTAAATATTTTACACAGTTTAACACTTATAAATGGGTTGATATTTTACCCTCAGTTGTTTCCAACTATAATCATTCTATTCATAGATCAATTAATGAAAGACCTGTTATTGTTAATTATTCTAATTAAAAAATTATATGGCAAAGACTCTACCCCAAAAGCTTACACACTAGAAAATCTAACATCGATATAGGAGATTACATGCCAATTAGTAAGCATAGGGGCTTGTTCGACAAAGGTTATTTACCTCAATGGAGTGAAGAAGTTTTTAGAGTAAAACATATTGTGAAGAGTAGAAACCATATACTTTATAGAATTCAAGATTTGGAAGGTGAGGATATAGAAGGGCCTTTTTATGAAAAAGAACTACAGAAAATTGATTTTAACCCTAATATCAAAGAATACAAAATTGAAAAGATTTTGAAAACTACGCACTAACCAGATGGTCAGAATAGAGTACTTGTGAAGTGGTGGGGTTATCCTGAAAAATTCAACAGGTGGATTTTAGAAAAGGATATACAAAACAATGATGATGACAATTACGATGAACAACTTTGAACTGGCATACTATGTTCAACAAGATGCAATTTTATCAAGAATTTTTCTAGGAGTTTTTGGTTGCAATACATTGCTAGAGATAGTTAAAAGACCTGCAGCTTTAATTGCAAACACTCATACATCTTTTAAAAAAGGCAGTCATTGGATAGCTATGTATTTTGATAATGATAACTCTGTATAGTGTTTTGATTCATATGGTTTACCACCAGTTATTCCTGCTTTTATGAACTATATTAACAAGAATGCTACAGTAAGACACACAAATAAGAAACACTTACAAAGTTTTTAAAGCGCCTCCTTTATGTATTTTTGTACAATTTTATTACTTTACTAGCTAAGCCTCCTTTATGTATTTTTGTATAATTTTATTGGTTACTTTAGTAGCTCCGCCTTTTTATAGAATTTATAAATAATTATCTAATTGTTAAATAAAGATTTTTTATTTTGAAATAGATAGTAGTAATAGTACACATTGGGAATCATCTCCCATCAGTGTTTGGGATTTTTTTGGATAACATTTACCTTGAAACGAAGTGGTGTTCTTTAGTCAGGTCATACTAATATATATTTTAGTTATTACGGCTATTATAAATTTATCTCTCTACAATAATAATACACAGTTGTGGGTTGGCTTATTGTGTGCTTGTATAGGGTATTTATTACCTAGCCCCAGACCAGGACTATTACCATCGCCTAACTCATTGAGGACAATACCTACATTAGTTAACATTATAAATAATGACAACCTTTGAAGATCAGTTTTATGTCACTTTATCCAGTAATAATGAATATGGAAATACACCCTCAGATTTTTCAGCCCATCTACCCTATTGTCTAAAGCTAGAGGGTAATTGGGAGGTAGGGTTAAGTGAAATAATATATCCCTATTGTTGGGCTACAATTTCCAATCACAGTCGAGATAATGTAATAATGTTAATTATGGATAGTGTTGGAAATAAAGTTAAAGAAATTAAAGTAATAGTTTTTGAAAAACATTACTTTAAAGTATCTGAATTAATTGACGAGCTAAATGCAAAAATTGGAGTAGGGATTGCAGGAACTGACATTGAAATCATGTTTTCATATGATGAACATGGACAAGGATTGGTTAATTTGAAAATAAAAAGTGGTACAAGTTTGCCTAAAATTGATATAAGCAACCATTTAGTGGATTTAGCACTACCAATACTGCTGTTGATGCAACTGCTGATAATTTTTTAAATAGAGGTGTAAATATTAACCTATCTACTGTTGGACAGAAACCACCAAAATATTCTAACACTCATATTCCACCATCCAAATTTGTTTTTCTTGCTGATCCTGAAAATAAACATTAACATATGTTAGGAATTCAGCCACCAAATTTAAAAAATATGTATACTAAATGTACAGGGAAAATACAAAGATATTGTGAGTCGATTATATGAAACACCTCACTATATACCCATACAGTTAAAAGAAATTAGGATACTCAAAATTAATATAAAAAACAGTATGAACGAGTTTATACCCTTCTAGTTTGGGAATGTTATAGTTGAATTACATTACCGGGGATGTACTCCTTTATTCCTATAATAATGGTATCAAATTTTCACTAGCATTTATTCATTCATTTGCATTTGGACATGTTGTCCTCAGGTTGAATTTTTGCAAACACTCTTAATTAATTAATTTATTTACTTGTTCATTTTGATTTATGACGAAATATGCATACAGTATTTATTCCCCAAACCATTGATTACTGGATCAATATTTATCAACATAGCATTCAAGATAATCAGTTCCAGTTGGGTGGCGCCTTAGAAGGCTTCAGAGCAGCATATCCATTTTATTATAGACATCAGGAAGCAGGAGTTGGTAACTTTTTCAAGAGTTTATGGCCTTTAGCTATGTCTTTGTTAAAGTCTGCAGGAAAGCATGCAGTTGCTGCAGGTTCCAAAATTGCAGTTGATGTGGTAGAAGGTCATTCTTTTAAAGAAAGTGTTGCTGAGCATGGATGAAATGCAGCAGGCAACTTATTACATGAGACAGGTGACTGCATTCAGAAAGGAAAAGGTCTGCGGAAGCGTAAACATATAAATTCCACAGTACATATAAAGAGCAATAAAAAGTTGAATAATAGTCGTCATCATCATCAGCAGCACCAAAAATAACATAAACGTAAGCATCTAAAATGACATTTTTCATTCTTAAAAAAACTCCATGTAGAGTAGCCAGTTTCAAGGATATCTATTCAAAATGAGTAAATGTATTGATGCTGCATCGTCACCTAGTAGCAAAACTGAACTAGATTTATTTACCATACCTCCAACACAAGTCGCCATTCCTAGAAGTTTTTGGTCTGAAATTCAGTTCCAAAATCCTTGTACTAATGAAGGACCCTACAAATTTGTTATTTCACCTGATTCATGTATGTTGGATTTATCAAAAAATTTTATATATTTTACTATTCGAATTACAAAAGCTGATGGTGCTGCTTGCACTTTAACATTCGATGCCAACAACAATCTCAATGGTAATGTTGTAGCACCAATTAATCTGATCAGCAAAACATTTTTTAAACAGATCAAAAATTATCTAAATGGAAAATTAATATCTGAGAGGTAAGTTTTATAATTAAATGTATGCTCACATGTTTTTTTTTAATTTTAACATTTTAACATTTTAGTGGGTATAGATACACTTACAGATCTTATTTGGAAATGGAATTGAACTATAGTGGCCATGCTAAACAACGCATGTTGCAGCTGCTGGATATACTTTTGAAAATGATGATGTTCTCAATATAAAGAAAAACAAAAGTGCTTTGGAAAGAGTTGGTATGTTCAAAAAGAGTACTATCCTTGAATTAATGTTGCGGATACATCCTGATCTATTTATGCAAGAATGCTTTTTACAGAATCAATGTACCTTGAAAATTGATTTATACAGACAAAGAGATGATTTTTGTTTGCAGAAATTTATATCTACTGACAATGAAGCTTATAAGATCGAAGTTAAAAGCATGTCTTTATTTATTAAAAAAGTTGAAGTTGCTGATAATATTCATTTAGCTATTGAATCTATGTTACAAAATACAGCTGCAAAATACCCAATTCATTGATGTCATGTTACAAGTCTATACATAACAACTAGTTGTCACTCAGCTCCTCTAAATTCCTTGTTCACAGGTCCCTTACGTCGTCATCTCATTGTGGCTCTTGTTGATGGTGCTGCTGCTAGGGGTGATTATTATCAAAGCCCCTTCAGTTTCAAACATTTTGGATTAAACGAAATTAAAATAACTAGCGGTACTACAACTTTACCTACTAGTCCTTATATGCTAAATTTTAAAGAAAACAAATATTTGCGTACTTTTATACAGTTGTTCAAATGTGTAGGGACTAGTACAGATAACAAGAGTAACGAAATTACTCGAAATTCTTTTAGAACACATAACACACTTTTTGTTTTTGATTTGACTCCTTGCGGAATGGATGCAAATTTTGGGAACCCATACATGAAGGAACCACCAGTTTACAAATGAATTTTGGTGAAGATATACCGGATGGAGGTATTGAAGCACTTATATATGCAGAATTTGACTCTCTCGTGATGATTCATAAAAATCGTGAAACTTTTACGGATTATAGTATTTAACTGAGCTATA
Organism: Romanomermis culicivorax; assembly: GCA_963922205.1. NCBI lineage: Eukaryota > Metazoa > Nematoda > Enoplea > Mermithida > Mermithidae > Romanomermis > Romanomermis culicivorax. Next base: position 179,153 of record CAWUHX010000013.1, on the reverse strand, counting down.
TATCTACTAGTTTATTAGAAAATGCCCCGATGGGGCAGAAAAAAGAAGAATATACTTGCTTCAATAGTTGCCATGCTAGAAAAAGAAGTGGACTAGATTTTTGAGAACTTGGGTCAAAGTTGGAAAAAATTCACTTCCTTTATATTGGATTTTCATTCTTTCTCAGAAAAATTGCCTATGTCTGTGGAAAAGTATATTCTGCAGCATCGTGCATTTTGTCCTTCAACTGGCATCAACTACAGTAAAATTTTTCTATATGAAAATTATATGCACCTGACTTCAAGTGTAAAGAAATGATAGACCGATAGGATTCTAACTCCCGACCAATTCAAAACTCCTGCCTTTCACACTAGCTGAAAAATAGTGAGGGGGCATATTATAGTCATTTTCAGAACTATAAAGGAACCTGAGGTTCATTGCACTAACCCAACATGAGGATAATCTCAACATCGGGATTAAATTGATGATCCTGAGTTTAAGCTATTCACAATGTCCAAATTATTTTCTTCCAATGCACAAATCATACTCACTTCAGGATTAACTAAAACTGAGGTTTTTAAGTTCGAGTTCGGGAATTGCAGAAATTTTTATATTTATTTGCTTTAGAGATAAGAAAATTATGCAAAAATTTTAGTGCAACCCGACAGCTCGAGCTGGGGATAATCTCAACATTGAGCTTGTTATGATCCGGATGAAATTCAAGTTATACCGAACTTGAAATCAAACCGAGTGGCCTTTTTGTTTGAGATTACCTTGAGCTTGAGCTCAGACCCCTTTAGTGCAACTGGGATTTGGTTACAGTCATTGGGCACCGATCTGTAAATGGGATTCAGCCATGCATATATTAGGGGTGTGCGCCAAATCCCGTATCCGGTTCTCCCAGACTCTAATCAGAGCAACAAAGATAGGTGAAATTGCTTCCCATTTGCAATCCTGCATAAAGCGCTCTTTCTGCAAATTTCCATTTAAATCCAAAAACTGTGAATTATGCTATTTTACAAAATGCTAAAACACCAAGGTCCACGCCTGTACCCTCCTAAAAATTTCAGAGATGCACATTGGTTGGAAAGTGTGTTGATGCACTCAGCTGCAGAATATACTTTTCCATGGACATAGACAATTTTTTTGAGAAAGAATGAAAATCCAATATAAAGGAAGTGAATTTTTTCCAACTTTGACCCAAGTTCTCAAAAATCTAGTCCACTTCTTTTTCTAGCATGGCAACTATCGAAGCAAGTATATTCTCCTTTTTTCTGCCCCATCGGGGCATTTTCTAATAAACTAGTTCACCTCTTTTTAGTGGGCCTCAACCATGCATGAAAACCTTCATAGAAGCACATTGAAGTTTTAAATTTGGTCATCTGCACTTCAAAAAAACAATAAAAAAACTTAAAGCTACATAGTACTTAAAAAACGTTGTAAAGATACTGAAAGGTGACCATATCTATCGAATTCCTCATGGGTTAGAATCCTTCAACCCAAAAAATCGCAGAAATACCTTTGTTTACACAAATGACTTTTTTCGTGTAAACTGACTCCATTCATTGAATTTCCCATGGTCAGAAACATCTTCCTTCAAAAATCGCAGAAATACATTTGTTTACATTCAATATGAATTAGTGTGTAAAGTGATCACTTTCATTAAATTCCCAGTGGTCGAAAACCCCTCCCACAAAAAACTCACGAAAACAGGCTTGGTTAAATCTGGAATAATTTTTTTGTGTAAAGTGACATATCCATAGAATTCCCCCGCAGTCGAAAACCCCTTCCATAAAAATCACGAAAATACGATTGTTTACACCAACGATAGTTTTTTTCTGTTGTAAGATGACCCCATTCATTAAATTCTCCCTGATCAAAAACCCCGCCCACCGGGAAATCAGGAAAACACGTTTGTTTACACACGGGATATTTTTTGGTGTAAAGTGATCACATTCAGTGAATTCCTCGTGGTCGAAAATCCCCTCCACAAGGAAATTACGGCAGTACGCTTGTTTACACTGTGGATAATTTTTTGGTATAAAGTGAGTACGTCTATTGAATTCCCGCAGTCGAAAACTCCCTCCACTGAAAAATAATGGAAATACACTTTTTTACACCCAGGATAATTTTTCGTGTAAAGTGACCATGTCAATCAAATTCCCAATAGTCGAAAACAATTGCAGCCCAAAAATCCCAATAAGGCTACAGGTATATTTGAAATTGCAAAAAAATTGGTAGTGCATTATGCTGCAAAAAAAATTTTTTTGAACCCATAAGTATTATATAACAAAATTGGGGAATTTGGTGTTTTCTGGGACTTTGGACAACCATATAATTGAATTGAGGCCATATTTCAAAAAAAAATTCGCATTTGAGATTACTAGACCCAAGTATGGAGGTTGGATATGGCACACCGATTGCTGGGCATGGTGGAACTGGTGTTGAAATGAGACTTGGTGTTGGGAGTGAGAAATATAATAAAGGATTTGATACCAAAAATAGACCTAATCAGCCACTAGCTAATTCACCTAATCAGGCCGAAACCTTAGGTAGAATCAGTTTGCAACAGTTCAGTCAGTCCCAAAGTCAACAAAGATCTCCTGCTTTCGTCCCGAAGAACTGCAGAAGATAAGATAACACCCTGAGCTCAAGTAACTTCAAACCAGGGGCAACTTCAGAAGTCAGGCCGAGAACTGAGTTGTAAATGTAGACTTGCACGCTGGGTGGCTCTCCAGAAGTCCGGGGTCTAACCTGCGTTCCCTCCGCTGCGAGAAATCCAAAGGCTGTCCGGCCGGGGGTCGTTGTATTTCCGGTGGAAATTCTCCACAAAAATAATATAACAATAATATAAAAATTGGCCTACTGGCCCGCCGATTTCTCTTTATTGAAAATAAAATGAACAATCAATGAATGACCAAAAACATAGACGACCGGCATATTTATGTGCGATGTCTATGCAAATCGGCGTCGACGCGTTTTGCATCGACTTTGGCTATTTCTTCGCAACCTGGAGATAGACTATGTCCATCCCTGACATCCCTCGAGCCTCGAAACTGACCAACGGGAGGTTAAAAAGATTCATATTACGCCGCAATGACAATTTTGGAACCTTTTCAGGCCCTAATACAGTCAAAGCAGTTTTCTGAACCTTTTTGGTCATTCATGCCCCCTTGCGGAAAGCTTTCCGAATGACCACCCTCTTACGTCAAGTCTTTTACCAGGCATACCGGAATGTCCACAAGGCTGTCCGGGTGCGCTACCTCTTGGTCTGGACGCCGATGGATCGAACGACTCCGCGTCGGCTTGACTTTGTTGGCGTACCGCCGAATCCAATTTGACCTGCACCAGGGCCGAGGGTCTTCGGTTGCCATCCATCCTGTGACCTTTCGTTTCGTGCCCTACGCTGGACGCCAGGGACAGAACATTTGTCTGTCTATCTCTTTCCGGTTGCGTGTTTCGCCGTGAAGTCTCCGCCTTTTTTCCAACGTTGCCCTCGCCAAAAAAAGATTTTCTATTATATCTAAATAAACTACAAAATATGTACATTAGTACGAGTATCACAAAAAAATCAAATCCCGGCATATCGGTTGAGCAAAAAAAAAAGAAAAATAAGGCGAGATAATAACCGAGATTAAGTGAAAAAATAAATTTTTGTACATGCCCGTTTTGGCGATGCGAGGTACGAAAAACGAATAAAAATTTAAAGCACGCAACAATTAAAAAAATTTTTTTTGTATTTTGTATTTTATTTTTTTTTTGTATTTTTGTGGTTTTATATTTTTTTTTTGTATTTTGTGTTTTTTATCCAAAATAAATGCGAAAACAATTTTTTTTGGCCAAAAACCTTGCGGCTAAATTACTGTTGCGGCCCGCCGCCTCCTTGCGCCCCTCTATGGGCTCCTCCATGACCTCCGTAAGGTCTCCATACCCATTGGCCCTGCTGGCCTCCTCTTCCTTGCACCTGCGGCGCGGCACCTCTGCCACGCACTGCTCCACGACCACCCCTGTTGGGGTTGTGGAACTGAAACTGGCCTCGGCCATGGTTACCAGTCTTTTGCACCTTTCCTTGCGTACTCGGAGCTATTTCCTGGCTTCCTTGGCCTTGACCCTGGCCTTGAGGTCCGGGAACCTTCAAAGTAGCACCAGTTTTTCCGTCTTGAGCTTTACTGAATTTAACAGAGCTTTGCAAGTCTGAACTGGCGCTTCTTTTGGCTCCCATCACTCCGACCTGGTGATTGCTACTAAGCATCACAGATCGAAAGGCCGTTTTGTATTCCAAGGGGGTATCATGGTTATTATACACCCTCAACAGTCGGTTATTCGCTGCCACCATCGCCCTGGCATAAATGTTTCCAATATGCATCGGGGATAGCGGGGCGCATTCCAACACGAGGAATAGCATCATAACCAAATACCTGACCGAGGAAAACGCATCAGGTGCTCTCTCCGTCTTGAGCCACCTGGGGAGAAAGTCATACATGACTCTTTCCCAGAGCTCTTCAGGTAAATTGGACCGATCATAGAGAAAAGCTCCCTGGATCCTGAACTGTTGTTCGTAATCCCGGTAGATTTCCCTAATGGCATCATTTACCATGAAGAAAACCCTTTCTGACTCAAATTGCTCGAAAGCAAAATACTTGGCCACTGCACTCGTGAAAAATGATATTGGGCCAGATTCTCTGGCTTTTGGTTGATAGACATCCCAGAAGTCCAAGAGACTGTCCTTGAATTTTTCCGCAGTCACTTCCGGTGTTTCAGTTGCCTGAGCAGCCTGTGCCTGCTTAATTTTACTGGGACCAGCCACTTGCACTTGACTAGCTTCCACTCATGGTTTTTGGTCCTTGCTGGGTTTTGCCTGGCCTTTCGGCATCGGTTTCCCCATCGCAAGGCCTATTGCGCCTGAAGTTTGACTAGTCTTGGATGTACTATCTTGAGTTGCAGTTGCCACTGAAGATGTAGCCAATGATGGTGTTCCAGTTGAAGTAGAAGTAATTTGAGAAGTGGGGGTAGCAGTGGAGGTAATCGTAGAAGTTGAGGTCGATATGACGGACGAAGTCGCTGTCTTACTGTCTTCCTCTTTCGCTTCTACTTTTGCTCCCTTGATACCCTTCTTTCTCCTTTCCTTCTCCTTCACTCTCATTTTCTTCTTCCTTTCAGCCATAAATAATATTTTCTCGTCGTTCCACCCTTTTCCTCTCATACTCTGAACGACTCTGGCTGAATACAATCCTGGAACACCCCCATCAGCTGAGAACGCTATTACCTCCTTGCTCTCCGTCATCTCCGCGTCGGGCGTTTCCGCTTTCGTTTCGTCAATAACGAGCTTATCGGAGGCCATATCGTCGTCTACTTTCATCGGCAATGGTGGCTCTAATACAACTACTTTCGTTTCCACTTCGGGCGCTGCGGTATCGTCCTTTTGGAGTCCGAATTGAATTGACATTTGACGAAGTTTTTCGTTGTAAATCGCCGCATTCTTCGCAAATTCTTCCTCCATTAATTCACGTTGGAGTCGAATTCTTTCCTTCGCCTCCTCTTCCATCTTTAGGATAACTTCTAATCGACGCTGGTTGTCGAGTTCGGACTGCGTCTGAGCAGTTTGAGCTTGCATCAGTTCCGTTGCTGGAACCGATTGCTCTTGCTGCTGCTCTTCTTCCGACAGCTCAGTCACATCCTCATCCTCAAGTCCTTGGTCTGGCGATTCATCTTCAGCCGGCAGTCCCACTGCATCGCTGAAGATTTCGCTTTCCGACGTTTGGACTTCCTGACCTGAAAATATCGGAAATTCAACTACACCTACATCAGCCTGCTGTTTGTCCTCGCCTTTCAGACTATCAGTCTTGGTGGGACTAATCTTGCCAGCTAATTTGGTGACAGTACCTTCACCCGTTTTATAACTATATGTGTGCTGAATTCCCGGTAAATCCGAGGCCAGAGGTCTATAGTCAAAGATCTTTTTAGGGAAGGCTATAGTATACTCCCTATTTTCCGCCAATGACCCATAGACGTCTCCAACCTTGTCGATTTTGGTTTGCCAGGTTACCCCATATCTTAATGAAGGCGTTCTTTGTGCTAGCTCGATATGGTAGAACCTAACATAATAATACGGATTTGAGCTATAGCTCTTACTGTCCGTAGTTATTGTGTCAGGGCTGCCAGGGATCGGCGCGCACACATCTGCATTCTTCCATAATCTTAATCGAATCGGCATAAATCCGAATCGATTCATCCAAACATATATTCCAGCACCTTTTCGGGGTACTTCGTACTCTATGTTTGGAAGAGTTTTCGCCAACAAAAGATATTGAGATAACCTTTCGTCTGACCGCCAAGCCATTTCCTTTATCTTGCCCTGTAGCTCTGGGCTGAACGATGTAATGAACCTGTAACTAAACATTTCGGCCATTACAAAGTCCAGTTCCTTTCTGCTATGGGGCCAGATCATGTGGAAGGCCAGCGGGACTAAGGCACAAGCGGCTTGCAGTTCCGAGAACCGCTTTTCCTCAAATGCCTTAGCATACTCCGCCAGCTGAGGCTTCCAGTGATCTTTGTCAAAATAACCCACTCCAGGATCAATATCAATAGGCACATGAACCAGATGGTTTTTTAGGGCATCTAGTAGTGCTTGCTTTTGACGATCTTGGGGCAGTTTGACAACTTTCCTTGCTGTGTCGATGAACCAAACTAAGGATGCTGGCTGCGTGAGCTCATGATACTGCTTCCCTTGCGCCATTTCCTCTACTAATTGTAGGCGCAACCTATCCTTGGCCGACAAGCGCTGTTCAGGCCTAATCATTTCGTCCTCATCGGGATCACTTGCTTCATCATAGGAATTGGGCTTTAATTTTTTACCCTGACGATAAGCACCTGGATAGATGCCTCGCCACAGCAAATTTTCTTTCTCTTTCCTAGGATTGCAGATGTCCCGATGGCAACGAAAATTAGGCCCTATTTCTTGCACTTGTGTGGCCCATCTTGCGTACATTTCTTGGCGCATCATGTGGTAGGTGGCCTCAGGCTGCCTAACCACAATATCAGGTGTACCCACAAAGTTACCTAGTTTATAGTCCGTAACTATATATGAGTAAAACTGATAAAATTTATATGAAAGAATTTCAATCTGGGACGGATCGACTATATTGTGAGGAAAGTTGGCGACTCCCCCACATAGCTCAATCACATACCCATAGTGAAATGCCCCCATAAAAATTGCCAATGAAAAGTACGCATCCATACCAGCGTACTGCAGTATCTCTTCGGGGACTCTTTCTTTGGCCACACTTTGTCTATTACGTAAAAGACTGAAATCAGTCTGGTGAGGACCGATGTCAGCCAAATACATTTTGGCAAAGAGGCCTTTCAATTTCAATGTCTCAGGGCAGATACCTGCTTTCCTGGATTTGGTAATCTTGCTTCCCATGATCTGCTTTGCCGTGACGCTTAGATCATAGTACCTTCCAAGATTTCCATCTTTGATACTACATCTAATCGCGTCAGACAAGTCGTGACCATCGGTGCTTTTTCCGCATCCACGGACATTGATAATTGAAACTATGTCCTCCAGAACGGCGTAACCGACTAACAACGTCACTGAGCGTAAAAAGTGTAACAAGATGTTCCACTCTTGCTCTTGCAGCAACGTTAAATCGATTACGAACGTTTTGCCATTTAGGTGGGCGAACGAAACTAATCTGGCAAACTGGTTGCCTTTTTCGTTTTCGAACCCCCACCTAAATAGCTTTCTAGCGTCCTCACGGTTCACCTTCTCTACATCGAAGCCGACAATGTTCATGCCTCTGAAAGTGCTGCTTTCTAGGTGTTTTACCACCCTTTCCACACTTCCCGTGGGAACAGTTATCAGCTCGATAGGGTTGGTCGGCCAGAACTCAAAAGTGGCAAAAAACCACCTTCCCAACTCCGCTATCCGCATTGCCCGACGGATATTGTGGTCTAAAAATCCAGGAGAGATTTAAATTTTTACACAGACATACTGTACTAACTCTTTATGTGCATTTTCGTGACCCTTTTTGAACTCTTTGGGTAATTTTACCCACTATTACTCCTTTAACCTTTGGGGAAAACTCTAGCACCTTTGTGCAGAACACCATTTTAACTTTTGAACTTTTGAAATTTTTGGAGCGGGAACTTGATTTTTAGCCTTTCTGGCCGTTGGGTGTCTCTTTATAGAAACCAAAATTGATAGGCAAAAATATGTGAAATTAGGTGTTTTTCCACTCTAAACCCAACACACTCTTGCTACTCGATGAGCTCAATCGATCACAACTTTGATCTCCGCGACTAACTCCTGCTAATCCCCTTCTTCGCCGCTTTGCGGAAACCAGAGGGAGTGGGAATGACAAAAACCTCCCCTAATCGGATCACCTAATTCGATCGAAGTCTTTTTCGGATCACCTAGGTTCGGCCCTTGCCACCCCCTTCTACCTAATTTTTTGTGTTTAGTTCTCAACTCCCAGTTGGTAGCTCGTCCGAGAAAGGGCACAGAAACAGTCTTACAAAACACCCCTGACGAGCGTAACCTCTGCTCATTTTCTTACCTAACTATTTACAAATAAAAAATGATTGCTTACCGTCGACCAAAAAATATCGATTATTCTGCCGCAGGTGCGGCTCCCCAAACTGGACTTCGTCGTCCGTCGCGTTGTACGTCCGAGTACACTCGTTCGGCGTACCCATTTGAAATTTTTGGGCCCGATTCTTCGCACCGAAATAATTTTAAAATTTTTAAAACCGGATTTGCAGCTGTGAAAAGTAGACAGATGTATAAAACATTTACAGTCTATTCCCTTGCGGCTGCAAATTACCTTACGGGAGGGTTCTTCCGTTCACAATGTTTTCAAAAAAGATTTGAAAAATGAAGAGCAGACGCGGGACACGACTTTTGAAAATTTTGAATGATTTTGAAGTGTTAACCAAGAAGTTGTAAAATGAAAAATTGTACGAAAACGGGTCATTCGCTTTAAAAGCTTTTCCCCCGCTCCGTTAAAACACAATCCTAGATATCAAAAAATATGAAAACGGATTTTAACCGTTACAAAACACAATTGGAATAAATATTTATTAAATATACAAAATAAACACACGCAAATCGGCAGATTTTGCCGCTACGAAACTACATTGGGCGTCGCACTACTCTCCGCTAATTGCGAAGGTACAGTAAGACGATTCGATCGATTTTTTACGTAGTTCTGCCATCGTGTAGTCTCGTAGCGAAAAATTTTCAGCCTACTTGCTGAAACCTTTTGCCGTAGCAAAAGATTATCATAACGTGCAATTGTTATGACATTATCTTCTAACCTGGAAACATCAGTTATAATGAAGGGTCCTTCCCAAGTTAAGCCTAGTTTCTTTTGCTTATCAACTTTAAGAAGTACCCAATCATTTTCTTTAAAAACCGAGGTTTTAATTTTCTTGTCGAAATATCTTTTGCTAGCTTCCGCTGCTTTCTTGATATTTTCGGCAATAATACCATAAAGCCTGGTTAAGTGGTCTGTTAGGATGAATTTGTATGCCTCATAATTCATGGGCATTACTATTTTAAGGGCTTTTGACAAATTCATCCCGAACTTTGCCTCATGGCCCCGTAACAACGCAAATGGCGAGGCCTTCGTCACTGCGTGTGGGGTAGCATTGTAGGCAAAGACAACTAATTTGAGATATCTTGGCCAGCTATCGGGTTCACCGATAGCTACTTTTCTCAGTTGTTTTATTAGAGTTTGGTTGAACCTCTCTACCATACCATTACCCTGAGGGTGGTAAGCAGTAGTGAAGATCTTCTTACACTCTAATAAATCACAAACTGATTTCATTAAATCCGAAGTAAAACAAGATCCATTGTCACTTAGGAGTTTCGTTGGTGTTCCATGCCTAAATATTATAGCTTCTAAGAACGCATTCACAACTGAATTTGCTGATTGATCTGGGATCATTTCAGCTTCAACCCATTTTGTGAAATAGTCCTGAAAAACTATGACATAAGGCATTCTTTCTCCCAAAGGCGAAATTCCTACTATATCCACAGATACAATGTCGAATGGACCTTGTGGCACAATGGGTATCAACGGAGGAACGGATGGCTTTCCTGCAGTCGCCATTTGACAGACAACGCAGTATTTTATCCATTCCCTGACATCTTTTTCCATGCCAGGCCACCAATAGTGCAATTTCATGACACTCAGAGTTCTTTTGAAACCCTGGTGTGTCATTATTACAGCACCATGATGCTGATGCAGTACAGAGTCCCTGAGGTTTGCGGGTACGACCAATTGGTCTTCGCTTTCTGCCTCAGTTTCCCTATACAATACACCATTTTCTTCGTAGAACCCAGTGTGATACTTCGTGATGCTATTTGCACCTAATCTATCCCAGATTGGCTTTAAGCTTTCGTCTGCTTTTTGCAGTTTGCTCATCAAGACATCTGGGATCAGGCCAATAGATATCTCCTTTTCTCCTGATGTTCCTGGTTTATCAAATTCCTGTTCCTTTCTATGGTGTAACCACTGCACATTGTCTTGTTTCTTAGGTATCGCAGATTTATCAGTTTCCTGATTTTCTTTCTGCACCTTTTCCGAAACACGAGCTTTGCTTCGGGTTACTACCACTTCTACTCCTTTAGAATGCTCTCTTTCGTCCTCAGGACTAATTCGAGCATCCTCTCCTTCCTTTTTATCCTTGTGGGATTTATTCTTTTCGGGGATGTTGTTCCTCTCGGCCACCAAGGAAATTTGTTGTTGTTCTTGTTCTTTTATTCCTTTGACATCAGAGGAAACAACATCCGATTTGAACATGCTTTCCCACTTCGGTGGTGATTTCACCACATCCTCTGGCTCATCCTTTCTAGAGAGAAAGTCAGCCATAGCATTTTGTCTACCGGGCACATATTTTAACTTGTGGTTGTATTGATTTATGATCGCATACCACCGTTTCAATTTGTCATTTGTTGTAGTATTGACTTTCATTGATAACAGTGGTCTGTGATCTGTCTTAATCAATACTTTCTGCCCCAATAAATAGTGCCGGTAGATTTTGAGGCCGTAGATAATCGCGAGGCACTCCCTTTCAGTTGCGCACCACTTTTTCTCGTCCTCTTTTAGCACACGGCTATTGTATGCTATGACCCACTTGTCGTCTCCAGATTCTTGATACAGAACAGCCCCTAGTGCTGTTCCACTGGCATCGGTTTGTAGAATGAACTGGGCTGAGCCATCCATTACTGGGTACCTAAGAAATGGAACCGATACCAGTGCTTCCTTCAAAGCATTAAATGCTTTGTAGTGATCCTCTGTGACGAGCCATTTATTCCTTTTCTTGGCCGTCAGCTTATACAAAGGTTCTGCGTGCTTTGCCAGATGTGGTATAAATTTTTTACACCACTGGAGCATTCCGAGAAACCTTTGCATATGCTTGACCGAGTCGGGGAATTCAAACTCCTTAATAGCTTGCACTTTTTTCGGATCGGGCGAAATTCCATTAGAATCCAAAATATGACCAAGAAAATGTACCTTTTTTGGTAGGAATTCGCATTTTTCCGGTTTAAGTGTAAGCTGGGCTCGTCTCAGAGCATCCAGGACCAATTTCAAATTTTCTATGTGTTCCTCGAACGTATTCGAGAACACTATGATATCGTCTATGTAAACTAGACATATCTTCCAAACATGAGGATGAAGGATTCTCTCCATCATCCTCTGGAACTCGGCTGGTGCATTTTTCAGTCCAAAGGGCATTACTTTGAACTGAAACAACCCTTCTTGACACAGGAAAGCAGTCTTTTCTTTACTGCCTTCTTCCATTGGCACTTGCCAATAACCAGACTTAAGGTCAAGAGTCGTATAAAATTTTGCTCTCCCGAGGCAGTCCAGATAATCATCCATTCTTGGTATTGGATATCGATCATCCTTCGTAACCTCGTTCAAGCCTCTGAAATCAACAACCGGCCTGAGCGACCCATCTTTCTTCCCTACTAGGAATAATGGCGCCGCCCAGGGCGATCTTGATGGCTCTATGACTCCTTTGTCCAGCATTTCTTGCACATGTTGTCTGATATATGGTCGGCGTTCAATGGCAGCTCTGTAGTAATGTTTTGCCACAGGGCTAGCATCACCTGTATTAATTTTACAAGTAAGATGGGGAGTAGTTGTCAGAGGATCATGAGGTAGGCTAAATACATCCCGGTATTTCACGAGTTGCCGTATCGCCATCTCTTTCTGTTCCTCTGACACTGTAGCTTTAGAGGTCATTTTGTACAATGCTTCCAGAAACACAACTCCATCGAATTTTGATTCCTTGGCATCGAAAATGCCCTCTAGGCTACTTTCTCCACTATTTCCTGCTTGCAAAATTGATACACTTGATTCTCCCCGAAATACGGAGTTACAGTAGCCAAGAACTTGATTAGGATCAACAACCGGAAGATTAGGATTAACAACCGGAACCCGTATTATTGGAGATCATCAATACAAAGTCCTCCTTTGAACCGTCAACTATAGTATCATCTATTCTGAATCTCATTTCTGAATCATCTCCTTCTACGATGATTCCATTTATTCTATTTGCCGAGGATTTATTCCACAATTTAGCTTTCACTAGCTGATCTGTTCCATGTGGAATGTAAATTCTATTACAAGCCACTACTGGAACTAGATCTTCCAGTTGCTCGATTGTCGAACATTGATCTTCTTCAATAGAATTTTCTTGTATTGATTCTGCTATCATCGGATTATGCATCCCAACTATTGGAATTGCTTTCTTATCAGATGTTAACAAATCAATACTTTTCTTCACACCCATCATAGTCATTGAACCTTTTCCAAAATCTATTACCGTATTGACTTCCGGATGCGCCAGGAAGTCTGTTCCCAATATCAAATCTTCTGCGGACCCTGGTATTATGATAGCTTTAACTGGAAAACGGCCATAATCACATTGCATTTGAAATTGAACATAACCATGTGCACTAACTACTTTACCATTAGCGACAGTGACTTTTAGGATCTTAGGGTACGCTGTATACTCCAGTCCAAGTGATTTTTTCAAGAAATCACCCGACATCACCGAACACTGAGCTCCCGTGTCAATCAGTGCCTTTGCAGTAGTAGAACACACAGTTACTTTAATGTGAAATGGCTGTGTTCTAGGATATCTTGCTAACATATCCAGTTCCTCTGCAGTTGCCTTTCTACCATACTCGGCACTGCATTCCATTTCTGGCACATTCTCCTCTTTCTCCATGGCACAATTATGCAAACCACACAACTTCATCTCCATCATTGGTTCTTGCTGTACACTATTGACACCACTAGTCGGCGGTTGGTCTGTCTGCCCGGAGGCTTGCGACGGACTAACTACCTTTTGTGGAACCAACAGGGTATTTGAACTCTGATTTGCGATTACTGGTTGTTGGTCCATTAGATTTGGTCCTGGTAACATCAGCTGGGTGGTAGCCTGTAACAATCTCATCTGCTCCCTGAGCTTCTTCAACTTTACGTATTCCTGAAACTCGGCATATTCTTGCAAATTTTCCGCCTCGTCATCAGGAAACGAAACTTGATAAGCTCCCCTTTCGCCTTCGTTACCAAAACCTCCTCTACTTCCTCCGTAATTTCCTCTGAAATTACCTCTGAAATTTCCTCTACCTCGGAAATTCCCAAAACTTCCTCTAGGACTTCCTCTTCCAAAGCCTCTTCCACTATTTCCACCCCTTCCACGATTTTGCAGACCTTTATAAAAATTCAAGGTTCTACAATCAATCCTGTTGTGAGTGTTATTTTCGTGGTAAGTACACCATTTTCGCTGCTGAACCTCTTGTTGACTTTTCGCTTTCGCTTTATCAACTTTCTGAGTTAAAGCAGTTATGGCTTCCTCTTGAGCTTTGGTCGAGTTCCTAATCTCTTCATAACATTGTGCCATTTTGATAAACTCCTTAGATAAAGCCACCATGAGGGAGTCCTTTTTTGGCTCCTCAACAGGCTGTTGCCGAGGCATTATGGCCTGTTGCGGAGGTACTTCAAGTACTTCATCATCTGCTATATCTATCAATTGATTTTGCGAAGATTGCATTGGAGTTTGCCTTTCTGTGTTTGGTCTTCTAAAGTCCCTATTGCGTTTTTGGGCGCTTTCATAAGGCCTTTGGATTACATTCACATCGGCTTGCTGCTCCTCAGCAATTTCCGCTTGTGCCGTGTTTATCATCATGGGCTGCTCTCTTGGCCCAAATGTTCTAATCGCATTCCGGTACTTTAACTCTATCTCATAGACTGCCTGCGAAAGATCATACCAATTTTTGAATTTTGCTATGTCTTTCTGCAGTTCTAATTGATAAGTCAAAGAACTTCTATAGAAAAAGGTTTCAATGATTACTTTATTTTTAAACTCCTTTGTTTCACTCTGATAAACGAGATTCACATGTGCTCGAACCCTTTTTAGAAATTTGGTTGCTGCTTCATCGGGTTCCTGTTTAATATCCAATAAATCCCGTTTGAGCATGTCCAGGTTACAGTCTGGAGCACAATAGTTCAAAATCTTGTCTCGGGCCTCCCTATATGTCGTTGACTCTTCGGCCAATTCTTTCGGCAAGTCCCTTGACAAACGGGTTAATGCTTCTAGTTTCACCTCATCGGGAGTATTCTTTCGAAACTCACCTTCTAGCTCCACTAGAAAAGCAAGAACCTGTTTACTTGGCATGTCAGATTGCAGTAATTTTGGTTTGATCGCCCTTTCAATGTCATAGACAGTTGGGCCTACTTGAGCCGGATTGACCCATAAAGCTGGATCAATCGGAATCATTGTAGGCATAACCTGCTGCCTGACACTTGGGGTCTCTCCCCTAATACAACTGCTCTGTTGAGAGATAGTTGGATTTATCAGACTCGGGTTTTTTACGCCTTCGTCAAAACCACAACTACTCACTCTCTGCTCCACTTTTGAGGTAGTGGGCAAATGAGGCATATACTGCTCTTTAGGACCGAGACTTGACTTTTGGTCTTTCCGTCTACAGTCTTGCTGAAGAGTGATACCATCATTTTGCCACACTAACTCTTCCTGGCCCTGCTCAAACTTCAAAGCACCACCTTGTTCCAAACAGCCAGCATTGCTTTGCCTCGGTTCATTTGCCTTACTGGCTTTCTGTGAACCTGTATTAGCAATGTTGGCGAATATGCTATCATAAACATCTAACCTGTTCATGATCTGGTCCAGTTTATCCTCCAATGAGCTCTTTTGAGGATTTTCGCGGTGTTCTTCCTGCTCATTGTCCCAATATAATCGATGGTAAGTATCGAATAATTGGGCGGGTTTATTTGTCGGCCGGCGCTGCTGTTGATCCAAAACCGGAATGTTCATCTTCGGTAATGGACGCGCCGGTCCCGTCATAGGCGGTTGTAAAAGTATTCGCCTCTCTTCGGGAGGTTCATCGACGACGGAATTTTAAAAATTTGATCTTCATTGGCCGATAATATGGCGTCGTCGTCCTCCCTCTCGACAGCTGTCGAGGTCGTAGGTCGGTTGCCTTCATTTTCCACCAATAAAGGCCTGTGATCTGAGCAATTGTCCTCTTCAGCTGAAGTTTCAGCTGAAGTTAGGACAATTAACTTTTCTGTATCACGGGCCTTTTTTCCCGGTGGTGTTCTGGGCAAACCCGAACTCTTGAGGCCACCTAGGTTGTCTTTACTCATTTTGTAACCTCCCAGTTCTCTATAAAAACCAATAGGTTTTTTGACTCCTCGAGTTTGCCTCTGATTTTCCGTTACTTTGAGAGTCAGAAGCCACCACTTGTTGAAATGAGACTTGTGGTTGGGAGTGAGAAATATAATAAAGGATTTGATACCAAAAATAGACCTAATCAGTCACTAGCTAATTCACCTAATCAGGCCGAAACCTTAGGTAGAATCAGTTTGCAACAGTTCGGTCAGTCTCAAAATCAACAAAGATCTCCTGCTTTCGTCCCGAAGAACTGCAGAAGATAAGATAACACCCTGAGCTCAAGTAACTTCAAACCAGGGGCAAATTCAGAAGTCAGGCCGAGAACTGAGTTGTAAATGTAGACTTGCACGCTGGGTGGCTCTCCAGAAGTCCGGGGTCTAACCTGCGTTCCCTCCGCTGCGAGAAATCCAAAGGCTGTCCGGCCGGGGGTCGTTGTATTTCCGGTGGAAATTCTCCACAAAAATAATATAACAAATAATATAAATAATGCCCTACTGGGCCGCCGATTTGTTCTTTATTAAAAATAAAATAAACAATCAATGAATGACCAAAAACATAGACGACCGGCATATTTATGCGCGGTGTCTATGCAAATCGGCGTCGACGCGTTTTGCGTCGACTTTGGCTATTTCTTCGCAACCTGGAGATAGACTATGTCCATCCCTGACACTGGGGGCATTAAAAAGTGTATTTTTTACCTGTTTTTGGGGCCCCACCGAGCATCACTTTCAGATAGAAGCCAAATGACAAAAGGCACCCCATAGTTTGCCCCTATGCCCGATGTTATGCAAAAAACCTGAAGGTTCTAGCTCTTACCGTTTTGGCTCTAGAGGGGGTGGCATGAAATTTGGGGGCCAACTATATTATAGGTTGACGCTGTTGGGCCACCTATGATATTATGTACACTCTAATTTTTTATAATAAAAAACATTTATAGTTTTTTTGTTTATACAATTCTTCTCATTACCTATTATTTAGAACTAGGCTTTCAATCTATCCCTCATTATGGATGGTTTTCCTTCCTTCCTTCCTTCCTTCCTTCCTTCCTTCTTTCCTTCCTTCCTTCCTTCCTTCCTTCCTTCCTTCCTTCCTTCATTCCTTCCTTCCTTCCTTCCTTCCTTCCTTCCTTCCTTCCTTCCTTCCTTCCTTCCTCCCTTCCTTCCTTCCTTCCTTCCTTCCTTCCTTCCTTCCTTCCTTCCTTCCTTCCTTCCTGCCTCCCTCCCTTCCTTCCTCCCTGCCTCCCTCCCTTCCTTCCTTCTTCTCTTCCTTCCTTCCTTCCTTCCTTCCTTCCTTCCTTCCTTCCTTCCTTCCTTCCTTCCTTCCTTCCTTCCTTCCTTCCTTCCTTCCTTCCTTCCTTCCTTCCTTCCTTCCTTCCTTCCTTCCTTCCTTCCTTCCTTCCTTCCTTCCTTCCTTCCTTCCTTCCTTCCTTCCTTCCTTCCTTCCTTCCTTCCTTCCTTCCTTCCTTCCTTCCTTCCTTCCTTCCTTCCTTCCTTCCTTCCTTCCTTCCTTCCTTCCTTCCTTCCTTCCTTCCTTCTTTCCTTCCTTCTTTCCTTCCTTCCTTCCTTCCTTCCTTCCTTCCTTCCTTCCTTCCTTCCTTCCTTCCTTCCTTCTTTCCTCCTTCCTTCCTTCCTTCCTTCCTTCCTTCCTTCCTTCCTTCCTTCCTTCCTTCCTTCCTTCCTTCCTTCCTTCCTTCCTTCCTTCCTTCCTTCCTTCCTTCCTTCCTTCCTTCCTTCCTTCCTTCCTTCCTTCCTTCCTTCCTTCCTTCCTTCCTTCCTTCCTTCCTTCCTTCCTTCCTTCCTTCCTTCCTTCCTTCCTTCCTTCCTTCCTTCCTTCCTTCCTTCCTTCCTTCCTTCCTTCCTTCCTTCCTTCCTTCCTTCCTTCCTTCCTTCCTTCCTTCCTTCCTTCCTTCCTTCCTTCCTTCCTTCCTTCCTTCCTTCCTTCCTTCCTTCCTTCCTTCCTTCCTTCCTTCCTTCCTTCCTTCCTTCCTTCCTTCCTTCCTTCCTTCCTTCCTTCCTTCCTTCCTTCCTTCCTTCCTTCCTTCCTTCCTTCCTTCCTTCCTTCCTTCCTTCCTTCTTTCCTACAGTATTCTCAGTAATTATCTCACACCTTCTTTTTTATTCTAAGACCTACAAAAAGCTCTATATAAAAATAGTCTCAATATGAGCAACACTCTACTTTTTATGCAATTATTAGTTTTGCACATGTTCTCTACATCTCACTTGCTCTTTTATTATTCATTCATTCATTCATACACCTTCAATTACTTTACTACAGTAACCCCTTTTCATTTTCCATCAGATGACACACTAGAACTCTAGAGTAACAACCACTAATATAAAATGCAATAAATAAAATTTTATTGATTTTAATTTCATTTTATTTCCTTAAACAATATACAACAATAAAAAATATATACAAATATTACCTAAAAATAAAATACATTGAGTTTTTTGATAATTTTTGCAAAAATTTTTACTTACTTAAATTAATATATACAATTATATACAATGATGACCACGGCACCTGCTGCTACTGTCTCTAGGCATAACTTCTAAAATTTTGCAAATTTTAAAAAATATTTCAATTAAAACAAAAAATTTTTGTTCTAATATATACCATATATATATATATATATATATTATTTTTAAACATTACTAGTAGGTGCAAAGTCTATTAACACTCTTTTTTATTTCTTGGTTTTTCTTACTATATTTTTCCTTGCATTGTCAAATCTATTTTTTATGCATGCAAACTATTTTGTATCATAACTTTTCTTATTGTACAAAATTTTGTAAATAACTGAAACCTTCTAGAATATTCTAGAAACAATGTTTTAACGATTTACCTAACTAACTACATACCTACATACCTATAGATACATACATACATACATTCAATACAAAAATATACAGTAATTGACACCTGTTCTTTGGTAAGTTTTAGGAAAGTTAACTATCTCTTTGTTATACCAGTTATTTACCTTACAATTCTAGTATTTCTTCTACTACACGTTAACACCTAGCTGCTAGTAAAAATCTGTATTATTCTTTGTTTCTAGTACAATTTAACCTGTTCATGTTTTACCTCAAAATATTACAGTAAAAGCTTATAACAATTTTCACTCTCATTAGTTATAAGTCTATAGAACTGATATGTTTTAAGTATAACATCAAAACTTACTAGAAATGAGGTAACACCAGCCCTACATGGTAATTGACGTACTGCTGGTCAGCATTCATTCATTGAGTCCTCGCACTAGGCCGGAGGATATTCCACAGGTGCGAGGCTAATTGTTCATCATCCAGCGAGGGGTTTTCGAACATCCGGCATAGGTGTTTCATGAAACCCCAAAAGGGTTTCAGCCTAGCCTGATATTGCTCCCCCCAATGGCTGTTCCACCAGTTCCTGAAATCAACTGATGCCTCCTCCCAAAATATCGACGCCCACGTGTCAACATCGATTGTTGTAAAAAAGGGCTCTAAATTAATAATATTTTTTAATATTTAAATTGTATTTATATTAATTTTGAAAATTAAAATATTCATAATATCAACATACCATATGCCTCGTAAGCGGTCCGTTATAAACATTGCTTCCATTTTCGTAATTTTCATCATCATCGTCCTCATAGTACAAGAATAAAAATGATTTTTCTTCTTATATTTTTCCTATTTATACCTCTTTTCCCTCATTAAAGCTTTTCCAGTTTTTCTGCTTTTTTGGTTGAATCTTTTCCATTTTTTCTTTGGAGGTCTAGGTTATCCCAGAAAACTATCAGAAATAATAAGCACCACATTAATTTTTTTTAAGTGTCTCTTGCTACCATCCCTTATAGAACCTTTGACCTTTTCTACCATTTCTAATTGGTTTTATGAGCTAAATGGGCTTCAGCTGCCTGACCTTTTTTATGTTTGTTCTGGAAAGCACTCCATATACAAAATCACATTTACCTGTATAAATCATTATGCATTATATAATGTATCGATTTCTATACATAGAGTATCATGTATGTATGCCTAACCTCAATGATTTAGTATACCTTTAACCTCTGGTACAGTTTTTGTGTATATGTGCACAGTGTTCTCTTTTTTTCCTTCTATCTTTCTTTCTTTCTTTCCTTCATCTATTTTTGCAGTATCATTTACGGTTTCTACACCGAAGACAATTCTTTTTGCATCTAAATTATCTCCAATTTTCCACACGTTTTTTATACTGAGCTTTTTCTGGTCATTTTTCATGAGAGATCTTTTCGCTCATTTTTCGCAGGCATGCACCTGTAAGAATAATCTTTCATCGCCTATAGACTTTTAGAGGTTTTACATGTAGAATTGAGCATTTTGATATAAGAAACTATTCTAATTTGGATGATCGTTCAGCATGCAGGGCTTCCAATTGGCTATTCTGTTAACCTGCAGATGGGGCACCTCTTATTTTGGAGCCTGAGGTCACTTTGGGTGGAGGGAGTCGTTTTCTATACATGCTTTCTTTTTGTTTTTCCAGTTTTGCTTACTTTATTTTTGTAGTTGAACTGGATGATTATTTTGCAATAAAACAAAAATGATACATTGCTTCAAAAGTTTTACAATAAAACAAAAATGATACATTGATTCAAAAGTTTTTCTTTTGTTAAGTAAAGAATTTTGAACTCTCCAAATTTTCTACACGCTTTTTATGCCCAGCTCATTCTGGTCATTTTTCTATAAAAAAGCTTTTTTGGTCATCTTTCGCAGGTAATCAACTTTATACTTATGCACCCCTAGGAATAATGTTTCATTGCGTATAGACTTTCTCGAGATTTTATTTATAGAACAGACTATTACTGACCAATCTTACCAATCTGACAACTACTGACTTGAATGATCATTCAGGAATTCAGGAATGGGACCTCCGATCATATTTACGCCAGCAGGTGGCACCCTTTTATCAAAGGGGGTCTGGGGGCACAAATTTTTGAAAGACTTCCTCTGCCCAGGGAGGAAGTCAGTTTTTATACGTGCTTTCCTTTTTGGTTCTTTTCCCATCATCAATTTTCCTTTTCCACCTATAGTAACATGACTATCACCATAATTCCCCTATTACTGTAATCCAAAAATTACTGTAATTCTACTATTATGGTAACTCTAGAACCTGTGTGCTTAACCATACCCCCCTATAAATCAACAAAAAATCGAGTGTATATGTTTACCACACCCCATCCACCTATAAATCGGCCAAAAATGACAAATTACAGAGGGGTACACAAAAGATAGGGATATGCTTAATTATACCCCCCTATACCCTCCGGCCTTACTACTATCACCCTTTTTCTGGTCGAATTGTGGCTTCAACCACGTCGCCAATTTTGCATAGATGTGGTATGGCTGCTACCATAAGTACATTCTCCACAATTCTACAAAAATCAGGATTTTTCTAGATTATTTTCACAAAATCGATGAATGGAACTTTTTGCACTTGGAAAAAAATCATAGGTTGCTCAATAGCATCAACCAATAATATACTTGATCCCCAAATTTCATGTCCCCCATCCTAGAGCCAAAATGGAAAGAGCTTCGGGTTTTTCATAATTTCAGGCATAGGGAAAAACTATATGGTGCCTGTTGTCATTTGGTCTATATCTGCAAGTGGTGCTCGATGGGGCCCCAAAAACATGCAAAAAACGCATTTTTTAAGGCCCCCAGTTCCACCATGCCCCACAATGAGTGTGCCATATACAGTCTTCATACTTCGGCCTAAGAATCATGGGAGTTCAATCTCAAATGAGTTTTTTTATTTTTTAAAAATATGGCCTCAATTTGATTATATGGTGATTCAATGTCCTGGGAGCAGCCAAATTCGGCAATTTTGTTATATAATACTGCAGCTTCAAAAAAATAATTTTTTGCAGCATAATGCACTACCGTGCCAGAATGTTTTGCAGTTTCAATAGAACCAGTAGCATTATTGGGATATTCGGGTGCACAGGTTTTAGATCATGGGGAATTCAATTTAGGCGTTGACTTTACACAAAAAATTATCCTGCATGTAAAACACGGGTAATTCTGTGGTCCCTTTGGAGAGGTGGTTTAAGATAATCGGAAATTCAATGGGTGAGGGCACATAACACAAATAAATTATCCCTGGTGTAAATAAGCGTATTTTCTTTTGGTCGAAAAGGTTTTTGACTGCGGGGAATTCAATAGATGTGGTCATTTTAGACAAAAAAATTATCCTGGTTGTAGAAAAACCTGTTTTCGTGATTTTTTGGTGAAGTAAGTTTTTAACTAATGGGATTCCAATGGATGCTATAACTTCACACAAAGAAGTTATATCAGTTTTAAACAAGCTTATTTTCGTGATTTTTTGGTTGAAGGGGTTTTCGACTA
Source organism: Romanomermis culicivorax (assembly GCA_963922205.1). Lineage (NCBI taxonomy): Eukaryota > Metazoa > Nematoda > Enoplea > Mermithida > Mermithidae > Romanomermis > Romanomermis culicivorax. The sequence goes on along the minus strand of CAWUHX010000013.1, from coordinate 157,095 downwards.
CAGGAAATTCAATGGATGTGGTCACTTGATACAAATCATTGTCCGTTGTGTAAACAAGTGTATATACCGGATTTTTTGGTAGAAGGAGTTATCAACCATGGGGAATTCAACGTATGCAGTCAATTTACCCCAAAAAAATTCCCAGTTGTAAACAAACGTGTTATTGTTTGGTGGAATAGGTTTTCGACTGGTGGGAATTCAATGGATGCAGCTACTTTATAAAAAAATTATCCCAGTTTTAAACAAGCGTGTTTTTGTGATTTTTCGGTAGAAGGAGTTTTCAATCGCAGGGAATTCAATGGATGGGGTCACTTTACACAAAAAGATTACCCCGGTTATAAACAAACATATTTTCGTGATTTTTTAGTGGAATAGGTTTTCGACTGTGAGGAATTCAATGGTCGTGGCCACTTTACACAAAAAAATCATCATGAATGTAAACAAAGATATTGTCATGATTTTTTGGGAAAGGGGTTTTCGACCATTGGGAATTCAATGGAAGTGGTCACTTTACACAAAAAATTATCCAGGGTGTAAGCAAACGTATTTTTGTGATCTTGTTGGTGGAAGGGGTTTTCGACCACAGAGAATTCAGTATTGCACAAGAAATAATCCCAAGTTTAAACAAATGTTTTTCTGCGACTTTTGGAGGGGAGGGGTTTTCGGCTACGGTGAATTTGATGGATGCAGTCACGTCACACAAAATCAGTGTGAACAGACATATTTTTGCAATTTTTGGAGAAGGGTTTTCTGACCATAGGGAATTCAATATATGCAGTCCCTTTGCAAAAAAAAATTGTCCTGTGTGTAAACAAAGGTATTTCTGTGATTTTTTTGATTGAGGGGTTTTTGAGCATGGGGAATTCAATGGATATGGTCAATTTACACTCTGTTTACAACGTGATCAAATTTAAAACTTCAATATGCTTCTGAGAAGGTTTTCATGCATGGTTGAGGCCCACTAGAAGGAGGTGAACTAGTTTATTAGAAAATGTCCTGATGGGGCAAAAAAAAGGAGAATATACAAGCTTAGATATTTGACAAGCTAGTGAAAGGAGTGGATTAGAGTTTTGGAACTTGTGTTAAGTTTTGAAAAGTCTACTTTTGTAATATTGAATTTTGATCCTTTCTCATTAAAAAATTTTTCATGTCTGTGGAAAAGTATATTCTGCAGCTGAGTGCAACAGCACACCTAGCAACCATTGATGCACATAGGGTGGAGTAGTACACCCTTCCACTAAGACCCTAGATACCTATGACTGGCGTCTGGAAAAATTAATTGATTCGCCCTGTACTTTTTCACAATCAAAAAGTTTGTAAAAAACAGAATGAAATAGAATTTTTTTGAAAATTCATTTTCTGCCTCTTAATTCCCTTTCGAAAATTCTTCCCATGCATCTCTAGTTCCAACCATACTTGTACAGCTCTGAAATTTGGGGTGGGGGGGGTGCTTACAGGACGGGTGGACTTTGGTTTTTTGAGAGAAAAAATCTCAAAAAGTTTACAAAAAGATTTTTACCTCACACATGTATGCTTCCAACTGCACAGAGCTTTTTCACTTAATTTACTGTCAATTAGACAGAAATCAACTGTGTTTGATCCAACTCAGATTTTTAAGAGCAAAATCTAAAGCATGAAGTGTTCTCAGAACTAGATAGATTGTGCGCCAAGCATTAAAATTGTACAGATGAGGAAAAAATCTGAAATTCAAAAATAAGATTGACATGAAACATTGTCTTACAAATATGGCATTTTCATTCAACAAGCGCTATATGTATACTTTTTGTTCAATGTGACATACCGTTCAATGCAGAGGTTGATCAAAAAGGACTATAACACATTAAGATTTCATGGCACAGATCAGAGCAAGTTTCCCATCATATTAACAGAGATAGAAATGAGTAATTAGTGAATAGTGTTTCATGGGTGCCTAATACGATTTTGTTTCATGTAAAATCAAACATGCATCCGTTTAGAGACATAAGTTTGGCGATGATACTTGGGTCAAAGTAGAATGTGCATGGCCTAACCAAAAGCTTTTTAAATAAATTTTTGTACGCTTTATTCTGTTGTCCTGTTTGCAGGTAGTGCACAATGGTTGTAACCAGAGACCATATCTACAGAAGGTTTAACCATGAGCTCAAAGATAATCTCTATCAAAAAAGCAACCACCACAGTTTCAGCAGTTGCACTGACATGTCAATGTTTGCTAGTGTCGATGTCATCAGAATTATCCCATCTCGAGCAGTTGGGTTGCACTATTTTCTCAATTTTTTGTTTCTAAACTGAAATTCCTGAAGCTGGGCTTATACCTTCGTATTAGCTAATCCTAAGCCTGATGTGAGGATTGTTAGTTCTGCAAGCAAATAATCTTGACATTGTGATTAGCTGAAACTGAGGATTAGTGTTCACACTTTGAAAATCTTATGACCCGGGTAACTATTCTTCACAGAACTCATGTTACCCATGTATTTGGCACACCCAAACTGAGCACTATATTTAAGTATTTGAACAATGGAATATATATGTGCTTAATCTATACAACATCCTGTTAGAAATTAGGGTAAACAGGTCACCTGAATACCTGGGTAATACCCAGGTTTCATTTCTGAAAGTGACCTGGGTAGGTATACCCAGGTACCCAAAATACATGGGTACCCAGTATGAAGCACGACTGAGGATCAGCAATTTAATACAGACATTTAGATTTTTCTCAGATTGGGTTAGTAACCCTAGGTTTTGTATAGTGCCTAATTACGCACTTTCAATCACAGGCATAAGGTGAAAAAACAATATGACTATAATATGCTGATCATTCACTATTTTTCAGCAAGAGTTATAGGCATGTATTCGGATCAGTCAGGTCCTACAATGCTACTATTGGTTTAGCAGCGAAGTCAACCATCAGTTTGCATATGATTTTCATTCAGAAAAGTTTTACTGTTGTTGATACTATGCTATGGGAGGAAAAATGCACGAAGCTGCAGAATGTACTTTCCGGCAGACATAAAAAATTTTTTAATTGAAAGAATCAAAATTCAATATTACAAAAGTGGATTTTACAAACTTTAACTCAAGTTTCAAAAATCTAGTCCACTTCTTTTTCTAGCTTGGCAAATATCTAAACAAGTATATTCTTCTTTTTCCTGTCCCATCGGGGCATTTTCTAATAAACTAGTCAAAACGTCATCAGCATGGGAATATGGCAGAGGTTCATGCTGTCTGAAGAAGCCACCCATACTCTTTGTTGCTCGCTTAATTTCTGAGTTTTAGTTTACCCGATGAGAAACACATTGAATTCATTGAATAATTAGACCTTCCATGTAGAAAATAGATATTATTAAAAATATTCTTTTTCCAACGCTATAGAAAATCGAAATCCTGAATTTTCTTCCGGCGGAATTAATTACCGATATTCAAGTTTGGAGTAAAATACCTATTTTATGCTTTAGATCATTTGAAAACAGTCTCTTTTGATAAATAATTATGATCGGTAAATTACTGGGTCCAGACATATTAAATCGAAAATGGAGGAAAAATGTTTGACATCTTTCGCCAACCAAATGGTGGAAATATCACGATCGATCATCGGTAGTTGCAGAAGAACATGTTGAAAAAATGAATTTTCTAACGTTGAGGCTTCAAAATCAAAATTTTTCGGTGCTAGGCGCCGAAGAAGTTACTGCTGTTGACTATTGAGCATACCTGTAAGAGGTCCGACCAGCTGGGGGATCTCAAAATTGGGGGGTGGTCGAAAAGTACCCTAAAAGTTGAAAAAATTTCGAAAATTATCCAAAAAAACAAAAAACTACTTTTTTCCACATTTTCCAAGTTTTGTAGAGGATTGGGTATAGGATTGATCAAGTTGGGGGGAGGGGTTCCGACGTTCGGATATGGTGTTCGACCAAGTTAGGGGGGATTTCCTGAATACCGCCAATTACAGGTATGCTTTTTATCTCCAAAACTCAGGAAATTCAGTAAGTCTGGAACTGACGCGAAGTGAACGAAATACAACTTTTAGTCATTTTTCTGGTGAAACTAAGCGAATTTATCAATTAGTGAGCAACTAAAAATTTATCTGTGCAACCAAATTTTTTTCCAAAGTTGCGCATTGCTGCCTGGCTTGTGCCAAAAAACACTGATGATTGATTTGGAAAATGACTGATGTAATATGTGAGTCTTATTTTTCTGATTGAGAATATATTCAAAATGATTTGTCTGTTATGTGGGCATCTACTGCAATTTTGAAGCGTGTTTCTGAATAAATTTGTTGAAAAAACTGTTTTTTATTTTCACATTTGTTTACAAACTTTTTAGTTTTGGCTTACGGAAATTTAGATTGGCCTGCCAAATTTTGACCCGAGGAGTCAGTTGGCCTGTTGAGAGAAAATTTAAAAAACCCTGCGTATTTGACCGTGACTTTCATTATAATTGACAGAGGTGAAATTGCTTTTTGATTTTTCATAAAAAGGAAGCCGTTTCACTAAATGTAAAATTTAGTTTGTCAGTCAACCTATTTTGACAAATTTTTATTTTTTGCCTGTAATATTTCCTAGCTAGTTTTTTTACCTGTAAAATTAAAACACGCAATGGCTATAAATTTGATTTTTTTCGAGATTTCAATATTTTCATCATTAAAGAGCAGCATATAATTTATAGGTTTGTTGGAAATCAACCAGAATCACTTGTAAATAGCGGTCACATCGTAGACACCTACAATTTTTATCCAAAGTTCTCGATTTTTCTTTTTGGCAGTGATCAAACAGTTGAAGCAACGTCAATAGAGTAAGGCAGATACGGTAACAGCTCCCAATCCAGCGCATGATTTTTTGAAGAGATGTTGCGGAAATATGTGGCCGAATATTAGTATCCAAGTACTTCTTTGTGATTCACCAAGGCTAACTGCTTCTGAGCCGAGATGCTTTTCATGTGATGATGTTGCTCAACATGTACGTTTGCTGTGACTCTAAAACCAGGCGGAAGCAGCTCGACGTATACGATCCCTAATGTTGACCACCGCACACAAATTGATTAGCTTGTGTTTCCTGGCTTTAGCCCTGATGCTGCTTCGCAGCTTCTGCTGTCCCGTTGTCATTCCATTTGATGTTAATTTACTGAGTCAACTTTTCATGCCATGTAATGATTCGATCAAAGAAGGGTCCAACTTTGAATTTCAAGAGTAGTTCCATGCTGATGGTAACACACTGCTTTGCTTCTCATTAACTAAGCCTGGGAGCTGTGTTCATGCGTTTTAAATGGTTCAAAATTGTGGCATGTGAGATGCAAAGGTACGTATTTCGTAGGTAGTAGCTTTTGGGTTCAGATCAAGTTGACTTCATCAGATTGTCCACTTCATGATTTATCTTCGATACTTTGATTCTCGCTTCTGAATTCAAAGCCAGAGTTGCAAAAAAGGTTTAGCTACAGCAGGTTCTCCAGAAGTCTGATGTGTGTTTCACGTTGACTCGGCTGCATTTCGGCTCAAGACAATCTCAATTGCAATGTCATGTCTATTCGTGAAGGTAACATATTATCGATTTGATTGACAAAAAATGGCCAGTAAAAGAAAATTGCAAACCGACTCCATGAACTATGGAGAACGGTGATTTTTGCGCTGGTGAACTTGTAGTTATGTAATATTCCATATTTACTAGATTTTCACATAAACTTCTGTGAAAAAGTCTCGACAAAATCGGAAATTACTTTCCTGACAACCCACTAACTACAACATATTTGTGAAATCGGGTCGTTTTTCATGACTGTCTGTAGCAAGGATAGTACGCGCTTATAAGAAGATCACGACACATCGCACTCTTTGCTGGATTAATGTGAAAAGAGCAACAAAAACTGCATGCAAAATTTTTTCTACACGATTAAAGTATTTTTAAACTTGAATTTCCAAACAAATTTTTTAATTTTTCAAAACATAATCTTTTAAAAAAATTTATTTTCAAACCTTCAATTTTTAAAACAAGCTCCACTTCTGTTTTAAAAATTAAAAAGAACAAATACATCTCAAGTCGCTTTTCAGGCGCTTTAGAAAACATAGTTCAACATGTTGAGCTCTCATTTAGGTATCCGAAATTCACATTCGAAAATCTGTTATTTTTGAAGTGCTTGTAAAGTTCTTTGAACAACATTTGATATGGAACCAACTGAAACTTTGAGACACTTTCCCTGAAAACTTAGGTCAGAAAATCTTACAATAAAGCTTTGAGTAAATGATTTTGAAGACTGCAAATACATCAATATTCTTCTTTTTGAACATTGACAAGCTTTCCATGAAAAATATATTTAATCAGAATTTTTCTTGATGATTCTGTCAATACTAAAGTAGAAGGCAAAATTCGCAAACTCTTATACATAAATGTTGCCAATTTTTCTAGCCATTACGTTTTCGCCCTTTTCAATGACATCCGGATGCCCATTAAAAAAGAGATGGTTCGTCAAGATTTCCCCCTTCCATTGTCAAGTTCAAGAGGACAAGTTTAGTCGTCATTGAAGCTCGTCCACGCCGCAGTGATAATTGCAGTTTAGATTTAGTATTGCAGGGTATAATTTTCTAGTTCTTTATGATTTTTAAAGGAAAATATCGTTTGTAATTAATCAAATCTTTTTTCAAAGATTTTCTCATATTCTCTCTGTTATCGTAGACTGTTTTGAACAATATATGGTGTCTTATAGGTAGCTATCAGAGGATGGTGATGTTTGACCGAAAATTTGTCGTTATGTACGAGACGTCCTTTGGGGTGACATCCACTTTCTACTCTGGTTTTATATAGATGATTCTTACAAGACTGTATTCATATATCAGAAGATTATATGTTTGCAGAAGTTAGTGCTAATATCTAAGGCTTTTTGAAAATTCACCTTCAAATTCAAAAGGGTCGATTTGCATCGATGATTAACTTTTCTAGCGGTTCATCAAGTCAAAAGTTCAGAGCCGAATCCATGGTATGCGATTGATATGATGCGGACGGAGTCACCCATTTTTGGCAAGGATTCGCTGATACTTTTACTACTGTCCGTCATATCAATTCTGGAAATCACACTCATTTTATGTATGAAAATATTTCAAGAAGCTATTTTTCACAAATATTTTCTGACTGTTAGAAATATGCCCACTAGAAGACACACAGTTCACTCATTTCAAAAAGTGAAAGGGAGCTTAGAGAAATGCTCTTGCTGATGAAAAACCTGCAATATACGTGGACATCTTTTTTCTCAACTTGTGCAACAGTCCATTTGCAAAAAAATATGTTTTTTTCTGTCCAAGCATCTTTCTGTGTTTTAAATCTCATTTATTTAGAAAAATGAACTAACAAGAGATCTCCGAAAGTAGAAGAACCCTTTTTCCGCGTTTAAACTTTACCGCCGTGGAATTCATATTCACAGTTTAATCCGATTGATTAGGGCTACCAAGACCTACGGACCGTCAAGTATAAACGCGGCTTATTCTGAAGTACAGAGGTATCAGAGGACGAATTTGCGCACTTCTGAACATCATTGTATGTTGTTTATAGGATACTTGTACACTTAAAAATCACAAAAATGAATACTGAGGGGGCATTTACAGTGCAGTTCTCTACTCAAAAATCAATGGTTGGTCGAGTTGACTCGCAAACTTATTGTACCGTATGGCATAGCTTATCATAAAATTGAAATGATATGTAATTACTTTTCGGCTTCATTACACTAGCATTTCAAGAAAAAAACAGACTGTAAGTTCAGAAAAACGTCCTGCAGTATCTTTCCGCACGTTTCGTCTGTATCCATCTGCAGTGTGCTCCTTGGGTGCCAGCTTTTGCGCTACAACTCGTGTGCACAAATTCATTTGAAACTGAAAAACAAGTACCATTTCATTTTTTGTTATTTTATTAATTAAATGCCATAGGGCATTAGAGCCCAATCAAATAACCCTAAGAAATTTTACACATTAAAGCCTCTGATAAATTATTTTGAAACCTGGGGCCGGTTTCATCAAAGAGACTTAAGCTGCAGCTGAGCTGCAGCTTAAGCTGTAGCTCAACTCTATATGTTATACCATTGCCGTTAAGCTGCAGCTCAGCTGTAGCTTACTCATGCACACAAAACATATCGAGGAAGTTAAGCTGTAGCTGAGCTGTAGCTCAACTGTATATGTTGTAACATTGTCGTTAAGGTACAGCTCAGCTGCAGCTTAACTTTCCCGATATGTTTTGTGTGTATGAGTTGAGCTACAGCTGAGCTTTAGCTTAACGGAGTTCAGCTATAGCCTCAGCTGGAACTTAAGTCTCTTTGATGGAACCGGCCCCTGTTCTTTTACTTTATAAATTACAAGCATTATATAAACGCGAACTTAGCGAACTGACCAATTTTTTAAATCAAAATGCTATTTGATTTCTTTTTTGGATCAAGTTACAACTTGATTTGCCGTGTATGAAATCTTCCGATCGCGTTCGTGATTTCAACTTGCGGAGCAAAACTTGATTTATGGAGTGAAATTTTGTCGGAATTTTCACCGTCTTTTTCAAATTTCTCATCCGCTTTTCAGGTTACGACAGAAAAATCAAGTGGCTCTATCCATATGATGGGGTCTCATTTAATGTGTTGAAAATGTTCTTGAAAACAAACAATTTTTTTGAAATTTCTGAAAACGTTATCAAGTGTGACTAAATTTTCTATGGTCCCGCCATAGTCAGTATTAGTCAATTTTGATGAGCAGCATTTAAATAACAAAATAGATAGAAATGGTCTGCTCCCTACGCTACAGTGTTGCTACAGTAACCTGATTTCGAAGCAGTATTTACTTTCTGCCACACTTGTGTTGCGCGAAATTATGATTCTTGAATTTTTTTCTAGACTTATGCTGAGCGATGATTCCTTTTGTCAGCCATTTATTTTATCTTTGTTTAATCATACAAATGGTCGCTTGCGATCTCCCGAGACGCAAGTCTGCCAATTATCCGCAAGGTCCGAACATGCCTCCGACCAAGGCCGACCTGCCCCCGGCTTCGTCGAGTCAAAATTCATTGGTTGACCGAATCGTTCGAATTCAAAAGTCGAACGTGCTTGCGCCGCAGCCTTCTTACCCCGGCGGAAGCGGGTGGAGTGGCAACAGTAGGATCGGGCCAATAACGAGCGATGGGGAATCTCCGGGCCTCGGCGGCGGTGGCTTGTCCAGCAGCCTTGACGCAGGAAAGGTGTCGGCGGGGCAGGGTTTGACCTGGAATCCCAACGGCGTGAACGCGCAAAGAAATTTGGGCGCCGGCAATGCGTTTCAAGGTGGATTTTGTGATTTTCTTGTGGACCAGGCATACTGTTGCGGGATACGGACAATTCGCCCCCAGTCATTCGCCCCCAGCAATTCGTCCCCCACAATTCGCCCCTGGTAATTCGCCCCCACTGCAGTTCGCCCCCGGACAATTCGTCCCCAACACAATTCGCCCCCAACACAATTCGCCCCTGAGCAATTTGCCCACGGACGATTCGCCCCCGGACAATTCGCCCCTGAGCAAATCGCCCCCCCCCTACAATCCTCCCCCAGTAATTAGCCCCCAATTCACTGTTTTTTAATTTAAAAAATTCAGATTCAAAAATAATTCCACGAGGTTGTTAGCAGTTATGTGAAAGCATTTCTACACAATCTATACACAATACCTATAGATTTTTCCCAGCCGAAATAGCACGTTTATTTATGAATTCTGCATGCAGAGTGCAAGTATTATGTAAAAGAAGAAAGATCTACAGTAGGGTTCCCCAAGGTCAGATTTTTTAGGTAAGGGTAAAGTTGAAAATTTGCGGGGTAGTGTAGCTAAATGTCCACTAAACACGTCATTTTGTCTTAAAATTAGGCAACTAGTGATCAATTTTTAGGACATTAGGCAGGGGTAATACCCCCCTCATACCCCTCCCTATGGGGTAGTCTGATCTACAGCAATGTTCCAAATAAATGTCCACAAATAATTTTTTTTTAATTTTCTTTGAATTTAAGATTTCTTTACTGATGCGGTTAGTACCAAGTCAGTTTAAGCATTTTTTACTCGTACAGTCAGCAATACAGCGTTTGAGCAGGTGGTTGAGTTCAAAATGAAAGCTTGCAGCTAAAGTTTATCGGACTGAAAATAATCAATTTCGAGCAAAAATTTGTGAACAATCTCAACACTGGCAATTTGCAAATTTATATTTTTTCAAGTTTGTAATGATGGTGTCCTAATCCCCAGAAACCACGCCAAATTTTAGTCTAATGGCGTGAATACCTCTGAGAATTTACGCAGAACTGTAATTTGTAACACGGATATCATAGGCAGAATTGCCAGTCATTTATGTTCTCCGATCTGCATTTGTTTTTTATGTTTTTTGTTCCTTTTTTCGTTTAATTTTTTTCTTGTATTCCTTTTTTTGTCCTTCATCTTTCTTGTTCAGTTTCTTCTACATTTTTTTATTACTTTTTACTCATTCTCCTTTTCTGATTTTTTCCTCCATGTTTTTCTTCTGTTTTTATACTTTTATTCTTTTTTGTTTTTGGTACACCGAAAAGTTGTCACGAAAAAGATAGTGAAGAACACGATAGAGTCACACGTAGAATAATTGTGATACTTTTCATAATCTTAATTGCTCTCCATAGATCCCGATAAGAAGTTACAAGAAATAAAGCTGGAAAAAGAAAATCTGGAGATATATTACATAACATATCATGGAGTTGCTTTTAAATCTAAGACCAGGTAAGTATAGTACCATGGGGCGAATTACTGGGGGCGAATTGCGCAGGGGCGAATTGTGTTGGGGGCGAATTGTCCGTGGGCGAACTGCAGTGGGGGCGAATTACCAGGGGCGAACTGCAGTGGGGGCGAATTGCTGGGGGCGAATTGTCCTAGAACCTACTGTTGCACAGATAATACGAGCATAAGCATATTAATAGGACTCATGATTCCTAAATTCATACCTGAAGATTATATTTCTGAAAAAGTCAAAAACGTTACTCCCGGATTTTTCAAGGTGGCCAAAGTCTGTCCGGCAGCCGGACCAACAACGGCGGCTTCCAAGGTAGCGGCGGTTCTAACCTAAATATCGCCGGCAGAAACGTCGGCGGCCGTACAGACGTCGATACGGACAAAAATGGCAAAACGAATTTCAACAGGAAAATCGGCATCGACGGTATCGCCACGTCCGAAAGACAAATCAATACGGACAATGGTGGTTTCGGAACTCAAACAAAAAGGTGCCTTTTCGGCGTTTGTTCTCAGACGGGATTGTCATTCGGCGGAAACGATAATAGTTGAAAAATATTGATTGTGAAAAATTAAAACGATATCGGCAGGCGCTATACGTAAATTCGCGATAATTGAGTTGATACGGTAAATACGGATAACTAAATTGATATTAAAGCGAAATCCGATCTGGTCTGACGTCAGCAATACTCTTTCATTTCATTCCATTATCATTTCAATGCAAATAATTTTCAGACGACAAGGCACTAAGCACAATATTACAGTAAATACAATAGACCATATATATAATATTTCGAACATGTATGGCATCAAAGAGCTTCAAGCGGAAACGTTGAACACCATGAACCATAAGTTTATTTTCTAAAAGTCAGGAAACTTTTTATTCTTTTATTATTTTTTCAACCTTTTTTCCGAAATGACCATGAAAAACTGCAAGATTATCTAGAATGGCAATCTCAATCACAGAATGTGCAGTCATACACTTGAAAATTTTCACGATAGAAAACATTGTTAAACCTCATCTGAAATATTTTACTCCAAGAATAAATATCTGTTGAAGCGTACGAAAAGTTTCCCGCAATAATGCATTGTCTTTTTCTTCCCATGCCAAAAAGTCTGAATCCTCACACAGGTTGACTGTAAACGAAGGAATCATGTTTTCTTTCTTAAACAATGGAAGATGATCATTGGTTTCTAAGTTAGGGATTTCCATACCGTCTTTGAACTGTTTTAAATTCGAGATAAATAATTATGAGTATATTAAAAGCTGAAGGAATGTATGCACCAGAAAATGGGAACATAAGTGTCAAACATCACTGGTTCATCAACGACGTCCACCACCGAGTCCCGATTCCGTACAAAACTGCCCGGCAATACACTTTTTGGACGAAGATTGGAAACCATCTTTGCCGGCGCTCGTTTGATTATCTTCCGTGTAAATGCCGTCGATGCCTTTTTTATTCGAAATGCTCGTGTCGCCGCCTGGCGACGAATTGACGTTGGTTTGATCGCCGGCGTTCACGCCACCGACGTTCATTGCGGAACCACCGGAGCCAGAGAAACCGCCCGGTGGTGAAGGGCCGCCGCCGGCTGCACCGGGTGAGCCGCCCGACGGTGACGAACCAGCAGCTCCTGGCTGACCCCCATTACCACCTGATCCTGCAGTTATAGTAGATGGAAAATAAAGTGCTCTCATTTTTAACCTTTTCTTTTCTTTTCTTTTCTTTTCTTTTCTTTTCTTTTCTTTTCTTTTCTTTTCTTTTCTTTTCTTTTCTTTTCTTTTCTTTTCTTTTCTTTTCTTTTCTTTTCTTTTCTTTTCTTTTCTTTTCTTTTCTTTTCTTTTCTTTTCTTTTCTTTTCTTTTCTTTTCTTTTCTTTTCTTTTCTTTTCTTTTCTTTTCTTTTCTTTTCTTTTCTTTTCTTTTCTTTTCTTTTCTTTTCTTTTCTTTTCTTTTCTTTCTTTTCTTTTCTTTTCTTTTCTTTTCTTTTCTTTTCTTTTCTTTTCTTTTCTTTTCTTTTCTTTTCTTTTCTTTTCTTTTCTTTTCTTTTCTTTTCTTTTCTTTTCTTTTCTTTTTCTTTTCTTTTCTTTTCTTTTCTTTTCTTTTCTTTTCTTTTCTTTTCTTTTCTTTTCTTTCTTTTCTTTTCTTTTCTTTTCTTTTCTTTTCTTTTCTTTTCTTTTCTTTTCTTTTCTTTTCTTTTCTTTTCTTTTCTTTTCTTTTCTTTTCTTTTCTTTTCTTTTCTTTTCTTTTCTTTTCTTTTCTTTTCTTTTCTTTTCTTTTCTTTTCTTTTCTTTTCTTTTCTTTTCTTTTCTTTTCTTTTCTTTTCTTTTCTTTTCTTTTCTTTTCTTTTCTTTTCTTTTCTTTTCTTTTCTTTTCTTTTCTTTTCTTTTCTTTTCTTTTCTTTTCTTTTCTTTTCTTTTCTTGTACAGTCATGTCTTACTAGAACATTTCCTGAACGCATTGACCAGCTTGTCGTATTTATGCGCTTCGGGCGTTTGATCATTGACTGCTTGGGCGCAAGCGGCTGCTGGATCGGCTGGGGTCGTCGGTTGCGGTGGAGGCGTAGGAGCGGGCGTCTGGGCACCACCTCCGCCGCCGTTGGCGCCTGAATTTGTCGGCATGGCGATGGGGAGTTGAGGCTGAAAGGGCAGGCTGGGCGGCGCAACTTGACGTGTTAAACGCAGCCGCAGTTGATCTGAATGTTTATATCCCTGCGTGACACTGGTTTAACTGAAGAGCTGAATGATAGAAGCCGGGGTAAGACTTAGTTTGGGGTAAAGCGCCGAAAAATCGGCGGGGTTAAAAGTTTTTTAATGACAGGAGGTAGGGTAAGTTTACCCTGTGGTAGAAACGGGGAAATTTCCTCCTCTAGTTAACCACTGCTCAGACCAGGTTTGTCTCGTGTGATAAAAACCAGGTTTGTCTCGTTTGGCTTGTGATCATTGTTTTTGTGCATCACCGAAAAAATCTTTTCTAATGCAAAGTCAATTTGATGATCTATTTATAATTAATATAGTGGAATTGATCGATTTTCTTGATCAGCAATATCAGATTATTATTGAAGATAATCAATTGAATAATAACAGCAAATTTATAATTCGCTCAAATCCATTTGAAATTTATGATGTTCTGCATTTTTATGTACGGTGTAGGTTTCAGGAAGAAAATGTGAGGAAACTTATCGCATTTGTTTATAATCAGTTAAAATGTCCAAATAAATGCAACAACAACTTATCAGTTGACACTCAAATAAGTTTCATTATATTCGACAGACATTCACATTGATTTTTACATATTATGAAAATTTGGAAATAGAGTCATGGGTCCTTGTTCTTGTCCAACTGTGGCACCCTGTCATAGGTAGGGGGTAGAGCAAAAATTTATCTTTAGACATTTGTGCAACACCATCCCATGCCTTTTTCTTTGCTTGGCCAGAAACCTAGTTCTTGTTTCCAATAATTTCTCGATATCCGTCTATGCATTCGATCAAAAATTCATTTTCAAGGGAAGAAAACTTCGGATCACATTTTTTCAGTCATAATTGTTTTTTCGAGAATAAATTCAATGATACTCGTACATTACAATGCATAAAGCAAAATTAACACATTTGGCAGGGAAAACTATAAATGAAACCCAAAAAATACATATGACATGAAAAAAACATGAAGTGACGCAACAAATTTATATCAGTTCTCAAGAGGTAAAGAATTTCCTCGCACTTTACCCTACAGTATGAACCCTACGTCTACCTTTCCTTCTATCATACCGACTCAAATTTACCCCAGGGTGCCATTACCCCGCGGGATAGCTACCAAGAGGTAAGTACTACCTTTGGGCAAATTTATCTCGCTTTCTGTCATTCGGCCCTAAGCTCTGTCGTCGATTTTTTTCTGAATGCCTCACTTCAAATTTCTATAGTATATTCTTTACAAATAGCCTCGGAAAGAAAAAAAGATGTTCATGCGAATAATATTCAACCTGCGCGCGTGTCCGTTTTTTCAGATTGACTGTACAACATTCAGGACTACAACTTAGAAAAATGAAATGTTGTCTTGAGATTGGTCAACACATATCCACGGATTTGTTTGCATTTTTCTGCGTTCCAAGGCTCATTTGAAAACGAATAGCGGATAATGAACCGTCATAATTATAGCCTGTTTTTCATAAAATGCTTCCAAATAATGAATCCGGAAAGCAAGTACTATTTGATATTTTCAGCATTTTCATCCAAGCCGTGCATCATAGGTAACTGCAATTTTGCGACGACTCTCAACTATCACTTGAAAATTTTTTTAGTGAAAAATTCTACAGTAAAAGCTTCATGTAAAGCATTTACAAGTCATCTAATATTTGTGTCATTTTTGATTTTAGTGGCATTTTATAAAAAACTGACTATAGTCATAATGGAAACATGACGAATCAATACCTACTGCAAAAAATATATTTCTCATGAAATAAATATGCAGCTCTGCTTTCATCAGATTATTGTCCTAGCAATTTATTACTTTTCGCACTGCACCGTATCTGGTAGAATTGTTGAAATTCTACTTACCCAGATTAATCGTTCTAGCACAGCTAAAATCCCACAGTGAAAGTAAGCCCGGTAACATCCACAAGAAATGCATAATGACTTCTCACTAATCTATTGATGACCTTTTGAATCTTTCCGATCGCCGCTTTTATAAGTTTTTAGGATGAATCCGGATGTCACTGAATCAAAAAAATTTTCACTCATCAAAATAAAAGCGCCCAGTAAGACTGTACTGTTTAGAAAACAGCAGGTATTTTCCGTCATCAAACACATTGTTTTTTGGCTCAAGGTCAAAAATTTGACGGAATAACGGAATGTGGTTTCTCAGGCCAATATTTATGGGGGTGCTCGGGTGGACAATATACATATTTTTTGATTTTTTTTACGGATTTCATACGTCACCGTCGTTCTTTATTTTTTCAAGGAAAGGTATGGCGAGTTTTCGTGAATAAAAAAAGAATGGTCGAAGGGACTACGGATTCTGAAATTTGAGAAATACGAAATGAAATGAATACAGTAGAGAAATTAGAAAATAGAGCTGCGTAGATAAAAATGAGGAAACAATAACGTCGCTGGATCCGTCGAGAACTAAAAATTGACTACAAAATACGTAAACCATATTCAGAAATGCAATTACGTACCTTATAACCACACTTTGTTTCCTTGATATTCTGAACTTAAATGTAAGTCTGTCTGGTCTGATCTGATGAAAGATGCTTTTTGAATGTAGCTGGAGGGTAAGCTTTGAAACTAAGAGACGTCCGTTTTTGTGAATAACTGTTTTTTTGTAGTTTTTACTGATTATGAATCTGTTCCATAGGTACCGTAAATACCCGTGTATAAGCACCACTTTTTTCGCCAAAAATCGTCGAAAAAGTTAGGGTGGGTTTTATTACTGGAAACACAATTCATATATGAGCACCACCTTCGGAAGAATACATTTTACCAGTGCTTATACACGAAAACAAGCGTTTTTCACCAAACTTTCAAGTGATAACAAAGTTTTACTTGCACAAGTAATACTACACGTATGTGGCAAAGCTATAGAGATATTATATATATATTTACTTCTTCCTGGCGTTAATCTTTGGTCGTCCTCGCGGTCTTTGGCCCAGCAGGTTCAGTCACACTACTGTCTGTGCCACAGTATTCTCATGACATCGCATCACATGACCATACTACTGGAGCCTCGCCTCACGCATCTTCCTGGCTATTGGGGCAACTCCCAACCAACTATGGACTTATTTGTTGGATACATGTTCGAACCTTGTAAGGCCGAGACACCATCAAAGCATCCCCATTTCCATGATGCCGAGGACTTGCACATGTTTGGTTGTTGCTGGCCAACATTCTGCCCCATAGAGGGCGACAGGGTGGACTACGCGTTTGTAAATCTTAGCCTTGAAGCGTATGGGTACTCAACAGTCGCATAAGACACCTGTAACTTGGCGCCAAACAGCCCATGCCACATTTGTACAGGGTCTGGCATCTGGAATGGTATCTCCATTGTTGCATATGATGAAGTCAATATGCTGGAATTTTGTCACTTTCTTGAGGTCATCCCCACTGATGTTGATAGTTCCATCTGTTTGGGGGCCACACTTCATACACTCGGTCTTCTTGATGTTGAGATGCATTCCATTCTCATTCAATCTGGCTCTCCACTGATTCGTTTAGCACTGAAGTTCCCGACAGTCTACCTCTGCCAGGAAGACATCATCTGCATAAAGCAATCACCAGCGATACAGGGCTCGGAGGTCGACTGTTGCTGTGTCCATGAAAGGGTATAGGGCCGATCCTTGATGTACGCCAACATTGATGGCGATGGGTGGTGATAGACCGGCTGGGTATCGGAAAGGGCTGGTAATATTGTGGTAGAGCAGCTTGATCCACTGAACAAATTTTTTGGGGATATTGTGTGAACATAGGGCATGCCATCCTCTGATGGACTAGTTGGCGAAGTCTGGCATCCAGGACTCATCAGAAAATCTCCATCGCATGACACAACAATCATATTGGTTGGTACTTTGAGAACTCCATGGTGCCACCCTTGCCCTTCCAAATGGGCACTATAATACTGGACAACCAGGTCAGCTGGATGGAACCATCAGCAGTGGTGTTGTTGAAAAGGGCAGCTAGCATGCCAGATTTTTGGCAGCCAAGAATTTTCCACACTTCAGTGTGGGTCCAGGGGCTTTACCATTCTTTATTCGTTTAATGGCTGCCTGGACTTCCACAGAGGTAATTAGTGGGGATGGTCCGATAATGGGATCGGCGCTTTGTATTGGAGGATGAGGAAATTCTTCATTGCAGATCCCTTCAAAATATTTGCTCGAACGCTTAAGGATCGTGGGCCGGTCATGCAGTATTTGGTGGTCGCTATCCTTGACTTATGTGACTTGACCATGGTCCTGCGTTTGATGATGGCATGCATTTGCAAGGTGGTAAATTTTATTCACTCCTGCAGGTGTGCCAGTTCCTCATAAAGTTCAGTGCAGTGATCAGCCTTTGCTTCTGTCACTGCTCTCTTTGCCACTGACTTAAGGTTTTTATATCATTGGTAATCTTCATTAGTGCAGGACTGGAGCCATGTCTTAAAGGTCATCTTTTTTTGCTTCACAGCACTTTGCACTTTTTCATTCCACTACTATATCTGCTTGTCGATGAATTTCGCTCCAGGCTTTGTCTCTTCAAGAAAGGATCCTGACACCCAACGAATTTAAGCAGGGACTTCGTTCCACATAGTCATTGCTGATTGCTCTGGGTCTGCATCGATTGTGCTGAGGCTGGCTGAAGGTGAGACCTTGCGTTAGGGATAGTCCTTTGAGCTCTCCGCTTCTGACCAAGGTTCAACTAGACATCCATGATCAATAGCCGATGCTTCGGGGTCAATGTTATTGGATGGGATCACATTTGCATTGACCAATAGTTTATGATCTAACCATTGGACAAGGCAATAGTCTATTTGGGTAGCTCGTCCTCCACTGTTGTAGGTGATCAAGTGCGTTGGCCGTTTCTTAAAGAAGGTATTAGTCACAGCCTCCACACAGTCCAGGATGTGGCTGCCGTAATTTTTGTGGGTCTGGAAACCATGGCCACCATGGTGCCAGTCATTGCCGTCCCTTGTCGATCCAACATGTCTGTTGAGGTCGCCTCCAGTTGCTAGATGATCACTTGGTTCAAATGATCCGAGGTGGGCCTCAAGATTATTCCATAGTTCTCCCTTTTCGCCATCTTAACGGTTGGTTTGTGGGGCATAGCACAAAACGACATGGAGGGCTACTTCACCATGAGTCAAGCTTGATGAATATGAGCCAAACGGAGATTTTATTGCTTGAACAATACTGTCTCGGACCCACTCACTAATCACAATCCCAGTGCCACTGTGGGTCTGTTGCTCAGCATTGTAGAACAGCTTCAATCCCTTGCTGATCTCTCTCGGCTTTTGTCCTTTTCACTTTGTTTCATGGATGCACACGATGTCGATGTGCCATGGCATGTCTTCGGGACGTTGGCTAATTCACGACTTCTTCCTGTCATGATGCCAATGTTGATGGTTCCAACTCACAATATTGGGGTTGCTTCTTTAGGCCGCCTCGCCCATGGGCAGGTAGCGCTTGCTGATTTCTCACACCACTTGGGCGAGGGCAATGCGCATCGCCTATGGAGGACACCCTTGCAGTTTGATCCAAACTTTG
This sequence comes from Romanomermis culicivorax, assembly GCA_963922205.1. Classification (NCBI taxonomy): domain Eukaryota; kingdom Metazoa; phylum Nematoda; class Enoplea; order Mermithida; family Mermithidae; genus Romanomermis; species Romanomermis culicivorax. Next base: position 138,160 of record CAWUHX010000013.1, on the reverse strand, counting down.
ATGAGACATTGCCATTTTGATGCGACTGTAAATACTCTAATCGGCGTGTCGCTCTGCATTGGAGACCTTTACCAATGGCTTCAACTTGTCGTTGTACTCAGCTGGCACCACGAGGCGGTTGTGATAGAGTTTTGCCAGCCTGAGATCAATATGCTGGCATTTTATAAAATTTCGAAAACTTTGATTGCCACATCATCCAGTTTAAATTAATGTTTAAAGCTTTCAGTTTAAATTTATTATAATCTGTTTTCCTTAAATGCTTTTAAATTATAAAAATGGAAAGCAAGTAATATTTCATATTTCTACGCTTTCTGGCTAATTCACGAGTCTCACAGGACTTAAAACTGAAGGACTTACTCAACTAACCTTTAACAATTTTTTAAATGAAAAATCTCGCACTAAAATCTTTCTGTAAACAATTTTGACACCAGTAATGATTTTTCTCATTATTGAATTTAGGAGCATTTTATAAAAAATAACATATATTTTATGAGTTTCTCGCTAAAATCCCAAAAACAGTGAAAATGTGAGCGAAAAAATTCAACTGGCTGAATACAATTTTCCAGAAAACGACCGACGGTAACATCCGACCGAACCGAATGGAACGAAAATTTCCCTTTCGTTCATTTACGTTCCGACGTTTTCATTCCGTTCCGTTAGAAAAGGCAATATTGATGAGCCTGAGTTTTACAGGTTTTACAGAATAATCACCCTTACTTCGTGCAGAGTCATTCCCAGGCATTCAAATTGCGCGCGTATCAGTACACAGTTGGCGAGAGGTCTGGCTGAGCCTTCAAATTATGTACTAAGCCCAATTCAGAAGTGCAGCCGCCGATTGAGTCCTAGGAATCGACGACAATCGACGACAGTCTCCGATTGTCGGCCACAAAAATCCTAGGATTTTTTCACTTCTGAATTGGGCTTTCTGATAATTGCCTATTCATTCCTTAGAATCGCCAACTGTCGCCGATCAAATCCTAGGAATATTTGACAGTCATATGAATCGGCGATAGTGTCACCGATTGTTGCCGATTGTCGGCGACAAAAATCCTGGGATTTTTCACTTCTGAATAGGGCTTTATTTGCACGAACAGTTTTTCTTTCCGAGGCTCATTTGGAAATAAAGGAGTAAAACTGCATTTACAAGAAATGAAGTTCAACATTTCTTTTCTAATCAAGCAATGCTTCATCTAAATATTTCTGTCCCATCAATTATATAACATTTATTGTAACTACTTTCATTTTTAGGCTATATACCGTATGAGACACTATTTACTGAAACGGTATTTTCAAACAAAAAAATTATATTATGTATTTGTGGCGGATGGTGAGCTTTCAACACTTTCTTTCAAAAAATCCCTGTCACAATAGGACTTTTGAGTTTTTTCTATTTTTTAATCAAAAATATTATTTTATTAATATATTTATTTTATTTAAACTTTTTTGCTTGAAAATTATTAGCAAAAATTCTGTTTTTATGGCCTTAATGCCGTAGTTTCTGCATCGCCTGTTGCGGCTACAGCAGTGCCCGTCAGAAAAATCCAGTCTGGGCCCTTGACTTGGATATATAGCGTTGTCTACGGGTTTCAAAAAAGAGGCATGACTTGTCGTACATCGTCACAGTTCCAATATACAGACGGTTAGACCAACAGTCGATGGATCTGGTCGAAATATATCGAGGAACATATTTCACCCCCGTACTTAGCAGTTTTAGTTCGCTTTAGCTGCCACAATAATTCAGTCTTTTTACTGCTGATGTACCAATTTGGTTTCTGGCATATGCAGAATCTACTTAACAAATTAGCTCACAAAAAGATTCCTGAAAGTTTCAGTTGACTGCAGATAAAATTTCTGAAGAATATAGAAAACTGACCATAGGAACAACAAAGGAACAAACAAGAATATAATCATCGGGAAAATGAGAACACAGGCAAAGGAGGTGGCGCTCGTCGACACTCGAACACGAAAATAAGAAATAAGAGAGAAAAAAATGGCGAAAAACGTAGAAATCTGTCACGATAAAAAAGCAACGAAAATAAATATAATTTAAAAAAACTTCCGACTATACAAAAAATGCTAATAAAACATTTCGTGAGGGGTTCACTTTTTAAAACTATTGCACATAATGCGCGGTGTAATTTATTTGCCGAAACCGTTGAAAATTGCGAATTTGGACTTGGACGATGAACCGTCAGACAACGACGTCGTCGTTTCCTCCAATTGTATCCGCCGGCAAATTTTGTCGTAAGTTTTCGAAGCGATTTTTTCCTCTTCGATACCGTGTAGTTGAAAATCAGAGAACAATTTCTTGAAAAAGAAACAAAGAAGTAAAAAATAAAAAAAAACAAAAAGAAAACGACTAACTTTAACGACGAAAGATAAACATGTGAGCTGGTAATTTGATAAGTTTCTTTCAACACGTTCCAATAACCAGGAGTTAATAAGGTTCATTTGGCTATCATACCAATGCTGAAACAATTGGAAAATGGAGAACACCACACCAACTAGAAAAGATCACAGTCTCTAATCCAAAAAATCTAATTCGATCCCATATTATTATTACATCAAAATCCGAAATCCAAAAAAAAACTATTCACATTCCTGAAAAAATTGGATTGAAATTTCTGAGAATTCAAAAACGACTCAAAGTCAAATTTCTACCATGTACGTTATCTGAATCGTGATGAGAGCTCGGAAAGTCATTATCATCCAGGACATAACAGTCTATCCAAGCTCATCTCTAAAACTCAGGGAATTTGATGAAATAAGGGCGTTTTCGGGCGACTGACAGTGAAATTTTAAAAATAGTGAGAAACTGATAATTTGGTATATCCCTTATTTATAAAATCAGATGCCACATACCGAAATCATTTTTTCTCAAGTTGCTCTCCTAATAGCTACAGTCGACTGGAAAAAAGGTGTCTGCTGCGTATGAAAGTTGTTTATTCTTGTATAAAAATCTCTCTGCCCTCCGAGACCCATTTGGGGACTATAACTGTAGTCTGCTCTTCTTGAAATGCTTGTTAATATTACGAGTGGAAAGCAAGTACTATTTCACATTTTTACTTTTTTCCGCTAAACCAGATGTCGCATAGAATTGAAAATTTGTGAGCCTACCCAACTAATCCTCAGCATTTTTGAGTACCATTTCTACAGCAAAGGGTAAAAGTCCTACAGGAAATTTTTTGTCATTTTTAAATTTACAAACTATAAAAACAAACTATAGATTCGGCAGTGTATGAAAGGTGTATACAGATACCGTGGAGATGGTGTTTCCAAACGCAAATGCGCTGGAATTTGTATAAATGCGCAAAGCAATCGAAATTGCCTACGCTAAATTTAGAACTACTAAAGTTACAGTCATGAAACAAGTCGTGATATTAGAAAAGTTACTCGGGTGCTGACGAATTGATTTTGAACTATTTTTTACACTAAAGACTCTAAAACTTCAGGAAAGTTCGGAAAGGAATAGTGATAGACGATTTTAGTTTGTTTTTTATAAAATGCTTCTAAATTCGAACATCATGAAAATCCTTACTGGTGTCAAAATTTCTTACGAAAAGTTTTTACTTAAAGATTTTTCATTCGAAAATTTTCTAATGGTTAGTTGGGTAAGTCTAAAAATTTTAAGTCCTGTGTGACTCATAATTTAGTCAGAAATCATAGAAATATGAAATAGTACTTGTTTCCCACTTTTAGGAATTACAAGCACTTCAAGAAAAACTGACTATAGCATGTGTACATTCTTCTACTTTTTGCAAAGATTTATCGAATGCGTCTTTTCGCATTTAATCTGCTTCAGCAGTTGCTAATACCAGGTATAGGGGTGATTTTCCGTTGTTTTGCACATATATGCTAATATTCGTGTAAACAAGACTTCAGGTAATTGGTTAGTATAGCGCTGCATAGACCGACCAGCGCTGCCATTATAAAGAGTATCTTTTTATACTTTACATCTGGAGCCATCATACATGTACAGTAATGCACAATAATAGGTATACATGTAATTCTGTTGAGGATCAGTCAGGACAGGGGTGGGATAGGAATTTTTGTTCATTCTTGGTAACCGAAAAAAAGTTTTACTAACATCCAAGCAGCAAATTCTTTCATCTATAATAGTCAAATATGTGAAAATTTTCGCCTGGTCAGCACTTAAAGTTTTAATGTTATTCCTTTGGAATCAAGTATGATTTGCTTAGAGAAATCGTTAAACTACAGCATCCTTTTGACGTCTTTCTTTTCCGTTTTTCTCATTTTCCTTCATCGTCTTCTTGATCAATGCTGGGGGTCGAATCATCGAATTCACTGGCGGTCAGAAAATCTTTCTTTCTGCTGAACCAGATATCAAAAAGGATTGGGAATCTGAGAATCTATTCAGCTAACCATTAGTAGATCTTGAGAAAAAAAATTATGATAAAATCTACGTGTAAACAATTTTGATGACAGTACTAATTTTGGTCATTATTCGATTTATAAACATTTTAGAAAAAACAAACTGTAGGTACGCATTTTATGAATTAATGCTCCACTTCCTGACCTCGAACAATGTATTCACGTAAAGTTCGTCTACAATATTTTGACATTGTTCGGAGCACGACCGGACAAAATTGACATATTCGTGGCCTACGTGGCTACTTGTTTGAGATTTCGTGGGTCCTTTGACCTGCCGAAAATCATTCAAAGTTCAGTTTATATCAGTGTAATCAGTTGACTAAAAACGCATGGACAAATACACTATGAACAGTGCAAGCAGGTGGTTTTTTACCAGATGAAAATCACATTCGATAGCTTTTGGTGATGTCGGGTTGTTGATTTTGTTGGCGACGAAAATGCTTTTGGTTTTTAGCTGAAATTTAAGCGACATTTCATGCAGGACACGATATCATGCGTAAGCAATGTGACATCTAGCAGTTGTGAATGGGTCTTTACGCAAAAAACGTCAAGATCTTTATTCAGACCGATACTCAACGACGAAACATTTGTTCACTAGGATTTTGGACGTGGACACCATTTTTAACACGAAAGGCTAAAAATTTATAGTGCAACATTCTGCTTTTGTGCAGATGCAACTAACATGATGCGGACTTTGCAAGCTTCGTTAGAATCACCATTAGGTAACAAAAAGACAGTAAAACACAGACAGGAACACTGAAATACCCCTGGTTGAACAGGTGATGCTCCCGAAACTTGTTGTTGAACCAGCAAAGGTGCGTCTTGGACTAAAGTTTTCATCTGCGTGGGTAAAATATAATTCGTGAGATGACCTATGGCCTACGGGTAATCTTATAGAGCCGGAAACCGATTTTTTAATTCCTGAAGTCTGCTCCTCCGGCCTACCGAAAAATCAGCAGTTATCTAAACAACCAGCCTTATTTTTACATGAAAATATTCATGTTTGATAATGACTCGTTTTGTCCGCATATTTCAGGTTGCGCAAATCGATTTTTGACATGTCCTTTATTCTTATCAATTAACGACACTTTTAGAGCTTTTCAGTCTCAAAGATGCTAATATTCTTACTACAATAGTTTCGGAATAAAAGATAGGTCACCGTAGTCTATTCTAAGAACTTGTCAGCTATACCGCTAGCCTTATGTAAAGTTATATGACTCTCCTCGTGATTAACGAAACATACTAAAAATCACTCTTCATTGATTAGCTATTCCGTAACTTGATATACTCGTACTTAAAGAAGAATTTAGGCTGTTTATATCTCGTTTTGATTATTTCGGTGAGGCTAATGAATTTTTATCAAAAAAAATTTGAACAAGCGGCAGCAGGTTGAAGGCTTAAGAAGCTCTGTTTCAGACGGTAAGAGCTTTTCTCTTCAAAAATGCACGATTTGCAACCAATCAATAAATCTCGTTGAGATCCTGAGGAAAAATCTTTTCATAACACGTTTAAATATTCATTTTTGATCGAGTTTTTGATATTAATAGATGATTGCTTTACTAAAAATGCTCATTCTAAACGTCTTTTCCCGGCGGGCTAAAGTCTGTAGACCGGCATTCATTCAGACAGTCAAAAAAAACTTTTATGAGTACAGACTTTAGACATATTTAAATGTAGACGGGTCAATAGACATTGTCACAGTCTATTGATTTTAGACAGCCTCTTTTATGAAGGGTCGGTGCCAGAATCCACCACCTACGGCACATCCGCTACCTAGTGCACATCCGCTACTTTCTGCTGAGGAATATAAGTAACAAGTTACATTTATTTTTTGCATTGAATCACATTTGCAGGATTTCATATACAATATGATTTACAAATTATTAGGCTCATTTGAAAGAATTCGCGATTTTTTTCCAATTAGATGACGCATCTGTCGTAAAAATGATGAATATCCATCTATTAAAAAAGGGAAACATGCGATTGCAAATGATGCTCATCAAAATTTTCAATTTGCCATATATATCCCGTATTTTCAATGAAAATATCACATAAAGTACAAATTCTATCGTTCAAAGCAGCATGCAGGAATATAGACACCACGCCTTAGATTTCAAACACGAATTTGGTCGCTATTGCATTGATTGAAGTAAATTCAATAAATTGTGTCCAGCCAAATGCATTTTACGAACTTCGGTGAGATGCAGTCGGTTATGATAACCCTCAGCATGATTTGTTGTTCTTGGTTCAGGGTTATCCCAATGACTCCTGAAAGAAATGAGGTAATTTTCACGGATCCACGTTTGCTCAAAATGGTCAGCTCTTGGCCTATTCAAGAAGTATATCCGATAATAGTTTTTAATGAGAAACGTCCGTCTAGATTGATTGTTCTGTCAACCGCGCTGCTTGTCGTCACCCTGGTAGGTTAATTATACTTTTTACTCATTAAAATGCGCTTGCGTTGTCATTTTGATGGTTTTATTACACATCTTTACTCATTAGTGACTTATCTATCGGCGGACTCTCTGTAGTACTACGTCTTTTTAACCACTTTTACCCACTATTCCATAAAAGCGACAAAGAAAACATCTGTCACCGCACAGACTGTCTCCGTCATTCGTGTTTTCATCTTTTTTCAAGGCTCATTTATATTAGCCTTTTCCGACGGAACGGAAAGAAATGAAATCCACAGAACGGAACGAAATGAAATCGACAGAACGTAACCGAACGAAAGAGAAATCTTTGTTTCGTTCGGTTCGATTGAAGGTTACCGTCGGTCGTTTTCCGGAAAATTTCAGTTAAGTTTTCCGACCGAAAGTGGATTTTCAGGCTGAACGTTTCAAGCTGTTGACGATTCGTTCCTTTCCGTCGGAAAGGGCAAGTATAAATGAGCCTTAACTCTTTTGCCTCCGGAAAACCCTCAAAATAATAGCAAAACCTTTTCCACATTTTTTGCTGTCAAGTAGCGGATGTGGCTATAGTAGCGGATGTGCACTAGGTAACGGTCGTGCACTTAGACAGCCAATGTGCACAAGGTAGCGGATGTGCAGTAGATAGCGGACCTGCTACCCAATCTTTTATGAATACGGCACCACGACACTATCGATATTTTTGGGAGCTGTTCTCGATGCACTTCGTTCCCTCAGTGTGCTTCTGGTTACTGTAAAATAGAATTTTTAGACCCACCTTTTTTCGACTACTCTACGCGTGAGCGAATAATTATTCTATGAAAATTAATTAGCAGTCACAAAAATTTTGATTTGCTAACTTTTTTAATAGATGTAATATTTGTCCAAGGATTTCATTTGAATCAAATTTTGCCCACTCATTATTCCCGAAAAAATTAAATTTTGTAAAATCAACTGAACAGTATGTCCAATTTCACCACGCAAACAAACACATAGTTTACCTTTGAGAAAAGGTTATTTGGTTTTGGCTGTACACAAAAAAGATATAAATGAGACGTGTCTCTCTAACACAAAAATTAGAAGAAGTGAGCCTTACAGCAAGAGACAAAAGATTGCCGATAAGATTTCCTTCATCGTACATGGCCAATTTCGCTAATAAACCTTCTAAAACTCCAATCAGCTGAAAAAATTTATGAAGTTGAACCAACGTGTAAAACTAAGGGCAGAAAAATCCCACTTTTTCTACCAACGAATTTTCCATATCACGCAACGTTCTCTCTAGCATTTCATCGACTTTGCAGTGATATTTGAACTACGTAAGAAAGAAACGTAACTTGCAATGGAGAAGATACTTTGTAGAATTTGGAAAAAGCTCAAAATAACATAAAAAATAAATAATTCGCTTACTACGTCGACTCCATCAACGGTACAAAGTTTGAAAGCCTAAAACATGGAACGGAATTAAATCAAAAAATCACTGATTCAGCAGTGGAAGTTTCAAAAGTTATGTCATCAAGATGGACAGTAAATTGTGAAAAATCTGTTATGGAAAAAGAGCCATTTTATACAAGCCGAGGTAAATTTTTTGTAAACTTTGAAAAAAGGTAAATTATGGTAACTTTGGATTATTCAAAAACACGGTTTATAATAAAATTATCTGAGTTCCGGCAAGTTTCATAGCATTAATTTTGATCGAAACAGGCTGGTGACATCCAGCTCCCTAAATTCAGAAATTTTTGATAAAACGGGATAACAGACCACCTGTTCAAAGTACCAGAGTCTCGGAACCCCGGTAAAACTCAACAGTAATGGCCAGTGAGAGCAGATAATCGTGAATTCTCTAAATTGAAAATTTAGTCAACTTCAGTTCAGTAATATTCTTTGATACTTGATGTTGAGAGTAAAATTCTAGTTGATACCAAATCGAAAATGATTCGAAAAACTCCAAGAGCAGCAGCTTCTCCTCTGCACTCTCGAATTTTTAAGTGGATAAGTGCTAGGTATAGAACAAATCACCTGGTTTTTAGCGTCGAATAAGACGTTGATCATGACGCAAATTTCCGACGGAAGAACATAATCTGTCGTTTTACGAGCTTTTAACAACAACTGTTCGAAACAGTTGATTGTCCTACAAAAACAAGATTTCCTGAATACGATTTTTTCATCAAAAAGCCTTTCTCGAATTTTTTATTCCAAAAGCAGAGATTTTTTCCACTGAATGCCATTTTGAAAAAAATATGTCATTAAATCAATATATAAAAATTTTGAAAACCCTTTTATTATCATTTGACGTAATCAAGTTTCAATTTTAAGAATATTTGATCTACAATCTGTTTTTCTATTAAATACGTATAAATTAAAAATGCCAAAAATAAGTACTATCTTCAAAATCACATAAAGATTTTGCGGAAAATTTTTTCACAACAAATTGTTAAGGATTAATTCAGGTAACTTGCAAATTTTCAGTGATTTTTCAAAAAATTAAAAAATTAATGAAATAAACCTTGCTTTAGTTTCCTGGTTTCATTTTCTAGGAGCATTTGAATAAAAACAGAACACACTACCGATATCAGAACAGGAATCCATATTACAAGTCAGTTTTCACAGTTTTTCTTCCTGGTTATTCGCCGATCTTGATTATTGATTTCCCCATTTACGGCACTTCGTTCTAGATATTTTATGGACTTAAGCCAAGGCGTGGGACAGAACGGTGCTAACAAGTTTTGAAGACTAAACTTTGATAATCCTTAGTTTTGGTTCCGATTTTGAATCCATATAAACGTGATGTTTCACTGATTGTAATAAAACCTAAGTCTGACTTTTGGGTGCATTGATTAATTATATCCGAAGCCAATGCCTTCATCTTCCTCTCCAAATGTTCCTTGAATTGTTCGTTGGGCCACTGCAAGTCGGCAATGAACGTTTGCAAGGCGTTTAACTTCCAGAACATGTCGTCCGATGTCGCGCAACCTTTGCTGCTTTTGTCTTTGCTGAATGCAAAATGCGTAGAACTATTGGGTCGGTGCCAGATCTGCTACCTACTGCACATCTGCTACCTAGTGCACAATCGCTACCTAGTGAACATCCGCTACCTAGTGCACATCCACTACTTTCTTCTGAGGTATATAAGTAACATCTTACATTTACTTTTTGCATCCAATGACCTAGGCAGGATTTCATTATAGAATAATATACAGTATGTATTTACAAATTGTTAGGCTCATTTAACTTTTTATCAATTAGATGACGCATGTATCGTGTAAATGAAGAATTTTACTCACTAAAAATTGGAAAATATGCGGTTGCAAGCGACGCGCAACAAAATTTTCAATTTGCCGAGTATTTTCAGGAGTAAATGCAAAAAATTGTGTTCTGCCAAGTGCATGTCACGAACCCCAGTGAGATGTAGTGATTTGTTGTTCTTGGCCCAGGGTTATCCAAATAATTTTAGACAGAATTTAGATAATTGTCATGGGTGCACGTTTGCTGAAAATAATCAGTCCTTGATCTGCTTGGGAGGTATATTCAATAACAGTTTGTTTTTAATTTTGAACTCAAAGTGATAAAATATTTAAAAATAATCGAAAAAGCTTTTGAAAAAAATTAAAAAATAAAACGAGAACGATATTTGCATCACCAGGATTACCAGGTAAATTACCAGGTTTGTCATTTACCAGGTTTAACGTACGTCTAGACTGATTGTTCTGCCACTCGAGGTGCTTGTGTAGTCACTTTAAAATTTTTTCGCTCATTAGAATGTGGTTGCGTGGTCATTTTGATGATTTCACGACTTCTCCTGACTCATTAGTGACTTACCTTTCAATAGACTCTCTGCAGTATTACGTTTTTTACTCATTCTTGCGGTTCCATAAAAGTAGCAAACAACATATATTTCACCACGCTGAACCCCTACCGTATTCCATTTTCTTTTATTCTTTTGTCTTCGGAAAATCCTTATGAAAATAATAGTAAAACCTTTTTCACATGTCGTGCACTAGGTAGCGGATGTGCACTAGGTAGCAGATGTGCAGTATGTAGCGAATCTGCTACCCAATCGAACTATTTGTAGGACTGCCACAATTGGCGATAGATTTCTTCTACACTTTTAAGCCGAATACATACTTCTCCGTACGTAGCATGTAGTACTTACGTACCTCCAAAAAGTAAATGAGAGAGGAACCAAGTAGTATTTCACATTTTCAAGATTTTCCGATAAACAGTATGTCATACAGCACTGGAAATTTGTGAACACACTGAACTAACTTTGACAATTTTTCGAGTGGAAAATATTAGTGTTAGAGCTCTATGTAAACGATTTTGACGACAGTACTGATTTGTGCCAGTTCTAAATTTGGAAGCATTTTATAAAAACAGACAATAAGTAGGTCCATACGCAAGTATGACTTACGTACGTGTACGAATTTCATCATGTACTTATAAATATACGTAAAAGTACAGAGAAAGCAAGTTCGATTGTTTTTTATCATCATCAAATTGAAGTTACTGTAAATAGTCGTTTTTCAGTCAACTTCATCAGCTAGTTTCCACATTTTGACTTTGATTTGATGGACACTCATTTTATAATTATCTTAAACTTAGAAAATTAAGTTTTTCAATTATTTTTTAATTGCTTCCTCAATTGAAATTTTTAATTTTTTTAAATTCAGATTTTTACATTTTTTCTAGATTAAAATTTTTAAAATTTGTTTAAAATTAAAAAAATGAAATTTAAGAAACATGAACTTTATTTTAAAACTTTAAATTTTTTTTTCAATTTCCGAATTAAAAAAATGTTTGTCAAATTTATTTTTAATCGTTTTAGTTTAAGTTCGATTTGTATAGAAATAATAAAAATTTTAATTGCATCAAAAATAGACCACTGCGTCGGAAAAAATACGAGCAAGTCAAAAAATTGAAAAGTAATTATTCCGATGCGGGAATCAAGCTAGTACATATACACTTTTTGTGTTTTTACTGTGAAGCATCACGTAAAAAGTACGACTTTTTCACTTGTACTTATGTTTCTTTTGAAGTAGAAGTGCATAAAAATGCGTATGTAAGGACCATACGTTACGTTTTACTTACGCACGTAAGCTGTTAGACGTAAGCACAGTTTTTTCCTCAATCAACCATTTTTAAGGAATTTTTTTTGGAATTAAGGAAAAATTTTTTGAACTTAAGCAAATTTGAGGAAAAGATTTTTTATGGTTTCCTAATCGGATTTTACTCGTTATAAAATTGAAAATTGTTGAAATTTTCCGGCGCTTCGCTCCGGATTTTAATTATTCAATAATTTTTCTATATTATTAAAATGCGCGGTTAGAAAATGCCATTCTAGCTAATGCTCATAGATTTTAATTTTTAATTAACAAGATATTATGGATAAATGTTTGATCCTGTGTCGTCTTTTTGAGAATTTTACGGAAAGCAAGATTTTTCTCGGTTATTTTCACAGTCTTTTTGCGGTCTTTAAAAAGATTTTGACATTTGTGTGATTAAAACATTTTGAGTCCAAGTGAGAATTGTCGCTGGTTGAAGAGTCAAATTCTTGGTTGCTTTCCTAGTTTTTGAATTGTAGTCTGCCTGACTCAAAATTCATTGAATTCACTTAAAAATTAAACTTTCTGTGTTTTCAAAACAAGTTGAAAAGGTTCATTTTCCAGCGTTCTAGAATATCAAAATCCCAGAAAAATTTTCGGCGCTAGACGCCGAACAAGTCACTCATACCAATCTTTTCATTTTCTCTTCAAAACTCAGAAAATTTGGTTTTAAAAGCCTAAAACCGACGCGAATCGAATGAAATAAAAGAAAACTAGCTTTTGGTGGTTTTTCCGATAAAATTATGAAAATTGATTTTAGAGTGAACAACCAAAAATTTATCTGTGCAACCAAAATTTTTTCTCAAGTTCCTTTGCAGAAAAAATCCCTCTGGTAGAGTTCATACCTTTATGTCAGATTGTCAGCTGTTCAGAATCAGTTTAAAAATTTTATTTTTCACTGTTATCTTCTCATTAAAGTTTACTGTTTGATTAACTTGTTATGTCAAAATTGGGTTTTTTGATGTCGTCAAAGAAATATAAGAAATAAAGGTTATGCCGTTAAATTAGGGCTTATCATTTTCATTTACTTATCATCATTTACCATCGTACGGCATGAAGTATAGCAGCCACTCATCAGGTGCCGCGGCGAAGTATAGCAGCTCAATGTGGTGCCGTAGGGCATCGTACGGCGCCATACGCCGAAGTATAGTTGGCCCTTTAATCTCTTGCATAGCTCGAAACTTTTTGCAAAAAAATGTCGGTTTTTTGGCGGAATAAGAGAGAAACGTTCAAAAAACACATCAGAAATGATTTTGAGCGATTTTTAAGCTAGGAAACTAAAAAAATTGGTTTTTCCTCATGAGGAAAAAATTTGGGGGTTTTTCCTCAAATGAGGCAGAACGTTTTCAGCAAAAAAACACTGGACGTAAGCAGACAAGTACTACTAACGTGCCCCACTTTTGCTACGTACACAGAAGTACATCTCAGGCTTCAGGCCGATTACTCACTCTCTAATTTCCCATTTCTCTTTGGCGAAGCTCTTTTCGATGGACTGTGCAATCGAGTGTTCCATCAAGTCGACGTATCTAATGACCATAGGGGCGAAGGTTTCGACTAGCTTGGTATGAAATGCACCGTTCTTCAGGGAGCCTGAAAATTAAACCACGGAACTATACGAATTGCGTAGTGTGATGACCCATATACAGAATCATTCCCCGCATGTTATCACAGTGTCAGTAAAATGTCATTACTATCCAAAGCTCGGCTAAATTTTACAATCGTGATCACAAACACGATATTATATTTGGCTCATCAATGCCTTTCAGACTGTGGAAACTTATTCTCTATTACTTTTAGTAGAATTAATTGCCGACGTTCTGTTTGTCGATATAGAGATGCGACATTATCAGCTTTGCGGAAAAAGACAACTTGTGACAAAGAAAATATAAATGAATAAGTTACGATGGGAGGATTCCAAGAGTAAATTTTGAAATAGCCTACACAAGATATGGGCAATTAGATTAGTGTACCTTGTTCATACTGAACATAGCATAATTGTGTTGAATAATGAAAACCTTGCATATATACATTTGAATCTCGCAAGAAAATTTTTCGTATTGGAGTGCATTAGATAGCCCACAACAACCTGAGTAATGTTACACTGACCCTTTATGCCCGAAGGCCTGCTTTAAACTGAAATTTGCATCAATGTAGCAACTGATGGAAATTTTACCCATACCTGATTTCAGGAAGTATAACGGATATGGAAAGGTGAAAAATCGCATTCGATGAAACTCGCTAACAAATAACATATTTTTCTAACGCATGTCTCAAGATTTTTCAAACTTCCCCCGTTGTACGCCTGTTGGCTATCGAATGTAAAATAATTTGCAAGCATTTGGATGGCAAAATATGCTCACAACAATTGTTTGGATAAGAAAAAACATACATACATACATCCTACTTTTTATTAAATGCTAGTAAAATAACAAATCGCAAAGATAAATGTGGATTTCAAAATCGTTTACCCAAGGCTTTGATTGTAGAAACTTTACACAAAAAATTTCTGAGGGTGTATTAGGTGATCTCACGAATTTTCAGTTCGTATGACATGTCGCATAACAGGAAACGACAAAAATACGAGATACTTTAAGGCAACAAAGTGTTATGTAAGGCCCCAGGTATACTTCGCCGGCCGGCGCCCAATCGGTGCCAGTCGGCGCCCGATAAAATATTTTTAAACCTGCGCCGGTTGCAAATTTTCGCTGCTATACTTCATCCGGTGCCGTCTGGGTAGTGGTTTGAAACTGAATAATCTGTTTGTTTATTTTCTTCGATTTTTATGATTATTATTATTTTTATTATTATTCAGATAAATACGGATTCAAATTCGGAACTTATGCTATTTCACCTCTTCAGCCGAAATTTAGGATTAAATTTGTAAAATTTGTAAAATTTCTTCCAACCATTCCGACAATGCACTGAGCCAGATGTGGGCGAGGAGGGGTGATACAACCCTCAAAAGTGAGATACCTACTGCAAACCTACGGCAAAATGATGAAACACCAAGACAAATTTCTTGCATCATAATTCATATGTTATAACAGCGCCGGGTAACTCCGATTCAGAAATTTCGATTGAATCCAGGGTTCCTACACTATTGGCCAAAAAAATCCCCTGAATTTCCCAGATATCCATAAATAATTTCCCAGGTTTTTGACATACACCATTGGGACACAATTTTCGTTGTTTACACTATATACTTTTAGAGTGTGTATTGCAGGGTTTTTTTTTTATTTTTTCTCGATAGGCCATTTGGCTCCTAAGGTCAAAATTTTACAAGCCAATATGAATTTCAAAAAGCCAAAACTAAAAAACTTGTAAATAAATGTGGTAGTAAAAAACAAAGTTTTTTTGCAACAAAATTAGTCAAACACCCTCCAAAGTCACAGGAAAAGCCCGCAAAGCAGATCAATCATTTTGAATATACATTCTTAATCACACACAAATTAGATCAGTCATTATTCAATCAGAATTTTTTCAATCATCAGGATTTTTTCGCACAAGCCAGGTTGATCTGTAACTTGGGGAAGAGTTTGGTTGCACAGATTAATTTTTAGTTGCTCAGTTCAAAATTGATAAATTTGCTTAATTTCATCAGAAAAATGATCAAAAGTTACTTTCCTTGTATTTCATTCACTTCATGTCATTTCCTGACTTTTAAATTGAATTTGTTGAGTTTTGAGTGAGAAATCAAAAGTCTGGCTAGAATAACTTGTTCGGTGCCTAGCGCCGAAAAATTTTGATTTCGAGGCCTCTAAAATGTCGGAAAATTCATCTTTCAGCACATTCTACTGAAACTGCCAATTACCGATCATTTTTATTGCCGATCGTTAATTATTCCAGATAATTAAAGGAACCTCTAGTTTAACCTAGCTAACTTTTTCACACTGAATAGAAACAATACTTGGAAAATCAATGAATATAAATTAATTTTAAACCCATCGAGATTAAACGTTACCAAGTTTGACTTCTCAAATCGCTATATCAAATTATGTTTGCCGCAAGACTTAGTATCATCACCTAATTTGCACATCTATAATACAAAATCGCGAAAATGAATTTCGATAAGTATCTAGGGAATGTACGTTAAATTATGTCACCTAGTGACTCGTGCACCCTTTTGTTCACCGGCCTTTATGCTCTTACTTATGTTCACAAATTAATAATTCTTGTTTGTATTGCGTTTTGTTCTTACTACCTATTTTGCTTTTTTTTCCAGTGACAATAAAATTATTTGATTTGATTTGATTGACTGATATTATTAACGTTAATCAAGTTTTTTAAACTGCTGCTCAACAATTTATAAGCAGCAAAGATATAAAACTTAAACGAAAAAATCAAAAATAACTATTTTTAACAAACAGCCCTCCGACCTTATGTAGTCATACACCAAGCGTTGGCCCTTTTGTACGAACATGCGACCCAATAAAAAAATCCCCTGAGTTTCCCAGGTGCTGAAAAAAGTCCCCTGAGTTTCCCAGGTTTCCCAGGTTTTGTAGGAACCCTGTGAATTGAAATTGAAAACCGGCGCCGGCCGTCGAAGTAAAGCCCGGCCTTAACTATAACTGCAATGTCACATAACACTTTGTTGCTCCAAGGTTATAGTATATGCCTTCCGGTTTTATTGCTTACAAGCATTTTACGGCAAAAGGATATATGAAATACAATGCACAGAATTTTTGTGAGGTCCAGAAAAATTGCTCGAAAATAGAGCAAGATAGGATTGTCAGCACAAGTTCATAAAGTTTCATATTTTATTTTTTTGTAAGTGTTTCCTATATCAATGATGGATGAAATTTTGGTTGTTCAACACATTCATGTAAATTCAAAGTAAATAAGAAATTTGAGCAGAAAAATCATGTAAGGTACTCAGTTCGTCATGAGCTATCAAATGCACCTGTGTGCTTTCACAACAACAGAAGGAATCGACTCGTTAATGGCATAGTAAAAAAATCAAAATTTCCAGTCTTGAAGAATCAAACACCTTGAAACTTCTGGGAGAGAACAACATTTTAATCATATTCTAGAATTTAGTATGTTCATAAGCATATTTTCCGGGTATTTCAAAGCCTAGTTTGATAAAAAAGCTTACTGGGACCAATATCCATGCATAGATAATCGTTAAGGAGCTGAAATAGCGCGAACGCGTCCCACGAATCGGAAGGCTGAACACTAAGGGCACTATCCATGTCCACGGAGAATAGGGACCAAAAAGTTTCGGCGTGTTCGGTCAATAAATCGCTGAACCACGCGAAAGCCTAAAACTTAGTGCGAAACTTACGGTACGAAAGATTCGTAAACCGAGAATTTAGAATAGTCATATCTATGAGTGTATATGTAGTTTTAATCATTCAAAAACTCTGAACCTGCCCCCAAGAGCGCTACAATTTCCATCTCAATTTCAAAAACGCTTCCTGAAATTTCTTCAGTATACTTTGGAAATGTGATACACAAGCTCAAAGAAGTCTATATTCCAAAGTCGAGAATGTGGCTCATATTGATCATATATGGGACATTATCTTTTCACATGATCATCGTAAAAGCCAACAGGGCCATTATGAAATATTTCTGCGAGATGAAGTGAGTCTGTAAGGATTCCAGGAGAGAACACAGTATAATGAGCTTTCCATGCAAGAAAGCAAACGGACGCGCACATTCCCATATGAAGCAAGATAAAGCTAACAGCCAAGGCTTACCTGCCGCAATTGCTGCAGTGAAAAAAACATAAATAAGCTTTAACATACTTGGGCAACAATCGTGTCACGTGATCATACACACAAGATACCGAGATCATGAAAAAACCAAATTTTTCATGCACATCCTTTACCAAAACAGATAGTAAAAAATTTGTAAAATTTTCACGGAAGAAAAACCATGCCCTTGTCTCACACGGCAAGCTCATGAACGGCCAGTCTCGAGAATTAGCTATAGTATTCGGAACATGAGCACCGTGCACTCATGCATCGAGTGAAAAAATAAAAATGCATGTCGCCTCGAACTACAGATGCAACAATCAGTATATTACTTTTTACTGATTCGAATCAGTTTGGATAATGGAAACCAAACATGCACACAAATATACTATTTGTGCAGCATAAAGATTGGCATGTTGCTCTTGATGTAAATTTTAGGCGCAAATTCAAATAAATTTTCGGATTTTCCACATTCCTTATTTTTTTGAAACAAACTCGGTTGAATTTTTCACAATATAACCGCAGTATTTATTGAATAACTTGATGGCTAATTCACAATCAATGTTTGAAGCGCAAAAAAACTGACTTTCGTTTATCCAATGCAAGTTCTTGTTTCAAGATTAACTTAAAACTTTAGCTTATTACTAGGCATTTTTTAAAATGATAATATTCTGAAATTAGAGAAGTTCAAAATCAATTTGAGATTGAACAAAACTCGCTGCACATATAGCCTGTTTTTTATATAGAGTGTTTCCAAATCTAAAACGTGACAAACGATGCTTTGAAAATCACTTGCACGGAACTTCTTGCTCAAATGTGCTGCTATATCATGAAAAATCATTAGTCATTGACAGTCTCCTTACTTCTCCGTGATGCTCCTCCGTTTCCTTCAGGACATCTATACATTGTTCGGCCACCCGAATAAGATCGTCTATTCTTTGTTGAGGCGACAGATTGGCGTTTATCCGCTCTACAAAAGAAAAGTTGAAACGTAATTCTGGTCATCTGGACACATAAGTTACAGTCATACAAAAAAGGAAAATACAGAAAGCGTATATTTAGTGAAAGCAAGCACGGTTCGCTGAACACACAATATTTGGCGATTATTCTATCAATGCTTGGGGTAACACCGAATACATTAAAAAGTACAGTGACACATGCCGCGTACCGTAAGTTTGCTGCTGTTGGGGCATAATCGACATTTTACGACCATCTAAGTTAAGGAGTATAAATAGCCAAAGTCGATGAAATAAGTTTTCGGATCATTTTTTGATACTTTTGAGTCCCGAATTCGGGTTCACAGTCTTTTGTCTTCAACTTAATTCTACTCTTTACCCTTTTTTGTGTCTTTCTGTAGATGACTTCCGGTGAAAATTGCACAGTAGCATCTGTCCCATTTCAGTGAAACGATATTTTCCCAGTTTGTTTTCTCTTGTCTATCACTCTGACCATAATTAGCAAAATTTTTGCGACCAAAAAGTGCAGTGAACATCACTATTGTTCAATCCAAGCTGTCAGTGTGGAATGCATGAAAGTCTTCAATCAATGAACTTCATCCATCGCAGACCTATATCTATCGCTGCTCTGGAGATGTGTAAGATATAAAAAGATAAAATTATTCAGCTCTTTTATGTGAATCACGTCGTAAAATAAAGATTGAAGACAAAAATTATTCAGGTCACAGTAGGTGGTGGACGCTAAACAAGAAATTAAACGAAAATAAACCTGACTCCTCAAAATCGAAAAAATTCCCGGGAACTATAAACTGCCAATTTTTATGAAATGTGAAAACTTGTTGGAGTAAAATTTAAAGACCGCCATTTTCAGCTAGTGCTGGCGATAGTAACGTGATAGTAGAAAGAAAATGTAGAACCAAGATTCATGCAAGCACGCAGTTGAACAGATTCTAAAGAAAAAAATATTGATCCAGATGGGAACGTCTTAAACGAAGCCTCAAATTATCGAGAAGTTCGACCGGAGATCAAAAACTGTTAATGGTGTAGTGCTTTTTTGGAAATGTGGAAAAAATTACCTTCCAGGCTTAAGTCGGTACAAATCCTCGTATAGTTGACTAAGGCAGCATTTTCTAGACATTTTTTGATGACTATACGGAGTTCTTCGGGCGGCACGGGAGTTACGACGTCCTTCATTAGTACCTGAAAAAATTCAAGTCCCGATTCATTTTTTGTCGCATCCATGGATTCCGCAGAATGCAAAGACATCATGCAATGAAAGAATGTGGATCAAGTCTATATTCACAAGTTCGATGACTAGAAACCTAGGTAGTCCATGTGAGAAGTACAAATGATATCAAAGATTCTGGATTTATCTGTAGACTACAATGAAATTTTATAGATAGAAAAACACGTTTTGGTTGGACCGGTGAATTCACATTTCGATGACGCTTGGTGATTCTTAAACGTTGCTTTTGAACTGAAAAACTGATTTAATTCTGCAGTATTTCAACTGAGCCCTGCTTGAGTATATCTCAGAAAGATGGACCAATGATTATCATCACAATGATCTACCTTTCGGCTGCTTCAATCAGGTATATGTGCGATTACAAATATTACCAAAGTTTACGCAAAGTTAAACTTGATCATACAAAGAAAAACAAAACTACAAAAGCAGAAAAAAAGACAAAACAAAACGAAATTTTTAGTTATGATGAAATTTGAGAAAGACAAACCCTAATTACTAAGGATTCTTTTTTCAACATGCTTCATTAACTTACCCGTTCCAATAGGGATAAAGTAGCTTTTAAAGCACCTTCCGGCCGACCGAAAGGGAAACAATACCTGAAACAAAAGATGACACTCAAAAAAGGATACGATCGCAAAAAGCCTATGCTACCTGAAATTTGTTATTTGTTTTTCGAGCAGAGATCTGAGTCGAGCTTTGACTTTATCAAATTTTTCACGTTCTTCCAAGGTTACAGTACCAACGCCGTCTGGTCTGAAACATTTGAAATATGAAATAAGCTTAAATTTCTCAAAAAGGGAACATATTCACATAACGCATGTTAACTATGAAATTCTAAATGATTTAGGTTAGTCTGCAGGTTGCTGCTATACAGACAGGAGAAATGAGTGAGTAGATTGAAGAAAAATTGAAGCCATGATTGCACGATGTCAAAATGAATTTTTTTCTCTGCAGAATGGTTAGTGAAGACAAGATTTTATTTCAAAAATTTCTCTACCATTACAATAGATTTCAGGAAGAAAATTCAAACGTCGAAAATACATACAGGAATTTTCAGGACAAGACAAGAGACATCGAAGGAGAAAGATAATTTTACTACGCCCTAATGATATGTAAAACACTATGATGGCCTTACCACTCAGCTAATAATTAGAACGATAGGAGCATTAGAGATTGAGGAAAACGTTGCATTCAGCTTTTTTCTATATTTTAACCGTATATTTTTCAGCTTTCAAACCAAAAAGAAACGAGGCAGGTGCTCATGCAAAAAACAAATCCGTGCCGGCATGTTATACGACTGATATAAATCAAAGACAAAAATCACAACAACCAATTCTGACTCTTTAGGTTCCTTCCGGAAATTGCTTCAAGCTTTGCATTAAGTCATTATTCAATACTGTATTTCAAGATTTCTACATGAAGAATCTCATCAAATCTCTCAAGAATGCCGTAAACCGGTGGATGACATAAGTCAGCACTGTCGTCGAAATCGTTTACACAAAATTTTTACGATAGAATTTTTTTCTCAAAAAATAGTTGAAGGTTAAAGTATGTTTAAACATTTTCAGTCCTATGTGACGAAAAGTTCGGCAGAAAATCGTAAAACTATGAAATAGTACTTGCTTTCCACTGTTATTATTCACAATCATATCAAGAAAAGCAGACTATAGTCTTTTTTGATCTGTCTACAGACAAAAAATGGAATCACATATGAACTTAACAAAATAAAATTGATGAGTAAAAACATCGCTAAAAGTGTAACATTCAAATTCAAAAACTTCTAAACCCGACACTTAAACGTACCTGTGACTTTTGGCTGCAATCCTAAGCTTTTCATTTTCACTGAAAGACGTGTAACAGTAAACAAGAGAAAGTAAGGAGTGGAACAGTAATAGCAGAAATTGAAGGTGTGCTTCGGAAATCGGTGTGATATTAGCGGCTTTGGCTGGCAAAAAGATTCATATGCTTTATGATGATACAAGTCATGCTCACCTGTTACCGTGAACATGAGAGGCACAAAATGCAAAACTATAATGCATAAGGGTCGGGTCGATCATATGCCCACTTTCGGCTTTGTTGAGTAGATCGTTGAGCAAACTGACGTGCCTGTGACAACCGCGGACCATATATCTGGCGCAATATTCATCTAATACGAAAATCTGGCCCGGTGAAAACCAACCCTAAAAATAAGAATTTGTACAAACTCATAAAAGCTTGATCAAATACAGCTATTTCAGCTTTATTTGTCAATTGAATAGAATAAATTCACTAGAATTATAGTATCATACATAAAAAGTGTCTGCATTAAATTATGAAATCTGCCGCATAGATGATTTATTGAACTTACATAAAATGATATGTATGAGGGCGTTCAAAAACTTTGGATAAAAGGTATGTTTGAGATACAGAATGGTTCCACATGCACTTCCATTTTACAACACAAATTTCCAAAAGCCTAATACATTTTCCAAAGTAAATTGTTATTCAAACCAACTTTATACCATTCAGGCAGGTTTTACCGCTGTGCTTCTTTGTTCACTCACGGACGCGGTTATAATAATGCGTTTACCTCTTATCACAAGAGCAGGGTCACAAAAGTTTCCAATACAATGATTCTCTTCGTGCAGGGATGATAATATTTGAGATATCAGGTGGACACGTAGGGCCGTATTCACAAGGGCAGGTTAGCACTATCATGGGGTAAATACGTCACATGTTTACTTTTTTTGTACATAAAACATAGCGTCGCGAGTTAAAAAGATAGGCTAACCCGCCTTCGTGAATACCCCTCGCAGAGTCCGAATTCCGGAGTGAGGAAAGTGCATCTAACCGTGTGCGATTTTAATTCACAAATCATCTGATTTCAGCTGTTTCATAAGTACTGGTATTACTGATGATTGTCCTAAAATCATATTTCTCCACATAATAACATTGAAAATTGTGGACATTTTTCTCGAATGCAGCACGAATTTAATCTTTTCTGTTAAAAACTTAATTAACGAAGAAACAAATTTATTTCAATTCATAAAATATAGGATAAAGAGTTCCGCATCTGGTGAGCTGAAACATCGTGCTGGATCAATGAAGATAAGCGGCACCATCAATAAATTCCAATGATGAGTTTTCATTTGACTCCATACCATACGTGCACAGCATAGAAACTCTGCTGGGGCTCAGCCAGGATAGGAGCTGGAATAACAATTTTTTCATTCTGATAACGAAAAGAAAAGTCTTAGAAAGGCCTTCTAACATCGAAGCAGCATATCCTTCAACCTACATTAGTCAGATATGTGAAACTATTTGCTTAGACTACACTTTTTTAAGTTTTAATTTAACTTTTTTGGAATCAAGTATGCTTTGTTCAGAAAAATGGTTAAATTACAGCATTATTCCCATTTTTATGACGACTTTTTCTTCTCTCTTGCTCATTTTCCTTCGTCATCTTCTCAATCATTGCTGGGGGAGTAAAATCTGCTGGGAGTCAGCAAGAATCTGCTGTGGGTGAATCAAAGTCTGATAGGGATCGAACTGCTTCCCGAATCCCCCCATGTGCATGTATGCTCTATACCATCTGGAAATTTTTTGAACACACACCACAAGTTAAGGATATAGTTAATGAAACACGCTCGTGATAAATATGTTGAACTTTGGTTATTTTCCTATTTGAATTACGATTTTGAATTTGTCTGCAATTTAAAATGTTTCAAAAGCATTTGAAAACTTTTCAGCAGTGACTTTCCTAAAGCAATGGTCTGTTTTTCTTGAGATGCTTCTAAATAACTGGAAAGCAAGTAGTATTTAATATTTTTACGATTTTCTCCTGAACCGTATGTCAAATTGAACTGTAAATTTGTGGGAACACTCCTTTAGCTTTTAAAAACTTTGTGTGAACGATTTTGACAACAGAATTGATTTCCGTTATCAGACTGTTGTAGTGTTATTTCTGTTTTCCACAACCGTTTTAATGTCACATTACATTTCTGCAACCATTACAACCACCGATAAGCATGTTTCCACCATGCTATCGTATTTCAAACTGGGTGACACCGTCGTGCGCTCGGAAATTGGTCAGTGATTCAGTTCTGCGTTTTCCTACTGGTCGGTCGTTTCTCGCAATAAAAGCCTCCCCACATTTTCGCCGTCGTCGCCGTTTATTATTTTAAATTGGGAAATCACAGATTTCTCGATTTAGAATAATTTCGATTTTCATTTACTTCGGAGTGGTTTTTGATCGGCGCAAGTTTCAAGAGGCGTACGTGCCCCGGCCCAACACAAAGTAAGTATTAGTATTAAGGTCTGAACTTCTTGGAACTCCTCTCTAAATCATTTTTGGTTCTAAATCAATTTTATTCTTGGTGGATCACCAAGTCTAGAGTCTCAACATATTCCTAAATATAACATTGGCAACCGAACCAGGGGCCTTCCTCCTCGAAGGGAGAGGTGTGTTGTAGTGGTGTGTCTGGTTAGTCATTACGCGGCATGACCCGCACTCTCTACCACCACTACAACCACAATTTCCGAACCATCCACGTGGCTCAGTTAACTCAGTTCGATAGTGCGTCTGCCTTGTATGTAGAAGCTCGAGGGTTCGAGTCCCTCACCGAGCGTTATTTTTCTGACGCGCCGGCCACGTGGATTTGGGCGTACGACAAGACTACTTCTAGAATGAACGGGTGAAATTCAGAAATATAAAATTTCACTCCAAGGTCCCAAAAATTAATGGATGTTTTAAAAATACATCAAGTAAGCCTCATCGGACACTAGCAAGGATTTAAACTGGTCATCCAACTCTTTCTCGGAAAAATGTGATTAATCAACAAGAACATTATTCGTATTACTTTAGAAATAAATGGAATTAATTTAACTATGATGTGCAAGAAAAAGGGAGGAAATTCGTTTTAATATTATCGACATACATAAAAATTACACATACCAGTGAGCAAATGATTTCCGTTAATCGATAATCAAGCGTTAAAGATTGAACTTTGCAAAAAAGTTGATCGTGAGGAAATTTCACAGGATCGGCCTGGATGAATTCGTCCATGCCGTGCTTTTTCGCCTTGTCGGAATCTAAACATACATTGACTATATTATAGATTCAAATTAAATGAATTAAATGAAATCTCAAAAAAGGACTTTTGCTTTATTTCACACTGACAAAACAGATACATCAGATTTCTTTTTTTTATTACAAACGAAAGTGACACACAAAAAGACAAAGCACAGCAGGTTCCAGATACGCTTTTTAGACGAAAAAGGGGAACCTATCTTGTTCATTTGTTTTCTGAAGTTCCAGGACTGCAGACCTGCACTTTGCATCTGTTGTAGTGTGTTTTCCGCCGATTTTTTATTATTTGTCAAAACGCGTCACAGGCCCGCAGGTGGCAAGTGGAGAGAGCAACGCGGACCACCAGTGGCCATCTTACTGTAGCGCACGTCGGTACGCGTGCGCTGGTCTCTCTCTATTCGTTATTCGTTACGTATACTTCACGTGTATTTTTATTTTTCTTTACTAGTTGTGTGCCCCGCCGGCCACCACTAGTACGTATTAGCCGCCTCCCACCACACTTTCTCGTCCTTGCTCGCCCGTGTGTGGGAGTGGAATTTTATTGTCATTTTCATTTTTCGTCTCGCCCGTAACGATTTGGTCACGTAAGTTCTTCATACGTTTTTGTATAGTAATAAATAGGTAGGAGAGTCCCCTTATTTTAGTAAGTGAGAAAAGAAGGGAGACAATTAAAGAAACTAGGTTTTCTTTAATTGTTGGGATAATTATTGTCGGGGTTTAAGTACTAGTAATTAAGTAATCGGGTAAACGCGGGCGTGGGACGCACGTACATTAAGGCCGCAACCTTGGAATCCCAATCCTGCTCACGCCACATCATCCCCGACCGCAAAACAAGATACAACACTGGTGACCGTTTGGATTGTACGTTGCCGCTCCCCGCTGTTGCGTCGCATCCGAAGAAATTAAAGAATTCAAAATTCGACCCCGCCGTAACTGCGCCAAAGGGTACAAACGAGGTTATTATACCTTGAGAAAAAAGATGCCAACGGTAAGCCACACACCGCCGGACTTCACTCGATTTCCGTCGCGTTCCAGTTCTCCCAACGCCGCCACAGCCGCACGCCGCGCTTTAAGTTTTGACCAGATGATGTTGCCGCGACCGTCAAATATTACGCAATCGGCAGCGGTCCCCGCGGTAAGCCTCCCGCCCCATAATCCGCCCTTGTCTAATTTCAGCACTCCCGCACTGGACGGGACGGCACAGCCGCAAGCACCGCTCATTCCCGCAACCGCGGCGACCAACAATTCCCAAACTCCGCGGTTTGGACACCAAAATACTCATGCCACCGCCGAAAATCGTCTCAACGCGCCGCCCGCATCGCAAATGCCGCCACCGCCCGCGCCGGCTCGAAGTAATGATGACCAAATTGTCGCCAGAACCGACTCTTCCGAATCCTTTGTCAATATCGAACCGCCGCAAGCCCCAGCCGCCACCCGTGCTTCAACAAATGATCACCGCAGCAGTCTCGCTATCGCAAACGCCAACGAAGTCCAAAATTTTCGCATAGAAGCACGCGACGCGCTGGAACAATTAAACACCGCCGCCGCGCATATAACTAACAATGTCCCCACGGTACAAACCATTGATCAAATTATCGGCGCCGTCTCCGATCAATTCCAAGCCCAACAATTACGCGTTCAACGCGAAATTCAAGAACAAACAAAAGCCACTAACGCGCGTTTCGCCGCGCTCGCCGAGCAAATGCAACAATTGATTTCCACAACTGCCGCCGCGACGCACGCGCGTAATCCGCCTACACCAAGACCGCCGCCGGTGTCCTCACGGTTTCACAGCGAGGAGACAAGAGATGTTTATATCCCTAACGAAACTCTCCGTGAAACTGAACCGGCTCCAGTCTTTGGCAGGCTACCAAACCAGGTCAAACCCAAAGCACCGTCGACGGATACCTTGTATAATAACGAATTCGCCCGCAGTACGCCCGCCGATGAAGATTTACACCGCTCCGCGCTTCAAAGACGCCCACCGCCCGCGGCAAACCAATTTGGCTTTTCAGATTATCCACCCGACGATTATTATGAACACCCGCATCCTCGGTACGACATGCCGCGCACGTCTCATCGTGAAGAAGATAGCCGCATCAAAACAATCGTCGACAATATGCATCCGTTGATAATTGACGGCGCCGCAACAAATAAACGCCTGTTACGCTTCTTCATACGACTGGAAAATGAGTTCGGCTACGACGCCTCCAATCACGTAAAGATGAGTGCCCTCCGCCGACTCACCCGCGATACGCCGAGCGACATGATCCAAGATATGACGCGGTACGAAGACGCCAAACATTTGCTTATGTTCCAGTTGGCGCCCGATTGCAATCCGATGACTCTTAAACGTGAACTTGCGTCAATCACCCCAGAAGCTGGAGAGGAACCCGCCGCATTCTTGAGTAAGGTAATGACTTATGTACAACTGTTGTATCAGCATGAAGATCAAACTTTCCGGCATAAACAAGTAATTGATACCTTTTTGACAAAAATGCCTGTTTTCTATCAACTCACAATTGGCGAACAAGCAAAGGGTTTCACAAATGTTCAACAACTGGCCGACGCCGTAGCCAAAGCCCGTAGTGTCCTCAACGCAACTAAAGCCGAAATCGGAACCGCGGAACGACCCATTCTGGTAAATCAAGCCGATCAAGACCCACCGCCTCCGAAGTCGCCGCAACCGTTTGATCGCCGTTTTGAACGCCGCCGCAGCATGGACCGTCCTCAAAACCGCTACCGCGAGCGCTCTCCCTCAATGGACCGCAGGACGCAAAACACGGCAATGCAGCCCAATAAATTCGTCTCTTTCCAACCACAACCAATTGAACCAACGCCGCCGCAACCACCGCGCACGGAGATGCTCCTGGAACAATTGATTCAACGATACGACCGCGACTATGAAGAAAGAAAATCTCGACAACGCCCTGAAGAAACGGTACCCAACAATAGGCAACAAAGTCCGCGCCACCCATCTCAAAACAGAGAGCCGTACGCAAATCGTTTTGACCGATCCGCCAGCAGAGACCGCGCACGCCCGGCGCAACCTACAGGTCTGTGGTGCGACGCTCACAAATCCCGCACTCACAACACAGAAGATTGCGTCTGGCTCAAACGGCAAAACGCTCAACAACAAGCCCGAATTGAACCAAATCGCTCAAATTATGCCGCCCAACCACGGCAAGTTGACTTCCGAAATAATTCAAACGACGTCCGTGGACAACGCGATTGGCGACCCCGCCGCGGAGGACCGCCCCAACGTGGAGCGAACTACGCCCGCGGCGCGCGAAACCAATTTTATGAAGGTAATCCTATACCACGCCCAAATGATTTTATTCAGAACACTTACGCCGTCTACCCGAACCATCAATTTCCGGCGCCGTGGGAACAACATATTCATTACAACGCGGTACCGGCTCCATACGTCACAACGCCAACGGATTCATCACGCGCCAGTTCTCAATCTTCAGAAATGCAAATTGCCCTACCCGCCCTACCGGCACCAAACACCGCGCCCGTACCTGCGCTCGAAACACGCGTTAACAATCATTCAACGTCTGCGGCCAATATGGTCGTTCCATCTAAAGAAATCGCTTCCGCCGCGCCCATTGTCAGCCCCGGCATCGTCCGTTGGAACGCAACAGGCCGCGCTTTTCAAGATCCCTGTCATATTCGTTCGTCCGTTTGTCAAATCGATAATCTCACGCCATCTTCCAAATCGTTTGTTCGCAAGTACGCTTCTACGAGAGCCTTTCAAATCCCAATCAAAATTGGAGCCGTCAAAGCACACGCGCTCATCGATACAGGTGCCCAATGTTCCGTCCTCTCATCAGGTTTGGTCAAACGCGC
Organism: Romanomermis culicivorax; assembly: GCA_963922205.1. Classification (NCBI taxonomy): domain Eukaryota; kingdom Metazoa; phylum Nematoda; class Enoplea; order Mermithida; family Mermithidae; genus Romanomermis; species Romanomermis culicivorax. The sequence goes on along the minus strand of CAWUHX010000013.1, from coordinate 109,443 downwards.
CTTCGACAAGCAATCGCTTCAACTCCCGATATGTGGAAAAATTAAAGTAGCCGACGGCGCCGTAGTCAACGCTCACGGCCCGGTAGTTGTCACAATGGAATCCGCCTTCGGAGAGCACATGATCAAATGCGTGATCCTTGACGACGACGGAAACGATCAATTCATCATCGGAACCGATTTCCTCGCGCACCCCGACATCCACGCCATTTTAAACTTCAAAGACAATTATATCGAAATTCAAGACGTTAAACTGCCGCTCAAGGTAATCGCCTCGATCCGCCCGCAAACGGAATTATTTCTCAACGCCGCTAACGACAACGTTTTAGAAGAGATACCAGAAGACGAACGAGTAAGTTGTTATGATGATAAATCTGATATTTTTAGCCAACCCGAAGAAATCGAAGTCGAACAACCGATTCGGCAGGCTCAACCTGGTCCACACCAACCGCCCCCTAGGCGGTTGGAGGTTACAGAGCTTGCCGAACCAATTTTTCTCGTCGCCCAAGTGTCCATTTCGATTTCACCGCACTGCCAACAATGGGTCAAAAGTAGCGTTTTTCCCACAACATCGGCGACAGTGCCCGACGTGATTGTACAACCACTCGCCACGGATAACGTTGCCGCAGAGCTCCCAGTCGAAACCGCAGTGGTCAACATCACTAACGGCCATTGTCCGCTCCTTTTCATCAACAATACGCCGAACAGTATAAAACTACGACCAAACCAACTCATTGCGATGGCAAAGCACACGCTGGAGTATTCCGAAACCCACGCCGATTGTCAGATAGCAACCGCCGCCGCCGACCGCGACTTAACCGACCACGAGCCGGCCGCATTGGACAAGTCATTCCCTGGCAACACCGCTCAACAAAAGCTGGAATACGCCCTGAACAAAATGACGGAAAAGACGTATGTTTCTACCGCGCAAAAAGAGAGAGCCCTCAAGATGCTCCGACAGCACCGCGATGTTTTCAGCCTCCCCGGCGACAAACCAACTATTACTAGCGAGTTGACAGTCAGCATTGATACCGGCACCGCAAAACCAGTTTCCCGCCATTACTACCGCGCCGCGATGGAACAAAGACCGATTGTACGCCGCCATATCCAAGAAATGCTTGACAACGATTTTATCGAACCATCTCGCTCGCCCTGGGCCGCACCGCTATTTTTGGTAAAGAAAAAAGATGGCTCTTGGAGACCCGTTGTTGACTACCGTGGAATCAACGATGTTACGCCAAGCGACAAATTCCCAATCCCGCGCATCGACGACTACTTGGACGCAATGGGACACGCAAAATTCTTCACCACGCTCGACCTCAAAGCCGGGTATTGGCAAGTACCCCTCGACGTCGATTCCCGCGATAAAACAACCTTCATTTGCCAAGAAGGTTTGTTTCGATTCAAAGTTTTGCCTTTCGGCTTGAAAAACGCGCCCGCCGAGTTTCAACGTTTAATGGAAAGAATTCTCCGCCCGTACATTTGGAAAATTTGCCTCGTTTACATAGACGATATTATTATTTTTTCGAATTCGTTTGAAGAGCATTTGGAACACCTTCAAATCGTTTTTGACGCCCTCCGCGCGGCCAACCTTACGCTTCGACCCGACAAATGCGAGTTCCTGCCGCCGCAAGTAAAATTCTTGGGACACCTTCTTAGCGCCCGCGGAATCGCCGCCGATCCCGAAAAAGTCAAAGCGATCGCCGAATATGAATTTCCGAAGACTAAAAAAGGTATGCAAAGTTTTTTAGGTCTAGTTCAATGGTGCAAGCGATTCATTCCGAATTTGGCAACATTGTCCAGTCCTTTGTACGGCCTCCTACGCAAAGACGCCCAATATTTCGCCACGGATGAACATCACGCCGCTTTCAAAGGCATCAAAACAGCCCTTACGTCGTCGCCATTCCTCCGATACCCCGTCTACGATGGCAAAGCTCAATTCGTTATTCAAACCGACGCTAGTACGACCGCCATCGGAGCAATTTTGTATCAAGAAAACGAAAACGATCAATGGGTCATCGCCTACAATAGCCGCGTACTCACCGATGCCGAAACCCGCTACAGTACAACTGAGCGTGAATGCCTCGCCATTGTATACGGCTTCCGGATGTACCGCCACTATGTGTACGGCCAGAAAGTTATTGTCCGCACTGACCACAAGCCCCTTGAGTGGCTCAAAGACGAGAAACACCGCAATTCACGACTTCAGCGCTTCGCGATCAGCTTACAAGATTACGATTACAAAGTGGAATATGTTAAAGGTAAGGATAACGCTTGCGCTGATTTTTTATCTAGGAAAGATGACCGCGACAAATGCCCGATCCAAAACGCTGAAAACTTGACCGCCAAGATCTTCCGTGAAAATTTTCACCCTGCTGGTGCAACTGCGGAAACCGACTTAACGGTACCGGAAACACGCCCAGCAGTGGCTCCACTATTCACGGAAGTCGACGCCGAAATCAACGCCATCACCCGTGCGATGACAAGAAAGACCATCAGTTCACCCACACTCTCTAATTCAATGCCTAAGGATGCCGACCACGAACCGCCTCCGGCCGAAGCCATTACGATCGCCGCTCACGAAGATGTTTTAAAAGCTCAAGCCGCAGATCCAGCCATAACGAAAATCATCGCCTCTCTCAAGACGGATAATGCCGCCAAACACCCGCCGATTTTCTTCCTCGAAGATCAACTTTTGTACCGGCATATCAAAGATGTCAAGCAATTAGTCGTACCTGCCTCATTGGTCGACCAAACTCTTCATCAATTCCACGGCGCAAAGATTTTGAATCACCAAGGAACCAATCGTACGCTAGCCGCCATTAAAGCTCACTTTTGGTGGCCCCGCATGGAAGAGGACGTTCGGGATTGGATCAAAACCTGTAAAATTTGTCAACTAACAACACCGCGCACGTCACCGCCTCCGCCGTTGTTGCCAATTCAACCCAAGCATCCATTCGAAATTGTGGCTACCGACATCGTCAACATTTCGCCAGTAGGTGAGAAGCGTCCCTACGTTATTGTTTTTCAGGACTACTTTACGAAATTCGTATCCGCGCACCCGATTCCGGATCAGAAAGCCTCAACAATAGTGGAATGTTTTATCAACAACGTCGTCCTTACGCACGGTAGCCCACTTGTACTCCTTTCCGATCAAGGTGGATGCTTTACGTCAAAACTCATGCAAGATATTTGTGAACTTCTCAAAATTCGAAAAGTCAAGACAACGGCGTACCACCCCCAGTGTAACGGAATGGTCGAACGTTTCAATCAAACCCTGATCGCTCAACTTAAAAAGTATACCGCCGACGATCCAGACAACTGGGAACGATACCTGCCCTACGCCGTGTTCGCTTACAACGCCACGCCGCATACAGCCACACGACATTCGCCGTTTAGTTTATTACGAGGATATGAACCGCGCATCACTTTCGACTACGATTGCGCCCGCCGCCTCACCCTGCCGTTGAATTACGACGCTTATCAACATATTCTAACGCAAGCCCAACTCAAGATGCACGAAAAGATCAAAGCTAATCTCGATGCCGCAGCCGCCGCCAGCAAAGAATATTTTGACCGCAAAGCTCGAAGACGCGACTTCGCCGTCAACGACTTAGTTCTTTTGACCAACACGCGAAAAGCCAACAAGATTCAACCCGACTTCATCGGGCCTTTCCTCATCACGGACGCTTCCCGCGCAGCCGAAAACGTTGTTACCACTGACGCACTCGACGCGCCCGGCCGCCCGCAGACCGTCTCCATAACGCGTCTAAAACCGTTCATCCCACGACCGGCAAAGAATACTTTTGACAACGAAGAAGGTGGACCCCGCATGCCCCACACTTCCCGCCGACAATAGTTCGCTTTGAAATTTTCCTTTTGTGATACGGCGCTCATCACGCCGCGTTGTACATAATCTTTGTGTTTGTTTAATTTAGATCATGGCGACCTCGATAACGAGCAACGATGCACGGCAGTTCCAACGTTTCCACGCAATCCATCGTTTTTGCCCTCAACCGACTTTACAATGTCACTTTACACCCGGTCTCGGTTTCCACACTTACGCAATAAGAGGGGGTTTCTTCTATAATGCTAGGTTCTGTTTGGCGCGAGGCCATTCGGTTTACTTCCGCCCGACCCTGGCCGCTATCACTCTCATAAGACTAATTGGGAAAGGTTGATTTTACTCTCCATTAACATAGTGGTGTTTGTGTTGCTTTTCGTAATGATAGTGTTTGCATTTTCCTACTTTACACTTTTTTCACCTTTCAGCGGCTTATTCTTTTTACTATTTCATTTCCATCTTTCGCTTCCATCAGCAATAGTCGCATTTTCCAGCCGCTCTCAAAAATTTTATTTTTTCAATATGACGACGCCGTCGACCGCATCATCTTCCACGGCCAACGACCCTCCGCCGTATCGCGAATCGATAAACGTAAACGAACGTTACGTCCGCTGGGCCGAACGGCAGCCCCACCAAAACGATTTAAGTTTCGCCTGCGACGGTATTTTCTCATTTTATGCTTTTGCTGCTTATACTTGCATGCTCTTGCTTGGGACCCCATGAGTATCTCCCCCTCTGTAGTCCTGGGTCAGAGTTCCATGGTCAGCCGCCGCGATCCCGTCATCGTCAAGTTGTGGCCTTCTCAGTCCACAACCGGCCGCTGCCTTGATTTCCGCATACCACAACTCTCGTTATCTCGCTATCGTAGCCCGATCCAGTTGTCCACGTGCGCCCATCAAGGTGACATCGCCGCCCAAGCCAACGCCGCCTCAAAGCATATGTCCTTCTAACGAATTGACGACACCACACCGTTTCCCTCTTGGTTCACGTTTACATCATCCTTAAAACCCCATGTCGTTCATTCGACGTGGCGTCCCATGTGTCACTGATGAGTATCACATTCGCTCTTGTTTAGAAAACAACGTCAAACGCCTAACTCGCGTCGCCGATTTAGAGTCGTGGTACATTTCCATGTACGCGCGACCCCCGAACGTCTTGCCGCCGCCGATCTTCCTTTCACCCGGAAGTTTGGGACAGGCCTTGGCCGTCCAACCCACACCAAACTTCCGTGGCTACACGCTGGTCGGCTTTGACACCGAATCCATCTCGGCCGCCGATTTCAAACAATTTCAATGCACCGTTCAAATGCCAGCCGACCTCACGGCGTCTAGTTATCCCCGCTACGTTCAACTCGCGTTTCCGAATGGCACCATGTTCGTCTTCGAAACGTTCACCGCCACCCCAGAAGATTGGACCGCGCTTTTCGCCCTAGTCGACGGCGACCACACCATCGTAGTTTCCTTCGATGGAGCCGACGACTGGGCGGGAATCTACGCGCTTCTGGGCACTCAATTTCGCACCGACCGGCAAAAGAAAAACAAAGATCCCGTCGTGAAAGCAATCCACTTCGACGCGTACCGCGTCATCCGCAATATCGACATATCGCCGTCACTGTACGAATTGGCCCGCCGAATCGGTTTCTTTCCGGAAAAACGCACGCTCAAAGCCACAGTTTCCGCAATGTGGGCGCTGGACGTGTCAAAGCTCACCTTACGCTTTCCCCACGCTCTACGCTTTTTCAACAATCCATCCACGTCGTTTCTACAATCCGACGTCCTGGCATACGCGGCCCTCGACGCCTACTATCCGCTGTTATTGTTCCTGGCATTCGGTCGTTACGGCTTCATCCCCGAGGTCTACAACGCGCCCGCGTTGTTTCCCCACGACTCGTTGGACGCCGCCGAAATCGACCACCTCGCCGAGTACGTCATTGCCACTTTTCACAACGTCGCGCTGTCGGATGTCTTGCCTCCCGACTACGCCAACCGGATCTACCCGACTACGTCACAAGTGGCCTTGCCCGCGATCATGCGAGATGAAGTTCTTTCAGCATACAAATTTTTTATGTATGATTGCACATCGTCCGACCACGGTCGGTCTTTCTGTTTAGGAACGGTTCCCAACGGCTTCAAAGACGTCAAATCCTTGACGCGGACAACTCACCCGAAGCTTCTTCCCGTTCCGAAAGTGCCGAAAAAGAAGAAAAAGAAACAGAAAGACGAATGGAACAAGTCACCAGACGTCTCCGACGACGAAGACCCGGCTCTAAAACCGCAATCAGTGTTCGATGATCCTAAACGTCTTCAAGCAGCCGTTACGTCGGCCATGAAAAGCAATCTCACCCACCGCATCATCGAGTTGCTCAACTTCCCGCTTTCACCGATATACAAGTTGGCCGTCCGCGATCGTATGCCTTACAACGATCCCAACTTGCCGCCGCTTCCCCACGAAGTCGAAGACCTTTGGACCGAACGCGTAGCCGCCGACCAACCCCTACGCGAGCGCACTTATAACGGTATCCATTATCGTTATCACCCTTCAACCATCCTTAATTTTTTACAGATTGATGGAGAATGGTTCCGGAAGCTAACGACTTTTATGCCGTTAGCAGCGCTTCTAGCTTCACCATGCTCCGCCGCGGAATACGCCTGGGTCAATGACGTCCTCCTCCGCCACGCGCAATCAATGACGCCAGATACACGTGCCGTGTTCTACGAGTGCATGTGGTACCGCAGCGACGGCAACCCCAATTCGCTCCTCACGACTTGGATGAACCGCATTCCGGAACACGAGCCCAGTTTTTCGGCCGACTCGAGCACGTACATATGCAACCGCTTCGCGTTACGCCCGATCGTGTTCGACGAAAATTTCCACATGGAAACGTCGGTCGAAGAAGTCGAAATCGATGAAAACGATTACACGGCCAATCCACATAGCCGTTTCCATTTTTATTCGACGTTCATCGCGCTCATCGACCATCAAAACCGCCTTTCGTTCCCCGCGCCGGTGTATGCGTACCCCATGCCGACTACGGCTTCGGTGCACACGCTCACCGCCGAGGAACTCCTCGACCGCCCCACCGACGTTGAAGTTGAACCCGCCGACGATGAACTACTTGAAACGCCAATTTTCGATCTCAACATAGCGAAGCTGCCGCCGTCAACCGACGTGTCGGCCCTTCCTATGGTACCCGCGCCTTCCGATATTACCGCAACTGCCACGCAAATCAACGATTTCCTGAAATTGACGCTAGACGAAATTTCCAACATCGCTCCGGCCCCGATGGACGAGTCCACACCCGTCCAACCCGCCGCGATTGACTCCGAGACAATGACGTCAGAGAAAATGTTGACTGACATACCCGAAGAAAGTATGGTGGACCAATCCACGTCTATGGACGTCGCCTCTATGGAACCAGCCGCTGCGCCTATCACCACGGCACCCGCTGTGGATCCACGAATATATTTGGCGACGCCGGCCGTTTTGCCGGGACCTCCGCTTATCGCTACCGTTGCCGCAGCCAGGTATAGTGCTCCTGTACGTTTTTCGCAACAGTTTATTTCAGCTCCGCAATGGGACGCTTTGGCCGCAGCACTGGCCGCGTATCATTTTCCGCCACCGCCGCCCGGTATGTTGTTTCCCGAGCACCAATGGAAAGATTTCCCCGAATCGTTGAAAGAACAAATACAACAAATTTTGTTGCCGCAACCGACGTTGATCGCTCCGGCCCCGCAAGTAGCTCAAATGGCTCCCGCGATGGCCCAACCCGTCACGCAATTACCGGCTCCGTTACCGCCGCCGGTCATATCGCAACCGCAAGCGATCTCGCAACCGCCGCAACCAGCGATTCTACCGCCGCCGACGGCGCCTGTGGATGTCCAAACCCCACAGGCATCCAGCACGTCTGTGCCGGCTTTAGATCGCTATGGTAATCCCATCCGAAGACCCGGGCGGTATGAACATTCGATAAAAAGAAAACAACAGCTTCAAGACGAATCGGCGTACCGCAAATCTCACAAGACCAAAACATCGGACGAACCGAGTACACGGCGTACGCCGCCACCCAGCACTTCGCGTGCTGAGCGCGGCCGAACGCCCAGTGAGCGCACCACTCGACGCCGTGAACAACGCGATAAGCAAAGAACCCGCGAAGAAGCCGAACGCTCTTCGCACGCTACGTCAACGCCGAAACCCAAACGCGATTCTTCCAAAACACACCACGAGTGTCATTCTCGTGACGACCGCCACCGAAAAGAAACGAAACAAACCCCAGCAACCGGCAGGGATAGCCGCCAACACGAACGCCGCGATGACGCACCGCCGCATCGTACTCAGAGCGAACAAACCCGTAAGGTGCACACAACGGGTTTTTACGAAGAACACTATCGCCATGGTTTCCGCCGTTCACCGACGAAATTGACCGACTATATTAGCCCATTGCACCGAGACGCCGAAATCCAGCGCCGCCTGGAAGCTCTAAAGAATCCGCCGAAAGATGAATTTAAAGCTCCGCTCCCGCCACCTCCTATGGACGTGGAGCCCGCAAAACCCTCGACTACGCCTACGGTAACGTCGCAGCCGCCCACGGCTCCGACAACCGCCATATCGACCACGGTAACCCACACCACGTCGCTGCCGCCTACGGCCCCGACGTCGGCTCCGGTTACTGCGGTCCAACAGCCGCATATGATCATCACCACCAAACCGGTCCTTGGAGTTCCGTTGCCACCAAGTTCCGCGCCAGCAATCAAACCCCGGTTGCCTAGCGAGGCTAAGCGCTTGCCGAACTATACGCGTTTCCGTACTACCGATAAGCCGCATGCTGTTACGATTGCCACGCCGGGCTATCCGCCACATATTGACCCGGCCGTTGAGTTTTTCTCGCCGCGCACGATGCACGAGATGGTGCTGATCAATTTTTTCGGGCGCCTCCGCATTCACATCATTATGCCGGTGCACATACGCGCCACGAACGCTTCACTGGCGTTGTACCAATATTTCCGCGACCACTACCGCCCCTCGTACGTAGAACAGCAACCACCGATCTCGCACGCCGTTGCCACGGTAATATTGAAATGGGTCGCCAGTCTTTGGGCCGAGGAGCTCGGCGTCGTTGACGCCGTTCACACCGCCCATTTGACGCTTTTTCTCTACGAAGCTCGCGGCCTGGACAATCCTTCGTGCCTGCTCCAAGCCTACAACACCGCTGTCGGACTCATCGACAGCTGGATGGCTTACCCAGACTACGCACCGTTTCCACAGCCGCCCGAACTCGCCGACGTCCGAAAACTTTATTTACAATACCATAGCGAGACGGATCGCCCCGCGCCCGTGCTGCGTCGGCACGATTTCTCTGCCCGGTGGAATCTTTTACCACCGCGACCGTTGCCGCCAACAGGGACGCCGTCCGACAAACCGTCGTTAATCGCGACTCAGTTACCAACGCCAGGCGTTAACCCGCTATCGCCGCTCCCGCCTCAAACGTCAACTTCGTCGTCTCGCCGCCGGGATACCTCTGACTACGGTCGATCCCGCTATTCTCGTAGCTACCGCTTTGACGGCCACGAAGATCCATACGATCCCCACGGCTACCACATCGAACGCCAACGAGAAAGAGAAAGAGAACGAGAACGAGACCGCCGCGATCCGCCACGAAACCACCGTTCAGCGTCCGACACTCGTTATCGCCGCCGCCACTGATCACGAGCTTTTGTACAGTAACTTTTACTTCTTTTTCGTTTTTGTTGTTTTCTTTTAACCTCATTTTTCACACCGGTTGTTTATTTTCTAATCTCGTTCGTGCTTTATTATTTTGTACTAGTGATCCCAGCGCACGTGCAGCCGACGCTGCAAACACACAGTAAGTTGACCGCCGGTGGCCCGCTACACGCCCCCACTTGCCCCGTCTTTGTTCGTACACTTCGCCGCCGGGCTTATGGTCGCAGCCCCAAAAATCGGCTCAAACTACCCCAACAACTCCGCCGGCCCCGCTGTGTGACGCCGAAGACTCTTCGGCAACCCCGGCGATGGCCTGTAGTGGCGGAGCCCTTCCCCTTGCACGTTCTTTTCGGTATTTCTTGACGATCGCTTAGGGCGATCTACTGCAAGGGGGGAGGGGTGTTGTAGTGTGTTTTCCGCCGATTTTTTATTATTTGTCAAAACGCGTCACAGGCCCGCAGGTGGCAAGTGGAGAGAGCAACGCGGACCACCAGTGGCCATCTTACTGTAGCGCACGTCGGTACGCGTGCGCTGGTCTCTCTCTATTCGTTATTCGTTACGTATACTTCACGTGTATTTTTATTTTTCTTTACTAGTTGTGTGCCCCGCCGGCCACCACTAGTACGTATTAGCCGCCTCCCACCACACTTTCTCGTCCTTGCTCGCCCGTGTGTGGGAGTGGAATTTTATTGTCATTTTCATTTTTCGTCTCGCCCGTAACGATTTGGTCACGTAAGTTCTTCATACGTTTTTGTATAGTAATAAATAGGTAGGAGAGTCCCCTTATTTTAGTAAGTGAGAAAAGAAGGGAGACAATTAAAGAAACTAGGTTTTCTTTAATTGTTGGGATAATTATTGTCGGGGTTTAAGTACTAGTAATTAAGTAATCGGGTAAACGCGGGCGTGGGACGCACGTACATTAAGGCCGCAACCTTGGAATCCCAATCCTGCTCACGCCACATCATCCCCGACCGCAAAACAAGATACAACACATCAGATTTCACGTGTTGACTTTCAACGCGAAAAATGCTCTAGAAACCTTGTTCCACATGTTAAAAAGTAGCAGCTGATAGGCAGATTCTACTAGGGTAGACGCTACCAGAGCACAAGCTAGATTTCATCATATGCTCATACTTTTTAATCTATACAAAGTAGCATCATTTAGAATCTCAGCATATTAACTAGCTGCTACCATACGTGCACAGCATAGAAAATCTGCTGGGGGTCAGCCAGGACAGGGGGTAGAATACAAAAATTTTTTTTATTCTTGATAACAAAAAGAAAGGCACTAGAAAGGTTTTCTAACATCCAAGCAGCATATCCTTCAACCTATATTAGTCAGATATGTGAAATTATTTGCTTAGACTGCACTTTTTAAGTTTTAATTTTACTTTTTTTGGAATCAAGTATCAAACACGCTCGGCAAGAATTTTTCAGGGGGGAGGGTCCATGGACTTTTTTCCAGGGGATAGGGGGGTGGGTGAGCAAAAAACAAAAAAAAGTTCTGTAAGCCTGTTTTTCATACATAATATGCACAAAAATCATCAAAAAAGCTGTCTTGGAAAAAGTTCAGGGGGTTGTTTGACGATTTTTTTGGTCAGGCGGGATGGCCAGGGTCTCAGGTATGGGGGTTTACCCCCCTACCCCCTTATGTGCATGCATGTCAAGTATGCTTTGTTTAGAAAAATTGTCAAACTACAGAATTACTTCTATTTTTATGACGACTTTTTCTTCTATCTATCTCATTTTTCTCCCTCATCTTCTCAATCCTTGCTGGGGTATTCAAATCTGCTGGGGGTCAGCAAGAATCTGCTAAGGGTCAAACCCCCCCTCCAACTTCCCCACGACCATATACGGCTGCTATAAGGACAAAAATAGTAGTTTTCTAGGGTAGACTTAACATGGGCTGGGTTTTGACATACGGCCTCCGTTTATTGTTCGATTTGAACACATGAACTCTCATAGATTATGAAAACTTCTACTGAATCCGGGGCAATATCAGTAAAAGCTCACATATAAAATAGGCACCTGTACGGGAGGCTTAAAGAGTGCAAATAGTTAGTGCGATTCTCTTGACGTTTGTGGCATATTTATCAAAATCGTTCCAGCTGCTTTATATCAAGAATAAAAATTTTATGGATGAATAACCCATTCATTTCTTTTTATGAATATTTTTATTTTTTCGTGATTTGACAGAATTCAAATGCTTTTCACGTTTTTTGGGCAAAACTTTTGAATGAGAAGCTGGAACCAGTTCAGCACTAAAATTAGCAGAAAATAGGACTTTTAGAGTTGATTGGAAAATTGTGAATCATTCAGCAAGAGAAGCTGTTTTTTGACTGTTTCTGATTGCATGTAGGACTTTTTTGATCAATTTTTAAATTTTGAGGGACCTTTTTTCAAACTAATAAAATTTGAATAGTGGTCAGTTCAATCTGTTTCATCAAGGGTCAAACTTAGGGATTGACCTCAAATTTTCATGAAATGATGAAAGCCTCTATACCAAGACCTGTGCATACCCTGGCTCCTCGGCAAAGAGCTTCCCTGTTTCGGAGGTACCGGTTTGTGCGCTTGACCCGTCGCCCTGTACATAGCCTGCACCCACATGTGCCGCTCGTTGTCATCCTCGGTGGCGAATTTGATCTCTTCGCCCTCTTTTAAGGCACTGAAGAAGAAATGGCCGCCGACGGCGTACAGTTCTAGATGCGGAAAAGGCAAGAACAGTAAAATAGCAGTAATATGCACAAACTAAATGCACTGGATACCAGAATCCGGCTCTGCATAGTCAACTGTGAAGCCTTCCAATTGCATAAACTCTGAAGGTTCGGATTTCTTTTCCTTGTAGCTGCACATGGCGAAAGTATACTGAGACACCTAAGAAGTAAGGTTGCATTATTTGAGAGATACTGTTGCGAGAACATGATTCTTCGGGAAGATCCTAAAAACGGTTCGCCTACACGTGCCATACATTAAAGTGATCAGCGCAGGTCTGATGTTCCAATGTTTTACATCCGTTAGGAAAGTCAGTTTTCTATAATATACTGAAATTGGATTTGTTTCTGGAAATATAGAGGATCGATGTGACTAATGCGAAGTTTCGTAATGTTCTTTTTTATTAGATATTTTTTACAATGTTGATTGATTGAAAATTTTAAGGTTCAGTGATAAAAACGCAGTCAGTTAATAATCCACAAAGGCATGAATAACTTTTGACGGATTCTTGATTCATTCGTCTGTTGCTCTGCAATGAAAAAACTATTGGAGATTTCGGACAATTCTAAATTCTAGTAACGGTAGTTTTGCTCCTGATAATCAAGATAAATGATTGCTAGTCATTAGATAGAGTTTTAGCTTGCAGTGCGTTCAATCTTCCTTAGTGGCAAGGCGATTCTACAGCTCATAGTTTACATCAAAATAAATGTATACTATATTTTTAGATGAGTATGTATAAACTGATACAGAGCACTATTTGTTTGTAAATAATCATAGTTCTAGGTGGTGCTAAAATCTGCTTGTGGCGCGGACTCTAATTGTTGTAAATACACTGGTTGCTAAAAAGACGCATGACATGGAACAACACTTCGTGTAAAAATACTGTTATTGAACTGACTCAGTGGTTATTCGAGGGGCAAGTGACTGAATCGAGACTCAATCACTATCAGACTGTAGAAGATTCTATATTCAGGCATTTTATGACGAATGCTGAGAGGCTTCCGAACTTCTGGGTAACTGTGATTCCATTCATATTCGAGAATCACGTAGGATAATGATTTTTGTAACTCTGCGCCATTTTTCGATAGTTTTTAGAAATACGACTTATCCGTCACGTTTACTTGAATGAGGCAAAAAAATCGTTTCTTCCATCGTTTCCATACAACTTTCCCGATGGCGTAGCAGTACCTAAAAAAGGTCAAGTTCGGAAAGTTGAATTACGGTAGTAAGGCTTTCTTAAAAACGTTCGCAAGAAAATCAGGCATCTGCAAGATATCATGTGACATACCCACAGTATTTCAAATTTTGAGGCTTTTCCATTCGTACGGCTATTCTTATCCTCAAACTTTGGTCGGCGGACGATTTTGGCAATGTCATTTTGTACCATTCAGGAGCTTTCGAACTGTTTGGTGTGGGTCGAATTATCACCTGATTGAAATATATAATGATGATGACACGGAAATGTAACCAGTTCAGTAAAATTTTGATTCTCTCCGACAGATTTTTGCAGTACTTTTTATGATTAAAGTACATATCCTGAAGAAATAACATTTGATTTTTAACCAAGAATTTTTAAACTAACATGTCTGAAAAACTATGATTCAATTTTTACCCAAAAATTGTGAAACCTACTTTCCCGAGTTCTTTATCTTCGAAGGATAAAACTCCAGCATTTTCGGCATAAAGCTTCACTTTGACGTTGGGCAATGGGTGATGAGTTGTGAAATCGCCCTGTGTATCCCACCTGTAAAAACGATTCATCGCGTTCCATGATAACATATTTCTCGAATTTTTTCACATAGGCCTTGCCGCCTCGGAACTACCCGTCTGAAGTTTTTCACTACCCTCCACTTCCATTGTACAATAGACCACTCGATTGGGCGCCACGGATTTTAGATTTTGCACTTCCATGACCACAACCTAAGCAAAGAAAAGGTTGCTGGAAAGAAACTATTACCGCAATGGGAATTCATGCCAAAAGATCTAAATCAAAGCCAGGTTACAAGGAACCAGAACTAAATGTTGTTTGAGTCCTATAAACACATAAAAAACATTCATCTAACGTGATAGAAAAAGAGCCTTAAAATAGAATTTAAACTTCTCGTTAATTTTATAAAAGTCCAGTATTGGAATTTCGAGTGTCTCGAAGTTTGAAATGACGAAGAATTTTCAAAGGGGGAAGTAGAAAAACAACACATTATGGAAGGCGTTGAGAAACAAGACAAAATAAATAAGGCTACCACGAAGAAAGAAACAACGAAGAAAACACGAAATCAGTATAAGATGATTGTGTGCCATCAGGGCGACTACCCCAGTAGGTCGATTGTTCCAGGAGGTTGACTGTTCCAAAAGGTTGACCGTACTGCAAATTAGCATGTCTTTTTTACATAAGCCTAAGCCTAAGCCCTGAAAGCAATCTGATTTTGTAAGTTTAGCTCATTAACTTGTCGTGGAATTTGGGCTAGTCCGGTATCGATTTTATCAGTATAGTCGACTTTGTGAGACAGTCGACCTACTGAGAATTTATATGTCTAAAAAATGTTGCTTAAATCATTGGTCGACCAACTGGGATGGTCGACCTACTGGGGGACGATCGATTAACTGGGATGGTCGACCCACTGGAATGATACACTCAACTAGACTTTAAAAATTTTTTATTTCTGGAGTATAATCTTACTTTCGTGTGAACAAAAAAAAATCTGTGAACAATTTAGAATTTTATAAAAGCATTTTTTTAAAAAACAGACTGTAGATGGAAAAAATTCAGAACGACTAACGATGCCAGCCATAGTTTCGACTATTATGACCAAAAGACACATCAAAACAGTTTAATCAACGGATTTCAAGAGAAATATAGTTCCGATTTTAAGACTCGCTAGGATTCACTTGCAAAAGTCTTACCTCTAAGGTAAAATTTAGCACCACGTCATTTTTGGACAAAGACGATTCGTCGTCGCCATCTCGGTTGAGGGACAATGAGGAAGCGCGTCTTTTCAAACTGAAAAACATTATTTTAGGATTATATGATCCTCAAAAATGAGTAACAACATCAATAAATAACCAAAAAAGGAAAAACGCAGTCATGATTAGCACTACGAACTGTGAAACCACAGAAATAAGTTTGTGCGGAGCAGTGAACATCAAAAGTAACCTGTTGAACAGGAAAGTATCTTGCTTGCCGTACGTCCTCGTCCTAGAGCTAACCGTTGGCGAAAGAGAAAAAATGGAAACTTAAGAAACAGTAAAATACGACTAATAAGTAAAAATTAGAGCAATGCATTTCGAAACATTTTTTCGTGGAAAAACTTTTAATTTCACTGCACATGCGCTGCACACCATAAAATCAGAATAACGAAATTTTCGGTCAGCCCAAAAACTCAGTTGAAAAAATATAATGGAAAAAACAGGATGTATCAGACTTATCATATTTCTCAGTCTAGGATTTCAGATGAGTTTAGAAATTATAACCATGTACTTATGATATGTATTTGGACATGCTACATCGAATCAACTCAACTTACATTCTACAACGTACGTTACAATTTGTTTTTATAAAATACTTATCAAATAAAAAATGAGAGGTGTTGTCATCAAAATCGTTTGCACGATGCTTCTACTCTTATATATTTCCACGAAAATGTTAATGGTTAGTTGAATTAGAAAATTACAAAAAAACAAAATAGTACTTGCTTTGCGGTTCCATTTTTTAGAAGTATTTTAAGAGATACGCACTAGTTACGCTGCGTTTGACCGGATATGAAAGACAGTGTGCTGATCGTCTTCTACCGGCGGTCATATCGACGCACCAATTTAAGTATATTATACTATGCTTGCGGTAGCTCTAATTCATCACAGGATAAGCTCTTTTTCAAATGCCCGTAAGTCATAGGTGGCGTGGTAGCATCAACCTATAATATACTTGGGCCCCTAAAATCTGATTAACCCCCCTAGAGCAAAATCGGTTTTAGGTAGAGACATGAAATTTTTCGCTTAATATCCGCCATATGGGCAAACATGGGGATGGCAAAGGTCATTGTGACTTTATACGCAAATGAGATATGATGGGGTACCAAAAACATGCAAAAAAAGGTTTCTTTAGGGTCCCAAGTTGCCGGAGGTTCCTCAATGGGTATGCATTCCTGGACTTTGATACTTTTACCCGTGCATTTATCAAATGTCCACTCGAAAAGTTTTTTTTATTTTTTGAAAATATTGATTTAGTCAAATTATATGAGTGACCAAAGTTCGAGAAAATCCCCTTCGTTTGGATTTAAAAAAATCCTTTTTTCGGTGAAACAGATGTAGTGATCCATATGAGTAATAACAAGAGGGTTACCATTAGGGATGTACCTGCTCCGGCTCGACTCCGCCTTGGTTCTGCCCCCGATTCCGCCGTGGCTCGGTCCCTGATTTTTTGGGGGATTTTTAATGAAAAAAGTAACTTTTGGGTAAACTCAACGATATTTGCAATTGTTTGCAAAAAGGAGTTTTCGACGATGTCAAATTTAATGGGCATATTCCCACAGTGTGCAGAAATTTTTCTCGGGACTTTTCACGAAAAAAGGCAATTTTTGGATAAAATCAACGATTTTTGAAATTCTTCGGCAAAAGAAATTTTCGACCATGTCATATGTAATGGGCACAGTCCCACAGCGTGAAAAAATTTTTTGGGGTTTTTCCACAAAAAAAGTAATTTTTGGGTAAAATCAACGGTTTTCGCAAATTTTTGAGAAAACGGGTATTGACCGGGTTGAATATAATAAGATTGTTTTTCATTGGTTATTTGATGTGAAGATGATCAAATTTAAAACTTCAATGAGGGTTTTCATGCATAGTTGATACCCAACAAAAAGAGGTGGACTAGTTTTTTAAAAAACGCCCCGATGGGGCGGAAAAAAGAAGAATAAAATTGCTTGGATATTTGATAAAGCTAGAATAAGGAGTGGACTATATTTTTGGGAACGTGGTTTTAAGTTGGAAAAAATTCACTTCTGTAAAATTGGATTTTAATTCTTTCTAGTTAAAAAATTTTCATGTCTGTGAAAAGTATATTCTGCAACTGAGTGCGTTGACACACCTTCCAACCATACATGTGCATCTCCGAAATTTTGAGGAGGGTACAGGGTTAGACCCTAGTTTTTTTGCGTTTTTTGAGACGAAAAATGGAAAAAAGTTGGCCGAAAAATTTTTTTTTCATAAAAGGTTTTCCAGTTTCAAAACTCTTGAGAATAGTTTGAACTCCCCATGTCACATGTGTGCTTCCGACTGCGTTGAACTTTTTTAATAAATTTAGTGTCAATAAAGCAGATCAACTGGGGAAAGTGACATATAAAATCCCACACAGTTTTCTAGAAAAAAGCTACAGCACAAAGTCTTCTTAAAACTAAATCGATTGTGCAGGATTTAATTAAGTCATTTTATATAACATAATGTACAGAATTCACTCCGTAAGTTTTACTGATTATAAGCTATACACAAATTTATTCTCTGAAGGGACTTGAAATCAAGTAATCACAAGTGTTTATTGAAACTATTGAACAAAATAGCATCATTCACAGTTTTTGGATTAGAGCAATTTTTGAGCGATTGCACACAGGAAGCAATTTCACCCATCCCGATCGCTCCCGTCCTGGTTTCGAAAAAGTCGTACTGTTGCCGTGGGAGTGCGACTAGAGTGGGGCAAAAACGGGAACCGGATTTAGCGCGCATCCCTAATATAGGCATGGCTGAATCAGGAGCTTTTTTATGTCATTTTTGTATGCTTTACCCTGTTGTCCCATTTGCAGATGGTGCCCAATGACTGTAACCAAGGCCCAGTTGCACTATCAAAAGGGCGACTCGGTTTGATCTGAAGTTTGGTATAATCTCAATGTCATCAGGACTATAACGAGCTCAATGTTGAGATTATCCCCAGCTTGAGCCGTCGAGTTGCGCTAATATTTTCGCACAATTTCCTCATCTATAAAGCAAATTAATATAAAAATGTCTGCGATTCCCAAACTCGAACTTAAACCTCAGTATTAGTTAATCCTGAAGTGAATATTATTTGTGCACTGGAAGAAAATAATCTCGACATTGTGATTAGCTTAAACTGAGAATCAGCAATTTAATCCCCATGCTGAGATTATTCTGATGTTGGGTTAGTGCGACCAACCTCAGGTTTCTTTATAGTTCTGATAATAACTATAATATGCCTCCTTCACTATTTTTCAGCTAAAGTGGGAGGCAGGAGTTTTGAATCGGTCGGGAGTTAGAATGCTATTGGTACTATTTCTATACATTTGAGTGAAGTCGGCCATCTGTATCATTGCATATAATTTTCATATAAAAAAATTTGCTGTAGTTGATGCCAGAGGAAGGACAAAATGCACGATGCCGTAGAATATTTTTTTTTCACATACATGGAAAATTTTTTAATGAAAAAGAATGCAAATTCAATATTACAAAAATGAATTTTTTTAAACTTTAACCCACTTTCTCAAAAATCTAGTCCACTCCTCTTTCCAGCTTGCTATTAAGCAAGTATATTCTTTTTTTTCTGCCCCATCGAGGAATTTTCTTATAAACTAGTCATATCAAATGTCTCATCTCTTCATCAAGCATTGTCGTGCACATTTACGTCAATTTCAGTGTAAGCATGATGAACGGCCAAAAATAATCAGTGTAACATTATTCTGATCACCCAAGTCAATCAAATTCACCATAACATTTGCTCTTTCAAATTTTACACGCGAACATTTTATGTTACATGAGAGACTGATAAAAGAGTACAGCAAGTGACAGCCGTGATCACGAATATATTATTTTCTTTGCCACCAGAAGATTATCGATGTTTTATTCCAGAATTTTCGTCGAAAACCCACAAAATGTACTAAAAATCACTTTCTTTGGTTTCAACTCTGCTAAGATATGAAACCAAATGATGAAAAAGCATGACTAGAATAACGTAGGAAATTTCGAAACTACTGGTAATCTAATCTATACTAAAAACGATATTACATTAAGTAGGTCACGTGACCGACACACCATGCAAGCAGATATACACTGTTAGCTAAAAATAGCATACCTGGATCGCGATTTTTCCCTGAAACTTCGTTTGTTGGACGACGATCCTTTAGGATTGACGGGCACGGATTCTAAGTTCGATACGAGCAAATTCACAGAAGATCTATATTCGTCGATATACAAAGCCTCCATGTCTTTGACAACGAATTTAGGCATAAGTTTCCTGTCCTAAAGGTTTCATGAGAAAATATTTTAATCAATTTTCGATTATCACAAAGAAATATAACGAAAAAAATCATAAAAATGAGTTTAAAAAATCTAACACGATATAAAAGAAGAGCAACAAAAAGAAGCTTTATGAACTCGAAAACAAAAAACTGGAAAATAAGAAAGGTAAAAAACTGAGAAACAACCAAGCTGCCAATAGGTAAAATTTTAACATTGAAACTATGCTATAGATAAAATTTAATAAATAGACCAAACAAAAACAGAAAACTTCGATCTCATTTGTGTATGCATAGTACAGCCATTGATTTTCTTCTTTTCGGGGCTACTGCCGGTGTGCCGGCGAAAAAGAGTGAAGAATGAAATGGAGTGGATAGCATTCGCCCTGCTTATAGTGTTCCGTCACTAAATACAGAAGGGTTGATTGACGACAAGCCACAGCTTATCGATTGAGATCTTTTTCTTTTTCCTCCAACTTACAAATAGATTATAAATGTTTGCTACTGCGATAGTAAGGAAAATTCTTTACAGGTGGAACATGAGATTACAAAACTGGTTGGTGATTTTCCAAGAAAGCCTGAAAACCTTATTCCTAATCCAAAAACATTCTTGGAGACTTCCGGTGCAAAAAAGACAACAAAAAACTGTTTTTATCAGAAAATGCTTGATTACCTTCATCATTTCTTGGACCAGTTGCATCCTACTGTCCAATTCCCGACGGATAGCAGCTGCCTGTTCATCGGGATTGTCGAGCTGCAAAAAAACAAAAAATGCAAAATACTACAAAATTGATGGGTATAATAGAAGGTGGAAATAGCCAGCAGGGCTATTGAGATTATGCCTACATTAGGATAATTGGGGAAATTTTTTCGTGGTTTGAAAGGTCAGGATTGATTATAAAGCAATAATCGCAACTGAAACAGTGGTCAGATATTAAATAAAAAACACGGGTAAACTTTTTCTGTGTTGATCTGGATAATTTGCGTTACAAAGTTATTTGAATACAATGATTACATCAAATGTTTAATCACACGAAACGTGTCCAGTCAAGCATTGAAAATAGAGCTCATATGTGGCACATAGTATTGAAAAAATCAGACCACCTACAGATCAGCTTACATAGTGTCATTTCTCATACTAAAGTTCCAGCGGCTTCTCGTACTACGGTAAATCCTGACTGATCAAAATAGAAACAGCAACTTTTTACATCTCAAAATCGTGATGCAGTTCATATCATTCAAAATTCAATAGGCTAAGTAATGAGCAAAATTTTTGCCTCCACTAAAAGATACAATTATATACATTATCTACATCTCTATGACTGAAATCTTCGGATTACAGAATTTGGGTATCATACCAAATTATTAGATAGCCTTTGATTTTTCAGAATTTTTATTATTTCGACTTTCAGTTTTTTCTGCAGATCAGCAGGTTACAACACGAATGAAACTCAAGGCATGCCACTATAAAAACCTTGCATTTCGTCAAATTCTCTTGAAAAAGAATCAAAGCAAGCCTTTGAAAACGATCACAAATTCATTGGAATAGTAAATAAGCACCACGTGATATTTGCTGCATGAAGATACTGAAAAAATATACATTTTCGATATCATGTGAGATGCAAGAATGGCCGAAAAATAAAAGATTAGAATTAAACCTGATTGGCCAAATGAGACAAATTACTGTAGCGCGTTTTGTCTTTTCTGAATGCCTTCACAATATCACTGACGTTTCAATGCTGGCTATTCTATCTTGCGACTACCAAAAAAAATTGAAACATAATCTGAACAATAAATTACTTGTAATGCGTTGAAGATTAATTGATGTTCGAACTTTTTGACCGTCAATATTTGCTGGAAAATATCGTATAACTGTTCTTTATTGAGTATCAAATCGCTGCCGCCCACGGCCTGATTGACTCCGCCGCCTCGCGCCTTGGTGGCTTTGCGACTGGCGCCGGGGTTTTCGTCCTCGCCTCTGAATATCGTATCGTATTTCGTCATCCACGAACTTAATACCGTTTCCTTGCTCAAACCGTCGATTTCTGGTAAATTTCGTATCCTTTTTTCGATGTTAGCCCTGAAATTGGTTAAAAATGTCGTAAACTTGAAGTCCGCAAGATCAGGAATAAAATATGCAATAAAATGACGAATATCAGGATGACATTTGGTATTTTTTACTATTATTTCATATCACACCATATGCTGACATTAGAAATTTTACCACAAATTCAGGCCAGCATCATTACACGCCAGGTTTTTTCCTTGCTAGCTGAATGCTTACGGGATCTCGATGCATGTCGTTGAAGTCTGACCGTATTTTTCTTACGTTTGCTGATGTCAGATAGCGTCCTCTAATTTAGGGATGAGATAAGTAAATACATCGTGTCTCACTGAATCTTAAATATGCATTACATTTTGTCGGTATTTTTCTCAGTCATCACGAGATATAATCCTGCTGCTGAAGTAAAATCTGTATTATCTTACTAATAGCACACCATATGTTCTACAAATTACTGAAGTTTGACATCTACCCTTTGCATCGCACTTCTTCAGACCACATTTATTCGCACACTCCTTTGCATCTCACTGGTACCAGACAATTTTTCTCTGCGTGCTAGAGAGTTTATATGGATTTTCCTAATTGGTGTCGAGGTTAAAGGTCGTATTCTAGTGAAGCTAGACCATACTGTTTAAACCGTTTGCTTGCGTGTGAAAGCGCTTGTGATCTTGTTTTACACTGATCGCTGATGTATGACTGCATTTTGTCATGTTTAACTTAAGTCAGTTTTATTCAGTTCGTGTAGATGTCCGACGTGATCTTATTGCATTTCGCTGACGTCCGCGCATGTTCATTCACTGTTTTTGACGTCAGATAGTTTTTCCGTACGTCTTTTGGCATAAAAAGCTTCTCTTTGCATCTCGTTGACGTATGAACGTACTCTTGCTGCATGCTGTCATACATCGGCATTGACCTCACCCGGATAGGCGATTGATCCCACCCAAATAGAGACTTATCAAGGCAATCAGGATTTTTTCTCCCGAGACGCCAAAAATTGGGTATTAGTCGACAGGACTTGTTGAGATCTATTCAAAAACAGATGTACCTTCCTTTTCGACAGTTAGTTGAAGTTCTCCTTAAATTTGGTTGATCTATCCGGATTTTTCTTACTGATGTCTATATATAGTCTTTTTCTATGCATGTTAACCTCAAACAATTAGCCTTACTGACGTCTAAACTAGGGGTTTTCGCTGCTTGCAGACGTCTAGCAATATACCCATTGCATCTTGCAGATGTCTATCTACGTTTTCTCACTACTTGTCGACATCTAATGACATTTCATTGCATCTCAGTGATGTTTCAGCGGGATCTGTAACAGTTTTCTAATGTTTGAAAAATCTCACTGCATCTTAGGAATGTCAGACCATGTTTTGTCCTGTTCTTGCTGGCGATGCTGCACTGAAAAGTTTGCTGAACGAAAAAATTGGTAATTGACCTGAAGATTTCGCGAAAATCATGTGACGAAAATCCACCCGATACGACGACCGACGCAACTCTCTCCGACCGTAAAACAATTTCAAAATAAGATTTGACGGCGTTCATGAATGCTTCGTCGGCGGCTATTTGCGTTTCACCGCGTATGAAAGCCTGGAAACGTTCTTTTATTTTGGATAATTCGTTTTTGGTCACTTTGGTTTGGCGCCGGGCCATATCAGTGGGCTGTTTTGCGTTGAAATGGTAGGCGATACAACGTACAACGAAAACGTAAATTTGGATTCGTTTCCGACGTTCTTCTTCTTCTTCCTCGGCTTTAAGTCTGTGGTTAATTATTAATTCATTAAAGAAGAGCATTGTGAATCAAAGTTGTCGTAGAGATTGTTTGAAGTGTTTCAATAAATTTATGTTGACCATAACTGGCATTGTTCGGAAAATATTCAGGCGTAAAATCAAGTTTTGGTCTGAAGTACTATTGATTCATTCTTCTTTGAACACCCTGTATTAGTTCTTGTACTACAATAGTTTCATTGGTAGTTTCTGGAGCTTTTCTGAATGTTACCTATGAAAACACTATAGTCCGTTCATTTTCAAATAAGACCCGGGATGTAGAAAAATGCTTCAACAGATGCAAATCCGGCAATCAAGGTGGACATATTTTTCGCCTAATTGCTACAGATGACGGCGAATTTAGGTTGTTTTTCCCTGATTAATTTGTGTTCCAAGTATCGCTCGGAAAAAATGGCGTTATAGTATCAAGAATTATAAACTTACTCCATTAATTTTCAGTATACATACGTAGCATAAATAGCACCTGTGCTACGTATAATGAGCATTAATGGTACTTATGATCTGTAGATGTAAAAATTTATCAATTCGTCCAATAGGGATCAATGGAATTAGCAACATCACTGTCATTACTGCAAACATCGTGCTAGAAGCATTCAAACCGCAGTATTATTATTATTATTATTATTATTATTATTATTATTATTATTATTATTATTATTATTATTATTATTATTATTATTATTATTATTATTATTATTATTATTATTATTATTATTATTATTATTATTATTATTATTGTTATTATTATTATTATTATTATTATTATTATTATTATTATTATTATTTTATTATTATTATTATTATTATTATTATTATTATTATTATTATTATTATTATTATTATTATTATTATTATTATTATTATTATTATTATTATTATTATTATTATTCTAACTATTGGTAGCAATAAAAATAATTCTTCTTATTATCAAACTATATGTTGACAAAACGGTAACGACGGTAAAAAGTTAGATTTTAATGTAGTTTTTTCGAAATCTACCTTTCTTCATCCTCTTTGGTCAACTTATTTTCTATTTGACTGTCCTTCCGCAGGCCGCCGCTGCTGGCCAACGACCTGATGGACGGCGACGGTGATGCCGTCCGTACTGACGGCGAAGCGTTGGACGACGAGGCGACCGTCACCACCGGTGCGATAGTGTTCAACGCCTGGCCGCTTGAAACTTTGGGTAAAGTTATGGCTACAGGTTGACGGAAGGATGGCGACCCTGACGCGCCCGCTGACGCTGTGGATAATGGTCCGCCACCAAAAGGAAGACGCACGCCGCCGACAAAGCCGCCCGACGAGTCGGCGGGGCTGGCCGAACGGTTTGAACGACAGCTAGCCTATAAACAATCAACTCACGCCTAAAAATCTTATATTACAGCAACTAGATGGGATCTGAGGCTCTAGTTTTTCCCATTATGTGAAAATCAATCTTGACGACATGTCAGGATTATATGTATCTTTCAGAAACCTAAATACTGATCCGGGTGTATAGAACTTTTACTATAATTTTCACAACGAATTGATATCAATAAATTTTCGAATGATGAAGTGATTCTCGATGCAGGAGAACGATACTAAACCAGAATAGTGAAGAGATAACTTAATAATTTTGTAGTCAGGATATTGAGGCAAGATCAAGTCAAAACTTTGGAGAGGCATGGAATGGAGGGAAAGCTATTATCATTTTCCAGCTGCGTAACGCACTATTGGACTACTCTATGGACTAGAATAGTCGCTCCATTTCATCAACTTTGTGATTAAAAACAATGCACGAGTTTGGTTGATCAATTTCTCGTCTTATCAAAGTGATCCTCTGAACTTGTAAAGTAAGAAAGGCTGTGGTAATCTGATAGCTCGGTTTATCAGTAGCTCATTGAAACGTCCGTGATGTACAAACATTGGCGTAAATTTTATCGTTTACGAGTAACCGAGAAAATTTTAGGACGAATGCTTGTGAAATAACAAAAGCTTAATCAATATTTCTCAAAAATCTATAACTAGATATGAAAACGTCCGAGACCTGTCGGATTTGGCCAAAAAGCAGGACTACTGAGCAGGACAAAAAATCTGACCGAAGTATTGAAACATGTCTGTTTTTTTTTATAAAACGCTTGTAAATTTAAAAATGACAAAAATGAGTATCGCCATCACCATCGTTTACACAAAGCTTTCACAGTAGGATTTTTTACTCAAAAACTTTGGGTGTATCCTTATTTCCCGAATGTCCCATTTTCCCCGAAATTGTCAAATCCCGTTTCCCCGAAAATAATTTTTAAATTGCACTTTGTAAATTAATAATAATAAATAAAATAATTTTTCAGGGGAAACATTGTAAATTGTAAGTCCCTCCGGTTCAAAGAAAAATTGTTGAAGTTTGAATTATTGTCAACAAATAAATTAGCAAGATCTTGTTGTTAACTTTTTACTCGATGGAAGACGATCGTCAAGTGACATTCATTTTCACGAAGCGTCTGAAATCGCTATTGCTGAAATGTGAAAATGTGGCGAATACCACTTATTTTTTTCCTAATCGAATATTCATATAGCAATGAACATGAAATCATTGATTTTTCTTACTCTTCTTTCATTTCTTTAATACAATCACTTTCAGACTAAAAATCCGAACCGAAAGTGGCTTGCAAAAAAGCCTGGTCCAAAGTTTTTGAGCTCTTGCTTCAATTTGATTCTCATTTCAATGGTTATGATAATAACTTTTGATCTGCTAAGTAATATGAATTCATATAACTTAATTTTCAAAAATTAAACATATATACAATTATTCATTCGCATACATATATATATATATATATACATGCTATATACAGGATCCGGATCCGTTCGGACCTGCTGTTTAGGATCCGGATTCGGATCTAATTTAGTCAAAAAATAGATCCCTCTCATCCTGGTATTCCGGGAATAGGTGAAATGCGGGGGAATAGGGACTTTCGGGGCATTCGGAGAAAAGGGATGTTCGGGAAATAAGGACACAATCAAAATTTTAGAGGTCAATTGAATAGGCTCACAGATTTCCTATCCCATGCGGGTAACGAAAAAATTATGAAATGGTATTTAGCTTTCCAGTGTCAATATTTACAAGCATTTAAAAAGCAGACTATAGAAAAGTAGCTGAAATCATAAAGCTGCACATGCTACGTATTTTGATGTGAGAGCTGGGAGTTAGGCCGTATTGAGAAAACAGGAGCGCTCTTTCATAATCAATGTCCTTAATGATGCTTGTTTTTAGCGTTTATATGTGTTTATACAATGGAAAACTTCCTTGCCAGTTGGAAGTCCACGGCTGCCGTAGTCGTTCCCTTTACAATTCCCATTCCAAGAGGACCATACGTAGCCGTTGATGCAGCTGCATCATGTCTGCAGCCCATCTGGCTGAAGTTCTACGTGTGCACATAGTTCCCACCTTCATTGCAGAAAAATACCTGTCTAGTAGGCGGCACTGATTGTATGACCTCAGATATGTCATCCCGATCCGTACTAACGTAATATTCGTCGTCTTCTTCGCTGCTACTAGCTCCTAGCATAATATTTTTTCTCTGCTTACTATTGGGCTAATTTTAATGACAATTAGGCTTGTGGCGACATTTCAGCCCTTGATCTATTATATACATGTTTTCCTGAAAAATATAAAAATCAATAAGATATCTGCACTAAAATGGAGTTCTTCAGATCTCCGAGTGAGAATATAGGTCACGCGTGACTGTATGAGATCCATCTAGCGAAGCAGATGTACTTCCATCACTAATTTTCAGCATTCGAGAAAATGTGGTGAATGCGACGTTGGCCCAAGAATGCATAAATTACGAAAGCATGGAAAGAAAATAGAATTTCAAGAAAAACTAAGGACGAAAGTTGAGTATAGTCGAGATAAGATCGATCCATGTAGAAAAAAAAATAAACCCTAAAAATAAACGAAAAGATTGCAAAATGCATCCAAACGTAGTAAATTAAAATTTGGAACGACAGACATCATCAAAGAAAATATCAAGTTTGGAAACTACAGCAACGAGTGGAGATATTTATTAGCTTTAAAATTCGGTGCCAAAAAAGCTAAAATCAGTGTTTAATATTCATAGCAAAGTGAACTATGACGTGATGCCCTCTGTTTCTAGTATTTAACATCTCAATTCTTAAAGTTTTTAAATTCTTTAATAATACTTTTGTATAAAAAAATTGTTAATCTTAAGACAATGCGTTACCTGGTGTCGACAATTTCAAATTAACAATTTCATGAAAAAGTCATCATGAGTAGAGCTCGCCAAATATCACATTTATGATAAGAATCATCATGAAAGTTCACACATTGAAGACCAGAGCTGCTTAGAAGATCCACAAATACCTGCCAGACTCCCGATTGCTAACAAGCATGAGTCCAAACTTCTTCCATAGAGCTTCAAACACTTCCAAAGCTAAAATGGAGAGTGGGACTTATTTCCAAATGGGCAATGAATTGCCTAATCTACTAGTTTAGTCTGCATATTTCGGCCTTTTGTTGAAGCCTCATTATTACCAAATCTTCAACTGCATGAAAAAAGATTCTTACTGGAGAAAGTAGATCTCTCCCTAGGTTATGCTCTGTTATACGTTATTCCGCAGCTCCTTAGCTGGCTACTTCATACACAACAAGCTGCACTCCAATACTCGAATACCATTTACAAGCATCTCAGCAGCGGGTCTCTGCATCATTCTTTCTGGTTGTACATATCTGGAACTTCCGAAATGACTGTCCTATTTTAGACAGTTAAAGGAGTTTGGTGAGCAATAATCAAATGATTTCAGAGACCACAGGCTGGTTCGTAGAATTTATTTTCTGGATGGATTCAATACGAAAAACATGCACAAAGTTTACAATAGTATTTTGTATCCTAAATTTTCAATACTCATAGAATGAAGCCGAAGATCCCAAAGATCACATAGTGCGCCAGATAAGGCTTACTTTGTAAATTCTAACTCAATAGGATGCGACTCTTTTGTTGAAATGACGAGCTGAGCCAAAAATTTTGATTTTCTGGTACCAGAAAATACGTGTGATAGTCACTCTAAATTTGATGATGAAGGAGATTTGAGAAAATTTTCTCCAAAATGACTTGATAATTATGAAGGTTAAAGAAAGAACGATGAGAATAAAAAACATACTAAGTTACAATGCTATGGCTTTGTGAAAGTGGCCGCAGTCGGACGAGAGAAATACTCAACTATGCGACAGTAACCCTAATACCTAAAATGACAGCTGTTCGTCAAAGAAACAGAAAGTAATTCTGCGAACCGAAAATCAAATTTGTAGGAAAAGTTCGTAGGATAGAGGCTCCCTAGGGTGGCTTTAAATTTTCGCAGGGCCGTTTCGGAGATGAGTCCGTGGGCCCGGACTCGTGGATTAATTCACTATCACCGGCGAAGCATTTTTCTAAAACGTTGCCTTTTGTACTTCCGAGAGATTAATTTGCATGCACGTGCAAAAAATACCGTAGGAACAAAAACGGCGCCTCTAAACTTTTGTGATCAATAAAAAAGGAGTTGAATAACGAACGAGAAGCACATATACACCCGTACACAGCCATTTCAATTGCTTTTCAGCTTACACGGATAATATGGACATGAATGATACTGACTGACTGTACAGATTCAGGTTCGGCTTTTTAGCTTTTGCTCTTGCAAAAAAAGAGACGGCAGTGGGGAAAATTGGAGAAAGAAAAGTCGCAATTTTCAGAGGCAGCACGAGCTAAGGCACACCAAAGCTGGACTGTAATGTATCCTTAGACTATAAGGCTGACAGATTAATCAGGGAATAGAAGCAGAACATGTGTAAGCTTATCTGGCCGGATTTCGAGACCAGGGGATAAAAACCGTATATAATTATGTATTGAAGGAAAGGCGAGAGCCAAAGCAGCGGCGCTCCAACTTTGTCCCCGAAAATTTTCCTTTTTGTTGTCATCTTTATTGAAAAGAACATCATCATCATCTACGAATCAAATATTGAATAATGAGCATTTGGCCCGGGTAGATAAGAAAAACTTGATCATTGGCTCAATAAGCATTATGACGTCATCGGTTAACAAAAAAATGACATGAGTCTAGGTAGCTTGAAGTAATGAAAGTTGTGGCTTTTGAGCTAGCAGGGATGAAAAAACGCAAAAACTGGAACATGCGTACTTTTCGGGAGGAAGGGGTCATACTCGAACAAAAAATTGTCAAATGCAAATTTTTTTCGGTGTTTCACGTCATAAATACGAATTATCATATTTTGTTATCACGTTCACCGACTTTAAACCACTTTTGTGAATTTCGAAGCAAACTGACGAGCTTTTCTAATTTCAATGATCCACCTCAAAAAAGTTTTGAGCGACTTATGACCCCACTCATAAAAACCCCGCTGACTCTCCAGACCTCCAGACACAGAGTTTTGTCACGCCAATCTTCCGTTTTCATCTGCCACTCCGAGTTCTCTTTTTCGGTTTTTCTCTTTACGTTTGTCTTATCCTTAGGGAGGTCTAAGTTAAGGCCCTGTCATACTTCGCCGCGAGGTACCGCGTGGTACCGTGCGGCGCCGCGCTCGTCTCGACAAATGCGAAATACGAAAAATGCGAAAAAGATGAAAAATACGAAAAAAATCGAAAAATAAAAAGCGCAAAAGAAAAATAAAAATCAATCATTCCTGCACGGTGCAGATAGAAGCTTGCAAAAAAGCCTAGTCTAAAGATTTTGGGCTCTTGCTTCAATTTGCTTTTCATTCCAACGATTAATAGCTCTTGAACTGCTGAAAAATATCAATTTATATAAATTGATTTTCAAAAATTGAATATATAAACACGATTATTCATTCACATATGTGCTATATACAGGATCTAGATCTGATCTGGGTCCGGTCTGACCTGCTGTTTAGGACCAAGATTCAAAGTGGATTCATCTCCTTTCCCTAGTATTCGAAAAATCGGGACGTTCAGGGAATAGAGACTAATGCATTTTTCGGGGAAATAGGAAATTTATTCATTATTCGGGGAATCGGGACCTACGGGGAATATGGACTTTCGGACAATTGGGATATTTGCGGAAAAGGGACGTTGGGGGAATAAAGACACAATCGAAATGTGCGAGTAGGTGTAAACATGTAGGAACATGTTTACACCTACTTTGCATATTCATAATTTTTACACATTAATGTCTTCATTGCGAATTAAGTGATCAACTTCTTAATAAATCTTTATTGAATATTAAGTAATCAATTAGGTAAAATAATTTGACAAGTGTCAGAATTCACCATTCAAGTGAAAAATATGATTCCACTACATGTATACATGTCACAGTATGCAACTATATGTTACAACAACACTATGCTGCAAGTTTTCAACACATAGCTTGTTCGAAAATTTTGTTTGAGTTGAAACTTGATGGCGACGCCTCGCGGCGCCGCAAAAGTCACAAAAACCTATTCATACTTCAAAGGTGGTACCGCGCGGTACCGCGCGGCGCCGCTTTTAGGTATGGATAGAACAACCGCGCGGTGAAGTATGACAGGGCCTTTACTCACCGTTTGAATTCATTTTTTCACTTTTGCAACACTTTTAACTTTTTTACCGCATCATTTTTAAATTTCTACTCTTTGTTTCCCAAGATTTTTACTATTTTTACAGTCTGTTTTTCACAATTTTTAGGTCAACTAGAATACTGCGTAATTTTAGCTTTTAAGCTTTCAAAAAATTTGCGATTTCGGGATTCATGGTAAAAAAACTGGTATCCACATTTTTCATTCTGGTGGTGAATAAGTATACATTTCGTACGTACGTAATCCCTACTGGACGTAGCATCAACAACCCCTCACAACCATACCACCACGTTTCAGGAAGCTGATCAACAATACTAAGTTTATATTGTACTGCAGTAACAGTAAATATCGGAAACTGTCAAAAGAATAATAATCAGAAAATTCCCTAAATTATACAAAAAATGTCTTCCAGCTAGACAGAAAAGTTATTTTTCGAAATTTTTAGCGAAAGTCATAGTACCGAGCATTTTTCATTGATCAGCTTCCGATGATTTCGAAGAGAATTTTATGTATTTATTGAAGTCGTCTTCGAATAAATTTTTCCTTTATTCCACTGATTTTGAAATGATCGATGCAGTGATAAGATGAAAGTAAGTTCAACACGGGAAAAATTCGTAACCTTATAACAGTCTCCAATGAAAGAATTTTTTCGTTAGTGAGCGGCAAACAGAACAGCTTCCAATAATCTGGTTGAATGGTCTAAATTTTTCGAGTAGCTCTCATCGACGCAGTTCAGTTCAAATCGATGATGAATAAGCATGATGTTTTCTCAATAATTTTGGCCCTTCCCATTCTCCTGAAGAAATTTAACATTTTTACACAGTATAAAGTTATCCATTCAGTGAAAATTGCGTATCAAATTGAACCTGCTTTTTTAATTCTAGATGCGCTTATGAGTGATCGCCAATGAGCTACGAGTATTTCCTCGAAGTTTTTCGAATTTGGTCAGGAAGGAAGCATAAAAAGCGGAAATATTTAGTTGTTCCGTTGAATTTTTTCGATCTTAGATACAGTAGAGACTTTAGCATTAGACTCTGAATAAGATTGACATTAAGGTATGTACATATAAATTAATGACTCGCAATCAAAATAACTAAGATCCCCATGAGTAATTACCACCTCATGTGATAATTCATAAGTATGTAGAGCAGATACAAAACATTCTTAATTTTAATGTGGGGTATACCATACTCGATATTTTTGTGCATCCAATTATAAAACGGCTAATTATTCTTAAAGAATAGACACTTTTAGAATCACTAATCACTGTTTTCTAGAACAAAAACATCCCAAATAACGTTAATTGCAAGCTGGGAAAGGTTACAGAATAAATTGCGGGTGCATTTTTGAGCATACTTCTGTATCAGCAGATTTTATGTTTGAAGATACAAGTCAGATCTGAATAAAAAGGAACAGTAAAGCTAGACACCGTAAAAATCACTAGAACATGGTGAGGAATGAAAAATTATTTTTTTGCCAAATTATGCACCGCAGAAAAAAAACGTATAAATTTATTATCCGCTTTTCACGATATCAAGAGAAGGACGCGAGATCTCGAAAAATAGTTCAAATAAACATCCTTTTTGTATCAAATTCGCGCTGTTCAATAGAGAATATTTTACTAATTATGATTGCACTTTAATCAGAGTTTTCAGATTTAAACAAACGCAAAAACCCATCTCAGGTTCTGCGATCCAAAAAATAACCAAAAATCACCCCACAAAATCTAATCAAAGCCGAAAAATTAAAAAAGGTAGGTCAGCATACTCGTTTTTAATCATCAAAAATTCCTTAAAATGAAAAACAAACAGAATGTAGAATGGTCGTAAGAACTGGAAAAAATGTTATCCGCTGTAACAATGGGCTCCTTCACAAAAATCACACTCTCGTACGTAGGTAATCCGTACAATCGCATGATTTAATGTGAGCAAACCATATGAATTTTGTGAATCATGTTCAAAGAAGAAGAAAACATTCAATGTGACAGGAATTAAAGATTAGCAGAAACCGAGTAGCTGCCCCTCAAGGATCTTTATAAGAAGACCTTAATTTAAAAAATCAGATGGAAAGAAAATTAAGGTGGGAAGCCCTTCTAGTGAGGATTGCATACGTATGCACTAGAATGCTCTTTCAAAGTTAATCAAACTTGAGGGATTTAAATCTGAATGGGTGTTAATTATACGAAGTGGCTCGATCTATCTGTTTACAAGTCGGCTTCGGGAAAGAGATATTACTACAAATAATAAGTAACCTGTTTTTTTCGGACTGATGGTTTTTTTGAATACCTAGGCTCGTTTGAAAAAATATACATGTGAATTTGCAGATCCTGTTCACGAAGAAACGTAGCTCAATAGCAAGACCGCCATTAATTGGAAATCGTCTGTATTGACCACAAACATCCAAAAACTAAAGAAGAGCATTTATCTCTGTAGATCATTTTAATATCTTCTAGAAATACCTGGTCAACAACAGATGTGCGAAATTCAGATAACACCCGTTCTATGGCGAATGGCGAAGTGCCAATCCACCCTTCCGAAATGCACATAAGAAAATCTGACACGCAACAGTGCATGATTCACGGCCACCATTTGCGTGTACGCCATTATTCTCCTCAAAGACAACATCTGCCGACAAGAGGAACTTTTTTGCTTGCAATCTCATCAGCTTCCAAGGAGAGTTGCTTGGACGTGCTTTGTGAATAAGTATGCATAAAAAGTGTGGATTTTTACGGGCCAAGTTGCTAGGCGATCGACAGTATTCATATTTTTTGTAATATACAGTCCAAGATGGTAACCTATTATAATTTAGAGCATTCATTATTCGTTAAGAAACGATAGGCTATTAATTACGAGAGAAGAATTGATAAAATGCAAGTGATGAGAAAAACAAAACTACGAAAGCATTTTAGGAGAAATAAAAATAACGCACGTTTTCATAACAGCGTATAATACCTCCACCAGCGTAATGCTGAAATTCAACGTAGAAAAAGTTTCCGGTGATCCTGGAGAGAGACCATCACAGCAGGAAATATTCTCCCGGTGCTGAAAAACGTCTGCGGCTTGTAATCTTCCAATATTTGCTCAGAAAAGACGTCAACTCAGTCCGTTTCTCTCGAAATGAAAATTTTTCAGTAAATACTGATTCTTGAATCAGTAGGAAGGAAGGAAGGAAGGAACGAAGGAACGAAGGAAAGGAATGAAGGAATGAAGGAATGAAGGAAGGAAGGAAGGAAGGAAGGAAGGAAGGAAGGAAGGAAGGAAGGAAGGAAGGAAGGAAGGAAGGACGGACGGAAGGAAGGAAGGAAGGAAGGAAGGAAGGAAGGAAGGAAGGAAGGAAGGAAGGAAGGAAGGAAGGAAGGAAGGAAGGAAGGAAGGAAGGAAGGAAGGAAGGAAGGAAGGAAGGAAGGAAGGAAGGAAGGAAGGAAGGAAGGAAGGAAGGAAGGAAGGAAGGAAGGAAGGAAGGAAGGAAGGAAGAGAAGAAGGAAGGAAGGGAGGGAGGCAGGGAGGAAGGAAGGAAATGTTCTATTTTCTGTAGGCAATGGAGTTTCACACCCCTGCAAATATGAAGTCCTTGAAAAAAAATGCTCAGATCACTGGAACAATCACTGACAACGTAATACATAATTAAGGCAGGTTCGGCACCTTAAAAAAGAAGCTGCATCTGCAAAAAGCATTTTTCAACTTGCTGAAGTGAAGTATTAGGTCAGACGAGTAAATGGACATCAAATAATTCCGAATTTTGTTTTTTAGAAAAATATGTTGAATGACTCTATGAAGATCAAGAAAGCATGTTTGACCATGGTGTGCTTTTCTCAAATAAGCCTCCGTGAGCAGAAAAAATTTAATGGAAATAGTAAACAACCTGCGTACACGGGCGTATTTTTACCCTAATTGAATGTAGCAGTTAAGAGAACAACTTGACAAAAAAATTCAACTTGAGAAAATAAAAAAATCGGCATTTGTTGCAGGTTTATTATCTGCTTACGGATTTATACAGGTTATCATACACTGCGGGGCACATTTGAAAACAAATAGGCTATAGTCCGCCTATTATCAGTTCTTTCTCATGGCACAGCAATATTATTGAACTCTTTATGACTCGGAGTGCTGGAATAAAAGAACTTTTTATCTGTAGTCTGTCTTTTATAAAATGCTTTTAAATGGAAAAATCACAAAAATAGGTACTACCCTCTAAATAGTTGACACAAAGCTTTTACTATAGGATCTTTTACTCAAAAAATTGCAATGATTTGTTGAGTAGGCTCACAAATTTTTAGTCCTATGCGACATATGGCTCAGCAGGAAATGGCAAAAATATTAAACAGTACTTGCTTGCTATTCTTTCATTTACAAGCATTTTTAGAAAAACAGACTATAGTTCCCAGCATGAAAATCTTTCTTTTCTAAGTGTCAAAATTCAATTTGAATGTTTCGAGTGAACGGATTATTTTGAAGGCTTTCTACTGCAGAATATTTTTAAAATCTGGCACATGTAAGCAAGTGTTTCGGCTTTGTTGCCCGAAGCATCTTATCTACTGTAGTTTCTTGTTGGAAATTCCTAACGCAATAACCAAAAACAGAAACAAAAAGTAGTAGCAGTGGTTTAGTTATAAAACCAAACTATTATTACAAAAGTTCTGATTCTGGAATTCGGCGAGTTACTGGTCGTTCTAGATTCTGCTCAGCTCCATTTATAGTAAGTTATATTCTTCTGTAATTCACTGGTGAATTTATAAAAATACCTCAAAGACTCCTTCATCAGGCCATACAGACGAAAACCACATGAAAACTTGGCCCATGAGACAACTCTAATTTTTGCGTTAAGTTCCAGATCAACTATGTTTTGGTGAACCACCTTGCGCAGTAGAAAATTTGCATTTAAATTGAGAAACAAAATTTCCCTATAATTTAAAAACATGCGGTTATGCAGAAAAACCCACACTTTGTTGCTTAAATTGCTTAACAGTTGGTTTCATGGACTCACTGACTCACTAATTTCCAGTTCCATACATACCTGTAAGACCTCCGACCAGTTGGAAGGGGGGGAATCCGAAATTTGGGGGGGGGGGGTAGAAAAAAAGTCGAAATTTTTCCCAAAAAAGGCCAAAAAACATACACTTTTAGGCATAATTTTTTCCAAACTGGGGGGGTGGGGTTGGGGGGGTAAATGATTTTGGGTACAGGGTTGGCCAAGTTGGGGGGGGGCCCCCAAGTACAGGTATGGTTCCATATTAGGACTCCTTTGACAGAAAATAGCAAAAATGAAGAATTAGAAAAAAATGACCATTAGAAAAAAACTGAGTATAAAAGCAAAAAAAAGTGTAAAGAATAAAGAAAAAGGTGTAAAGAATAAAGAAAAAGGTGTAAAGAAAGAAACCTGCAAAAATGCCCGTTTTCCTACTAAATGCTGCGAAAAAATCCAAATTTACCTAAAAATCATTAAAGGCTACCAACCAATTGCGAAAATAACACAAAAAGAAATCGAGAGAGATGAATAGACAGAAAGCGGAAATAAAAAAGCACACCGTATACGCATCTACTCATTAGCATAATTGTCAGTCCATAGCCTATTGTGGACAATCGCACTTTTATAATATATTAAATTTAGGCATCAAATTCTCCCCTCAGAAAAGGAGATCGAGAGAGCGAAACAGAAAGAGAAAGAGACACATAGAGAAAATGTTATCTCACTCTAGAACCAGAAATTTTCTCCCTGAACTATAGAATTATAAGCTGCAGAAGAAACAAGTAGCTAGCTGAAGCTGAAAGCGAGTATGATATGCGGAGAAAAATCAATTTTCACAGTACGAGATGTGTACAAAAGAGAACTTGAGAGTTTTGTGTGCATATACAGCATTGAAATACAACATAGAACCACGGCAATGCGGGAAAAGTAAAGCTAGATCCAGCATCTGTTCCATGTGTGTACAAAAAATCTTTGGGTCCTGCTGCGGAAGAATAGCATAACAAATAAGCAAAGGCTTCGGCGAAATTAGCATATATATTCGATATACGTCATTACATCGGGAAAGGGCTTGAAAGAAAAAACTATGGAACTCGCACGTATGATCGAGCCACCGAGTCAGCAATCGTATCAAAAATCCTATACTGTTCGATAGGCTGCGGATTGAAAATTACGTATTCGATCAAGCTCAACTCCCACTGCGGATGATTATTATTTTCCGCCACGCACTTTCTCCTGGTAGGGTTATCTTGATATGAAAGGATGGAGGCAAAATAGAAAAGAATGAGCAAACAGCAAAAAACGATAATAAAAAACGTGACAAAACACATTGACAGCGACAGCATTATTTATATTTATTCCGCGTGCCGTGGATCAGACATCAGCATACGTGTTCTTGGACAGTTCTGGAGTTTTGAGCCCGCACAGATTAGACCCCATGCGGAATCTGGTCCCAACAGATTTTCAACCCTCAAGCAGATTATCACTTCAGCAAGCTTTTAATTTTTTCGTATGAGCTATCAAATATTCGAATATCATTCAAAAATCTTACTTATTGACTGTAGCCTGTTTTTTACAAAATGCTTATAAATCAACACGTGTAAAATATTAAAAGTCATCAAAATGGTTTACACAAAGCTTTCCTCTGCCATTATTTACGAGCATTTCAAGACACACTCGGACGTAATAATAAATCCAAGGACGTGATGATGAATGTGATTCCTGTTAGAAAGTCTCAACGAAATTCACCAAAGCTCAATGAATTTTTACGGAAATATTCTAAAAAAAATTAACAAAATGCGGATACACTTTATATCATATAGAGTACCCCAGTAAATTTATACTGCTAATACGTGTATGCTACAATATACCAAATAAAAAACGCACATTTAGATCATTATGTAATGAATATCTGTAGTCCGTATGTTTTATATTTTATTCCGTAGAAATCGGTGAGCAGACAATAAACCTGCATTGCATGCCGAAAACTTTTTTATCGATTTGCTCTCTTGCAGTCAACTAGAGAGAAGTCTGCCCGTAAACACACTATAGTCTATTTTTCTTGAAATGCTTCTAAATAATAAAAGTGGAAAGCAATTAGTATTTCAGATTTTCACGATTTTCTAATGAACAATATATCATATAGGTCTGAAAATTTCTGAGCTTAGTGAGCTTAGCTTTAACAATTTTTTGAGCAAAAAATTTTACGGTAGAAGCTCTATGTAAACGATTTTGACGACAGTACTGATTTGTGTCACTTTTCTATTTGGAAGCATCTTATAAAAAACAGACTATAAGTTGTTCACCCTTCACATGAACATCTTTCTGCACGCCGAGGCTCATTTTGAAAAAAAACTGTAGTTTGTGGAAATACTATACCAAAGTTTAAAAATTTTGTTGACCGAAAAATTTCATCGAAAAAGTTTTCTCAAACAAACGATAGTGCCAATTTTGGTTATTTTTTAATCTAAAAATATTGTATAAAAATTGGACTATAATTTTAATTAGTTGTTATCGAATTTTTAATAGTTACAGCATCCAGCAATTGAAGCAGTATTGAGATTTTGGAAATCGGCAAGTTTTTCTGAAAGGACTACTTTTGCTAATGATTATCCAAAAGGATTTTACCTCACGATCACAGTTTGATCGCTATCAGTTTTCTTTAGTGGTAAAGCATATTTTCCATAGATGCAGGTAGGAATGGTAAATCCTCTTATACCTGTAAATTGAAATACCTTGCTAGAACAAAAACCGTTGAAGGCGGTTTTACCACCTATATGAAATTTTAGAAATTGAGAAAAAAACAATGGAAAAATGAAAAATTTTTTTCGTGGTCCTTGTGAAAAGAAAATTTTTACCCCACCCCTAGATTTTTCTTTCTATGGTCTGTGTTTTTTTAAATTCTTTCAAATGAAGACAGTGATTTAAAATATGTGAGTGCAATTTTTCTGGGTAAAAATTGTACAGTAAAAGTTCTGTTAAATGAATTTGACGACTGTACTAATTTTGGTACTTTTTCATTTTGCTAGAATTTTATAAAAGACAAAGTATGGACTTCCAAAATTTTCGCCCTGCATTTCTGATTTTAACGGTAATCATACATATATTGTAATATAGCCACTTAATATTGACTCAATTTTTTTGAAACAAATATTGACAACAAAAATTAGTGTTTGATCGCTATGCGTGAATATAGCTCAACGTACTGAGAAGGTATAATTTGAGTTTATTCTGGATCGTCTTTGTCTTAGTCTACTGGTTGTGCCTTCAACTACTTATCTCGATCTCGGGTCTAGCCAAAATTTTTTTCCATCCCTTCGGGGTCTATAAACTTTTAGGCAAGCTGGCAACGCTTTTTGATGAGTTCACTCGGCTAAGTTAGCATCCTGGTGATAAGGCTCGGCGGATGAGGAGAGGGCCTATTCCATTTGAGTAGGCCCCTCGTCAGTCCTGCTTTAACAGGTAGAAGCTAGCCTGCGGAATATGGCCTCCACTAGGCAGCAAATGCACACAGAGCGCCTATTATTAAGGTGAGCACTTAATGACCGTACAGTCTTAACCGACTATAATTATCCGCGAGAAAGCTCCGGATTACTTGTAGTTTCACGTCTTAGGTTTACTTATGATTTCATAGTCATTCTTAATCATTATGATAATGTAAGTGTTCTCGCACACACTGCTCAACCACCGACCGCACAGCCTTGCAGCGCCTATTGCTGCAGAAGTTCCCGTTGTCGGAAACATACTTTAGGATAATCACTTTCGCGCAGCCCATAGCGCGAAGGTGCGACTCCCACCCGACGAGAACTTCGAGAAAACGGGCCTCGGTCTGGCCGCATGACTTGGATATGTGCGGCACCAAACATACGGGTTGAGAAGAATGCACGACTGAACCGTTTGCTCATCGTCACAGTTATATTACAAGGATGTAGCGAATCGAAAAATAACAAAAAAGAACGACAAAAATAACTATTTGACGAAAATACGCGCTTCGGGTGGAAAATTCGAGCAATAACAAAAATCACAAATATGCTAATATTCTCTGGTTTTGTACCCAGGATCGTAAATTGAATTGCGTCTAGGGAAAAACCGAAAATCGCTATACAATTTAATTCCTACATTTGATCGATCTTTCTTTTTTTGCTATCCAGACACTGTACGCCACGACCGTACAAAGTTTGTATGAGGTTCAATTTATCGCGAACGAGAATTCTGATGGATTCCTAATAAAGAAGCATAAATCTAAAAATGTAAAAAGATACACAATGTCTCGAAAATATCACCTGAAACAAACCAAAGAGAAAAACAAACCATAGGGTTTGTTTTTCTCTAAATGCTTGTAAATAATACCAGTGTAAGACAAGTAGTCATTTTATATTTAATAAAATATATATTTTATATATTTACGATTTTCTGCTTGTATATCACATAGGACACAATTTTCGTGAGCGTACTCATTAAAGCAATTAATGTCTTTTGGTTCAAATTAGTTTGAATAACTTTGTAACTGAGTGCGACGACTGCGCTAATTTTTGTCATTTTACGATTTAAAGCATTCTACTAAACAGACTATAGTCTGGTAAATTAGATTGTGTGCAAAAAAAATATATGAAAGAGTACTTGAAAAATTCAGGATTCTTTGCAAATGTTGGATTTGAAAACATAAATTAATATCTCCACACCTGATATTATGGACGTATAGTGCGAAATTCCGAAAAATCTAGTTTTAGTGAAGAAAAAATGACTTGAAATTTCCACACTAAAAAAAATTCGATGAACGAAAAAAAACATCACTTGTGAACAAGAAACAGCTGATTGGCTTACCGGCAACGAACGCAGAAACGTCGAAGCTTCCGTGGCCGAGGGCACTGGAGACGGTAAACTTCCATATTCTTGAATGTAAAAATTTTTCACTCGTGTTTTCCTACATTCGTAGAAACTACGCATTTGGGACGACCTTTTATTTTTAGCTTTAGAAAATTGAGGTTCTTCTTCAATCAAATTGATCGTTATAGCCTAAAGAGGAAAAAAATCAGCGACTCTATAAGAACGAAAAACCGAAACTAAAACGAATAAGCAAATAACTAGATTTTTGAACAGTTCAAAAACTCGAACACCAAAAAATTAGTAGGAATGCAGAGAAAATTGAGTTTTAAAAGCAGCATAAAAAACAATTTACTATAGAATTATGAATTTGCTTGCTAACGAGAATTTTTGATTAATACGTATAAGATTAATATTTCAGTTACGATGCTGGTCCAAAAACGATTCACTAACAGACCTTGAATTTTAAAGTTTCTCCTTCCAAATATGTAGTTTATTTGCTGGTATTAGGATTGAATTTAAAGTATTAGGATTAAATGCACAAAGCCGTACTACCTTTTGAGGTAATACTTATTAAAAATGATGAAGTTACATGCTAAATTTCGTTCGAACAATAAAAACTTGATCATTTGAACCTTTTTTCCCCTTTTCACTCATTAATCCGTGGTTGGAACAAAATCGGTGTTTTCAGCAGAATTGTCGTCCTTTAAATTTTCGAATAAAAATATCTACGACATTCTAGAATTCTAAATAAAGTTGCCTAAAACCAATTTTACTAAACAGAATAATTTTCGAAATCTTGCATTGAAATAATAATTTCAGATTGTTCGATTTTTTTCTCTTTCCAAAAATATGCCGAAAACGACTAGCGGAAAAAGGTTTCTTGATTAGATGAGCTTGCTTAATAAATCATTATCTTTTTAATGTCATTACAGGGGTTTTTCCGCACGCCTTCATCCGCACCGTTCGAAAATGACACAAAATTTTTTCCGTTCGAAGTTGAAATAATTTGAAAAATGTGTAAAATAAAAGCATATTAAGGTTTGCCAGCAACAGGGTTAATTTGCACAGGCCAGGTTATAATGTGCAACTCGGGGAAAAATTTTGGTTGCACAGATAAATTTTTGGTTGCTTACTCTAAAATCCATAAATTTACTTAATTTTTTTGGAAAAACTATCAGAAGCTGGTTTTGGTTGCTGTGTGCCAAAAAACCCTGCCCAGCAAAATTTTGAAAAGTTTTTCTAGCTCAAAAACATTATTTTAGATTGATGAATTAATAATTAAATTAATTTTAGTCGTTGCATTCATTTCTGAGATTAAAGCTGAAGATTTATAGATTTCATTTGATTTTTCAATTGGAAATTTTTTCTCTCAATATTTTAGAATGCTGGAAAATGAGTTTTTTCAGCCCTTACATATAAAATGAATGTTCACATTTTCAGTCGAAAATCGCGTATTTATCGTTTCCAAATCACAAAATTTGTGTTCACAAAGTTCAAAAAACTACAATCGGGATAAAGAACTCATGAAGATCAATAAAAAATCAGAATTTCAAACAAAATTCAAAACGAATACTGAAGATTACTAATTCATAAACAGAACGAGGAATTTCACATCATGATAACCATGCACGGTTAACTTTTTGTGTGCGTAGCACCGGAGAATTTTTCAAACACAGGAGTTTCTGAAATGTTGAAAATGTACATACACTATAGAGATAATTTGTAATACTTTCGGTTTAGATTTTTCCTAGAAAAATGATGGTATTAAATAAATGTATGGAGAAATGTGGGAAAAATTAACAAATTCATATTCATCGCGAAAATTTCAATTCACACTATATTTTCAAGAAAAGTGTCGAGCTTTATTTACCCTAATAGAGACATAACAGATTCATGGAAACAATCAAGGATGAAACTAAACTTCTTTCTAGCTGAGCTTCAGCTTAGTTGTAGTGAATATTATAAATTATGGTCGAAAAATTTGAGATTTGACCTTTCAAATTGCACCACAATGCACCTTTTCATCAATGCCAGCAGTTGAAATGCACAAAAAAATTTCTGTTCTGTGCGGAAAATGCAGAAAAAAATTTTCCGCACAGCCCAAAAAAGTCCGCACTATGCAGAAAAAACCCCGATGCCATATCGTGAGTTGACAAGATCGTAAGAAGGAAAAGAAGATGCCCCTTTATAAAACATGTTTTTACTGAATTATTACTTGCTGCCCTTTATGGCCGTTTTTTTCCTTCAAAGCTTTATAACGAGCTTTGCAATGGTGCGGGTTGCGACCGGGCAAAAGTTGAGCGATTTTCGCCCACCGACCGACACCAAACGTCGACGCGCCCAGCAACAACGTGGCGTCTTCACTTTTGGACCAAGTGCGGCAAACGTAACGAGAATTTAAAGTTAGGCACCATCTTTCGCGGCATTGAATGTCGTTCCTGGTTTGCACAAACTCGGCTATACGACTCCAATCTTTAGCGCCGTAAATTTCGACGGCTTTTATCAATAGCTGTATCGAAAAAGAAAAAATTCGTAAGGAAAAACGCGTAACTATACGTCTGCTCGCTTTTCGAAAGTTACTATATCCACTAACATACATTAACAGGAGGCAAGAGATGATCCCTAGTTCTCAAAACAAATTAACCGGGTGCTCGAAATATGGCAAAAGTCATCACGCTTTGGGTATACAGTTTCGAGAAATTTAAAAGAAAGATTTGCTAGTATAGATTAGGGATGCAACGGGTACCCGGACCCGTTATCCGTTATTACCCGGTATTTTTTGCTACCCGGACCCGATATTCTGATATTTTCAGACCCGGACCCGTTATAATTCTGAGGAAATTATAACGGGTATCGGATAATGCAATTTTTATCAATCAACCACTGATGATAATATAATCATGATTCAAGCTTTCTTGTTTCTAAAAATAATTAAAATAACTTCATCAAAAATTTATTCAACGCTCAACTTGCATTTACAACTTTACAACTACTAATCCAATATTTTATACTATTACCATCACAATATTGTTAGTAATTCACATAGGCTGTATCTGTGCTATTTTGATTATGTTGTAGTCTTATAATGCATTGCGACGAAATGAAAATTGTGTGGGTGTGGGAACAAACAACGCATTATTGTTGTATTATTATATTGATCGTTGAAAGAATACAAGTCACTCGTGCAATTTACGGGAAATTTTCGTTCCTTTTATTGTATTATGTA
Organism: Romanomermis culicivorax; assembly: GCA_963922205.1. NCBI lineage: Eukaryota > Metazoa > Nematoda > Enoplea > Mermithida > Mermithidae > Romanomermis > Romanomermis culicivorax. The sequence continues at coordinate 65,520 of CAWUHX010000013.1, read as the reverse complement.
TAATATAATTATGCTTATATGTAGCTTGTGTAAACATGTGTATGTCATCGATGTGTATGTTAACATGTGTATATATCATCGATTTTTAGAGATTGGACCCGGACCCGTTATCATTAAAAACTTGGACCCGTTGCATCCCTAGTATAGATATATATTTATAGTGAAATCTCAACAGTATATTTACCTCTTATTGAGAAGAGTATGCAAAGAAAGAAAGCGGTCGCGATTTAAGCCGTTTCTAGTAAATTCATGATGAGGTAAATAATGTTGAAAACATTCCATTGCAGAACTAATGCAATAAGAAGTAAAATATCAGAAATATACATAGTTTTTTAATTTCTTCATAGAACTTCAAATAATTTAAAAAAAGCAAAATTCTTGCCTATTGTGCCGAAATTTTACTCACTAGATCCTCATCTTCGCACCATTTTCCACGCCTAAATCGATTGTCGAGGCACTGTTTATAATGTCTGCAACATTGGTCTCTAGTTTTGCCATCGACAAAAAACGGAACTGAAAGTTGACCAAAATTCAATAATTCGAAAAAAATAATCAACAGCGAAATTCACCTAAATGCCAAGGTATGTAATTTCCTACGCGGACTTGATCGACGACTTCTTTCAATTTTTCTTCTTCGTCGACCGTCCAACTACTAAAAACTTTTTTCGATCAATAATGATCCCGTAATGAAACATTACAAAAACTTCAAAATTAGTAAGTAACAACTTTGTCATGCAAGTCGACTATTTTCAATATATCTATTAAAAAATATTTGTTACCTTTTAATTAGATTATCGTTCAGCGATATTTGGTATTGTTCAAAACATTGAAACGCGGTTCTACCAGTCTGAAAATCCCGAAAAGGTAAAATATATTAGTTGCTTTCGAGAGACCTGTTAATTTTTACCCCAAGTGCTTCCGCAATTTTGATCCAATTTACGCAGTTCATATCTTCGGCTATACTTTTTAGGTTGAGCAATTCGTCTTGCGTCCAGTCTTCCGAACTACTACCGATCAAGGAGGGCAAGAGGTCGTTCTTCCAGAATAAGCTGCATTCGGGGGCTGTCCTGACCGAATTCATCTGGAGGATATACAACATTAACAATTTTTTCAAAGAAAAGATGAGGAGCACGGATATTTACATGATTTATTGAAATATCGGACCAATCTAACTGAACTTCCGAAGATTTAACATATAAGTCTGTTTTGGTTAAGCACCTGAAAAATCGAAAATACTAGTCATAGAATATAGAAGATAAATGGAATTAACATCGTTACCTCAACTTGGCGATTTGTTTATCTAAATCTTTGATCGTTTCATCAATTTTAACTGCATCTACCAGTTTTATATCATCGGAAAGACTGCGATCTTTCAAGACTTCCCGCCTAAAATGAATAAAAAACACTTAATCTTAGATTTTAAAGCGCGTTTGTTATCATTTGGGTGAAAGATTTTATTGTTCACGATTTATAAACCGAAAATAAACAAATTTATGGAATTTATGATCGGTGATTCGATTTACAACTTTAGGGTTTATCTCAGTAATATACCTATTTTTCCTAACTTTCATCAGCCAACATTAGACTTTAAGTTTCAACACTGCTCTTGAATTCCATTACAATTCATCAGCGTATATTTCCAGACCAGAGTTTTTACTGAGTTCATGAAAAGATTCACGGCTTTTATGCTGAGTTGAGTAGGCATGTCCCGAAACTTTTACTTTTGAAAATATCGCTTTCGGTTAATGTGTAAAGAATCATATTTAGCTAAAAAATGCCCTATGATAGTTGAAACTATTGCACAGATGGATGGTCAATGGTCTGTTACTAGTAGACCAGACCGAACAGCTTTCACTTGATCATTCTTTTTGGAATTTTGTATTGATTGTATTATAATGCAGTTCACCCAAATATTTATAAAAAATCGCCAAACACATTGTTATCATTAGAATGCTAAATTTTAAAATGAGACAAAATTCGTTAGTCGTTTCAATCATTAAATTTTTTTAAAAATCTTATCAATCATTATTTTTTTTTAAATTGCTCTAGTGAAGTCGTGTTACAACAGGACTGAAAATAATCCTTCCCATGTTGATCACTTTACTCAAATCACAAGAGCAAATTCATGAAATGTGATCAGTTGAAAGAGATGAGAAACAGAATAACAAACTTACTGTTGATGAGTACTCAATCTCACTGTTGTATCCTCTATTACTATACTAAATCCCCTATGATTGTTTTATATGTAACTGACGATGATTTATTCACAAATTATGTTAGTATGGTTGTTAGAAACGCTGTTATATGGTTACTATATGTAGATTGCCAATAGAAAGAAAAAAAAAACAAAAATTTTAGTAAAATGTAAGAAAATTATAGTTTTACGATATGAATATGTTCAAGAAAGTAATTTTTGCATAAATTCTTATGGTTGGTATCACTATCTGGTAAAAGTGTAGTCGCATGACTCCGTGCACCCTGAATAGTCCAGTTTTTCCTTTTTCCCACTGGCACAATTTTATTCTGATGGACCGAACCAAAGAGTATGGTTCTGCATCCGCTTATCATGAAATTTGAAGAAATGATTTCGATTATTGGGAAATTAATCAGTTTCCTTGGACTCCGGTTACCCGTGACATGCCTGGCGCGGAGTAACAAAGAACTTACCGACGCGGTGAGGGTGAATCGACCTGCGGGGGGGGGGGTGCCTTGCACACTTTTATTTTGCTTGTCATGCACTTATCAGTCAAAAATATATATGTGACCTCGACTTCCTTTCTGCAATGTGTACAACTTTTTTTCACTCTTTCAAATTGCACATATTATACTTTACAATATTTCATATTTGTGGAGCTGCGCCAATTAGGGCGAGCCCAGCTGCAAACCCGGTGAAAAATGAGTAGTCAAACTTTCATTAGTATCTAACTTCTTGGATAACATTTTTTTGCAACAGCATATGATAATGCCCTAAAAAATTTCTAGGAATATTAAATGTTAATGGTATAAAATCGTTTGTACGATGCTTAGTCGCCATATGCGTTGTGTCAGTCCTGTAGGCAGGGGGATCGGGGCCATGGCCCCCAAGATGTTTGAAGAAAAAAGAAAGTCAAGTCAGAAATGCCAATTTAGCGAGTGAAAAAAATGTGAGCTCCCCCGAAAAAATTCTTGGCTACATGCTTGCGTGGTGTAATCAAAAAGTCTCACGGCAGTCAAACAACTCTGAACACGACTCAGGAGCTGACTTTGGTGCATCAAATTACAATTTTATCGACATGGGCTTTACCCGTAACAACTTTTAAGGTACGGCACCTCGTAAAGAATTTTCTGGATCGACATGGCATAAGCGTGAAGTCTGTTATATTCCTCCCTATTTTTGTCATTTGTAGTATTAAAGCCTGTTCTATATTTTGGCCAATTTTAATACAAGTCGAATAGTACGACAAAAATTACACTTACAAATGTGAATATTTTCATGAAAATTGTGTGCAAGTCACCCCCACGCGACAGTACATACTCAATCTCTCAACTAGTGGTAATCTTTCTCTCGGGTATGAAAAAATATGCTGGGCAAGAAGTTAGTGCTTGAGATATGACTATTTTCATAGATTCCGGAAAAGTATAATTTTAGAAAATTTTCTGAAATCTGATTCAAAGTTGAGGAAACGGATTTTTAAGGAGCTAGAATTAATTTTCGGCAATTTTCAAGGTAAACGAATTTTATAAAAAATTTTCTATGAAAGATGAGTTTTCAGCTTTGGAAAGCCAGAATGGCGAAAATCTCTAGGTAAAAAAATTGAGGTCATTGTTTGTACTTGCATCCACGACAGTAAGGCATTCTACCTGTACGCACTGTTTTTTTGTACTCGACCCGTTTGTACTGGTACAAACGACGGTCTGAAATTTGTTTGTACTTTTCTAAAAATATTTGTACGAATTTTAGATGGAAATTAACGCAATATATTCATCCTTACTACTTAATACTTAGCAAATTATAGTGTAATAAATTCTGATTATTAACCAGTACTCAGTTCTATATTTACTTCGCAACCCTTAACGTCCTGTTTGGGGTCGAATCGACCCAATATATATATTTTTTCTGTTATTTCTGAGTACTTTTGTCTATGAAAACTGTTGTTTATTTACTTTAAAGATAATAATCATACCTGTAGTTGTAGAGAGGGCAGGCATTTGGAAGGAGAGGGCAAACATGAATATTTTCTTACAATCTATCTACTATTTTCGCCCAGTAAAAAATCGTCCGTAATGCAAAAAAAGGTTAGTTCCTCAAAAATACATCATGCTAGGTAATTCGATGCGGTGAAACGCATTCTGATGAAAAACGGATGCGCTTTTCGACTGCATTAGCCGAATTTCTTGGTAAAATCTACATCGAGTGCGAAAAGTAAAAAAAACGAAAAAACCCGAAAAAAGTATACCGAACACAATCTTCAGCTTCCCTTGAAGCGCTAAACTTTGCAAATCGAATAAAAAACGACACTGTTTTTAATCGTGAATTGAATGAAATACGCTGCATTTACTGAGGCTACATATTTTTACTATGCTGTATATACAGGACGTTAAGGGTTAAGGATAGTGGCATTAGACAAACTCAAAAGTAAAATTACTAAATAGTAGTAGTAATAAAAATACTCATTACCACACTATTAGGTCACCTGAACTGAAGAGTATGTCTGGCAACATTGTGTGTATAATAATAACGTGTTTGCTTGTGAGTTGTGTGTATGATACACAAATAGATCATTGGTTACACTGTGATTGATATATCAAATTGAATTTTCATACCCAAAAGTTGTTTGTTCTAGTACAAGTATGGCCCAAATTTTTGTTTGTACTCGAGCCAAAAAGTTTGTAAAGTACAAAAGAAACTATGCCTGTACGTTACACAGAACACGAGGATATTATCATTACTTGTTTAGCAAAGGCGACAGTAAAGCTTGTAGAGTCATTTCGACTAAGCCGTTCTGTAAAGATGAGATTTCTTTTTTCGACCATTTCGGTTTCGGTACCAGAAGCATATCGAAAAACGTACCGCTGCGTATCTGCCGTGCTTCTTTGTTTAAACCGGTGCACTGGAAAAATATAAAAAGTAAAAATACGACAGCTAGAAACTGTGTGTACGTCACATATTTGGGATGCTATTTTCCTTTGCAGTATTTATGCACAAAAAATATTCTAGATAATAAATTTAAATTTTCACATTTTATACATATTTAAAAGAGAAATTTTGCTATTTATGTAAACCCATGTAGCGAGTGCAACTTCTCGAAAACGTGAATTACTAAAACTTACCAAACCTGCCGAATCTCTAAAATAAGGACAAATATATACTAACGTGGGAACTTTGAGCGTCCCTCGTACTTTAGGATCACCCACATATGTGTCGTCCACCATTTTTTGAACAGTTTTCTGAAATTGATAAACTATATAGGTTTCGGAGAGCGATTATAGTCCTCGAATAGGAAATTCGCTTATACCTTTCTTTCCCTAACTTGTGCTAGAAGTCCGCTAATTCGACCGATAAATTGTTGCAAAATTTCTTGATACGCCTGGTTTAAGGCCAATGTCGTGCTCGTATTGACTGGAAGCATACCGCTAGCAACCCAAGACATTAGCTCGTCATCGTCGACATCTTCATCACAATCGGTCTGAAAAATTGAATAGATGAAAGCTTATCACGATCAGACTCAGGCGATGAATGGCGTGGAAACGAAAATTGATGCAACAAAGCTAGGAGGTCGGGAGGGGCCAGTGGGCTTTTTTACATTTTAGTAGGAGAGTTATTGAAGGAGAAAGTTCGGTTGAAAAAATAGTTGAAAATACCTTTTTTGATGTGAAAATCTATACAAATTTGTATTGAATGGCTTTGCAGTGTCGGAAAAATACACATTTTTGATAATTTTTCTTTTCGAAAAAAAGTATTTTCGCCCGACAAATTGACAATTTTCAGCTTTTTCGCTTGTCAAATCTTTCCAGGGAGTTTGCAATATGATCGACGATTTGGGGGGGGGGGGGGTCTTCTACGACACTTTTCAACTGCAGGTTTAAAACGAACACTTGTTTACACGATGACATTTTAAAAAGTGAATTTAATATTTGAAGAGTTTTTGACAACCGAATTCATGGGGTCTAACTTGATTTTGGAGACATGCATTTAAGCCTTGGGAATAAAGCCGGGAATATCAGCAATATCCTTCGGATATGGAAAACTTGATGTATCTCAGAAGCAAAAAAAATCCAACAAATTTTTTTCAACCGAAAAATGCAATGAATTACCGTAACACTTGGCGGTGCTGTACTATCCCCGACAAAACTAAAGGTATTGTAACTCGATAACCCTGAAAAAACATTTTGAAGAAAAATGATTAAAGTTGAAAAGGTTTCAATGAAAGAAAAATTTTTTGACGGAAGAATAAAATTTTCGGACATTTCAAGTTTGTTGAGCAGCGATGGTGAGACTTGAGTCGATATTGGGGTAAAAAGTTCACATGAAGAATTGAAACATTAACTCAAGACCGATAGAGAGGTAGGAAATATAAGGTTCACAACATGCGATAGCAGAAAATAAACGTTCGGCAATAGCCATCTGATAAAAAGAACCATAGGGTTCAAGAATAGATAAATGGATCCGAATTTTCCACAAAACCACTTTACCCAGACGTCCCCATGGTTGGAAACTTAGGTATGGGTAAAATCGTAAACGGTAAGGGTAGTACGTACTCCCATGACATACCGTGACCTTTTTTCAGCTCGCTGTGTTAGGTCAGATGGAGTGTATAGTTCACTGGTCCCCTGAACACAACAGGTGTACAGCGATGCACAAAGTGTGCACCAAGCTTGTTTTTTCATGTCCAATTGCCAACATTTTTCCTTTTTCTGAACATTTTTTTCATAAGAAGCACAATTTGGGAGAAAACAGTGGATTGCTCAATCCAAACCATTACAAAATAGACTCCGGCGAGAGGCGTCAGAAAAGTTTTTCGGTTTTTTCTGGCGCCAAATGTTTGTCGCAAACAAAAAAACAGTGGTGCTGTGCAGTTATCAATTTTTCCAATTTCATACATTAAAATCGCCAAATCATCTATGTAGTATACGTACATACACAGCAATGAAATTCTATTGAGGGTCACCCAAAACACGGGTGGAATTGAATTTTTTTTCGTTCTGATAACGAAAAGAAAGGTCTTACAAAGGTCTTCTAACATCCAATCAAGCAACATATTCTTCAACCTATATTAGTCAGATATGTGAAATTATTTGCTTAGACAGCGCTATTTAGAGTTTTAATGTTACTTTGGAATCAAGTATGCCTTGTTTAGAAAAATTGTTAACTTACAGCATCATTTCCATTTTTGTGACGATTTTCTTTTCTCTCTTGCTCATTTTCCTCCGTCATCTTCTCAATCATTGCTGGGGTGGGTGGTAAAATCTGCTGGAGGTCAGCAAGAATCTGCTGGGGGCCAATCAAAATCTGCTGTAGGTCAAACCCTCTAAATTCTTCCCCTCGTGCATGTATGGTAGTGTAGTATATATACATTTTTTAATCAAATTGACGATGCATTCTCAAAAAATACCCAATAGCAATATTTCTAAAAGTGCCCACCCACTCATTTCGTTCAAACTGCTTTACTTATTATGACACCTCAAAATTTTGTGCACCTACCAGTAAGTCATTTTTCTCTCATTTCACTCGACCAGTTAAGTCATTCTTACTGGGGTGGTAAAGAAATTTCTATACTTGAGATCAAATCATACCGTCGAGCGTTGTATACGATTCGTCAACAGAAACAGAGATAATGTTGCCGTTGTCACGGTCACGTTTCACCGAACCCTTGATTGATTCTTCTGCTTTGACACTATTGGCGTAAATTTTCGACATATCCGGCCAATCAGCTAAAGTAGTTTTCTCGTCCATATCAGAAAAAATAAGCCAGCTACACGCAAATCCGTTAATATAATTATCTAGGAATAGAAATTTGGAAATTTACAAACTAAAAGTGCAGGCGCACTGACGTCCAAGTTGAGTAAATAATATTCTGATTATTAATCTGGTTACGTATTCAATAAATTGGCCAAAATTTGAGTTTTTTATATCTCAGCTCACAATTACTTACTATTGAATTGAATGCTACAATGATAACATCGAGGACTTAGAGCCAGAAAGCTCTGTCTGCATATTTGCTGATTCTGAGTTGACAATGCCACTATATCGTTGAAATTGTATTCTAACAATGCTAGAAGGCGCTATCTACGTTCCTATCTTGTATGATGTCATCATTGATGACGTATTCACCGTTCTTTTAAACGTTATCTGTGAATTTTTTGCAAAGGTTTTGCATTCATCTTCATTTTTCTCAGAATGCGTTTTTTGCAGATAGAGCTTTCTGGCTCTAAGCCTTACCCGGGTATACATGGGTAATTTGGGTACCCAAATAATGAAAAAAACGAGATAGGAAATTTTCGCCATGTGAAACTCTTGTGGGAATCAAAGGTTGCAACAGAAAAATGGAAATTTGATTGCTGTGTGCAAAAAAAGGTCAAAATAACCATTACCGGCGCGGAGCGTCAAAAAATTGCGAGGTTTTGACCTTGTCAACGGCATCAGAATGCACTTTCCTGACCTATAGAAATCCCAATTTTTTTCGCCATTTTTTTTTCCGGTTTGCGCCGGAATGAGAAATTTAGAATACATTATAGTTTGATTTTAATTACAAATTAGAATACATTAGTTTGATTAATAAAGTTTATCTTATGATTCAGGCTTTTTGATTGAATATAGTCACGATTATGAGTCTCAATGATTATATTAATATTGCTGTACAATTGTAGGTACCGGGGGCCGGTACCAGTACCGGACACATCACTAGTCAGAAGCATAAAAATTTTCCAGAAATACTTCCAAGAAGGTTTTGAATTCAATTTACGTTAAGAAAAGGAGAAACACTTCAGAAAGTTTAGAAAGTTAACGTCTCGATCTTTCTCAAAAAATCTATGAAGGAAAAAATGCGGATCTTCATTAAATATAAAGACATAATAGTCAAGATTGCCAATTAAACATGAAATACTACGTTTAAGATGATGAAAACTATTAAAGATTAAATGGAAAGTGAAGGCAAACATGCTAAAAGCCGCGCAATAAATAATAATGATTATTAAAGAAAATTTTGAGATTTGGACCCCCTAAAATGCACCAAAATGCATCTTTTCAATATAAAAACCCTAAATTTTGCTTCCACATTTGTGGAAAGACCTCAAAAATTTTTTCTCATTCTAGAATCCCCAAAAAGCTTTTTATTCCGTCTCCCATAGTAAGCTTGTCCTGAAGTTAAAAAGTTATGGCATCTCTGGTTTTCTTGAAAAATGGATCATCTCCTTTCTTTCAAATCGCACTCAAAGGGTTAGCATTAACAGCAAACTAGAGGAATGTTTCAGGCCCAACTCTTTTCCTTTTGTTTATAAATGACCTTCAGATACATTAAAATCTGATGTTTACCTTTTTGCCGATGATGTCCGAATTTTAAACACCTCCACACACTGCAATCTTCAGGATGATCTTGATCAAATTTTCAACTGGTTCAAAACATGGCAACTCGAAATCTCTGCCGAAAAAAGCACTATTCTTTATATGGGGCATACCAATCAAAAGTTTCCCTACAACTTAGGGTTGTCTGCCATTCCTGGTGATAATTCGTATGTCAGAGACTTGGGGTGTACTTATATCCTAAAACTTGAGTTTTAGAGATCACTTAATTTCAATTACTAAGAAAGTTCACAGCTTATGTTCCTTGATAATTAGAGCATTCACATCCCATGATACATCTAACCTGGTGCGTGCTTTTACAGTTTATGTCAGACCTTTATTGGACTATTATTCAACCGTTCGGAATCCTTCCTATGCCTCAGACATAAATCTCATTGAAAGGGTTCAGAGAAGGTTTACCAAAAGAATATGTGGTTTTGGGTACATCCTTTCATATGAAGAGCGTTTGGTGAAGTTATGCTTGGATAGCTTGGAAATACGTCTACTGCCCGTTGCATTATGTATGATGTTTCAAATTATTAAGGACAATCCTGTCTCCAAAAATCGGGCTTTTTTATTAGCAACAACTTCGAGTCTACCCGTCGTAAAAATGACCACAAACTTCAAACTGGTAAAGCAAAAACAAATATTAGGTTATATGATTTCTCTAATAGGTATATTAATATCTGGAATCAACTTCCAAATGAAATTCTCAGTTCTTCCAATTCACACACGTTCAAAATGAAAATTGCCAAAATTGATTTCCCAGATTATCTTGGGGGAGCGTGTTAGCCTGTTACAGAAATGTAACCTGCGCTTCCTATTACTTGTCAATAAATTGTTTACTGTAGCGTAGACTCTCGACCTAATATCCCTATTTTTGATCTCTAATTAGTCGTTCGAATTTTCTAAAATTTATCATTCACATTTATTCATTATTTCCTCGTTCTAGACTAATTATATTTTTTATTGTAATTTTGCGTTCTTTTAGACAGGTAATAAAATCTTTCATTTATTCATTCAGATTTTTTTACCACATTATAGTGCAAATGTGGGAAAAAACAGTGGTTTTCAGTATGTTTCTGGTAGAAAAAATCCTCTAGTGCCAATTGACACAAATGTCCGTGCACAAAAAACGCGGTTTATTTGCACACAGCAACAGCGTTTTTTGTGCACGGACATTTGTGAAAATTGGCACAAGAGGCCAAAAAAATGTGTGCCAATGGCACAAAAAATTTTTTCTACTAGGGACATACTGAAAACTGCGGAAAAGTTTTATGCCAAAAGTTTAATAAAAACTTAACGTTTAAAACGCATCAATTTTTTTGTAAAAATCGTGCTCAACCTATTTTTTAGCTAAACCATGTCAGTCAGGTAAGAAAAAACGGCACTTCTGCAGTTTAGGTGGTACAGAGAGGAATTTCTTTGTTTAAATTTTTTCGGGTCATAAGGATAATTCCATGCTGCTGATCACGAATATGTTATTCTTTTCACCCAAATTGTGAAACTACTCAAGATATCACGATTTTAAAATTTTCTTTTTGACATCGATTTCTTGTTTTTACATTGTAACTGATGCTACTGATTACAATAATTTGTAAGTAAAAAAGTCAGTGTAAACTCATAAAATGTCGCAAACACTGAAATCTCGACTGCCAAATTATATTTCTTATTGGAAATAGCGAATATGCTCCATATGCTCGCATATTTATAATATATATAAAATTATTGTAATCAGCAGCATCAGTTACAAATTATTGTAATCAGTAGCATCAGTTACAATGTAAAAACAAGAAATTTATTAAAAAACGAAAATTTTAAAATCGCGATATCTCGAGTAGTTTCACGATTTTTGTGAAAAGAATAACATATTCGTGATCAGCAGCATCGAATTACCCTTATGACACAAAAAAATATAAACAAAATTTTTGAAAAAAATTTTTTTCTGTATATACCACCTACACTAATTAAGTCGAAAATCGTGTAAATTTTCGGTCGAAATATTGTACGATGACGAGCGGTATCGATTTTTCTATTTGAATCAATGAAACACAAAAAGTAAGAATTTCAGTTTTGAATCCGAATCTGACTGAATTAACATCACCGGTTTCTTCTCCTGTAAGGTTTTTACCACATGAGAACAGGACCCAAATTTTTTCCTCACTTTCCAAAAATTTTCCACATTTTTAAAAACGTTTATAATGTGGCTACGGATGCTTTTTTATGCATTTTAGGAGCCTGCCCAAGCATTTTGCTGTATTTGGAGTCAGAAACCTGCAAAAATGAGGGAAAAAATTGAGAAAATTTTGGTTTATGTTAGTCAAAATGAGCGCACGAAGAATATATTGGTGTTCACAGAAGCGGGTGAAGCATGTTAACGATAGAGTTCCCAGGAATTTATCCACTATTAAAATTTCTGTGGTTCTAATTAGGATCAGGATCATTTAATTTTATTTAGTTCTTGGTCCGGCGCGGAGCGCCGGAAAAATTTTCAGATTTTCACTTTTTAAAACGCTGAAAAATGAACCTTCACAACGTTGAGAAATAAATTAAAATTAAACCGATAGGTGCTAGTTGTTTCAAATTACGGCGCGAAGCGCCGAAAAAATTTTCGGGTTTGTATATTCTGAAACGCTGGAAAATAAATCTCTCCAACAGATATTCTAAACAGAAGTTCTAAAATCGCAGTCTAGAATGATGTCTCGAATTTCCATCTTCAATAAACGCAAAAGTTCAGGTTGCAGACGTTTAAAAAATTCCGAGCATAGAGAAAAAAAATTAAGAGAATTGATGAAAAATCTCAATTTTGGGCGACATAATTGACTGTTAACGATTAGAAAATGAAACGAGCTAACTTGATTGATAGAAACTGTTGGGCATTAATTAGTAAGTCGAATTAGATATGCTAACGGCCGCGCCTGATACAAAATAGTCAAGAGCAGTGTTTTTTTGCACCGACCTTTTTGCACCGTGCAAAAAGGTCCCAAAAAATTTTTTGCACATCATAAAATATTTTTGTACCATGTTTAATACATAGTGTTGATCAAGAAAGCTAAATCCTTAGTCAAATTTTATTCAGCACGAGCTTGCAGTAAGGACAGTGACACACGTTTAGTAAATGTTCAATTCCTCCCATATCGCTGATCCGTCAGCCACTTCTTCGTCGATCCTTGTTTTTTTGAAGTTGATGGCATTCCTATATTGCTTCTTGCGAAGTTAATTTATCTTGCGAAGTAGCTTCTTGCGAAGTTAATTTATCAACTTTTTTAAAGAAATTCAGAATAGACATCTGTAATGATAAACAGGGTTTTTTTTTGTACATGACCCATCTGTACATGTACAAACGGTAGCCGATATTTCATTTGTACAATTTGTACATAGCAAAAATACGTAAAATAAGTAACCTGTGTTCCTCTATGTCATGGCCAAAGACTAATAACCAAATCAGTGTAATTTTCAAATTTTATTTATAACTTTAAAAATGCCGTTAATTCATTAAAATTTAGAAAAAAATTGAAATTTCCGAGTTTCAATTCTAATTTACAAGCATTGTGGAACAAATTTTGTAGAAAACTATCCAATAGCATAATGAGTTTGTATTAGATGATAAATTGATGGTTTAAGTCCTCTATGATGAAAAATGAAAGCTCAAAAAAGACGTCAATCAATTTGTGTGTATTAACATTCGGCGATGCTGTAAAATTAATTTTCCAAACACTTATTTCAAGAAATAGATTCGAATTTAGTGTTCAAAAGTCGTAAATTTTAGAATTTTATCATCTTAAAAATTTTGAAAACAGTAATTTATTCATTAACTCTCATGACCTTGGCCGGAAAGATATGAGTGGAAGAGTAGAAATTTCCAAAGGCTACTTCCATGAAGCTTTCGAACTGATTTTATGTTAAGAAAGGAATAATCACTTTCAAAAGTTTAGAGACTTGATATATTGATCTTCCTCAAAAAATGTTTCAAGGAAAAACTACGAATCTTCATCAAATATCAAGATAAAATATTGAAGATTACCACTTTAAAAATGAGATGATACGTTTGAAATGATGAAAACTATTATACATTGAATGATAGGTGAAGGTAGACATTCTGAAAGTTGCGTCTGAGCTAGGTAATACATAATAAATGATTATTAAAGTTATAACCCGCGCAAAGCACCGGAAAATTTTGAGATTATGAATTTCTAAAATCCACCAAAATGCATATTCTCTGTACCTTATCCCCAAATTTTCTTTCCTAAATGGGAAAGCGCCGTTTGTACATGTACAAATGACTACTCCATTTTCGTTTGCCCCAAAAAATTTTCATTTGCCTCTGGCAAAAAAAAGCCTGATGGTAAAATATTTGCTAGAATTAAGATGGATATGATTGTTAAGACAAGTTGAGAAATGTATCAGAAATCAGAATATCGAGTAGAACGGTCGTACAGTCAAATGATAACACCAGTAAAAAAATTTTTTGCGCCGTGCAAAAAAGTTCGAAAAAAGTTTTTGCACGGCCAATTTTTTTTGCACTGTGCAAAAAAAACACTGGGCAAGAGTGTAATTATGACCGGCGCGAAGCGCCGGAAAATTTTTAGATTTTGACCCTTTTAAGTCCACGAAAACGCATCTTTTCGGTTTGGATTCCCCAAAATTTTTTCCGCAATGAGAACCATACCCGAAATTTTTTTCCTTATTCCGAAATTTTTTTGCTCAAAAGACCCCATTTAAGGAAAAAAAACGGTGCTACACTATAGCGCAGTGTTTTTTTTGTGCCAAAACATGGCTTTTGGCACAAAAAATTTGGAATGGCACAAAAAATTTTGAGCGTTTGTGCCAATTGGCAGTTGGCACAAATTTTTTGGCTGGTCAAACATTAAATTTCCTTGATTTTTAGACGTTTTAGGGGCTGAAAATGCAAAAAATTTTCGGCGCTCGCGCCGAATCAATGAATATAATATTTCCTATTCGTATATTTGACCCAAACGCAAACGATTTCTCTTCGAACAGTGTATTAGTATCGTTGCAGTAAACTTTATAGGCTGTCAAGACTGATGAGTGAAAAAATTCTGAATATTCTCTCTTCATTCAGTCAGATTAGGATTTAAAACTGAAATTCTTACTTTTTTTGTTTGATTAAATCAAATAGAAAAATCGACGTCGTTGATAATTGTACAATGTTTCGATTTATACCTGTAAGACCTCCGACCAGTTGGGGGGGGGGGGGGGGAAATCCGAAATTTTTGGGGGGGGGGGTAGAAAAAAAGTCGAAATTTTTCCCAAAAAGGCCAAAAAACATACACTTTTTTGCAAATTTTTTTAATTTTTTCCAAACTGGGGGGGGGGGGGCTTGGGGGGGGGGAAATGATTTTGGGTACAGGGTTGGCCAAGTTGGGGGGGGGGGGGGGGGAGGTCCCCCCAACCCCCTAAGTACAGGTATGGTTTCGATCGAAAATTAATACTATTTTCGACTTTATTTTCTCTATTCTTTACATGGTTAATATATGTACATAACATAGATATTCGTTCGTAGTCGAAAATTGAATCAATTTGAACTTCCTGAACAATTCTAGAGCTATTTAAATTGTCTCAGCATTCCATTCCTTTTAGGGACTTCGTGAACTATTTGTTGCACACATACCTGTAAGACCTCCGACCAGTTGGGGGGGGGGGGTAAATCCGAAATTTTGGGGGGGGGGGGTAGGAAAAAGTCGAAATTTTTCCCAAAAAAGGCCAAAAAACATACACTTCTTTGACAATTTTTTTTATTTTTTCCAAACTGGGGGCATACCTGTACTTTGGGGGGGGGGTTGGTTGGGGGGAGGGAGACCCCCCCAACTCGGCCAACCCTGGACCCCCAACCCCCCCCCCCAGTTTGGAAAAAATTAAAAAAATTTTCAAAAAAGTGTATGTTTTTTGGCCTTTTTTGGGAAAAATTTCGACTTTTTCCTACCCTCCCCCAACTGGTCGGAGGTCTTACAGCCGGTATGACTGGGGGGGGTTGGTTGGGGGGGGGGGATGATTTTGGGTACAGGGTTGGCCAAGTTGGGGGGTCCCCCCCAACCCCCCCAAGTACAGGTATGGTGGCACAGTTTTTTTCTCACTGACATGGTTAGCTGAAAATTAGGTTGGGCACAGCGTTTTTTTTGTGCACGGACATTTGTGCCAATTGGCACAAAGGGCCAAAAAAATTTGTGCCAATGGCACAAAAAAATTTTTCACTCTAAAAACGTACTGAAAACCATAAAAATGTTTTGTGCGAAAAGTTATAACAATATGCCCTGTCTTTGATCTAAATTGAACCATTTTTAAAGCTCAATTCGCACGTGCTTTTGTCATGTTCATGAGCGTTTCTGTATTATTGATATTTACTCTTGTATTTCCTTGCATTCAATAAATTTCTTTTCTTTCTTTCTTTCAGTTTGATAAAAACTAACTAAAGATACTTTCACCGCATTCATTGGCATAAAATCGTGCCTGCTCTATTTTTTCTAACCACGTCAGCGAGATAAGAAAAACTGATCTAAAAAACAATCCGAAAAGAAATTGAATTCTGCGAAAATTCAGATATTTTTATAGACTTTTTGTCATGAAGCTTTCCTTTACCTTAAATTTTTGAATTAAGAACCTCATTTTCCTTACCATATATTTTTCAATTCATTACAAAATGTGTTTTACTTTTCGTTCGTTAATCATTATTTAAAAATCGGGTCGTGCTTATTTAATTGCATAACATCGCTTCCGGCGTAAATTATTTTTTAGGGTCGTCTTAAAGTTGATTTTTGTGCATGCTTTATTTTACTCTTTCAGGATGAAAAGTCGTCAAAAAAAAAAAAACTTTTCGGCCTCCTTCAGATTAAATTAGGATGTCTTGTCTATAATTGTTTTCTCTTGAAAAAATCCAAGTCGAAAGTCACTTCACGTAGACTTTTGGTTGAATAATTGTGCGAATAGAGTCAAATTTCTTTCTTTGAATCAATCACCAAAAATGGTTCCGGTTCTCAATCCAACTGAATGAACAGAGGAAGTAAAGTTAACAATTTCTATTCTTTAGCCGGTCATTGATAATCTCAAAGTCTGTTGCGATAATACAAATAAATTATTCGAATACAATCTGCTCGCGTTCGAGACAAAGGAAAGTAGTCAATATTAAACCCATTGAATCGGCGCGAAGCGCCGAGAAAATTTTGCGTCTTCAGCCCAGGGTTGGCAAGACCTGGGTTTTTGGGTTTTTGGGTTTTTCTGGGTTTTTCTGGGTGCATTTTTTTGACAAAATTTGGGTTTTTGGGTTTTTCTTAATTCTTTTAAAATGAGGATTTCATCGTTAATTTGAGGATTTCATCGTTAAATTCCCTGTGGCAAATCCAGAATGAGATTGAGGATTTCATCGTTAATTTCCCTGTGGCAAATCCAGAACTAGCTGACCAAAAAAGTGCTGTGTATCAAGAATTGACGCAATGCATGATTGAGGCAAAATTACAAAAACAAAATAACTCATTTCTCTGCCAGACCAGATGCTCGTCAAAAAGAAAAAGTCTGTCCTTGAGTATTGGCTCACAGATGGAGCTGACTGGCCGCTGGTGCAACGAATCGCTCTGAAGGTACATAGATAACATGTTATTTGTTTCAATGTATTACATGTATAAAAAATTAATTGAGGTTTTTTCGCTCGTTGTCTCTACCGCATCTTCGGAAAGAAACTTCTCTACCTTTGGCTGTGGCTTCATACATTCCAAGCTGTGAAATCAAATGTCGACGGAAACAGTGCGCAAACTGGTATTCGTTAAGACAAACTTTGGGCTGCTAGAAAGTTCCGGTGACTGTGAATCTGATGAAGTGAGCGAAGCCGAAGCGTGAAATTTGATTTCCGTAATTTTCAATTTTTTAAAGTGACATTTCAATTTTTAGTGTTTAGATCATGCAATAAAAAATTCAATAAACAGCCAATCGTTTTAATGAGCCAAATCGATAAAATCGTTGTGCAATGTGCAGTCGCGTGACTCGTGTAAATATGTTACAACCAAATGTATAGTCAGTCTTGAACACTGTTCAGCAATTTAATACACTTTATACGTTAAAAATAACATTCTCATATATATTTTAAGTAAAATGATCATTCATTAGTACAAAACTGGAACAAAAACCCTAGAAAAACCCACCAAAAACCCAGAAAAACCCACCAAAAACCCAGAAAAACCCACCCAAAAACCCAAAATTGAAGATTTCAAAAACTGGGTTTTTGCCAACCCTGCTTCAGCCCTTAAAATGACTAAAAATCCAGGAAATTTAACCTTGGACCAGTCAAAAAATTTGTGCCAATTGGCACAAACGCTCAAAATTTTTTGTGCCATTCCAAATTTTTTTGTGCCAAAAACCATGCTTTGGCACAAAAAAAAACACTGGTTGGGCACGATTTTTACAAAAAATTAATGCGTTAAACGTTAACTTTTTATCAAACTTTTGGCCTAAATCTTTTCCGCAGTTTTCAGTAATGTCTCTAGCAAAAAAAATTTTTTGTGCCATTGGCACAAATTTTTTTGGCCTCTTGTGCCAATTGGCACAAATGTCCGTGCACAAAAAAACGCTGCTATGATGATGAGTGTGTATACAGTATATCAGTCAAATTTTTGACTGTTGTAGCGAACAAATTAACTTGCTTATAAAATTCAGAAATAGCTGCAAAAAGCTGAAAACGCGTCAAACGGCAGGGACCCCACCTTGGGCGGCTTGGGAACGACCACACGACCCGCGGAAGGTGAAGGGGTAAGGCGCCGCACATATTCCTGCAAATTGCGCTGTTTCTTGGAATCAGTGTATGTTCCCGACCATCAATGGTACAACATAAAGTCGTGTATGATGCTCGCCATTGATAAACTAAAATTAATGCTGACATTGAGGAAAACGACGTGAGGAAAGTCTTCTTTTTGCACTACTATTTTTTCATTGTCTCGGCACATAATTAAGATTGGATATCAGACATGCACGGCAAGAATTTTCCAGGGGAGGGGCTCCTTGGACTTTTCATCCATGGGATAGGGGATGGGCGAGCAAAAAAAAACAAAAAAAATTCTGCGAGCTTGTTTTTCATACAAAATATGCCCGAAAATCATTAAAAAAACTGTCTTGGAAAACATTCAGGGGGGTGTTTCACGATTTTTTTGAGCCAGAGTCTCAGGTAAGGGGGTTTACCCCGCCCCTATGAGCATGTATTTCGGATATAAAAAAATGGCAGAAATCAGTGGGTACCGTGTTGTATAATTTTGAATTTTTACTGTGCTATATGCAATAAGAAGCTCGTCGGAATCAGCTGTGTATGTTGCTGCAAGTGATCTGCAGGTTTTGACGTTTTGCATGTTTAATCACGTGATCAATCGTTTTACTGTACTTTTCGTTTGGTCAATATCACACTTCCATAGCAACTTCTCATGCCCAGATTCTGTCAACAGCTAAAAAAATATTGACCGGATCTGGTCAATAGACACTGCCTTATGCTGATATACATGCGCAGATGTGTTCAGTAAACTATGACATGCGTTTAACAAACGTTTAAACCTGTGAACAAAGCATCAAATTGACACACCTATATCGCCTGCGTAGGTAGGTATATTGGAACCAGAGTAAACGATTTTTATGAGATAAGTATCTCGTTATTCGGTTATCAGATTCTAAAAATAACATTTTTCAAATCACAGTATTTTTTCGGGCTCATTGTGTAGATGTTTCAAATGAAATGTTGCTTGGTAATCAAAATTCAAACTAGATTTAGATATGCATTTATATAAAGATGGAAGCACATTTGATACAGCTGTATGATTTTAAAACAGTATCCGCCTGTCACATTAGGTGAAAAGTTGGGTCATTAATCGACAGTTTGTCAGATTAAAAGAGAGTGGCCCGGCTAAGCTACTGTAAGTGAGCTGTAGTCCCCAAATCACTGTAAGAGAGATGGGTCACCAGAGTAGGGGAGTCGTGGGCCCACTACTGGGGTGAGGGCTGAACTTTTCCACTGGTAACCTAACCCAGCTAGTACTAGCTATAGAAGGAGGAGCTATAGGTACTGTGGTGCTGCTCTGGGGTTACTATTGCAGAATAAAAATAATGCAGCCAGGTTAGGGGTGACAAACTCTAGCCCTGTCCAGTATTAACGAGGGACGGGGTCATCTGTGAGCCGACCTAGAAACTGGGAGACCCTTTTTGACCCAACCAAGAGACCCTTTTTGGCCCTACCTCGAGGGGAGGGAGCCCTTATCGACTGGGGAAAGCTTAGGGAGGGAGATGGACTTAACAAGGGTTACCCCTAATTATCACCAATAACAATACACTCTAAAACTCACCTAGTCCAGCTACAAAAACAAGTTCGATGGGGTGAGAGGTCTCTGAGGCTGGTGGTGAATATGGACGGATATCCGATCCGGGTAACTAAGTGGATGAAAAGGCCGAGGGGAGACTTTATTGACTACAACCAGTGATGGTGATTGGGTACAGTAACCTATGATGGGCGAATATGTAAAATCATGAGCACAGGCAGCAGTACACAGCGGGTGTGTATACAGAAAATAGATGGGCGATGCGGAGCAACTAAAAATGAAGAGGATGCTGGTGGAAACCCAGAAATGAGCTAAAATACAGAGTAACATGCGCTTTTAAGGACATTGTCTGCTACAGAAAGATCTGGGCGGAGTTTACAACACCCAGGCCAGCTTCTGCAGAGATAATGGTGCAGAAGGGGCCTATTAGCACATAGACACTTGCGCAGTTCGAAAACATTTAGCCTTGGGGCCGACTTTAGTGCCTATGCTAAAAATATGAACATCTTTAGCTAAAGTTTCTCGGCTATTTGTTTTGCCTCAGCAGGAGCGAAGCTCACTTGGTTGACACAAGGGGCATGTAATGTGACCCAAAATAGCTGTGCGCACGTAGTGCCCTTTGAAAGGAAACTTTTAGCTAAAGGGGCATATCGTAGCTGGCATGGAATGAAACAAAAATAAAATAAAATAAATGACGCAGCAAAAACGAAACAGAAATGCACATAAAATGACAAATGAATTGAAATAAAAGTAAAACAACAAATGATCAGAGATAGGCGGTCCTTCCAAAAAGGTCCTTAAATAAAGGGCGTCCTCATCCTTGTAGGTGGTCATCGAGGCATGCCAGTGGAGTGTGACAGCTGGTGGTCATAGGTCCACTGGGCTGCTAGCATGGGAAGCATTTGTAGGTTCTGGCTCATCTGGTGATACGAGGGCTGGAGGTTGGTGATACCTGAAGTTGCTGACATCTGGTGTCCTGTGAGGAAGTCTATAACAAGAGAAGAAAAATTTTAGGGGTGAGATATGGGCTATCGTGGGGATGCGCCTGTGATGTGAGGCTATCATGGAGATGCCCCTGACTCAGATGCTTTGGTGGCTATTCATTCTCTTCTTTTTACTAAAATCCAAACTGTCTTTAGCTATTTCTCGACTTTGTCGAAGGGAGAGTGAATGGATCAAAGTGAATAATCCATGAGGAGCACAGCCGTCCTTCCAAAAAGGACGTCCTCATCCGTGAGTGGGGACAAAGAAGAGAAGAGCATCTTGCTCTAGGGGTCGGAAACCTTCTCATCATGATGTGGGTCAATCAGATTTGGAGTGAAGTCCCTCTCTGTTAAGAAAACAACAGGGGAGCCAAGTGGTCAGCATGGTTTCCTGCTGCTCACGAAGTGGAAGGTATCTACTTTGCTTCCCTCGGCAGATTAGGAGAAACATAACCTCAAAGCTGATTGACATGCATAGTGTCTTCCTCTTCTCAACCTCCATATCATATGTGGAAACATCAATGATATGGGCCAGAGGGTTGAATGAGAGGGCGGGATCAACAGGTAGCATGGGCGTGGGACCATACATGAGTTCAAAGGGCGAGTACCCTGTGGACTCATTCATGCTAATCTTCATGGCAAATACAGCATACGGTAGGTGTTCATCCCAATCCATATGTCCTTGATGGACATACATATGCAGCCATGTAGCTAGTGTTTGCTTTGCTCTCTCTACTTCCCCATTGGTCAAGTGATGATAGGCTGTAGAGTGGATTTTCTTTGTTGAACAGATGGCAGTGATTTTGACCATCAGTTTTGATTTGAAATCAGTGCCATGAATAGATTGAAGAATCTGCAGTGCCCCATGCTGTCAGGCTATTTGTGCAACAAAGATTCAGACAATGGTTTTGCGCAATAATATCTGGTGTAGCGAAAGCTTCAACCCATTTCATAAAGTAATCCATGAAGACTACAATGAAATAGTTGCCAGCTTCGCTGGTTGTCATTAGTCCCATACAGTCGACCCCTACCCAATAAAACAGTCCTGTAATGGTGATAGGTTTCAGGGCTGCTGTGGTCTTTTGTCTAGTGGGCTTATTCCATTGGCAGAGATCACACAGCTGATAAAAGGACTTGACATACTGACTGATGGATAGCCAGTGGTATCTGTGAGCTATGAGCTGCATAGTACATTGTGCACCAAAGTGTCCAGCTAGGATGTCATCATGATGTGCCTAGATAATGGTAGTAACCATGGATCTAGGTATGACAATCTTGTTGGACTCGCCTGTCCACTTCTGAAGGACATTATCCAACAGATGGTAACCATCAACATCATCCTGATCTCCCAAGGATTTGAGGGACCAAATGATGTGGGCTAGGTCTGAATCCTCAAGTTGAGCGGCAAGAAGATCTGGATGCTGCAGGCCAGCATATATTGTTGCATAACTCTCTGGTCGAGCTGGGTGCTGCGAGCCAGCAGTGACCATCATCACATGCCCCTCAGGTCGATAGAGCCCAGTATCGTCAATACTCTTACAGATGAGGGATGTAGGATCTGGTAGGTGGGATAATGCATCAGCATTTCCATTAGACTGACCCTTGTGGGGCCCTATAGTCAGTTTGAACTCAGCAAGAGGGAGTCCCCATCTAGCAATCAGAGCAGAGGGATTTGGTTTCTCCAACACTGCATTGACCGCAGTATGATGAGTCTTTATGACCACTTTGTGTCTGTTGCCCCAGCTTGCGTAAGCAAAAGGGTGGTCATGTCCATCTTCGTCCAACTGGCTCAAAATCACCCCTATTCCCAAAATACTAGCATCTCTCTGAAGGATGAAGGATTTCATAAAGTCAGGATCACCCAGAATAGGAGGGTCTGTCAACAATCATCGGAGTTTATCCAACACCTCCTGCAGAGCTTTTGACAGCTGGAAAGTGATCTCTTTCTGTAAGAGCTTGGTTAGTGGCTCACTGAGCCGGGCACAACCAGGGATGAAACCCCCATAGTAAGACATGAAGCCGAGAAAGGACTTGATGTCTTTGGCATTTTGTGGAATGGGGAGGTTGTGGATGGCAGCCAGTTTGACCTTATCCAGTTCTAGGCCACACTGTGAGATATGGTAGCCAAGATACTCCACCTCTGAGTGTGAGAATTTGCTCTTGTTCAGTATGAGCTTCATTCCACAGTGGCGAAGATGAGAGAACACATCGGCTAGGTGCTCAAGCATTTGTGTATGGGAATTGCTGAACACCAAAATGTCATCGAGATAGATCAGTGCTGTGTGCCATTGGATTCCTGTAAGGAGTAGATCCATGAGAAGTTGGAATGTCCCCAGAGCATTTCACAGACCAAAAAGTAGAGAGTTGAACTGGTAGAGTTCAATGGGTGTATTGAATGCTGTCTTTTCCTTATAAGCCTCAGCAATTGGGATTGACCAATAGGACTTTGCCAGATCAAGGGTAGTGATGTATTTCATACCCTTGAGAATATCTAGGATGTCATCGATCCTCGGAAGGGGTAGACATCCTTTTTGGTGACCTTGTCAAGGCCACAGAAGTCAACACACATATGGTGAGAACCATTTTTGTTGCACACTAGGACAGTATTAGTGGCCGATAGTGACATGCTCGGCCAAATAATACCCTTTTCCTGAAGTGCTTTGAGTTCAAGCATGATGAGATCTTTTTCCTTAGGTGAAGTCTGATAAGGAAAATGATGGACTGGGCAGGTGTCCCCCATGCTGATCTTATGCTGAAAAAGATCAGTGGAACCTGTGTCCTTCTCATCAACAGCCTAAAGGTCAGTGTAAGTAACCAGTAGGTCAATAAATGCTGCCCAGTCCCATGGGGAGATGTCCCGTAAGATTGCAGCATTAGATTCGACCTACTTGCAGTTGAGGACTATGTTTGATATGACCTGTGACCTCGGTGAGGGATTAGTATGCATCTGCACATCGGGAATTGTCATGTGCAGGTAGAGAACCACAGAATGTGTATTCCGATTAACTACCTGTAAGAGTATGCAGCCATTAGCCACAGTACTCACACTTTCAGCAAAATATACATTGCTATGAGATCCCATGAGATGCTTAGGGAAGAAAGCTACCTCAGCTATGTTCGTATAAATAGCTGGTATGGGTACAGTGAACTGTGTCAGCGAGCGAGGTTCAAGGACAACCAGATCCTATAGGGGCAGAGTGCCACAGACAGAAGGGGGATATGTGAATGAGGCCATCACACAGGACTTTGTGGTTCTTGAAGTGGAGAAATGATTTTTCCCAATTGAATCTAACACAGGTGGACTGTCCAAGAAGTTTGTTCCAAGGATAAGTTCAGCTGAACAACTCTTTTGTATTTGGACCTGGATTTGTTCAGAGACATCAGGTACTGTTACCATGACATAGGCAGCCCCTAGCAGTTGGATTGGGTACCCATTTACTGCTATGGGGTGAGCCCTAGTCTGTGTCACTACCATGTCGGGCAGTTTGGCTGCCAACTTATGGTCCAGGAGTGAGAAAACAGCTCCTGTGTCGACCAATGCCTTAGCTTCCACAAGTTGTTCAGAAGTACCTTGATATGGGGTGTCCACATATTATTCGGGTAGAAAGCTGACGCCACATGACCTGGATTGGATGTAGGGGCACTAAGGGTCTGCTCTGTCAGATGAGATTGCTGCGAAATCTGCAACCCTGTGCGACAGAGTAGGCCTACAAGAGCATAACTGACAGACGTGTCCAGGGGATCTTGTAGGGTTGAACCATCCTGGATCATAAGAACATGATCAGAATGATCCATTGGGCTATGTGTAGCCCCTAGTGACTCAATCTCTGTATCTGACAATGGTGGCACTGTCATAAGAGGTGATGCCCGGGCATCTGAATCACTTTCCTCAAGGAAATGGCCTTTCTCCAGTGTAACTTGTGAGTTCCCAGGTTGGGGTCCAGGGCAACCTGACCCCTGCATGGTCAGCCATAGATGGCCTGCACACCGGGAAGAAGTCTGGTATCCTTTCATTGACCCATGTGATGAGGCAACTGAAGATGCATTTGAGGGTGGCCTTTGGATGGAAGAAGCCCTTGACCTCAATCATGACCCTGACCTATGGGAGGCCCTTGATAGTGAACATGTGTTCTCCCACCATGGATCAATCTGGTCAATATCTAACATTGTCAGGAGAAGGGGCAGTTCTACTGCATTCAACACACATACTTTATGTTGGTAATCAAGTATGATGGTGTTGAACTTCTCAAGGAAATCCAGACCGAGGATCAAATCAACTGGTGCCCAGAAGGGTGAAGTTGTTGCACACACACATAGAGATGTACAATGAGGGTGTTAAAGATCAACTAAACCAGTCCACGGAGGACAGTATGAAAGCCCTGGGTGAAGTTGTGTTGTTGACCAGTAATCACATGGTTAGCTGCCAAATCAACACCTTTCAGAGAGGCCTTGATGTTGGTTCTTACCCCTGCAAAAGCTTGGTAATAGCATCTGGTTACAGGGATAGACCAGTGGTACACTTAAGCAGCTGGTTAACTTTACTACTGGTCTATCCCTGTTGATGTTAACCAGACTACTTCAATTTGCTCAGTCTTGTAAACGTATTGTTTAAAGAAGGCAAAATTTGAAGGGGTCATCACCAACTGGTCATGGAAGAGCACAGGAGCCTCAAAGTGAGTGATGTTAAAAGACCATTTCTAGAAGAGTTCCAGTCAGGTCTGGCTCACATTGACCATCCCAGACTGGGTTAACCAGCCCAAGCAATTTTGGAAAATCCCTGTAAAGTGGTAGTCACATGGTTAAATTGGGCTAGTTTCAATGAGATCTGGGCCACGGGGGGTGAGAAAATAAATGGTACTGCCAACCTGCACAGGTAATTACTTGTAGCAGACGTTTCCCACTTGGTAGGAATGGTAGACTTAGGTGGCATTGACCTTTTGGCATGGCCATATGGTCAATGCATCACCCGTGAATTCCACTGTCAGGTCATTCATCTGAAGGAATGCCCGGGGACCCAAGGTAGGGTCAAAGCGAAGCAACTGCCAAGTCAAATCAAGGTAGCATTGAGCATGAGAGCAAAGCTCAAGCCATGTGAATCGAAAATTGTTAATTTCCAATTCCTTGAGCTGCTGAGCCAGATAGTTCAGTTTGACATTGACAGGATTGGGACATGAGTCCTTTGCCAACTGGCACATATTATAGGTCAGATTATAACTCCCAGAGATGCATAGGAGAAGATCTTGATCGGTTTGGACTGTGGTGAAGCGTAGCTCCGGACACAATCGGAATGCATGGGAGTTTCCCAGGATCTTTAAGGCAACCTGAAGGTCATCGATGATGACACAGTTCCCTGACATAGATGCAGTGTAGTTTCCATCTGGGAGATAATGGCACCATGCTGTGAAATTGTGTGCAGGCCAGACAATGACCCTGTCAAGGGTAGTGCACTGACCTGCAGTGGGACTGCATCCACCTATGTCATCTAAGGTACTTAGGGTCGTAGTGCCACCCTACGAAGTGGTTTGTCCCTCTTTGATGAAAAGGTTAGTCACTGTCTTGCAGACCTCACTGCAGCACCATTTGTACATCACTTCCAATGTTTGGTTTGTGCTATAAAAGCCAGGGTGAATACCAACAAGCTTTTGTGAACCAAACATCTTAGTGCAATATGCTAGCATGCAGGCTGCAGGCGCTAGATGCTGCATAGTTATGATGTCAGCAGTGATGCCCCTAGATCTGAAAAACCCAGTGTTGGTGTAGACTTTTCAGTTGCGCAATGTATATTTCCACACAAATGTGCTAATTCGATCAGAACTAGGAACATATACCGTAACAATCATGCGTCGTGGAGTCCATAAAGATTTTGGTGGTTTACACTCAACTTTTTGAGGCAATTCAAGTAGATGACCGCTGAGAGACCACAAAACTGATACTGAGTAGCAGGTGCTGCAGAACTTATTCCTAGGAACAGTGATGTCACAAAGGCATATTTTATCATGTAAAATATATTTACAAACCTGATTTGTAAATTTTACCCAAAATTGACAATTGCTGCTCATCAGGCAGTGTTAATCTTCTTTGTCATCATTGAATGACATTGGCTCTTTGCTCAGGAAGTTGCTGACGAGGTTGCTGGACCCAAGGTCGACCTCCCATAGAATGATGACCTTTGGCAGCTGTTGAGCAATGCCCAAGGCGATTGACACCTGGTCGATGATGCTGATGTCATCATTGATGGGAACCAGTGTTTTGGCAATGGTCGGGGCCTCGACAGTTAGCAATTTGTTCACGGTGGTCGGAGGCGAACACTGGGCAACCACTGACAGTGCTTGAACCCTAGTCATTGTGGTCATCCGTGGTGAAGCGAGGATGACAGGCCCGGGGATCCGACTAGCCTGTTCGATGGCCCAGCAGACAGCGTCGACAGCGAGCAGTGACAGTTCATCAGCCAACAATACTTTTTTGATGGGCGATGCCTGGATGGTGCCCTTGGCAATAAATTCGAGCACTCATCAGGCTACTTCGGGTCCCAAAATTCGTGCTTTCAGCTGACATTGTGCTGAAAGTGCTTTCAGCTGATGTGAGCACTTTGACGTCAGATGGCTCATTGAGCAGCACCCATGGCAAGTGTGGGTACTTCTTGGCCAGATTGACTGACCAAGCCGTATGCATCAGGTCAGTGACAGATGATGAATCTGTAAATGAGAAATCATTAAAGTTGTAAACTGATGTAGATTTCTAGCCTCAAAAGTTGGAACATCTGAAAAAGTAGGTAGTATACAAATCAAATTCATGGACTCCAATTGGTCAATGACTTCCAATGCCGAATCCGTTGGAATGCCTGGGGCGGTCCCTGGGTGGAGAAATGGGCCGGAGGCGCCGGTAACATTGCGACAGCAGCTGGAGGTTGCTCGACAGCCACCATCTTCTTTAGGATGCGATACGATGCCAAAACATTGGCATTACCAACACGCGTCATTGTTGTCGACGGGTCCAGAGTGTTCAGTTAATTACAAAAAAGTTGCACTGTGTTTTTTTACACTGGACATTAAAATCTGCATGCTATATCTGTTTGGTGCTTTTGACTTTAGAAGTACATACATATAGTCATTTTTGTAGAAAGAAGGCTGCTTTTTTATCATTTTTTGGGTCATCTAAAAAGTGAAAAATGCAAAATTTGGAAAGCATTTTCATTTCGCATTATAGAGCATTGTATTCTTGTATCAAATGGAGGGTCAATAATAAAGCTACTTCATGCCTAGGCCGATACATCTCAAGTTTCATAAATAAACAGAAACATGCTAAAAAACAAAAAAATTGCAAATTTTGGGATATTGTAGCCCTGGAAATTTTATTTTCTATGAGTTTGGGAATTATCTTAATATTCACCACAGGAAAATCCGCTTAATGTATCATTTTTGAAATTTATCAAGCTGTAATAGTTCCACAGTGGAGGTCGCAATTACCAGAAAAAACAATGATAAGATAGTGTTCAAACTTCAGGTTGTGCGACTTAGGAGTACATGAATTTCCTTAAATTTTTGTCAGCAGGTAGATCGTAAACTATCTATTGTATAAGGAATTTTTAGGTGCTTCTGAGTTTTAGCAGTAGATGTGGCGATTTTTGTGAAAAAATGACAATTTTTGCTCTCAAAATTTGATGTTTGAAGCAACAGTGTATTCCTAATACGTACCTTATCCTAATGAATCCTACAGTAAATTGTGGCCCATCCATTGGCCTTATATTGGTTAAATTTTCAGAACACAATGTCTGACACACCTAAACTTGCAAGAGTAGAAAGAAGTGTATGTTAAAAATCGAAGAATTTCAACTTTTGTTTTACTGTAGCTATGCGGGTTTTGATTTTTGGACGAAATGAATGTCATTTTCGTTCCTATAGCGCAGCAAGTTACATCAAATTTGTGATTTTTAGGTAGGGTTAATTTTTTACTCATCTTAACTGAGTTGAATCCCCTCAGGAATCGTGTCTTGAGAATGCTGAACAAAAACAAACAACAAGAGTTTCGATAAATGCAAAACTCTTGTAAAAGTGGGATACAACCAACTCTAGTCAAAAATTTTTGAGCCATGTTCACAACTTAATTTATAGAATTTCAGTGAAAATATAGATTTCCTGTTTAGAACATTTGCAATTATGATGAATGAAGAATTACTGATACATGCTGTAGTCAGTCATCCATGAGCGTGACTCATCTTGATACAATGTATGTAAATTGTCCGAATTTTTCCTGAAATAAATTTCTCGAAAACTAGTGGGATGAATTTTATGAAACAAATAATGATCGAAAAGCCTTAAAAATAAACTGCCATTTTTGGTGAAATTCCTTTTGAAACTTCTTATGAACACAAAATGTATAAAAAATCATTATTTTTCGAATAAGAATATCAACTCACTGGATTCTGTTCTCTGGATGGAAACTTCTTACATATTCAGCATCCATTGATTATTCTGTACAATTACCAAATTTATTCTACGGTGTTTAATATCGAGGAAGTTTATGTGCTACAGTATAACCATTTATTTTTTTCGTTGAGTCATAAATGACCTCAAATGGCAGCTCTGAAAACACTACTTCCAAAAAATCAGTGTGTCACATGATGCCAAAATATTCCACGTGAAACATATTTTTATTCATGTGTTCTTTAGACATATTTTAATCATGTGTTATTTTTCTGCACATTTTCGTGTATGCCCCTTTTGTGTATATTTTTGTACTCACTATAGTGTACCTTCTAGGAGCAATCTTTCCCTGCCTCGCACGCCTAGCTTATAGTCAAGTTAGCGTCATTTTCTGAGTATACTTTCACAGGCACTCACGCATGGCCCACGTGAAGTGATGCCTACTTTTAACTAGCTAACGTCCTCATGCACAACATGTGCCACTCTTGGACAACCTTTAAGAGTCGCACATTCCCTTTCTGTTCAATATAAGCTAGGTCCGGCTCGCACTCTATCACTTCGTAATTATTCTTATTTTGTCTCTGTAATTCGGTCAGGATCGCCTATCGACCTAACTTGAATGCAATTATTTTATGCTCATTTTCCCCGACCGCCACTATGCTCCAGTGTCAATATGCGCTACCATTGGGTAAGCAACTCACAACTCTACATTCTGGAAATCTCCTCCCCTGAATGACCTCCTTCCCTTGGAATTGTTCCCCTCATTCTCCTTTTTCCTCAGAATGATCTCCTTCCATTGGAATCCCTCCTCCTTCTCCTCACCAGTTTCCCAGAGTGATCTCCTTCTCTAGGAATCACTCCATCGGAACCATCATTTCCTAGAGTGTTTCCCTTTTCTTGGATTCCTCCTTTCTGGAATTTTACCCCAGAATGATCTCCTTAATCATTCCTCTGGGACAACCCGTTGGTTCCTTCACGATTCTGCGCAGGAATAACGAGTCATGACGTCTACCCCTACATCCACGGGCGATGATCACTCTTCAGTGGTAGGCCCTCCACACGTATTGGGGGTCACTACTCTTGTCATCAGGCCAACTGGTGTCTTTATCCCATACCTACAGTACCCATCGGCTTACATCTCCTGTGGCCAACCTTTACTCCTCAGTACGTGACCCTAATCCACCAACTCTCCCATATGTGTGTTAAGTGATGTATCGAAGTATCAAAAACTGAATTTCGGTATTCGGATAGTTTGATATTTACACTAGATATTATGACCATTTTTGATTGATATTTTGATACCAGAACACATTGATTTATCGTATCATCATATCAGATATCAATCACATAACACCCCTTACATAACTTGGACTGTATGTGGGTTTTCTAGTGCAACAAACCGCATCCAAGGTACTTGCACCGTTAAGGCCCTGTCATACTTCGCCGCGAGGTACCGCGCGACGCCGGTTGTCCTATTCATACTAACAAGCGGCGCCGCCCGGTGGCTTGTCATCTTTTTTACTTTTGGATTTTGCTCTTCTCAAAAAATGTGTATTGCTCATCTCGACAAATGCGAAATACGAAAAATGCGAAAAAGACGAAAAATACGGAAAAAACCAAAAATAAAAAGCGCAAGAGAAAAAAAAAATTAATCATTCCTGCACGGTGCAGATAGAAGCTAGCAAAAAAGCCTAGTCTAAAGATTTTGGGCTCTTGCTTCACCTCGCTTCTCATTCCAACGATTAACAGCTCTTGAACTGCTGAGAAATATTAATTTATTTAAATTGATTTTGAAAAATTGAATATATATACACGATTATTCATTCACATATGTGCTATATACAGGATCCAGATCTGATTTGGGACCGGTCGGACCTGCTGTTTAGGACTCAGATTCAAAATGGATGCATCCTTTCCCTAGTATTCGGGAAAGCGAGACGTTCAGGGAATAGGGACTAATGCATTTTTCGAGGAAATGGGAAATTATTCGGGGATTTGGGACCTATGGGGAATATGGACTTTCGGGATATTTGCGGAAAAGGGACGTTGGGGGAATAAAGACACAATCGAAATGTGCGAGTACACTTGCTGTAGGAACATGTTTACACCTACTTTGCATATTCATAATTTTTACACATTAATGTCTTCATTGCAAATTGAGTGATCAACTTCTTAGTAAATCTTCATTGAAAATTAAGTAATCAATTTGGTAAAATGATTTGACAAGTGTCAGAATTCAACATCCAAGTGAAAAATATGATTCAACTACATGTATAGATGTCACAGTATGCTGCAACTTTAGAACACATAACTTGTTCGAAAATTTTGGTTCAGTTGAAACTTGATGGCGGCACCGCGTGGCGCAGCAAAAATTACAAAAACCTATTCATACTTCAAAGGTAGTACCGCTTGTTAGTATGGATAGAACAACCGGCGCCGCGCAGTGAAGTATGACAGGGTCTTTAGAGTCGTCTAAAAGTTTCTTTTTTTGGACACCCTATACACCTCTAATTAAATTTGTTCAAACTGCTCTTGCGCGCCTTTGAGAATCGCTGTTTTCGGTATTCACACTTTGGTTCCTATGGGGACACTGTGGAGTGAGGGCTCGGTCTCAGTCATTCGTACAACTGAGTCACATGTGAATTATAGATGATGCGGTTTCTCAGACGGTGTTTACACGCTAGGAAGGTATAAAATATGTTAGAGTTAAATTTTGTTGACAGATATAAAAGCGTTCAAGTGACTGAAAAACTGGGGCAAGCTATTCGTCGAACCACCCTCTTATAAAGAAAATAGAAAATTTACTTTTCAATAATAAAAAGGTAAAAATTGCAAAGTAAACTATGGGAAAACAAGAAAAACTGGAAATAACTCGGATGAACGAACAAGACTCATCAGAAAAAATTGACTTCTATCTACAAAATGAAAAAAGAAGATTCGGAGAACAATGAACCGTTAATGAATAAGAATCATATTTGAAATTTTGACTTCAAAGGCGGGAAATCAAGGCTTTTCGATCTTGACCAATGCCGACCCAACGTACTAGGAAAAAATAAAATGAGAAAGATTATCAAGGTGAGTATAGAAATCGTCATACTTGGAACTTTGACGAAATTTTCTATAAATTTCACGTAATTCTGCGCCTTTTCCGGCAGATTACTGAAATCTCTAATTTGCGATGTATCGACCATCCAACCGGGGAAGGTTTCGTAAATCACTTCAACGCGACCGAAATCTTTCAAATTTGCTGCAATAAAATGAAACTTCGTGTTTAAATGATAGCATTTTCACAGGCGTATAACTGAACAGTAAACTGAGAGTAGAAATCAAGTCAATTATATCAAAATGTTCAACTTTACATATTTAATTTAAAATATCCTACCTTTATTCGTGGAGCTGTTTAGCATCTGATTCATAGAGTTCACATGATTTTTCTATAACTTTTATTATATAATAAACTCTGTTCTGTCTGCTTTACCTGTCTTCTGTCTTCGTCGTAACTTTTTTGCCCTTCTAGATTAAGGAAATCAACTATATTATAAAACTAAGTGACTTGAATATCCCGGAAAAATTATTGTGCATAACGAATAGGTTTTTAAACTGAATGATGAAAGAGTCATGCTTATATGTTCCAGGCGTTTGTTCATTATTGTCGATTGCGGATCTCACAAAACCGATTCTAAGTTTTTAGATTTTTGAGGGAAATTGTCATTTAGTTGGCGTATCAGCACATTCTCAAACTTTTCTTTTACTTGAATGGAAGTATAAATTCAACAATTTTCATGCTTGCCTCCGCAATTAATTTTATATTTCAGCCATTAATTAGTTATATACATGCATACAAGGTTTTTTTTGCACGCTTTCATCCGCACCGTGTCAAAATGATCCAAAATGTATACTACACGCGATAAATGATTTCAACTTGGAACACCAAAAATTGTGAAATGGGCAAAAATTGTAGATTATCAACAAAATCTTCAAGCGTACCCGTTTTTTTGAGTTCCCAACATTATTTTAGAATGGTTGAGTAAAAGAATAGTTGCTGTTGGCATTTCTGTGATTAGAGCTGAAGATATATAGATTTCAACTAATTCAATATCTAGATTTTGATACTCTAGAACGCTGGAAAATGAGTCTCTTCAACCCTTGTCCCTAAAATAAAAGCTTTACACTTGTTGCGAAAAATTGCAAAAACAGAATAACAAGTAAAAAACTCATTTTTTGGTAAGCTAGCTAACACAAAAATATTGGAAATTCAGAAAACCGACTTACAGTAATCATAATAAAAGGCTCAGACCTATAATACGCCTAAAAAATTTCTAGAGACTCTCTGTTCCACTGATTCCTTTCATGGAAGAAAACTCGCAAACAATGCTCAAAACCATTCAAGCACAAAAATCGAGAAGACAATGGAAGAAGAAAAGCTCCAAAGTTATGTGAATTTTCCATTGTTCGCCACACGTGTTTACTTCTTCTATTGCCATTTTTTCCTTTGAATGTGCATATACTGCAACATTTTGGTGAGACTATTATCATTAGCATTGTCTTCTAGAATTACTCTTCGATTTTTTCACATTTTTCTGTGACTCGTGTTAGCTGTGATAGATACAGCATTCGGGGCTCCAAGCAGTAACATTGCTGAAGCTTAGAGTATACTTGTTTATTTTGATTGTATATTTGGGCATAGTGTTACGTTTTTTCCACATGATAAACTGTTATTGGAAGGCTATAATATCTATCTTATTTAAATTTTTGTTCAAGTATTTTTCCTGCACTGTTACTCTCTTCGAACCCCTTGGGAGGACAAAGAAACTTGTCTTTATAGAAAAAAAGTCAAGTCACCACAACATTTCCGGTCGAAAATCGTGTATTCATCATTTCAAAATGAAAAAATTTGTTTTGACAAATTTCAGAAAACTATCAATAAAGATCAATTTCCAACAAAATTCAAACCGAATATTGAAAATTACTGATTGATAAATGAAATGAGGAGCTTTTAATCATGAAAACCACGAATGTTCAACTTTTCCGGTGCATTGCATCAAAGAATTTTGGGAAATATATTCTAGAGATAGTTTGTAATACTTTCGGCTTAGATCAGTTGAAAAATGACAGTGTTAAAAAATGTATGAAGAAATGTGGGAAAAACCAATGAACCCATTTTCATCGCAAAAATTCCAATTCTCACAACATTTTCAAAGAAAGTGTCGAGTTTTACTCACTCTAATACGATACGAAACATATCAGATTCGTGGAAGGAATCAAGGATAACTAAGAAATGAAACTAAACTTGTTTTCGGCTGTGCTCAGGTTAATTTTAGTGAATACGATAACATACTGTCAATTCAGAGAAATTAGAGATTTTGACCTTCTAAATTGCACCAAAATGTCCTTTTCATCAATACCAGAAGTAGAAACGCCCAATTTCAGTTCTGTGCAGAAAAAACCTTGCATGCACATAGGTATATTTTTTTCAGGCTGTACATACGTTCTCATATAAAAGAAATTCGAAAATACCTGGCATATGTTTTATTTCCTTCCCATCAAGTTTATACGCCACAGCCACCTTTATTTCGGGGAAGGTATCCAAGACGTCGATCTTCGTGAGAGCAAAACTGAATGAAAAGATAAATCTATCAACCAAAGGATTTCGACAAAGAAATAACACAACTGGTGGTAGAAAAACTATTTTATTTTATTATTCAAGTTTTTTCGATAACTCAAAAATAAGATTATTTACGTAAATAATCTCAATGAAAAGCAGCACTTTTCTTTTGGTAGAAAAAATCAAACATGATACATTATTTTTTTGATGCCTGACGTTGAGCTTAAATCAATGCTATGAAAAACTTGCTATCAGTTCTGTTAAAGCGCTTGCAAATTAAAAACAAGCTTCAAATTCGGTTACATATATAAACTTTTTATTGTAAAATATTTCATTCAAAAAATTGCCAAGAGTTGATAGACTCGCCAAATTGAGATTACCCGCGGTACACTTCAACATGCCAAGAATAACAAGCAATATAAGTATATACATACATGTAACGGAGTCCCGACGTCTGGGGGGGGGGGGGCGAGCGACTTTTTTTTGACCGGGGGTCAGTGATTCCCCAAATTTTGGGGGAGGGGTCTCTGAAGAAAAAAAATCGATTTTTTTCACGAAAAAATTCCGAAAAGTATTTCAAAAAATAGTCATTTTTTTCTAGAACAACGAAAAATGTATTCATGGCGCGAAGCGCCGAGAAAATTTATGTTTATGACAATTTTTTGTTCAAAAATTGACATTTTTCAGTATTTTTCCTACCAAAAGTATGGGGTCCCTACGGCCACTATATGGCCAGCCATAGGGTTGGGAAATCCTGAGGGGGGTCGCCCAATGGCTAGCCATATGGTCGACGATTTCTGGGTAGGGGGGTTCACATGGCACTTCCCCCCAGTTACATGTATGAGTATACATTTCTACCCTAAAACATTTAGATCTTTCAGATAATACATGTAAGCGGTGGGTGGATGTGAGGCAACTCCTAACTAAGCCCGGCCCAAGTATTAGTTGTTTACGTGGTAAAATAATAACAATTTGGTACATACCTGGACAAATCTTGTGGGCTCATCTAGTAACAGCCAGCACAAAAATTTTGTTGGCTCCCGAAGAACGATGAAGGAGATGATGACAGATGAAAGTTTCCAAAGTTATTGTCATTTTGGCTACGTCATGCAGGACTGTGTCCCGTTACCTCGACTGTACCGTTACCTCGACCGTCCCGTTGCCTCAACTAATGATGTAAAATAGAAAAAATTCTCATTACCTCGACCTTCCCGTCAACTCAACTGTCCCATTACCTCGGCTAATTTCGTATATAAAAACATTAAACATTCTATTACTGAGACACTGTCCCGTTATTTCGATTATGTTGTGACGTCACAAAAAATAGAGAAAAATTTACAAAATTTATCATCTTCCCACGTGCTCTCCTCAAATAATTACATTATCAATATTTAGTGAAAAATTACGTCTGATTGTTCGTACTTCTCATGAAGTGGTCAGAAGGTTTTACTTGAGTTTTCGCCGAAATGGAAGAATATGGTCAAGCAACGTTTATCCATATAGAAAATACAGAAGAACTGATTTATTAGCCGAATCATTTCTACCTTTTCCAGAAAAATAAATCTGTAAGATTAACTGATGGATCAACTGCTGATTGCTATCAGTGTAGAAATTGTGATAAACTCGGGGATAAAGAAAGAACAAAGGTCAAAAATAATCGATACTTGGCAATCCTGAAGTTAGCCACAACCACCTTTGCGCCCCGATGGATGCCGTGACTATTGAAACATTAACATTGACCAAAAACCTGATGAAGTTACCAAAAATGGAACAAAACCAATAACAGCTTATCGAAATACGTAGCACAGTCGAGGTAACGGTATAGAGCAAAAAACGTCATTTTTCATGAAAATTCATTGACCGATATAATGGAAGTTTTAAACATTGGTCGAGGTATCGGGACACAAGGTCAGGCAGAATTAGACGAGATCAATGACATAAAAATAAATCAATAACGTCAATAGACGTATGAGGATACTAAAGTGACCTATATCAGGATTCATTCATACCGATTCTCTAATACCAAATCCTCCGAATTTCCCAAATTTTTCAGATTCTGTCTCGAGTAATTACCAGGTTTTCCAGTACGAAATAGTGAGATAATATATGCATTTTTGTACCAAAAGTCAATCCACGACACGAACAGATCATTTTTTAACCATTGTCTGGAACAGGTTTTTTTTCCGCACCGGTCATTCCATATCTTGCGGAAATCGGCCAGAAAAATTTCCGCACCACCATTTTAAACCACTAAAAACATTAAAGTTTCCGTTCCGTGCGAAAAACTCTAAAAATTTTCCGCACGATCCCAAAATATCCGCATTGTGCGGAAAAAATCCATGGTCTGGAATGGCAATCACGGCATTGATAACTTTTAAGCTTATTCAGTCCGCAATAATTTTCGTGAAATTCCAAATTTTTCGAACCTTACAAAACCCACTTCAGAAGTCAGTATTTGAACATCATGACAATTCATCATGCTATAGCCCATATTTTCCAAACGAACCTCGGAAAAAAAGAAGATGCGCATGCAAATAATAAACAAATTGCGAATGCGCGATCGTCTTTTTTCTCGGATTGACTGCGTTGCAAGGGCTAAAACTTCAAAAACGAAAATGTTGACTTTACGATGCACAATCAACAACTCCTACGAATTTGAATACATTTTTGCAGTACGAGGCATATTTAAGAATTGTGTAAGATAATGAGCCTTGACACACTAATTTCGATTTTATAAATGAAACGCACGGCACTGACTATTCCACAGGGTAATAATTTCACAATTTCTTAATCCTTAGCTAATGATTAATACTTAATTAAGGCTTTTTAATATATAATTCATTGATTTTACAAGTGATCCTTTTGGTTTGAGAATATTGGAACTGAGGTAGCTTTTTTATTCGACCTGTTACACCGAACCTGTATGTTTAGAATTTCAACCAACGGAACTATAATGTTTGTTCTTGTAAAATGCTTCCAAATTGAAACATCACAATTTAATCCACACTGTCATCAAAATCGTTTAAGCAAGGCTTTAATAGTAAGCTTTACTAGCTTTCGACTTGTGTTTTTTAGATGTATCTGATGGAAAACAGACTACAGCAACACACTTACACTTTGCGCCTATTTTCTGGGACCGTATTTTTCAAAATTAAGAATGTATCAGACACCAGCACTGGTTCTATGGTATCTGGCACTGGCCGGTGCCTCGAGTTTTTCACAGATATTTGAATTTTGGTGAAAAACGATTTAATATCTCCAAAAAACCTCATCGTCTGCAACCTATACAGGCTGTTGATTTAATCAAATGAAACCACATTTTTCAAATTAAAACTTGTGAACTATCGCGGTCAATGAACAAGTTTTTACGAAACTGGCCTCAAAGATCGTTCGATTGCCATTACTTGGATTTTTTCCCTGCTTAAACCTTAATTTTTGTTTTTTTCTGCTGCTTTTTGCTCGGCTAAGTATTTTGTTGTAGTGGTGCATCTGACTATTCATTACGCGGCATGCCCCGCACTCACCACCACCACCACTACAGCCACAATTTCCGAACCATCGACGTGGCTCGGTTAGTGCAGCTGTTAGCGCATCTGCCTTGTATGCAGAAGGTCGAGGGTTCGAGCCCCTCACTGAGTGTTATTTTTCTGACGTGCCGGCCACGTGGATTTGGGGCATACGACATTGGTAACCGTCCAGGGCCCTTCCTCCTCGAAGTCCTCGAACAACTTCTGCGCCAGTAGACATGCCTGGCATTGACCTAGACCAGGGTATTACTATTGACCAGGAATTGTTTCACATAGTAGCTAATAATATGAGACGTGATCAGTTACCTGCACCTTCTAATCTTGGTTACTCACCTATCCAACGCAAGCTTAACCTCTTGCCCGATCGTGAGTTTCGATTTCTGTATGAGATGATTTTTGGACCTCTACCTACCACTCCTGTCCCATTTTCGGGTCAGCCAGCGATGGTTCCAACAACAGTAGCCATACAACCGTCAGTTTCTGTTTCACCTTCACCTCAGAGTGCCGCACAGCAATCTCAAATTGCTGCTCAGCCTCAACTGTCCACTTCTGCAACTCAATCAAGCTCACCTGCTAAGTCTAAGCAACCTTATCGTATTCTGAAGGTCGCTGCGGCCT
Source organism: Romanomermis culicivorax (assembly GCA_963922205.1). NCBI lineage: Eukaryota > Metazoa > Nematoda > Enoplea > Mermithida > Mermithidae > Romanomermis > Romanomermis culicivorax. Next base: position 26,528 of record CAWUHX010000013.1, on the reverse strand, counting down.
AAGTGGTCACAAAGCCTTCAATTTCCACTTCTGCTACTCCAATCTCTGGTCTTTTGCTGACACGTGAAGACCTAGCAGCCGCATTAGCGCAGATCCAAGTAGGCGCAAAGGCTGTCACGGACTTCCACATCCTTGACATAACCAATAAACCTGTAACCAATGTTCTTCACTATCTCTGTTCTCAACTCAAGAAATGGAAGATAGATCGGCAGGACATATCTGGTAAATCTCACAAACCTACGGTGAAGTCTTCTCCGGCCGCTCAAAAAGGCGCCGACGCTTTGAAGACCAAACTGGAATCTCAGAAACCTCCCAAATCTAAGCAATATGAACCTCACCCTTCTTGTGTTACGCCTCAGTGTTTCACACAACCTCAGGCCTCTCCCAAACCAGTAGCTAAGTCACAGCCAAGGCAACAAATCGTTCCTAAGGTGCCTATAGAGTAGCTTCCATCACTGTTTTCAATTTCTTTTCTGCCTGGTTTCAGTGCACCGCAACAGCATCCCACCGCTGTTGCACCCATCTACCAGCCTTATGTACAACAGTACCAACCAACTGTTGTCCCTCAATATCAACATCCTGCTCAATTTCCACCTCCTACACCGGCATATGCCATACAGCAGCCTACTGCTGCGTATCAGGTTCCACCAGCTGGGCATTCTACTGTTTATCAGCTACAGCAACAGCGCCAGCTAATCGCTGCAGCTGGGGCTCAATTTCCTCCAGCTCCACCATCTGTTCAGCAATCAACCTCATCTACCACAATGAGTGTGACTACTCAGGCTCAGTCTTCTAGAGTACCCTCAACTATTTCCACAACTGCGACTACTACGTCTATGTCTGTACCCTCCAGGACAGCATTCTACGTCCCAGTCTGCTCCTCCATCGGCCCAACAAGCCAATCAGGCTGAAACACATTTCATGCCTAGAAAATTGACCGAACCAGATATCTTTAATTTCTTATCTCGCCTTAACGTGTACTTGCCATCTGGCACCGCTCAAAAGGCCAATGACGCAACTACATCTCTTAACCAATTGTATCGAGACACCTATAAGATCTCTTTCACACGGGCTACTGAGCACATCATTCCTGATACCCTGTTGTGTACCATCCTTGACTGGTTACCCAAATGGGCTACCATGTATGGTGCTGCCACTGGCATCCAGATAGCTGAGCTCACCCTCTTCTTACACGAATGCCGATTGTTGAATGAAACATTGCATTACCTAACTGCCTATACCCTGTCAGTTGAGATGATCGAAGCTATTCTTGAGAAACCTGACGAGGTAGGAGTCATTGACTCTCACAAGCTACGTGTATTGGCCACAGTTCATGCCAATGCTCATGCTGAACATCAGGTCACAGCTCACATTCTAGGTCAATTTGTCGTATGGTCACTTTCTGATTTACCTCCTATGCCACTACCTCACAATGCTACACTGTCTGACAGTCCTCAAATAGTACCTGGCGCAAATATACTACCTGACTCTAGGCCACATTCTTCTCAATCATCCCACCAATGTTCTAGTTCCCACACCGCTCGTCCCTAAATCAGTAGTCTATCTGTTCTTCTGCGTTTGTTCTGTTAGTTTTCTTTAATTTCTCTGCTCAAAAAGTTTTAACCTCGGTGCTTTCGTTTTTACTTCAAATCTTAAGAGCTTTTGTACAGTTTTGGACCAAACCTGTGAAATTTTTTCTTTTGTGCACATTTTTATTTGTGATGACCAAATTCACACAACGGGTTTGTCGTTGCTGTGTCTTGTCTAGTTAAGTAAGTATCTGTAAGCTCACTTTCTCACCAGTTTGAATTTTGTCAAGACTTGCCCTCCTTCTTCCACAAATGAGGTCTGAAAATTTTCCGACTGCAACTACTCAGCCACACCTTGTAGTCTTGATCGCTTAAGGCAATCTGCTGCAAGGGGGAGGGGTGTTGTGGTGACCTTTCCAGTCTCCCACAACTGTTTTAATGTCACTTTACAGCTTCTTGCACTTTACAACCAAAGATGAGCATGTCTCAAGCATCTCATCGTTATTCAAACCGGGTGAGGCAATTACTGTAGTCATTGCCTCATGTGTTGGAATTTTGGTCAGTGAATTAGATTTTCGTTTTATATTTTTATGGACTGTGTTACCCTCTGCCAAGTAAACTCCTCACCGCGCAAATTTACCATCATTGTCTTCTCAATTTAGAATATTTAATTGTTGATAAAAATTTTGAGCATTTGTCGTAGAAAGGGAGATCATGCCCTGGTCCAGCACTAGGTAAGTCTTAGTATTAAGGTCTGAATTTTTGGAACTCCTGCCTAAATCATTTTTGACTTCAAAATTAATCTTATTTATTGGTGGATCACCAGATCCAAAGTCCCCGATAAAAATAAGAAAAGAGTTAAATATAACAATTTCGTGTGAGCCTATGGATGGGTTGTCAAGTGCTTCCTTATGCTGCCGTGCTCAAAGCCGTGTTTATCTTGACCACCTCGGCTAATTTCTTTAGTGTAAGAGTTGCATGCCTTAGTTTCTTTGATTGTCAAGATGGAGTTGCCAGCAGAAGGACTATAGCCCATTTAATTTATGATGATAGACGCAGCGAAAACCAAAAAGTAAATAGTTTGATGCCCAATTTTCACTTGGCGGAAAACTTTATACTGTAAAAAATGCTCTATTTCCACATAAGAATGGGAAAGGCCAAAATTATTGAAAAACATCATGCTTATCAACTGTCACTTTGGACAGAACTGTGTCGAAGCCTTGGTTGGTATTAGGGCAGTCCAGGAGTAAAGTCGGACTAGACATGTAGCAAACCTAGCGCAAGAGTGGAGCAGTTTTAAAATTTACTCCTCATCAGTATTGCTGAAAGAGGAGTGGACTAAAAGCAGAGCAAACGAGGTGCGAATGTTGCCGATTTAGTCCACTCTTTTAATCCTGATAGGGGTAGTATTAAATCAGTAGTAAGTCCGATTCAGTGTGTGTAGTAATGGAGGCTGTTGAGTTTTTGGAAGATTTGGACGGTATGGCGCATGAAATTGATGTTGCCGATTTTTTGAGAATTCGTCGCTATTTTGCAAATCGAACAAACCCTTTTGAATGCTATAATGATCGAGAATTTTATATTCCATTTTTATAATTATTTTGTCATTACAACAAACTTACTGCTTTGAGGCCTTTCCACTTCACTTCCAACTGATGAATATTCCTATCTTGATAATTAGGATCCTTCTCAAAAACTTCAGCAATTCTTTGTCAAGCTCTCTTTTTTGATCCATTTGAGACTGCATCAGTTTTCTTATCTTCCAGAATTTCAATATCTTGGGCGATACATTCAACGAGTAAAAACGTTTCTTCAGTAGAAAAATTTGGCGATTGTTTATCAGCAGACATTATTCAAATTTCAAAATACAACACACTGACACTACTACAACTGCACTGCTTTTGTTTTGATGTTTATATGCATAATTATTGTATGTAAAGTACTAATGCTAGTTCCCACGATATTTCAGACCACGCGCGTCGCGGCAAGGGTACTATAAATAGAAATACGTCTAGTTTAGTCCAGGAGTGCCTAGTCCAGGATTACTCTTTCTTCGGCAATACGAACTGCATAGCAAACGAGGAGCAAACTAGGAGTGGAGCAAAGTCGACATAATCCTGGACTTGATAGCCCTAGTTTGCTCCACTGTTTAAGACTACTTCGAGTTTAGTCTACTCCTCTTTCGGCAATACCAGCCCTTACTTCTACTTGAGAAATTTCGACCACTTAACTAGGTTATTAAACGAAATTTTCGGCTGTTCTGTTTGCGGCTCAGTGACGGAATTTTTTTTCGTTGATTAATAAGCTTATTAGCTTATTGGCTTTTTGGCTTTTTAGTATTGGACTTACTTTCATGAGATTAATGCATCATTTATTTCAAAATGAATGAACTATAGAATTGGAATTAATTATTAAACTAATTTAAAGAATGTAATCTTCGAAACAAATTCAGTACAAATTCACTCATAGAAAGATAATATTATTAAGAAATATAAGATGACAAAAGATTGACAAATAATATGAAAAATATCATGAAAAGTTGGCACCAGCACCAGAAGAAAAAGTTGCACCAGGACATCCCTATTGAGCTTCATTTATCAATGATATGAGCTTTATTTATCAATGATACAAAAACATTATGAGACTGTCATGCAAGTCATGTCATGTCACGTGAGCAGGCTTTTTTATGCACAGTAAAGTTTAAGGCATTGTCTGCATAAAACAGAAATTTCAGATCGAGAAGTTGTAAAATTTTAGGTCATGTATACTCATGTTGGGCACCCTGTTGATGTCAATTGGCGTGGGGAAATCGCCATGCAAATCGAGCAAAGGGACGACCAGCAGCGCAGACATTTTTGCATAGAAGTGGAGCGCCACAGAGAGACCAAAAAGATAGTGAAAAATCATTGTTCACTATATTTCGTTTTTTATTATATTCTTGTTAGTTTTGCTGGCGTCCCCAAATATAATTCCCAGCAAGTCGTCTTTATTTTGGATATTGTTCAACTGTGGTTTACCCACATTCTTTAATATTTCGTCGGAGGCATTGATTTACATATTTGTTTATTATTTAGGATTTATTATCAAGCGACGAAGGCGGAGGGCCAAAGGCCCAGGCGCCAGCTTACACCAGGTAAGCTTTGGGAAACCCCTTACGGGTTATACCCAAGTAAGTTTATCCCTGAGGGGATTCCTTGTCTCAGCTACGAGACTGCGGAGCTCCTTGGTGAGGCCCCGCATTTGAAGTTAGAGTATCTTTTGTTGTTGTAGGTCTGGGGAACCGGACTGTTGCACTATCACTGAGGCTTAGCCAAGGGATCAGTTCTAACAGGTCAGTTCAGACCAGATATATCTTTTCTTACGCCTCTTAAGGAAAGACCTGCACAACAAGTGGTGGCTTTTAACTCCTTACCACGGAACTTCGTAGTCAGACTAGGAGAAAAGAAAATCCTCCAGGTTTCTATCGAAAGTTAGCAGGTTTTAAAATGCCTAATGAAAGGATACCAAGAGGTAATACTTTACACAGATCACCACCCAGAGTGGCGAGTGCTGGGAATCTAGTGAATTTGGGAGACGGAGAGCAGCAACGGCATGCTGCATCGGACCCAGTGATCCCAGATCAAACTCCCGCGAGGGTTCAACCTGTGCAACAGAATGCAATGCATTTTACGCCGCAAGATGCAGGTGTACCAATTGACCACCCACCAGCGATTGCCATCGATCCACAAGAGGCAGGCCCAGCGAATCCGAACCCAGACGCCGATGGACCGCCGCCGCGAAATTTGAAAAGGTCACCGCCGCCAAAGGTCGAATTAGCAGGACCAAAAAGGGACGTCATTACGCCTGAACTTCGACCGAATTTGGAAGAAAGGGACCCGGAAATCGACCAACGATTAGAGAGGATTCCCCAGGAGCAAGAGCGATTCCAGCCGCAGGAAAGAGCTCCCGAAATGTCCAATCAAGAGTTGGCGACGCAGCTACGCGAATTGAAAGGGACTGTCGAAGCCTTATTCGACATAATCGCGAATGCCGCCACTGTGGACAATAAAAGGGAAGCCGACAGGAGCGGGATAGACAGGTTAGACCATGTGTTAGGGGTGCAGAAAGAGACAACCGTCTCACTGCTGAAATGAATGCAGGCGCAGGGCCTAGTAATAGGCCTGAAATTGATGAAGGGCAAAGGCTTAACTTCGAGCCCAAAAGTTGGAGAGGTCCAGCTAGAGATTTTCGATTCGAGGGAGCTGAGCAATCAGCAGACTTCAGGAATCAAAATCAGATAGCTTCGCAGCATCCAACTTTAACAAGAGTGGACTATGATGGTAGAGGAAACAAAGTTGATCCAAATACCCTTAGACCAGATCAATTGGCATGTTTCCCATATAGGGACTACAGGTTTGACAGAGACAATATCCCATCAAATCAAGGAGGTGTACCACCTCAATGAGATCCAAATCAAATTATGCTGCAATCCCTCAACTCTGATCTTGATCCAGTATTAACAGCAGCTTATGATCAGAGGGAGGTGCCATCAAATAATTTGGCACAAGAGATTGTAGTTAGGAATATCGTTAAAGGTGTGTTACCCAAACTTTTAGATGAGGGTATGGTAAATCAGCAGGTGCTTAGCTTCTTAACAGCACTTGAAGGGGAATTCCGTAGGGATACACCCGAATCAGCTAAGTTTGAAGCACTGCTGAGGCTTTCTAAAGGTAGACCGAAGGCTGTTGCAGGAGACAACATGACCTATAGGGAGGCCAGGAGAGCCATCATAAATGTCTTTGCACCTGAGTGTAACCTGGAAATGTTAACCAGATTTGAGATCCAACAAAGACCTAATGAACAGGGCGTAGAGTTTTTAAAAAGGGTCAGCATATTAGTGGAACTAGTAAAGGGTGATTTAGACTATCAGTCAAAACAGAGACTGATCATTGACACCTTAGTGATACCACATTTCAGTCTGAACTGAAAAATTCCAAACATCCCTTTAGAACCTGGTATGATTTAGCGGTTGAAGTTCATGACATTGAAAGAAGATATAAGAATGCCTTTCAAAGATATGGACCTAAGGGTACACAGCAGGACCTTATTGTTATTAATGAAGTAGGTATGCCTAGTGGGCATGATCCTGAAATTGCCGTAGTTGCTAGAAATCAGTCAGAGGGATATCAACTAGGCCAGAGACAAAGGTTTCGGCAACCATATCAAACTGTAGCTAATCAGGTACAAGCCCAAACCCAAAGGTCAAGGAGTGATTCTGCTGAAATAGGAGAGATTCCAGTTCGGGAAGCCCCTAGGGCTCAGACCGAAAAAGGTAAGAAGGAATCCCTTCTATTGAAAATTTCTAAAGAGATGGTACAACTGGTCGAAGGTTCGATCAGCTCCAGCAAAAGGTTGATAATAGGCAGATGGAAAATCGGTCTGATGTGGCCATACCTAGTACAAGTCAGGGAGGTCAAGTTTCCCGAGATCGGACAAAGCCATGGTGTGAGTTCCATAAGAACATAATACATAATACTGCAGACTGCAGGACATTGAGAGTGTTGTCCGAGCGCAGGAGCAGAGGCAGAGCCAGCTTCCCTACCTTCATCAGGGGAGGCTTCAACACTTTTGCTAGAGGTAACTATAGAGGTAGAGGAGGTTACCCTAATGCCAACTTTAATAGTAGAGGTAGAGGTGCATATAATATAGTCTATTCAGGTTATCAGGATAGCCATGAGAGTTATCAACAGAATTCCGATTATAATGAATTTCTGGAATTCAAGAAACAAAAGGAGCCGCAGAAGCAGTTCCAATAGGTGCAGCAGTACCAACAGCAGGCTGCAATACAGCAACCTGAGCCACCTCAGGCTATTATGGGTCCAACTCAGACTCTGCAACAGGGTCAATTCACAAATCAGCCACCCCAAAAGGATTATTCAAGTGTAATGGTTGCAAGACAATCACAAATGAGTCCTTCAGGTGAAGTAAATCAGAGAGTGAACTGCCCAAATGTTGTGTTAGGTAGCATCGTTCAAATGAACGCAATTGCGTTCATTTGACTTTTTGGCTCATCCTCAGGTAGGAGCCATAATAGATTTCAGGAACAGGACGATGACGCTCAACAACCGTCAGCAACGGATATACGTGACGCTGGACCAGCCCCAATCAAATTGTGGAGAGGTCATGACCATGAGCGCCATGGAATCCACGTCAAGCGCCGCCGACCAGTATCAGCCAAAGATTTGCCTGCTAAAGGTTTCGGTGCCAGTGGTGAGTGTGAATGCCATCTACTTACCAAGTGGTACTGATATACTTCTGAGAGCAAAGCTTTGGGATAAGGTTGGCGAAAATCGCCTTAATGGAATCATCATAGAGTCTGACGAAAATGAGGAAAGGTTCCACATTGACAGTACCATAGTTGATGGTATCAAAGATGATTTTGTAGTTATGGTATCCAACAACACAAGATCAGGATGCCATTTGAAAAGAAATCAAATAATTGGCCATACTAATTCAGTGTTGTGTGATACTGATAACCAAGATCAACTTAAGGGGAAGATAGTTGAGGATCTGGAGAAGCTGCAAACTTGTGCAGTTCAAGCTAGACCTGAAGCTCCTCAATCGGATGAGAAAGCATTCAAGGAAGCTTTGTACAATATGCTGGCTAAATCCAACATACCATCAGAACAATTGGAACAAGCTTTACGATGTCTCGCAAAATATAGAGACATTTTCAGCTTGCCCAATGATCCTCCAACTACTACACCCTACTTGACCTGTAAAATAAATACAGGCGATGCAGCACCTGTGGCAAAAAGGTACCACAGGACTGCTATTAATTTACGGCCACATGTTCGTGAGCATGTGCAAGATATGCTCAAAAAGGGTGTAATAGAGCCATCAAAGTCACCTTGGGCAGCTCCGTTATTTCTAGTAGGTAAAAAGGATGGTACCAAGCGACCAGTAGTGGACTTTAGGGGTATAAATGATGTTACCAAGGATGATAAGTATCCCATTCCTAGAATGGATGACTATCTAGACTGTTTAGGTAAAGCAAAGTTTTATACCACCTTAGATCTCAAGTCAGGGTATTGGCAAGTGCCAATGGATGAGGAAAGCAAGGAAAAAAACTGCTTTCATATGCCAAGAAGGGCTTTATCAATTTAAAGTAATGCCCTTTGGCCTAAAGAATGCGCCAGCAGAGTTCCAGCGTATGATGGAAAGAATTTTGCACCCATATGTGTGGAAAATCTGTCCAGTCTATATGGACGATATTATTGTGTTCTCAAATATGTTTGAGGAACACCTAGTTAATCTAGAGCTAGTCTTGCAAGCTCTAAGAAAGGCTCATTTGACCTTGAAGCCGGAGAAGTGTGAATTCCTGCCTGAGAGAGTTCATTTTTTAGGACATATCTTAAATTCGGATGGAGTTTCCCCAGATCCAAAAAAGGTCAAAGCTATAAATGATTTCCCATTCCCAGAGTCTAAACGGAAACTGCAAAGATTTTTAGGTATGTTGCAGTGGTGTAAAAAGTTCATACCGGGTTTGGCTAAACACGCTGAACCGTTGTACAAACTAACTGGGAAGAACTGTGTTTGGGAAGTCACGGAGGTTCACCATCAGGCTTTTAGGAGCCTAAAAGAAGCACTATTGTCAGTGCCATTTCTAAGGTATCCGGTCTTGGACGGGTCTGCGGACTTTGTCCTTCAGACAGATGCTAGTGGAACGGCACTAGGAGCAGTCCTTTACCAGGAGACCAAGTCCGACCGCTGGGTAATTGCTTATAATAGCAGAATTTTAAAGGCGGACGAGAAAAAGTGGTCAGCCATGGAAAGGGAGTGCTTGGCAATAGTGTATGGTTTAAAGTTATACAAGCACTACCTAGTAGGTCATAGGGTGATCATAAGAACTGATCACAAACCTTTGTTGTCAATGAAGGTCAATGCTATGACCAATGGTAAATTGAAGAGATGGTATTTGTTCATCTCTCAGTTCAACCATAAGCTAGAGTATGTGCCTGGAAAACAAAATGCCATGGCAGACTTTTTGTCCAGGATGGATGAACCAGACGATCAAGCGGAAAAGATACCGCCAAAATGGGAACACATGTTCTCAGAGGATAAACGAGAGTCTGGAAATCTGAAAGATCTTGAAGCCCAGCTAATTGAGAAAAAGCATCTCAATTTGGTAAAGAGATTCAGAATTCTGACAGATCGGAATCCTGAAGACGGTACTCCGTTATATTCAGAGCCTAAAGGTAAGAAAAAATCAGAGGACTGAAATAAGTCCGAGATTCACCCAGAGATATCCAGAAGATTCTGAGGGTGATCCAGAATCAATTTCGCCTGCAGACTTGATAAATGCCGTAACGACAAGGAGCATGGCGAAAGAAGCGGAGAAGAGTGATCAGGCTCAGATCCAGCCTGACGGCAATCAGGTCAAGGAAAAGGTAAGTAGGGGAAACCAGGAGAAAGGTAGGGAAAAAAGAGTTACCTGGTTATACCCAGAAAAGGAACCAGAATTTACTTTGGCAGACCCCAAAGAAAATGAGTTGCCAAAAGGGCTAATTAGAGATGATCTCATGGCCCTCTTGCAGAGAAAAGATGAGGTATTACGACCATACTTTGATAGATTGGGTCCAAATGGGACAACCAAGTATCACAGTGGATTTTATATCCAGAATGAAGTGTTATACCATGAAGCCGGACAGGGATCAGATGATCAAGTGGTTGTCCCATCCTGCCTTAGGGACAATACTTTGCACCAGTACCACGGTGCCAAAATGATGACTCATCAGGGGTTCAAAAGGACCCTTGCTATGATTAAGAAACGGTTCTAGTGGCCTGGAATTGAAAAGGATGTCAGGCACTGGATTAAATTTTGTCCAGTATGTCAAATGGCTAATCAGGGAAACACAGAAATTCCTCCACTGATACCAATTATTCCACAAGGTCCTTTTGACATAGTATCAGTGGATATCGTGGGTATTTCTCCACTTAGTGAGAAGAGACCGTATGTCGTAGTCTTTCAGGACTATTTTACAAAGTGGGTTGAAGCTGAACTGATCCCGGATCAGTCAGCTAGCACCGTTGTAGATACTTTTCTACAATCTATTGTATTTAGACACAGGACTCCACGGAGACTACTCAGCGATAGAGGAGGTTGTTTTACCTCAGATCTGATGAAAGAGATCTGCAAGTTATTAGAGTGTCAAAAAATTTATACAGCAGCCTACCATCCACAAGGTAATGGTATGGTAGAAAGGTTCAATCAGACACTCATCAAACAGCTAAGAAAGGTGGCTATAGAGGAAAAAGATAATTGGCCAAGATACTTGAGACCCGTGGTGTTTGCTTACAATGCCACACAACATGCAGCCACGGGGCAATCCCCATTTTCATTGCTTAGAGGTCACGAGGCAACCTTCGGGTTAAACTTATTGAAAGCATATGACATCGTAATGCCGGACAGCAATGCAGAGGCATACAAATTTGTGTTGACCAATCATTTAGTCAACTTATACGAGGATATTGCCAAAAATATCCAGAGTGCTGCCGAGAAATCGAAGAAATACTTCGATAAAAAATCAAAACAAAATGGGTTCAAGAAAAATGATTGGGTTCTGCTCAAAGTAGACAAGCAGAAAAAATTAGGACTACCATGGTCCGGTCTGTTTATAGTTACGGACATATCACGAGAAGCGGAGAACGTTGTGACCATTGTACATTGGGACAACCCGCTAAATCGCCAAACTGTTTCAATCAGCAGGTTGAAACATTTTCGTTACGAGACCACTAGGGTCTTGCCACGAATAGCGCGAGCCAATCAGGACGCGCCACGTGACAAAAACACGTCAATTTCCAATATGGCGCAAACAGTTATGACTGGAGCACCAAACCAAATGAAATCATTTGGAAATTTGCTCAAGGCGAATCTATGCGCGATCTCACGCTGATTTTTTATTTTATTTATGTACATTTTCGCGCATAGGTACTTATTTTAACGAATATTTTGTATTATTTTGTAATATTTATCGCGTTTATATAATTCGTAATTATTTTGTAAATTTTTTCATATTCATTTCAGACTTTGGGAAAAATTCTTCCGAATTTTAGACCAAAGTGACAACCCAAAATATTTCGGATATTTTTCCAAAAAATTAAACTTTCAAATTTTTCATTTTTCTAAAATCAAATTATAGCTGCCCCGCTTATCTGAATTCTAAACTTCCATCGGAAGGAAGAAGTAAAATATTCCCCAAATCGCGATAAAAAGGAAATTAGCAGAACTGCTATATTAAGCTTTTTCAGCGTTTGAAAAATTTTTAAAATTTTTACAAATTTATTCGAAAAAGAAAAACATTTCGAAGCAAAGAGAAATGGGAAAGGGTGCGCGGAACTGCCAACAAGCTCTGACGCGCGAGTGGTCGCACACAGAGCGCCACGTCAAATTTGGCAGAGCCCAGCACCGCCAAGATAATCGATTTTTCTTCATTGATGGTAAGTTTTGAACTTATTTTTATCAAACATTTTTGGAAATCGCAGGTAATGCCCAGAAGTCACTGGAAGACCAGCTCAGCGCCCCAAAGGGCAGACGAGGTTAGAACTTAGAGGGAACCAAAAATGGGAGTACTGAGAAGTGGAAGCTCGAAGCCAAGCAGGGAATTTCCAACTTCGAAATATACCTGATACCACCGAGAGCTATACAATTCAAGGGAAATTTAGAACCTTGGGTTCAGCCCGTTTAAAAGTTTTATCATTAAAAATTTATCAAAAATTATTTATTTTCTAATCAAATCAAATTATATCACTTTTTCGATATCTAAATCATTTAAAATTATCAATCTCGAGCACTATAAAAATTGTAAATACAGCGCCATAAATGGAGCGTAGTTGGTCGCTCAAGCAGCTGGTCAGAGATTGGTGTCCAATCAAGTGGAGGACAATCGGATCAGGTCTACCCTCCCCAACATATAGAGGTAGCAAGGGTAAGATTTGGTAAGGTGTTGGTTGCCTACCAGCTCAATGTTTGTGTATCAATGGCTCACCTAACAACCCTGCACTGAATTTATCTTCTGCGAAACTTAACCCGCTTGGTGTTGTGGTGCTGGTGTAGTATAGACCCTAGAAATGTGCTGAAAAAAGGGGAATAAGCACTAAAATTAATAGTATCTTATGTTTAGATTACAACGTCAAAAGGGTCGTGTGAATCCACGAACTGGACCAGTGGTTGAAAGCCACTTTTGGATACTGGCCGGCTAATCCCAAGGAACCTAGAATGGTAGACATCGGGAAAGTCAGCCAGGTACTCCACTTCATCCGAGAAGTTTCAATCCTCAGAGGACAGCCAGTTTGTGGATTTGACGTCGAAAAAGTCCATCAGGATAAAGTCGCCGCCTTGTTCAAGACGAGAGAGGTCGACAATCTGATGGGAAAACAATTTGCCCGATACGTAAGCTTCGCGCTAACCAACGGTCAAACGTACGTTATTGATACCACGACCATGATACTCAAAGAATGGACAAGCCTCCACGCTTTTCTAAATTCCGACATGCTGTTCGCCGGATACTCGGTATTGGAGGATTTGGTGAGTATTTATAACGTATGTGGTGCAGGGCGAGAAAATAAGGACAGGGATAAAACTGTGCCCTTAAGGGAACATCTTAGGAAGACCAAAGGTCGATACTTTGATTTAGACTGTTTCGCCCTAACCATGGTAGGGGTTAACTTGGAGAAAAAAGGCTTTCAGACAGGTATTTGTCCCGAAACCTTTCGGTTAAAGGGACTGTTCACGGAATTCTATTTGATAGACGTGGGCCCTTATCAATATGACTTTTCATTAAAGGCGAACCGTGATTGGTTTGCCAAAAGAGGTATATTGCCGGAAGAGCTTAGGTACGCTGCTCTAGACGCATATTACTCTTTGTTGGTCATGTTTGCCGCGATTCACTATGGCATGGCCGATCAGCTGCTAATGCAAATGCAGATTTTCGATCATGACAAGGTTGATCCCAAACAGATCAATACTGTTGCCTTACACTTTTACCAACAATATTTAATGATTCCAGGCAACGTGAATAGAGAAATGGGGCTAGGCTACCCAGTGATGGAAACCGATCAGGCACAGCCTAACATGGTCTATCACATGATGAAATGTGAAATGTACAACCATTGGGCCGTACAAATGCAGGGAAATAACACCGGTTATTATACCGCACCCACCAAGTGTAATCCCGTCCGTCCTCAGGGAGTTCAACTGCCAAGTGGTTTTTATCCACTGCTCCCCAGAGATGGTAAGCCAATGAAGGACGAGGGATACACTAAAGACAGTGATCCCGACGAAATCCAGGACGTTCAGATACCAGACTGGGTTAACATCGCAAAGGATATCTTGGAAAATCTCAAGTCAGGTGGAACTTATTGGGATTTAGACAGTAAGATTTCTTTGACGTTATACGAAAACGCTGAGCTATACTGGCAACAAGCCGGGAAGCCCGATGACATCCCACAGGAAGTGTTTTCCTCTAATAATCATTACCCAGTGGGTATTGAAGGTCACAGGCAGGCCTATAAGACTAATTTTTATACGCCAAATTTGGCCAAAATTTCAGGTATGTTAGATGAGCGAAACTTTGTGGAGTTAGAGGTCATCTGTAAATTCATGCCATTGGCCTATCACTTGGCATGGCCTCACTCAAGAGCGGAGTGCGATTACGAAACTAGCGCTCTGCTGAATTATAACTTTTTAAATAGTTATACTAGAGAAGGACAGGAAATGATAAAGAGAATGTCCTGGAAGTCAGGCGACCGCCTGGCTTATTATTTAGAGCTAGCAGCAACGCTACTGCGGTCGGAACCCCGCTTTCCATCTAAAAAGGGGTATACGCATGGCAAAATCGGTTTGGATTTGTCCCACTACGATTTCGAGAAGCCGAAGAAATATTGCAAATGGGCGACGACAAATCGCTATTGAAGGACGAAGCCTACAAGGTAAACCCTTACTATTATGTAACCTTTTACTATGTAGGCTTCGAGACTTTGACACCGGGACTGCGGTATCCGATGACGGAAGACGCATCGCCGACTGATTATCCTATGACGTACGCACCACGTAACCCCCTCGAATTAGACCGGAGTTTGTCAGCAAAAGCTTCCGGGAGAGGACAATTGCTTTGGAGATGCCTGGGTATACACTAACTTATACCCCAGCCGGTGAGTTGGTATCAAAAGTACCATTAAATCGTCCCTCTACTTCCCAAATGGGGCAGGCCGGAGGGACGGGACAAGTTAAAACGCAGCCGCAAGCGCCAGCCCCAGTGGTCAAAGCTACACAACCAGCTTTGGACACTGCTGCTACGCAAGCAGCTGCAGTAGTAGTCGTGGTGCCGCCGTCAACGCAACCAGCGGTGGCACAGCCGACTCAGGTAGCTCAGATACAGCGGCCGGCCGAGCCTGAGCCAGAAGTTGTCACTATTATGCAATCGGTACCTCCGGCACCAGCTGTTTTGCCAGCTAAAGTAAAGCAGCTTTTACCGAAGATACGAAATTCAGACTCTGAGTCTAGTTCAGAGGAGGATGTTGATGAAGAAGAAGAGGAAGGTGAAATTCTGGAGTCTGAGGGCCAGACATCGGAGAACAAGGATGCGATGGAGGCCAAAACTCAGAAACAAGCTGTTGAGGAGGAGAAGATCCAGACTCAAATTGATGAAGCAGTGACAAAAATGTCGGGAATTGATGTCAGACTGGAAAAGATGCAAGATGCATCCCAGGAGATACCCGTGAAAGCCAAAGATCCCAAGGATCATGATAGACAAGCGAAGCATGAGGCCCTACAGGCCAAAATTCAGGAGCAAAGAAGACTGATGCAGCAGGAATTCCTGCGTCAGAGGGCAATTCAGAGAAAGCTGAAGGAGCAGGCATTAGCCGATGACAGCTCAGATTCAGCTATTGCAGCAACAGAGCTGATGAAGAGGGGAAAAATTACGGAGGAAGGAATCCCTGGAGTTTATTCCCCAGATAAAGTTCGGCAGATGTTAGCTGAAGGTATGTCGGAAAAATTTATCCGACACTTGGCCAGAGAAAAGGTAAGGCGTAGGAAAAGGATAGGTAAGGCCAGACAACGCAGACTTGCAGCTCAAGGTCAGCAGCAACAAGGAGCGGCCGCCACCGGTTTTGAAAATGACGCCTACGACATGGCCGAGGAGACCACGACCCCAGAATATTTGACAAGTCAAAGGTTGAAAACGGAGACTACGAGAAGTCAGACGACGACGGAGACTGCCAAGAGTCAGACGGGAACGGAGACCTCCAAAGGCCAGACGAAATCGGATAGGACAACAGCGTCCACTGCAACTGCCTCGTACACTCAAACGCGAACGGTATCAAAAACTGGCGGAGAGGTTAGTACGTCATCTGGCAAGAGTAAATCCATGCCTACCAGCTATACCGCAAGAAGTAGTAAACCTGCGGGAAGCGTTTTGGTAAAGCCCGATCTTGAATCGGAGGAAAAATTGATCAAGAAGGTCAAACTGAATGTGGTGGTTAAAAGACCCGAAAGGGAGCCACAGCAGTTTGTCACTGCTGGCCAATTGGCAGAAACTCTGATTGATTATTGGGAGTGGCAACGGGAACAAAGGCGCCTAATTGGGCCAATCTCATTCGAAAATCCAGAGGTCCCCAATTATTTCGCCTTTGATCGCCAGGAACGGCCGATCATTTATAGAATGGTCAATGATGCCATGGCCGAGATTCATGAAAATTACCGCCAACAGTTCGAAATGCAGGGCGGATTTATGTTTGATGGAGAGCGTGTCCCTGAGGAAATTTGGGAATGGATTATTTTAGTTCTCATCCCCAGATGGCTTCAGGACTACGATGCTTCAGACGTCTTTACGGCCATTAGGTATGTGACCCTAATGATCTATTTACAGTTGGATTTCGCGCCGATCACGCCGACGGCAATTGGTAGGTGGTATGCCCAGGCCTGTTCGTTTGCGAACAGACAACTAGTCATTGAGGCCCAGGGAAACCGCGTAGACGATGTCTACATTGCAGCCTTTAATCAGTACATCTTTATGGGCTCGCAAAGGTTAAACCAGATGGGTGTTAAGAGGAAGGCACCAGGCGATGACAGATCGCAAGCTGATAAATATCAGCGAACGGCTGCCAAGAGCCCAAGTAAGTTTAAGGTGCCTAGACTCCCTCCGGCTAAGAAACAACTGCCGATGATACAACAATCATCTACTGCGACCAGCCAGAGGTCGTATAGTGAGGCTGCTAGCACTTCTTATAAAAGTCCACTTTCTCGGTCCAAATCAACATCATCAAAATCTCTTAATTCAACTTTCGGGACTCAAAAACCTCAGCGCAGCAGCTCCACTAGCAGTGGTCCAACACAAAGGCAGCAGGGGAGAGATGATATGTTCTCAAACCCGGCCCCCTATAGGGCTAGACCGGGGTATGACCGAGGTCAAGCTAGAGGAGGCTTCAGAGGGCGCCCTCAGCGACCCTTCAGAGGCTGAGGAACCTGGCAACACCAAGGTCAAGACCCGGATGCGCAGTTCTATAATCCGAACTTTCAACCACTCAGTAGACGCGGTGGAAGCCAACAAGGCCAAAATCAAGGCCAGGATGGCATACATGTAATTGGGGGGGGGAAGTGCTATGGGAACCCCCCCAGAAATCGTCGACCATATGGCTAGCCATTGGGCGACCCCCCCCCAGGATTTTCCAATCCTATGGCTAGCCATATGGTAGCCCTAGGGACCCCCATAGTTTGAGTCGGAAAAATACTGAAAAATATCATTTTTTCCATGAAAAATGTCAATTTTTGAACAAAAAATGGTCAAAAACGTCAATTTTCTCGGCGCTTCGCGCCATAAGTACATATTTTATCATTTTTTAGACAAAAATTACTACTTTTTAAACCGTTTTTCGGACCTTTTTCCATGAAAAAAATCGAATTTTTTTTCCTTCAGGGACCCCTCCCCCCAAAATTTTGGGAATTACTGACCCCCGGCCCCAAAAAAGTGCTCCAACCCCCCCATCAGACCTCGGAGCTCCGTTACATGTATGTATGCTTAACTAGTTAGAAAAGTCTTTTTTGCTCATTAACTCCAAGATAATGTTCGAAACCGGCAGCAAGAAACGTTACGAATCAGTAATGTTAGCAGATTTAATAGTATTCAAACAGAGGAAAATTCATTCTCAGCATACGAAAAGGACTTTGAATAAACTACTTTAATGTCTGTGATACTATGAACTTACTTTTTTGGGACAGAAAAAATTTACTTGGTCCAGAAATGTTTAGCTATTTCTGCGCAGTGCAGAAAAGATCTACACAAGAGATGGAAAACTGGATAACCTTCACCGTAAAATTTTCACTTTCTCTTTTTATGTGGCTAATTGAACAATATCAGAAAAATTATGCAGTTGTTATTCAACTTCATCAAAAATCGTCTTCCCCAGGTCTCCCCGAAAAAAATCGCCCGAAAATCACCCTGTTATTTGGAGACACCAAAAGCGTAAATAAATGTAATGCATCGAAATATTCGCAGCTATGCCGAGACATCGACGTGTATGACTTGAAAAATGCTGATACTGATGGGAATTAAACGGATACATTTTTCTATGTACAAGGAACTTTCGAGCAAATGACATAAATGGAAGTTGTCATCAAAGCATTGATTAAATATTATACACCTATGTAATTTAGTCAACCGAATCATTTAACATATGAAAATTAGTGTTCTTCAATAGACCCTGGCTAAGCTACTGAAATGCCAAACATAAATTAAAGCTAACAAAAAGTTACAAGGAGATAGAATTGTGGACTAATTTTCCATATAAAACTGTACAACAAGCTGCAACGAAATTCGAAAATTTCATTTTCACAGTTCTTCGACAAAATGAGTATTATTCACTTCAGGAAAGATTTTTTATTTCTTAGGTTTTGCTGAAACTAGTTACAATTTATAAATAACTTACGGTAAAATAAATAATGCAGAAGGGCGACAACTATTGATAAAGCGATAGAACTGTAGATACATTTTGTAAGTCTCCTACACTAGAGTAAAGACTTATGAAGGTTGACTCACCCGGTGTATGCATTCATATAGTTCGTATATTTCAGTAAAACTAAATCCAACCATCCGCATCGTCGGGGCCTGCCCGTAGTGACACCAAATTCACGGCCAACTTGACGCAATTTTTCTCCAGTTTCCTACGAATGGACGATGCTTGTTTGAGGGAAAGCAGAAGACAAAATCATGAGAAACAATCATAGCAAAGAAATTAAATTTCTCGAATCAGTCAAAATATGAATGTTGGTCGACAGTTATAGAAAAATGAACATCAGTGTTCTTTCTGCAGTGCAGACTTTTTGGTGCAGAATTTTTCAAGTCATGTGTTTGATCACTTATATTCTTAGTCATTGATTCTGAACCTTTTTCTTATTTTAAAACTTTAAAACGTCGCACTTCTGATATCAATGAATTACACATATAATTTGCTTTTTTCCTATATTCACTATTATTGTATTGTAACAGGAGGAAACAGCAGTGCAGAAACTTTTTTTGGCTTTTCTACACTGTGCTGAAAGCAGGGTGCCGAAAAAACACTGATGTTACGTCATACCATCGAATGCACAAATGCCGCTATTTGTAATTCGCTTAGATCGAGCGCTTTAAAATATTTTTATTATCCCACCGAAATACTTGCTTAAAACCGGACTATCTTAAAGCATCATTTTCAACGTGTTAGTCAGCGGTAGTTTTTTTGCACTGTGCAAAACTTTTTCCGCTCGTGCAAAACTTTTTTTCAGGTTTTTTGCAACGTGCAAAAAATATTCATCAAATGTGGAAAAAATTTGGTGTTTTCATATAGAAAATATGCATTTTGGTGCATTCTAGTAGGTCCGAATCTCAGAATTTTCCGGCGCTCCGCGCCGGTTATAGCTTTAATAATCATTAATATGTATTACATAGCTCAGACGCGGCTTTCAGAATGTCTATCTTCACCTACCATTTAATGTATAATAGTTTTCATCATCCCAAACGTATTATCTCATGTTTTAAATGGTAATCTTCAATATTATCTTGATATTTAATGAAGATTCACAGTTTTTCCTTGAAAAATTTTTTGAGAAAGATCAATATGTCAAGTCTCTAAACTATTTGAAGCAGGCTTTTTTTTGTACATTACCCATTTGTACATGTACAAACGACAGCCAATATTTCATTTGTACAATTTGTACGCAGCAAAAATAGGTACAAATAAGTAACCTGTGTTCCTCTATGTCATGGCCAAAGACTAATAACCAAATCAGTGTAATTTTCAAATTTTATTGATAACAAAAAAAAACTTTTATTAAAATTGAGCAAAAAGTTGAAATTTTCGAGTCTAATTTGCAATCATTGTGGAACAATTTGTCTAGAAAACTATTCAATAGCATGATGAATTTGCATTATATGATAAACCGATGGTTAAGTCCTCCATGATGACAAGTGAAAGCCCAAAAAAGATGTTAATCTTTCCGGCGCGAAGCGAAGCGCGGGAAATTTTTTTTATGTATTGACATTCGGCGATGCTGGAAAATCAATTTTCCAAACATTTATTTCAAGAATTAGATCTGAATTTAGTGTTCAAAAATCGTAATTTTTAGAATTTTATTATTTGAAAAATTTTTAAACCAGTAATTTATTCGTTAACTCTCATGAACTTGGCTGAAAAGATATGGGTAGAAGAGTAGAAATTTCCGAAAACTACTTCCATGGAGCCTCCGAATTGATTTTACATTGAGAAAGAAATAATCGCTTCAAAAAGTTTACAGACTTGACGTATTGATATTTCTCAAGAAATGTTCCATTGAAAAACTCTGAATCTCCATTAAATATCAAGATAAAATATTGAAGACCACTTAAAACATGATAAAATATTGAAGACCACTTGAAACAATACCACTTAAAACATGAGATAATACGTTTGAGATGATGAAAACTATTATACATTAAATGATAGGTGAAGGTAGACATTCTGAAAGCATCGTCTGAGCTAGGTAATACATAATGATGATTATTGAAGTTACAACCGGCGCGAAGCGCCGCAAAATTTTAAGATCATGAACTTCTAAAATCCACCAAGATGCATATTTTCTGTACCTTATCCCCAAAATTTTCTTCCCTAAACGGGGAAAAGACGTTTGTACATGTAAAAATGACTACCTCAATTTCGTTTGCCCCAAAATATTTTCATTTGCCTCCGGCAAAAAAAACACTGGTTTGAAGCGATTATTTCTTTCTTAACGTAAAATCAATTCAGAAGCTTTATGGAAGTAATTTTTCGGAAATTTCGACTCTTCCACTCATATCTTTTCGGCCAAGTTCATGAGTGTCAACGAATAAATTACTGGTTTTAAAATTTTTGAAATAATAAAATTCTAAAAATTACGACTTTTGAACACAAAAATTGGATCTAATTCTTGAAATAAATGATTGGAAAATTGATTTTGCTGCGTCGACAAATGTCAGTACACAAAAAATTTTTCCGGTGCTCGGCGCCGGAATGATTAACATCTTTTTTGGGCTTTCACTTGTCATCATAGAGGACTTAACCATCTTTATCATCTATGCAAATTCATTATGCTATTGGACAATTTTCTAGTAAATTTGTTCCACTATGCTTGTAAATTAGACTTGAAACTGGAAAATTTCAGTTTTTTGCTCAATTTCAATGTTTGACGTAGAATAACACAGGTTACTTATTTGTACCTATTTTTGTTATGTACAAATAGTACAAATGAAATATTGGCTGCTGTTTGTACATGTGCAAATGGGTCATGTACAAAAAAACCCTGTTTATAGTACAAAAAAATTTTTGGCGCGCAAAACTTTTTTGGTAATTTTTTTGCACCGTGCAAAACAGCTCGTGCAAAAAAAAACACTGGTCAGCGGTATTCGTGCACTATTCATATATATCTTACGCAGAAAAGATCAATGGAATTATAATTTTTGATTCTAAAAACTTAATTCCAAAAATCATTTCAGAGAGTATCCTTGCGGATTGTCTCGCTTTACGTTGACTAGTTCCGTCGGGAATGGACCATCGCCG
This sequence comes from Romanomermis culicivorax, assembly GCA_963922205.1. Lineage (NCBI taxonomy): Eukaryota > Metazoa > Nematoda > Enoplea > Mermithida > Mermithidae > Romanomermis > Romanomermis culicivorax. The sequence goes on along the minus strand of CAWUHX010000013.1, from coordinate 4,914 downwards.
ACGCGTGTTTGGTATGCTTTTACGATGCCAATAGTTTCGGCCAGTGATTGAGGCGGTATTCCGAGGCCGGTCATTACGCCGCCCACAGAACAGTTAGAACTGGTGACATACGGGTATGTCCCTAAGCAAAGGAAATCCTTTTCAAACGATAAAAAGTAACTCAAAATTTTACTAAGATTAAAATTTTAAACAATACGGAAATGTATAAAGGATGAAAGTCTCAACGGGCGGTTAAGAACTCGCTAGAAAAATATTCGTGTCATCAACGTATCACTGAAACTTTTCTTCAAATTTCCGCAGGCTCAGGATGTGAAAAGCTAAATTTATAGTCGAGAACTTCTAAAAAATTTTTGTCATCGCTATGCATCCAAAAAAATACATTTTGTCTACAATTGCGAATTGTAGGACAAATAAAGTTGAGTTTTTGAAATATCTCAATGATAATATTCGCTTGAGTTTTAACTGATTAAAAAGCTTTTGAAATCAAATGAACTAATATAAACCTACCAAAGTCGATATCTAACAGGCAACCGTTCGCTCCTTCAACTAAAATACGTTTTGGCGGATTTTCATTTAAAGCGTTATTCAAATAAGTAACCGTATCTCTAACGACTCCCAGCGTTTTCAACTTTTGAGCGTAAGTCTGGAAATAATTTGTTGAAGATTTACAGGAATGAGACGGATCCACTTTTTTGACTAAATCGGATCCGGATCTCTAAAAAAATCGCTTCATCGGATCCGGATCATGAACAGCAGATCCGACCGGTTCCGGATCCTGTCTGTATAGCTGTGGATGAAGATGTTTAATTTTTCAAAATCAAGTTGTGTGAATTCATGTTTCTTAACAATTTAATATTTATTATGATTCTCTTTGAAATTAGAAGCAAATTGAAACAAGCGCTCGAAACCTGTATACAAGACTTTTTTTGTGAGCTTCTATCAGCACCGTGCAGAAATAATCGGAGAAATTCTGCGCTGAACAAGTTTTTCCTATTTCAAATAAATATAAACAAATCATACATGTGATTGGGGGGTGGGGGGGGGAAGTGCGATAGGAACCCCCCCCTAGAAATCGTCGGCTATATAGCTAGCCATTGGGCGACCCCCTCCAAGATTTTCCGATTTTATGGCCAGCCATATGGTAGTCATATGAACCCCCATGCTCTTGGTTGGAAAAATACTGAAAAATGCCAATTTTTTGATGAAAAGTGTCAATTTTTGAACAAAAAATGGTCAAAAATTTCAAATTTCTCGGTGCTCCGCGTCATAGATACATTTTCTACAGGTTTTTAAAACAAAAATTACTATTTTTTGTACCGTTTTTTGGACTTTTCTGATTGAAAAATCATTTTTTTTGCTTCAGTGACCCGTCCCCCTAAAATTTTGGTAATTAATGACCCCCGCAGACCTTGGGGCTCAGTTACATGTATGAAACAAATAAAAATTTTCAATACTTTCGTTTCAGATTTTCATTCGGAAAACGATCGTGTTAAATAAGTGAAGGAAGACTGTGAGAAAAATGCATATTATACATATTCATCGCAAGGGGAAAATCCTATTTTCATAGAAAGTGGCGAGTTTTACGCACTCTAATATGAGGTGAAACATAGTAGATTTATGGAAAGAATCAGATATGAGGAACAAACCTTAACTTCGTTTTGGCCATGTTTCAGCTTAATTGTACTGAATGATATAGGTAATGGCCATGGTCGGGGCAAAGTACTGAAAAAATTCAAGATTTTGAACTTCTAAATCGCACTAACTGCACGTTTCGATCAAAAATTTTCCACACAGTCATGTGGTAGAAAAAGCTGTTTTCTTGTTCAGGAAGTAAAATGATATATGCAAAGTCAATAACAGATTAAGACTTATGATGTAAACCGTTTTTTACGGACAAAACTAATCAAAGTTCGCATTTACAGTATTATTAGGAATAGTCCTAATTGTGATACAGTTGAATAATTGCTATTCATGAGGTATAATTTGGCTACTAATGGTTTGGAAATATGAAAAAATCCACGCAAAAACCTAGTGAATATAGTTCCCATTATGAGCGGATCGGTCTTCGACAGCGTCGGATTCGGATCCAGATCTCAGAAAATTCTAATAATCGGATCCAGATCCGTCTAATGATCGGATCCGGATCTAGAAATTAGGGTGGATCTTCGCAAATAAGGATATCCGTCCCATCCTTAAAGGTTTATAATGTCAGCAAACGCATCTAGTTTTGCGACAATCTTGATAAAAATCAGCTTTTCGACAACTAACTTTATATAAAGCAAGTTCTTTCTCGACATCGACGTTCAATAAAGCAAATTGTTTCGTATAGCAGGTCACCAATTTTCTGTATTGATTAGAAAATTGTCCGAAATCGCCAATCAAATCCGAAATTCTCAAGCCGCTGCGCCAATACTGGGCATTGAAGAAACATGTTGATGATTATAACAATGCGAAATAAAAACTTATATATATTTTATACTTTAGTAGAATAAGTCGGACCGATGCCTTTTTTAGTAGTGCCAATTCTGAAGAAGAAAAAGCATGTAAGATATTATGTACATGGTGAAATTACAAAGCAAATGGATATATATACTTTTGGTCGGCTCTTTCAGTTTCCTGCATTCCGTCAACCATTTGATGAACATCGAAGACTAAATAGGGAATATTTCAAGAGTACAAAATAATTTGTTGTAGCGCGCATACTTTTTAACAAAGCTTTTTGAAATATTCATTCCCCTATGAGTGAATTATTTTGATATTTCTCGGAATTCCTTGAAACTCAAGAAGCTGTTCTGTTCATACATACATCAACAAGGTCTGTAATTCTACGATTTTGGCAGGGTGCTGTGACCTATTCTGTCTAATCACGGAGAAAACTATAGACTATTGCTAGAAGTACACTGCACTATACACTAGATTAACTTTTCCAACACCATTTTCAAGAAATTCGGCCACTAAAGCCCCATTTTTCTCCGGGTAGTAAATGTACCCCTCCATACCATACATGCACCACATAGAAATTCTGCTGGGGGTAAGCCAGGACAGGGGGTGGAATATAAAATTTTTTTCGTTTTTGATAATAAAAAAAAGGTCTTAGAAAGGTCTTATAACATCTAAACAGCATATTCATACACATATATTAGTCAGATATGTGGAATAATTTGCTTAGACAGCATTTTTTAAAGTTTTGATGCTACTCATTTGGAATCAAGTATGCTTTGCTTAGAAAAATTGATGAACTGCAACATCATTTCCATTTTTATCACGACTTTCTCTTCTCTCTTGCTCATTTTCCTTCATCAACTTCTCTATAATTGATAGGAGAGTCAAATCTGCAGGGGGTCAAAACCCCCCAAACCCCCTTCACGTGCATGTATGCTCCATAACCCCTTATGTTGTTGTCTATTTGTGTTAAAGGCAAGAAATAATTAAGGATTCGACTAGCTGCTTCACCTAAATGCGCTCTATCCGACAAAATTAGGCGAGTTTGCCATTCTCCTAACGCATCGATATTTTTCTCAATTTCGGCGAAAAGACTAGGCAAATGGACAACGACACCGTTACCTAAAAATTGCGTAAATTAATACAATCATCGCAAAAAAATTATTAATTGTATGCAAGCTACCTATGACGGCAGTACAATTTTTGTGGATAATTCCTGAAGGTAATAAGTGGAAATCGTACGTTTTGCTATCAACAACAACAGTATGACCGGCGTTGTTTCCACCCTGAAAAAGCTCTTTTGTGAGTAAAGTCAAAATCTTGGATGAGATGCATACGTTGTTACGTTGATGTAGTTGGAAAACCTTGAAAAATGCGAAGAGGAAGTTGACAAGTGATATCTAGAATTGTCCAAAAACCCGATTTGACTTGCCCCGATTCGGCGCAATACCACTTAAAGCTGGTATTTTCGACAAGACAGAAAACTCGATTTACAATATAATTCCAGCTTCGAATGTAATACATAATACACCTGTACATTGGGGGTGATTGGTAGAGTATTACAGCTACCAGGCCTAGTGGATGCTCATTTATTACTAGTGATGTGCCCCGAAGAAATCTTCATATCCGGATATCTGTGTTCTTTGCATCTTCAGATATCCAGATACCCGGATATTTTAAATGTTTTTTGCACAGAGCTAAAAAGAAGTAGCATAGTAACAACACACTAGGTCAACTACAATACTACATAGTAATATTCAATAAGTGCAATAACTTTTCGTGTTATATTTACGTCAACCGTAAAGGCCCTGTCATACTTCACCGCGCGGCGCCGCGCGGTACCGGCCGGCGCCGCGCGGCGCCGGTTGTCCTATTCATACTAACAGGCGGCGCCGCGCGGTGGCTTGTCATACTTCGCCGCGCGGTACCGCGCGGCGCCGCTTTTTTACTTTTGGATTTTGCTCTTCTCAAAAAATGTGTATTGGTTTAGTTGAAACCTAATGGGGCGCTGCGCGGCGCCGCAAAAATTACAAAAACCTATTCATACTTCAAAGGCGGAACCGCGCGGCGCCGCGCGGTGCCGGCCGGCGCCGCTTTTTAGTATGAATAGGACAACCGGCGCCGCGCAGCGCCGGCCGGTACCCGCGCGGTGAAGTATGACAGGGCCTTAATTGTCATAGAAATTAGGGATGTTCCAGTGCCACCTTTTTTGCTGGTGCCGGTGCCTAAGCACCTGTGCCAGTGCGGGTGGTGGTGCCAATCATACGTGTTTTTTACCTATTTATTACGAATCTTGTGCCCTTCTATATTTTCTATTAATGTGATTGACTTATAAATGAGTTGTGGATCATATGTACAATATTTATTTTTCTGTTTTTGCAGATTTCATTCTTTAATTTAGTCAAATCATACACAAATTTTGAAGAATGGCGACTTCTAATCATTCCGCTGCTATGTGGAATTTTTTTACTG